>CM046880.1:539892881-541168376 GCA_025667525.1 Glebionis coronaria
AAATCTAAATCATCAATAAGACCAATAATAAAAATGCATCATCCTGTACATACTTTTACAAAAAGAATCCAAAACACATATTATGTGAGATTAACCATTCCAATACTTGTTACCAAGTATTGAAATCTCCCAGCATCAAAAGGTTTAGTTAATAAATCTGACACATTTTCCTCAGTGTCAACCCTATCTGGTTGTATTAAACCTTTCTCAAAGCAATCTCTTATAAAATGGTGTCTAATTTCTATGTGTTTAGTTTTAGAATGATGTACAGGATTCTTAATGATGCATAAAGTACTATTATTGTCAACAAATATCTTAGTATGCATGAAATTATACCCATAATCCAACAGCTGGTTTTGAATCCACAACACTTGACCACAACATGCAGCTGCAGCCACATACTCTGCTTCAGTTGTAGAATTAGCCACCACTGTTTATTTCTTGCATTGCCAAGATATTAACCTGCTCCTAAGAAACTGACATCCACCAGTTGTGGATTTCCTATCAAACTTATCACCTCCATAATCACTATCTGAATATGCAATCAGCTCCAATGGTGAATCCTTTGGGTACCACAAACCAAGACTGGGATAACATCTTAGGTACCTAAAGATCCTCTTCACAGCATAAAGGTGACATTCTTTGGGAGTCACTTGATGGCGTGCACAAGCACACACAGCAAACATAATGTCAGGTCTGGAGGCAGTAACATAAATCAAGGATCCAATCATGGATCTATAGTGCCTGACATCAACATCTTTCCCATCTCCAATCTTTCCCCAAGGGTGTTCTCTATCCATAGGAGTAGTGGCTCTCTTTTCATGTGGAGAAAAGCCAAACTTCTTCAAGATCTCAGCAACATATTTGTCCTGGGAGATGAAGATACCATCTTCTTTCTGCTGAACTTGTAAACCAAGAAAGAAGTTCATCTCCCCCATAGCACTCATCTTGAATTTGTCTGTCATAAGCTTGGAGAAATCCTCACTCATCTTTGGATCAGTAGACCCAAAAATGATATCATCAACATAGACCTGCACAAGCAACACATCCTTGCCTTTCTTCTTTGTAAATAGTGTCTGATCTATGGTTTGGCAAAAAACGATAACAAAACGATAAACTTTGAAAAGCGTGAAGGTTTGGCAAGGCAAGTATCTATTCACCCCCCCCATACTAAAGTTAAACATTGTCCTCAATGTTTCGAGTCTAGGGGTGCAAACACCCCCATACTAGAGACGTAGTCGAATGCCTAATCTAGCATGGAAAGGGTGTAACCAATAAGTTTAAAGCCGTTTATGAAGTGTGCTAAAAACCTAAGGTTAGAACATAAAAGGATATCATATGGATATTGGGAATGGCCTCCAAAGCAAACGATCGAGTGCTCCCATGAAACGAACACGAGAGGCTCCAATCGTGAAGATGATGATCTAAAAGACACAATGCACAAACAACCACGGAACAAAGGTTGGAAGGGCACAAATCCCCTCACATTACAATAATTAGAAAGCAATAATATGTACATGGATAAGCATAGGTCTCCCCCACGAGGCACCTTGTTTTTGATAACCGAGTCAAAAGCTCGACTCGAATCCCCATAAATGTGATCATTTAGGGATAATCATGGTATGGTCAATTTTTGGTGGGGCTTACATGATAAACAAGGCCCAAAAGCACGTGGAGTACTTTAAAAATCCGAGAAACGTATACCGGGGTCAAAGATAGCGTCCTCGTTTTCGGATGAAAGACGAGACAACACAACTCCAACACAAATCCCAATGGGATAGAAGAAAATAGGAGAGAAGAAATAGAAGGGTGGGACAATGGGTAAGGCAAAACATTGAGCTACTCGAGGTAGACTCGCACCAATCAAATGAAAAGATTTTCCATTTATTGCATCGGTGGAAGACCGAGATTTCCCTATATAAGCAATTCCAGGATCAAATATCTCGTCCTCGGTGGAGAAAGGGAAGGGAACATAAGGGGTTTCCCCCACACTAGGTCCACACAAAGCATCGTCAAAAGGAGAAGACGAGCTTGTAGTACTCAATAAACGCGGTGATGACGGAGTTAGAATAGTAGAAAAATCTTTTAAATTAAATTCAAAATCTTTTCCTTTTTCATCTTTTACACTCTCCTTATGAAAACCCGATTTAATTATGTCAAAAATATTTGGTGTATCTAAAACAATGTTAGTCACACTAAAAATTCTCACATTTTGAAAGCGTTTTGGTTTAGGTGGTGGCAAGTTTTCAAATCTTTTGTCAACAAAGAAAACCTCCCCATCGGGATCAACGTATTCATCATCCGAAGAATCACTCGAGATTGGAATTATCGGCTTAACACTCTTAACCTCCATCGGCGGAGGGGACGGAACTTCATTTTTATCAAATCCTAAAACTCTATTTGAAATCTTTTGACAAATGTTTTTGATAGGATTTACATTGTACAAAGATGTGATCGAATAAACATGAGAAAGAGTGGAGTTTTGGGTTGCATTAATGACGAGTTCTTCCTCATTGAAACGAAGAGTGATTTTTCTTGCATGCACATCGATAAGTGCTCTCGAGGTATCCAAAAAAGATCGACCTAAAATTAACGGAACTTTAGGATCGATGGGAATATCAACAACAATGAAGTCCACGGGATAATAGAATTTCCCAACTTTCACAAAGACGTCCTCGGCAACTCCACAAGCTAGAATCGTAGAATGATCGGCCATTTCGATTGACATTCTTGAAGGAGTGAGATTTGGAAGATTGAGCGATTTAAAAATCTCAAGAGGCATCAAATTAATACTAGCACCAAGATCGGCCAAGGCGTAGCATTCTTCCATGTCTTGGATAGCACATGGGATTAAAAACTTTCCAGGATCACCGACTTTTTGAGGTATGCGGCTTAGAAAAACCGAAGAACAACTAGACGATTTTTGCAATTTTTCTTTGTTATTCAACATACTTTTGAAGTTCGCGGCAAATCGAGGCATCATGACTAAGGCGTCGGCAAAACTTATATTAAAATGCAAGTCACGAAACATTTTCATAAAGAGTTCAAATTGATAATTATTTCGTTCTTGTGCCTTTTCCTTGTTTCGTCTTGATGGGTAGGGTAAAGGTGGTGTGGGTTGGGGCAAATTAGGCATAGGCATCGGCCTTGGAATCTCGGGTTCCATGATGGGTATTGGTTCAACCGTAGGTGTGGTTTGAGCGGTACTTCGTGGGCTTGTAATGTGCTCCTTTTCAACCACAACCTCGGGTTCTTTCTCTTTTTCCTTCTCCATAGAAGTACTTGGACGAGAAATGGGTTCTTTGAAAGTTTTACCACTACGAGTGGTAATAACCTTCAATTCTCCTTTCGGGTTCACGATGGTATCACTAGGAAGACCACCCGAAGAAGAGGGCTTACACATGATAGCTTCAAACATCTTAGCCATACGGTCTTCAAACTTAGATTGCCTAGCATCCGCTTTCAACAATTCTTGCTTAATCTCATGTTGTCCTTGCTCCATCTTTTGTTGATTTTGTTGGAGTCGTGTGACATTTCCTTCCATTTTATTAGCATGAGTTTTAAGTTCATTAGCAAGTTCGGTTTTAAGCTCATTTTTCAATTCGGACCTTAAGCTAATCATCTCACGTTGCATGTTGTCAAACTTAGCATCATTAGCCTTAGCATAATCTAAAAATTCTCCTTGCAAATTTTTAGTGTGAGAATTTTGAAAACCTTGAGTAGGAGTTTGAAAATCACGGTTTTGGTTTTGGTTTGAAACTTGCCCATTTCCACTTTGGTAATTACCCTTGTTATAATTCCTTTGATTTCCTTGGTAATTTCCACCTTGATTGTTGTTTCGATAGTTATTAGCATTTTGATTTTGTGGAGCTTGATTTGAACGTGAACCTTGACCGATTTGGTTATAAGTTCCCGTGGCTACATAAGCATTCGAAGTGTTACCATCCGCGGTAATGCACTCGGAAAAATCATGAGCTCCACCACATGAAATACAACTCTTAGCAACCGCTTTAACCGAAGCGGTGCTTGAAGCTTCTTGAGCTTTCCAATGAGACATAAGAGTCGAAAACCTATCGAAAAACCTATTCTCCTCATTTGCTTCATCTTGCAAGGCATTAATGGAACGAGATGATGACGAGCCCAAATTGGCAACACTCGGTGTGTTACGAGGGCTATAGACCTTAGACCTATTTTCTATGATTTTCAAAGCCTCATTGGTCGTTTTGCACAAAAAATTACCACCCGCGGCGGCATTTAAATAATCTCGTTCATGTTCATTAAGCCCATTATAAAAAGTGTCAATTTGATGCAATTCGGAAAAATCATGGTGTGGACATTCATGTAACATTTCTTTAAATCTCTCCCAAGCCATTGAAAAACTTTCATTTGGTCTTTGTGTAAAACGTGAAATCTCGTTTTTCAAATGTGTTGTCTTAGATGGTGGAAAAAATTGATTCACAAATTTAGACACGAGATCGGCCCATGTCAAAATCGAATTCGGCGGTTCTTTCTCAAGCCAAATCTTGGCGGGTCCATCTAACGAGTAAGGAAACAACATCATCTTAATGGCATCGTGTGGTACATCCTTAAACTTGCTTGTCGCGGTGAGACGATTAAATTGCCTAATGTGGTAATGTGGGTTGTCTTTTTCATGACCGCGAAACTTGTTTGCTTGAAGCATAGACATTAAACCCGTTTTGATCTCAAAGTTCTCCGCAAGGATGGCGGGAATCACAATGGCCTCTCCAAAACCCTCGGTGGGTGCTTGAAGCAACTCAATCATAGTACGATTGGCCATGATAGCTTCTTGTTCTACAATAGGTTCCTCACTTGGAGACTCCTCACTAGATTGAGTGAGTGATTTGTTTCTTCGTTTACGAGCACGTCTAGCTTTAGAGCGAGTTTGCATAAACGTCACGTACAACGAGAAGGCGAGCAAAGAAGATTCTTTTTGGTATTTTGTGTTTTTTCAATTTTTTTGTGGTTTTTGATTGTATTAACCTTTTTTGGAATTGGTGAATGTATTAAGTAGACAATGAGTCCACAAATCTTCTCACTAATCAAATCTCTTGATTAAAAAGGCCTCAAGGAATGAAAACGATCACTTGGAGTGAACGCCTTCGATGACTTTAGAACGATGGTGGAACACCAAATCGTTCAAGAGGGTTTAATCAAATGGAAACCAAGAAAATATATATGATATGTAGTAATACTTTGGGCGGCAAAACCCTCGATTCACTCTCAAAATCAAATACGCACAAGCAAGCGGAGGAAACGAGGCGGCGCGAAGCACTTAAGAGCCTTTTTCTTTTAGGTCGTGAAATACAACCGCCTTATACCCACCTTATAGTTTGTATTATCAAGATTAAGCTTCACGAAAGTATTTATCTATTTTTGCCTTTTTTCTTTGGTTTGAGATTCGAATACAATGATCGAGTGATGAAATCCCGAATCAAGGTTGTGATTGCTCACGTATTTGGAGTACTTGTGTATTTATTGTTCTACGTATACAATATAGTAATAGTATTCACACAAAAACCGAAAAACGATAATACGTATTAATAGAGTGCTATTAATACAATTATATTTATGGCTAATATAGAAAAACAACAATGTTCAATCAAAACACAACACGCCTCCCCGGCAGCGGCGCCATTTTGATGTTAATAAAATTAGATACTTGCTTTAGAAAAAACAAGCAACTAAATAGGGTAAGCACGACGATTTAGGAACACCGTGTGTAAATGACCCTTGAAAGTGAGTTCGTTCTCTCGAGGAGGCACGTGTGTTGTGTAATGAATGATGATTTATGTTTTTGATTATTAATGAGAAGAAAAGAAGAGAAAATGACGAAGACGAAAAAAAATAGAAAAATAAGGCAAGACACTACTAGAAAGTTACGACGAAGAACGTAAAAAAACACAAAATTTAAAATTTTATTCTAAAAATCCCTAAAAATTACTAAAAAATCCCAAATAATATTCTAAGGGTTTACAAAAAATCCAAAATTGCCAAAACCTTTTAAATAATTTAATAATGCCTTTTTAATGCTAATTAAAGCCCTAAAAGTCACTTTTAAATATTAAAAAGCCCTAAACAAGATTTTATAGTTTGTAAACCTCAAAAATAACCTAATTAAACTAAAAACTATTTTTTAAAATTTTAAAACCAATTTAAACTATTTTTAAACTCCTAAAAACTATTAAAATCTAATAAATCTTAAATTAATTCTAACAATTAATTGAAAAGCCTAAAAATTATTCTACAAATGGGAAAAGTCTTAATTAATGATAAAGAACCTAGGAAAAATGAAAAAGAAATAAAAATAAAACTTTTTATTTTAATGAATAAAATAATATTAAAATATTCAAAAAAATTAAAAGTCCTCAAATAAATTCTAAAAAATTTTCAAAAATCCTAAATAATCTAACTAAGAAGAAAATGTAAACAAAAGTTCCTAAAACCTTTTAGTTAATTTTATATTAATTTTTAAAGTTGCCAAAAAAACCTAAAATTAAATAAAATCAAAAATTAAAGTTTTTGAAAACTTTTTTATATGTAAACCTCAAAAATAAGAATTAAAACCTAAAAACTATTTTTTTGTATTTTTATACTACTGTTCACTATTTTTTAAAGACTTTCTAAATATAAAACTAAAAATAATCCTATTAATTAATTAAATAAAAGGAAAAATAATATTTTTAGACAGAAAAATCCTAATATCTATAAATGTCCTAGGAAAAATGGAAAGAAGCTAAAAAGCTTAATAAATAAGCTGAAATAAGCCAAAAATGTCACGGCTTATTTAAGAAAAGCCAAAACAAAACCTCCTTAAGTAATGGGGCTTGCCCATCTTTACACAAGATTAAAGCTAGCACACTGGTAAGGGCCTTGAACCCTCCAACGAGAGGTCAGGGGTTCGAAGCCAGGCTAGTGGTTTTTTTGCAAAAACTTTTTTTTTTTTTTCTTTTTTAAAACTCAAACAGTGGCCCTTAATAGCTTTTAAACACAATCCAACTTAACTTTTGATGCAAGATTCAATCAAATTAAGGACCAAAATGTCACCAGTTTTATACTTTCAAGAACACAACATGTTCTTCTTTCTGTTTTGTCTTCACAAGTGGTGAGATCCCAAGAGGACTTGGAACTTGATTTTGCTTGGTGATATTTTGGAACACAAGGCACCCCTTCACTCTTTCTGAGTGAAGGGAGTCACAATCAAGAAAAATCAAACACCCAGCTCACACAAATCTAACAACCAAAGCACATAAGGCACATAGCAAGTTGCTGAGGTGATTATCTAGGTCTGTGGACTGTATGGCTTATAACTAGCACTCAAGTAACTTTCAAAGGCTCAAACTTGGCATACAAACTAACAAAATGTTGCTCAAACAGATTCAACTTCTAATTTACACTACCACTTAGCAATATACAAAATCCAAGCACCAAAAATTGAGAAAAAGAGGCAGATTATGGTTATGCAGACTTGAGCTTACTTGATTCACTTTTAACACACAAACTTACTCAAAGCTTGTACCAAATCTTTCCAAACTAACTACACACTGACACCCTAACTTTCTCAATCTAATTTAATCCTTTTAACACCTTTTAAACTCACAATTTAAAATCTATACCCTGCTTAAACAGAGATCCAAACACCACTTAAAATTTTGTAAACCAACTTTTAACACATCAAAACACTTTAAAACCTAACCAATATGATTCCAGGAACCTCTAACATGCATACAATCATATAAAACACCATACAAATCAGTTTAAACAACATTCAAAGCAGGAAATCAAACAATAGCATACAACCTTCACTTTTTCTGAGTTTTTCAGAAAGGTAAAAGAAGTTACCTTAGGTCCTTACTTCCAAGGACCTAGTGGATGTAATCCACCTCCAAACCAACTCGGGTTGGTGCAGAAACCTTCAACAAATCAACAAGTTCACAACCTGTTTAAGAAGAAAAACAGAAAAGCAAGCAATATGGATATTCTTGTTTCAACTTTTTCTTTCTCTTAAAAACTTATCCAAAAACTTTTCAATCCTTAACACACACGATTTAAAACCTTTCTAAAATCACAAATCAACTTCCTTTTTCCACTTTCACTTCAAAGTCACTTGATTTATGAAATTTAAAAACTTTTTAAAAATTTTGGAAAATCAACAAAATCTTTCACAAATTATATGGAACTCAGATTTTTGCATACAACAATACACAAACTTTTATCAATATTAAAAAGGAATTACAATTGTAAATGACAAATACCAAACTTTTAATTTAATAAAAAGGGATTACAAGTGTAATGCAAAAAACTGGAACAAGAAAGGAGTGAACAGGCTCACATCCTTTTATACTGCTAATAGACCATTCTAGAATATAAAATAAAATAATACAATGCATAAACCCTAATTGGGAAAATCTCTAAAAAGCCCTTGAAGGTTTGACGAATTCTTGGTCAAAAGGTCTCTCATGTGACTTGACAGGCTGGAGAATGCATCTTGGACGTTGGATAATCCTTGGGGACAAAGGAATAGCATCAAAATCGTTTATCTTGTCGGATTGGGGCTTTGTGCGAAAGTGACAAGAGCAGGGGAGGTTTGGGGAGGGGACCAGAGGACACGTGGCGACTATTGGTGAGGTGGGTTTGGGTGAGAAGATTGTGAATTAGTTATCTGGAGGTTTTGGGTTAATACCCCTTTGGGTTAAGGTTAATTGAAACTGAGGATTTTTAGGGTTCTAGGTGATTAAGGTTGGGTTTTGATTTGATTTTGGGTTAAATACGTTTAAAAATGTGTTATGGGGGGAAAAGGGTTTAAGTGGGGGATTTGACCAAAGTGTTGACCAGGTTTAAAAATTAAACCGGGTGAGGGGTTTGGGCTAAGGGTGTATTTGGGCTAATGGTTGGGTTTTTCATGACCAGTCCCTAAACTGACGTAGTATCCAGTTAAGTAATTGCAAGGTTAGTCCAAATCGTTAACTGCCTTGCACCAACAGTCCAAAACACTTTGCAATTTTAGTCCTTTGTGTCCATTTGGCTAACTTTAGCATATTTAACCAATTTCCAAGGGAATTTCTTGCACATTCATCATACTTCAAGGATGACACTTGCACAATTAATATTTTGAGGGTTAAATGTGACAAGTTCTTCAAAGATGAGGGGCCATTTTTGCCAATTCTTCAAACTTGAGGGGTCTTTTTGCAAATTTCCAAAAGTGAGCTTGGTTCATTGTGCGTCTTCGTTTCCCGTGTTCGTTTTTGAATGATTCTTGTTGTCTTTTGTCAATTCCACAATATCCGTACCTAAAAATACACAAGTAACAAACACGAGCATATATTTGGCATATTTCATGATTTTTAATGCATTTAAAGGCCGTTTTCGATGATGAGATCATGTATAAAAGCCATCTCATCACTCCCCCATACTAAACCATTGCCGTGCCCTCACGCAATGCTAGAATAAAGTATCAAAGCATCTCCAAAATTTAATTTTATTCACTTTTATTGAAATGATAAACTAGCTACACTACACTATTGCTACTACTTGTGTTAGAGACATAATGTATAATTTTCATCGCATAATGGGACTTTTAGGTTCATAGAATAAGAACACGTGAGTGCCTCATAGAGATAAATTCGTCGTCCTCGATTTTCACCTTAATTCCATGCCAAGCGTGCAACGAGATCATTGTCATTATAAGTTAGTAATGCTAACACTACTCATATGCCCTTATCACGTACTTATTCTCCCATTATTCCTAAGTTGTATCTCTTATATTTTATTATGTCTTAATGATCACGAGGATACATCATTGACTTAGGCGATACTAGAGATTTAGGTCTAAAAATAGAGTCCTAACGGTGTAACTAAGATCATCAAATCAATAACCCCTCCTAATAGACAACGATGTTAAAAAATTAAGTTGACAAGAAGAATCGATAAACACGGTTTTATAACGGTTTTGAACATGAGACTTATTACCAAGACTTTTATATGCCCCCTAACGGAAGGACCTTATTATCTTTGGTTTACCTCCATCTTTTATTCAACTTCGCCATGAAGCTTTTATTATGACTTCGGTCTTGCCTTGCCTTTTATTATCCGCCTCATCGGTGGTTTTATTAGCCAAAGACGTATATCCTCACGCTAAAGCGAATTTTGGATCTTTAAAGCTTCGAAGATTAAGGCTTGATTCACTTTCAATTTTGCATAGATTTTAGGCCTTGTGGGGCTTCAAATTGTTTGCTTGATTTAGGTGAGCACTTGAAATCTTATTATTGGGTGAAGCTTTCGATTATTCGGGTTGCCAATACTTCAAAACCATGACGCTGGCGATACCTTAATGTCTTCCCAATTTAATTACACGGAAGCTACTAGAAAAGACTAGAAACCCAACAATCAAAACTAAACCGCTAAATCAATATTTATTAAGCAAAAAATATTTACAAGCGAAGGGAGAATAAGCAAACAACGAGAACACATGAGTTTTTGAAAGAATACGAGTACTCTACGTTTAGCATAGTAACTTATAATTAACTCTATCATTTCTCGTCCTCATTTAAGAGACTTAGCCTAATGTGTAGTTAAGGAACCAAAGCTAAGTGCTCAACACGCACGGTCGAGTCAAAAATTACTCTTATTCTCGCCATCGGAAAATCTACATTCGTGTCTTCAAACACTTATGAAACATGAGAAAAATTTTAAAATTTGGCCATTTTTAGCCTTATTTTGCAAGAAAACGATAACAAAACGATAAACTTTGAAAAGCGTGAAGGTTTGGCAAGGCAAGTATCTATTCACCCCCCCATACTAAAGTTAAACATTGTCCTCAATGTTTCGAGTCTAGGGGTGCAAACACCCCCATACTAGAGACGTAGTCGAATGCCTAATCTAGCATGGAAAGGGTGTAACCAATAAGTTTAAAGCCGTTTATGAAGTGTGCTAAAAACCTAAGGTTAGAACATAAAAGGATATCATATGGATATTGGGAATGGCCTCCAAAGCAAACGATCGAGTGCTCCCATGAAACGAACACGAGAGGCTCCAATCGTGAAGATGATGATCTAAAAGACACAATGCACAAACAACCACGGAACAAAGGTTGGAAGGGCACAAATCCCCTCACATTACACTAATTAGAAAGCAATAATATGTACATGGATAAGCATGGGTCTCCCCCACGAGGCACCTTGTTTTTGATAACCGAGTCAAAAGCTCGACTCGAATCCCCATAAATGTGATCATTTAGGGATAATCATGGTATGGTCAATTTTTGGTGGGGCTTACATGATAAACAAGGCCCAAAAGCACGTGGAGTACTTTAAAAATCCGAGAAACGTATACCGGGGTCAAAGATAGCGTCCTCGTTTTCGGATGAAAGACGAGACAACACAACTCCAACACAAATCCCAATGGGATAGAAGAAAATAGGAGAGAAGAAATAGAAGGGTGGGACAATGGGTAAGGCAAAACATTGAGCTACTCGAGGTAGACTCGCAGCAATCAAATGAAAAGATTTTCCATTTATTGCATCGGTGGAAGACCGAGATTTCCCTATATAAGCAATTCCAGGATCAAATATCTCGTCCTCGGTGGAGAAAGGGAAGGGAACATAAGGGGTTTCCCCCACACTAGGTCCACACAAAGCATCGTCAAAAGGAGAAGACGAGCTTGTAGTACTCAATAAACGCGGTGATGACGGAGTTAGAATAGTAGAAAAATCTTTTAAATTAAATTCAAAATCTTTTCCTTTTTCATCTTTTACACTCTCCTTATGAAAACCCGATTTAATTATGTCAAAAATATTTGGTGTATCTAAAACAATGTTAGTCACACTAAAAATTCTCACATTTTGAAAGCGTTTTGGTTTAGGTGGTGGCAAGTTTTCAAATCTTTTGTCAACAAAGAAAACCTCCCCATCGGGATCAACGTATTCATCATCCGAAGAATCACTCGAGATTGGAATTATCGGCTTAACACTCTTAACCTCCATCGGCGGAGGGGACGGAACTTCATTTTTATCAAATCCTAAAACTCTATTTGAAATCTTTTGACAAATGTTTTTGATAGGATTTACATTGTACAAAGATGTGATCGAATAAACATGAGAAAGAGTGGAGTTTTGGGTTGCATTAATGACGAGTTCTTCCTCATTGAAACGAAGAGTGATTTTTCTTGCATGCACATCGATAAGTGCTCTCGAGGTATCCAAAAAAGATCGACCTAAAATTAACGGAACTTTAGGATCGATGGGAATATCAACAACAATGAAGTCCACGGGATAATAGAATTTCCCAACTTTCACAAAGACGTCCTCGGCAACTCCACAAGCTAGAATCGTAGAATGATCGGCCATTTTGATTGACATTCTTGAAGGAGTGAGATTTGGAAGATTGAGCGATTTAAAAATCTCAAGAGGCATCTAATTAATACTAGCACCAAGATCGGCCAAGGCGTAGCATTCTTCCATGTCTTGGATAGCACATGGGATTAAAAACTTTCCAGGATCACCGACTTTTTGAGGTATGCGGCTTAGAAAAACCGAAGAACAACTAGACGATTTTTGCAATTTTTCTTTGTTATTCAACATACTTTTGAAGTTCGCGGCAAATCGAGGCATCATGACTAAGGCGTCGGCAAAACTTATATTAAAATGCAAGTCACGAAACATTTTCATAAAGAGTTCAAATTGATAATTATTTCGTTCTTGTGCCTTTTCCTTGTTTCGTCTTGATGGGTAGGGTAAAGGTGGTGTGGGTTGGGGCAAATTAGGCATAGGCATCGGCCTTGGAATCTCGGGTTCCATGATGGGTATTGGTTCAACCGTAGGTGTGGTTTGAGCGGTACTTCGTGGGCTTGTAATGTGCTCCTTTTCAACCACAACCTCGGGTTCTTTCTCTTTTTCCTTCTCCATAGAAGTACTTGGACGAGAAATGGGTTCTTTGAAAGTTTTACCACTACGAGTGGTAATAACCTTCAATTCTCCTTTCGGGTTCACGATGGTATCACTAGGAAGACCACCCGAAGAAGAGGGCTTACACATGATAGCTTCAAACATCTTAGCCATACGGTCTTCAAACTTAGATTGCCTAGCATCCGCTTTCAACAATTCTTGCTTAATCTCATGTTGTCCTTGCTCCATCTTTTGTTGATTTTGTTGGAGTCGTGTGACATTTCCTTCCATTTTATTAGCATGAGTTTTAAGTTCATTAGCAAGTTTGGTTTTAAGCTCATTTTTCAATTCGGACCTTAAGCTAATCATCTCACGTTGCATGTTGTCAAACTTAGCATCATTAGCCTTAGCATAATCTAAAAATTCTCCTTGCAAATTTTTAGTGTGAGCATTTTGAAAACCTTGAGTAGGAGTTTGAAAATCACGGTTTTGGTTTTGGTTTGAAACTTACCCATTTCCACTTTGGTAATTACCCTTGTTATAATTCCTTTGATTTCCTTGGTAATTTCCACCTTGATTGTTGTTTCGATAGTTATTAGCATTTTGATTTTGTGGAGCTTGATTTGAACGTGAACCTTGACCGATTTGGTTATAAGTTCCCGTGGCTACATAAGCATTCGAAGTGTTACCATCCGCGGTAATGCACTCGGAAAAATCATGAGCTCCACCACATGAAATACAACTCTTAGCAACCGCTTTAACCGAAGCGGTGCTTGAAGCTTCTTGAGCTTTCCAATGAGACATAAGAGTCGAAAACCTATCGAAAAACCTATTCTCCTCATTTGCTTCATCTTGCAAGGCATTAATGGAACGAGATGATGACGAGCCCAAATTGGCAACACTCGGTGTGTTACGAGGGCTATAGACCTTAGACCTATTTTCTATGATTTTCAAAGCCTCATTGGTCGTTTTGCACAAAAAATTACCACCCGCGGCGGCATTTAGATAATCTCGTTCATGTTCATTAAGCCCATTATAAAAAGTGTCAATTTGATGCAATTCGGAAAAATCATGGTGTGGACATTCATGTAACATTTCTTTAAATCTCTCCCAAGCCATTGAAAAACTTTCATTTGGTCTTTGTGTAAAACGTGAAATCTCGTTTTTCAAATGTGTTGTCTTAGATGGTGGAAAAAATTGATTCACAAATTTAGACACGGGATCGGCCCATGTCAAAATCGAATTCGGCGGTTCTTTCTCAAGCCAAATCTTGGCGGGTCCATCTAACGAGTAAGGAAACAACATCATCTTAATGGCATCGTGTGGTACATCCTTAAACTTGCTTGTCGCGGTGAGACGATTAAATTGCCTAATGTGGTAATGTGGGTTGTCTTTTTCATGACCGCGAAACTTGTTTGCTTGAAGCATAGACATTAAACCCGTTTTGATCTCAAAGTTCTCCGCAAGGATGGCGGGAATCACAATGGCCTCTCCAAAACCCTCGGTGGGTGCTTGAAGCAACTCCATCATAGTACGATTGGCCATGATAGCTTCTTGTTCTACAATAGGTTCCTCACTTGGAGACTCCTCACTAGATTGAGTGAGTGATTTGTTTCTTCGTTTACGAGCACGTCTAGCTTTAGAGCGAGTTTGCATAAACGTCACGTACAACGAGAAGGCGAGCAAAGAAGATTCTTTTTGGTATTTTGTGTTTTTTCAATTTTTTTGTGGTTTTTGATTGTATTAACCTTTTTTGGAATTGGTGAATGTATTAAGTAGACAATGAGTCCACAAATCTTCTCACTAATCAAATCTCTTGATTAAAAAGGCCTCAAGGAATGAAAACGATCACGTGGAGTGAACGCCTTCGATGACTTTAGAACGATGGTGGAACACCAAATCGTTCAAGAGGGTTTAATCAAATGGAAACCAAGAAAATATATATGATATGTAGTAATACGTTGGGCGGCAAAACCCTCGATTCACTCTCAAAATCAAATACGCACAAGCAAGCGGAGGAAACGAGGCGGCGCGAAGCACTTAAGAGCCTTTTTCCTTTAGGTCGTGAAATACAACCGCCTTATACCCACCTTATAGTTTGTATTATCAAGATTAAGCTTCACGAAAGTATTTATCTATTTTTGCCTTTTTTCTTTGGTTTGAGATTCGAATACAATGATCGAGTGATGAAATCCCGAATCAAGGTTGTGATTGCTCACGTATTTGGATTACTTGTGTATTTATTGTTCTACGTATACAATATAGTAATAGTATTCACACAAAAACCGAAAAACGATAATACGTATTAATAGAGTGCTATTAATACAATTATATTTATGGCTAATATAGAAAAACAACAATGTTCAATCAAAACACAACACGCCTCCCCGGCAGCGGCGCCATTTTGATGTTAATAAAATTAGATACTTGCTTTAGAAAAAACAAGCAACTAAATAGGGTAAGCACGACGATTTAGGAAAACCGTGTGTAAATGACCCTTGAAAGTGAGTTCGTTCTCTCAAGGAGGCACGTGTGTTGTGTAATGAATGATGATTTATGTTTTTGATTATTAATGAGAAGAAAAGAAGAGAAAATGACGAAGACGAAAAAAAATAGAAAAATAAGGCAAGACACTACTAGAAAGTTACGACGAAGAACGTAAAAAACACAAAATTTAAAATTTTATTCTAAAAATCCCTAAAAATTACTAAAAAATCCCAAATAATATTCTAAGGGTTTACAAAAAATCCAAAATTGCCAAAACCTTTTAAATAATTTAATAATGCCTTTTTAATGCTAATTAAAGCCCTAAAAGTCACTTTTAAATATTAAAAAGCCCTAAACAAGATTTTATAGTTTGTAAACCTCAAAAATAACCTAATTAAACTAAAAACTATTTTTTAAATTTTAAAACCAATTTAAACTATTTTTAAACTCCTAAAAACTATTAAAATCTAATAAATCTTAAATTAATTCTAAAAATTAATTGAAAAGCCTAAAAATTATTCTACAAATGGGAAAAGTCTTAATTAATGATAAAGAACCTAGGAAAAATGAAAAAGAAATAAAAATAAAACTTTTTATTTTAATGAATAAAATAATATTAAAATATTCAAAAAAATTAAAAGTCCTCAAATAAATTCTAAAAAATTTTCAAAAATCCTAAATAATCTAACTAAGAAGAAAATGTAAACAAAAGTTCCTAAAACCTTTTAGTTAATTTTATATTAATTTTTAAAGTTGCCAAAAAAACCTAAAATTAAATAAAATCAAAAATTAAAGTTTTTGAAAACTTTTTTATATGTAAACCTCAAAAATAAGAATTAAAACCTAAAAACTATTTTTTTGTATTTTTATACTACTGTTCACTATTTTTTAAAGACTTTCTAAATATAAAACTAAAAATAATCCTATTAATTAATTAAATAAAAGGAAAAATAATATTTTTAGACAGAAAAATCCTAATATCTATAAATATCCTAGGAAAAATGGAAAGAAGCTAAAAAGCTTAATAAATAAGCTGAAATAAGCCAAAAATGTCACGGCTTATTTAAGAAAAGCCAAAACAAAACCTCCTTAAGTAATGGGGCTTGCCCATCTTTACACAAGATTAAAGCTAGCACACTGGTAAGGGCCTTGAACCCTCCAACGAGAGGTCAGGGGTTCGAAGCCAGGCTAGTGGTTTTTTTGCAAAAACTTTTTTTTTTTTTTTTCTTTTTTAAAACTCAAACAGTGGCCCTTAATAGCTTTTAAACACAATCCAACTTAACTTTTGATGCAAGATTCAATCAAATTAAGGACCAAAATGTCACCAGTTTTATACTTTCAAGAACACAACATGTTCTTCTTTCTGTTTTGTCTTCACAAGTGGTGAGATCCCAAGAGGACTTGGAACTTGATTTTGCTTGGTGATATTTTGGAACACAAGGCACCCCTTCACTCTTTCTGAGTGAAGGGAGTCACAATCAAGAAAAATCAAACACCCAGCTCACACAAATCTAACAACCAAAGCACATAAGGCACATAGCAAGTTGCTGAGGTGATTATCTAGGTCTGTGGACTGTATGGCTTATAACTAGCACTCAAGTAACTTTCAAAGGCTCAAACTTGGCATACAAACTCACAAAATGTTGCTCAAACAGATTCAACTTCTAATTTACACTACCACTTAGCAATATACAAAATCCAAGCACCAAAAATTGAGAAAAAGAGGCAGATTATGGTTATGCAGACTTGAGCTTACTTGATTCACTTTTAACACACAAACTTACTCAAAGCTTGTACCAAATCTTTCCAAACTAACTACACACTGACACCCTAACTTTCTCAATCTAATTTAATCCTTTTAACACCTTTTAAACTCACAATTTAAAATCTATACCCTGCTTAAACAGAGATCCAAACACCACTTAAAATTTTGTAAACCAACTTTTAACACATCAAAACACTTTAAAACCTAACCAATATGATTCCAGGAACCTCTAACATGCATACAATCATATAAAACACCATACAAATCAGTTTAAACAACATTCAAAGCAGGAAATCAAACAATAGCATACAACCTTCACTTTTTCTGAGTTTTTCAGAAAGGTAAAAGAAGTTACCTTAGGTCCTTACTTCCAAGGACCTAGTGGATGTAATCCACCTCCAAACCAACTCGGGTTGGTGCAGAAACCTTCAACAAATCAACAAGTTCACAACCTGTTTAAGAAGAAAAACAGAAAAGCAAGCAATATGGATATTCTTGTTTCAACTTTTTCTTTCTCTCTTAAAAACTTATCCAAAAACTTTTCAATCCTTAACACACACGATTTAAAACCTTTCTAAAATCACAAATCAACTTCCTTTTTCCACTTTCACTTCAAAGTCACTTGATTTATGAAATTTAAAAACTTTTTAAAAATTTTGGAAAATCAACAAAATCTTTCACAAATTATATGGAACTCAGATTTTTGCATACAACAATACACAAACTTTTATCAATATTAAAAAGGAATTACAATTGTAAATGACAAATACCAAACTTTTAATTTAATAAAAAGGGATTACAAGTGTAATGCAAAAAACTGGAACAAGAAAGGAGTGAACAGGCTCACATCCTTTTATACTGCTAATAGACCATTCTAGAATATAAAATAAAATAATACAATGCATAAACACTAATTGGGAAAATCTCTAAAAAGCCCTTGAAGGTTTGACGAATTCTTGGTCAAAAGGTCTCTCATGTGACTTGACAGGCTGGAGAATGCATCTTGGACGTTGGATAATCCTTGGGGACAAAGGAATAGCATCAAAATCGTTTATCTTGTCGGATTGGGGCTTTGTGCGAAAGTGACAAGAGCAGGGGAGGTTTGGGGAGGGGACCAGAGGACACGTGGCGACTATTGGTGAGGTGGGTTTGGGTGAGAAGATTGTGAATTAGTGATCTGGAGGTTTTGGGTTAATACCCCTTTGGGTTAAGGTT
This sequence comes from Glebionis coronaria, assembly GCA_025667525.1. NCBI lineage: Eukaryota > Viridiplantae > Streptophyta > Magnoliopsida > Asterales > Asteraceae > Glebionis > Glebionis coronaria. Next base: position 539,911,247 of record CM046880.1, read on the forward strand.
AATTGAAACTGAGGATTTTTAGGGTTCTAGGTGATTAAGGTTGGGTTTTGATTTGATTTTGGGTTAAATACGTTTAAAAATGTGTTATGGGGGGAAAAGGGTTTAAGTGGGGGATTTGACCAAAGTGTTGACCAGGTTTAAAAATTAAACCGGGTGAGGGGTTTGGGCTAAGGGTGTATTTGGGCTAATGGTTGGGTTTTTCATGACCAGTCCCTAAACTGACGTAGTCTCCAGTTATGTAATTGCAAGGTTAGTCCAAATCGTTAACTGCCTTGCACCAACAGTCCAAAACACTTTGCAATTTTAGTCCTTTGTGTCCATTTGGCTAACTTTAGCATATTTAACCAATTTCCAAGGGAATTTCTTGCACATTCTTCATACTTCAAGGATGACACTTGCACAATTAATATTTTGAGGGTTAAATGTGACAAGTTCTTCAAAGATGAGGGGCCATTTTTGCCAATTCTTCAAACTTGAGGGGTCTTTTTGCAAATTTCCAAAAGTGAGCTTGGTTCATTGTGCGTCTTCGTTTCCCGTGTTCGTTTTTGAATGATTCTTGTTGTATTTTGTCAATTCCACAATATCCGTACCTAAAAATACACAAGTAACAAACACGAGCATATATTTGGCATATTTCATGATTTTTAATGCATTTAAAGGCCGTTTTCGATGATGAGATCATGTATAAAAGCCATCTCATCAGTGCCCCTCTTGAATCCATTGTCCACCAAATAGGTAGACAGAGTACCATACCATGCTCTAGGGGCTTGATGAAGGCCATACATAGCCTTTTTGACTCTATACACTTTATCTGGATGCTCTGGATCCTCAAAACCAGGAGGTTGCATTACATAAACTTCCTCAACAACGGTGCCATAGAGAAAAGCACTCTTAACATCCATCTGATAGACTGTGAAGCCCATGCAAGAGGCATAGGCTAGAAAAATCCTAATAGCTTCAATCCTTGCAACTGGTGCAAAGACTTCCTCATAGTCTATCCCCTCCTCTTGTGTATAACCTTGAGCCACTAACCTTGCCTTGTTTCTGATCACAATGCCTCTTTCATCTCTTTTGTTCCTGAGAACCCATCTTGTCCCTATAGGTCTGACATATCTAGGACAATCAACCAGCTCCCAAACATCCTGAATTGCAAATTGGTGAAGCTCATCCTGCATTGCTTCCACCCAACTGGGTTCTTTGAGAGCATCAAATATTTTCTTGGGTTCTTCTTGTGACAGAAAACATGCAAACAAACATGCTTGCACAAGAGGGGTATCAACCTTCTTGTGTATATTGGCAATAAACCCACCAAGACCTTGATGAGATCTTCTGGTCTGAACTGGAGTCATAATATCACCAATGATCTGAGATGTGGGGTGATTCTTCATTGTGGAAGTGAGAACCCCTCCTTCAAAAAGTCTGGTGTCCTCAACCTCATGCTCCATGTTGCCAATGTCTTCTTCATCAGACTCTCTTATGTCAACATAAGGATGACCTTCTTCATAAGAATTGGAAGGTTCACCTTGTTCAAAAGTGGAAGAGAAAAGATGTGCAAAGGTGTTGTCAACGTCTGAGCCTTGTTTGTCAGCGCTTGGGCTAACAACGCTTGAAATATTGTTGTCAACGTCTGAGCCATCAACGTCTGAATTGGTCTTGTCAGCGCTAGATTTGCCTTTGTCAGCGCCTGAAGAACCATGCATGTTTGTATCTGGTGGTATTTGAAAACCACCATTATCTTGTCCAGCAGCAGCAGCAGCAGTAAAAGCATCTGTCCAAATGGGAATTGTGACATATTCAAATGTAGGAGATGCCTTTTCTGCTTGTGATCCAACCTTCTCATGAACCTGTGTACCTGAAACATTAACAACTTGTTCCTCCACAACATTTGAAGTTACCTTCACAATGTCTGGATTAGTGACAGACATATAATTTAAAGTTCTAGATAAGGGTTTCAAATCAAACAACCAATTAGGACCACTTTCAGGATCACTAGGTTTATTCTCTAAGAACCTAACATGTACTCTCTCAACTATACGTTTGTCCTCTTTATGATAAACCCTATAACCCTTGCTCTGCACTGAATACCCCATGAAATAGCCCTCATCACCTTTTGCACTAAATTTCCCTAAGGCATCACTAGTATCCAAAACTACTACATGACATCCAAAAGGTCTGAGAAAACCAATATTAGGTTTTCTTCCCCAAAGTAACTCATAAGGTGTTTTGTTCTGAATTTTGTTAACCAATGCTCTATTTTGCACATAGCATGCTGTATTAACAGCCTCAGCCCAAAAGGCTATTGGAAAGTGAGCATCAGCCAACATTGTTCTGGCTGCTTCAATTAGGGTTCTATTTTTCCTCTCAGCAACCCCATTTTGTTGTGGGGTTCTAGCAATACTAAATTGCCTAGTAATTCCTTTCCTGGCATAGAATTCATCTAGCTTCTTGTTCCTAAATTCTCCACCATTATCACTCCTAAGCATTTTAACCTCATAGCCAGACCTTTTCTCAATCTGAGTGATAAAATCAATAAGAACATCAGCTGTGTCACTCTTCATAGCTAGAAAGAATGTCCAAGTAAATCTAGAAAAGTCATCTGTGACAACAAAGCAATATGACTTACCATTCAAACTTTCTATATTTGTTGGACCAAAGAGGTCCATGTGAAGCATATGAAGAGGTCTGGAACTAGTATGCACCTGTTTGGACTTGAATGAGACCTTGTGTTGCTTGCCCTTAAGACATGCAACACAAGAGTGGTCATTGTGGAAGGCCTTCTCAGGCAAACCATCAACTAAACCAAGCCTCACAAGTCTATTTATATTTTTAAAATTTATGTGCCCTAGTCTCCTGTGCCACAAATTACTCTCATCTACTGAGGCCTTAGCATAAAAACAAGACATATTTGTATTCATTTTAATCCCATTTAAATTCACATTATATATGTCCTTATGCCTAGGTGTTCTATACTCAATATATTTCTCATCAGGGATCTTAAAATCCTTGCTTAACACCAAGCACTCAGTATCAGTGAAAAGAACTTTATTTTTGTTATCACATACTTGTGATACACTAAACAGATTATAATCAAGTTCTTTTACCAGGAAGACATTCTCAAAACGCAGATTATTAGTGAGAAGGGTTCCTTTGCCTGTGATTGTTCCATAACCACCTCCAAAGTATACCTTGTCACCATCTTTAATAGGGGTGAAATTCATCAGATAGTCTTCCTTCCCTGTCATGTGCCTTGAGCATCCACTATCCCAATATCCATAATCATTGATCTGTCTTTGAATGCCCTGCACATAAAGAAAACAAATTAGTTTTCTTTGGGAACCCAAGTCTTACAAGACTTGGATTCATCTGGTTGTTCAATAAGAACATACTTAGTTCACACAACAACCCCATTCTCATCCTTTTTAGGATGAAATACCCAGTTAACCCCAATTGGTTTTGTAATGACCTTTGAAATGTAATTAAATCTATTGCAATTCATTGAAATCCCATTATCATTAGGGTTTTGATCTTTCTTGGGTCTCCATGTTAAGCTTGAAGAAGCTTTAGACCCCTTACCTTGTGGCTACAAATATTTAGGTCTGGTCACGTTTCTGTCAGCGTTGGAATTTGTCCTGTCAACGCTGAAATTACCCTTGTCAGCGTTGAACCTAGGGTTTGCTACAGAAACCCATTGCCTATTTGACCACGTGTTTGTCTTTTGAAAAGGTCTTTGTCCATGAGTGTTAGACCTTCTAGAAAAGAATGGGGCAGGTCTAATCACTTGTGGACTTTGCTGCACACAAGGTTTGGGTCTGACAACGTTTGACTTCCTAGCAACGTTGACTTTCTTCCTATCAGCGCTGAAATTGTTCCTGTCAGCGCTGGCTTTGGGAGCGTTGACACACTTGTATGCCAAATGTGAAAAGCTACCACAAGAGTAACAGGCTTTCTTAGACACAACCTTAGGTCTAGAAGAGAAGAAACCTGTTCCATGATTGCTAACTTGGCTCTTGGGTGACCTATTATTCCTATACATCTCTGCATATTTAATGGTAGGTCTTCTAACAGTGTTTGAGCCTAGGTCAACAGCTTTACCAGTGATTGGGTGAGTAACCTTAATGGGTGGTGATTCATTGGGACTTTCACATAGCAAACCTCCCTTAACAAATAAAGTAGGGTTAGCTTTCTTCCACTCATTTAGGTCAGTCAATTTTTGTTGATACTCTTCCACTGGAGTGACAACTCTTGGTGGAGGAATGAATTCCTCCTCTTGGCATTCTGGTATACCAGTCCAAGACAAGTCCTTTCTAAGGACACCATAGAAGTCACCAGCTGGTGGTGGAACCAGAGAGTAATCATTCATCCCAATCCCAGTCATGTCCTTAGGATCCCTTTGTTTAGCTACACAGTCTCCTAGGGTTTGGGTGGCTCTATCAAATCTTTGAATTTTGAGGTCAACATTATCTTTATTCTTAATGGCCTCATCTAACTTAGCCTGTAGATCTCTATTAACCTTTGTCATGATGTTTCTAACATCCATACTACCCTCTAGCTCATGTTTTAAGATATTGATCTTATCCTTTAAGTCAAATTCCATTTTCTTGTATTCAGAAACGGTTTTCTCAGTTTCAGTAAGAGCTAGTTGGTAATTAGACAATTTACACCTTTCAGTACTCATATCATCTTTTAGTTTTAACACCTCTTTGTTAAGTCTTTCTGTGTTTAACCTACAACCTTTGCTACAAAAAGCATCATCATATACCTCATTATCAGATGAAGAGGAGGAGTGTGCCATGAGAGCATATTCAACATGCTCTTCTTCTTCAATATCAGCAACCAAAGCTTTATCCTCTTCAGCATTCTTAACCAGATAGCTCCAATCCCATCCTGTACCATCAATTCCTTGAACTGCAACCATGGCTTTGGAATCCTGAGCTTTAACAACCTGACTTGAGGGTTTACCAGCATCAGATCTTCTAGGAGATCTGCATTCCCTCATGAAGTGCCCCATACGATGACAGTTGTAGCATTCAACTTTGGATTTATCAAATCCAGCTGTGTCTTTAGCATTGAAGGTCATCTTCTTTTTAAACCTTCTGTTCCACCTATTTGCTCTTATACTAGCAAGAGCCATGTTCCACTTGATGTCCATCTTTTCCAAATGCTCATCACTTATCTGCTCAAGGTCCTCATATGTAATCACTGAACCATTGGGCAAAGAAGCAATGTAAGCACACACAGTATCCAAATCCAAACCAGCAGGTTTAACTCTTGGGGAGTCATTCTTGAATGTGTCAGCGTCTGAAAAAGAGACGTTGACAGGACTAGTTCCAGCGCTGACATATGATGATCCAGTAACTGGATGCATATAAGAGTCCTTCTGATTGAATTGACCTTCACTATGAGAGAAGAAGGCCATGTTGCTGGTGCTAGATTTGCTTCCATGCTCTGAAAGAGTTTCATCTTCCAACAGTCTTAGTTTGTTGTAGATGTCATCAAACGAGGAGCTCTTGTAAGTATTGTTGGCAAGAATAGATCTTGCCTCAATCTTCCATGCCTCACCAAGACTTTTAAGAAAGGTAGCATTGGTGTCAACATCACCAACTTGTGTCCCCATGAAGGACAACTTGCTTGTGATGTCAAGCAATCTGCTTCTCACACTACTCAGTTTCTCATTGGGTTGAGCTTTGAAGACAGCATAATCATGCAGAAGTTGCTTTTTCTTTTCTTCCTTAGTGTCTGCATTGCCACCATATGCAACTTCAAGTGCTTCCCAAATATCCTTAGCAGATTCATAGCCTCTATATTTGTGCTAGTTTTCTTGTCCCAAAGAGACTTTCAGAATATTTAGGGCTTTCATGTCAACCCTTTTCTTTGCAATATCTTCAGCACCTACAGCTCTACCATCTCCAGGTTTTTCTTTCTTATCCTCTTTAGGGCATCCTTCAACAGCTGTTCTTTGACTAATGGCATCAAGAATCTTTTGAGCCTTATTGAATGAGTTTCCATATTCAATAATCTCCCAGAGTGTGTAGTCATAGATCCCCAGATATTGTTCAAATTTGAACTTCCATAAGTCAAAGTTGGTTGCATCAAGCATGGGAATCTTGATGTTTGGTAAGGCTGAGGAGGAGGAGGTTATTGCTTCAGACATGATGTTTTTAGGGTTTTGGTGTTTTTAGGGTTTCTGAGAAAATTAGGGTTTTGGTGTTCGTGTATGGTGTTCTTTAAAAATCAAAAGTTCCTCAACAAGCTCTGATACCACTTGTTGATCCCAAGCTTAGATCGATTAGCTTTGTGTATACGAGATTAGATCAAGTAATACACGTAGAGAAACCTTTGTATATGCTTTATGAATCTAAGTGTTATGCGGAATTTAACACTTAAACAAGAACACACAAGATGTAAACAAACTTTCACTTTGATTATGAATGTCGAACTTTCTTACAATGAAAGATGTTTATGAATGAAAACTTATATGAAACTTAATATTAAACATTAACCTAAAGGCCTTCTTTTATAGACATAAGAAGCCTTGTACAATAATCTACGTATCAACTATTCTAGGTAAAGATAAATATAGAAAATACATTGTCGTTTCTATCCTTACTAGAAGTATTCTAGAATATAATAAACGTGTAGATTATATCTTCCATCAGTGCTTGTCTTCAATGTGTCAACGCTTGACTTTAACTTGTCAACGCTTGAGCTATCAGCGCTTGTATTGTTCTTGTCAACGCTTGTTTTGTTCTTGTCAGCGCTCAAGTGATCTGGCCTTAATTTATTCCCAACACGAATGTGGAGGTAATACCCACATGGCTTTAACTCTATAAGAAGCGAGTAGTAAGATGATCTTTGAGGACAAAGATCCTGTTTAGGGGTAAATGTTGTGACAATCCGTCAATTTATGGTTGATATTTTGTTCTCAAATATTATTTAAAAATATTATTTTAATGTTATATTATGAACTCACTTATTTTTGGGAAGAAATTTGGATTTACGTCTTGAAGTAGCATCGACTACGTTTAAACCGGAGGATTCTACGTTACGTGCTCACGTTTACATACACCGTCTTTGGTGACAGTCCGACATTTCAGAAAATGAATTTATCCGTGAATATTATTTTGGAGTTTTAAATTTGTGTTGGTTCATAAACTCACAAATTTACGAGAAAAGATTAGGACTTACGATTTTAATTTAACGTCCTTTACGACTAAACCGGAAACCTTAGGATTACGTATTTACGTTTTTGAACTCCGTTTTTGATGAGACAATTTTTATTAGATTCGTTTTGTGCCGTTGATTCATAATTTATAAAAACGTTTTTCGTAAAACGACCCGAGGGCACGCAAATCGAGGAAACTAGAATCGAGGAATACCCGTAAATTAGTGGGATGAGACAAGTATACACTTGTCCCACCCCACTATATGGGACGGTTACACAAGTGACACCACACTTGTGATGTGTCAAGCTTGTAGCAACAAGCTTCCACTTGTTGTCTTAAAGCTTACAAAATAAGGAAAGCTTACACAAAACCATCTATCCTAAACAACTAGCTTCATTCACAACATGCAAAACTCACAACTCTCTCCTCCCTTCTCTCTAGATGCCGTCCCATCCTCACCAAAAACACCCTCACTTGATCTTGATTCAACCACAAATCCTATGTTATTTACATATATGATGATGCCCTTTTGAAGCCCTGTTGATTGGTGGTGATTATAACATCCAAGGAGGAGTTTCTATGGAGTCTTAGGGCTGATTTTCCACAAGGAGTTCTTGAAGAATGGTGGTCTTGAAGATGGTCTTGGTTTATCACAAGTTTCTCCATCAAAATCCATGTCTTGATCATAACCTACATCATCATGGTTTCCCGTGATTGAAGCACGTACCGTACGTCCGAATTGCCGATAACCCGCCTTCCCACATCAACGTGAGTTCATAGCCTCGCACTCTTTTAAATGTTTTTATGAAATGTTTTATAAACCCGCGAGGGAGATAACATGTTAGTTTTTATAAAATAGGACACTAGTTGTCCCGATTGTCTGTTTATTGATTTGGACCCGAATGATTATATGACCCGATGAATGATTAAATGACCCGATAGATGAAATAAAATGGATTATTAAAGTTAGGTTATGTCACTAAAAGTCCCATTAGCATGATTTGTGAACTACCGAGATTTGGTAGACGCTTATGCATATAATAGTACTATTTGGGGACGATCACCCCAGTTCGCGCCTTGACGGTTGATCCCCGTCGTGCCACATTGATTGGTAAGCGAATTTATGTATGAGAAGATTTCCATAGAGTGACCTTTGTGACGACACGCTAATTTAGATGGGCAAATTGAGTTTCGGGCTAGCTACCCGTTATTTGGTTTAGTAAGGTAACAATGTCATGCGGCTTGTAATAATCCAATTAACGAAATACTGCTATATGCGCCGAATTACGATATATTGCCTGACTAGCAATATGGGGTCTTATTATTGATTTTATGTTCGTGTTTTGGTTTTACATAACCATATTCATGTAACGATTTTAATTTGGCTTATACAACGTTATAAAACGTATTGTATGATATTTTTACGACATTTGTTCGTATAATGGTTTTGAAGGCGAAAGCCTTTATTATGATTTTGACAAGGAATTTGTATAAAATGATTTTGGCTATTTTATGGCCTATTACAAAGATTTGTACAAAATGATTTTCGGTAATAATTTTATACCGATGTTATATTGATGGATTTTATTAAACTCTATGAATTCACTCGGCGTTATCGCTGACCTTTTCTTTTAACATGTTTTGTCTCAGGTAGTTGAAGGTAATTCTCGGGAAGACAACAAGAATTCATGGCCCGCACCTAAACAATAATTTCCATTCAAATTCTTTGTAAAACTTGTATGAAATACAATGACTTGGGACCTATGTAACTTTGATATTTATGAATGGAAATGCTTTATTATTAAACGACGCGATTTTTATGCGTTGTCTATGATGTGAGTAATGTGCTATCCCGTAACACCAACGAGTCTTCCGCTGTATTGAGTTGTATAAATTTGGGGGTGTTACATTTAAGTCCTATGATCCAACCAGAACCGGAGGGATATTCCCAGGGACAATCAAATAGATGATTAGAATTCCTTAGGAAAGATGGAGTAGAATGTGAACGTAGCTGAATGCCGACTAAGTACTGATGATAGCACTGGAACAATCACAACAAGGTGCTATTAGTGATGTCTTGGTAAGCATTGAAGGGGTTGAAGAATGAAAAATAAATATAAGGATAAAGGGTGTAAAGAAAGCCCTCCATACAACTTAGGTAGAAACCGGGTCAACACATCATGAAGACAACTCATCATGGACCCAGTGATGTGAAGCACAACCCTTTCCTAGCTACTCAGGCTTCTCTCAAAAGAAGTTTGTTTTATTGTCACTGAGATCAACACGACTTCTATTGACTTTCTCACTCCGAGATAGTTGATATTGAATAGGTGGCATCTGCTCCAGCCTCCGACCACTAAAATTGCACAAATCGAGTTAATAAGTGTGAAAACACTTATCCTTTATCGCTTATTTCCAATGATAACAAGACCAAAACGTGTAATTTATGTCGTAAAAGTCGGAATTATGCGTGGTTTGTGTTTTTATTGTGCTTTAGGACCAAAAGATGAAAAAGGAAGAAAACACGGGCTTTCACGGGCTTTTATCGAAGAAAACGGGAAAAGACGAAGTCAAGAGATCAAGAGTGCTAAAAGAGCGGATGTCCAAGACCTATTCTAAAGATTTATCAAAGAAAAAGTCTAAAGACGGAAGTTTAATGAAGTCGTAGAACTCAAGTCTAAATTATAGAAGAAAATTATGAAGACGAGTTCAAATCCCGAGACGACGTCGAGAAAGAAAAAGATTTAAATCGAGTCGAGAAGAAAAGAAGGAAGCACACCACACATGCACTTCCCATTGCCCTATAAATACCCTCCTAATCACATTAGGAGGGTGGTTAGCTAGTTTTACTTTCATTTTTTTCTTTCTATTTTTAGATAGAGAAAGTTTTCCATTCGTCATTTTCTCGTTGTTTCCATTCATTTTCAACAATGGATTTAATATTATCAATGTAATGTTGTAGAAAACCAAATGTCTGCCTACTCTTGCTTTTAGAAGCATCAAGAGGCAAGTAGTTGATGAACTTAGAAACATTTGTTTTCTTAGTAGCAAAAGCTTTCTTCCATTGAATTCTTCTTTGTTTGCATTCTAAAAACAATTCCTCACGAGACTTTTGTTTTTGTATAGTGAAAAGACCATATAGACTAATCACATAAGCATAATTGTATGGTTTCACAAACTCTTTATTGACCGGTGATCTACTCTCCTCTTCCCAAAGGGATGTCTCATCATAACCAAGAGGATATTCGGGATCGGTCCATTCGGACTCATCCATATAAAGGCGCGGGTTCACAGCTTGAGCTTGGGCAAGATAATCAGGACTTGCAAAGCTAGCTTGACCCTTAAACATAGACGGAGGTGCTATCATTCTTACGGTTTGAATAGAGTCATGCGTTTTATAAACAACTTTCTTCAAAAATTCGACTTGTTTTTCTAGTTCCGTTACTTTTTCAGTATCTTTTTCATGTCGACTTTTGAAATCTTGTTTTAACGTTTCAACCTCTTGTTTTTTACCATCAAGAATTTTAGCAGACTCGGTGTTATCCATCGAAAGCCGTTGTTCAAGTTCGTTAACTTTGGTGGTAGCAAGGTACGTTTTTTGACGTTCATCCATTAATAAAACATTAAATTGACGTTTCTCTTTGGTTAATAACTCAAGAGTTTCGTTGTATTTCTTTTCAAGATCGTCCTTTTGACTTTTTAACGCACTACCCTTGTACCCCGCAAGCTCTTTTGTTTTCTGAAGAAGCTCATCTTTATAGCTTTCAATGGTCTCACTAGATGTAATTAGTGCGGCTTTGCATTCATCAAAATTTTGAGTGAGCGCTGTGTTTGCCTTCTTTAATTGCTTTTGACTTTTTCTAGTTTCATTGACATCTTTTTGTAAACTAGCAATTAAATTAGCAAGCGCGACACGCTCCTCATCATCATACTCATTTGCATGTTGATCATCCTCAAACTCATTATTGCACATGTCTGATGAATCAGGTGTGGTATTGCTATCAACCTTTTCCGTCATACATGTGTCATTAATGGCATTGGGTAGCTCACTATGCTCATGAGTATCACCAAACACATTATATTCATCAGTGGTGTGTACCTTATCGAGTGGCTCAGTGTCAAAGGTAGGTCCATTGTCATCTTCAGTGACGTTAAGAACTTCGTCAACCTTTGCCATGTACGAGTAATGTGCTTCTAATTCTTGGTCGGAGGCTTCATCATCAGTATCATCAAGCATTGCTCCTTCCTCAGCCGGCAATTTGACCCCTGCTTCCATCTTCTTGCATAACAACATATTCTCTTTATGATAGCTAGAGTCCCTAACCCGTTTCGGCTTTCTACATTCCTTTTCCATATGCCCATAACCTTGGCAATTATAACACTGAATCCCACTTTGTTGAACCACTTGCGTTCCAACAGTGTCCCTATTCCCAGTAGCAGCAGCAATCCTCTGAGTATCATACTTGGTAGTTTGTCGATCATACCTTGCAGAACCCTCAACATGTGTTGGATTATGTCGATCATACCTAGAAGGACTTTCACCACGTCGACGTGTGTCATACCTTGAGGGGTTCTCAACATATTGGTTCTTTGTGTTGGATGATGTTCGAAGATTGTTGTTGGTGGGTTTGAAGATTTTCTTGTAGGTCTTCATATTGAAAAGAATTTTGTTGTTTCATTTCCTGATTCTTCTGAGTTTGATCTTCATCACTATCCTCTTCAGATGATGACTCAGATGGTGGTGATGGTGCTCTTGGTTCTTTAGGGGAGTATTTTTGTATTAAATGGCGCCGCTGCCGGCTCTTTTCGTTAAGATTAACGGTTTTTAGTGAGAGACGTGTTGGATTTTGGGATCCGTTCATTTTTGAACGTTAATTTCCTTGCTTTCAAATTTTCAAAAATCCAAAAAAATATAAAATTTTAAAAATACAAAAAAAAACATAAAAAAACAAAAAATATTTCTGCTTTGTTATTTCTTTTGCATGTGTATGTGCACTCGATCAACGTCTTATCCCGAGCCCGAGACTCTCGATAATTTAAACATGGCCGGTGTACACAACAATAATAATAATCCACCTCAAAACAACATGAATAATAACAACAATGAACCTCTACCGGACAATCGTCCTATGATCGAACTTTTGCAAGCACATGTAGAGGGCAACAACGATGCTATTGTCATACCCGCGATTGCAGCCAACAACTTTGAGCTCAAATTCGGCTTCATTCAAATGGTCTCTGCTCAACCATTCTTGGGGCGTACCATTGATGATCCTCATGACCACATCAAAAGGTTCCTTCAACTCACGAATACGATCAAATTCAATGGGGTCCCACAAGAGGTAATTCGCTTGCAACTTTTTCCTTTCTCTTTAGAGGGACAAGCCCGGCATTGGCTTGATAAGGAACCGCCACAAAGTATTCTTACGTGGACGGACTTAGAGACCAAATTCATAAACTACTTTTTCCCACCCTCTCGTACTACCGCTTTGCGGAATGAAATAATTACTTTTGAACAAAAGTACGATGAGACTTTTAGTGAATCTTGGGACCGTTTTAAAGAACTTTTAAGAAAGTGCCCACAACATGGTTTTACCAAAGTGCACCAAATTAATACTTTTTACAATGGTTTAAGCATGAATGACCAAGATTCACTAAATAGTGCCTCGGGGGTAATCTTTTGGTTAAGTCTTCTAATGCCGCTTGGGATATTATTGAGAACAAGTCTAGAGTGCAAACTAAGAGTGTTCGGACCAATGTGGCTAGTGCTAGCACTAATGAGAGCGACAAGAGACTTGATAAGCTTACTTCGCTTGTTGAATCACTTGCTCTCCAAGCCGCCAACAATACCAAAGCTATCACTGCCCAAGCTAGTGCTTTGACTCAATCATGTGATATATGCGGGGGATCTCACTCATACACCGATTGTCCTTCAACTCACGACAATCCGAAAAATGTGTATGCCGCCAACGGTACCTATTCTACAGGAGGCTATCAAGCACGTCCACAAGGTGACCGCAACTTGCTCAGCTATCGCTCAAACAACTTTCTTTCACCACCCGGTTTTCCCCCACAATACCCAAATAACCTCAATCGCAACAATAAAAACCAACCACGTGCTCCAGCTCCATATCAAAGCCAAAGAAACCCATATCCACCTTAAAGAAACAACCAAGTTTACCAACAACATGCTTATCAATCCCCCGCCTACCATGCTCCTCCTCCCAACCAACCCACCGCATTACGCCAAGATGTTGAAACCTACATGAGGACTAATGATGTGATCGTGCAAAATCTTCAGCGGGAAATGGCCAACATGAAAGCAGATATGGTGAAGCAAGGGAATGATCTTCGAGCTGATATGCGAAACACTTTGGCAAGTCAAACGAATGACTTAAGGAACATGATGGCTAGTTTCTTCCCAAGTAATCAAGCCTCTGGATCGGGTTCTCTTCCGAGTAACACCGTTGCTAATCCAAGAGGGGAGATGAAAGCAATCACCACTCGAAGTGGAAAAGGTTATACGAAACCCGAGCTTCCTACACCTCCACCCGTGATTGTGAACAAGGAAAAAGAACAACTTTCTTCACCTCCTTTACCTTCTAACCCCATTCCCCTACCACCCACAGTTGTGAGTGATCCTACTCCCCTAAATCCTTCCTCTTCATCCGATATACCTTATCCTTCAAGGTTGAGGAAAGAGAAGCAAAAGAGCAAGGATGATATTCAAGTTTCGAACTTTCTCAAAATGTTTAAACAATTGAATTACAACATATCCTTCGCTGAGGCTCTCGCTCACATGCCGAAATACGCTAAAATGTTTAAAGATCTTCTCAGTGATAAGGAGAAACTTCTCGATATTGCTCAGACCAACTTAATGAGAATTGCTCTGCAGTGCTCTTAAGGAAATTACCAACCAAACTTGGTGATCCGGGTCGGTTCTTGATTCCTTGCAACTTCCCTGGGGTAGAGTATTGTTTGACCCTAGCCGATCTAGGTGCTAGTATAAACTTAATGCCATTAAGTGTTTATAAAAAATTATCTCTACCCGAGCTAGTCACCACACGAATGACTTTGGAATTAGCTAACCGTACGGTTGCTTATCCAGTGGGGATAGCCGAAGATGTCTTCGTCAGCGTCGACAAATTCACCTGTCCGGCGGACTTTGTTGTCGTTGACTACGAGATGGACCCCCGTGTTCCATTAATCGTTGGACGTCCATTCTTGAGGACCGGTCGCACTCTCATTGATGTAGCCGCGGGCGAATTAATCATGAGAGTTGGTGACGATAAAATCGTCTTCAACATGGGTAAACTTTCTAAGCAGCCTTCTGAAAACGAGAGTGTTAATTTCATTGGCGTTCTTGATGAGGCTTGTGAAGAACATTTCAAAGACGCTTGTAAAAGTGGTTCTTCTTCTCTACCCATTGTTGAGACCGTTGCCTCTATTGCTCCATCACTAACTCCATTTGGAGAAAGTGATTTCATCTTGAAAGAATTTGAAGCAACTTTGGGAGATGTGGACTTAAAATATGACGATTCTCCCTCTAATTGGGATGAAGACATTCGTACCATTGAGAAACTTCTCAATGGGGACCATATTTCTCCACCATCTCCTAAGGACATTTCTATCGATGAACCGAATTTGAATACGCCTTCCATCGAAAATCCTCCGGATTTAGAGCTTAAGGACCTACCGTCTTATCTCGAGTACGTTTTCCTTGAAGACAACAAGAAGTCACCCGTCATCATCGCTGAGGACTTGAAAGAGGAAGAAAAATATCGACTTATCGCCGTGCTGAAGAATCATAAGAAAGCGATTGCTTGGAAAATCTTCGATATTCGTGGAATTGACCCTCACTTTTGCACACATAAAATTCTCATGGAGGACGACTTTAAACCCACTATTCAAAGCCAAAGAAGGGTGAATCCTAAGATCCATGACGTAATCAAAAAAGAGGTTATCAAGCTTCTTGATGCGGGAATGATCTATCCTATCTCTGATTCACCATGGGTTAGTCCCGTCCATTGTGTGCCTAAGAAGGGCGAAATCACCGTTGTTCCCAATGAAAACAACAAGTTGATTCCTACTCGTCTCGTTACAGGGTGGAGAGTTTGTATAGACTATCGTAAACTCAATGATGCTACGAGAAAGGATCATTTTCCCCTTCCTTTCATGGACAAAATGCTTGAACGTCTAGCGGGTAATGACTATTATAGCTTTTTAGACGGTTTCTCCGGGTATTTTCAAATTCCCATCGATCCCAAAGACCAAGAGAAAACCACATTCACTTGTCCTTATAGAACATTTGCCTACAAAAGAATGCCTTTCGGCTTATGCAATGCTCCTGGGACATTTCAAAGGTCTATGATGGCTATCTTCCATGACATGGTTGAAGAAACTATGGAAGTCTTCATGGATGATTTCTCGGTTTATGGTGATTCTTTCTATGCTTGCCTTACCAATTTAGAATGTACGCTTAAGCGGTGTGAAGACACTCGCCTTGTTCTAAATTGGGAAAAATGCCATTTCATGGTAAAAGAAGGCATTGTGCTTGGACACAAAATCTCCAAAGCCGGTCTTGAAGTGGACCGTGCTAAAGTCGATGTTATTGTAAAATTGCCTCCACCTTCAACCGTGAAGGGTGTGAGAAGTTTCCTTGGTCATGCGGGCTTCTATCGTCGATTCATCCAAGATTTTTCTAAAATCGCTCGCCCGATGACCCACCTCTTGGAAAAATATACTCCCTTCATCTTTTCCAAAGAGTGTCTTGAATCCTTCAATCTTCTTAAGGATAAGCTAACTAAGGCACCGGTCTTGGTTACCCCTAATTAGGAGCTACCTTTTGAGTTGATGTGTGATGCTAGCGACTTTGCTATTGGAGCGGTTTTGGGCCAAAGAGTGAACAGACACTTCCAACCAATCCACTATGCTAGCAAGACAATGACGGGGGCTCAATTGCATTATACCACTACCGAAAAAGAGCTTTTAGCTGTAGTGTATGCTTTTGAAAAGTTTCGCCCCTATCTTGTCCTTTCTACCACCATCGTGTATACCGATCATTCCGCGTTGAAGTACTTGATGACTAAGCAAGATTCTAAGCCAAGACTTCTTCGTTGGGTTTTGCTCCTTCAAGAATTCAACATTGAAATTCGTGACAAGAAGGGAGCCGAAAACCTAGCCGCGGATCATCTAAGTAGACTTGAGGATCCATATCAAGGGGATCATCCGAACAAAGAGATCAATGACTCTTTTCCCCTTGAGACCTTAATGTCTATCAACTCTAATCTTGATGACACCCCGTGGTTTGCGGACATTGCAAACTACTTAGCAGGTGGTATTCTCATCAAAGGGTTAACATCCCAACAAAAGAAGAAGTTCTGTAAAGATGTTAAGACTTACTTCTGGGATGACCCTTATCTCTTCAAACAATGCGCTGATCTGATCATTCGTCGATGTGTTGATGGACCGGCAGCTTTACAAATCCTTGATGCTTGCCATAAAGGACCCACCGGTGGTCACTTTGGTCCCAACTACACCGCTAAGAAAGTGTTGGACTCAGGATTCTATTGGCCCACCATTTATCGTGACGCTCACGAAATGGTCAAGCATTGTGATGCTTGCCATCGACAAGGGAAGATCACACATAAAGATGAGATGCCTCAAAATTTCATACAAGAATGTGAAATCTTTTACGTATGGGGCATCGACTTTATGGGGCCATTTCCATCATCCAAAGGGAACAAATACATCCTTGTAGACGTTGACTACGTTTCTAAATGGGTTTAAGCTAAGGCTCTCCCAACGAACGATGCGGGGGTGGTTGTGAACTTTTTGAAGCAGCTGTTTGCTCGATTCGATGTTCCTCGTGCTATCATCAGTGACCGCGGGACTCATTTTTGCAATGATCAATTTGCAAGAGTCATGGCTAAGTATGGTGTCAATCACCGTTTTTCCACCGCTTATCATCCCCAAACCAATGGTCAAGCTGAGATTTCCAACTGTGGATTGAAGCGAATTTTGGAGAGTAGTGTGGGAGAGCATCATGCCGCGTGGGCTGATAAGTTAGATGATGCTTTGTGGGCTTTCCGTACCGCATATAAGACCCCGATTGGTTGCACACCTT
Organism: Glebionis coronaria; assembly: GCA_025667525.1. NCBI lineage: Eukaryota > Viridiplantae > Streptophyta > Magnoliopsida > Asterales > Asteraceae > Glebionis > Glebionis coronaria. Next base: position 539,928,536 of record CM046880.1, read on the forward strand.
ATCGTCTTGTGTACGGGAAAGCATGCCACCTCCCTATCGAGCTGGAACATAAGGCATACTGGGCCTTGAAGTGGGATAACTTCGACATCAACAAAGCCGGTGATCTTCGAAAGATTCAACTCAACGAGCTAAACGAACTGAGGAATGAAGCTTACGAGAACTCACTGATCTACAAGGAGAAGACCAAGATCATCCATGACGCAAGGACTAAGAACCGAGAGTTACACGTTGGTGATCAAGTCTTACTTTTTAACTCTCGGTTAAAGATATTCTCTGGCAAGTTGAAGAGCCGCTGGTCTGGTCCATTCACCGTCACCAAAGTCTTTCCATATGGGACCATTGAGCTTTCTCAGCCAAATGGGCCAAATTTCAAGGTGAATGGCCAGTGTTTGAAGCTGTACTTCGGTGAGGACATCTCTCATGAGATGATTCCATCCCTCACCACGTTTCCCATGAACTAGTTTTGGATCGAGTCAGGCTCGTGACTTGGTTATCAAAAACAAGCGCTTCTCAGGAGGCAACCCGTGATCTATCCTTTACTGCTTTCATAATAAGTGTAGGGGGAGCCCCGTATGTGTTGTTGTCTTGTTTCTTATTCTCTGCAGGAATTCAAGTTCAAAGAGCACCTCGATGACTTTTGACGAACCGTGATTCCGTGTTCCCGTCTTCCTGTTTCTATCCTAAACTGTCATGATTCAATTTTTCATATCTTATATGTCACATTGAAATCACTATAGTTTTCCTTTCCTTAGCAAGATTTAAACAAAGTGCACAATGTCATAAGTGTAGGGGAGTTTACTCCCACATGCTTAAACATTGAGGACAATGTTTATATCAAGTGTAGGGGGACTTCTATCGAAGTAAGTGGTCTTTTCCATGAATTTGCCCTCATTTTAACCGGAAAATTTGATTTTTCGACATTTTTCAAAATTTTTAAGCTATTTTGGCCTTGTAGTTTTCCTTTGTTATGGTTATTTTCTTTCCTTGCTAAAATAAAGTTTGATAAAGTGGTTTTAAATTTTTGTCGTGAATATTTTGACTCAACCCGAGTTTACTTATCTAAGTTTACTCTAGCTAGTATCCTTAACGTGTTTAAGTCAAGTTTTGCTAGGCTTTTATATAAGGAGCTTTAAAACGCGAAAGTCTTAACTCTCACGGGTTAAGAACAAGAACTTTTCGCGAGTTCCTATAACAGATCCTAGAGAGTTGTTTATCAAGGGAACTTTAAAACGCAAATTCTAAACTTGAAAGAGTCTAAGAATTTGCAAGATCCTATAGATGACTCGAAAACCCAAAACTTTGATTTAATAGGCTAAGCATCCACGAGTCTTATTCCTTGAGATTTTAAATTGTGGAGGACGAGAGATGATAGAGTCAATTATAAGTTTGGTATTCTTTCGTGAATTTATGTGAGTTAATTATGAGCCTATTCTCCCATCGCTTGTTAATAAATTTATCTGCAATAAATAAGGTTGTACGATTTGAAAAGTTACTTAGCTTCTAGCCCAAGATCGTTTAAAAGTTGCTCGGTATTAATTAGAGTTCATAGCCAAGGCATAACTTATTGAAGCGGGATGCGAAGATTGGCGAGTCCGAAAAGGTCCTAACAAGGCATGAGGGCTACATTTTGTTGCTAAAGATCCAAAAGTGATGTGAAGAATCATTTATCGAAAATCAATATGAAGGATCGAGACACACGACGAAAAGCAAAAACTCCCCAAAAGATCATGGAGAAGTCTATCCAAAAAGGCCCTAACAAGGTATGAGGATAAAAATCCAAGTCCTAAAAGGAGGCGGATCGTTGTATATCAAAGTCCAAAATAAAGATTGGAGAAAAATGAAGAAGTCGTGGTCCAAAGATGAAGAATCTCTCAAAACTTCAAGTGAAGAAATTCCTATTATGAAGAGAAGACCATAATTTCAAGAACGTCTCTCAAAGATTTGAAGTATGAAGTCGCTGCCAAATATCGGTCCGAGAAAGGTCTCAAATCGTGAAGCGAGTTATGCCAAGATATGAACTTTAAGAGGTCCCGAGAGGCAGTTTTAAAAGATTTTTTCCTTTAGGTAACTATTGATTAAATCGTTCACTTTATTTTCGGCCTAAATAACTATCGAAATAAGTCAAACAATGAATCCTCGTGATCATTCAAGACAAAAATAAAATATAAGAGATACACCTAGGAATAAGGGAGTCTAAGTGAATAATTGGCCCACATGAATTCGTGATAGTTTGCTAACTTATAATAACAATGATCTCGTTTTTAAGCTTGGTGTGGGGAACGTGAAACTTGAGGATGATAAACGTTCATGGCAGCCAAAAACCCAATGTAAGTCTTCGATTTCTCTACTTGTTTGGTTCTTTAAAGTTTTCTTAGTGCTTAGTATCTAATAAAGGCCAAGGTGGGTTATTTATGACGAAAAATGTAAACCGTGCTTTAAAAACAATGCATTGCATGAGGGCATTGCAATGGTCAAGTGTAGGGGATTTAATAAGTGTGAAAACACTTATCCTTTTACCCCTTATTTCCAATGATAACAAGACCAAAACGTGTAACTTATGTCGTAAAATTCGGAATTGTGCGTGGTTTGTGTTTTTATTGTGCTTTAGGACCAAAAGATGAAAAAGGAAGAAAACACGGGCTTTCACGGGCTTTTATCGAAGAAAACGGGAAAAGACGAAGTCAAGAGATCAAGAGTGCTAAAAGAGCGGATGTCCAATACCTATTCTGAAGATTTATCGAAGAAAAAGTCTAAAGACGGAAGTTTAATGAAGTCGAAGAACTCAAGTCTAAATTATAGAAGAAAATTATTAAGACGAGTTCAAATCCCGAGACGACGTCGAGAAAGACAAAGATTTAAATCGAGTCGAGAAGAAAAGAAGGAAGCACACCACACATGCACTTCCCATTGCCCTATAAATACCCTCCTAATCACATTAGGAGGGTGGTTAGCTAGTTTTACTTTCATTTTTTTCTTTCTAGTTTTAGAGAGAGAAAGTTCCAAACTTTCTCTCACTAAATTTTTCTTTGTTTTCATCTTTCAAGTTTAAGCTTTCATTAATCTTTGTATTTGAGTTTCTTTAACCAAAAGTTTAAGTTTAAGTTTGTGTTCTTTAATCTCTTCCTACATTTCTTGGTTTCATTTTCCTTTTGATCCGAAAATTATAATCCATACGGATTGGTTTCGTTTGATGTTTAAGTGGTTAAAAGGTTAATCTTTTTTACTACTTATTAAGCTTTTATTTGATTTAGGCTATAAGCTCTTTATGCTTATTGGCTTATTTCATGCTTTAGCTTATTACTTTTCAGATTATTAAAAAGGTTTAGTCTTTTTTTAAAGCTTCTTTTATATGGTTTATGATTTCATGTTTTTAAAAGTTGTCAAATTTAAGCTTTTTGAGTTATCAAAAGTTAGGCTAAAGTAGCTTATTGTATGTGCTTATTGCGTTTTCAGCTGCCACCAATTTCGGATTACTTTTGCATTCCATCGCAATATTAGGGATTCTACACATTCCGACGGCTGGATGTTTTGATCGCAATAACCCATTGTGGTTCTACTTTGTGATCACTTGGTATCTTCCTCCTTATTCCGATTTGGATTGCGATCGCTCATTGCGATCGCACATTCCGACGGGACTTAAGGTCTTGTTAAGTCAAAACTCTGCCCAATTTTTGTAGCTTGTATTCCGATAAATTGCATCATTCTGATAGAATCACATTGCGACAGAATCATACATTCCGATAGAACAACATAGTATTCCGATCTGGAAAACATTGCGATAGAAATGATTTTGTTGCATTCCTATGGGTATTCAGATGAACATTCCGACAGCTTTACATTTGATTATTCCGATGGCTTTCATTTTGATACATTTCGATAGAACAAGTTTTTAAGTTTTAAAGTTTTACAAAGTGTTTTTCTAAATAACTTTTAGTCTAATTTTTAAACGCTTTAATTTTACTCAACGACATTTTCATACTTGCTTTTAGTTTAAAATAGATAATCAAACAAACCAGTTATTATTCCACCAAGAACATTTGAGTCGCACTCTTAATCGATAATCAATTCGAAGAGATCGGACGATAAGATTTTATACATGGCTAAAAGCATTGTATTACGAGTCTAGAGCCAAGAGATCAATCAAATCTCGTTAGGACACACAGATGAAGATCAAGAGAGTCCTACGCTATATCCTTGTGATATTGCTAGAACACTCAGAGTAATACTACTTAGTATTCACAATGATGAGTGGAAATCCTTCCAGTGTTAACATTAAACAGCACTGCGGTAGGTCATGTGTAAGATTCTTTATGAACTGAACATATGTAAAACTGAAAAGCAACAGTGGTTTGTTTCTGAATTGATTCAAACTCGTTTCAGGTTTCTACGCAATATCTTTATGGTCTTGCCAGAACATTCAGAGTGATATTCATTAATATTCACAGTGACGAATGGAAATCCTTCTAGCGTCAACATCAAACAGCGCTACGGTAGGTGACTTGTGAGATTCTTATGAATCAAACTTGTGTCAACTGGAAAGCAACAATGGTAAGATTCTTAATGAATCAAACTTGTTCCAGGAATTTGAATTGACGACTTTAATCAAGCGGATATTCATCCAATTGATTCACTCTTTATGTTCGCAGTCTTGCTTTGAGACGGTCGAGTAAAGAGAACGGCTAGTACAGCCGCGAAACCCTGTCAAGGAGATTCTTAATTGAATCTACCTAATCACAGGTACGATATTTAATATCGTATAACAGTCTTCACCGACCGGAGGTAAAACGCTACCGATTTAGGACGAATGTCAAAGCCATTCAGTCCGTGTCCATGTTTTGTCTCGAGAAGGTGCGTCACGGTGTACTCAACATAGTCAAATATTCAAAACCACATGTTCATGCCCAAAGACTTATTCAACAATTAAAAGTGTGAGCATGTGGATAAAGACACAAGATCGCAAGATGGCAAAGACAAGTCAAGAATGATTTGAAGATCTCAAGATAAAAGACTAAGTCGAAAGACAATGACAAAGGCTCAAAGATCACAGCGTGAAGGAACAAAACTACTCTTACACGTTTAAGACTCATTTATGACGAGATTCGTAATATCCATTGATCTTCAAATATCAAAAGGGTATGACCTCACATTGGGGGAGATTGTTAGCCTCAAAATATTGAGTCAAACAAGAATGCTCGGTCATAGATTATTACTGTAACATTAGTTAGAACGTTGTAATAGGTAGTTAATTAGTCTTGGTTTACGGGCTTGGATTTAAACTAATTAAAGTCCAAAAGACAAGCCCGGTCTAATATATAGCCCATTAAAGCCCGCATGTGGGTGGACTATATATACTACCCTCCTAGCATGTTAGGAGGGTTGGTTATTTACTTGATTCTTTCCTTAATCTAATATTCAACAAGTTAATCCTCTCCTCCTCTCTACTTTCTCTCACTACTTTCTCTCTCTAGGAATCCATCTCTTCTTCATCTATTTTCTTTCTTTCTTCCTTGCTTTATCATCACAAAAATAAGGGACAACACGTGTTCCAACCACTTAATTGCTGCCACGTGTCTTCAAATTGCTAATTGCTCATCCTTGTGTTCTTCATGAATTGGGGGTTTTTAATCCCTTGAGTTTGAGCTTGATTAGTTGTTCCCAATGTGTTCCTCTCTTGAAAACGAGCAGGTTTCATGTAGAAATCATCATCTGAAATTAAGTGTAGCTAGAAATCGTTCCTGGGCTTGTTGAGGAAGAAGGCGCCACGTGGACAAATCTAATTGGGAGAGAAATGGTCACACGGATTGTTATCCTATTTTGGATATATTGATTATGGGTTGGCACTTTCTGATTGGTTGAAAATAAGTAAGTGGGATTTAATTGTTGCTTTCCGGCGCATTAAATGACCTGATGAGGTGTACCATTTGTTGGCAATCCGTGTGCCACAATCCTTGCAATTCTATTGGATCTCAACCATATCACACGGATTGAACTTGTTTTTACTTTGAAAAATGGCAAATTAAGCCCTTGAACTTAGGTAGATTAACCAAATGAGCTAGGGACTTCATTTTAATGGCATTTTTTGTCCTTCCACTTGCATTCTTGGATACTTTGACCCTTTGACTTAGTTGACTGAAGAGTTGACCATGTTTGACTTTTATCTTGACTTTGGCAAATTTACACTTTGATTCCTTCAACTTTGGAGTGTTGTCAAGATAGGTCCCTTATCTTCAAAGTCTTGTCATCTTTGATCCTTCTTTGTCTTTTTCATCCAAATAAGCTTGATTTTCTTCTTGTTTGCTTGAAAATGTATCCTTCTTACCTATTTATACACAAACACAAAACATACCACATAATTCCGCTTTATAGCACAAAAGTTGGGTATTTTCCTTGTGTTTGAGGGTGATTTATTGATTAATTGATATGAGTTTTTGCTCATATCATTAAGTGTTGTCATTATAGGATGTAGTTATAGTGGTCATCGAGACGATCGTTTTGATATAAAATAGAGCTTCTAACTCATTATGAGGAGGAAGATATGATTGTTTAATTATCGTGTACCGAGAGATGCATTTTGAACACAATACGAAATTATGTTCAATTTTGGGTCAACTTCCGGAGACTATAAGTAGAGTTCTATAAGTGATTAGTTTATGTTCTAAATGCTAAACCTTGTGTTTGAAGTCAATTTTCGTAATCAAAAGTTAGATTCCTAAAAGGAGTCGTCTAGAGTAGTCAAAAGGGTTTTGCAAGTCAAGTGTGTAAACTGTCCGGATTTTAGAATCTAGAAATGTGTTGAGCAGACGTCTCTAAAAGTAATATTTTTCGATGAAATTTGATTTGAGATTTTTTCAGGTTACGAGTGAGTTTTTCACCAAGTTTCATTCAAAATTGGAGTTGTCTAAGTGGGGGAAAGCAGTGAGCACATTTGGTATGTGCATGCTGAGTGGTTTTTAGGAGTACAAGTCTTTGCGTTGTAATTTTAAATAAGAGGATTTTTTATTAGCCTCTAAAATTTTCACAAGTTATAGATCTAATGAATGGGTGTATATGTTCTGAGATTGAGGACCCGAGTCAGTCATATGACTCGTATTGGTTTGGCATTTTGTAATGGACCAATACTGTCACACCCTACCATGGCGGAATATGAGGCGCGACGTATGGATATCATCACAACAATAGCGTGTCTATAGAGATAACTAAATAAAATGGAAATATCATAAATGTTGACACAATGTCATGAAAATATCTCAAACAATGCAGACGTCTAGGTAAGTAGGTAACAGGTCTACCTTTTACCAAAGACATACAATTAACAAATAACAAACATATAGGTGTCTACAAAGTATCACTTATTCAAACATAAATAAAGACTAAGAGGAAAGGGGGTTCCTCCAAATGCAATCCTAAGCCTTCTAGCTAGCCACTTCTATTCTCACGCTTAACCACATTCTCACTGTTGATCCCAAACTCAGATCGATTAAGCTTTGTGTATACGAGATTAGATCAAGTAATACACGTAGAGAAACCTTTGCTTATGAATAAAGTAACTAAGTGTTATGCGGAATTAACACTTAATCTAAAACACAAAGATGTTAAACAAACTTTCACTTGTATTAGAATGATCAAACTTGATTACAATGAAAGAGGTTTAACTTGTGAAAACTTATGAAAACTGATGATTAACATTAACCTAAAAGATCTTCTTTTATAGAATAAGAAGTCTTGTACAATAAGCTACGAATCAACTATTCTAGGTAAAGATAATAATAATAGAAAATACAATGTCGTGCTTATCTTTACCATACATAAATAAAGAAACAAATAAACAAAAAGATTCATATGAAGATATATTCCATCAGTGTTAATCTTCAAGGCTGTCAGCGTTGACTTCTTCAATGTCAACGCTTGGCTGTCAGCGTCCAATGTCATCCTATCAGCGCTTGAATTCTTCTTATCAGCGTCTAGTGAACTGACCCATATTTTATTCCCAACACTCACCTGAAAGAGACACTAAAACACGTCAACATAAAGTTGGTGAGAGTCATAGGTTTAGACTCCAACGCCAAATAAGTTATAAGTTGTGAATAACAACCATTAACAAAATAACATATGGACAATGTGCTACAATTATGTATTAACAACTAACATTCAAGATTTACCAATCACCACAAATCCGAGGCTCCAAGCCTTACCAATAACCACAATTTCCAAGGCTCCAAGCCTTACCAATAACCATGGTCCCATAGGCGCCCATACACCTATGAACCAATCCTAAGTCCCCGCCTTGTCAACATCCCCTTGGTACCAAGTCAAACCACAATAACTGAGACGCTACGTGTCCCCCGATCCAAATCATAAACAAAATCAAGAATCACATAGCAGTTAATCACATAAGTGTACACACAAGTCCATCACAAACCATAAAAACATTCACAGCATTCTTTACAAAACCATATAGTGTCTCTTCCATCCCATCTGGAAATCAAATTATATAAAGACATGGGACTATGAAACTCACTTGAACAAGCTTCTCCAAGTATCTGTGCTCTACCAAAAATCTAAACACATAAACATATAAAATCAAGACATGAACCACATAGAAAAATGGCTCATCAATAAATGATGGATATCTAACCTTCTCCTACAACTTAACCTCATTTATATGCCATAAGCATCTCATTACACCACTCTATAACCCAAAACAGTCCCGTTTTTCACACTCCGTATTATGAGCCAAACGTCCACCAAACCAAAACCACATTCCTTGCATTGAAAACCCCATAAACTTATATGTGTTATCTAAAATCTCAGCCCTTTCCCCAACATGAAAGCTAATCTTAAGTCCCCGATATACAACTTATACTTTCGTCTATCCATATTTTACCGATTTTGAACATATGAAATGTTTGTTATGACCAGAGGGTCTTACCCTATCCCATTTGCTTAGCCCTTCTCCATATCTTTTATTTAATATATAATCTAAATCGCATATTCATTCTAAGCTCCAATTATAACCCTAAGTACCCCAAACAATTCAAAACATAAAATGAAAACAGGCTGATCCAAAAACTGTTTTAACACCCGACTGATGTAACCTGTTTTTGACCCACTTCCCAACCACCAATTTAGTTCTAGTTTATTTCGTTTGAAAACTAATTCAATTACCATTTCAGGGACACAAGATTCGAAATTTAAGGGTTTGTAGAACTCTAGATATGATCAAAAAAATGGACCAAAAATTCTGCCCATCTTTTAAAAACGAATTTAAACATGATTAAACCCTAATTACAATCACTAATCTTCATAATAATCATAGTAATCAATTAATATGAACCCTAATCTCACTAATCTAATAAAAATCACAAACCCTAATCCATCATAAGATCAATTACATGATTAAATTGATTAAAATCATTAATAGAACAAGGGTTTTGAAGGTTTTACCTTAGAAATCAATGGAAGATCTTTATTTTTGAAACCCTAATTGGCCACCATCGTTGAATTTCGGCTAGGAGCTGTTATGGAGGTTAAAAATCTGATTATTCTGGTTATGGGTTGGTTTTGGTTAAGTCCTAAAGGCCCCCTAATCCCATTACAAGTCCATTGGGCCTGTTTTGGGCTTTTCCTTATTTCTTTCTTTTAGCCGCCCAACCCAAAGCCCAAAACCCCTATATGGCCGACTTTTATATTCCACCTACTGTTATTTATTCGTAACTAAACTTAGTGGCACCCTCGGGTTACCTCCGGGCCGAAGCCCGAAAGCCTTACGTTAATTTTTCGTCTTCTTACGCGATTACCGTAAAATACATAATTTTATGGAAACTCTTAAAATAAGTTAGTGACTTAATAAATAAGTCTAAAATAACCTAAGTCTAACACAAAAATTACTCTCGAAACTAAATCCTTAGTCCGAGACCTCTAAACGCTAAACCACCACATCGTAAATATACGATTTACTATAATACATATACGTATATATAAAACTTAAAATACACTGTTTCATTTCATAGTCACTACCACGTGAGCAATGAACATGAAATAACCACACATCGTTTCACTTACAGCGTACCCCGTACCCGTAAACGATGTCCAAACCACACTATATTCACACCAGTTAACACATAAACACATAAAGACACATAATTTCAAGAAATATGCACAAAATTAAACTAAGTGACGAACCTCAAAACCGCGGTTGTCACATCAGTCCCTCCTAATATAAATCTCGTCCCGAGAATTACTCCTTAGGATCAAACACACAAACAACAAATCACATGAGGATACTTGTTCAAAATGAACTCTTCTCATTTCCATGTGTACCTTAGTTCATGACTCAATATACCACATATACTAACCAACAATATTTAAATTAATTCCCAAACTCTTGACCTCACAGCCAATAAATCTCAAAAATGACTCTTTGATAGAACGAAGACTCTTGTTAACACAAATCCCGAATAACCATACATGCAAATACGCATTCTCAAACAACATTTACCAATCTTAATACATGAAATATATCATGTATACCATTCAATTTCCTAGGTAATTCTATACCCATAAGATACTGGTCCAATCTTTACAAATATCATAAATGGACCTACAAAACTCGTCATCAACTTTTCCCTTTTAACAAAACATGCCACCCATTACTATAGGTGAAACTTCCTACATAACTTTGTCACTAAACTCTAGTGATTTCCTCTTTTTCAACATATCATCTCTTGTTACTCTCATCCTTTCCACAAACACCATTTCCACATTAGTAGTCTCTCTCATGAATTTTAATCCACCATAAGGACAACTCATCCTATCCTTCCATATAGTTCCTCAAATGGCATTCATCGACTTCTAGTATGATAACTATCATTATATGAAAACTCAGAAATCGCTAACGAGTTTCCCACATCCCTCTAAATCAGTCACCCAAGCTCTCAACACGACTCCTATACTTGTATCAATTTCCCACTTCGTCCATCATTTTTCTAATTAGATGGATATACTCATATCCAATCATTTTCATTAACTCCCTTTAGTCCATACCGCAAACTACTTAAAAATTCCAATTTCCTTAGACAAGTGACCTATGACGATATTTCACATATTGATTAGTTTATCACAACGAGGCTCTTCCAATCCAAATCAACTTATGATCTATACACAATCACAAAAAGGACGGTTATCTCAGTTAGTCTATCAACTGCCATCCAAACCCATGCTACAACTACTTCCATAAAATTTGGATAGATCATTATTAGCACCTATACACTTCTTTCTCACTTTTCTCCATGAAAGATTTTTTTTCCTTGATACTCAACACTTCCTTTATACCTACACAATGTCTTACCTTCAAGGTCATAGTGCTCCTCATCTTGTCTCAGTTAGACCAAGCCCTTCGTCTCTCATGACACATCACATCTATAACTCCTCAACCATTCGATTATCGATACTAAACCTTCCAATCAAATAGTATAGGTCAGTACCATTTCCTTTCCACACTACAATAATATTAGCATGCTTAGTACCTTAGTCTACTCATTAGGCTATACCAAAGTTTTACCTTCGGTTCCTATCTCGGCCTATTTCATTCATGATTCGCATCTATCCACACTTCCTTCTTCTTCCTCAGCTCATGACATACATCACGAAGTTATGCTTCCCGTCTTTCAAGTCATCTATACCTCAAAAATTTTCCAAGTAGCTTCACTTGTTTTTCCTTACAATCAGTTCTCCTACTCCCTCCTAATAGGGACAAACTAGAGTTTTATGTGATCCCATGCAGATCACACTCTCATCTTATACCCATATTAGTTTCCATTTGTCTAAACTAAGCCATATTTTAAATTCTTATTCAAATCTCATACTTCTATTTTGATCTTGCACCCAACATGAGGTACTTTCAATCATCATCTTCTAGGAATACTTGGTTCTCTCCTTCCATGGTTCTCTTTAATTCCTACACTATCCCGTCCAACAGAAATTCCATACTTCGCTCATCAATTCTATGGAAATCGCTAGTGCATTGGATAATGTATAACTGTCTCTTCCAAAGATCTTTCATAACACCTTCACAAAACCGACTCTCAAATCACTTCTCCATGAACTTATTCAGCTCAGCTTCACTACTCATCCCTCGATATTGATTGCCACAAAAATTCTATCCGCGTAGTCACTCGAATCCCCTTGTTACCTCCACGAGTTCTTAATCTCCCATGTTATGTATTCAATTCATCACGATCCACTAGTTCAGCTCTTTGTAACTCCACTCCGGTACTCGATCTGTCCTTCTTCGTCACAAACCATACGGAGATTCCCATCATAGTGCTTGTCACCTTTCCAGTCCTTGCAACTTCTGTGACTCCTTCAAAATCTCTTGCTTCCTTCTAGCAGCCGACACGTAGTCCTTTCAGCTCTTTGATTCACGATGTAGCTCTTCACGCACTCCTTCTCGTCTCTATGATGTTACCTAGGAACTTCACACTACCCAGTAGCCTCAAACTTCAACTCATATACCACAATATTTCTATAGGTACTTTAACCCCTCAATGACTCACTCTTCCTTACTTGTTGTAATCACCATTAATCAGCCTCCTACCAATCATTCTTTCACATCCATGTTTTCCTTCACGTGTCTACTACTACCTCGCCTCCATAACTATACCAATTCCCTTGCGTGTTATTTGCCCAATCTTTCCATTAGTAGAAAATTTCTACTCTACCCTCACATCCGCTGGTACTTTCATCAATCTCCTAATGGTACTTCAACCAACTTCTCATAGCAGGACATCTCGTTCCCACGACCAGTCAACTAACTTTACTTACTCCCTTATTCTCGTAACCAATCTAAGTTTAAAAACTCCACAAATCTTAATTATTCTCTCAACACAACCTTTAAACCAAAAGACATCTCTCCATTCTAATATCTAACCATAAGTAATATTACCCAACTCTATCATCTCATCCTAACATTCCTGCAACCGCATAACTAAATCAACCATGATGTGTACCAAAAGAATTCCAAACAATCGCGTGCCATAATAAATATAGGGTAAACCAAAAGATCAACCATAATGAACCCTAGCCAAAACAGCTCAAAACGAAACAATGTAATCCGAAAGATCAATGGAGTGTGCCAACAACGAATAATTAGACTCGTCACGATTAGTATCACCAAATTTCGATACCTTAGAAATTTTTAAACTTTCGCCCCAATTAGTTACTTCTCGTAAGAACCAAACTTCAATAATACTAAAATCAATCATACTCATTTTTAACCATAAACTCATCTTTTATCTTCATTATTTTATCAAAGATATCAATTAGTTAGTATACTACAATCTTATTCTAACCAATATCTTGTTTACTCATATTAAACTTATTTCACTTGTTATTAGGAAACCAATACATGTTTATAAAATGTAGTGTGTTTTTTTATTTTATTCTATATTATTATTATTATTATTTTCTAAAATCCATTTAGGCTGGTTATAACTAAACTACTACATGTTTACAAGGTGTGGTGTTATTATTATCATTACTATAATAAAATCTCCCTTTTTACTTTTTCCTTCTAGTCAAATACTTCTAAAATTTTAACTCCACTTAAGAAAAATTTTGTAAAATTTATTTACCCCTTTAAAATGTATTATCACATGTTACCTACAAAACTAATCCAATCATTTTCAAGATTTTTTTAACTTACTACCACAAACTTAAAAAAAGATATGTAAGTCACGATATCATATCATACACTTACAAATTATTTTCAAAATCGATTTCCTGTAATTAGCCAGACTTATTTGCAAGAAAATTTAGTAGTTCTCATTAATTAAAATACATACCCGAATGTAGACACACATAAAAAAAACTCAAAACGTCGTTGGAACTCCATCAAACTCCAGCACCATAAAACACGAGCAAACCCAAGGTACGTTCAAGTTATAATAACTACTGAACGACCATATAGCATAACTTAACACATACTAGTATATATACATCCGCATATATATACCTATTAAATCACCCAAAACATACTCTTTACCATACATGTTAGATCAACAATCGCGTCATACACTCGTTTTTTCCATAAGAGTAATCAACATCTTACAACAAGGCATCAAACCCACCACTAAAACCAGTCCATATCGTGTGACCACATAATCACACAACATGAGTATAACCCAAAAACATATAACACACTAAAAAATAGCCATATAGTAGGCAATCGTTACATAAACCCATATATTATACATATACCCAAAATCCACATGTCATCATATACAAGCATGTACTAACCCTCTTTCATGCAATCATACTTAAGAACCCATAGAAGTTGTGGTACTTGTATAACTATGTTGGCCACCATACTTATACAATTACCCTTTTCTCAATGCACTCCCTCCTATGATGAGACTTATAAGAATCAATACAACATATAACACATAAATCCATCTACTCACATAAGCTCATAACCACATAAACAATAAGGTCCAAAACTTCATCTATTAAAATAATATAGTCAACTCTTGGAATACATAAATCCATAGTCTAGCTAAAACAGCATATAAAAACTCCAACACAACATCATAATCAGTTATAAGTCATGTCGCCATAAGAGTGGAAACAACTTAAAATCCTTCCTATCCACCTACTCCTAGTAACTCGAATCACCACATGATTCTTAGAGAACATGACTTAAACATCAAAAGAAAAATACTATACATTAGTTAACCAAATAACTTACTATGGTGAAAGTAATTTATATATCAAAAGCAAAACATAAATTAACAGGTGACTAAGTATGGGAAACTACGGTTCAACTCATACTAGTCAAAATTCACAAAAAATAAAATTTAGGAAAATACAATCAAGACCACACGTAATCTTATGACGCCTATATGCAGGGATCCTTAAGCTATAGACTAGGCTAGGCAACCTAATTCTCTATAACCATTGTCTCTGATACCATTCTGTCACACCCCACCATGGAGGAATATAGGGCGCGACGTATGGATATCATCACAACAATAGCGTGTCTATAGAGATAACTAAATGAAATGGAAATATCATAAATGTTGACACAATGTCATGAAGATATCTTAAACAATGTAGGCGTCTAGGTAAGTAGGTAACAGGTCTACCTTTTACCAAAGACATACAATTAACAAATAACAAACATATAGGTGTCAACAAAGTATCACTTATTCAAACATAAATAAAGACTAAGAGGAAAGGGGGTTCCTCCAAATGCAATCCTAAGCCTTCCAGCTAGCCACTCCTATTCTCACGCTTAACCACATTCTCACCTGAAAGAGACACTAAAACACGTCAACATAAAGTTGGTGAGAGTCATAGGTTTAGACTCCAACGCCAAATAAGTTATAAGCTGTGAATAACAACCATTAACAAAATAACATATGGACAATGTGCTACAATTATGTATTAACAACTAACATTTAAGATTAACCAATCACCACAAATCCAAGGCTCCAAGCCTTACAAATAACCACAATTTCCAAGGCTCCAAGCCTTACCAATAACCATGGTCCCATAGGCGCCCATACACCTATGAACCAATCCCAAGGCCTCGCCTTGTCAACATCCCCTTAATACCAAGTCAAACCACGATAACTGAGACGGTACGTGTCCCCCGATCCAAATCATAAACACAATTAAGAATCACATAGCAGTTAATCACATAAGTGTACACACAAGTCCATCACAAACCATAAAAACATTCACAGCATTCTTTACAAAACCATATAGTATCCCATCTGGAAATCAAATCATAAAAAGACATGAGACTGTGAAACTCACCTAAACAAGCTTCTCTAAGTATCCGCGCTCTAGCCAAAATCAAAACACACAAACATATAAAATAAAGACATGAACCACATACCAAAATGGCTCATCAATCTATGATGGATATCTAACCTTCTCCTACAACTTAACCTCATTTATATGCCATAAGCATCTCATTACACCACTCTATAACCCAAAACAGTCCCCTTTTTCACACTTCGTATTATGAGCCAAACGTCCACCAAACCTAAACCACATTCCTTGCAATGAAAATTCCATAAACTTATATGTGTTATCTAAAATCTCAGCCCTTGCCCCAACATGAAAGCTAATCTTAAGTCCCCGATATACAACTTATACTTTTGCCTATCCATATTTTACTGATTTTGAACATACGAAATGTTTGTTATGACCAGAGTATCTTACCCTATCCCATTTGCTTAGCCCTTATTCAAATATTTTATTTAATATATAATATAAATCTCATGTTCATTTGAAGCTCCAATTATAACCCTAAGTACCCCGAACAATTCAAAACATAAAATGAAAACAGGCTGATCCAAAAACTGTTTTGACACCCGACTGATGTAACCTGTTTTTGACCCACTTCCCTACCTCAAATTTAGTTCTAGTTTCTTTAATTTGAAAGATAATTCAATTAACTTTCCAGGGACATAAGATTCGAACTTTAAAAGTTTGTAGAACTATAGATATGATCAAAACAATGGACCAAAAATTCTGCCCAGCTTTTAAAAACGAATTTAAACATGATTAAACCCTAATTACGATCACTAATCTTCATAATAATCAAAGTAATCAATTCATATGAACCCTAATATCACTAATCTCAGAAAAATCACAAACCCGAATCCATCATAAGATCAATTACATGATTAAATTGATTAAAATCATTAATAGCAAAAGGGTTTTGAAGGTTTTACCTTAGAAATCAATGGAAGATCTTTATTTTTGAAACCCTAATTGGCCACCATTGTTGAATTTCGGCTAGAAGCTGTTATAGAGGTTAAAAATTTGATTATTTTGGTTATGGGTTGAGTTTGGTTAAGTCCTAAAGGCCCCCTAATCCCATTACAAGTCCATTGGGCCTGTTTTGGGCTTTTCCTTCTTTCTTTCTTTTAGCCGCCCAACCCAAAGCCCAAAACCCCTATATGGCGGACTTTTATACTCCACCTACTGTTATTTATTCGTAACTAAACTTAGTGGTACCATCGGGTTACCTCCGGGCCAAAGCCCGAAAGCCTTACGTTAATTTTCCGTCTTCTTACGCGATTACCATAAAATACATAATTTTATGGAAACTCTTAAAATAAGTTAGTGACTTAATAAATAAGTCTAAAATAACCTAAATCTAACACGTAAATTACTCTCAAAAATAAATCCTTAGTCCGAGACTTGTAAACGCTAAACCATCGCATCGTAAATATACGATTTATTATAATACATATACGTATATATAAAAACTTAAAATACACTGTTTCATTTCATAGTCACTACCACGTGAGCTCATGAACATGAAATAACCACACATCGTTTCACTTACAGCGTACCCCGTACCCGTAAACGATGTCCAAACCACACTATATTCATACCAATTAACACATAAACACATAAAGACACATAATTTCAAGAAATATGCACAAAATAAAACTAAGTGATGAACCTAAAAACCGCTGTTGTCACAAATACCGAGGGTTTTAGTATCGTAGAATTACAGCATGTTGTTAGGATTAGAATGGATTCACTTGGATTAGTTTGTCATGTGTATGTATTTATTACGTTGATATTACTATACTAAGTATATTTTAAGTACTTTAGTATGTTGCTAAGTGCGCGCCCCAAATTGTTAGGTTGTGGCATTTGACGTGCGTTTTGGGGGCATCTTCACTTTCTGCGATCACTACTAATTTCTCGTGTAACTCAATGTGAGTCTATAGCCTCGCTTTAATACTATCTTTGAAATGATTTTTATCCGCGAGGATGATACATGCTATTTGAAATAAAATAAACACAAGTCATGATTGATTGTTGGACCGTATGTTGCCTTGATTGTATTAAGTACTTAGTTGCTAAAAGTCCCTAATTTCATGAACCGTTAACTATTGTCTTACTTATGTGTGGTTTAGAAATAGCCGCTTATACAATTAATAGTATTATTGGTTGACAACGCGATCCGAGAGGAGAGCTATTACGTTGAGTAACCTGTGCGGACGGATATATTGTAGTGAAAAGAATGGTATATTTGCCATGGATACCAATTTGTGGGGCATTGACTTTATTTATTTTTTGCCACGCCGACATGGATGGCGGGAGGTAGCTTCAAGGGGTCGGTGTCATGAGCTTAATACAATAAAATGGCTTTTGTTATGAATGTGAGATGCTTGAATAATAGATTGTGTGTATGGCAATGCTATTAGATGATCATGATTGAGTTTTGTACTTGTGTTCAAATTATATTTGTTAAACCTATAGATTCACTCGACATTATTGTTGACGTTTCTAAGCATGTATTTCAGGTAATCGAGCTTGATAGCAGTGGAGCATGCATGGAGGGAGTTGGTTCTTAATTTTCAAAATATTGATGAACTTTTTCACTCCTTTAAAATGAACAATTTACTTTAGGTCTTTTGTGAACTTTGGTAACGGTTGTTTGGGACAAAACGCTACTCTGATGGTATCTTTTAGGATGGGAAACTTTTAGATAATGTTTGTATATAAATGTAACGTCTCTTTTGAGGTTGTTTTTTCTATGACTGTGTGTGATGTCCTATGAAGTAACACCCATTGTTGATATTTCAATGTGTTGAGAAATTGGGGGTGTTACAAATGTTATAAACACAAAAATGGTACATGCACACTCTAAGAAAATTTAATGAAGAAAGTTAACTACCATGTAGTAATGACTTTGAGTGTAATCTTGGACAAGAGATTTGATATTTATGGTAAAACCAAAGTCAGCTCCCACGGACTCCTTCATAAAGGGATGTGATGAGACCGAAATTATACATTCTCTCATCGTTCAAATCGGACTTAAAACGCATAAATATATCATAAAATACCATAAAATGTGCTCGTATTCGTTTGTTGTATGTTTTAGGTATGGATATCGAGAAAAAGACAAAAAGATCACAAGAAACAAATAAAAAACGAACACGAGAAACGAACCGCACAATGAACCGGACCCGAATGATGAATTTCGAAGAAAAGTCCCTCAAGTTTAAAGATTTGTCAAGAATGGTCCCTCAAGAATTGAAGACTTGTCACTTTTGGCCCTTGTAAAACTCTAATATACAAGTTTGGTCCTTAAAGTTACAAGATTTTCCGTTTATATCCCTTGAAGATCTTAAATATTGCAACAATGGTCCTTATTCAAGAATGATAAAGTTTGGAGGACCAAAATGTCATTTGGTCAAATTTATTAACAAAGAGAATGGGGTATAAGCTGGCCAAAACTTTATGTGAAAGTTTTTGGGAATATGGGGACCAAACCTGTCAAACTACAAAACTTAACCCACCACTCATATTCTGCCACCTCACCAAACCCATATCCATTAACCCAAACCGGATCCAAACCCTTTACCATACCCTGGCCCAAAACCCGACCCAACCCACCAGCCATTGACATGTCAATCCACTAATACATGAGTTATAGTGTTTATTTTTTTTAAAACAAGATTAAATACTATTTTTTAGCCCGGTAAACATCTTTCCACCCCCAAACTACAATCAAACAACTCCACTGTACACCAAAGAACCCTAATCCCTTAGACTTCTAATTCCTATATATTGGTTCTAATCCTTTTCCAGAATAAAGATTGGTGGTCCATTAAACAAAACCCCACCTAAGATTCCTTCACAAACCACCCATGTGCTACCCTCGAACCTCCCCTACACCTTTCACTATCACCCAAATCCCCATACCCGACCAAATCAACAGTCCACGTTTATTGCTTCATCTCCACTTTCAAATTAATGGTGAGGATTAGTTTTGGCAGCTGGCAACACATGTGAAGATCACAGAGTCACAAGATACCCATTTGACCAAGTTCTAAAATTCAAACTTGAAGGGCAGTAGAGGAATTTCGTATCAATTAGGGTTAGTAATTCTTTTTGATTCTAGAAGATCATGTAGCTTATATAAAGCAGTAGGTTTTCATTATTCTCTTCTTGTTCCAAATTTTTATGAATTTCTTGTAATATTTTCTGCAAGTTAATGAAAGGATATTTGAGTTCCATAAATTTAGTTTTCATTGTTTTTAATTACTTTTCACTTTAATTTTAGTTTTATTCGAAAAGTTTCTAAAGACCTTGTGAAATTTTTGAAGACCCATTTTGTTTAAGTTGTTAATAAGTTGAATATTAAACCTCAGCTTATTGATTAGTTTACGCTAAAATGTTTAAGTTTCAGTCCTTTTAATTTTCCTTGCAAAATCTTTTCATTGTGTTTTATCAAAAAAGTTTTCAAGGATTTGAGACTTATTTGAGAACCATTAAGTAATAACCTAGCTCATGAGCTTTTCTGACAAATCAGCTCATAAGCAAAGTTTATTTCTTAGTGTTAAATTTTAGCCCACTTTTACTTTCAATTTCAACCTTTTTATTCCCCGTTGGTTTATTTGTGAACCCAAGTAATAAGCCTATAAGTTGGCTTATCTGATAAATAAGCTCAGCTTATTGGGCTTATCACTTTGCTTTTCCTTTGTTCCTTGTTTCTCTGTGCTTGTTTCAGGACTAAGAAAGAAGGAGATGGATTGTAAGATGGTGTTTTCCAATAGATGTAC
Source organism: Glebionis coronaria (assembly GCA_025667525.1). Taxonomy (NCBI): domain Eukaryota; kingdom Viridiplantae; phylum Streptophyta; class Magnoliopsida; order Asterales; family Asteraceae; genus Glebionis; species Glebionis coronaria. Next base: position 539,949,136 of record CM046880.1, read on the forward strand.
TCATAGCAAGATTAGGCATGAGTTTTTAGTTCGAGTTTCGAGCTCAGTTCATAGTTTTGATATCAGCTCGGTTTTGTCCCATAGCATAGTCTCAACATCAGCGGACTGGCTTGGAAGTCTGGTATAATATCTGTTTGATTTTCTGCAATTATTAATTAATTATGCTAGTTGAAATGGTAGTGTAAAGTTGAATGTGGCATAGTTGAATGTCCCGTTTTAGATCAGTGTGTTAGTTGTAATCTTGTGTTCTTGTTTTTCTGTCCATCTAGATCAGTAGGATCTTAGATCCTTCGTTTGTTTTTTTTTGTAGTTAAATTTGGTTGGTTCCTTTTATTTATCACTTGTTTACTTTTAGTTTTAAGGTTTTAGATATATTGGTTTGGTAGAAATTAGTTTGAACAAAAATCTGATGTTCAACGCTTTTTTGTATACCCATTGTTTTGATTTTTTTTTCAAAAGTATTGATCTTTTCCTTGTTTTGGAGATTAGTTTAAGTTAAGATAATCACTAGTTGTTATTTGGTTTAGTTGCCTTTAGGATTTTGAGGTTCTCTCACTTTTATGCACGATTAGTTAAAATATGGCTTAAGGTTAGTTTATTTTTGCACTCTCTGAGGTGGACCATAGGATATCTTAGTCTTAGTGCGGAATCTAGTAGAGTACTAATGTCACTGTTCTGCTAATAAGGCTAACATATACGCTCACTGTGCACATAAAACGTTCACATACCCCATTGTCTGTGGCCGTGAGCATCAGCAGCTTTTGTTCTCTGGATTGGAGGTTTGAGGTTAGATTAGGTTGCACACCATATGGTGGTTAGGAATCGTAGACGTTTAGGAAGTTATTTTTAGCATGTTAGCCCACTGATAGCTTAATCGCATCCCTAGTTTTCTTTGTTACTGACTTGCTTGTGCATTTTGGTGTATACGTGCTCGGTAAATTTTGGTTACACAGGGATGGTAGGAGAGTTTGAGCTAATGAGAAGCTTTTTAAGTATTAGGGTTGTTAACTCCAAGTTTTGGTAGACCATTTTAGCCATAGGACCCACTGTTTGACTCAGCAACCCGCAGCCCAAGTATTTTTTGCTCACTGGTTTGACTATTGCTTATTGTTGTATTTGATTGAGCTTGCTTTGCTACGTTTTGTGTGTTGTATTGACTCCCTACAACCCCAAGGTTGTAAGGGTGTCGTTTGTTTCCCAGCAACATCAATCACCCATATCGGGCTCCCAAATACTCATCACAGCTAGCATAACAAAGAACAAGCAAAAAGTCTTAGGTCTGAGTAATTTGATTACATAATTGAGCTCAAATCGTGTTAGAGTAAGATTTCGAGTTTGTGTATTGTGTTTGATAGTCATTGTTGATCGAGTGGTAACAAGAAAATTAAAAAATATATATTTTAAAAAATTTGGGTGGCAGGGGGACTCGAACCCTCGCCATTTCCACTCTCAACAACCTAACAACACACACTCATACCAAACGTGCCCTAGGGACTTTATTGTTAAGTCTCTCCCACGTTTGGTACTTACGGGGTTGTCAGTTTAAGCTTATTTAACTTTTTCGAATGCAATAAGCTGTTTATCAACTTATTGGTTCATTCTTTTTCCTTTTTTCACTTTTCTTAGGTCATTTATAAAGTTTTAGATTTATTGAAACAAAAATCAAATTTTTCCCTTTAGCATTTAATTTCTAATTATTATTTTCATTTTTAATTTTAGAAAATGTTTTAAAAATAGCAAAAAGTCTTAATTTTTGAAAAAAATAGTTTTTAGACTTTAATTAGTTTAGTTTAGGTTTATGAAAAGTAAAATTTTCAATTTGACTTTTATTTAATTTTATTTATTTTTGGGGTTTTTATTAAACTTTAAAAACTAATATAAAATAATTTGAAAAGTTTCGAAAATTTTAGTTTGCATTTTTACTCTAATTAGATTTTTCTTAGCTTAAGTTTAAATTTTGGTGAATTTTAGCGTAGTTTGGTTTTTTGTCGAGTTTACGATCTCACGTTTTTTACGCCGTAGAGTAATTTTTATCATAATTCGTCTCCATTTTCTTTACTTTCTTTCCAAAAACATAATCACCCAAATAAATAACGTATAATTAATTTTTGGCTAAACAACTACACCTCCTCGAGAACGAACTCAACGACGAGTATTCGTGTTTTTCTCAAAACGTGATACTTAATACTTACCCGCTTTTGTCGCTTTGTTTTTCCTAAAATAAAATGTACAAAAATACTACATCAGGATGAAACCCTTTCTGAAAAGGGTTCGAGGGGTCCGTGAACAGCTGAGCTCGGTTCCTATAAATACCAAGCATTCTCCATGCTTATACCTCACCCTTCCCATCATATTATCTTTATCCTTCTCTCTATATCTGATTCTCTATCACATATGTATTCTCTCTAACATATAGATCTTAGATCTATACTTGTTCATCTCTTTGTCTAGTGTCTTTCTTGTTGGAAATTTAGTGCAATTGTGGGATCGAGTCATACTTGTAAATGGGTTTGGAGGTACAGAGTGTACACCCATTAAGTCCCTGACCTCCCTGGACTCAATATAGTGGTTGAAAGTTCATCAGTAGGAAGCTGCTCCTGGTTAGGAAGTTGCTCCTGGTGAGGAAGTTGCTCCTGGTCAGGAAGTTGCTCCTGGTTAGGACGCTGCTCCTGGTGATGCACAAAGTCTTTGTAACCTCTTTGACTAATCAATGAGGGTTGAATATTGACTTGATGACCAGGTTTATGGTCATGTAACCACTATGGTTTCATGTAGGTAATTATGAGCTTAATTGGACGATTAATGCTCTTAATTACCATTGACTATGATTCGCATCCTTCTAGGACTAGGATCACTATAAATAGTGATCATATTTGCATGATGAAATATACAGAAACAAGAAACACTTACACGCACAGAGTTATTGATTTGTGCCTAAAACAAGAACTAACTCTTGGTTTTATCCCAAGGAGGTATTCGTGTTAACCCAGGCATAGGGTCGAATAATCTTCTTTGGAAAGTGATTACACGACTTCAAGAGATATCCGGTAACCATTCATTGGTACGTAGTTAGGCTATTGATTATCTTCACCATGTTGGAACGAAGTAAACCCCAACAATCAAAGAAGATTATTCTGTGATAATCAATGGCGGTGGAAATGAAGCATATGGTGGCTAACTTCTCCAAACTGGACAAGTTTGAAGGGTTTGATTTTAGGAGATGGCAGAAGAAGATGCACTTTCTTCTTTCTACCATGAACGTGGTGTACGTGTTGACCACTCCCATTCCTGATGGTGGTGATGATGCTACTTTGGAGGAACTGAGGAAAAGGAGCAAATGGGAGAATGATGATTATGTGTGTCGCGGCATAATGCTCAATGGTATGTCTGATTCTTTATTTGATATTTACCAAAATGTTGAATCTGCTAAAGAACTATGGGATTCCTTGGAAGCCAAATATATGGCTGAGGATGCATCAAGTAAGAAGTTCCTTGTGAGTGATTTCACAAATTACAAAATGACTGATTCAAGACCAGTCATGGAACAATACAATGAACTTCTTGGAATACATGGCAGATTTACACAACATAAAATGAACATGGATGAGACCATTCAGGTCTCGTGTGTCATTGACAAACTACCTCCTTCTTGGAAAGATTTCAAGCACACCTTGAAACATAAGAAGGAGGAATTAACTCTTGTTGAGTTGGGCAGTCATTTGCGCATTGAGGAATCCCTCAGGGTGCATGAAAGTGATAAGCCAAAGAGCAACAATGTTGCTGGTTCATCTGTTGTCAATATGGTGAAGCATAACAACTCCACCAGGTACAATGACAACAAGGGCAAACGTAAGCATCAGGATAACACCAAAGCTAATCCTAACAAGAAGTCATCAGTGGCTTGTTGGAAGTGTGGGAAACCTGGACACTTCAAAAGGGATTGCAAAGGTGTTAGCATTGGCAAGCAAGCTAATGGATCAGGCACAAAAGGTCAGAATATGTTTAATGAATCTCTCCAGATTTATTATGTTACATATGTATCTGAAGCTTACTTTGTGCAGGATGATGATGTTGCGTGGTGGGTTGACTCTGGAGCAACAGTACATGTGTGTAAAGATAGAAGTTGGTTCAAGACTTATGAGTCAATGAATGATGGATCTATTCTTCCCATGGGAAATGAGTCAACAGCCCTAGTGCATGGACGTGGTTGTGTTGATCTTAAATTTAGTTCTGGAAAGATTGTTTCTTTGTTTAATGTTTTGCATGTTCCTAATATTAGGAAGAACTTGGTTTCTAGTAATATTTTGAATAATTGTAGTTATAAACAAGTGATTGAATCTAATAAATTTGTTTTATCGAAACATGGTGTGTTTATTGGTTTTGGCTATCTGAGTAATCAAATGTTCAGGCTTAATATTGATTCTAGTATAAATGTTGATTATGTCCTGATGACTACCACTAAACTGAATGATTCATCACTATGGCATGCTAGACTAGGCCATGTCCACTATAAGAGGATGGAAGATATGTCTAAGGATGGGTTAATTCCAGCTTTTGACATGGACACTGATAAGTGTCAGACTTGTATGCTGAACAAAATTACTAAGAAACCATTTCAGGATGTAAAACGTGAAACTACAGTTTTGGAGCTAATCCATAGTGAACTATGTGATTTGCATGCTACTCCCTCATTAGGGAATAAGAAATACTTGGTAACATTTATTGATGATGCTTCTAGGTTTTGCTATGTTTATTTGTTACATACTAAGGATGAAGCATTAGATAAATTTAAAGTATTTAAAACTGAAGTTGAATTACAACAAGGAGTCCAAATCAAAAGATTTAGGACTGATAGGGGAGGTGAGTACATGGATACTTTGTACTTTGAGTCTGTTGGAATCATCCATGAGACAACAGCTCCCTATACTCCACAACAAAATGGTATATCTGAAAGAAAAAATAGAGTACTAAAAGAGATGGTTAACTCCATGTTGTCCTACTCAGGACTGAGTCAAGGGTTTTGGGGAGAAGCTATGTTAACAGCTTGCTATTTATTAAATAGGGTTCCTAATAAAAGGAACAGGATTACCCCTTATGAACTCTGGACTAAAAGGAAACCAAACTTGAACTACCTCAAAGTTTGGGGTTGTAGGGCTGTTGTAAGACTCCTTGATCCAAAGGTGAAAACCTTGGGTGAAAGAGGCATTGAATGCATCTTTGTTGGATATGCTGAGCATTCCAAGGCTTATAGGTTCTATGTTATTGAACCTAATGATTCAGTTTTAATAAACTAAATCATTGAATCAAGGGATGCTAACTTTGATGAGACTAGGTTCTCATCAGTCTCTAGACCAAGCCTTAGGACTCCTACTAGAGCTGAGGACATTGGTGCTTTAGTGGAACCTAAAAGGGTCACTAATGAGGTTGTGGTTCAGCAACCTGAGCCTGAGCTTAGAAGAAGCACAAGGCAAAGGACTCCAAAGAAATTTGGGCCTGAATTTCAACTATACCTAGTTGAAGGAACAAGGGATGAGATCTATGACCAGTACTACTATTGCTTTAATGTTGAGGATGATCCCAAAACATTTGATGAAACAATGAAGTCCCAGGATGTTTCTTTCTGGAAAGAAGCAATCAATGATGAGATGGATTCCATCATGGGAAACAACACTTGGGTGTTGGTTGATCTACCTCCAGGTTGCAATCCACTTGGATGCAAATGGATCTTCAAAAGAAAGATGAAGGTAGATGGAACTATTGAAAAGTTCAAGGCAAGGTTAGTCATTTAAGGCTTTAGACAAAATTCAGGGATAGACTACTTTGATACTTATGCTCCTGTAGCATGCATAAGTACCATAAGAATGTTGATTGCCTTGGCAAGCATTCACAATCTGATTATTCATCAGATGGATGTGAAGACAGCATTCTTGAATGGTGATTTAGATGAGGAGGTTTATATGAACCAACCTCAAGGTTTCATCATGCCCGGTCATGAAGGTAAGGTGTGTAAACTGATTAAGTCCTTATATGGACTCAAACAGGCACCTAAGCAATGGCATCAAAAGTTTGATGAAGTGGTTTTGTCTAATGGTTATTTACTTAACCAAGCTGACAAATGTGTATATAGCAAATTTGATGAATCTGGTAAAGGAGTCATCATTTGCCTATATGTTGATGACATGTTAATCTTTGGTACTGACCAAGTTCAGGTTGATTTAACCAAAGAATTTTTGTCATCAAGGTTCTCTATGAAAGACATGGGGAAGGCTGATGTTATCCTTGGCATAAGGATTAAACATGAAAGTGATGGTATTGTAATTTCTCAGTCTCATTATATTGAGAAGGTCCTGAAGAAATTCAATCACTTTGATTGTACTCCAGTGAGTACACCTATGGATACAAGTGAGAAACTAATACCTAACAATGGTCAGGTTGTCTCCCAGCTTGAGTATTCTAGGGTGATTGGTTGCTTGATGTATGTCATGACTAGTACTAGGCCTGATATTGCTTTTGCAGTGGGTAAACTGAGTAGGTACACTAGTAATCCTAGTACTCAGCATTGGCAAGCAATTCAGAGGGTACTAAAGTATTTGAAAGGAACAATGGATTATTGTTTGTCATATACTGGATATCCTTCAGTGTTGGAAGGTTACACTGATGCAAGTTGGATCAGCAATACTGAGGATAATTCATCCACAAGTGGCTGGGTATTCCTTCTTGGTGGTTGTGCAATTTCTTGGGCATCCAAGAAGCAAACTTGCATTACTGGTTCAACAATGGAATCTGAATTTGTGGCTCTAGCAGCTGCTGGTAAAGAGGCTAAATGGTTGAGAAACTTGCTTCTTGAGATTCCATTGTGGGTCAAACCTATGGCACCCATATCTATCCTTTGTAATAGTGCAGCTACATTGGCTAAGGCTTATAGACAAATGTACAATGGTAAGTCTAGACACTTAGGTGTTAGACATAGCATGATTCGTGAGCTAATCATGAATGGGGTGATATCAATAGAGTTTGTGAGGTCTCAACAAAACTTAGCTGATCACTTGACGAAGGGATTGGCTAGAGACTTGGTTATAAAGTCTGGTAAAGGGATGGGTTTAAAGTCCAAACTAGTCACTGAATGCTAGGACACCCAACTCCCTCCTGAGGAAACTTGGGAGCTAAGTTCAATGTGGAAAGTTGAACATTCAAGGGACTGAAGCACATGTATATCATCCCAAGGATGTGCTTGTACCTGCTGAAAGGAGGATGAAGTTATAAACTTCTTAATGGTTAATTTCTTTGAAAAAGTGCTTAAGCAAGAGCATGAACTAAAGAGGAACCACCTATGTAAATGTTGAGGTTTCGCCGCCTCAAGGAGCATGGACTTTGGCTCTTACAACATTTATGAATTGGATATGGACACATGGCTTGTATGGTGTCAAGAGCGTTTTAAATGTTTGAAAACTTGTGTGTATTTTATCTTCAGGTATTCAAATTAGTTGAAGGGTTCAATTCTTAGAACACCGTGATTCTCGAATATTTGAAGTGATGTACTATATGGAAATTCAATCCTCAGGACATTTTCATTTATGCACTGGTTTTGTTAAAGTTGATTTTCATGCAAAAGGAATTGTACTAAATTGGGGAGGATTGTTGGAAATTTAGTGCAATTGTGGGATCGAGTCATACTAGTAAATGGGTTTGGAGGTACGAAGTGTACACCCATTAAGTCCTGACCTCCCTGGACTCAATATAGTGGTTGAAAGTTCATCAGTAGGAAGTTGCTCCTGGTTAGGAAGTTGCTCCTGGTGAGGAAGTTGCTCCTGGTCAGGAAGTTGCTCCTGGTTAGGACGCTGCTCCTGGTGATGCACAAAGTCTTTGTAACCTCTTTGACTAATCAATGAGGGTTGAATATTGACTTGATGACCAGGTTTATGGTCATGTAACCACTATGGTTTCATGTAGGTAATTATGAGCTTAATTGGCCGATTAATGCTCTTAATTACCATTGACTATGAGTTACATCCTTCTAGGACTAGGATCACTATAAATAGTGATCATATTTGCATGATGAAATATACAGAAACAAGAAACACTTACACGCACAGAGTTCTTGATTTGTTCCTAAAACAAGAACTAACTCTTGGTTTTATCCCAAGGAGGTATTCGTGTTAACCCAGGCATAGGGTCGAATAATCTTCTTTGGAAAGTGATTACACGACTTCAAGAGATATCTGGTAACCATTCATTGGTACGTAGTTAGGCTATTGATTATCTTCACCATGTTGGAACGAAGTAAACCCCATCATTTCTTTGTTGATATGTAGATCACTTAGGTCGTATGCAATACAACCAAGATTAAGCTTCATCTCATAACCATGTCTAAGATCTCTCACTCTCAAGAAACCTCTCCAAGCTTTGATCCTTCATTTCTTATGTGTGTGGATGTATTAAATATTACCTATAAATCTACATTGTTGTATCTATACATCTACTACTTGTGTAATAGTGTGGTTAGCATTTTAGTCCTCAAAATGCATAGTGTGAAGGGAGTTGTTGTACCGATGCGAAAGAACACGACATCCTAGCTTAGGTGTCAAAAAATATTGTAGGCGATGTATGAGGGTGTTGGTCCTATCCTCTGTGCTAGGACCCGGTGTTTAGCTTAGTACCTGATAAAGTATAAGCGATGTAGAAGGGACTTGTTGTACCTGTGTGAAAGAACACATTGTCCTAGCTTAGGTGTCGGTAAATATTGTAAGCAACCTGTAAGGGTTTCTCCACCAGTATAAAAGAGGTTGCTGTTTAGTGAAGTCAAACTCTCGAGTAGGTGACTCGAGGAGTGGATGTAGGGTACGGAAGGAGTCCTTGTATCGAACCACTATAAATCATTGTGTCGGTTTGCATTTACTTTTCCTTATTACTTTATCCTTTTACTTTCATTTCTTGTGTGTGCATCATGATGACTCAATATGCTACTGACTCATAATATAGTCCATGAATATAAACAAATGCCTCTCATACTATGTTGATCGTGATGGACATTTCATACAAAAGTTTTAAAAACGGATTCACCCCCTCCCCTCTCCATTTCCCAAAATTGGTATGAGACCACGTGGTTCTTATTTTCTAAAAACAAATGGTTTTTAAAATGGGGCACGATCCATGTATCAATTTACCTTTGAAGCGGGATAAAATATGAGAAGTGTTTCTTTGATTACTGCTTGCAAATTTTGTTGCTTAGTATACCTTGTTATATTAGCTTGAATATTTCCTTGAAACATAAGTAAATATGTCTTAAAAGGATTGGTGAGTGTCGTTGTGTGTCCCTTGAGAAATTTACGAAATACTTAAATGAGTGTTTGGCACAACTCTGAATTTTGTTGAAAAATAATTTCTGTAAACTCATAGATAAGTATCATAAGTAGAAATGATGTTTAACATGTGTATTATATGTTTGTTATAAAGTCTAGTGAGTTCTATGCATTTTCGCTATGTCAAAACAGAATTTTTGGGGGAAAATGGCAGTCTGTCTCAGAGACTCACGGACCCAAATCAGTGGTCTACAGAACCTTTTTAATACGGGTTCGCGGGATCCGTGATCGCCCGTGCTGCATTTTTCAGCCAACTTCAAAAGGCCATAAATTTTTAATTATAAGTCCGTACCTATCCTTTTGAAATTATTTGAGTCTACTTTTATATACAAACACTCTTAAGTGCTGGTTTGATTCATAAGATAGTGAAACAAGTCAAAATCAATAAGGTGTCTAAAATTATGAACTTACTTTAGCATTTCATCTTATTTCTCTTGATTCAGACATATCAAATTAGTTTAGTTGAATAAGGTTGTGTCCAAATTCTAAAAAAATCATTTTCATACAAAGGAAACTAATCAAGCTTGTATACATCGTCATATTGAAACACAAAGTGAAGAAAAATATTTGTATGCTCAATGTTACTTGCTTTGGTTTACGAGTTTGCATACATCTTGTTTGATTATTGCAAGTTGTGATTACTTCTATTTGTGATACATATGTGTCAATCTTACCATGTTACTCATTTTCTTGCTTGTCAATTACATGATTATGCACAATAGGACATTTGCTAGAGTTTGTGCTCTAAGTTGGAAAATTGTCTTTCACATTGCTTGAAGACTTTGCTCACTCTCTTTGCATATGTTATACTCTTACTTGCACTTAGTAAGTTACTTAGAAATAGGAACTAAGGAAACTTGTCAAGAACACCACCTCGGGTTATTCTCTAAACATATAGTGTCTTGAAAAAGGATGTTTGGTATAAGACACGACAATGATGTTAAAAAGGATCCATAGGATTGTTATTATCCTTGTGTTGAGTGCTAATGGATATTTTGCATAAGAACATCTTGCTTGTCTCAAACCTTGTATGCTTATGTGCTTTATGAGTTTTTCTTTTACTTGCATGTCACTATCTTCTCATTCTTAGATAACCATTGCATTACACCTATATGCTTATGCGTTTTTCTATTTGTCTTTCATTCTATATGCATATGTGCTTTTGTGTTGACATTTATGTGCATGTTGAAACCAGTTTTCAATAAGAAATCTAGCTCCATGGGATATGTTCTGTGCGCATATTGGTATGGCTATGAGAGGTATGATTAACCGAAATGGATCAATAAAACAATGGGGGCCAAACACTTGAGTCTCATGATTTGTAGGTATACATGAATGTCAGACTTGAGCCCGATGAATGGGTCAAGGACAATGGTCGCTCAAGGCATATTACAAGTAATAGGAATCTCTTTAGTACATACAAATCTATGGATAGAAGCATTAGCAAAGAACATGCTTACCACTCGAGTATGATATGCTATGAATATGCTTGCTACAAAGGTACATTCTCTTGATCCTTAGTCTAATTTATGACATCCACATGCGGAACATGGTTGTTGAACAACTCCTTGAGTATATCTTCAAAATTGGGGTCGAAATTTACATTTTCCTCAAACTGACTCAGAGGTTCACGGACCCCACGGCCCCTTTTGAAAAAAGGTTTATGACCTGTACAATTTCAAACAATTGTTTTTCTAATATCACTTGAACTGAATCAACCTATGTACAATAAGTACATAGTTTTTGTAATCCTTGTGTGAATATATTCTCCACTCAAAACGAATGTTTTCATAAACAACATGTGTCGTACTTGTTCATAACTAGTATTTCGATTATGCTTAATAGGACTTATGCTAAGTTTGTGTGTTTGATGTTACATTGCATATAGGCATAAATTCACAAATGTTACATAAACATCTTGTGAATCACTTTGTGTGTTGTAATCCACTTCGTATGTAAGTCAAATTTATTGGAAAACATGGTCATAGTTTTGTTTAGTAAAATTGGTCACTTAAGGTTTTCCAACATTTTTTTTTAATTCACAAGAACAATCAAGGTAAGTAACCTCAATTTGATAATTCTTAAAAAGATATGCAATGGTGCATTCTTAAAAAGCTTCCTTCTACAAAGACATTACTTTCTATGCCTCTTTGCATACGTCTTGCTCTAATTGACTCTTTCTTGTTTATGCTGCTATATGTTTCTTGGTTTCTTACTTAATCCCTATACTTGATGAGGATTTTATGAAACATAATATTTGAGTCACTCTAGGTTAATTATTAATGGTCAACGTAAATCAAATCCTAGCTTCACTTGATTTGGAAAATATAAGAATTTCATTTTGTCTAAAATGAGAATGACTACTAGAGAAACTATTGCATTAGAAATTCAATTTGACCTAACGGTTTGATTGCTTCGAGTAGAAGTTGGGTTCGTGTATAACCCATAAAAATGGCCTTGGTTTAGCCTTATTTGAGCACCACTAGTGATAGGCTCATACTCATTCTCTAACTTGACTAAATGGATTTTCCTAAATATGCCTATTGTTAGTTTACATGGATGAACTTTGTATCTCATTAGAATTTCATACCAAATAAGTAGTAAACTAGTAATTGGATATCCAAAGTAGCAATTGTTTGTTATGAAACATGCTCATATGTCTTCATGCTCAATACTTAATTTCTAAATTACCAAACATGTGCTTATTATAAGGTTTTGTTCATGCCGAATCAATGACAATACAATATATCTTAGCTCATCTAATTGATGCATTTTCTCAAATGTTAAAATGCCAACTTGTCTTATAGGATATTTCCGTTTTAAGCTATGACGTCTCTTATGCGTGTATTATGTGTTAATTGTACATATACACTACGTTGGTTCGATTCGTAGAAAATTTGTATGCCTATCACAATGTGATTTTGGATGTCTTTTAGTCTCTTAACTTGGTGCGATCAAATAAGACTTACATGGTTATGTATATGGTATATATGGCACGATTCTTGAATTCTTTCGTATCTTTTTGTTTTCTAGTGTCTCAAACTAGAAAATCATAGTAATGCAAATTATGTTTTTTTCCCATTCACTCACTGCTTATTTAGGCACTAAGTACACATTCTTGTTTAAAGTGACTAATAGTTACAACATTATTTGGGTGTTTGATAGCTATTTGATTAATTGACAAATGTGTAAACCTTTGAAAGACTTTGTTCTCCCATATAATAAGAGGATTAAACAAGAAATAGAGATGAAAAGACAGAATTCTAGAGAGAGAAAGTAGAGAGAGAAAAGAGAGAGAATGGTTGGAAACTTTTGGAGGATTAGATTAGAGGTGACAAAATACAAAATGACCAACACCCTTCTTAACATGTTAGGAAGGGTATATATATTGTTTGGGACGGTCTTGTCTTTTGGGCTTTAAGTAACTTAAATACAAGCCCGTGAACCACGACTTTTCTACTACCTATTACAACGTACTAATAAATGTTACAATAATAAACTATGACCGAGCATTCTTGTTTGACACAATATTTTGAGGCTAACAATCTCCCCTAATGTGAGGTCATTCCTCTTCGACATTTGGAGATTTATGGAGATTACTAATCTCGTCATAAGTGAGTCTTAAACGTGAGTAGTCTTGTTCCTTCATGCTGTGATCTTTGAGCCTTTATCGTTGTCTTTCAACTTCGTCTTTAATCTTGAGATCTTCGAATCATCCTTGACTTTTCTTTGCCATCTTGCGATCTTGTGTCTTCATCCACATGCTCACACTATTAATTGTTGAATATGTCTTTAGGCATGAGTATGTGGTTTTGAATCTTTGACTTTGCTTAGTACACCGTAACGTCACCTTCTTGAGACAAAACATAGACACGGACTAAATGGCTTTGACATTCGTCCTAAATCGGTAGCGTGTTACCTCCGGTCGGTGAATACCGTTACACGATATTAAATATCGTACCTTTGATTAGGTAGATTCACTAAGAATCTCCTTGACAGGGTTTCGCGGCTGTAATAGCCGTTCTCTTTACTCGACCATCTCAATGCAAGACTACGAACATAAAGAGTGAATCAATTGGATAAATATCCGATTGATTAAAGTCGTCAATTCAAATTCCTGGAACATGTTTGATTCATTAAGAATCTTACCATTGTTTCTTTCCAGTTGACACAAGCTTGATTCATAAAGAGTCTCACAAGTCACCTACCGCAGTGTTGTTTGAGGTTGACACTGGAAGGATTTCCATTCGTCACTGTGAATACTAATGAGTATCACTCTGAATGTTCTGGCAAGACCATAAAGATATTGCGTAGAAACCTGAAACGAGTTTGAATCAATTCAGAATCAAACCACTGTTGCTTTTCAGTTTTACACATGTTCAATTCACAAAGAATCTTGCATATTACCTACCGCAGTGCTGTTTGATGTTAACACTGGAAAGATTTTCACTCATCATTGTGAATACTAAGTAGTATCACTCTGAGTGTTCTAGAAATATCACAAGGATATAGTGTAGGACTCTCTTGTTCGTCATTTCGTGTGTCCTACCGAGATTTGATTGATCTCTTGGCTCTAGACTCGATTTTTGCACTTTTAGTGGTCAGAGGCTGGAGAAGATGCCACCTATTAATTATCAACTATCTCTGAGTGAGAAAGTCAATAGAATTCGTGTTGATCTCCGTGACAATAAAACAAACTTCTTTTGAGAGAAGCCTGAGTCAGCTGGGGAGGGGTTGTGCATTACATCACTGGCTCCATGATGCGTTGTCTTTATGATGTGTTGACCCGGTTTCTGCCTAAGTTGTATGGAGGGCTAATTTCTTTACACCCTTTATCCTTACATTTCTTTTTCATTCTCCAACCCCTTCAATGCTTACCAAGACATCATTACTAGCACCTTGTTGTGATTGTTCCAGTGCTAGCATCAGTACTTAGTCGGCATTCAGCTACGTTCACATTCTACTCCATCTTTCCTAAGGACTTCTAATAATCTATTGGATTATCCCTGGGAAGATCCCTTCGGTTCTGGTTGTATCGTAGGACTTAAACCTAACCACCCTTTTGAAACCAATAACGTCGTGGATTAAAGATGTTGTAGGTATTTGATCGTAACCATAAACCACTTTAAATTCTAACAAATTGTTTGAAAAACATTTAACACATTGCTAGTTTTGTCGTTTCAAAAAAGCTCCCCCATCAGATGTGCATCGGTAATCGAAAGTGTTTCGCACATGTGGGTAAGAGTTAAAGTGCTTGAGTCTTAAATATATGTTTCATATATTAGATCACATTTTAATCACACTTTCTCCCCTATCTCTAATTTATAAAATCGTTTGATATTAGAGATACCAAATTTGATTAAAATATATCGGGAAAAAATAGTCTTGAAAACTTTCGGGAGAAAAATGTGTCGTACTTGCATGAATTACATGGAACATTTTATGTAGTGTCGAGCACACAATTTTTGAAAGATTTTGAAAAATCATTGAAAAACTCTTGAAAAAATTGTACTCGCACACTACATGTTCATGAACACATAAAAGATTATCATTGAAGAATGTGCTCACGAACATCAAGGTTTTTTATTTGAATAATACCAAATGATACATACACACAATGTGTTGGATACATAAAAAATTGTCTTGACTAAATATATCCAACAACATTAAAACTTTGATTTGGAAAGCTCCCCCTCAAAAATGGATCTAATTGAATTGTCATTATGAGGATGTGATCCACATGTCGCTTTTTGAGGATAGGAGTTGTTGAACACAATTTTTAAAAGATGTTGAATAATCATTGAGATATTCTTGAAAAAGTTGTGTTCAACGCTTTTTGAAAAATCTCAAAATTCCAAATTTTTGAAGAAATGGATTTTCAAAAGCATAAACTTGAGTTCATAGATTTTGAATGTCTTGATGAATCCACTCATGTGTAAGAAGATTTATCTTCTATTGATAAGGGTAAACGCACTAAATCATACACTCCTCCGTGAATATCGACCTGGGTTGCAATCTGAAAGTGATTACAAGCCATTGTCTTGAGCTCAAAACGTTGAATGTTTTGTGACAAGCTCAACCGTGATAGATTGCTCTACCCGTTGTTGGAAAATTGTCCAAAGTAGACATTTTCCTATATAAAAAATAGAAATGACATGTTTTGAAAAATATTTACAACTTTCATTCGAGCTTTATGTACACACACATGTCGTTATTGAGCGACATTTCTAGGCACGTCCATATTATCGATACTGAAAGACATGCCGAGAAGAATATTTTTGGATTTTATAAGATTATTAATTTTGTGTTTAGCTTTTATATGTTTTATATTTTTTTATTTTGCTTTTCTAATGATATTTACAAGTAGATGTTTGATAGATGAATCAAGCACGTACCTTTGCCAGAATCTCCAGGTCCGCTGGAGTCAAACATCTCATACCAATTTGCCTAAATAGATACGCAAACCTCTCTTTCGAAAGAGCTTTTGTAAACAAGTCAGCTAATTGGTAATCAGTTCTGACAAAGTATAATTCAATGATACCGCGTTCAACTTGTTCCTTTATGAAGTGATATCTGACATCAATGTGCTTCGTGTGGGAATGCTGTACCGGATTGCAGGAGATGGCTATGCCGACTTTGAGTCACAATACATAGGTACTTTATCAAAGTGGAAGCCATAATCTATGAGTTGTGTTCTCATCCAAAGAACTTGAGCACAACATGCCGATAGAGACACATACTCCGCTTCGGCTGATGACAGTGACGTGCAATCCTGCTTCTTGGAAGACCATCCCACGATCTTATCTTGAACTAGAAATTGTGCACCACCAAAAGTACTTTTTCGTGTATCAAGACACCTTGCATGATCAGAATCTGAATAAACCGTTCGAAAGAAACCGGTTTCCCTCGGATATGTGAATGGTATTCTTAAGGTGCTGAAAGATCTGTTTAACCTCCTTGAGGTGTTTTTTAGTGGGTTGTGCTTGATATCGTGCACAATAACACGTAGCATGAGATATATCTGGTCGGCTTGCTGTTAAGTACATGAGAGAGCCGATCATGGAACGATATCTCGTTTGATATATGGCATCTCCCTCTAAATCAGCATCTAGGGATGTGGTTGATAATGGTGTCCCAACGGGATCACATGAGGTCATACCATGCTTTTTGATTATCTCTTGACAATACTTAGCATGGTTAATAAAGATACCACTTGGGGTTAGTGAAATTGAATTCCTAGAAAGAAATTTAGTTCGCCCATCATTGACATTTCAAATTTGTTATGCATTACTTTTTCAAACCATTTTGAAAGTTTTAGGTTTGTAGACCTGAAAATAATGTCATCAACATAAATCTGCACAAGCAAAATGGCATCCCCATATTTATAAGTGAACAAAGTTAGATCAATGGAACCTTTTGAGAAACCTTTGGATACCAGAGATTTTGAGAGCTCGTCGTACCACGCCCTTGGAGCTTGCTTGAGTCCATAAAGTACTTTGTGGAGACGATACACCTTGTCAGGATAATGAGGATTGACGAATCCTTCCGGCTGTGTGACATAGACTTCTTCCTTCAAAGGAGCGTTAAGAAACGTCGTCTTTACATCCATTTGATAAACGATGAATCCCTTATGTGCAACATAAGAAAGGAAAATCCTGATCGCTTCTATACGAGCTACTGGTGCAAATGATTCTTCAAAATTAATACCCTCTTTCTGGCCATACCCTTTAGGCACTAGCCTAGATTTATTCTTGATGATCGTGTTTTCTTCATCCATCTTGTTTTTCCAGATCCATCGAAGATTTAATGGTGCTACATCGTATGGTCTGTCAACAAGTTCCCAGACTTTAAGTCTTTCAAATTGTTGAAGTTCATCCGTCATCGATTCAATCCAAGCGTGATCTGGCAAGACTTATTTGATGTGTTTCGGTTCAGCTGTACTTACGGCGAGTGCGAACATACAAACATCTCCATCGGTTCTAGTTGTCGTCTTGTACGAACGGGTTGTGAAGGGTTTCCAATTACTTGAACCAAAGGATGATCTCTGGTCCAATGATGTGTTGAAGGATGTCGTTGGTAGAATGTATGCATATCGGACGGATCAATGTGGCGAGTAGAGGACTCTCCAGTTTCGTGTACTGGTGTACCGAATGGGTTGATAAAGTCATCTTCGTCATTTAATGCATCGCCTGCTTGATTTGTGTTCTCTGGAGCAATGACAGTAGTTGTGGATGTTGTAGGATCGATAGTTGAAGTGATATTCTGAGGAGGTAAATATGCAGCAACCCGTGTTGAATTAGATGAAGTTGTATCCTTTTGTTGATGATGAGCAATATCATCATTGTGAGAACCCGTACTTTCCCAGCATTATTTTATTCTTTTTATTCGTGCTTTTTGAATTTTCCAACATATTACGTTTTCTTGAATACTTTATATGTAAATCCTGAGATTTTTAAATTATACTTTTAAGTATTATTTTGTTCATTGACAATGCTTCATATGGAATTATAAATTTTTTATTTTATTTTTCCATATTTAATTTAAATCAAAGTTTTTGATTTAAAATCACCCGCGTGCGTTTTACAACGAGTTTATTCAAAATCAATGTACAACGAGAATTCCTAGTGATCACGATACCGACGGATGCCCAAAAGTTAAGGTTTATTTATCGATTGTTTCGATAATTAATATTTTCGACGATTTCGTTTTAATTACGTATTAAGTCGTGTCGAGAAATCATATAATCATTTTTATGATGCATTGTAACATTTGAAAAGTATTTTTACGAAACCCAAGCCCCGTAAATATTTTCAATATTTACCAATAACCATTTTCTACCCTTTAAAACTATTAATTGATTTTAAGTCCACAAGTTTCAAACTTAGCAAAACTAGCCCTCCATCATACTATATAAACATTTTTTTTACAAATCCTTCTCATTTACATCACTTAAAAACACACACAAGATTTTTTTCTTCTCTCCTCCCTCCCCCTCATTTATGTCGCCACTCCACCACCACAAAACACCACCATCCATCATGATTTGACAAAAAAAAAATAAAGACCCATTCTTAGAATCTTCTTGTGATTCTAATGATACCAAAATCAAGAACATGCATCAAAATTTAAAGACTTTATAATTTCATGGTGGATTGATGTTTAAATCATCTTGCATGTATTATTTTTGGTAAGATCATCATGTTTTTATCCTAAAAAGGTTGATTTTTTTTTATCTTTGATTTTGTTAAAATTTACATGCATGTGTTTAGGAGTGTGTTTGGTTGTTAGGAATGATAGTTTAGTGATCCTAGGGGTATGGGAATGAATGGTTTTGGTTGAAAATTTTATTTGACTTGTTTTATAAAAGTACAATTTGGGACAGCAGGTCTTTAACGGAATTTTTGTGGTTTTAAGGTCTGAGAAAGGCTAAGATTATTTGATATTGTTGTAGAGTTTTCCGAGACGGTCGTTTTGGTATAAGATAGAGCTTCTAAGTCATTACGAGTCAAACGTTATGCTAGTTTTAGTTTTCGTGTACCGGGAGACGCAAGTCGGCACAATCCAAAATTATGGCTGATTTTGGGTCGACTCTCGGGGACTTTAGGCTTAGTTAGATAAATGTATCTACTGGTTTTCAAAGTTTACAAACTGAGTTTGAAGAGTCTAGTAGTGGTTTCAAAAGTCGGATTGTCGAGTTTGTACTTTTAAAGCGGTCTAAACGGTTTTACAAAACAAGTGCACAAATCTGTCCCAGATTTGGAGTCGAGTAAAGTGTCGAGCTGATGGGTTTTAAAGTGTGAACTTTGGCTCAAACTTTGGTGAGGTATTATACAGGTTATAAGTGACCTTGACGCCAATTTTCATCTAAAACGGACAAGTCTAGATAGGGTAGATCGGTGTGTACATTCGGGGTGTAATTGCTGATTTTAATTTTGGACACTTAGTTCAATGTTTGTGTTGCGTGAGTTTGAGTATTCATCATCGGACATGATGACTTATTCAAGTGCTTAGTCATTATATAAATGACTTAGCTACTAGTCCAAGTAAGGGTAAAGGATAGTTTGACTTGCGTTGACTTGGCGTCGTATGACGGGTCATTCTAAGTGTTCAAGTGTTTTAACGTGTAGTGTTGAAATAAATGGTTAGTATGAATTCATTTGGTTCGTGTAAATGGTTTTGAAACATGAATACTTTGAAAACATTTGAGTCATGTTATATTTGGTATATATATCGATATTGAGTTCGAGTCTTAACGCGCGCCTTATTGTGATAGGTTGCGGTTTTCGTGTTTCCCCGGGCATCCATATCGTCGGTGATCGTCTCACTACATGGTTTCTACTCAGTTGCTGAGTACCGTGATTGACTTACCACGTGGCTAAGGTGAGTTCATAGCCCCTTTTTACTTGTACATGGTTTCTAAATACGAGGTGAGATTTTACATGGTGGAACACAACCATTTAAAAACTGTGTGTTATCCTCAACTTGTATGCTATCCAGAAATTGTATGCTTTCCAGAACTTGAGGATTTCCAACTGATTTTCATTGATATTATTGCTTTTAGTCTAGCCTTAAGTTTCCTCTCATTGATCATGAACCGTTAATTAATCCTGCTACCAAGCGCGAATGTTGTGGGTGGATCCATCGGGATTGACTATCCCCGTCCCGATTACCTTGACGCACTAATATTTGTTTATTCACTTGAGTATTTAGGCTGAATACTGACTAGAGGAACTTACACTGAGTTAAGCTTCGGTTCATGAACTAAACAACAATAATAATGTTGCGGTCAATGGTTACTGTACATAACCATTTTTCCCTATTTCTTGTTTACAAATGAATGCTTGTGTTCCACACCTTTACTGCTAAACCTATGAATTTCACTCAACTTTGTGTTGACGATTTTACATGTTTAATCTCAGGTATTATTATTACTTAGCTTTGCTTGGATGGGAGCCCGCAGGAGATTATCGCAGCTTGGAGATTTATGTGATGCTTTAAAAAGACTGTTTTTAGTAAAAACTGTCAAGAGTTTATTCTATCTTTTGGGCAACTTTATATTATAAATTGAGACGAAATAATATAATTTTCCGCTTCTAAAACTCTGGGACCTATGTTTAAAAACTCTTACCTTTTATGATGTAATGTACATGTTTTTATTTCGTCAGCTTTGTATGAACTGTAATTCATAGTTTCTTGTACTATGACGTGTTACCCCCTTGTTGCCTAGTTGTTCCATGTCAGATTCTGGGAGGTCTCACAGAGTGATATCAGAGCGATGGTTATAGGGAACTGAGTCATTTTTCAAAAAAAAAAATTAGTCTATAACCGAAAGCTCAAATATTTCATGTTTTAAGTGTCAACCACAGAATCTGCCAATGTTGTTCGATATCTGCGCGGGTAACTCTCTAATTCTTATTATTTACTTTTAATTATCGTTGTAGTATTTCATTTCTAGATTTTATGTTGAAATATTACTTTACTTTAATAACGATAATTACTATGACTTTTCAAAGCCTATGTGCTTCATGAATTATCATTGAATGTTACTGTGATTACATCTGCCTATACTATATTTCTTAAATTCTTGTTCTTGTGAATTGATCTTATTGCAATGATTTTATATTGTTATGACGTTACATACTTGTATTCAAAGCGCGTATGCTGCCGACTTTTCATGCTCATTTTCTGAGTACTATTGCTATTTCATTTATGCGTGATACGACTGACTTCATATACTCGTTCGTTTTGAATCATCTGTTTTCCTCGACTCGCTGTTACATGATGTGCATACTCTCGTGACACCATTGTTCGGAATTGAAGAAGTGTTGTTTTTGATGAAACTCCTGATTTTCATTGTACTACCGTACGTGTTGCTCTCATTGTTTAATTCTTTTAAAATATCTATTTAGATACGCAGATTTTCTTTCCGACCATTTGTGATTGAATGTCTTGGAAAATAGTCTATAGAACATTGTGTAGCTCAATGTGTCTCCGAAAAAGACCAAAGGACATCATGTGAGTTACATATCACGAAGCATTAGTTGAATCAGTACCTGAATAATATTGTGGGTTTTCATAATCTTGATTTACCTTTACGCCACCGTTTTACACGACACTTGTACATGGATTACATCTTATTTCAGTAACCATTCTACGTTTCGACTTCGACTTACAACATCCGTTGTACCTTGAACACATGATAGTCATTTATTATGTGACAATTGTTTGGAATACGATCCTACTTGTATCCTCCCTTTTTCATTAAACCTCCTCGCCTCTGGAGTGTGATTTGTTAATATTTCGTTTCTTTCTCGGTATGTCTTATGATTTTGGAAAATCACGCCGCCAGGAGACTTTCATGCATTGCATCTTGCAGCCGAAGACACGAATGATATGCGTCGTTTTTTATCTCTCAGATTATCGTTGGCATTCTTGAACCTTTTCCATACTGTGTTTTCTTTACATGATTAATTATACAGTTTATCTTCTTTCGTCTTTATGGAATCCACAAGTCTTGTGTGTACATTAATTCTGAGTCATTATGAAATTTGGATTTAATTTCAAGCTGTGCCGAAAGATATACTTTGTACCGAAACCTTACAGGAAATTTAACAGTGTCGAGAAAATATTTTTATAACATTAGACATAAAAATATATTTTTACCTGTTGAGATGTTCGTTTAAGACATAATATTTTACCAGTAAACATTAAAAATCGAGCAGGTTACGCTCATTTGAGATTGTGAAATTTAAGAACTTATTTTTGCGTAGTTCTAAAATATCATTTTGTTGACAGATTTAATGCAAGGGCATTTTCGTCCATTTTTTATCCGTTTCAAGTCTCGAGTAAAACTAGAAAGTTGTCTGAAACATCGTTTTACACCAAATTACTCTAGACTTCGAGTCTTAAAATGTCATTTAGTGAATCAATTGGTCTAGTCAAACCCAAAAGTCAAAGTTGACTAAAAAGGTCAATACTGATAGAAGTTAAAAACATGATTTGAAGCATATTAAGTTCGTGTGAGCTCGTAAAATTGTAACTAATAACATTTTACAACCATGAAACATTGATTGTGTTTGAAAACGTTTACAAACAGTAACTTGAGCTCGGTCATACATAAATCTTGAACTTTTAGGAACCAAGTGATTTGACAAACTGGTGTTCTACTTTCTTAAAAGTGTATTTTTGTCAAATAAATTACGATGTACACATACGGATTCCTTTATCCTTTCTTTTATTTATGACTTAATTGTCATTATATTTTCTTTCTTTGCTTCTATCGTACCATTGAATTGGACCGAGGTTGAAGATCTTGCTTTCGTAACGTTTGTTATCATCTTGACATGCATCTCATGACGATTTCGGCTAAACCTCTTGAAACCTTATCACCTTGTAACCATTTCATTAACTGACTTGAACTACTCCTTATTTCCCTCTTGTAACCCACTCGTTACTTTATAAACTATTGTCATGTTACCATATAACTCAAACTAGTCTTGTTTGCGAATTATTTTACAAAAGGTTTCACTGAGGCTTTCTTAAATAATTGAATGCTATCTTATAAAATTAATTTATATGAATTTTACAATGTATTCTCACCAATTGTTCTACAATTGGTCTTGTTAAGAATTCTTGTAACATTACAATTGTTGAATTAAATATCTAGCCAGTAACTCATTGGCGAATAGTTTCATAACCTATTTTGATTCCTTTTTTTACAAATGCTATTATATACATATTTTAAATCATATGATATGTAATACTGGTTTGACGAAGCTGAGCATCGCATTGCTAGTCCTAAATTATGCATGGCCTGATCACCTATGCCTAATTTAGAAGGAGCCATGCAAGGCCGAATAGTAGTCACTTTAAATATTTGATAAACAATCAACTTTTTAATTATGTTCCTTAAAAAGTTAGATAAAATAAAATTTTTGAAAACTCTTACACCTTATGCGAGTAACAACAATTCGTGACTTACACATAAGAACCCTTATCTTTTCTTGAACAAAGTGCATGCCTCAAACACATATTTCCATACTCGACGATCATTGCCTTGCTTGTTACCTCATCATCCTCATGATACGATTTTCGTTACCATTTACCTAAATACTTACCATTGATACCAGACTTGAAAGTTCCAACGTTATTATGCCTCTTCATCGATTGACCATCTCTATCTATTTTGGTAGACCTTCGAAACGTCTTTGGACGCGATTAATGATTTATGATTGGACGTGAACAATGATTACTTGTATTGTCATGATGTGTGTTAGACTTTGTCGTCATGAAATTCATTCGTGTGAATCATGTGTTGATTTCGCCTTTCAATGCTAATGTTTTCATTTTACTGAATTTACTCTCAAGTGACTTCTTAAGAATTTTATTTGATTCGAAAATTCGTTGTGTGGCTTTTCTCCTTCGATCGTGTATCGACCCCGAGAACTTAATAAGCCGTTGTGGTGATGTCAACCACACTCGTGAATTAATCATTGCTAGAATCCTTTGTTTCTTACTATTTTTATTATCATCTATGCATCTATTCTATCACGTTGTTAAGAATTGATATGATTTTTTTTTGTTCTATTCCCTTGTGTTATCGCTCGCATACATATTGTTGACCTTTATATGATTTATATTCGTTGCTTTCTTGTCACCTTTTTAAACCAGAAAATGTTACGTGTTTACCATTTGATATCTTAAACACGTTCTTGAATTTCTAAAAATTATTATTAATTTTTAAGAACATTTTATACATTTTATCAAATGTTTAAATTACCAGAATAACTGTTTCAAGTTAAGTACATGATCTATACATCCTCTTTGGTAAATTTATAACTAGTATTTAAAAAGGATATCAAACTGTATCTTTTAAAGTATTTGATTAAATCGTACTTTACTGTCAGTATAATGAAATTATTAAAGTAATTTATAATTTCTAACAATGATTCTAAACAATTTGGAAAAAAAACTTGATTTTTCTAATGGTAATGATAAACCTGAGGTTTTAACGATAATTTCATGTAGACATCCAATAGTTCTTAAGTCAATCAGAATAACTATTTGAACTGAGTTACTTTTACTTTGAAGTCCTGATCAAGAAAAAGATTTGACAATTGTTTACCCACTCATTTTATATAGAGTTTGATTTTTAAATCACTACATCTGGTAAAGTTTTCTTTTAATCAAGAAAATATTTAAATTGAGTTTTGAAGTAATACCCAAAATACTAGACAACTGATTTTGACAGCTTGTATTTTCAATGATCATATGTAATTCATTTTTCCCTTCTATTTCCGTTGTAACTAGATTGTTACGTTTTAAGATTGTCACGTTTTACAGTTGCACGATTTGCGACCCCTTGATGATTTACAATCTTGGTTCATTTTATCGCACTTTGTCCGTTTAAGCGATTCTTGTGTTCATTCTTGTTAGTTTACCGCACGTATTTCCAACAACTCTATCTCTTGATGTATCCCCGTATTGAAAGATCCTTATTCTAATCCAAGACTGAAAAAGTTATACGAAAAAGAGTTAAGAAACTGAATCATAGTGAATTTTAACCGTTAAGATTCGTCGTGGTGCAGAAATTACCTGGGAAGCAATGAATTTTGTTATACACTTTCTACCTCCTCTTGTTTGCATCTTCTACTGTTTTCAGGAGAACTCTGGGGACCAGAGTTCCTTTAGGGGGGAAGACTGTGAGAACCCGTACTTTCCCAGCATTATTTTATTCTTTTTATTCGTGCTTTTTGAATTTTCCAACGTATTACGTTTTCTTGAATACTTTATATGTAAATCCTGAGATTTTTAAATTATACTTTTAAGTATTATTTTGTTCATTGACAATGCTTCATATGGAATTATAAAATTTTTATTTTATTTTTCCATATTTAATTTAAATCAAATTTTTTGATTTAAAATCACCCGCGTGCGTTTTACAACGATTTTATTTAAAATCAATGTACAACGAGAATTCCTAGTGATCGCGATACTACGGATGCCCAAAAGTTTACGTTTATTTATCGATTGTTTCGATAATTAATATTTTCGACGATTTCGTTTTAATTACGTATTAAGTCGTGTCGAGAAATCGTATAATCATTTTTATGATGCATTGCAACATCTGAAAAGTATTTTTACGGAACCCGAGCCCCGTAAATATTTTCAATATTTACCAATAACCATTTTCTACCCTTTAAAACTATTAATTGTTTTTAAGTCCACAAGTTTCAAACTTGGCAAAACTAGCCCTCCATCATACTATATAAACATTTTTTTACAAATCCTTCTCATTTACATCACTTAAAAACACACACAAGATTTTTTTTCTTCTCTCCTCCCTCCCCCTCATTTATGTCGCCACTCCACCACCACAAAACACCACAATCCATCATGATTTGACAAAAACAAAATAAAGACTCATTCTTAGAATCTTCTTGTGATTCTAATGATACCAAAATCAAGAACATGCATCAAAATTTAAAGACTTTATAATTCCATGGTGGATTGATGTTTAAATCATCTTGCATGTATTATTTTTGGTAAGATCATCATGTTTTGATCCTAAAAAGGTTGATTTTTTGATCTTTGATTTTGTTAAAATTTACATACATGTGTTTAGGAGTGTGTTTGGTTGTTAGGAATGATAGTATAGTGATCCTAGGGGTATGGGAATAAATGGTTTTGGTTGAAAATTTTATTTGACTTGTTTTATAAAAGTACAATTTGGAACAGCAGGTCTTTAACTGAATTTTCGTGAGTTTAAGGTCTGAGAAAGGCTAAGATTATTTGATATTGTTGTAGAGTTTTCCGAGACGGTCGTTTTGGTATAAGATGGAGCTTCTAAGTCATTACGAGTCAAAAGTTATGCTAGTTTTAGTTTTCGTGTACCGGGAGACGCAAGTCGGCACAATCCGAAATTGTGGCTGATTTTGGGTCGACTCTCGGGGACTTTAGGATTAGTTAGATAAATGTATCTACTGGTTTTCAAAGTTTACAAACTGAGTTTGAAGAGTCTAGTAGTGGTTTCAAAAGTCGGATTGTCGAGTTTGTACTTTTAAAGCGGTCTAAACGGTTTTACAAAACAAGTGCACAAATCTGTCCCAAATTTGGAGTCGAGTAAAGTGTCGAGGTGAAGGGTTTTAAAGAGTGAACTTTGGCTCAAACTTTGGTGAGGTCTTATACAGGTTATAAGTCACCTTGACACCAATTTTCATCTAAAACGGACAAGTCTAGATAGGGTAAATCGGTGTGTACATTCGGGGTGTATTTGCTGATTTTAATTTTGGACACTTAGTTCAATGTTTGTGTTGCGTGAGTTTGAGTATTCATCATCGGACATGATGACTTATTCAAGTGCTTAGTCATTATATAAATGACTTAGCTACTAGTCCAAGTAAGGGTAAAGGATAGTTTGACTTGCGTTGACTTGGCGTCCTATGACGGGTCATTCTCAAGTGTTCAAGTGTTTTAACGTGTAGTGTTGAAATAAATGGTTAGTATGAATTCATTTGGTTCGTGTCAATGGTTTTGAAACATGAATACTTTGAAAACATTTGAGTCATGTTATATTTGGTATATATATCGATATTGAGTTCGAGTCTTAACGCGCGCCTTATTGTGATAGGTTGCGGTTTTCGTGTTTCCCCGGGCATCCATATCGTCGGTGATCGTCTCACTACATTGTTTCTACTAAGTTGCTGAGTACCGTGATTGACTTACCACGTGGCTAAGGTGATTTCATAGCCCCTTTTTACTTGTACATGGTTTCTAAACACGGGGTGATATTTTACATGGTGGAACACAACCATTTAAAAAATGTGTGCTATCCTCAACTTGTATGCTATCTAGAAATTGTATGCTTTCCAGAATTTGAGGATTTCCAACTGATTTTCATTGATATTATTGCTTTTAGTCTAGCCTTAAGGTTCCTCTCATTGATCATGAACCGTTAATTAATCCTGCTACCAAGCGCGAATGTTGTGGGTGGATCCATTGGGATTGACTATCCCCGTCCCGATTACCTTGACGCACTAATATTTATTTATTCACTTGAGTATTTAGGCTGAATACTGACTAGAGGAACTTACAATGAGTTAAGCTTCGGTTCATGAACTAAACAGCAATAATAATGTTTCGGACAATGGTTACTGTACATAACCATTTTCCCCTATTTCTTGTTTACAAATGAATGCTTGTGTTCAACACCTTTACTGCTAAACCTATGAATTTCACTCAACTTTGTGTTGACGATTTTACATGTTTAATCTCAGGTATTATTATTACTTAGCTTTGCTTGGATGGGAGCCCGCAGGAGATTATCGCAGCTTGGAGATTTATGTGATGCTTTAAAAAGACTGTTTTTAGTAAAAACTGTCAGGAGTTTATTCTATCTTTTGGGCAACTTTATGTTATAAATTGAGACGAAATAATATAATTTTCCGCTTCTAAAACTCTGGGACCTATGTTTAAAAACTCTTACCTTATATGATGTAATGTACATGTTTTTATTTCGTCAGCTTTGTATGAACTGTAATTCATTGTTTTTTGTACTATGACGTGTTACCCCCTCGTTGCCTAGTTGTTCCATGTCAGATTCTGGGGGTCTCACAATCATTCTTATCATGAGTGACAACGGAAGACTTTGATACAAAATGTTTCTCCCCCGTGAAATATTCATCAAACATTGGTCCATAAAACATTTCCAACTCTTCAATGGTCGTGTCCACTGTCATATCTGCTCTTGGAACATTTCCTTGAACCAGCTTTGAACTTGACAGTTCATTGCTGTGGTCTTGAATTCCAAGTTCCGTGTGGTTGTGCACAGAAGTCTTTTGTCGTTGTGGATCGGGACTTAAACTGTTTTGTTCAAGTACCATCTCTTGCAATTCATTGAATCTGACATGAATAGTTTCGACTATCAATTTTGTTCTCTTGTTGTAAACTCTATATCCCTTAGATTAAGTTGCATACCCCACTAGAATACATGCATCACCTTTCTCTTTCATCTTATCTAGGTTTTCACCATATCGGATTATGTAACACGTACATCCAAAAACGTGAAGGTTTTCGATCATGATTTATGTGGTATGGTGTCTTTTCTGTCTTGGAATAATTAAGGAACGGTTTTGAGTGTAGCATGCGGTTGACACGGCTTCGGCCAAAAAGAATAGTGGAAGTTTTGAAGCGGATAATAATGTTCGAGCAGCCTCAACCAAAGTACGATTTCGTCTTTCAAAAACTCCGTTTTTTTTAGGTGTTCGAGCAATAGATGTTTCAAGTTCAATCCCTTCGGTTTCAAAATAATTCTTCAGAGTTGAATTCAAGAATTATGTGCCTCTGTCAGTACGTACCACTTTTACTTGAGCTTGAACACCACGTTGTATTTGCTTAAGGAAGTTGATGAGAACTTCGGGTGTTTCATCCTTGGACCTCAAGAAGTGAGTCCACGTGTACCTTGAGTAGTCATCGACAATTACCATAACGTATTACTTCCCATTGATGCTTTAAACACGCATGGGAACACACAAATCTATATGAAGAAGATCTAACCGTCCTTTAGAGCTTGGTGTAGTCTTTGGTTTGAAACTACTCCGTTTAGCTTTACAAAGCTCACAAGAAGAACAAAGATGATCTTTGTTGAATTTCAAGTTCGGAAGGCCTCTCACAATATCTTTCTTGGAATGCAAGTTGACGGTATCAAAGTTGAGATGATATAATCGTTGATGCCATAACCAAGCTTGAGTCGTTGAAGCATTAGCCATGAAGCAGATTAGAGTTGAAGAAGTGGAGTCTTGAAGTGAAATAGTATAGAGATCAGTACCCCGTGAACCGGTGAGTAAGTCATTCCCATCATAATAACGAACAAAGCATGTCTTCTTTCTAAAAGCAACCTCCAAATCCGCATCACATAATTGACCAACCAAGAAAAGATTGTGATTGAGCCCTTCGACGTAGTATACCATTGTAATCGTGATATTCCCCTGAACCAAATCTCCGTATCCTAGGATCGGTGCAAATTGATCATTTCTGAATCGAACCGTACCCAGGAACTTCTCTACGAAGTTAATTAGAAGATTGGGATTCCCCGTCGTGTGCTTGGTGCACCCGGAGTCCAGTATGAAGAGAATTATTTCGATCACCTTCAGAAGAATTAGAACACGATGAAGCATTTGCTAAATTGGATTCCATGTTAGTTGTGATTTCTGATTCATTAGTTTCCCTAGTTTCAACACTTAAAGACACACTAACGCTCGTTGTCACATTTTATGTCCTAACCTTAGGCATCCATTTATATCCTAGAGGAAATTGATTAGCAAACCACCATTTCCAAGACTTGCTAGCAGACTCATATAATTCCCTAATTCTGCTTCTAGGGTTCTTAGTGGTGGAGTCTGATGCAATACTTTTCTTAGGGGGGGGTGCACCAGAATGGTTCACTTTGCGTTTGGGTTTACTAGCACTAATAGGCTTCAAAATTTTCTTCTTAGTTCTAGTATCTACGCCTTTGACATTATTCGAAACACACATAGCATGATTAGCATTAGCACATTTTCCACATTTCACACAAACAAACTTAACATTCAAAGCATTCAAAGTTGAATCATTCAAATCGTCATTACACGCGATTATAGATGTTTTATTCTTAGAAACATTCAAGTTCCTAGGGTGGTCTTCTACTTTCTTCATTTTCCCTTGACTTTTGTTTTGCCAAACCTTTTCAGGTATTCAAGTGCTCTTAAGCTGAGGTTGGCTAACATTATCAATGGGGACTACTCATGTAGTAAAACACACACGTTTATTAGTGTTTCTAGAAGTCTGAGGCGATTGACTTTCTTTGTTTTGTGTGGGTTTAGTGGCCAATCGATACATCCCTGGTTTGATCACCTTAGTGTTCTTAATGCTTTGTGGTCGAATATCTGTTTTGGGAGTAATCTGTGGTAACCTATCCTTCCCATCCGTCTTGGGGGCAAACCCAGGTTTTGCAAATGCCGAATTGGAGAAAACAGATGGTTTTCCAAGACAGAGGGTTTAGTCAATTTATACGCATAGGGTTGTCTTACAACAGGTTTCTTAACTTTGGGTTCTACAATGTTCCCACCCATCTTAGCAACGAGTTTCTTCAACTCAGCAATCGCTATGTAATTTTCTTGCAACTGAGCTTTCAAGTCTGTAATTTCCATACTCTTTTCGTTCATTTCTCGACACGAGGCGGAAAAGTTTTGCTTGCAAGTTATTATCATTTGGACCTTTTCCGACTTTGTCTTGCAAAGCAAGTTCAAGAGTATGACAATGTTTTTGAAGGAAATCAGTTCTATGTTGAAGTAACTCAAAAGCCTTTTTATCAACATTTTCTTGGTGTTTCGAAAGCTCAATTTCAAGACGCTCACACTCTTTGACCTTATCAAGATATTTGCATGCAACATCAGAATATTCATCGACATCAGCACAAGATTGAAAAGTAACACACAAAATATATTTGGAGAGACATTCTTCTAAGAGGAAATCATATTCGTTCGAGAACTATGATTTTTCCATTTGAAGTTCATCAATTTCTTTTTCAAAAGACTCGATGTATTTCAAATCATCGAACATTTCTTACCGAATTAAGTTTTCAAATTCAAGAACTGTTGCTTTTATTGTCGCCGTATTCGGTATCAAAAGTTCTTTCACAAGCAAGGTTATATCGTGAGGAATCTCTTTTTTCCACTTTTCGTTTTCCCGTTTTTACCAATCTATTTCCACGATTGATTGAATATTATCAATGTGATGTTTAAGAATATCAAGTGTCTTCCTACTTTTGCTTTTAGACGCATCAAGAGGCAAGTAGTTGATATATTTAAAAACATTAGATTCCTTAGTGGCAAAAATTTTATTACATTGAATTCTTCTTTGTTTGCTTTCGAAAAACAATTGCTCACGAGACTTTTGTTTTTGTGGAGTGAAAAGACCATAAAGACTGTTTTCATAGGCATAATTATATGCTTTCACGAAGTCTGTATTAACCGGTTATCTACTCTTCTCTTCCCAAAGGTGTGTCTCATCACTATCAAGCCTAACAAGAGGACAATCAGGATCGGGCAATTCGGACTCATCCAGATAAAGCCGCGGGTTCTCGGTTTGAGCTTGGTCGAGGTAGTTAGGACTTACAAAACTAGCTTTACCCTAAAAAACTGACCGAAGTGCTATCATTCTTATGGTTTGAATAGAGTCATGCATTTTATAAACAACTTTCTTCAAAAATTCGACTTGTTCTTCTAGTTCCGTAACTTTTTCAGTATCTTTTTCATGTCGACTTTTGGAATCTTGTTTTAACGTTTCAACCTCTTGTTTCTTAACATCAAGAATTTTAGCAGAGTCGATGTTATTCATTGAAAGCCTCTGTTCAAGTTCGTTAACTTTTGTTGTGGCAAGGTACGTTTTTTGACGTTCATCCATTAATAAAACACTATAATGACGTTTCTCTTTGGCTAATAACTCAAGAGTTGAGTTATATTTATTTTCAAAATCGTCATTTTGAGTTTTTAAAGCACTACCCTTGTACCCCTCTGTAACACCCCCAAATTACCACGCAGCAGAATACCACTTTGGGACGCTACTTATAGCACATCACACACAATCATATTAAACGACCTCAAAAAAGACGTTAAAAATAATATACAACATTGTCTAAAAGTTTTCCATCCCAAATATATTAAATCAGAGTAGCGTCTGGTTCCAAAAACCGTTACCAATCACAATACATTCATCCAAGACTTTAAAAGTCATTTTATTCATTTCAAAGGATGGAAAAATAAACAAAGTTTTAGACAAGTAAGCACCAACTTCCTCCTCGCATGCTCCGCTGCTATCCATCTTGATTACCTGAAATACATGCTTAAAATCATCAACACAACGGTTGAGCAAGTCTATAGGTTTTACAAATCATCATTTGAACACAAGAATTTTAATCATCTCAAGCTTGTCACACAGACAAGTCACATATATATAAATCGATAAATGCCTTAAGCTCATGCAACTGAACGTTAACCAACACGTCAAACCGAGTCACTTACGGCGCCCCTACAACAGGTAATATTGTCATATACCAACGACCTCTTATACATAATATCCCTTTCAGGTGATCACAAGGATACATACCCTAGGATAAGGCTGTCACACCAAATAGATCTATCATATGTATTAGCGTTTACATCGCAAGGTAATTAACAGTTCATGAAATTCAAGGACTTCATAAGACAATGATACTTAGGCATTTGTCATCATATTCGGGTCCAACATACCAAAAAAAACAACTTGTGTTCATTTTATAAAACAGCATGTATTCCCCCTCGCGGGTTAAAATCATTTACAAGATAATAAAAAGCGAGGCTATAGACTTACCTTGATAAGAAGTAAGAAACAATAAGCTCTTCGAGACGAGTAGACGAATGCCGACGAATCAACCACGACCTATAATAGTTGCGTGTACTTAATTTCAAATTCAAAATAATATAACACGGAAAATGATATTGTACACGTGTATATATATGTATTAACATGTATTACAAACCAATGCTTAAGAATCCATGTCCAAAAATCTAATAAAAATACCTACTTAGAAAATTCGACAATTTTGACCTTCTTGACAGCTTTGACTTTCAGGTCTGACCCGCTTAATTGACCCATTGAACGACATTTTCATGATTAACGACTGAAGCATTTTGATGCAAAACGATATTTTCGATAACTTCCTAGTTATATCGAAAACCTGAAACTCAACAAAAACGGACCAAAATGCCCTTGCAAGTTTTGCGCGAAATTAAAATTTTGACGTTAAAATTTCAGATTTTACTTTTAACTTTTACCCCGTTGCTACTCGTTTCAGGTTTGATTCCCATTAATTAAAGGTAAAACAACATTCTGAACAACTTTCGTGTTTCGGCCGAAGGCCGAAACGGAACAAAAATGACCAATTTACCCCTCGCATCAGATCTGTCAAAAACGACGATTTTTAGAAAAAACGCAGGTATTAAATTAGCTAAAAGACCCCTAAATGTTCAGTTTCAATACCACTTTCCTCGCGGTAGACGTAAATTGACATTCTAAACAACTTCACAGTTTTACTCGAACACTGAAACGGACCAGAAATGACAGATTTTCCCCTCGCATCAGATCTGTCAAAAACGACGATTTTTAGAAAAAAACGCATGTTTTAAATTATCTAGAAGACCCCTAAATGTTCAGTTTCAAGACCACTTTCCTCGCGGTAGACGTAAAATGACATTTTAAACAACTTCACAGTTTTACTCGAACCCTAAAACGGACCAGAAATGGACGATTTTGCCCCTGCAGATTCTGCACAACAGTTAATTATTTCTATAATGTAAAAACTGATTTTTAACTTTTACAACTTTCAAATAGACGCCAAAACTTCATTTTTGATAGCTAAGAGTCGTGCCATACATCGAAACGTTCGTATGGACGACCCCTAACATATTCCAAAACTGAAAATCATTTTAGAACACTTTCAATTTACCGAAACAATCAAAAACTTTCTGCCCAAATTTAGGTATCTCTCAACCCCTCAAATCAACAATTCTCATCGCCAAAATCATTTTCAACACAACCAAACTATCCTAACATCAACACCAATCAACTAGAATCATCAAGAACTTCAAAACACTAACATATATTCATTCCTATGGATTCTTAAACATGATCAAACTACATGCACATACATAATTGACCCAATGTATTAAAAAAATAAGCAAAAGACTAACAAAAACTTACAAATATCAAGATGATCAAAATCAAACAACCCTAGTGGGTTCTTGGTTACACCCGGCTATATCCAACACCAATAAAGGATCAAAAACTTTGATTTTTATAATACCCACTTGTTTTTAGCAATATTTATCAATCTTTAGCACTTCCTAAACACAAAATTCGGATTACATCACCATTGATGATTTCTTGAAAATTTCAATTTTTCTAAAACACATGCATCATGTTTAATTGATGGTGGGGATTTGAATAGGAATGAGTGGATGATTTGGTGTGATTAAATTGTAATTTTATTGAGAAAAATGATGTTGATGATGATGGTGATGATGGTGGTGTCGAACGAGAGAAGAAGAGGGAGCAAAAGCTCTTTTTTTTCTCAAAATAATATGGTAAGTGTTTCTGTGTTTTTATTTTTTAAGTAGTGATAGTAGTGAGTAAGGGGGTTTTTGGCAACAAGTTTTGCTAGACATCATAAGAATAAAATAAGGGTGTATTTGGTTTAGTGTTGAGTCGCGGGTATGAATAAAGACAAAGAGCATCGGCTCGGTTTTTACCAATTAAAATTCACTATAATTAAATCTCGAGCCCGATAATTAAATTAATACATAACGAATTATAAGAACACGCTTTCGACTCGTTTTCAACCAAATACGACCATAAGTCGAAAAATAATGAAAATAAAATTAATAGCTCTTATGGCTAAAATATGGCATTCGTCGTCTTCTCGATTATTTAACGGATAAATTCCATTCCTCAAAACATCAAATAGAGGCTCAATCACCGGTTTCAACTTGAACCGTCAAACAATACAATACTTACATTCACCTAGAAATTCAAAATCAGTAACATAGTTAGGGTAAAATAATGGCGTTAAAGACGAGGGCACTCTTTCCTAAAGGAGTCCTCACGATCCCACATGAATTTCGATCCATGATCTCCACTGATTCTTCTCACAAAACACAACTTGTCGTCAAGTTGTATCTCACCAAAAGGATGAATAAATCCATATCCGCTGGGAACTTCTTCAAGCTCGACATACTAAAAATATTATGAATTACACGAAGCTCATTTAACGACAAGAGTAGATGACAGGATTTTCGAGTAAGTCCAGGCAAAAGGAAGGTTGCAAATTAAAGGATATCCACTGGGCGGATAGCCATGGACGCATATAAAAAAAAGAAATAGCAAGAAAATATTTTCGTCCATCGGAGTGTGCTCACACTCGGATCCATACTCAAAAGATAATACAAAGACACCATCTCACTTTTACCCATGCGCATTCAAAGTCTCAATAAACATCGTCATTGAAAGTCAAAAAGATATTACATTGTACGTGTTCTCCATGATCGGATGTCATTGGACAATGTCGTCTCAAGTTCTTACAACTTACGATCATTAGAGTAGATCACATACCACATAAGTACATAAAAAGAAAAGGTCGAACATAAACATCAAATATAGATCTCCATCGTTGATCATCGAGAAAACCTTGAACGAACCCTTGATTATAAAACTTGATCTCTAAAGTGTTTCCACTTGCGGCGTCGGCTTCAACATACTCCTCGAAGTGATAACGAATTTATTAATTCCAATCATTAAGAATTTTGGTCCATTGACGAAGATTCACAACATATCGGGCATATCAACAGCTTATGCTCCAATGCTCAGCATACCAAATGTGTCCCACTAACTTCTGTTCCAGTGCTTCAGGTGATGCATCACATTCTTTGTTTACTCGTCATACTAGTCCCAGGGGTTCGTCGTCAAGAAAAGACTTCGGTGACCTTTTAATAGTAGCAATTAAAATCCCAAAATCCTTTATCCAAAACAAGTTGTCGGTGATACCTTGATCCTCAGTCAATCCACAAGTACATGCATAGATACTAGTGACGCTTAAACAAGTCGCCTATACTCGGAACGGTCAACGGTTCTTAACAATCTGCTTATAAAGCTCTCGATCATCGAGACACATTAGAAATGGTTCATCGAAATAAATCCTAACTCGAGCGAAGTCCAACGGGTTACTCCTACATATATGATAATCGACGATCATCATAATGATGACGGCACTGGACGATTCATATCAACGAAACAGGGTTCAAAGAAAGACGTACGCACACCAAACACTTACAAATCGAGCAAGACATACTTGGGCCCACTCATTTATAACTCCTTGTCTACATCAAAAGGCGTCCCCTTTCATGTATTCAAGAGTTTATAAATTCACGGTTCGGGAACTTATAACTTTCTTGTTCAAATGAAAAGGCGTCCCAATCCATTTCAACGAGACGATTATAAGTCATCCTACTTAAGCATACTACCTCTCAACACGATATCATATAATACAAGGTGTCAATAAACATACATCATGATTTCCGTATTCAAACGTCACATTCCATCTGAATAAGGAAAACACGACAAGCTAAGGTCCAGTAGTTTAAAACTTTCTTATTCAAATGTCCTAATCCATTTAAATAAGACAACCTTAAACAACTCATAGTTGGGCGAGTTAAAATCTCTGTATCTAAATGTCTCATTCCATTTAGATACAAGGTTTTAAGTCACTCAACCGAATGACTACTACGAGCATATCTTTGTTGTACCCAACTATATATATTTGATTAGGATATATATATCTTAATTCCAACATTGGCATCCTCCTTTTCGACAATAAACGTAGTCATATAAAATCAAATCACACGTCGCATTACATAGAAGATGTCGCCTCGGATAAATGATTCTGCAAAATCATAAGAAGTATTCAGAACACGAATATCACATCAATCAACTACGTTTCGAAAGGAGATGTCCTAAAATGCCACATCACGATAGGATGACAACAATCGAACTTAAACAAGTCGATATGCGATAGATTACGAAACAATATACATACTTAAAGTATCAAACGAGTTTCACACTCGTATTCGGATAATACATAATTATCAAGATCGGTGATTGGCGGTGAGGCCAAATCCGATACAAAACCGTATTATAAAATGTACGACAATCATTCAAAGACCATTGCTCCACGTGCAATGCCTCTAAATACCATAGTATATTCCTACATATACATACTACTATTCCTATATACACATAGGTTCAGATAATCACAATCAATCATAAAGTAATGCAAGAATATCCTTACCGGAGCCATTCGGAGTAGTTGCGTGCTTAAAACTTTTTAGAACACACCAAAGTTATAGTTTAGGTTTTTAAAATTTGACCTAGTTCTCTATAACTTGTGGCTCTGATTACCATTTTGTAACACCCCCAAATTACCACGCAGCGGAATACCACTTTGGGGCGCTACTTATAGCACATCACACACAATCATAGAAAACGACCCCAAAAGAGACGTTAAAAATAATATACAACATTGTCTAAAAGTTTTCCATCCTAAATATATTAAATCAGAGTAGCGTCTGGTCCCAAAAATCGTTACCAATCACAATACATTCATCAAAGACTTTAAAAGTCATTTTATTCATTTCAAAGGATGAAAAAATAAACAAAGTTTTAGACAAGTAACTTCCTCCTCGCATGCTCCGCTGCTATCCATCTTGATTACCTGAAATACATGCTTAAAATCATCAACACAACGGTTGAGCAAGTCTATAGGTTTTACAAATCATCATTTGAACACAAGAATTTTAATCATCTCAAGCTTGTCACACAGACAAGTCACATATATATAAATCGATAAATGCCTTAAGCTCATGCAACTGAACGTTAACCAACACGTCAAACCGAGTCACTTACGGCGCCCCTACAACAGGTAATATTGTCATATACCAACGACCTCTTATACATAATATCCCTTTCAGGTGATCACAAGGATACATACCCTAGGATAAGGCTGTCACACCAAATAGATCTATCATATGTATTAGCGTTTACCTCGCAAGGTAATTAACAGTTCATGAAATTCAGGGACTTCATAAGACAATGATAGTTAGGCATTTATCATCATATTCGGGTCTAGCATACCAAAAAAAACAACTTGTGTTCATTTTATAAAACAGCATATATTCCCCCTCTCGGGTTAAAATCATTTACAAGATAATAAAAAGTGAGGCTATAGACTTACCTTGATAAGAAGTAAGAAACAATAAGTTCTTCGAGACGAGTAGACGAATGCCGACGAATCAACCATGACCTATAATAGTTGTGTGTACTTAATTTCACATTCAAAATAATATAACACGGAAAATGATATTTTACACTTGTATATATATGTATTAACATGTATTACAAACCAATGCTTAAGAATCCATGTCCAAAAATCTAATAAAAAAATTCGACAATTTTGACCTTCTTGACAACTTTGACTTTCATGTCTGACCCGCTTAATTGACCCATTGAACGACATTTTCATGATTAACGACTGAAGCATTTTGATGCAAAACGATATTTTGGATAACTTTCTAGTTATATCAGAGACCTGAAACTCAACAAAAACGGACCAAAATGCCCTTGCAAGTTTTGCGCTAAATTAAAATTTCGACGTTAAAATTTCAGATTTTACTTTTAACTTTTACACCGTTACTACTCGTTTTCAGGTCTGATTCCCTAGCGGTAAAGGTAAAAAAACATTCTGAACAACTTTCGTGTTTCGGCCGAAGGCCGAAACGTACCAAAAATGACCGATTTACCCCTCGCATCAAATATGTCAAAAACGACGATTTTTAGAAAAAACGCAGGTTTTAAATTAGCTAAAAGACCCCTAAATGTTCAGTTTCAAGACCACTTTCCTCGCGGTAGACGTAAATTGACATTTTAAACAACTTCACAGTTTTACTCGAACACTGAAACAGACCAGAAATGACAAATTTACCCTCGCATCAGATCTGTCAAAAACGACGATTTTTAGAAAAAAACGCAGGTTTTAAATTAGCTAGAAGACCCCTAAATGTTCAGTTTCAAGACCACTTTCCTCGCGGTAGACGTAAAATGACATTTTAAACAACTTCACAGTTTTACTCGAACCCTGAAACGGACCAGAAATGGACGATTTTGTCCCTGCAGATTCTGCACAGTAGTTAATTATTTCTATAATGTAAAATCTTATTTTTAACTTTTACAACTTTTAAATAGACGCCAAAACTTCATTTTTGAGAGCTAAGAGTCGTGTCAT
This sequence comes from Glebionis coronaria, assembly GCA_025667525.1. Lineage (NCBI taxonomy): Eukaryota > Viridiplantae > Streptophyta > Magnoliopsida > Asterales > Asteraceae > Glebionis > Glebionis coronaria. The sequence goes on from CM046880.1 coordinate 539,988,397, forward strand.
ACATCGAAACGTTCGTATGGACGACCCCTAACATATTCTAAAACTGAAAATCATTTTAAAACACTTTCAATTTACCGAAATAATCAAAAACTTTCTGCCCAAATTTAGGTATCTCTCAACCCCTCAAATCAACAATTCCCATCGCCAAAATCAATTTCAACACAACCAAACTATCCTAACATCAACACCAATCAACTAGAATCATCAAGAACTTCAAAACACTAACATATATTCATTCCTATATGTTGGCAATCTAAACTTGTTAGATTCCCTGTTCATTGATTTAAACATAATTAGGCTGATAGATAGTCCCTTGCCTGTGCCTAGGAGGCAGGCAAGTTTCACAAGACTCACAGAGATACGAATCTCTGTGAGCAACCTCAGAGGAGTCCATGTCAGAGACATTGTCAGGGAAGTCGAAGATTACCTGAAGACATACTCCTTGGCTGTGATGGATAACAGCCAAGATGTATTAGGGACTCTGAGGGGTTGAGAGTTAACAGGGGTGGCAATACCCTGATAACTCTCAGCACACTTTGGACATGCCATTTGTGTGTTCGAGAATATGAAGAATAAGGAAACTGTTTTGGACAACTGTTCCTTAAAGCATAATGGAAGACTACCAAGAATAGAAGGACATCATGTGACTGATGTGGGAACTTGTAAAAGTTGTGTAGTCGACATCAAGTACTATTCAAGTCAAACTCGTAACACTATAAATAGGATGTGTATCCTTGCATTAAGATTTAACACTTTGCAATATTAAGATCATTAGTGCGTGTAACTTAGTGAATCAAACAGCTACGACTGTATTCATAAGTTAAGGTTATTGTTGTTCAAAGTGTGCACAACACATTGTCATCAAACGGTGTTATCCATAACACTTGTAATTCTTTATTATACAATAATAAGATTACGTTTGAAAAGTAATACCTTGTGTTGATTAAGTTAAGATTAGGGTTTCTCGCATTGATTAGGGACTTTCAATTGGTATCAGAGCGGTGTTTGATATTAAAACCTTTAAGAAACATCGTTCTCCGTTTTATAATCAAGATCCACCATGCCGGAAACCTCTAGCCCACACTCACCTTCCAGAAACCCATCTTCACCAAGACTTACCGCCCCACCAAATGACGATGATCTACCCCAACTTCTTGACTCAAGAGGTGGATCACACGTAACCAGTGTACCAGTCTTTGATGAAGAAGACTTTGCCAGTTGGAAGAGTCAGTTTCTTGTATACCTTGATGGTCTTGAACCTTTTCTCTTAGAAATTTTAGAAAATGGTCCATATATTCCCATGGCACTCACTTCTACTGAAGAAAACCCTCTTCCCAAGCCTGTCAAACAATGGACCGCTGCTGATAGGAAATTAGCAAACCAAGATAAACGTCTCAAAAGCATCATAATTTCCTGTCTTCCAAAGCATATCATGAAGTCTGTTATTCAGTGTCCCACAGCTAAACAGATGTGGACAGACCTTATTCTTGGCCATGAAGGACCCTCTGAAACAAGAGAGACAAAGATTCAGGCACTCAGACTTCAGTTTAATGCCTTTAAGTCTCTTGAAGGTGAAAAAGTTCAGCAAACCTATACTAGGCTGAAGATTCTTCTAAATGACCTCGCTATGAATGATGTTACTATTGGTCAAGCTGAAATCAATGCCACCTTTGTCAACAGCCTTCCAAGAAAGTGGCTGAGCATGAATCAGACTCAGAGAGCTAACAACTCAATCAAAAATGATACCCTTGCTCAGCTCTATGGAAAGTACAATTATGAAGAAGGGCTGATCGATACTATCTACAAATCAGAGACTGAAAGATTTGTAGTACAAGGAGCATCTTCCAAAGCTTTGATCTCTGCAACACATCCTATTGACAGCGATTCTGATATGGAAGAAGATACTCGTAGCAGCCAAGAGTTCTTGTCAGACCTCAATGCAGAATTTCATGAAAGAGCACTGCTAGCCAACCAAAGAAGATACTACAAAAGATCTGGAAGAGTAGGATCAGCCAGCAAACCAACTGACAGGTCAAAAGAAACATGTTTTGCCTGTGGAAAGCTTGGACATTTTCAAAAAGAATGTCCCTCCACCAAAACATCCTCACCCTCTTATCCATCATCTTCATCCAAACCCTACAAGTTCAAACAACATAACAACTCATCACAATCCAATTCTTCAGACACTGAGAAGAAAGATTACAAAAATAAGTACAAGGCACTTAAGGCTGAGTTAGAACAGATGAACTTGAAGATTGAAGCTATGTCCAAAAAGAAAGGTGGTGAGAAAAAGGCTGAGAAAGGGTTGGTTGCTGAAACCTATGATTGGAATGATGAACCATTGACTTCAGATGAAGAAGATACCACAAGAGTCAGGGCTTTTATGGCAATAGCTGATGATGAACCAGCTGTTGGAAAAGGTGATGCAAGATCAGGACAATGGGTCGACATCACAATGAAAAAGGTACACAGGCTTCTTTCTATGTCTGATTGTGATGAACGTAAGCATGTTCTTGATTACACCATTGTTGACTTGCACTTTGTTGAGGAACAAAGGAAGAACCTTCTTGACAAGTTTCACTCTGTTAAAACTGAAATGATTAATGCTAAGGCTGAATGTGATACTCTCAGGCGGGTTAACTTAGAGAAAATATCCCTGCAAAATGAAGTAGCTAGATTAACCTTGAAAAACATAGCTTTGAATGACCAAGTCACTGAATTAAACAAAGTTATTGAAAAATGGCTGTGTGCTAGGTTTACTATAGATGAATTGCTTAGGGATGAAGTGCCTGCTGACCTAAACAGGGATATAACTGCTAAACATAAAAAGCTGAGGATTATCACCAAACCCAAAGACATTGTCTTTAAATCTACAGAGACTATTCATATGTCAGACACCTCTTTGACTAATGACCCTGTCTCTGAAGATGTGGCTGAGCTTCCACCCTTGCCCAAACTCTCTGGAGTTGAACCTAGCAGTTCTTCTAGATCTGCTAAGGATGAACTTAAGATAGATATTGAGAATCCTCCAGCTAAAGTTTTTCGTGTGCCTGCTAAACCAACTGGTAAACAAGTAGCTTTTAAGCCTGTTCCTACTAAAGCTGTGAATAAGGTTGACCCCACCACTGAAGATCGCCTGTTGTCTCTTATGAAAGAAGTAGAACTCTTGAAACAACACATTAAGCCTTCCGCTGAATGCTCTACTTCTCATGAACCTAAGTCAGTCCTAGGTGAACCCAAAGGGGAAAGATTAATCAAACCTTATTGCAATGTTTGTAAAAATTCTCACCACTCGACCTTAGATCATGACAGACACATGGCAGCTAAAAGAGCTAAGACACCCTCTAGGGACAGACCACAGAGTTCCAAAAGACAACAGGGAAATTACAACTCTTATCCTCCCTGTAAATTCTGTGGGTTCACAGACCATCACTCAGACGAGTGTGGTGACTTCCCTGGGTGTGATATCTGTGGGAGTTATAACCATGAAACAATGAACTGTCCATCCCAACGCCAAAAGTTTTTCAGGAACACAAGAGTTGCTAACAAGCAATTCAGGGAACCCACTGGAAAGTGGGTTCACCATAGGAACTAATCTGTTTCTATGTATCTGTGCAGAAATATCTCAAGGAATCGGTATGGTATCTAGATAGTGGCTGTTCTAGACACATGACAGGGATTCAACAATACCTGCACAGATACTCAAGGGAGCCAGGTCCCAAAGTGGTGTTTGGAGATAACTCTTCAGGTGACACAGAAGGATATGGCTCAGTGAATTGCAATGGGATCACATTTACCAGGGTTGCATATGTGAATGGTCTTAAGCACAATCTTATTAGCATCAGCCAGTTATGTGATGCTGATTATAAGGTTTTGTTTACTAAGACTCAGGGAACCATATTCAACAAAAATAATGATGTTGTGCTAGTTGCACCTAGAAGGAGAGATGTTTATGTCATCAACATGGCTGTGTGCTCTGAAGACAGCTCAAATTGTTTTCTTGCCAAAGCCTCTGAAAGTGTCAACTGGCTGTGGCACAAAAGACTGTCTCATCTCAACTTCAAGAACATCAATAAGATAGCCACTCAAAACTTGGTTGCTGGTCTACCTTCAGTAATGTTTTCCAAAGACAAAACTTGTTCTGCCTGTGTCAAAGGAAAACATCACAGGTCTTCATTCAAGACTAGGCAATCATTCTCTATTGACAAGTGTTTACATCTCCTTCACATGGACTTGTTTGGGCCTGTCAAACCTCAAACCATTAATCACAACAAATACACCTTGGTCATAGTTGATGAATTTTCAAGATATACATGGGTGTTCTTCCTCAGAAGGAAAAGTGATGCAGCTGATGCCATCATGTCCTTCATCAGACAAGTGGAAAATATGAATGAAGTTAGAGTCAAAGCTCTAAGAAGTGATAATGGTACAGAATTCAAGAATCATCAACTTGAATCATTTTGTGATGAAAAAGGGATTTCACAGAACTTCTCTTCAGCTGGCACTCCTGAACAAAATGGTGTGGCTGAAAGAAGAAATAGGACTCTGATTGAAGCAGCAAGAACTATGTTAAATGGTGCAGCCTTACCAAAGCAATTTTGGGGAGAAGCTGTACACACTGCCTGCTATACTCAAAACAGATCAATCATTGTCAAAAGACATGGCAAAACCTCCTATGAAGTTTTCAGAAAAAGATCTCTAGACGTCAGCTATTTTCATGTGTTTGGATGCCCTGTGTTTATTTATAACTACAGGGATAAACTTGGAAAGTTTGATGAAAAGGCTGATGATGGATTCTTTTTGGGATACTCTCCAACAGCCAAAGCCTTCAGAGTATTCAACATCAGAAGACAAGAAGTAGAAGAAACTTTCCATGTCAGATTTAATGAAGATGATGAAGTCATACAGAGAACAGGAACAGAGGGTGATGAAGTAGATTTTAATGAAAATATTTCTTTCCCAAGTGATGAGTTCACAGAACCCAGACCTACCAGTCATCACCACTCCAACACTCTTACTCCTTATGTTCCTGCTTTTGATCCTCTGTCTACTCACAACATAGAAGTTCCTACCTCTCAGGGACTTGATGAAGAAGAACCTCAAATCTCTGATGGTCCTTCTCATGATATTAATGACTCACCAATTCTTCAAAACTCTGAAGTTGCTCCTGCTGATAATGAAATTGCTTCCCTAGATGTGGCTGAATAAGACTCAGACACTGAAGTAGTTTTTGAAGAAAGCCCTCCTAATCAGCAGGATGAGATTCAAATTGTTCCAGCTGTGCCCTCAAGTACCCCTGTTCTTGAAACTCCAGCTCCTCAAAATAAGTGGTCAAGAGATCAACACATTCTTCTTGTCAACATTATTGGGGAACCAAATGCAGGGGTCACAACCAGACAGCGAATCCAAGACTCTGAGTCAGCCTCAGCCAATGAATGTCTATTTGCTGAATTTCTTTCTCAAATTGAACCTAAAAGAGTTGCTGAGGCTCTGGTAGAAGATGGATGGGTAGCTGCTATGCAAGAAGAAATCAATCAGTTCAAAAGGAACAAGGTTTGGACACTAGTGCCAGCTCCACCTGGAAAGAATATCACAGGCACTAGATGGATCTATAGAAACAAGATGGATGAAATTGGGAACATCATCAGGAACAAGGCAAGATTGGTAGCACAGGGATACTCTCAGACTGAAGGAATTGATTATGATGAAACTTTCGCACCTGTTGCTAGACTTGAAGCCATCAGAATCTTTCTTGCTTATGCTGCCTATATGAACATCACTGTCTATCAGATGGATGTAAAGAGTGCCTTCCTCAATGGTGATTTGGCTGAGGAAGTCTATGTTGCTCAACCTGAAGGATTTGAGAGCAGCGAGTTTCCCAACCATGTGTACAGACTTCACAAAGCAATGTATGGTCTGAAACAAGCTCCAAGAGCATGGTATGAAACTCTTTCAAATTTCTTATCTGAAAACAAATTTGTCAGGGGTTCTATTGATAAAACACTCTTTACCTTCAAGGACAAGAGTGATTTCATCATTGTGCAGATTTATGTGGATGATATCATCTTTGGGTCAACAAATGTCAATCTTAGTAAACGTTTTGCTAAATTAATGACCAAGAAATATGAGATGAGTATGATGGGTGAATTAACTTACTTTTTGGGTTTTCAAATTAAACAATGTTCTAAGGGAATTTCTATTTGTCAAGAAAAGTATGTTAAGGATTTACTTAAAAAATATGACTTGGCTGATTGTGCTTCAGTGAAATGCCCCATGCTTCCACCCAACAACTTGGGCCCTGATGAGTCAGGGGTCTCTGTTAATGAGACTTTATATAGAGGCATGATTGGGTCACTGATGTATTTAACAGCCAGTCGTCCAGATATCCAATTCTCCACATGTCTCTGTGCAAGGTACCAAGCTAACCCAAAAGAATCCCATCTAGTGGCTGTTAAGAGAATTTTCAGGTATCTCAAAGGAACACCATCCCTAGGACTATGGTATCCAAAGGAATCAGGCTTTGATCTCAAGGCCTATTCAGATTCAGATTATGCTGGATGCTGTATTGACAAGAAAAGTACTTCAGGCAGCTGTCAAATCCTAGGAGGAAAATTGGTTGGATGGAGTGCTAAGAAGCAAAACTCTGTGGCTATGTCTTCAGCTGAAGCTGAGTATGTCGCTGCAGCCAGCTGTTGTGCTCAGGTGCTCTGGATGAAAAGTCAATTGGCTGACTATGAAATCTTATATGACAAAGTGCCAATCTTTTGTGACAACACCAGCGCCATTGCCATATCCAACAACCCTGTTCTTCACTCTCGTACCAAACACATTGATATCAGGTATCATTTTATCAGGGATCATATTATGAAGGGAGATATTGAGCTGCATTTTGTTCCCACAGAGCTGCAACTAGCTGATATCTTTACAAAGCCTTTGGCTGAACCTACGTTCAACAGGCTAGTTGCTGAGCTAGGGATGCTCAATATTTCAAAGCCTGTGGCTTGATATTAAATGTGTTCATTAAATGATTGATTCTATATTAAATGTTTTATTAAATGTTTTTCACATGTAACTAGGTAGTTGCGTTCCAAGTAAATGCGAAAAACATTCTCACATTTTTTAATCATTTAAGTTTCGGATAACGAGGAGACAAACGTTTTGAAAGGTCAAGGGGACCCACTTGAGCAGTCATTTTCGCTTTTGCATTTAATGCGGTTGAATAACTGTTCACTCTAAGTTTGAATATTTATATTGTCTTCTTTCTCTTCTCACCCATCACCATTCTCAAAATCTTTTTCTCTCTCTAAAACTCTTATCTCTCTCAACCATCCGCCATTTTCATTCACCTTCAACCTTATATCAATGGCGTTTCCCGTACCAAAAGCCTCCAATGTGAACTTCGAGATTAACGAGAGCATCATCGCCTCAAATAACGCTATTGGATGGATCAAGGCACCCAACAACACCTATTCGGATCTGGTAAATTTCATGCAGAATTGTGACCTAAACGAAGCCTTCACCAAATCTCCTTCCACCTTTTACCAAGAATACCTTAGGGAATTTTGGTATTCTGCCGAAGTTGAAGAAGACACCATTACCTTTAGCCTTTCTTGCAATGAACATCCTTTTGCCTTTTCCCTTGCTGATTTTGCCAGTGTGGCCGGACTTAAACATGGAGATGATTGCTTGAAGACAGTTGACAAAAAGGCTGTCAAGGAAGCATTGGCCACACTCAAACCCTGTCATGACATTAACCCTGCCCTCACACCAGCTGATATCCTTGCTAAAGCACCCCTGAAGATCAAGTATTTCTCTCCTATGTGGCGTGTCCTCTTCACCCACATTGTGAAGTCCCTGGGAGGCATGCAGGGATCACAAGATCAAATGTCGTTCAAACATCAGACTATTGCATATGGATTAATTTGGGGAGCTGATGTTGACGTTGGAAGCCTTCTTTTCTCTAACCTGGTAGAACAACTAAAGGGAAGGAATCAGGTCAGGGAAAAGAACATCTGTTACGTGCGTTATTTGTCCCTGATCTTTGAGAGTTTGCTGGGAGAAAACTACCATAACAAGGCCTTGACAACCCTGAAGCCCTATCGCATTACAGGCGCCATTTACAAGGAGATAGGAGCTGAGGATTTCCCTGTAACCGCTCACATGCTGAACGTTGCTAACCAGGTACCCAACGCTGAGAATCCCTTGCTCCCTTCCTCTGAGAAGGTGAATACTTCTAGTGTCGCTGGCAAGTCTACGTCTTTGACCTCTGGGCAGCACACTACCAAGTCCAAGGCTTCTTCTGGCCAACAGCCAAAGAAGAAGAAAATCCCCTCTTCTTCCCAACCTAAAGCTGTTAGCAAGGCCAAGGAAAAGAAGATTGAAACCGCATCTGGTCCAGATACTCTTGTGGATACAGAATCTTTGGCTGACAAACAACAGGCGTCTAGTGTCTCTAGGTCAGCAGAGACTACAGGAAACCAGCCAAACCAAGCTGATATCTCACAGGTAATCAGTGTACATTTTTAGAGGTTCACAAGCAACCACTCTCATTTGTCTGTAGGAGAGAGTGGTGAAGTTAGGGTAATCCTCGACCCATAGAAGTCTGTCATTTCACTTAGAATTCTTTAAGACTTCTGTACACTCTGTCTTTGCACCAGGGAGTGATTCATTTGTGTTTATAAAGCACCCCGATGACCCTGAACCCTCTAGACAGTATTCAGGCTAACAACAACCTAAATACATTAATGTCTCAACCTTGATGGCTGTACTTCACACAGCCTCTTGGTTCCCTCATTAAAAGAGTCCCAAAGGATTTATCCTTTCAGGGGGAGCTGAATCATCACCCTCAGCTTTCCTAGGGGCAGCGTAACAGGCGACCTACAACAACATATGTTTCACTCTTAAAAGAGTCCCAAAGGTTTTACCTTTTGGGGGGGCTGAATAATCACACTCAGCTTTCCTAGGGGCAGCGAAATGGCGATCATTAAACAACATATGTTTCACAATCAAAAGAGTCCCAAAGGTTTTTACCTTTTGGGGGGGCTGAATAATCACACTCAGCTTTCCTAGGGGCAGCGAATGGCGACCATTAACCACACTTCATTCACACTTAAAAGAATCCCAAGGATTTATCCTTTGGAGTGGCTGAGTAATCACCCTCAACCTCTCTGGGACAGCGAAATGGCGACCATCCACTTTATGTTTTCCCTGTTACTAATTTCAACAACCTTGCAGGCTGAAATTGTACAGCCAGTCAAAGAACCTCAGGTACATGAAAAAGAGGCTGAAACAATAACTCAGGACATTCAGATCGAAGAAGAACTTGTGCTCAATGCTGATGAAGAAATGCTCTCTGTAGAAGATTATGTCGCTGAGTTTGAACCAATGCCTGAAGACGAATTCCCTGAGGGAATGTTTGATGAGGAAGAGGAAGAAGATGAGGATGACCAGCTGTCAGTCTCTCCTCCTAAAGAGGATGACAAGACTTCTCCTCTTAAGGAAGCTGTTGACACACAAAACTCTGCTACATCTGCAACAACAGTCCTTCAAAGACCAATATATGATCCAACAGCTGAATTCCTTTTGTTTGATCATCCTACCCAGACCAACTTCGACTTAATTCCAAGGGAGGATGATTTTGCTCAACAAAGCCTCAATATCAAAAATCTTCAGCCTGTACACCATCAGTCTGATATTGAGCGCTTGTCAAGAAAGCTGGACGTGATCAAGTCAGAGATGCATAATTTTACTGTCACCTTTCCAGGTATTATAAAGAAGGCTGTGACTGAGGCTGTCACTGAGCCTATTCAGGAGGGTACAAGAAAAGGTGTGGCTCAAGGACTAAGTCATCTCTCGACGCGCATCAAGAATGCAATTGACTCAGTTGTCCCTGCATTGTTCCAAGAACAAGAAACCACCATAAACAGACACTTCAATGCAGTGCGCAACAGGCAATACAACCATGCTGGTTTTATTGTCAGGCGAGTTCAGGCAAATACCAATGCCAATGCCAACTTATTGCTGAAAATTGCCAGGACATCAAGAAAAAGACAGCGTGCCATGGCTGCCTCTGTGGAGCAGATTGCAAGCAGATTACAGGCACGTTCATCCAAGCACAAGAGAAGTAAGGATGAACGTGAGGGGGAGAAGACTACTAAACTCAGCCTTGCATCTGCTGAACAAGGCTCATCTTCAGCCAACCCTTCAACAACACCTGTTCCTCTTCAAGTCATCGAACCAGTTATAATACCTGATGATGAGGATCAGACTCAGGGGGAGCAACAATCACAAGATGGCGATGACTCATCTAAATCCATGATCCTAGTTAACATCAGCAAACCTGAGGATAAGGATGAACCAGCAGCCAAGAAGCTTAAATTCACTGTGAGCTCCCTACCAAAATCAATTCAAAATCAGGCTCAGACAGCGTTTCTCAAAAGAGCTGATGATTTGAAAAACATAAGTGTGGAGTCCTCTGTCTCAAAGAAAGGTAAAGAGATTGTTTTAGTTGATACTGACACTAAACTTAAGAAGATAGCTGCGATGCTAGAGACAGGAGGATCCACAACAGACCTTTCCCAATTTTCAACCTTTACACCTTCTGATGAGAGACCTCTAACGCCTGAAGAAATAGAGCAACAGGCTGAAGAATTCAAAAGACTAAGTGAGCTCAAGGCAGCCAAAGAATTAAATGAAGCCACTCTGAGGAAGATGTCACCTCCTGAAAAAGAAAAACAAAAACAAAGGTTGAGGGAAATGGAACTTAAACGCGCTGAGGCCTTAAAGAAAGTCAAAGCTGACTATGATGCCTGCGTAAACAACAGGTATGCTGATGGCAAGATAACCAAGTTTAGATACACCATTCTCAAGTCCACAAACACTCCACAGATGATCTTATGGAGGGATAATCAAACGGGGAATATGGATGTGTTTGACAACTTCAGGTTAAAAACACTTGGGTTATCAGAATGGTTTGAACTCGAAGCCTTAGCTGCCAAAAAGTCTGGACAGGCAAATTTCCTTCTGCTCAAAACTCTTAAGGCTAAGTTTAACTGGATCAAGGAAACAGTTTCCAAACTCAAGATTGATCCTCCACCACAGCTTTTCGAACAAGGACCCCCAAAGACAGGCAACAAAAGAAGAAGAATTTCCCAAATCATTGATGAAACTTTTGTTACTGAAGATGTTCGTGTGGATGGCATGCACAGGGATCTGATCCTTCCTAATGGTATAGTTGGCCCTGTTGATGGTCAGACTTATTCAGTGCCTGAAAGAGGAATGGCGTTTATGAACAAAGCCTGCCAATATGCTTTTCAGAGGGAAGATGAGCTATGCCTGGCTTCAACTATTCAGCTGCTCTGTCACAAGAAGTGTCTCAAGATCAACTCTGAGTATTCCAAGAAGTTTGCAAAGACTTTGCAGGATGAAATTGATAACAGATTAGATGTGGCAGAAGCTGAAGAAAGAATCAAAAATGATGACTATTGAAGAAAGTATCAGCCCTTTTACCTTCATCTTTTATTTAACTTATGTAATGAACTTGTAATTTTTCTTTAGGTCTTAATAAAATCATGAGGTATGTTTGTTTAGATCTGTTATGTGTAAGAAGAATCTGTTAAACTCACTTACCTTAACTTAGTTAGATCTAGCACTATTTATGTTTAAATAGGGGGAGATTGTTGGGAATCTAAACTTGTTAGATTCCCTGTTCATTGATTTAAACATAATTAGGCTGATAGATAGTCCCTTGCCTGTGCCTAGGAGGCAGGCAAGTTTCACAAGACTCACAGAGATCCGAATCTCTGTGAGCAACCTCAGAGGAGTCCATGTCAGAGACATTGTCAGGGAAGTCGAAGATTACCTGAAGACATACTCCTTGGCTGTGATGGATAACAGCCAAGATGTATTAGGGACTCTGAGGGGTTGAGAGTTAACAGGGGTGGCAATACCCTGATAACTCTCAGCACACTTTGGACATGCCATTTGTGTGTTCGAGAATATGAAGAATAAGGAAACTGTTTTGGACAACTGTTCCTTAAAGCATAATGGAAGACTACCAAGAATAGAAGGACATCATGTGACTGATGTGGGAACTTGTAAAAGTTGTGTAGTCGACATCAAGTACTATTCAAGTCAAACTCGTAACACTATAAATAGGATGTGTATCCTTGCATTAAGATTTAACACTTTGCAATATTAAGATCATTAGTGCGTGTAACTTAGTGAATCAAACAGCTACGACTGTATTCATAAGTTAAGGTTATTGTTGTTCAAAGTGTGCACAACACATTGTCATCAAACGGTGTTATCCATAACACTTGTAATTCTTTATTATACAATAATAAGATTACGTTTGAAAAGTAATACCTTGTGTTGATTAAGTTAAGATTAGGGTTTCTCGCATTGATTAGGGACTTTCACTATAGATTCTTAAACATGATCAAACTACATGCACATACATAATTGACCCAATGTATTAAAAAAAATAAGCAAAAGACTAACAAAAACTTACAAATATCAAGATGATCAAAATCAAACAACCCTAGTGGGTTCTTGGTTGCACCCGGCTATATCCAACACCAATAGAGGATCAAAAACTTTGATTTTTATAATACCCACTTGTTTTTAGCAATAATTATCAATCCTTAGCACTTCCCAAACACAAAATTCGGATTACATCACCATTGATGATTTCTTGAAAATTTTAATTTTTCTAAAACACATGCATCGTGTTAAATTGATGGTGGGGATTTGAATAGGAATGATAAGTGGATGATTTGGTGTGATTAAATTGTAATTTTATTGAGAAAAATGATGTTGATGATGACGGTGATGATGGTGGTGTCGAACCAGAGAAGAAGAGGGAGCAACAGCTCTTTTTTTTCTTAAAATAATATGGTAAGTGTTTCTGTGTTTTTGTTTTTTAAGTAGTGATAGTAGTGAGTAAGGGGGTGTTTGGCAACAAGTTTTGCTAGACATCATAAGAATAAAATAATGGTGTGTTTGGTTTAGTGTTGAGCCGCGGGTATGAATAAAGACAAAGAGCATCGGCTCGGTTTTTACCAATTAAAATTCACTATAATTAAATCTCGAGCCCGATATTTGAATTAATGCATAACGAATTATAAGAACACGCTTTCGACTCGTTTTCAACCAAATACGAACATAAGTCGAAAAATAATGAAAATAAAATTAATAGCTCTTACGGCTAAAATATGGCATTCGTCGTCTTCTCGATTATTTAACGGATAAATTCCATTCCTCAAAACATCAAATAAAGGCTCAATCACCGGTTTCAACTTAAACCGTCAAACTATACAATACTTACATTCACCTAGAAATTCAAAATCAGTAACATAGTTAGGGTAAAATAATGGCGTTAAATTCGGGTTATTACACCCTCAAGCTCTTTGGTCTTTTGAAGAAGCTCAACTCTATAACTATCAATGGTCTCACTAGATTTAACTAGAGCAGTTTTGCATTCTTCAAAGTTTTGAGTGAGCGTTGCGTTTGCCTTCTTTAATTGCTTTTGACTCTTTCTAGTTTCATTGACATCTTTTTATAAATTAGCAAGCGCGACACGCTCCTCATCATCATACTCATTTGCATGTTAATCATCATCAAACTCATTATTGCACATGTCTGGTGAATCGGGTGTGGTATTGCTATCAACATTTTCCGTCATACATGTGTCAATAAGGGTTGTTGTTTGATCACTATGCTTATGTGTATTGGCATTGCGAAACACATTGTATTCATCATTGTGTACCTCGTCCAATGGATCAGGATCAAAAACTGGACCATTGTCGTATGAAGGTGTATTGCTGATGACATTCTCAGAGTCTGTGCCTTGTTTGCCAGAGTTGCTGCTTTCTTTACCTTGTTGTTCCATATAATAATATGATTAAACAAGAAATAGAGATGAAAAGACGGAATTCTAGAGAGAGAAAGTAGAGAGAGAAAAGAGAGAGGATGGTTGGAAACTTTTGGAGGATTAGATTTGAAGTGAGAAAATACAAAATGACCAACACCCTTCCTAACATGCTAGGAAGGGTATATATAGCCATGCCTTACATGTAGGGCTATATTGTTTGGGACGGGCTTGTCTTTTGGGCTTTAAGTAGCTTAAATACAAGCCCGTGAACCACGACTTTTCTACTACCTATTACAACGTTCTAATAAATGTTACAATAATAAAGTATGACCGAGCATTCTTGTTTGACTCAATATTTTGAGGCTAACAGACTTGTATGCTTGTATGTTTCATGCCACTAAATGTTAATGTTTAACCATGACTTACATGATATGCAATTAAATGCTATTATATCTTTTATATGATGTTTCACATGATCAACATGCCTTTTTAATATGGATGCATCTATGTTTAAGAGCTCTTGTCTTTTGTTGGCGTTTCTCAAATCAATCGATAGGATGGTCTAGATGACACTTGTTCTAAAATGTTATGTTTTGAACATGATGTTCATAAATGGTCTATCTTGCTTATGTGATACTATTTTCTATAGGTGCATCTATATGTATTCAAAGTATGTTTGGAATTTAGAAGCTTGTCTATCTTTTCTATAACTTTGTTAAGTATGTAAATGTATGCATGTGTGTCTAAGCTTGACGACAAAATCATTTTACAATAAAGTGTTTTACATGTCTATTTCTTGCTAAAGATGATTCTTTGTCTTGGTGTTATCTTGTTACGTGGGGATTTCTATTAAATGTTTGTTGTCATATGATTTCCTCCGTATTGACATATTTGCCACTAACTTATTTGTCTAATAGGTTTATAACAAATCATCTACTATATCATCTTGTCTTAATACTTATTTCTTATTACCGTAATCTCTTTATGGCTAATAGAGTAGAAATATGTTTTAGGGGAACCTCACTTATGATGTTATCTTGTTGTGTGACAATCTTGTGTCTTATAGATGAATGTATTTTGGCCTTATGACATCTTTTGTGAATAGCCTATTTGCTTTATTGGTTATAATATATCACTTGTTATCACTCTATAATAGTCATATCTTTAATCGTGAGGACCATTGTTAGTACAAACGATATTTTGACTAAAACCAACATTCCTAACACTTGCTTAACACGTTGGTGTATCCAATACCTTTCTAGCATGACACTAAGTTAAGTCGTGACATATTTTCAACTCTATGCCTAATATGTGAGTCTTTCTATTTGTGTGTCTACTTGAGAAGATATTGTGTTCGTATGTGCCTACTTTTTCTATGAAAGTTTGCATGCATGTCTATGATCATATTTGTTGAAATAAATTGTTGTACTATCATATCGTAAAATGATATTTTTTCTTAATCATGTGATAGACTAACTTGTTTCAACTTGTGTAGGACGATCATTTGCATCATCAATTTAATTGTGTTCATTCACACATTTATATTTTTCATATCTTATATTATCATCACCACTCATACCACCTCTCCTACCCGCTAAACCACAAACCAAAAACCCTTGGAGCTCTACTTCACGTCTTCAACATCACCTCACATGTTAAGGACTTACATTCTCCTTCTTCTATCCCATCACCAAATTCCGCCTCCACTCTAAATGTCATCATGTCCAACACTTCAAGTGTTTTCATCAAATCTCTTTGTCTTACAAAATATTGAGTCATTTACAAAGTCATATTTTCAAACGAAATAACCATCAAACTCTCCAAAATATCCACAACCCAATACACATTAACACACTTTCCCGTGATGTCAAAAGCCAAGTGAATTTCATGATGAAATGCGTCTTGTTTTCAAATACATGCCTTCAACCGTGAACATATCTACTACCCACCCTATTCTCATTCTTATCTTAGAAATCTTAAAGCCTTATCACCTCGAACTATGGCTCCATTACCGCAGTCTCTATCACCTCCAGTAGGGATCAATGCCCTCCTTCACCCACCATCTCAGTTGGAACCTTGATCATGAAATATCAGGCTCCATTCTCTCATCTCTCTACTCATCTCTCTATATGTCTCAGAGGTTAACAGACCCCACAAACCCTTTTTAATATGGGTCCACCACCCAAAAAGGGTCTGATGACCTTTGACTTGGGTCTTTATCTTTCTTTTTCAAATTTCTAGTCTAGTAGTTCCATTCTTGTACCAATGTTTCATACACTTTGCATTATGGCATACCGCAAACATCTTTTTCCTTTCCCTACCTCATATCCACTCTCAAATGGACCAACCATGACATCCTCTCCATTACACTCACCCTCTAGTGTTATTCCATCTCATTCTAGGCAAAGTTCGTCTCAAAGAACTTGATAAACTTTATGCACCCTTACTGAAATGGTTCAAGTGCACATCCATGAATCCCAATCATATATGAAACCTCCACTTTCTCATCCACCTCTCACCCTCATGTGGACGATCATTGACGCTACACACAACACCTTGTCACTAACTTCCGTTAGGAGATGAGGTTCATTCTAAACAACATTATTCAAAGAATATGTGCCTTACTTCATCCTCCTCCTTAGTAGGATGAGATATATGGGACTTCCTCTTTCCTCGGATTTATTTTTCTACACTTTGCTTGTATATTATGTCTGTCACAGCAACTCACAGGCCCCTTGGACCCTTTTTCCATAAGGGTCCACTCCTCTAAAAGGGTCTGTTATCTCCCGTAAGCCCCTTTAAATTTTCTTCATATGTTTTCATATCTTCCTCTCATTTCAAAAGTTCATTTAAATTCTCCAAACATTCTCCACCAATATAACCATTCATTCAGAATTCTAAATCTAATTCTTGCTTTTAAATCTTTCATCAACATCACAATCCAAGACCCTCGAATATTTAGAAATCATCTCCATACCTAAAGCTTCTGAATCCTCTCCCAATCCCGCTGCAAAACACAAAATCCAGATCCGTGTCAAACCTTGTTGCCTTGTCAACCCGTTTCACTCTCCACCACTCTCTATTCAATTCTTGTCATTGTCGTGCAAACGACATTTTAATCTTTCTTGTCAAGACTCTCTCTCATACCTCATGAAAGTGTTGTGAATTTATGTGCTATAATGTGACTTGCATGGTATGTGATATTGGTTTTGGTGATAACCCATGCTTAGTGATCTTGGGTTGTGTTGATATGGTACAATGCATGAAACTGAATCGTAAGGCACGTTTCGTCCTCAGTCTTATCAAGTATTTACTTATATCTGCACTTGTATACTAATTTTTGTGTAGCACATCTCTAACCCATTCTTATAGCTCATCACCGTTTCTTACTTTCTTGGTGCTTCATACAAGGGGGAGATCCCGCTTAGTCTTTGTTGAGAGAATCATATATAAGTGTGAGTATGAGTGAGTTAGTTCTCACTTAGATTGAAAGTGATTTGAGTGTGAGAGATGAGTGTAGATTGGTTCTATATAAGATTAGAACTCGACATCTAGCCTTGTGTCTATAAATGGAAATGGGTGACGAGTGTAGATTGGTTCTGGCTAAGATTAGAACTCGACATCTAGCCTTGTGTCGGTAAATGGAAATGGGTGACGAGTATAGATTGGTTCTATCTAAGATTAGAACTCGACATCTAGCCTTGTATCGGTAAATGGAAATGGACGACTAGTGTAGATTAGTTCTAGCTAGGATTAGAACTCGACATTTAGCTTAGTGTCGAAAATTGTTGCCATCGACGTTGTAAGGTTTTCTCCGCCTATAATGGAGCTGTGGATATAGTGAAAATCTCGAGTAGGTGTACCCGAGGACTAGAGTAAGAACGAAGAGAAAGATTCGTTGTCGGACCACTATAAATCCTTGGTGTCTTCTTTTAGGTTCTTTCTTTAGTCATTCATTGTCATGATCTTTTTATAAAGCAAATGTTTTTGAAACATTGTTAATTGGTTTAACTATTATCAAAACAAGTTTTCAAATAATAGTCACATCTAATGACTAACATAATTTTAATTAAGGAAACTATTCAACCCCTTAGTTTCTACTGAGTCATTATGTAAGAGGCTTGCAGTGAATCGAGCACGCAAACACCTTTTAAGGACAATGAACCTCTTCTTGTGCGAAGCCTATTTAAATGTTTATCCATGCTTATGCAAACTGACTTTAAAAAGATTGTTACTATCGTTCGGATTTCACTGATTGGTTTTGGTGTTATTTTTGCTGCTGAATAAAGAGTTGACATTGATATTGTCTCATCAGGTACATAAACTACTTGATTCTTTAGTCTAGTCATGCAATGTCATTGTACAAGTTGGTATAATGAATGATAAAGATTATGATAATATACATACATCCAACAATCTTAAAAGGTGTTTAATTTATTTGGTTAAAATAGTTCATGGTGAACCCATAGTCTGATGTTTATAGAATTTGTATAAAACCAATCTCCATCATGTTGTTCAGATATTACATAAATTCAATTATGACACAATCTTATTTTATGTTTAGATAATGAACGAAAAAACAGATGAAAGGTAAATAGTTTTAGTCTTAAAACTGTTGTATAGGTTTTGTAATTTGTAAACGAAGTTTACATATATTAGAGGAGGAAGTGGGATATTATAAGTAGGATAAACGAACTACATTCTGTAGTCTTAAGTTTATTTTGTAAAAGATGCTGCATTATAAATATATCAACTAA
The DNA here is from genome assembly GCA_025667525.1 of Glebionis coronaria. Lineage (NCBI taxonomy): Eukaryota > Viridiplantae > Streptophyta > Magnoliopsida > Asterales > Asteraceae > Glebionis > Glebionis coronaria. The sequence continues at coordinate 540,007,027 of CM046880.1, forward strand.
GATATTAGTATCTAACATGATATTAGTACTCTAGTGTTGAGTTTTTTTAATGCATATTGATGTATTCACTTAGTGCAAAGTGAATATTGTTGATGAGTGTGGCATGAATTGAGACAAATAATCCATTCTTGTTTCAATTATATCCAAACGCGGGATTGACAATAGCTCGTGAAGGAGCAACGTAGTTGAGAAACCGTAAACCTAGATATTTGAACTGTTTTATGTAAGAATTTTCGGGATTGCATTAGTTATTGAAAATTTTGTCTTAAATAACTAGCTTGCATAAGTTTACTTATGCTAAAGTATTTTGCTACCTTATTAATGTTGAGGATAAATACGTTATATAGTGATTGTGAATTGAAAATGCCGCGTGAGCTCTGTGTAAAGAGATCATAGTCACAGACTCGAACTTAGTGATGTGATCACTACATGACAGTTGGGTAAAATGATGTAATACTCATTTTGGTAAAGGGATATCCAATTGTGATGTATGTCACACTTGGACCGGACGGTTCATCCACGGTGAGATGTACCGATAAAGAGCTTTAAGGTGTGAGAAGTTATGAAAATAAAATGGCAATAGTTGTGAGAGAACTCTTATGGCAATATTTCTCTTTGAATATTTATTTCAAAATATACAACTCGAAGTAATGCAAGCACTTATTTTACTTACTTCGTATTTTGGGAGCACCATATTTTGAGGCTGGAAAATGCGAAATAAACAAACATAATTGAATTTTAAACACGTATGGCGACATATGTGTTTAGAGTCTTTTAACCAACTTTGTATTGCCAAATGAACACGCATGTAGGGGGACACTGGATGCACAATTTTATTAACCGCAATACAACACAGTTAAAAAAAAGTTAATTAAAACGAAGGCTAAGAACACATCTCGATGGACATGGTGCATTTAAGATAAATTTGAAAAAGATCGATGTTTTTTCCAAAATTAACATAAGTGTCCCGGACACCCACGAGACACCCTTTGACTCCGCCCCTGCATACATGTAGTTTAATATAAGATTTTGAAGTTCGTAGTCAATGTAACTAAGGAAATAAAGAGATAAGACGATCTTAGTGTTTGTACTGCTAATCAATGAGGTAAGTTGGCCCGTTCATATATACGTTAGTATTGGCTCAACAAGACTATACCAAATGGTGCTACTCCATCTCTTGTCGATTATATGACATGGTGTCTTTGTTTCTTCAGGCCTTATAGAATGAACTCATACATTTTCATTGGTTATGGCCTTATGGGTCATCCTCTTACTAGAGACAAAGCAATATAAGATCAAAGAATTCAAGAATGGCTATGTAATGTTTATTAGAAACGCAAATGCTCTATCTTGTATCGGCCAATATTAGAAATGTTGAAATAAATGGTTAATACATTCGTACGAGGCATAGAACACATCCAAATCTTAATTTGATATAATGTTCAGAAACAATAATATACATGCAGACGAGCAGTTAAATACTTCAGGGCTTTTGACGTTTTATCTACGTTAGCAATCATTTTCAAGGTTCAACTTTCATAATTTCATTGTTTGGTGATTTGTGACAGGATATTCAAGTCCCATGCTGTTGTGTTTTACAGGTAAGAACTTTGATAAAGTATGTGACATCTGTTACATCTTCCTCAAGAACGTTGACAGATTTGATGATAACGACACTCTTAGTTCCCTGAGCGAGGTTGGTGAGTGAAAATCCCGTGGTCCTCCCATAAATAGCTTATGGAATGAATGGGTCTGTGCTTTCGAACTCATAATCTGAATTAGCCGTTTTTTATTGTTTGTACTAATAGATTATGCTTTTGAAGTTTTGATTATCTTATTATGTAGGGGTCAAATAATCAGTTTCATATAAAATACCAATCTTAACCCATTCAGCAAAATTATGAGACTTTTACACCCATTTTACAGATTGTCTTTTTTTTTTTAGTGTCTTATAAGTTTTTAGAAAACTTTATAATCTGCTTATTAAAATTTTTAACAACAATAGCATCAAAATGCTATATCCTGCAACCCGTTTTAGTACACCTGATTCTGATTCTTCAGCATCACATAATCACTAAAAAGTTGTACGCTTTAAGATTTCAAAGGTTGGCCGCAGTTCCATTAGTCTTAATTCTTGTTTCGAAATTTTGTTACTATATGGCGACAGACTTAAAAAAGTTGAGATTTAGTTCAATTTCGTAATCGTATTGCTTAATATTGTGGCACGCCCTAGCTTTTTAGCTATTTCTAGTTTTAGATCATTAGCGTTCGAGTATACTGCTATGCTGTTGAATTTTGTTTTGTCTACTTCAGATGATTAATAAGTACCCAACGTTAAAGAGAATGGAGCTCATAATAAACTGCAATACAAGTTTTTAATCATTTGTTTTAGCCGAATAAAAATTTGACAGAAGTCATGTGTTGCACTTCCAAAAAAAAAGGTAATCTCAGCATATCGTGTCGAAAGGCCAACGCTATGTTATTTCCTATCTACTTTAACGCCTGTTTAAGGCAAAAAGGATTCTAGGATTCATTTGCAGATATATCCGCATATTTCTTTTTCATAGCATAACACAAGTGCGTATCCGAAAGATCTTTTGTAACCATAGTGCATATACAGATCTTCCAAAATGGGTCCGGCCGGGGAACTTGAATACTTATGTTTAGAAACTTTGACTCCATAAAATTTGTATAAAAATTGCACCTTGCAGGTAGTGGATTCAAAAGAACATTGTGACTAGATGATGCTTTAGGATTCTGATGAGTAGTGGTTGCACACACTCATTACATGGAATAATATGATTACCAATATGTGTTACAAGTGTGATTATTGTTTTGAGGTAATCATAAAGGATGCCATTTGAATTTTCCATTTGAGTCAAGTGTTAATAAGTCAATTTTGCTGTAGGTGGTGATTAGAAATGCAGTAGGGTCACTAGTCAACTGATTTGGATTTGACTCATCTATATAAACATGTACTCAACACATTAGTACAACATACAAACTCAACTTTATAAAGCAATTTTTTTTTTGAACAACACCTAGTTAATTATTTTTCTTTGATGGCCAAAATGTATACAAATTTAAGTCACAAGTATTCACAAAAGTAGTTTATTTTTTTACATGGTATTTCAAGTTGAGAGAATGTCACCACTAGGACTTTAAACGACTGAACGTTCAGCGAATCGCTCGTTAATCGTTTGGTAAAAAATTCTTATATGTTCGTTTATTTAATAAATGAGCAAAGACGAACAATATTTTTAATCTATTTATTTAAATAAACGAACATGAACAACTGTTTCGTTCGTTTATTTGCATTCGTGAACGCTCGATTTTGTTCGTTCGATTAAGTTCAATCAGTGTGTTCGTTTATGCTCGATTATATACTACTAGAGTTAAGATTTATGTAGACCATTAAGTTAACATATACTTATTCAACCAATCATAATTCATCTATTTTTTAAAAAACTCACTTCCCACCACTTTTTAAAAATTAAATATCTCACAAACGGTAAATCGCTAAACGAAAAAAATACACCGTTACAACGAGAATTAAATCATCTTTCTATCGAGGGACACATGTATATACTTTCGACGAACTTTTTTTCGACTTTTTTTCTTAAGTCACGTCTGAGAGAATGATATATGATTCGTCACGAAACATATATGATTTTCACAAAATCATATATGATTCGTGATATGAATCATATATGATTTTCTGAAAATCATATATGATTCGTGATATGAATCATATATGATTTTCTGAAAATCATATATGTTTCGTGACGAATCATATATGATTTCCTCAGACGTGACTTAAGAAAAAAAGTCGAAAAAAAGTTCGTCGAAAGTATATACATGTGCCCCTCGATAGATAGATGATTTAATTCTCGTCGATATGTTTTGTTTTACGTAACGATGAACGGTTTGTGAGATATTTAATTTTTAAAAAATGAGTTTTTTTGTTAAATGATAAAAATTGCTAGTTATGATTGGCTGATTGAGTCTGTGCTAAACTAAGAGTATATGTTGAACTTTTTCTTATACTACTAAGTATTTCAAAGACCACATGAATCGTTTAAAGTAAAAACTTTAGTTACATACTTGCCTATGTTCGTTTACGTGTATATATGATCGTTTATGTTCGTTTACGTTCGTTTAGCTTATTAATAAACGAACATGAGCAAAAGTTTTGGTTCGATTACAAGTTCAGATTCGTTTATTTATTCGGCTAGAATTAAATAAACGAACATGAACATGTTTTCGTTCGTGTTCGTCCGGTTCATTTACAGTCCTAGTCACCACCCTTCACATAGCTTCGACATAAGGTACGACTATAGTATTTCAGGAACAACTCGCGCGATAATCATCTTTTTTCGACACAAACTATTCTTGTTACAATAATGTTCTAGGGAGATTACTTATCATGTTCCACAAATAAAACCATAAGCAATAGTAATGGAATAGGACTTAGTTGATGAGTACATCTTTTTTTCATTAGGCCAAAGTGAAAAAGGAAAAGAGTGGAGTGAATAGGGAACAATGTAACAACATTAATTCACCATGCATTCTTTCTTGCTATGATTCACTATGTAACATTGGTCTATAACATACATTTAACACCTAAAGAGCAAAGAGCCAGAAAGAAAGATGAGACAAAAGCTTCATATGTTCTGATTAAAAAGAGAAACTGTTGTTTCTTTAGGGTAGCCCACAATTATATTCTAACAGAGACAGAAATGATTAATTGAGGAATAAAAGTACATGGTTTGTTGCATTGGGTACAAGGAGTGTGTTGTAGCTAGGTATAAAGAAAGAAAGAAAGTTGATGATATTAGCTTTGTTTAGCTATAGAGCCACCACAGGAATCTTTTTTTTTTTATCTCAAGATTGTACTACAACTACTCAGTGTTGCCTGCCTTGCCAACTTTTCCATGATTGTTTCACAACTGAAATCATTAGTTATTACTACCTCTTTTCATCATATCAATATTTCATTAAGGAAATTCTCTCTTATTCAATGCTAAAAAAGCTACTAACTTTTTTTAATCTTTGATATGTTGTGCCCAAACCAAACTTGTGCTTTGTTTCTTGTTATCGTCATCCTGACGATTAAGCCAACACTAAGGCTGGTGGCACCTCAAAAATCCACCGTCATTTCAGCGTCACCTCAGCTTTCTTACTCCTCTCAGTAACTCACCTAAAACCCACCTTGCAAAGGTACTAAAGAAAAAAAAACTCACATTTACCTAATACTCACTTTATATAAAAATATACCCAATTAAAATATCTCACACTCACAACCTTAATAAAAAATAATAAAAAGCAGCGGGACCCACCACTTTTAAAACTCACCAGTGGTGAGTTTCTCACCACTCTCTCCTCCAAACAGTAACCCACGCGTGTCTTTTTTTGGAAGGGAATGGAAGTCACTCGTGACTTTTTGCCAAATCACCAACTCACCGGTGGCTTTTTTACCCACTTTCTCCAGCCTAAAGTGTAAGATCAAACAACATAGTACTAATATTTAGAGCAAAAGGCTTTCAGCCAGTGACGGAGCTTTCACTAATTATTTCGAGAAAATCATCGATGCATTACTTGTATAATAGAATGGATAAAACAAACATATATACATTATAATCGTTTACACAAAAAAGTCATAAAAAATACACTAGTACAAATTGTTATATGAGGGTCATCGCCCTCTTTGATCCTTAGTAGCTTCGACCTTGCTTCGAGCGTTAAATGGTGTCTAGTGTCATTAAAGCCAACTTATGACTTAACACCCCACCCCACCTTAAGTCATAGTGTCTAGTATCAAAATTAACAGCCAAGTTATAGGGCATTCCTTTTGTTTTACTTGTGTTTTATTAGGTTAAGCGTGAGCTTCTTATAACTTGAGTGACAGATTAAGAATGTTTTTGGATTAAATTATAAGTTTCGACTTACAGATGAAAAGTGTTGAATTAGTTGAAACTTTTTACAATAATACGAGCTCTATGGCTCACATGTACTTTGTCACTTAGGTTTAGACTCAACGATGTTGTAAGAAAGATCGAAGTATTCTTTGATCATGGCGAACGGAGAATCTACGAAGGACATGACGAGCAAGTTCGATAAGTTGGCAAAGTTTGAAGGACAGGATTTTCGTCGCTGGCAAATGAAGATGCAATTTTTTCTTACCACTCTGAAAGTTGTGTACGTTCTGAGCACACCTAGTCCAGAATGGTCAGAGGATGAAACATTAGACACGACTAGGGAGAGGATGAAGTGGAAGAACAACGACTACATATGTCGTGGTCATATTCTTAATGGTACGCCTGATTTCCTATTTGATATCTATCAAAATGTTGCATCTGCAAAGTCACTGTGGGAGTCTGTATAATCCAAATATATGGCAGAAGATGCTTCTGCAAGGAAGTTTCTTGTGAGTAGTTTTATGAATTACAAGATGGTTGATATCAGGTCTGACATGGAACAATATCATGAAATGTAAAGGATTCTAGGACAAATTAACCAACACGATTTGATGATGGATGAGGCCATCTCGGTTCTAGTTATCATTGATAAACTGCCCCCTTCTTGGAAAGAATTCAAACATTGTTTGAAACATAAAAAGAAATAATTAAGTTTGGTTCAACTCGGTAGTCATCTACGAATTAAGGAAGGGTTAAGAAATCAGGAACTTGATAATAACCCTAAAGGAAAGAACCAAATTGGATCATCTTCTGTCAACATGGTTGAAAGACATGGAGCAAAAAAAATCAAACAACAATAAGAACAAAAGAAGTACAATAGTGGTGATCATAAAAACATGCCAATAAGAAGTGTACAGTGACTTGTTGGGAATGTAGCAGCCTGGTCCTATGAAGAAGGATTGTCACTCTAAAAAGGCAATGATGGCGCTGGTTCAAAGGGGTCGAAGGATCCTGAAAAGCAACAAGGTTATAATTCTGATTTTATGCAAAAAAATTGATGATGTCTTACATTATGTTTCTGTTATTTCTTATGCATTTTATGTTCAGGATGATGATGTTGCTTGGTGGGTTGATTCGGGTGCAACAAGTCATGTTTGCAAGGATCTTCGTTGGTTTCATGTTTGTAAATCGATTGAAAATTGATCATTTGTAAAGATAGGAAACGTTGCAACTGAATCAATCAAAGGAAATGGCGTGTTTTTTTAACTTTCTATTCTGGAAAAACTTTATGTTTAGATAATGCATTGTATGTACCCGGGATTCGAAAGATTCTTGTTTCTGAAATTGTGTCGAATAAGTGTGGCTACAAACAAGGGTTGGAAAGTGACAAGTATATCTTGTCAATACATGGTTCATTTGTTGGATTTGGTTACGTATGTAATGGTATGATTATATGAAATCTAAATTATCCATTGTTTAATGCTCCTGCGTGTATGATTACTTCTAGTCATAGTAATAGTTTAAGCAAATCTGAATTATGGCATGCTATACTAGGACAGGTTCATTACAGGAGAATGATTGATATGTCTAAACTGAGTTAAATACATGCTTTTGATATAAGAAATGAAAGTTATAAGACTTGTATGTTAACAAAGATTACTAGACAACCATTTAAGGGTTTTAATCGGGAAAGCAAAGTATTAGATCTCATACATAGTGATTTGTGTGATTTTCATGCCAATCCTTCACTAGGACATAATAAGTATGTCATTACTTTTACTGATAATGCTTTTAGATATTGTTGTGTCTATCTATTGCATGCTAAACATGAAGCTCTAGATAAATTTAAATTTTTTAAACAAGAAGTAGAACTTCAAAGACAAGATTCGATAAATGTATTGCGTATTGATCGAGGTGATGACTATTATGATCTAGTTTATCCAGTCAACGGGTATAATAAATCAAACCACAACTCCTTACACACCACAACAGAATGAGGTGGCTGAAAGGAAGAATAAGACCTTAAAGGAAATGGTGAATTCCATGTTATCCTATTCTTGTCTAATGAAGGGTTTTGGGGTGATGGAATATTGACAGCCTGTTATATTTTGAATAGAACTCCAAACAGAAATAGTAAACAAACTCCTTATGAAATTTGGACCAAGAAGGTATCGAATTTGGCTTATTTAAGGGTTTGAGGCTGTAGAGTGATCGTAAGGTTGACTGAACCCAAAAAGAAAAATACGAGGGAGGAAGGTAAAGATTATATCTTCATTTAATATGATGAACATTCCAAGTGTTATAGGTTTTACGTTATAGAACTTAATGATTATGTGTAGATCTCGGTGAACTCTATAATAGAGTCAATGTATGTTATATTTGATAAACAACGGTTTACATCTAGACCAAAAGGTATGATTCATCCATCTTCAAGTAAGATAGATGAAGATGAGGTTGATGGTACAGATGATGTACCTGGTTGGCTGGTCCATCTGCTCCTAGGAAAAGCACTAGAACAAGAAAAGATAAGTCTTTTTTTCTGATTTTCAACTCTATTTGGTTGAAGGAATGAAAGATAAGACTGTATCTCTACGTGAATATTGTTTCATTATTGAGAAGGATCCAAAGACCTTGAGTGAGGCAATGGCGTATAGGGATGTTGCCTTTTGGAAAGAAGCATATCAAAGTGATATTGATTCCATCATGCATAATGATACTTGAGAATTAACTGACTTGCATCCTGGATGCAAGGCATTAGGATGTAAATGGATCTTCAAAAGGAAGATGAAAGTGGATGGAAGCATAGATAAATATAAAGCCAGATTGATGATCCAAGGCTTTAGGCAAAATGAGAGGATTGAATTCTTTGATACGTATGCTCTTGAAACAAGGATATCCAATATTAGATTGTTATTAGATCTTGCAGTTATACATGATCCTGTTATTCACCAAATGGATGTAAAAACAGCATTCTTGAATGGTGATTTGGATGAGGAAATTTACATGAAACAACCTGAATGGTTTGTGATGTCGGGACATGAAAACAAGGTATGTAAATTGAAGAAATCATTGTATGGTCTAAAATAAGCACCAAAATAATGGCATCAAAAGTTTGATGATGTGGTGTTGTCTATGGTTTTTCTTTAAAACAGTATGACAAGTGTGTGTATAGAAAATTCGATGCTTCTGGTATAGGAGCAATCATTTGCTTATATATGGATGACATGCTGATCTTTGGTACTAACCAAGATCAAGTGAATAAAACAAAGGAATTTTTCATCTAATTTTGATATGAAAGATCTTTGGGGGGGGGGGGGGGGGGGCTGAGGTGATTCTTGGTATCAAAATAAAACAAGGAAACAATGGTATATATATTTCTCAATCTCGTTATATTGAGAAGATACTGACAAAGTTTAACTTTGCTAGTTGTTTTCCTATTCATACTCCTGTAGATCCTACTGTGAAGTTGATACCTAATAAAGGAACTCTAATATCTCAGCTAAACAGTCTAGAGCTATTGGATGTCTTATGTATGCCATGATTAGCACTAGGCTGGACATAGATTTTGTTGTAGGAAAGCTTAGTAGGTCACTAGCAATCCTAGTGCTCTACATTGGTAAGCTTTGGGTTGAGTATTTCAGTATTTGAAAGGACCCATGAATTATGGTTTGACGTATAGCGGTTATCCTTCTATTATAGAGGGTTATTCAAATGCCAGTTAGATTAATAACATGGAGGATCACTCGTCTACAAGTGACTAGGTATTCCTTCTTGGGGGAGGTGTTATTTCTTGGGCTTCAAAGAAACAGACTTGTATTACAAGCACAACAATAAAGTCTGAATTTGTGGCTTTGGCTGTAGTTGATAATGAAGCTGAGTGGCTAAGGAATTTGGTTTATGAAATTCATTTGTGGCCCAAACCGATATCTACCAAATCTATCATATGTGATAGTGTTGTTACCTTAGCTAAGGCTTATAATCAAGTGTACAATGGCAAGCCTAGACATTTAGGTGTTAGACATAGCATGATTCGTGAGCTTATCATGAATGGTGTGATATATGTGGAGTTTGTAAGAACTCAGTTGAATTTTGCTGACCATTTAACCAAAGGGTTAGCAAGAGATTTCGTATGCAAGGCGGCTATTGGGATGGGTTTAAAATCCACCTAATTAAATCATTGTATCAAGATATCCAATTTCCATTTAACGTAATGTTAGGTGCAAAATTCAATGCAGGAATCTTGATATTTTTGTACTATAACACATAATTATATCATCCCACGGTATGTGGTCAAAGCTGTAAGATAAAAGAGGTTGAAATTATATTTGTTAATGGTTTTTTGACAAATTGCATGTGCAGGTGCAAGAGTAAAAGATTACCTATATAAGCATGAAGTTTAGGTGCTTCAAGAAGCTTGAGATTTTGCTTTGATATTCTTATTGAAGGATATGACACAAGCTAGTAAAACATAGTGTCAAGTAGAACATGTGAATGTGTAAATTGTTATGTATATTATCTTCATGTATTCAGTATGAATAAAAAGAGTTCAATCTTTAGTGACACTCTCATATCTGAATTTTTGGAATGTTAATGTACTGATGTGAAATTAATCCTCTCGACATTTAATTTATGCATCAGTTGTTGTTTGTTATGAGTTTGCTTTTAAGTTAATCAAGATTACACTTAAATGAGGGAGGATTGTTGGTGATTTTGAGTCACTAATCATACTCCCTTATAAAGCATTTTAGCATGTTATTTATTGAATACTTGAAATTTTACGTTATAACATTACTAAGCTACTAGCAGGGTACCCGTGCGATGCGGTTGCGGGTACCTGTAACATAATTTCGGTGAACAATATTTTAACTTTACGTTTTTTTACAACATTTCAAAAGGCAAAAATTCAAGGTTTATGTAGCTTTATCTAATTGTGTAATCGAATCTACGGCGACTCTGGTTTTCGGTTGAACCAGTTAATCTGCTTTGATACTGAAAATTGTAAATATATATGTTTTAAATTATTTTGTAAGGTGAATATAAAATTGTATATTTGAGTAATGAGGTGTATTAATTATATGTTTATTGTTATTAATTGATTTTGAAAAAATAAGATGTGGTAACATTTGTTGTTTTGTACAATATGTTATTTTATTTGTATATTGTGGTAATGAATTGTTTTAATTATAATATTAATTACATGTTAATTATAGTTTTAAATGTAATGTGTTATAAAAGTTCTTTTGCTTGTTGTGATTGTACATAAGTATTAATAGGTTGTATTACTCAAATTTTATTTTATTATTTGCATTAATAAGTTGTACATTATGTTTTATTTGTTATACTACTTAAAATTTTTGTATTTATTGAAGAGATAGATACTAATTTGTTTTATAAGGAGTATAGATTTGTACAACCAAAATAAGCTTACATAGTAAAAGTAAAAACTTGAAACATGTAATTATAACATATTACATTAAATACTATAATTAAAACATGCCCACTATATTTTAAACTAAAACAACATATGGTACAAGTAATAATACATAATTAAAAATTAGTTTAAACATAAGCACATAATTTAATACTCATATTAAAAATAATTAATACATAAGAATTAATACACAATTAAAAATAAAATTAATTATACTAATTAATTAATATAATTGATACACCTCGTTACTTAATAGTAATACAATTATATATACACATTGTACACCAATTAAAAGCATATATACCTAAAATAATGGTGTACATAGTTATGAAACCGAACCGGACGTAACCGGAGTCTCAATCGGTCGGCTAGCCGAAAAGCCGTTAGAATAAGAACCGAATAGGGCACATCGAAACCGATAAAACAGTCCCATTACATAATTTTTTAGCAAAAAATAAATATGTACTACTTATAAAAGAGATTGCACTCTCTATCTAAAATTTAAATTATTATACCCTTACAAGCTCTTTGTACAAACTTGTACAACACAAAAACTTTATACATTTATTTATATATTAAATGAGGAACATACACATTAAATAAAAAAGTTAATACAAATTATATACAACATGTACAAATAATTATTGCTATAAACTATAATTTTTTACATAAAATTATTTTAGTTGTTCACAAATGTAAGTTTAATATTAAATGTGCGTTTGATTTGAATCATTCAACTTTGTATAAATTTGCATATTCGAAAACACATATCATCTATGTATGTATTTTAGTACAAATTTGCTAATTCATTCAATGAAATTGTACATGTCAAATAAGAAGATTTTAAGGTTATTATAATATATGAAAACGTGTACACATATAAACTATAATTTTTTTTATATTTACATGTTATATAATATTATAACGAATGTTACAGAGCTTAACAAATATCTTTCACGATCAATCATCGCAATTTCGTAATACTATTTTTATATGAAGTGCTTTATTACAAGTTAGAATTATTCCAACTTAAAACTATCATTATTATTTGTAAAGTTATTATTGAAAAATATGTATACCCAAAAAATAGTATGCTCGCACAATTTTAGTTTCACGGTACCCACAACCGCAACGCGCAGTATGATTTAAGTGTAATGGATTGACTTAGTTGATCGACCAATGTGCAATCGTGATAAATATTCATCAAGTCGAGGGTTGTGCGGAATGTACACTTGTATGAATTTATTATGATTATTATTCGAGGCGAAGCCCCGAACCACGGGGTCCGAGGGCAGCGCCCTTGGTAGCAGGGTCCAAGGGATGCCCGGATTTTTTTATTTTATTTTTTTTTGTGTAAAGTATTATGTTAAAAACGGACTTGAAAATAAAATTCTCGTTGATTTTGGACTCGATTTTGCTTGTGGATTTAACTGATTCGGCAGTTAATTTTAACGGTTTTGACAATCGTAAATGTCTTTCAGTTTGTTGGTCTTTTATATACACCTAATCTCTGGTTCTGGTTTGATAACAACAATAACATATTTTCAATTCTAAATCTGAGTTTAATTTGATTTAAAATTTCGATAAAATCATTAAAATACTTCGATGTAAAGGTGTTTACATGACTCTTAAATTAAAATTATAAGATGTTGCAATTTAGTGCAATTGAATTACATACAGCTTTATTATTACTCAAGTATGTTGCATGAAGTGAAAATAAATGTAAAGTATATTTTGGTACAACAATGATAATAAAGTAAAAGTATTTTATTAAATTTTGGTACAATCAATACATGATTATGTTAAAATAGATGTATATATATAATTTATTATATGGAAAGCTCGTACCATGCATCTAATGCATGAACATAACACCATGTATTGAGTATTATCACTTACTTTGAGTTTCATTGTCGAGTAATAATTTCATACACCATGAAAAGAATAAAAGATGACAAATAACGTATGTCTAATATACCCAATATATGTAGGGCGGAGCTTGCGGTTTTTTTCAGACTTCACGGGAACTCGATGTATGTTTGTCGTCGTCTGATGTAAACACGCTAATCTCCCATATTTAACTTTAACGGTTAACTTTTTCATGGATATCGCTCGGCCAAAAGCCCTTCGGCAAGATGAACAACATTGTGATTAGGTTTTTTTTTTCAAAATATTAAATACATTAGCAATTGCTTTCTTTTGAAGCTAGTATTCGTAAGTTCTATATTCTTGTTGTTTCTTATCTTCATACGGTAATATCTTTGCTTTCCTTCAAAGGGAGAATCACATTCTCTTGGTGGTGTATCTAGTTTCATATAATAATAACAAATGAGTGTGATGCCTTATATCGTTTGTTAAAACTTTAGTTCTTATATATAGATACGGATATTTAGTTATAATTATCTGTTTTTTGCAACACAAATGAGAGTCTAGCTATATGAAAGGATAGTCATCTTTCGACTAGTCAGGTCATGAGGACGAGTTAAAATCTCGCCGATATACTTAAAATACACCGAGGGTTAAAGTGTTTTCGTCAATTCATATTTTTTTTTTATCTTTTTATAAAGGCGAGTCAAAATCTCAGGTAAATTGAAAAATATTCATTTGATCAATTTCTTTTCTTGTTTTGGTATGATCACTAATGACAAAATATGTAGTTTTAGTATGCACAGTCCAATATTAAAAGGGATAAAAGGTATCTATCAACCTATAGTGAAGAAACTCGTTGTTTATATCGTTAACTTTATATTAGTTCACATTCTTAAATTTAGTTAATATAAGTAAAGATTATTTAAAAATGTTAAGCAAAACTTTATATATAATAAGTCAAAAGACGTACGTAATATTTTAGAGCAGTTAAAGTATATGGCAGTTTTGCTTTTTGGCATCTCTTTTTGAGTTAAAAACTTCTTGTCCAGAAGGGTCAACATCATGTATCTTAGTTTAGGCTCAAAAACCAAAAGTACACTTTCAAGTGAAAAATGGCTTTCATAAATCATAACCCATAAACATAAATAAATAGAAATAGAATAAATAAATAAATAAACAAAACAAGGATATTATTATAAAAAGAACAAAATTAAACCTACTAATAAGTCTATTTTCATTTTTCTTCCTTTCTGCACAAGTCTAATCTCTTTCTTTTTTTCGACAAAACGGGTGAAACTCGAACTTTTACATGTTTTGCCGATCAAAGTAAAACACGTAAAAAGGACGATGCTGAAACCCACAATCCCTACCTACTAGGGTAAAAAAGGGCAAAAAGACTCGACCCCACGAAAGTGAAACTCGAACCTATGGTTCTGCCTATTACGGCAAAACCATTAAGAAAAGACTCGAACCCTTGACATTTTAAAGTGTCCGAAACGAAAAGATGGAAACTAGAACACCTAACTATGAGTACACAAATCCAAAAGCTTCTTCCTAGCTTCAACAATCTCATCAAAAAAGTCATCAAGTTGCACAATCATATTCTCAACACCACATTGCAACCCAATAGCACAGCTTTTTAACATTTCAACCCTTTCACTTACATCACATTCCATTCCAGTCCCTCTTATTCTTTCAAGCTCTGTTTTCATTTCATCAATAGCACTTCTTGCATTCCAAAACTCATATAGCAAAACCCCGTTCTGCCCATCTTCATTTTCCATAACTTTTTCGTGTAGTCTCGAGGCCGAAACCATGAAACCGGACCCGAAAACCGACTTGCTTTCGCTGTAATTCATGGTGTTGTTCCCATGACAAGAGGTGGAAAAACTTGTGACAGGGGAAGAATACACAAGACCACTTAACAATATCATTAATAGCAATGAGTTCGTGTTTCGTAACGCGAAAAGTACCCCTCTAAAGCCATTGAACCCGTTAAATTTCGACTCGAGCAACACGTTCGCATCGAATTTCATCATTAATGGCTGAATTCTTGTTCGGATTAAACCCCTGTTTTCTTCTTCTAGTCCAACTCTTTCCCTTTGGCACCCATTGATTGCTCTAAGAACCTGTTAAATAACAAAAAAATATTTAGTTAATTTGAGACAATTTGTTAAATTTAATTTATATGATTATTTATTTTCGTATTTTACTAACAACAAAAGAAAGACTGCTATTAGCAAAACCCTTTCATTTATATAAAAAAAAAAGTTTGAAAAAAAATTCCAAACTGATTATTACGTTCGAATAACCAGTTTGAATAAATGAACCCAAACGAAACTGCTTATCTGATATGTGAGTCAGATAAGCAGTTTCAAAAATGTCTAATATAATAAATAAATGATATTAAATGTACATACCTGGCGGGAATCTTGAGGGTTTAAAAAGTGATGGTTATCAAGCATAGTAGCAATATTAACCGCAGTAGAATAGTAATTTTCCATATTACCAATACCGGATTTTATAACATGACAAACTTCCCATAAACGGGCACTTTCATCCATATATTCGTCAAGCCATTTTTCGCCAACGGGCAAGTGTAGTTTCTGCACCACAGCTATAAGCTGAGAATGAAAAGATTGCAAAGAAGAAAGCACATGCTGGAGAAAATGGATGGACATGAAATTATGTGAGTGAAATGAGCGAAACAGGTCATCTAAGCCTTGAGTTAGGAAGCTGTAGAAGCCGTTTACGGACGTTGTGGCGGCTGTGGTGGTGGTGGAGGAGGAACGGTGCATCATGAAGGGGTGTGGTGGTGTTGGTTTGGTGTTAAAGTGGGAAAAAAAGGTGATGGAGATTGTTGGGGTATTTAAATGAGTAGGGGAAGCACAAAAAGTGAGTAAAACTTGGGCTAAAAGTGATTTTTTTTTTTTTTTTTTTTATATTGTTGTTGGAATTGTATGATTTATATTATAAGATATTTTATAGTGGATTTTTAGATAAGTAAATATCATTTGTGATGGTTTGAGAGAAAGTGTTTAGAAGACTTTATCATGTTAGTCAATTAAAAGCAATTTTAAAACCCGGTTGTTTAATTGATCCGGTTAAATCAGCGGGTTACGATTTAACCGGTTTTATCGGCGGTTCAATCGAGTTTTCGGTCAAAATCAGCGTCTAATCATTCGATCAGGTCAAAATTCAACCGGTTTAACTAATCGGTCAACTCGAGTTTTAAAACACTGATCAAAAGCAAAAGCGAAGTATAAGAAATGAAGGTCTACTTCTTAATAAAATTTAAAGACTTGTTTGTTTACTTTCACATAACAACTAATATGATTAGGTGTGATTTGCACATTTTAAAATTTTATTGACACACTTCAAAATATGTGTGTCATGACTATTATACCTTTATTATATGCACAAACTACTAAATGATATGAGGATATAAATGTCAAAATTCACACAAATGGAGTGTACAAATAAATTTGTAGAGTGTGCAAATCACCACTCAATATAATTTACTAGTAGTATGTTTCTGGTGTAGAGGTATGAAGCAGGATGTTACCACTTTCATTTTTAAATGCATAATCTGTCAGCAGGTTAAGATCGCTTTAAACGTAATTCTTTTAATTTTTAGTTGTGAGCCTTTGATAATCACAAATTTAGTCATGTGTAGCACAAAAAATAAAGGACAATTTGAGTAGGGTTTCTAGTTGGTGGGTAAAAAAATTTAATCTTTAACCTAACTTTTTTAAATAATCAACTTATTTTAGAATTAATTTATTTACACATAAATTGAACACGATCGGATTAACCTGTATATTTAAACAAAATTTTACATTACACGGGGTTAAACATGTTAAATGGGTTGACCCATATAACTCATTTAACCAGTATAAACAGTTAATTTATGATTTTTATAAAAGAATCCTCAAACGGGTCAACGAGTCATTTATTTCATTTCCAATCCAAACCGTGTTTCATAAACGGGTTAGACAGGTTTGTTCGAAACAATTTAGCCTTAACTTAAATATGTTTACCTTTGTGTCGATCTCTAGTCTAGTTTCATTTAAAATAAAATTTGTGATAGTATAAAAACAGTAATCAAAGTATAACTTTTGAAAAAACCTTTTTCCAGCAAGGCAAAATGTCCTGATAACTTTAATTAAATACGTGTAAAATGTAGGGTGAGCATAAAACCAAAAAATCGAACTAAAAACCAAAAAACCAAAAAAAATCGCACCAATAAAACCGCCCCATTTCAAAAACCGAAGGGATGGTTTTCATATTTTTTAAAACCGAATGTTTGGGGCGGTTTTTGGTTGCATGTATAAAACCGAACCAAAAAAACCACCCCGCCCTATTTAGGTATTCAAAATTAATATACTTTTATATCTTTAGATAGTTCTACTTGTGATAATTCTAATATGTTTAGTTAGTTTCTTTTTGTTTAAAAATACACGTTTGTAAAACATTATTAATAGATCATGATTTTTTCACATAAACTTTGTTAGATTTGTGATTCCTATATACGAGTTTTTATTATGATTTCTAGTTTTTTTTTTAATTTGATGGTAGCTAAAATTGCTAGTATTGTAGTGTATAATTGATTGAAATTATTATTTTTGGTTGCAACTTATAATTATTATGAGTTTAATTTGTGTCGAAAGTGATCGACTATTAATGTGATTTTTGTAAATAGAAAACGACCGAATGCATAAAATGAAAGGAGAAAAAAAATTGAAAAAACCGAAACCGAACCGCTACAATAAACAAACCGAAAAACCAAAACCGAAAAAACCGAATTCAAATGGTTTGCAATATGTAAAAATCGAAGTTTGCGATTTATTTTTTAGTTTTAGCATAAAACCGCCCGAAACCGCCCCCATGCTCACCCTAGTAAAATGTAAAAAGATATGATAAAAGGAAAACTAAAATTATGAAAATAAAAAAGACTTATAAACACACAATTTAAATAAGAGATTTAAAAATATATATATACAATATAAAATTTATTACATTTGTTAATTAAATTAAATAAGAAAAGAGTAAATAATAAAGAGACAGTAAAAGTAGTTTCTTATCAATTTCAATAAATAGATTTTTTTTATCAGCTTCTAATAAAAAGAAAAAAGGTAAATAATAGAAAGGAGAATAAAAGCTTATTTTTACTCAATACTCTTTCCATCTCAAAATTATTTTCTCTCGACAAAAAACATATAGTTTAAGAAAAATGCATTTATTTCGGTTTTTTATTTAATTTTTAGCACAATGATAATTTTATACTTAGCTAATTAATTAAATCTTCTTTAAAGTTTATACTTATAATATTCCTTGTCTATTTTAGTAATGGACAATAATTTTGAGACAACCCAAAATAGAAAGATAGACTATAATTTTGAAACGAAGAGAGTATTTAGTAAGTAAAAAACTAAAACTTTTAACGACTCTTTTTCTTAGTAGGCAAAAGATGTGAGTTTATTCTACTTTTATATTCAATGTGTTTTGATAAGAGAAAATTATAATACTTTAAATAATTATATATCTTATTAGTAAATAAATATCTTTTATTTTGTAGTGATATATCTATTTTTAAATGCATCTAAAATGAATGATTATATTTTTTCTTTTCACTTTTTTTTATTTTATTTGTTTTTCTCGTTTAATCATAACTTTTTGTAAAATAATAACTTTTTCGTTTCACAATTAGAATTTATTGTTGATTTTTATGGTCTTCGTTACAACTTTAACATTAATTATTAATAATGTTTTTACACACCATACTTATCTTAATTATATTTATCTCACAAAATTTAATCTAAAAAGCAGTCCAATTTTCTTTATGGCATGCAAGGATAGAGACATAGAGTCGTAAAAAATGCTTCTGGTTCCTTAAAAGTTTAGAAGTATGAAGTACACTACACGTAACACCAATTAACAAAATCAAAGAAACTGTCTTTCTGTAAATGTGAAAAATGTGTTAGGCTTTGTGTTCATCAAGATTAGTATTCACCAACCCAAATTTTAATCATGTTTCTTTTTAATATTCGTCAATTAATTGTTAATCAAAACTACGTACAGTTATTTATTTTTTAGAGACAACTTTAACCTTTGTTTTTTAATTTTTTATAAAAAAAAGTTTGGTTACCAATTTAATTTTGATAACAATAGAGTAATTTGCATCCTTCATATACACCTTGATTCAATGAATGAGATTAAATTCAAAACCAATTTTCTTTTTCAAATATTAATATCTCATAAACCGTCAATCGTTAAACGGAAAAATTATACACAACACGACAAGCATTTAATTATCTTTATATAAATTTGTACTACGATATATACTTTCGATAAACACTTTTTTTTTCAATTTTTCACTTTTTTTTGTTGTTGAAATTTGCATTAATAAATCACGTGTGATAACACTAATTTGAATTTTCGTATAAAAACTATTATATGTGATTTAAAACTAATATTATATGTGATTTAACACTAATATAATATGTGATGTAACACTAATATTCTATATGATATTTCATGTAAGTTTTAGAAAAAAATGAAAAAACATTGAAGTGAAGAAAACAAAATGGTGAGGAAAAAAAAGTGTATCAAAAACAAAAGTTAAACAAAGAACATTCTCTCATAAAAGTACAAATTGTTTTATCTCAACAATTTATTCGAATTTCATCTAATTATTTATATTAATTGTTTTTTATTTAATTAAAAAACTCACTTTCATCATATTTCTTAAAAATAAACTATATCTTAACCCGTTAATCATTACATAAAACTAGTTATATTATCACGACGAGATTTAAATTATCTTTCTATAGATATGCACTTATATATACTTTCGGTGAATATATTTTTTATAATTTTCGAACAGAAAAATCACATGTGATTTGTTAATTTAAAATCGTACGTAAATTTGTAAAAGCAAATGTGATTTATAAGATTTATGAAATCACACGTGTAATTTGTGAAATAACACGTGATTTGTTATTTTCATTATCACATATGGATTTGTAAAATCACATGCGATTTATGATATTACACATCAATTTTAAAACAACAAATCGCAAGTTCCTTTACAAATCACATGTAACCTTTTTGCAGAAATTTCAAAATGAGAAAATTGCCGAAAGTATATGAAAATGAGTATCCATTAAATAAACAAAAATATCGTCATTACTTTAAATCACAAGTGATTTTGTGAAATCACATGTAATTGTGAAATTGCATATGATTTTTTTAATTTCACATTTGACAACTTTATTTTCTTTAAACTTGAATTGGTAAAGCTACTCAACAAAATTTCACATGTTATGAACAGTAGTATTATAACACCTAAATCCGCACATATAATTTTCAAAAGGATTAGTTCACATCTTATTACTGGTTTACCTTCGACTATTATGTAATTAATACTGTAATAAATTTTATTTTATTTATTATGTAAATGAAACAAAAAATAGAAAAAAAAATCGCATACATTATAATTTTACGAATCACATGTGATTTTTTAATAACTAACTTATCCCATCTAGTCGCCAAATTGTATCACAAGACCATATCCAAAAGTTTTCCACTTTGACAATAATAACATCTTTAACAATATCGCAAATCTTAAGATGTCGATCATATATTCATATTCAATATCTTCACGTAAGGGACGCCTCCAATTCTAAAAAATTACTGGTATGAAGCTTAAAACCACAACAAGTATTCCTTCATGACCAAGTTTAATCGGCAACTTAGCATGAGGAACACTTTCGAGACAATCAGCGACACTCTAGTAGTATTTTTAGAATTCTTTTACCATAGCTTCATTGTTCGTGAGACTAAAATCAAGCTTTGCGAGTATTTTTTCCTTCATAATTTGCTTATTTTCGATGAAATGGAAAAACCTTAAAAAGAATCCGCATATTTGATTTCAAAATTTATTTAGAACCATTATTCTATAATATTTTGATAAAGAGGTGAGAATGTGTAATTAGATTCAGATTTTCCTATTTTTTATTCACACTAAAATATAACCACATAGTCAAATGTAAATATATGAATTAGATTTAAATTCAGAGATTATTAATAAATAAGTGGTACCAAGCTTTTCTTTGGCATTATATACATAACTTGATTTGTAATATCTTAATATTACTTCATTCATCTCTAAATAAATGTTCAATGTTAATTTTTGAAATCAACCGTTTTGAATTTTAACTTTAAATTTTTTTGTCTGTGTTATATAATACTTAATGCATATTATATGAATTAATTAAGTTTTAAATATATTTTCATTAATATAAATTTTATCAAATATTATATAGTACATACAAAATAATTTAAAATGAAGTTGAAAAAAAAACTAACTTAAAAAACTAAAAATAAATTTTATTTAGAGACAAAGAGGGTACTTAAACTTTCATTGTATGTAAACTATGGTGTATTAAAAGTTTACTGTAAAGAAAAATAAGTTGCAAAAATTGTTAGAGTAGTATTTAGTTTGATGGTTTAAGCTTAGAAGCTCAGGTTTCTATATGGTGAAAAGGATTGGTTGTTGGGTGCAATTATGGGTGTTTCAAATGGAGTGGAGGGTATGATTGAGAATCTACCACTTTTTTTCTTCAATGGCCACAAATGTATATGATAACAATTTCAAGTTTATAACTAATTACAAAATTGATTTTTAGTTATTTTATAGTATGTCCTTTTCTTTCTCTATTTCATTCTTTTTGTTCTTAATTCAAAATTGATTAATGATTTCGTATATATACTTTAGTATGAACTTTATGAGAGTCAATATTTAAACATATACATAAAGATTTACATATCTTTTGAAGAATGTTATATTCACAACTAAAGATTACAAAACTATATTCACAAAAAAGTTTATAAGACTTTTTTCATAAAATAACTTGTCATGTTAAGTGGTCTTATCATTGTACATTAGAGATTAGTTCGTTTGTATTTTTATTTTTTCTCACATATCGATGAATAAATTCGTATTATGTTTGTAGGTAGTTTGATCTAACTGTGGATATTAATATACGAATTAAAAAATATATAGGAGAGACATTATGTCAAAATGTCCAAAAGTTATACAAAATATCAGAGGACTAAAGTTATAAATATAACAAAATACTAATTATCACTAATAACAAAAATATATCACTAATGAAAAAAAAATAAAATTAAATATCAATGACAATTTTATTTTTATCTAATTAATTAATGTTTTTTTTTATTTTGTAATATTAATTTCAATCAATAATAATACATTAAATTTGATTAAATTTAATTATCTGTTTTTAACTTTTTATTAGTATACAATTAAATTTAAATATTTTTAAAAACATGAGCTATTAATTTAAGACGAAAAGATATATAACCTCCAAAATATGGTTTTATCTCATGAAAGACACTTTGCATGTTGTGATGCATGATTCACTAGTAACAAATATTGTTAACTTAATTGATCATCACTGATTCACTGGTAACAAATATTTACTAGCAATTGATCATTAGGAGACAAAGAGCAGGCACAAGAACTACAAAGAAACATACGTGCATGAAAATTTGTAGAACTGTTAGTAATTTAGTATAATAATCAGGGACGGAGCTAGGGGTTCTCGCGGGTGCCCGTGACTCTTATAAAAAATTTCTGTGTACGGTTAATTTGTGAAGAAAATATCGATTTTTTCGAAATCCATCCTAAATGCACCCAGTCAATCGAAACATGTTTCTACCTTTCGTTTTAATTCATTTTTTACATCTGTTATATTACGGTTCAAAAAATTTATGCATCCGATAATATTTCGTCCTCACTTCGTCCATGATAATAATACATTACTACGTAACATAATATATCAAATTTGTTCTTTTGAATTTTTTCATTTTTTTAACGACTAGTCAGTGATTTGAATTTATAGTAATATTTAATTAGACGGTATGTAAGCTTTGAACTTTTCGTTTTAAGAGATAAATCTTACACTTGTTTGTATTTTATTCGGCTTCTGAACGTACATAGTGAGACTCGAACCTGAGACCGGCGAGACGTCTCCAAAGATAACTCTCCAAGGTTATCTTGATGGCCAACTAACTTTAAAAATATAAAAGCATGATACCCGCATAATGCAACAACTTGTATCCGTGACATTTTTTCATCAAGATAATGTTAAATTGCAAAAATTGAATTAAAATAAAATAAACTAATTAAACCGAAAAATGATAAAATATATCAAAATGCATGTTGAATTAAAAACACAATTTTTTTGAAAATAAGGTGAAGTTATAGGATTAAAAGAATATATTAAAAGATATCTAATGGTTGAGATTTGACAATTTTATTTAAATTTTTGGTTTGAAATTAAATTTTGAGTTAAATGAGATAGATTTTAAGTTCAAGATTAAAATTAAAGGTTTTGTTAATGATCACCCACATGATGGTTTTTTAACTTTTCATAATTATAAATATTTTTAAATATTAACTAATCATTTCTTTAAATACATGAGTTTAAAAAAATAATTAAGTTATGTATTTATATTAATTAAATTCATTGTTAGAAATATTTATAATTATAGAAAGTTAAAAACCCACCTTATGGGTGGTCATTAGCAAAACCCTAAAATTAAAGTTAGAATTTGAGATAGAACAAGTATAAATCAAGAATTAGACTTGGTCGATTTATTTAGTTAATTTATTGTTGTTAGTATAAAATAAGAACATTTACAATGACAACAAGTCTTAAATACTAGATTCTTTGAATGTCTTATATGCATCATCACTTAGGCTCTGTTTGGTTTATTGAATATTTATTATGTAATTATAATTTACAAAAAGAATTGTAATGTAGATGAATTATAATTTGAATTATTAAAATCTGATGTGTTCGGTTAATAAAATGTAATGTAATTAGAAATTATAATGTGAAAGAATAATAATTTAAATTAAAAAAATGACATGTGTATGATTTTGAGTGGATTATTTATTTAAATAAGCAATTCCTTTGTAATTCTAAACATTCCTCCATTATACTTATGTAATTCAAATTACATCAATAAAGTGGTCTATTGTAATTTAAAAAAAAAATACAATTACACCCATTATGTAATCAAACACTTTATGAAAATAAAATTCAAATTACATTCCATCAAATTACAACAAAATAAATGAACCAAACAGGGCCTTAATTGCTAAAGATTTTGAAAAAGGTGGTACTATTGATACCCTCCTGACCCACCAAGAAGACACTAAATAGTATCATCCACTTGCACTTGTCTCCCAGTTTATTGTCCAACACAGCTTTTTATCATTTTTTATTCCGTATTTTTGTCAGTTTAATACTTTTAACCTGTTAAACTCTATAACTTTTATTCTGTATTTTCAGATTCTCAGTTTTTTAACGTAAACAATAAAAATAAAAATAAAATTCAAAAAAATTTCAAAAACAATGAGTATAGATGGTTTTTTAGCGAGGGTATTAATAACCGCACCCTTTTAAAAAAATGACTTGATGTTTACCAAATTATTCACAAAATTCTTTCAAAAAATTTTTGACACAATGCAAAAAATTATGCAAAAAGTTATTAAAAATAACTTTTTAAATTAGTAAAAAGCTATCGATAACTGGATTGAAAAATAACTGGATTGAAAATTACTAAAAATAATTTTTTAAATTAGTAAAAAATTATTGTCATTTTTTATATTTATTAGTCTTTTCAAAATTTGATAACTGGATTGAAAGTTACTTCTATAAAAAAAATAAAAAATACTAGGAGCTCAAATTTGTTAACTCGTGTTGTCTTTGCGTGAAATACTCTCGCGGATATAGCATTACTCAAGCCATCGAGGTTCTTGCCACTGAATACAATCGATGTAATCGAGCGAACTACGGTGTGATAAACGTGAAGATTTAACCAAAATAAGATGTGTGATAACCATGTGACAAGCTTGTCCTAATTTTTATGCTACCACGTACCAAAAATAGACATTGAAGAAAGTGACTTAACAAATACGAGAAAACATGGTGATGGCTCTAGCTTCTCGTTGTTCTAACATTCTCATACTACTAAATTAACGTAAAACGTGGCATGTGAGAGTGATGCTCTAAAACTCGATCATTCAACTTGTCGTTTTCAGTTTTCTCTCGACTTGTCGACTCACTGAAGACTCAAATTTTTATTGTAATAAAGAAAAAAAATTCAAATCAACTCACGTCACCTCTATCTAACCTTTCCACTTTTTCATTTTACTTTTTATTATTTATTCAAAAACTAAAAAATGTAAAAAAAAACGTAAACGTATGAAAATAATAAAAACGTAAGATTTGTTAAATTTACAACTTTTATTCATGATTAAAAAGTTTACATAAAAACGTAGTACATAAATAAATTAGACATAGGGTGTAAATACTATACTATAAATATAAAAGACAAAAAATATAAACACTATACAAAGTTTAAAAGAATGGTTATTTTGAATACTTTGTATCCCTTGAATACAAATGGATCAATCATCACCTTTCATTCAATATATAGCAAAGGCTGAAATTAAACCTTATTTTTATTAATTAAAAAAGCGGAAAGGTATTTTGGTAATATCAACTCTCCACCTAACTCCACCTCCCAAATAACACTCTCGTCTTATCTCTTCCCTGATCAAAACATACAAAAAAAATACATACAGAAAAAAAACACACACAAAACACATAATTCATATCATCGATCCATCACTGATCGAATCTGATCCATCCTCGATCTATTATTTCATCATATCATTCGTATTCGATCATCTTCTTTTTCAATTGATTAACATCAGGTAATATAACCATAATTTATATATTTTTTAGCTTATTTGATGTAAATAAGCTTATTTTTTAAGCTTATTTGACGTGAATTTATATACGAGTTTAGATTTGATATGAATAAGAATATAACTTTGTTTAGCTTATCAATATATTCTTTTTCAGTTTATTTTGATGTGATTATGGATGTGTTAGCTTATTTGATGTGTCTTAATTAAGCTTAATGTGAATAAAATTATTATGAGAGTTATATGAATAAGCATATGAATTAGAATATAGTTATGTGAACAGGCTTGTAAATTAAGTTTGTTGAAGATGTAGGATAAGTATAAGTTGGGGTATATGAATAAGCTTATTAAGAGAGTTGTAATGAAACTATATGCTACACTAAACAGATGTATCAAATATGATACCTCCATACATCATATATGATGAATATATCATATATGGTATGTGGATGTATCATATATGATAATGTGATAATGTGCTTGAAAACAAATAAAAGCAAGTATGTGATCTCCTGATGGGTTTTGAAAGACAGTTGTGTGTATATTATCATATTTGATAATCTGGTTGAAATTTAGTTTCTGTAATATATATCATATTTGATAATCTGGTTGAAATTCAACTTCTGTAATATATCATATATGATAATATGTTAGAAACTATGACCAAGTCTTTTTATTTGGGTACAAAAAGTTGTTTTCAAATAATTTAGAAGAACTCAATCATCTCAAGGCCAAACAAGTGAAAATAAAGAGAAAGAGTCGTGAGGCCAAAGTGAGCTAAAAAGACAATGCCAAGAAGTGGAACATGGAATTCTCTGCTGAAAGAACAAACAACGGCATGCGCATGAGATGAAAAAAAAACGAGTTTCAAGTTTGCAACCAAAGTGTTGATGCATGGAATCAAGATCCATTGTTTTAGTCATTTGACTCTTTTATATATTAGTAATTTGTGTATGATGTTTTAATGCTTTGCCTTTATAATGCTACTAAATCATTGAGTTTTTTTGTTGAATATGAAAATGGTGAAACATTTGCGGATGTAACTTTGGGATAATATGTCTATTTTGTTAATGTATTTATCATTTGAAGCATAATTTCTTTTACCTTTTTATTAGTATCATATATGATAGTGAAATATCATATATGATAATTCATATAACTCTTAAATTATACCATATATGATATTGCATTATCATATATATGATACTCAAAAAGAAAGTTTCATAAATTATCATTTCTGAAACATCATATATGAGGTGTACAACATATCATATATGATACAATGTTAAAAATGTAAACTACAAGTATCAAATATGATAAATCAATAAAATATTATGTGATAAATAACTAAAACATATATCATATATACATGTAGCAAGTACATGAAACATCATATTTGACATGCACAACATATCAAATAGGATACATTAAGTAAAAAATGTTAGTTACAAATATCATATATGCTAAATCACTAAAATATACACGGTTTCTAAAAAAAGATAAATTACAAAACTTTTTCAATAAAAACAATCAACTGCTTCTTCATCTCTACATGATGTTAACTGCACCTCCACAAATACGTGTGCACGTCCTCTTGCTTTTGCTTCAACACGGACAATTGCAGCATCCCTTCGTTGTTGTGTTAGCACAGTCTGCATTTATAAAGAAAGGAGAGAATATATTAGGCACCATGTTATCAGCAATTGAATCATATATGATATAAGGAAAGTTTGAAAAGCTTAAAGAGATTTTGTGCAAAATTAGTCACAAAGTCTGATTTTTCTGTGGTTTGTCAGATACGTCATATATGATTCTTCATATATAATACATGATAAACCTATCATATATCACATATCATATAACTATCATGTATGATAAATGAGGTATCATATATGATACATCAAACTTACAGCTTATATCAGTAATTTAATTAAAATGCGTAATAATTCACACTAACATAAGCTTATTCATACCTCTAATACTTATAAATCCTGATAATATACCAAAATAGGCTAATAAGCTAGCTTATTTATAACTCTCTGTTAATGCAAGTAATGCCTAAAAACATTATTAGTGTTAACTAATCTTTCTTAGTTTTGATCACAACAAACTATACAACACATTTAGTATAAAAAACAAAACGAATTATTTAACTAACACTATCATCAAGGTAATAATCATATCACTAACCTTTCTTAATCATACTTAGTGATCATCAAAATGATTATCCTTAAAACTCACTTTTGTTAATATGACAAAAGACTTTTTAATAAACTTTCTTTTTTAGAAAATGTGTTATTAAAATGGAAAATGAAAATTTGAAAATAGCATATTCCATATGCCATTAGAATATCCTTTGAAGGCTTCAAATACCTCAGATATTCCTACCCCACTAAAAGACAAAAAACAGAGCGTACTCTAGGGGCGGTACCTTAAGTGGCTAGGCGGTTCCCTAGCGATATGGAACCGCCGATCTAGATAAGGTATCGTGCCCAGATAGCCGTTATATATCCGTTATACTTTGTCTTCTTTAAATAGTAGATCAAATCTTATTTTCCAACAAGCCTCTTGGACGTTTTTCTCAGCCCCCTTTCTATTTTCTATAGCATAATCATTAGTAAATGATCACTTAAAGTGTTAAGGATGTTTACATATGATTATCCTCTTGATCCCCTCCTTTACCTTGTCCAATGAGAAGATCACTCACTCTCTAATGTTGTGATAAAGATGAATCTATGAGCTAGTCATATTCATCATGATACCCTTTTTGTTTTAGGTCAATCCATTGTATTCATGAATACTTGGACTAGTTGTGTTCATCCAAGTTATTTGTGAATACTTGGATTTGTTGTGTACATCCATTGCATATGTGTTTGCTTGGATTTGTGTTGTGTAAATCCAAGCTACATGTGTGTACTTGGATAAGTCTAGTTGAGTTGTAATAGATTTGATTAGTAGTTCTCACTATACTATAAAGTGATGTGGTTGTGTCTTGTGAGTTCTCACTAAACTTGAAAGTGATTAGTAGTTGTGTTGTGTGAAGTTCTCACTTAGCTTCAAAGTGAAGAGTCGTGAAGATTGGTTCTAGCTTTGGATTAGAACTCGACATCTAGCCTTGTGTCGTAAAATGGTGAAGTAGGCAACGTCGTGAAGATTGGTTCTACCTTAAGATTAGAACTCGACATCTTGCCTTGTGTCGTTAAATTGTGAAGTAGGCAACGTTGTGTAGATTGGTCGTAGCTAAAGATTAGGTCTCGACATTTAGCTTAGTGTCGGAAAATAATGTAAGCGACGATGTAAGGTTTTCTCCGCCAAGAAGGGAGCTTGTAGATATAGTGGAAATCTTGAGTAGGTGTACTCGAGGAGTGGAGTAGAAACGAGGATAGAGCCTCGTTGTCGAACCACTATAAATCTTGGTGTCTTCCCACTAGGTTGTCTCCTTCCTTACTCTTTACTTATTTCATTATCATTACACTTAACTATTATCTTTGCTAGTGCATTTGAATTGAACCTAATCATTATGCAACTTAGCTTCAAGCAAAAGATAGTTTTGATACAAACCAAATTGAAAGTAATTTTAATTTGGTTGCCAATCGAAGAGAAACTATTCAACCCTCCCCCCCTTCTAGTTTCTACAATTGGTATCAGAGCGATGGTCACTCAAGATCTTTGAAGTATATTGTACTTTGAAATTTGGATCGATCCATTGTCTCCTCAAATTAGAAGGTCAAGTTGTACTAAAGTTTCTCTTTGGTCAAAACTATTTTGTTCTTGAAAAATAGGTCTTTTAATTGATAATATTGCATCCCTCTTAAGATTAGTAGTCTTTATGCATTTTAGATCTACTCTTGAAATGTATCTACTAGTTTGCATCTTGCTTTGTGTAGGTACTCATGAAGATCAATCACTTAATTGGTTGTGGATTGAGTTACTTGCACTTGTAGAAGACTCATCTTCATTGATCTTTAACATCTTTGAATGATGATACCAAGATGATTGGGAATGATACTAGTCCTTGAAGACTTAGTACTCATCATAGTCATTGTTGGGCATAGCATTGATTCCTTGATGGATTGCTCTTTGTGGCCAAGGTACGCTTTCGTTCTTCCACACGCCCTTTGATCATTCTTTTGATCATTACTTGACTATGTGCTTGTTCTTGGCATCCTTGCCTTGACATTTGTTTGTGGTTTGTGATTATTTCCTTTTATCCTCTCAAACCTTCATTGCTGGATACTTGACTCACTATGGTGATGTAGAGTGAGTTAGTAGTAGCTTAAAGTATCAAGCATGATTTCCATGGTTTGCACCCATACGGTTAGTAGGCCCTTTGTGGGAGAGAAAGTGAATTAATACCTTGCTCATATTTTGGTTTAGACTAAGACTATTATTGGAAGTGATCTTAGTCTATACATGAATAATTGCTTTGTGTTTACTCATTACCAAAGCCGTTTAACGTTTCGTCGGAAAGGCACGTCTTAAACCACTATATATGACACAAGCTCTTCGTTACCACTATTTGAAGATTGTCATTAATCCCTTGAGCATTGGTCCTAGTCTTGATTCACTTCCCTTGACTTCTCTCCACTTTGCCGTTTTGCTACGAGTAGTCGTTTGTCCGTTTCGGTTCTTTTCGATCTTGATTCAACTCGTAATCCTTCATTAAAACATATTGCCTAGTGTTTTTGATGATCCAATGTTATTCTAAAAGGTTCATGATATATTTTTAAGTATCTTAGAAAAACTTGGTTTTAAAATTTGGCGTTTTTCAGTGATAAAAACCTGCCACTGTAGGCGGTTCTTTATCTCGGCGGCTCAAACCCGCGGTTCCTTATCGATAAGGTACCGCGGGCAGTAAAGCTTGTCAGAGCGCCAATTTGATTATTTTATTCTTTTTCAAACCACTATCTCTCTCTCCCAAAAACACACAACCGACGTTTTTCTTGTTTTCCACCATTGTTGAAGCTTCAAAAACATTCAATCACTCAAATTAATTGATTCTAAGTTGTGGGTTTCACTTATCCTTCATCTAACATCAATTAATTGTAAGTATTTTCTTTCAATTTCATCTATTTTATTCTAGGGTTCATCCTTTCATAATTGGGGATTTTTAAAATTGAAATTGAATTAAAACCTTAATAGGAATGTGGGTTGACATGGTTATTTTACTATGATTCCTTAGGTTCATATTCATTAAGATTTCACTAAAACCCACTTGTAGAACAAATCCGAATTTTGGTTAAAAGATGGATTTGAGATGAACCCATGAACAAGTAGGTAATGACATTGTTAATGCTTACCTAAAAACTTGTTTTGAAAAACCAATGTTCTAATCCATTGTTGATCTAACATATATCATGTGTTCTTGGTTAATGATGGAATATACACATTGCGAACATGAGAATGATATGGATTCAATCCTATGTTTGTCAAGAAATTGATATAACACATTCTCATATTTTTTGTTTGTTGATTTTAATTTTTCATATGAGTGATTGGAAAGATATTTCCTTGTTTAGGTACTTATCATGTCTTCAAGATATCAAAAAGATCATGAACGAACACGAGCATACATGCCCTCTTCTCCTTACCCTCATCTAACTCACTCTCTCAAAAACTCGTCTAAGTCTCTTGAACATCGTTGTTTCCATGAAGGACGCATCGTTCGTTCCAATTACGCAAATGAGTTTATTCGCTTCATGTTTAAGTCTATTGGGTTTGATTGTCTTCTTGATATTGATGAGCCAATATTTCCTTCGTTTCTTATGGAGTTCTTTAGCTCATTCACATTGATATGCATCAATAATGGTATATCTATACGATTTTCCATTATGGGGAAAATCATTATTTACACTCTTGAAGAATTTGGTGATATTCTTAGAGTGTCATCTAATGGTCAATGTCGATTCACCGATGCTTGGAGTATTGACTCTTTAGAATCGGCTCCTATTGATGCTCATTATGTGACTGAGCCTCCATCATCTTCGGACATCATTCATGTCATTTCTAAACCTCGTGAACATCCTATTCTTGGTAAATTTCAAGGAGTTGTTCGAACTCTCTCTCCTTGGGAATTACTTACTAGCGATCTTAATTATTTCATGATTCCTTGGGCCGAAATAATTAGGGAAAATGCAATGTGTCTAGATGGGAATCGGGACTTAGTACCCTCCTGTCTTGCACATATGTTGTATTGTGTTGCCACTACAACTCTTTACAATCTCGCATTTTTCATAGCTAGAAGAATTAGATTTGTTCTTCTTGAGTCTAAGTCTAGTCTTCCCTTCGGAATGCTTCTTTCTCGTCTTCTTAGAAGAGTTCTTTTTGACTTTCCGTATTTTCTTTCCTCTCCTTATCACTCCGTTGATCGTGTCATGTCTCCCATTCAAGGGAACATTTCACCCGAGATCAATGCGAACTCATGTCAAGTCGAAAATACTTCTCAAGAAGAGTCTTCTAGCAACCCTCCTTCCAACTTCAATAACTTCATGTCCTCCTCAATCTCCTTTTTGTCCTCCCATGAAGTTGATTCCGACTATCAATTTTATCTCAATCATCTTCTTCGAGAACGTCTCAGAAGTGAATCAAGGAATTAGATGTTATGCTCATGGTTACTTGCAACACTCATCTAGGATGATTTCCTGACTTTCTTTCCTTCATTTGGTTGTGTATTAACTTATGTTTGGATTATTATTTATTTTGATCCTAAATGTTGCTTATGCAGTGATGTTTGTGATTTACATAGCTTTGTGCATCTTTATGATAGTTAGCTTATTAGATTATGATATGTAGTTAACTTTGGCTTGTGAATCCTTTGGTAAAAATTTAGGTTTATCAAAAAACTGGAATTGAAATTTTTGAAAGACCTTTGGTCGCGGTTCCATATCGACCCGGGGATCCTTATCGATAAAGAACCGCCGGTCCTAGATAAGGAACCGCCGCCACTGTGTCCGACAGCATCTTTTTCTTTACACTATTTACTTAAATCTGTGTAAACTTTGCATGATTTTTTGCAAAAACCTGCACATTTCCTAAACTAGGTTACCTAAATTCATTATTCACCTAAAATGATTTTAACCCATTACTAGTTTGGATCATCCCCTCACCCATTTAAACCCACCTTGTTAGCCATGTTCTTCACACATCAAAACATCCTTCCTTAACCCTTAAACCACCCTTGTCAACCATGGTTTCCACAAAAACCTCAAACACCCCTAGGAAAACACTTAATATTAGGATTAAGGTACCCAAGCCTAACTCCTCACACTTTCACACACCCAAAAATGAGATGGTTCCAATCCTCATTTCCTCATCACCTTCACCACCCCTTGCACCATGCAAGACAACATCCACCCATGGTACTAACCACTCCATTGGTTCTACCTCCTTTTCATTCAACTCAAGAATGAATGAGCTCTCTTCACCCTTCACTCCAAGTGCAACCTTGGATGTGACCACACAACCCCAACCAATCCAAAGCATTCTTTTTGTGAATGACTTTGATGACACTATGGTGACTTCACCATTTACCCCTCCTAACTCACCCATTTCACCAACCTTGGAGAACATACCTCCACACTCACCCATTTCTCCTTTGGGGAACATGCCTCCACTCTCACCCACATCACCCTTGGAGAACATGCCTCCTCCACCTCCACCCAACTCAAACATTCCAATTTTGGGTGTTCCACTTTCCCTCCTTTTGTGTGATCCATACTATGGGTTTCAAGAAACACATGGTCCTAATTTTCCATGTTGTCTTTACAACCACTACATCATCCATAACCTTAGGATGGAAATGTTTGGACTACATAGGAGGTTGCAAGAGTTCTTGCTTGCCTTGTTCTCCATGCCTCCTCCTAGGAGATGAATGATGAGTTTTCTTAATAAGTTTTTTAAACAAAACCAAGCCAAAGAAGACTACTCATCTAGATCTAATGATAAGCTAGCTTTTTATTAGTTAGTTTTTTCATTTGTCATTGTATTTGCTTCCTTCATGAGTGTTTCATGAAGATGTTCTATGGATTTAGCTTTATGTGTTCCTATTCTTATGTGCACATTAATCAACTTTAATTTGAAATTAAAATTGAACCTAAATCTATCACAACCTCTAAAAACTTGACTAAAATTGGTTCAAAATGATATCTAAACTATTTTGTCACCCTTTGTCAAGACATTCTTTGTGAATGTGTTGCTTTATGCAACCCTAGCATAATTTGGTGCTAATAGAGGTAAAATTCCAAGATTTGCAACTTTTTAAAAAAGTCTTAGTTTTTCCCAAAACCCTGGAAAAACATGATTTCATGTCCACTGGACGCGGCTCACTAAAAGTCGCGCGATTCCTTATGTGATAAGGAACCGCCGGTCCCTTTAAGGTACCGCGGACAGAAATCAACTTTTGACGAATTTTTTGGTCAAAACTTTTAAAACCCTATACCCGGTCAAGATTCCATGTTTACTCAAATTGACTAAACATTCCTTGACACTCCATTGTTTGTATTCAAATTCTTACCTTGATTACATTTTACTTATACCCCAACCTTAAGATTTCATTCTCACACCTTCCCAACCTTGAGAATTCATTCTCATACAACCTTGAGATTTCATTCTCACACCTTCCCAACCTTGAGAATTCATTCTCACACAACCTTGAGATTTCATTCTCACACCCTCACAATGCCTAACTCCTCCATTCCTAACCTTGACATTTCTTTGTCACAACCCCACTCACCCAAAGCTTCCTCATCCAAGCTTTCAAAGAAACCAAAAATCTCGGTTCGACCTATTTGGGTTAAGAAGAATGAACCATCTTCTTCCAAACCACCCAAAAACACTACCTTCTCTCCAATCAAGTATTGGAATGAGACTTATACCATTAACCCCATCACTGGAGCAAAAGAAAATGTTCCCCCACCACCTCAATCCTTCAACACCCCTCAACTCAATGACCTTTCAACCTTCCCAATCCTCACAAGGCATTGTGAAAACATTTCCTACCCCATTACCCCACCACCACCAAACCCTAGGTTTGATGCCATACCACCATCAAACGATTTTGTGTTGCATCATGGATCCTCGTGTGCTTGTTGTCGATTTCAACAAATTGAACTTGCTCATGTATATGAGAAGTTAAATTTCCTTGAATTCCTCCTCACTCGACCTCCTATCCAAGTTTTCGTTCCCGTGGACAAAACTTCGAATGATGCATCGTCGTCTTATTTTTCCAACTAAAGGACTAACTACTCTTGGAGTCTTTATTAATTTAGTTGCTTTAGAGTATTTTTTTAGCAATCTTGGAAAATTATCACTATTAGAATAAGCTTATGCTTAGTGGTTTATTTTCTATTTTTTTTGCTTTAGATACTCATATTGTGTGTAAGACTATCTACCTTGTTATGTCTTTTCTTTTATGTAACTTTTGTGTTGTTTGTGTGTTATCCCTTTAGTTCTATTTTGAGTTGATCGTGGTTAATTTTTACAATTGATTATGGGTGATTCCATCAATTATAAATTTTAACCCCTTGACAAGCTTATCATCTTCATTGGATTGAAGTTTGATTTTGTCAATTACCTTTTTGGACATACTTAGCAAAATACTTGCTTCTAATTTGAGATTTCTTCTCTCTCCCTATCAAGTTACTTATTAGGTAGTGATCATATATACATTGGTGTTTCTTTCCTTTCTACTAACCTTTGTGTAGCATGTCACCTTAGCTCATATACTTGGTGCCCCAAGCAAGGGGAGAAACCACCAAGGGGGAGCTACTAGCAAAGTTCGATGTTCTTCAAAGACTTGTGCTAACCTTTTTGCTACAACAAAGGGGGAGAAATGATAGTGATAAAATAATTAATAATTCGATATTTTGTGTTTCTACGTAAATGAGTTTATCGTTTGTTGTAATCAAAAAGGGGGAGATTGTTAATGCAAGTAATGCCTAAAAACATTATTAGTGTTAACTAATCTTTCTTAGTTTTGATCACAACAAACTATACAACACATTTAGTATAAAACACAAAATGAATTATTTAACTAACACTGTCATCAAGGTAATAATCATATCACTAACCTTTCTTAATCATACTTAGTGATCATCAAAATGATTATCCTTAAAACTCACTTTTGTTAATATGACAAAAGACATTTTAATAAACTTTCTCTTTTAGAAAATGTTTTATTAAAATGGAAAATGAAAATTTGAAAATAGCATATTCCATATGCCATTAGAATATCCTTTGAAGGCTTCAAATACCTCAGATATTCCTACCCCACTAAAAGACAAAAAATAGAGCGTACTCTAGGGGCGGTACCTTAAGTGGCTAGGCGGTTCCCTAGCGATATGGAACCGCCGGGCTAGATAAGGTACCGCGCCCAGATAGCCGTTATATATCCGTTATACTTTGTCTCCTTTAAACAGTGGGTCAAATCTCATTTTCCAACAAGCCTCTTGGACGTTTTTCTCAGCCCCCTTTCTATTTTCTATAGCATAATCATTAGTAAATGACCACTTAAAGTGTTAAGGATATTTACATATGATTATCCTCTTGATCCCCTCCTTTACCTTGTCCAATGAGAAGATCACTCACTCACTAGTGTTGTGATAAAGATGAATCTATGAGCTAGTCATATTCATCATGATACCCTTTTTGTTTTAGGTCAATCCATTGTATTCATGAATACTTGGACTAGTTGTGTTCATCCAAGTTATTTGTGAATACTTGGATTTTTTGTGTACATCCATTGCATATCTGTTTGCTTGGATTTGTGTTGTGTAAATCCAAGCTACATGTGTGTACTTGGATAAGTCTAGTTGAGTTGTAATAGATTTGATTAGTAGTTCTCACTAAACTATAAAGTGATGTGGTTGTGTCTTGTGAGTTCTCACTAAACTTGAAAGTGATTAGTA
Organism: Glebionis coronaria; assembly: GCA_025667525.1. NCBI lineage: Eukaryota > Viridiplantae > Streptophyta > Magnoliopsida > Asterales > Asteraceae > Glebionis > Glebionis coronaria. The sequence goes on from CM046880.1 coordinate 540,043,960, forward strand.
GTTGTGTTGTGTGAAGTTCTCACTTAGCTTCAAAGTGAAGAGTCGTGAAGATTGGTTCTAGCTTTGGATTAGAACTCGACATCTAGCCTTGTGTCATAAAATGGTGAAGTAGGCAACGTCGTGAAGATTGGCTCTACCTTAAGATTAGAACTCGACATCTAGCCTTGTGTCGTTAAATTGTGAAGTAGGCAACGTTGTGTAGATTGGTCCTAGCTAAAGATTAGGTCTCGACATTTAGCTTAGTGTCGGAAAATAATGTAAGCGACGATGTAAGGTTTTCTCCGCCAAGAAGGGAGCTTGTGGATATAGTGGAAATCTTGAGTAGGTGTACTCGAGGAGTGGAGTAGAAACGAGGATAGAGCCTCGTTGTCGAACCACTATAAATCTTGGTGTCTTCCCACTAGGTTGTCTCCTTCCTTACTCTTTACTTATTTCATTATCATTACACTTACCTATTATCTTTGCTAGTGCATTTGAATTGAACCTAATCATTATGCAACTTAGCTTCAAGCAAAAGATAGTTTTGATACAAACCAAATTGAAAGTAATTTTAATTTGGTTGCCAATCGAAGAGAAACTATTCAACCCCCCCCCCCCCCTCTAGTTTCTACACTCTCCTCTAATTTATAAGCTCATTCACATAACTCTCATCTAATTCATACGTTTATTCACATAACTCTCCTCTAATTCATACACTTATGCACATAGCCCTTATATCCTCTAAATTATAAGCTTATTCACTTGAAGCGGCTTATTCACAATAACCTATTTGTTCACATAAATCACATAATAATATTACTTGTAATTAAGAACAATAAATTCACATAATTCGTTCAAAATAGCTAATTAGAAGCTTATAAATTCAAATGGTGATAAATTAATAAGCTTATTGACATAAAGTAAGCTAAAATAAGAATAATGTATACCTGATGCTAGACCGAATTGATCAATCGATTTGATGATTGATCGATCGTTTCACGATGATGGTTAGATCATCGTGATGATCGATTAGATGTTTGTGATGTTACTGATGATCGATCGAAGAAGAAAGAAGATGATGGATCTGATGTTGTTTGGTAGAGAGAGAAAACACACACCGATGTGTGTATGTTATAAAAATTTATTAAAAAAGAAAAAAGTTTATATAGTGGGCGGATGAAATAACAAAAATACCCTTACATTATAAAATAGAGATTTAATTTCAGTCATTTGATGATAGGAAAATGAATGGTGGAGATGAGTTCTCCTATATTTTAGATAAATTTGATATACAAATGAACTTAAATCAAAGTTTAAACAAAATAAATTTTTTTATTAAATCTCAGCTGGGTTTTCTTTTTCTTCCCCGTGTTCTCAAACAACCATTGCTAAACTTTCTCAAAAGTTTATAAATTCAGTTGGTCCTACGAAATGTAAAACTCATCAAAGGTGAGTATCTCACTGTTCGAATTCTTCTAGACGTCTAAAAATAAAAAATAAACGTACGTTATTTTTTAAAAAAACATAACAACTCACGCGTGGATTTCTGCCACGTAAACACTCATACAAAGTCACTTCTCTATTACCTACAACTTTATGGTGTGGTTTAGTGGCATACTAACATTTATTTGTTGCTTAATTAGTACTGAGCAACTTAAGTACTAATTTGAAAACAAGTTGAATGTATTTTTATTTTAGCGTAAATTATATTTTTATCCTCATGGTTTATCGAGGTTTTCACTTTTAGTACATTATAGAAAATTTTATGTTTGTTGTATTTTATTTTAAAATTGGAGATGAAAGATATTCGCGTGGATTTTGTTGTACGTGTTTCGATGTCACACGAATTTTGCACACATATAGGATCGTAATGAGTAGCAAAATTTATTGGCCAAATGATTAAGTAATATAATTAGGATTTACACGCTTTCTTTCTAAAAAGACAAGGTGATTACTTTAAGTTTGTTTGTAGAAAAAAAAAGTTTCAAACTTTATACATATCTTCAACGGTAGACTTTCTAAAAAAGGTATATAAAATGTGCATGTAATAAAAATACATTTGTTTAGAAATTTTTTTATTTGATAATGTTATTTATGCAAAACTTCGTAAAACTTAAAAAATAAAAGATATACGTGGCAATGAAAATTTTCATAACAGCGAACTTCTCACGTTCTATGTTATTTTAAACTTTATTTCACTATGATCGTTTATAAGTTTATACACGATTTTATGTCATATAAACTTCTTGAGAGATGTTTTGCACATTTAAAAATTTGATTGAAACACTCATTGTACAAGTAGATGAAGCAGTGTAAATTCTGATACAACTATGTAATGCACGGATAAGAGTGTCTCAATCAATTTTTTTGAGTGTGCAAATAACCTCCTAAACTTTTTATGACCCAAAGTACATAGTATCATATTATGAATAATCATGCATATAAGTTTATTGCATTTCTAAAGACCCCTATCAACTTAAATATGATGGTATAATTCTTTTGTTTATAATTAGTAGTAGTAGTATAAAGCAGCTACTTTAATAAAAGTCTACTCTCTTGTTTCGATATTTTACGTGTGGGTGTTGGGGGATATAATCATACTTAATAATTATTAATTTGGTAAAGAAAATCTAAGAAAGCTCTTAATTCAATGATGCTACATTATGTTTCTTGGGCTGTAAAAAGTTTGAACACACAAATTTTGACCCAGATTTCCTTCTCATTCTTCCATTTTGATTTGCTTTCCCCCTTTGGAATTGAGTGCTATTTTTAACCTTTTCATAAACACAATTTTCTATACAAACATTCCCTAATATTAAAAGACCCAAAAATCTTCTTTTTTTAGTTTAATGTATAGTGGTGTCTAAATAATTCATCAATGGGAAGAAAATTACTCATCTTGTGCTTAGGAAGGTATGAACCAACTCCGAACTATAAAAAAAAGGGTTTTGCTAACCACCACCCACATGGTGTTTTTTATACATTCTATAATTAAAATATTAATAATTATGAATCTTAAATAAACCATGTTTAATATACTTACTAATTAATATATATCATATTAAAAGTTACTTACCTTAATTATATATGTTATAATCATACATTTATAGAAATAAGTAGTTCAAATTTGGAAATGTTTGTAATTATAGAATGTATAAAAACCACCCATAGGTGTTTGTTAGCAAAACCCAAAAAAATAGTCGTTTCCTTGTTAACCAGTTTGTAATGTCAAGTCGAATACTAAGTAACTTAAATAAAAAATATTCCTTGCGTTTTAAATTTATAGTCTTTTTTTTTATTTTAGATTGTTAAAAAGTTATTGTATACTACTAAAAATAAATAAAAAATTTGATCAATTTTATTATATTACCATTGTTTGAAATTATTATTGCAAACTTGAAATAAGATTATAATTAATTAATTAAAAATAAAACTTTCATTCTGCTAAAAAATAAAGAAAAATTAATGAATGTATAAAAAAAACAAAAATTTTAGAACACAAGAAGTAATAAATAAATAAATGAACCAAAGAGTTAGCTAAGTTATTAACAAGATGAGTTAAATGTATGCATGCTTTGCATTTAAGTTGTACGAGTTTGATTTGATCTAACAACGCAATCTACTCATGTTGTCTAACATTACTCCATTGAATATCATGAATATAAAAGACATGATTACAAAATTTAATGTACATAGATTTTTGTATGTATTAATCATCTATTTCACAATCAATATAAAAAGAGTTTTGTTAACCAATTTTTCTACTGAGCAAAAATTAACGTGTATTAAATAGATATTTTTTTAATTAATATTAAAATACATTAAATAAACGTATTATATTCAAACATTAGTTTTAATAAAAGTAATATGTATTTAATTTATTTTAATGTGAATAAAATTTTTTTATGTTTATTTAATACACATTAATTTCTGTCTGGTAAACATTGGTTAATAAAACTTATACAAAAATGCTTGAAAAAAGTAAAAATACATTCATAATAGATGAAAATTTATATAATTACTATTGATTAATTTACTCTCTTTTCAAAAGCTGGTATGAATGAATCTTCATGGTACAATGTTCCCATGAAGCATGGTGCATTTAATAATAATATTTTGTTTGCTTATATAAAGGAGATGCATGATGAGGTTCCTATTGTGGTGATTATATTTGTCTATCAATTTAAAGACATCCTTCTTTTTTTGGGGTGTATTTTACAGAAAACATAAATACTTCTAATATCGGGTTCTTCAATTTACAAATTATGGAGTCTTTTAAGATCAAATGTAGATTGTATATAGATTGTTACTGTATACTTACCTTGTTGTGGACAGTTGGTAATCATATTATTTATAAGATAATCACTTGCATTACATAAAAGTACATCTATTAAGAAGTTATACATAACTAGCTTAGCTTAGTATATGCATGTTTTTCATTTGTAAATAACACAAATTAGGTTTGCCAAACAATTTGTGTCCCTAACAATAAGAATTAGGACCATATAAGTACAACCTAACTATAAGACTAATGTTTCATCGATTTTGATCATTCGACATCCTTTATCAGAAGGGTCGAGTCCCACCTACTTTAAAAGGAAAAAAGAACGAAAACGACACAAACGAAAGTTCGTTCCTAGTGTGTTGGAAACACTACGATTGTTAATGCATTATGTACTTTGGTAGTAGGAGAAATGCTAGAAAAAAAGTTCTCTTTTTATTAACAAAAAGTAGTTTTTCCACAATGATGGGCAATAAAGAAGAGGTAGAAGGTGAATCTCATTGAGTATATTGCATGATAGCATCTAGACATAGTGAAACTCTTAGCCTCTCATTATAACTTGGTTGAACATACATATCTTTCACGTGTTTCTTCCAAAGTCTTTTTGATATGCAATTGAATTAGGTTTTCCATGTTTTGCATGATATGGTAGTTGCAAACAAACTCTATAGTGGAAATATGATTTGAGTCCCATTTTGCTCTTTAAACATACAATGCAAATTGGGTCCCAACACCATATGTGGTGGTTTCACATCATATATACAAGGATGTCAACATCGTATCTAAATGGTAACCGAAAAATCCGATCTTACAAATCATGGTGGTTCTTACATTTTAGTACCAGTATTGACTTTGTCAAGTTTGTATCAAACAATGTTTGAACTTTTAGTTTGATAGAAATGAATTTGCTCAAGTATTTATAGAAAGTATGCATGTCAATAGCCTTTTGCTCTAGAGTTATCGAATGTAGGTCTGCTTTAGATGTTTTAGAGGTCACATGTCAAAAGTCTAATCTCATTTCAATCTTGCTTTAGGTTGATGTTACTTGTTTGTACAATATGGTGAGAATCTAACTAAGTTGAGTGCATCTTAAGTACAAATTTAATCCCCCCGACTCTCAAAAGTCTAATTATTTTTAGGTTAAACTGCAAATTTCGTCCTTGGACTTGTCTATTTATGTCAAAACAAACCTGAGAGCAAAAGTGGTCGATAATTTCGATCAAACTTCTTTATTTCCTATGAAAAAACCCATGAGTCGTTAAAACTTAACTTTTTATGTTATCTCCCCTCATGTACCACACACATGAGGGCATTTTCGTCATTTCAAGTCATCCCCACTTCTCCTTCCCCATTTCTTCTTCCCCACGTTGATTGTCCAAGAACACCACCACTACCATCGTTGTCGTCACCACCACCATCGCATCTCCCAAATCCTTCTTCCCCACTTATTCTTACTAGTTGATAGAAAAAAACATGTTATGAATCTGTATAACCGACATACATGAATGTGTATACCGAAATTGGTGATATTCAAACAACATATCTTCGATTGCAAAAGATTAAGGAACATACACATTACTAGCAGATTGCGAGAAATCCAACGTCAATTAGAATCACATTTACAGCTAGATTTAACCAACGTCGTGTGTTCTAAACTTAACTGATATAATGGGAAACATGCTTATTGAAAAAAACCAATGAAAAATACAAAATGTTTGAAAAGTTAGCCAACACATTTATGTAACATCTTCTCTAATTCTCTATTAGAAGGAGGGATCTTCAGTACAAAATCTAGGTACCAAAAGGATCTTCAAGACGTAAAGTGGAGTTGTTCTTGATACCGTAATACAAAAGGGAACGTTCATCCTCAAGACGCGTCCCTCCAAAGATGAGCATTTTGCTTGTTAGGTCAGATGCCTTCCTCATCCTGAATCTTAGCTATGAGTATGTTGGTGGTGTCTGAATAGTGTTGACTACCAGAGTGATGTCTTTCCGGCGTGTATCTAGACAAATATTGTTGGGAATCTAAACTTGTTAGATTCTCTGTTCATTGATTTAAACATAATTAGGCTGATAGATAGTCCCTTGCCTGTGCCAAGGAGGCAGGCAAGTTTCGCAAGACTCACAGAGATCCAAGTCTCTGTGAGCAACCTCAGAGGAGTCCATGTCAGAGACATTGTCAGGGAAGTCGAAGATTACCTGAAGACATACTCCTTGGCTGTGATGGATAACAACCACGATGTATTAGGGACTCTGAGGGGTTGAGAGTTAACAGGGGTGGCAATACCCTGATAACTCTCAGCACACTTTGGACATGCCATTTGTGTGTTCGAGAATATGAAGAATAAGGAAACTGTTTTTGACAACTGTTCCTTAAAGCATAATGGAAGACTACCAAGAATAGAAGGACATCATGTGACTGATGTGGGAACTTGTAAAAGCTTGTGTAGTCGACATCAAGTACTGTTTAAGTCAAACTCGTAACACTATAAATAGGATGTGTATCCATGCATTAATGTTTAACACTTTGAGATATTAAGAACATTAGTGCGTATAACTTAGTGAATCAAACAGCTACGACTGTATTCATAAGTTAAGGTTTATTGTTGTTCAAAGTGTGCACAACACATTGTCATCAAACGGTGTTATCCATAACACTTGTAATTCTTTATTATACAATAATAAGATTACGTTTGAAAAGTAATACCTTGTGTTGATTAAGTTAAGATTAGGGTTTCTTGCATCGTTTAGGGACTTTCAATTGGTATCAGAGCGGTGTTTGATATTAAAACCTTCAAGAAACATCGTTCTCAGTTTTATAATCAAGATCCACCATGCCGGAAACCTCTAGCCCACACTCACCTTCCACAAACCCATCTTCACCAAGACTTAACCCCCCAGCAAATGACGATGATCTACCCCAACTTCTTGACTCAAGAGGTGGATCACATGTAACCAGTATTCCAGTCTTTGATGAAGAAGACTTTGCCAGTTGGAAGAGTCAATTTCTTGTATACCTTGATGGACTTGAACCTTTTCTCTTAGAAATTTTAGAAAATGGTCCATATATTCCCATGGCGCTTACTTCTACTGAAGAAAACCCTCTTCCCAAGCATGTCAAACAATGGACCGCAGCTGATAGGAAATTAGCAAATCAAGATAAACGTCTCAAAAGCATCATAATTTCCTGTCTTCCCAAGCATATCATGAAGTCTGTCATTCAGTGTCCCACAGCTAAACAAATGTGGACATACCTCATTCTTGGCCATGAAGGACCCTCTAAAACAAGAGAGACAAAGATACAGGCTCTCAGACTTCAGTTTAATGCCTTTAAGTCACTTGAAGGTGAAAAAGTTCAGCAAACCTATACTAGGCTGAAGATTCTTCTAAATGACCTCGCTATGAATGATGTCACTATTGGTCAAGCTGAGATCAATGCTACTTTTGTCAACAGCCTTCCAAGAAAGTGGCTGAGCATGAATCAGACTCAGAGAGCTAACAACTCAATCAAAAATGATACCCTTGCTCAGCTCTATGGCAAGTACAATTATGAAGAAGGGCTGATCGATACTATCTACAAATCAGAGACTGAAAGATTTGTAGTCCAAGGAGCATCTTCCAAAGCTTTGATCTCTGCAACACATCCTCTTGACAGCGATTCTGATATTGAAGAAGATACCCATAGCAGCCAAGAGTTCTTGTCAGACCTCAATGCAGAATTCCATGAAAGAGCACTGCTAGCCAACCAAAGAAGATACTACAAAAGATCTGGAAGAGTAGGATCAGCTAGCAAACCAACTGACAGGTCAAAAGAAACATGTTTTGCTTGTGGAAAGCTTGGACATTTTCAAAAAGAGTGTCCTTCCACCAAGACATCCTCACCCTCTTATCCATCATCTTCATCCAAACCCTACAAGTTCAAACAACATAACAACTCATCTCAATCCAATTCTTCAGACACTGAGAAGAAAGATTACAAAAATAAGTACAAGGCACTTAAAGCTGAGTTAGAACAAATGAACTTGAAGATTGAAGCTATGTCCAAAAAGAAAGGTGGCGAGAAAAAGGCTGAGAAAGGGTTGGTTGCTGAAACTTATGATTGGAATGATGAACCATTAACTTCAGATGAAGAAGACACCACAAGAGTCAGGGCTTTTATGGCGATAGCTGAGGATGAACCAGCTGTTGGAAAAGGTGATGCAAGATCAGGACAATGGGTTGACATCACAATGAAAAAGGTACACAGGCTTCTATCTATGTCTGATTGTGATGAACGTAAGCATGTCCTTGATTACACCATTGTTGATTTGCACTTTGTTGAGGAACAAAGGAAGAACCTACTTGATAAGTTTCACTCTGTTAAAACTGATATGATAAATGCTAAGGCTGAATGTGAAACTCTCAGGCGGGTTAACTTAGAGAAAATATCCCTGCAAAATGAAGTAGCTAGATTAACCTTGAAAAACATAGCTTTAAATGATCAAGTCACTGAATTGAACAAGATTATTGAAAAATGGCTGTGTGCTAGGTTTACTATTGATGAATTGCTTAAGGATGAAGTGCCTGCTGACTTAAACAGGGATATAACTGCTAAGAATAAAAAGCTGAGGATTCTCACCAAACCCAAAGACATTGTCTTTAAATCTACAGAGACTATTCATATGTCAGATACCTCTTTGACTAATGACCCTGTCTCTGAAGATGTGGCTGAGCTACCACCTTTGCCCAAACTCTCTGGAGTTGAACCTAGCAGTTCTTCTAGATCTGCTAAGGATGAACTTAAGACATATATTGAGAATCCTCCAGCCAAAGTTTTTCGTGTGCCTGCTAAACCAACTGGTAAACAAGTCGCTTTTAAGCCTGTTTCTACTAAAGCTGTGAATAAGGTTGACCCCACCACTGAAGATCGCCTGTTGTCTCTTATGAAAGAAGTAGAACTCTTGAAACAACACATTAAGCCTTCCGCTGAATGCTCTACTTCTCATGAACCTAAGTCAGTCCTAGGTGAACCCAAAGGGGAAAGGTTAATCAAACCTTATTGCAATGTTTGTAAAAATTCTCACCACTCGACCTTAGATCATGACAGACACATGGCAGCTAAAAGAGCTCAGACACCCTCTAGGGACAGACCACAGAGTTCCAAAAGACAACAGGGAAATTACAATTCTTATCCTCCCTGTAAATTCTGTGGGTTCACAGACCATCACTCAGACGAGTGTGGTGACTTCCCTGGGTGTGATATCTGTGGGAGTTATAACCATGAAACTATGAACTGTCCATCCCAACGCCAAAAGTTTTTCAGGAACACAAGAGTTGCTAACAAGCAATTCAGGGAACCCACTGGAAAGTGGGTTCACCATAGGAACTAATCTGTTTCTATGTATCTGTGCAGAAATATCTCAAGGAATCGGTATGGTATCTAGATAGTGGCTGTTCTAGACACATGACAGGGATTCAACAATACCTGCACAGATACTCAAAGGAGCCAGGTCCCAAAGTGGTGTTTGGAGATAACTCTTCAGGTAACACAGAAGGATATGGCTCAGTGAATTGCAATGGGATCACATTTACCAGGGTTGCATATGTGAATGGTCTTAAACATAATCTTATTAGCATCAGCCAATTATGTGATGCTGACTATAAGGTTTTGTTTACTAAGACTCAGGGAACCATATTCAACAAAAATAATGATGTTGTGCTGGTTGCAGCTAGAAGGAGAGATGTTTATGTCATCAACATGGCTGTGTGCTCAGAAGACAGTTCAAATTGTTTTCTTGCCAAAGCCTCTGAAAGTGTCAACTGGCTGTGGCACAAAAGACTGTCTCATCTCAACTTCAAGAACATCAATAAGATAGCCACTCAAAACTTGGTTGCTGGTCTACCTTCAGTAATGTTTTCCAAAGACAAAACTTGTTCTGCCTGTGTCAAAGGAAAACATCACAGGTCTTCATTCAAGACTAGGCAATCATTCTCTATTGACAAGTGCTTACATCTCCTTCACATGGACTTGTTTGGGCCTGTCAAACCTCAAACCATTAATCACAACAAATACACCTTGGTCATAGTTGATGAATTTTCAAGATATACATGGGTGTTCTTCCTCAGAAGGAAAAGTGATGCAGCTGATACCATCATGTCCTTCATCAGACAGGTTGAAAATATGAATGATGTTAGAGTCAAAGCTCTAAGAAGTGATAATGGTACAGAATTCAAGAATCATCAACTTGAATCATTTTGTGATGAAAAAGGGATTTCTCAGAACTTCTCTTCAGCTGGCACTCCTGAACAAAATGGTGTGGCTGAAAGAAGAAATAGGACTCTGATTGAAGCAGCAAGAACTATGTTAAATGGTGCAGCCTTACCAAAGAAATTTTGGGGAGAAGCTGTACACACTGCCTGCTACACTCAAAACAGATCAATCATTGTCAAAAGACATGGCAAAACCTCCTATGAAGTTTTCAGAAAAAGATCTCCAGACGTCAGCTATTTTCATGTGTTTGGATGCCCTGTGTTTATTTATAACTACAGGGATAAACTTGGAAAGTTTGATGAAAAAGCTGATGATGGATTCTTTTTGGGATACTCTCCAACAGCCAAAGCCTTCAGAGTATTCAACATCAGAAGACAAGAAGTAGAAGAAACTTTCCATGTTAGATTTAATGAAGATGATGAAGTCATACAGAGAACAGGAACAGAGGGTGATGAAGTAGATTTTAATGAAAATATTTCTTTCCCAAGTGATGAGTTCACAGAACCCAGACCTACCAGTCATCACCACTCCAACACTCTCACTCCTTATGTTCCTGCTTTTGACCCTCTGTCTACTCACAACATAGAAGTTCCTACCTCTCAGGAACTTGATGAAGAAGAACCTCAAATCTCTGATGGTCCTTCTCATGATTTTGATGACTCACCAATTCTTCAAACCTCTGAAGTTTCTCCTGCTGATAATGAAATAGCTACCCTTGATGTGGCTGAAGAAGACTCAGACACTGAAGTAGTCTTTGAAGAAAGCCCTCCTAGTCAGCAGGATGAGACTCAAATTGTACCAGCTGTGCCCTCAAGTACCCCTGTTCTTGAAACTCCAGCTCCTCAAAATAAGTGGTCAAGAGATCAACACATTCTTCTTGTCAACATTATTGGGGAACCAAATGCAGGGGTCACAACCAGACAGCGAATCCAAGACTCAGAGTCAGCCTCAGCCAATGAATGTCTATTTGCTGAATTTCTTTCTCAAATTTAACCTAAAAGAGTTGCTGAGGCTCTGGTAGAAGATGGATGGGTAGCTGCTATGCAAGAAGAAATCAATCAGTTCAAAAGGAACAAAGTATGGACACTAGTGCCAGCTCCACCTGGAAAGAATATCACAGGCACTAGATGGATCTATAGAAATAAGATGGATGAAATTGGGAATATCATCAGGAACAAGGCAAGACTGGTAGCACAGGGGTTCTCTCAGACTGAAGGAATTGATTATGATGAAACTTTTGCACCTGTTGCTCGACTTGAGGCCATCAGAATCTTTCTTGCTTATGCTGCCTATATGAACATCACTGTGTATCAGATGGATGTAAAGAGTGCCTTCCTCAATGGTGATTTAGCTGAGGAAGTCTATGTTGCACAACCTGAAGGATTTGAGAACAGCGAGTTTCCCAACCATGTGTACAGACTTCACAAGGCAATGTATGGTCTGAAACAAGCTCCAAGAGCATGGTATGAAACTCTTTCAAATTTCTTATCTGAAAATAAATTTATCAGGGGTTCTATTAATAAAACACTCTTCACCTTCAAGGACAAGAGTGATTTCATCATTGTGAAGATTTATGTGGATGATATCATCTTTGGGTCAACAAATGTCAATCTTAGTAAACGTTTTGCTAAATTTAATGACCAAGAAATATGAGATGAGTATGATGGGTGAATTAACCTACTTTTTGGGTTTTCAAATTAAACAATGTCCTAAGGGAATTTCTATTTGTCAAGAAAAGTATGTTAAGGATTTACTTAAAAAATATGACTTAGCTGATTGTGCATCAGTGAAATGCCCCATGCTTCCACCCAATGACTTGGGCCCTGATGAGTCAGGGGTCTCTGTCAATGAGACTTTATATAGAGGCATGATTGGGTCACTGATGTATCTAACAGCCAGTCGTCCAGATATCCAATTCTCCACATGTCTCTGTGCAAGGTACCAAGCTAACCCAAAAGAATCCCATCTAGTGGCTGTTAAGAGAATTTTCAGGTATCTCAAAGGAACACCATCCCTAGGACTATGGTATCCAAAGGAATCAGGCTTTGATCTCAAGGCCTATTCAGATTCAGATTATGCTGGATGCTGTATTGACAGGAAAAGTACTTCAGGCAGCTGTCAAATCCTAGGAGGAAAATTGGTTGGATGGAGTGCTAAGAAGCAAAACTCTGTGGCTATGTCTTCAGCTGAAGCAGAATATGTCACTGCAGCCAGCTGTTGTGCTCAGGTGCTCTGGATGAAAAGTCAATTGGCAGACTATGAAATCTTGTATGACAAAGTACCAATCTTTTGTGACAACACCATCGCCATTGCCATATCCAACAACCCTGTTCTTCACTCTCGTACCAAACACATTGATATCAGGTATCATTTTATCAGGGATCATATTATGAAGGGAGATATTGAGTTGCATTTTGTTCCCACAGAGCTGCAACTAGCTGATATCTTTACAAAGCCTTTGGCTGAACCTACGTTCAACAGGCTAGTTGCTGAGCTAGGGATGCTCAATATCTCAAAGCCTGTGGCTTGATATTAAATGTGTTCATTAAATGATTGATTCTATATTAAATGTTTTATTAAATGTTTTTCACATGAAACTAGGTAGTTACTTTCCAAGTAAATGCAAAAAACATTCTCACATTTTTAATCATTTATTTTTCGGATAACGAGGAGACAAACTTTTTAAAAGGTCAAGGGGACCCACTTGAGCAGTCATTTTCGCCCTTGCATTTAATACGGTTGAATAACTGTTCACTTAAGTTTGAATATATATTGTCTTATTTCTCTTCTCACCCACCACCATTCTAAAATCAACTTCTCTCTCTAAACTCTTATCTCTCTCAACCATCCGCCATTTTCATTCTCTTTCAACCTTAAATCAATGGCGTTTCCCGTACCAAAAGCCTCAAATGTGAACTTCGAGATCAACGAGAGCATCATAGCCTCCAACAACGCCATTGGATGGATCAAGGCACCAAACATCACCTACTCAGATCTGGTGAATTTCATGCAGAATTGTGACCTAAATGAAGCCTTCACCAAATCTCCATCCACCTTTTACCAAGAATACCTTAGGGAATTCTGGTATTCTGCTGAAGTAGTTGAAGACACCGTTACATTTAGCCTTTCATGCAATAAACATCCTTTTGCCTTTCCCCTCAATGATTTTTCTAGTGTGGCCGGACTCAAACATGGAGATGAATGCTTGAAAACTGTTGACAAAAAGGCTGTCAAGGAAGCCCTGGCCACACTCAACCCTTGCCATGATGTTAACCCTGCCCTTACACCAGCTGAGGTCCTCGCCAAAGCCCCTCTGAAGATTAAGTATTTTACTCCTATGTGGCGTGTCCTCTTCACCCACATTGTGAAGTCCCTGGGAGGAATGCAGGGATCACAGGATTAGATGTCATCCAATCATCAGGCTATTGCGTATGGACTTATCTGGGGAGCTGATGTCGACTTTGGAAGCATCCTTTTCTCTAACCTGGTAGAACAACTGAAGGGAAGGAATCAGGTCAGGGAAAAGAACATCTGTTATGTGCGCTACCTGTCCCTGATCTTTGAGAGTTTGCTGGGAGAGAATTACCATAACAAGGCCTTGACAGCTCTGAAGCCATATCGCATCACAGGCGCCATCTACAAGGAGATAGGAGCTGAGGATATCCCTGTCACTGCACACATGCTGAACGTTGCCAACCAGGTACCCAACGCTGAGAAGCCCTTGCTCCCTTCCTCTGAGAAGGTGAATACTTCTAGTGTCGCTGGCAAGTCTACGTCTTTGACCTCTGGGCAGCACACTACTAAGTCCAAGGCTTCATCTGGCCAACAACCAAAGAAGAAGAAAATCCCCTCTTCTTCCCAACCCAAAGCTGTTAGTAAGGCCAAGGAAAAGAAGATTGACACCGCCTCTGGTCCAGATACTCTTGTGGATACAGAATCTTTGGCTGACAAACAACAGGCGTCTAGTGTCTCTAGGTCAGCAGAGACTACAGGAAACCAGCCAAACCAAGCTGATATCTCACAGGTAATCAGTGTACATTTTTAGAGGTTCACAATCAACCACTCTCATTTGTCTGTAGGAGAGAGTGGTGAAGTTAGGGTAATCCTTGACCCATAGAAGTCTGTCATTACACTTAGAATACTTTAAGACTTCTGTACACTCTGTCTTTGCACCAGGGAGTGATTCATTTGTGTTTATAAAGCACCCCGATGACCCTGAACCCTCTAGACAGTATTCAGGCTAACAACAACCTGAATACATTAAATGTCTCAACCATGATGGCTGTACTTCACACAGCCTCTTGGTTCCCTCCTTAAAAGAGTCCCAAAGGATTTATCCTTTCAGGGGGAGCTGAATCATCACCCTCAGCTTTCCTAGGGGCAGCGTAACAGGCGACCTACACCAACATATGTTTCACTCTTAAAAGAGTCCCAAAGGTTTTACCTTTTGGGGGGGCTGAATAATCACACTCAGCTTTCCTAGGGGCAGCGAATGGCGATCATTAAACAACATATGTTTCACAATCAAAAGAGTCCCAAAGGTTTTTACCTTTTGGGGGGGTTGAATAATCACACTCAGCTTTCCTAGGGGCAGCGAATGGCGACCATTAACCACACTTCATTCACACTTAAAAGAATCCCAAGGATTTATCCTTTGGAGTGGCTGAGTAATCACCCTCAGCCTCTCTGGGACAGCGAAATGGTGACCATTCACCTTATATTTTTTCCCTGTTACTAATTAAAACAAACTTGCAGGCTGAAATTATACAGCCAGTCAAAGAATCTCAGGTACATGAAAAGGAGGCTGACACAATAACTCAGGACATTCCAAATGAAGAAGAACTTGTGCTCAATGCTGATGAAGAAATGCTCTCAGTAGAAGATTATGTCTCTGAGTTTGAACCCATGCCTGAAGATGAATTCCCTGAGGGAATGTTTGATGAAGAGGAGGAAGAAGATGAGGATGACCAGCTGTCAGCCTCTCCTCCTAAAGAAGATGACAAGACTTCTCCTCTCAAGGAAGCTGTTGACACTCCAAACTCTGCTACATCTGCAACAACAGTCTTCCAAAGACCAACATATGATCCAACAGCTGAATTCCTCTTGTTTGATCATCCTACCCAGACCAACTTCGACTTGATTACTAGGGGGGATGATTTTGCTCAGCAAAGCCTCAATATCAAGAATCTTCAGCCCGTACATCATCAGTCTGATATTGAGCGCTTATCAAGGAAGCTAGACGTGATCAAGTCAGAGATGCACAATTTTACTGTCACTTTTCCAGGCATTATAAAGAAGGCTGTGACTGAGGCTGTCACTGAGCCTATTCAGGAGGGTGCCAGAAAAGGTGTGGCCCAAGGACTAAGTCATCTCTCGACACGAATCAAGGATGCGATTGACTCCGTTGTCCCTGCCATGTTCCATGAACAAGAAAACAACATGAACAGGCACTTCAATGCGGTTCGCAACAGGCAATACAATCACGCTGGTTTTATTGTCAGGCGTGTTCAGGCAAATACCAATGCCAAGGCCAACCTCTTGCTGAAGATTGCCAGGGCGTCAAGAAAAAGACAGCGTGCCATGGCTGCCTCTCTGGAGCAGATTGCAAGAAGATTTCAGGCACGTTCATCCAAGCATCAGGGAAGTAAGGATGAACGTGAGGGGGAGAAGACTAATATACTCAGCCTTGCATCTGCTGAACAAGTCTCATCTTCAGCCAATCCCTCAACAACACTTGTTCCTCTTCAAGTCATCACACCAGTTATAGTACATGATGATGAGGATAATACTCAGGGGGAGCAACAAACACAAGATGGAGCTGACTCATCTAAATCCATGATCTTAGTTAACATAAGCAAGCCTGTGGATGATGATGAACCAGCGGCCAAGAAACTTAAATTCACTGTGAGCTCTCTCCCAAAATCTACTCAAAATCAGGCTCAGACAGCGTTTCTCAAAAGAGCTGATGATTTGAAAAACATAAGTATGGAGTCCTCTGTCTCAAAGAAAGGTAAAGAGATAGTTTTGGTTGATACTGACACCAAACTTAAGAAGATAGCTGCGATGCTAGAGACAGGAGGATCCACAACAGACCTTTCCCACTTTTCAACCTTTACACCTTCCGATGAGAGTCCTTTAACGCCTGAAGAAATAGAGCAACAGGCTGAAGAATTCAAAAGACTAAATGAGCTCAAGGCAGCCAAAGAATTAAATGAAGCTACTCTGATGAAGATGACACCACCTGAAAGGGAAAAACAAAAACAAAGGTTGAGGGAAATGGAACTTAAACGCGCTGAGGCCTTAAAGAAAGTCAAAGCTGACTATGATGCCTGCGTGAACAACAGGTATGCTGCTGGCAAGATAACCAAGTTTAGATACACCATTCACAAATCCACAAACACCCCACAGATGA
Organism: Glebionis coronaria; assembly: GCA_025667525.1. Lineage (NCBI taxonomy): Eukaryota > Viridiplantae > Streptophyta > Magnoliopsida > Asterales > Asteraceae > Glebionis > Glebionis coronaria. The sequence continues at coordinate 540,060,883 of CM046880.1, forward strand.
TCTTATGGAGGGAAAATCAACAGAGGAATATGGATGTGTTTGACAACTTCAGGTTAAAAACACTTGGGTTATCAGAATGGTTTGAACTCGAAGCCTTAGCTGCCAAAAAGTCTGGACAGGCAAATTTCCTTCTGCTTAAAACTCTTAAGGCTAAGTTTAACTGGATCAAGGAAACAGCTGCCAAACTCAAGATTGATCCCCCACCACAGCTTTTCGAACAAGGACCCCCAAAGACAGGCAACAAAAGAAGAAGAATTTCTCAAATTATTGATGAAACTTTTGTTACTGAAGATGTTCGTGTGGATGGCATGCACAGGGATCTGATCCTTACAAATGGTATCGTTGGCCCTGTTGATGGTCAGACATACTCAGTGCCTGAAAGAGGAATGGCTTTTATGAACAAGGCCTGCCAGTATGCTTTTCAGAGGGAAGATGAGCTGTGCCTGGCTTCAACTATTCAGCTACTCTGTCACAAGAAGTGTCTCAAGATCAACTCAGAGTATTCCAAGAAGTTTGCAAAGACTTTGCAGGATGAAATTGATAACAGATTAGATGTGGCCGAAGCTGAAGAAAGAATCAAAAATGATGACTATTGAAGATAGTGTCAGCCCTTTTACCTTCACCTTTTATTTAACTTATGTAATGAACTTGTAATTTTTCTTTAAGTCTTAATAAAATCATGAGGTATGTTTGTTTAGATCTGTTATGTGTAAGAAGAAGCTGTTAAACTCACTTACCTTAACTTAGTTAGATCTAGCATTATTTATGTTTAAATAGGGGGAGATTGTTGGGAATCTAAACTTGTTAGATTCCCTGTTCATTGATTTAAACATAATTAGGCTGATAGATAGTCCCTTGCCTGTGCCAAGGAGGCAGGCAAGTTTCGCAAGACTCACAGAGATCCAAGTCTCTGTGAGCAACCTCAGAGGAGTCCATGTCAGAGACATTGTCAGGGAAGTCGAAGATTACCTGAAGACATACTCCTTGGCTGTGATGGATAACAGCCAAGATGTATTAGGGACTCTGAGGGGTTGAGAGTTAACAGGGGTGGCAATACCCTGATAACTCTCAGCACACTTTGGACATGCCATTTGTGTGTTCGAGAATATGAAGAATAAGGAAACTGTTTTTGACAACTGTTCCTTAAAGCATAATGGAAGACTACCAAGAATAGAAGGACATCATGTGACTGATGTGGGAACTTGTAAAAGCTTGTGTAGTCGACATCAAGTACTGTTTAAGTCAAACTCGTAACACTATAAATAGGATGTGTATCCATGCATTAATGTTTAACACTTTGAGATATTAAGAACATTAGTGCGTATAACTTAGTGAATCAAACAGCTACGACTGTATTCATAAGTTAAGGTTTATTGTTGTTCAAAGTGTGCACAACACATTGTCATCAAACGGTGTTATCCATAACACTTGTAATTCTTTATTATACAATAATAAGATTACGTTTGAAAAGTAATACCTTGTGTTGATTAAGTTAAGATTAGGGTTTCTTGCATCGTTTAGGGACTTTCAAATATTTTGCTCAAACTAACAATGAGACCGATGGTTTACTCGTTCTGGATGAAGTAGTCAGCAAGGGAAAATTTGTCATTGAGTTGTTTTGTGGGAAGAAGTGGGTTTCGGAATTTTCACCTTCCAAAAAGAGATTGTCTTACCGGTGGGAATGATGTTAACATATATATGTAGTATTCGTCTTAAATACGTATGATCCATAAGCCGAAATACAGATTCATTTGGGATGTAGTAAATGGCAATAAAACGAGAATCATCGAGCTCCTGTCCGGCCAAGAACAACCTTTGTTGGTCTATGACTATGCCTTCCTTGTCCTTTGTTAGAAATATGTTTTACGTATTAGAAAGTATCGGTTACTCCAACAATATTCTAAGTAATAGCTCGTAGTTTAGTTTTACTTTATTATTCAAACAAGGCCAAGCCAAGCCCACAACTTATGTGAGGCCGGCGTCCCATTGTAAGCCCAAGCCCATCTCATGGGCTTGGGTATATAAACCCTCTCCTTAGTTGGAGAGGGTGGTGGTTCACTTTCATTTTTACACATAGTTAAAGTGTGTTTTCATACTTTCTCTCTCTAAGTGTGTGTGTGTTTTCACCATCTTTCTATCTCTGTCTCTTTCTAGATTAAGCATAGATTTACAATATCCTACAAATGGTATCAGAGCCATGGGATGATTGTATTGTTTATGTGTTTGTGTTCTTGATTTTCGTGTCTATTTTGATTCAAATTCATTCGATCCAATTTTTTTTTGTGTTTTTTATGGTTTAATCTTGATACAAATCATCTACATAGTTGTGGTAGTGATTTGGTATTGTTACTTTGGTTAAAAACACAAAACATTTGGGTGTTTGGATCATATTTTGGCTTAAAATCTTGAATTGGTTATGTTTTATCCGAGAAAAGTGCACATCGGAATATTTAAGGGTTTTGGATTGCGATCAACATTCCGATCAATATTACGATCCAACATCCCGATAGGGTTTCATCATTCCGATCCATATTGCGATTCTTTATTCCGATAGGTATTCCGATTCGTTATTTCGATAGGTATTGCGATTCGTTATTCTGAGAGGCTTTCTGATTCGTTATTCCGATAGGTATTGCGATTCGTTATTACGATAGGTATTCCGATTCGTTATTCCGATAGGTATTGCGGTTCGTCATTCCGACAGGTATTGCGATCTACATTCCGATAGGTATTGCGATCTACATTCCGATAGGTAGTGCGATCTACATTCCGATCAGATATTCCGATAGACATTCCGATCAATATTCCCATCAATATTCCGAAGAACCCAAAATTATTCCTTAAAAATTTCGAATCGTGAGTTTTTGTTCGTCTTGGAATTTTTTGGTCATCGAGAACATACTTTAGGGGATTTCAACATTACTTCTCGACTTCTACACACAACAACAAACACATTTACTTTCTCTCATTGTTCGATCAACGTTTTGTAAATCTTTACATCAAACTTCAATGGAATCGTTGAATTCGACATCTCAAGAGGGAAAATTGCATCTAATGCAAAACACAGCTGGATAAAGTGGTATAACGTTATTTCGACTACTTCAGTCTCATCCTGTAACCCTTTCATGGCTTCAATAAGGAAGTGAATTTGTGACACTCTTTGGTCAAGATCGTTTTACATTCATCGACTCAATATTCCTCAACTTGAACCAACTAGCTGAGCAACTTCACAAAGAAGACTTTAATCACTCTACATCAGTATCTGCATATAAAGCTCTAGTGACACAACTTACGTACTTCTTCCAATTCAACATTGTTAAGTCTGAAAATTCAGGGATATGTCAGCCATTTCTTCAATACACACATATGGAGGTTAAAGAGTTCCGTGGTAAACTGTTGAAATTCATGACATCGGTCTCGTCTTCGATTTATGAAAGATACCGACTTCAGCAAGCGTATGATAGTGGAGTGCAAGATTCTACGATGCAGATGTAAGAGGAGAATGGTCAAACGGTTGACAAATTGGAGGCTGATAAATATTGCAATTGCATAGAATCACATCATGATACCAGCAACACGTCGGGGAATGTTACAGGCATCTCTTATAATGACAATAATATCTGTTTATGACGAAGAACCTACAGATACGGTACAATCGAATGTTGCATACGATGTTTATGCCGATGAAATACCACATGTTGAGTGATAGGTGTACATCTTTTAGGAAAAAGAGCGTAAAAGCGGTAAGTATTAAGCGTACGTTTAGGAAAACGTAAACACTTATGACCCTTTGTGTGAGTTCGTTCTCAAAGAGGCTTGGTGTGTGTGTTAAGACTTGATTAAGTTTGAGATTAATATTATTGAGAAGAAAGAAAAGATAAAATGATGACGGTTACGATTAAAATTAAACTACGACGAAAACTAAGACGTAAAACGTAAAAACGTGACGAAATTTAAAAATTACCCTAAAAATATCTAGAAAATCAAAATAAATCCCTAAAAATGCAATTAGAGTTTACCAAAAATCAAAACTTATTCAAACATTTTATTTAATTAAATATTAATTTTTGAATGCTAATTAAAGCCCTAAAATCAATTTAATTAATAAAAAGACCAAAATAAGATTTTTCAATTTGTAAACCTCTAAAATAACTTAATTAAACTAAAAAGTATTTTCGAAAAATTTAAAACTAATTAAAACTATTTTAAATTATTAAAAATTAAAATTAAATATTAAAATAATATTAAAAATTCAAAATTTATAAAAAATTCTAAAAAATTGCAAACTACTTTATTTTAACTTAATAAAACCAGAAATGAAAGTGAAATGACCTAAATACTCCTATTGGGCCTCCAAATGGGCCAAAAGTGAAAATAGTTTACAAAATGGGCTTTTTAGGCCCAATAAGAAAAATGTTAACCAAATGAGCCCAAAGTTTCCAGATAAGCTTAAAATTCAATTTTAAAAATAAAACTCTAAAGGCCCAAAAGCTGAATCAGTGCTTATCACAGCTTAATAGAATTCAACTTATTCTTAATGGGCTTTTTGGCCCATTAAGCCATAAGCTAATGCCATAAGATGAAAACTGACACACATCCTTCTTATATGATTATAAGGTTGTTTGTAAAAAGAATTCTTGAAAAAGCTCAAGAAATGAGCCTGAAATAAGCCAAAGCTCTCTACAGAAAACGACAAAATAGTCGTTTTTGAGTTCTAGACCACTTCAAGAGCTGATTCAAGTTGCAAAAGGTTTTAAATGACCAAACTAAGCTTAATCAACAAAAAGATTTCAAATAAGCACACTCAATAAGCTGGAAAAAGCAATAAGCTGTTTTGAAAAACAAAAGTCAATTCGTTTTCTAGTCAAACTTAAAAGTCAAAGTCCAAAAAGCTCCAGATCAAGTAAATGGGTCAAATAAGTAAGACTGATTACAAAATCTAAGTTGTTGCACAATAGAATAAGCCAATATAGCTTATTATTAAGTTGATGAACAATTTACACTATCAATGGGAACTTTCAGTGGGAAAGAGTTCCCACTGCTTAACTTTTTTGATTTGCTTTTTAAGTTAGATTCACTTGGTTTCTTTGGAAAAACAAGGCACCCCTACAACCAGTGAGTTGTAGGGAGTCACAAACAAGCAAGAAATCACAATTCCAACAAGCCAATTGATACAGTTTAATCAAACAGTGCTCAGATATGATACAAACATGAAAATAAGTAGATCTGGCGATTAAAAAGCTGTTTGAGCAAAAATAAGCCAACCAAAGTCCACCAAATGCATACAAAAGCTCAATTAGACTCACACAAATCAACTGATTTCATGCAATGGTTACAAGATTTGAACTAGATTAAACCCTAAGTGACTTAACTGTTTTACTGATGAATACTAACAACCTGTTTGCTGAACTACTTGACCACAAATCCAATTTTAAATGACTAGAACAGGTTATCAAGTTTCACAAAATCAGTTTTATCACTGGTTATCCCTATATTAGCATACAATCTAGGTGTTCACCAAGTTTCAGTTCACAAGACCCTAAAACAACTTAGATTTGCCAAGATTCAGAATTAGAGTTTGAGAGCACAAGTTATGCAGATATAAGCATACAATCACCTTAATATCAGATACAAACACTCAACAACCCTAAACACCTATCAATAAACAAAATCACCTAAACAATATGCAATCCTAAGCACCCTTTTAAAATCTCAAATCTAAATTTAACAAAGGAAAAAAGGTTTTTGAGACTTGAACAAGCTTAAACATGTATCATAATAACATTATCATGAACTAACAACAATATTCCAAGCATAAAAACACATCATTTAACATCAGACACCAAAATCACTTGTAAAGTTCTTAAAAGGGAGAGAAATGCTCAAACCTCAGGAATGTACATCCACACTCCCGAATCTAAAAGCTTATGTGGTAGCTTAACAACCACAAGCTTCCAATACAACACCCTGCTAAGATTCAACAAGGTCAAGAACAACAGTTATATAAAAAGATGAAAATGAAAATGAAACAGATTTCTTCCAATTTGTACCCCACTCCTTGAATCTTCCCAAACCACAAGCTTCACTTCACCTTGATAATCTCCTTATCAGGGTGCTATGATCAACTTATGATCCAAGAACTTCAAGTGTTTGAACAAAACTTGGAAAAATCAGATTTTTGTAAACTTTTGAAACAATCTTAAAAACAAAATTTGAAACTTCAAACACAAATCCAAAACATGTGAACAATAACAAGTAAAGTAAATTGGGACTTGGTATTCTTCAATAAATTCATACTTTTTTCATTAACAGAAAAAAAGGTTTACAGACTTTCACCAAAGGAAAAACCAAGAACAAGAGTAAAGGTTAAGCCTTATACCCTTTATATAGAGGGTGTACATGTGTTCTACAAAGCAGAAAACTAAAAACTAAAAACCCTAAGTGACGAAGTCCCATTTTTGCCCTTGTGAAGTTTGAATATTTTGACTGATCATGTGAATAATTTTGGACTTATGTTGATGCCAGTGGTGTAGAGGTGATCTTATGCGTCCAATATAAGCTTAGGATGTAAGCTTGAGTGTGGGACGTTGATTCTCTGCATGTTTTGTCATCTTCCCAAAAGTATGTAGTAGGGGAATCTTCATGTGACACATGGGGTGAGGTGGCATCAAGTTTGTGGGTGGGGTTATGTTTATAAGACCCTTAATCTTAAATCTGGACAAGATTAGGGCTTAATTTACAAAGGTTAAGAAAAACCCAAATGTGTTCTTGAGATGAATAGTTGAGGTTTGATCTGATTTGGGTTTTGAAAATGCGCGAGTTTATAACTAATTATAAAATTAGTTATTAAACGTGGTTAGTGGTTTGTGATGTGGCAGTTTGGTGGGTTTTGATTGGGTGAAAGAGATAGTGGGGTGAGGTGGCAGCTTGGTATTGGTCTAGGTAAGTATTCTTGTCGTCCATGTTTAACCCCTCAATTCCTTTCTTTGTTTCATTCCATGTTTAATCAGCTAACAAACGAATTCCTTTGTAAATGAAGTTTTGTTTTTTGTATTTTGGCCACAAAAACTTTCCAAAGGGTTTAATAAGGACTTGTTTTGTAATTCATGATATTTGAAGGGTCAATCTTGACATGTCTTCATTCTTCAAGGTCTTCACTTGTATTCTTGTCTTCATGGAGGACTAAAAGTGATAAGTCTTCAATTTTGAGGGACCATTCTAGCCAATTCTTCAAAGTTAAGGGTCCTTTTTGTAAATTTGACAAACTTTAGGGGCCAAACTTGTAATTATGAATAAACAAGGGTATAAAGTGTCAATTCTTCAATAATGAAGGACCCTTCTTGTTCAATCTGCAATTCTTCAAGGACTTTTCTTGGAAAATCAACTCTAGGGTCTGGTTAATTGTGCGGCTTCTTTTCCCGTGTTCGTTTTTGCTTGTTTCTTGTGATCTTTTGTCATTTTCTCGATGTCCGTACCTAAAATACACATTGAACAAACACAAGAATATATTTGGCACTTTTTATGATATTTTAACCATTTTAAGCCCGTTTTGAACTATTAGACTATGTATAAAAGCAGTCTCATCATTGAGCATTCTGAAAATGTTGTAAGTAATCATGATAAATGCTGTATGACTGCTTCTTCTAAGATTGAAGAGCTCAAAACGATTGCAGCTCAACAATAAAAAGATCTCGAGGATGCCAAAATTGAATTTTCGAAGAAAACGGATAAATATGAAAAGTATTTTGAAAAACTTGAAAATTCAAACGTTGTTCTTGAACGAAAATTAAATCAAAAAATACAAGATTCTAAAGCCGAAAAAGATAATTTTGTGAAACAAATTACTTTGCTAGAAACTAAGTTGGCATCCCAAGACATCTTACAAAAGGAAAATGAGACCTTAAAACAGCGTTGTAATGAGATAAATAATTCAATTGTAGCGATGAGGTCTAAAATTCTAGAGTCAACGACTTTGTTAACTACCAAAAATGCTGATTTAAAGGCTCAGGTTCAGAAAAAGGTTTTTGCTATAGCTACTCTGAAAAACAAGCTAAGGAAAATTAAGGGCACTAGTGAGGACACTAAGCTTGAAAAACCATCAATCTTGGGGAAACCGCCTAAAAATCAGTCCGTTCGACAACCGACTGCATTTAGATCTGAGCGACCAAAATCCTCGAGACCGCGGTTTGCCTCCCAAGTTGATATGGTTCATCTTTCTAGACCAGTCACTCCACTATCTAGGCCTAACATGATCAAATCAGCCTATGCAAAACCTACAAACAAGACTACTACTAGTGATTCTAGGTATTGTTCTAAGAATATGTCACAACATAGGTCGAATAGCATGCCTAATAATCACTATGTAGATGCATCTCAGAAAATGACACAAGCAAGAACTAGAATCTCTAGATCTCGTTCGAACCACAAACACGGTGTTTGTTCCGTATGCATGAAAAGTTTCTTCACGACAAATCATGCGGCTTGTGTTACTAAAGTCTTGAAGGAGCTAAACTCCCGTGCTAAAGGAGGGATTCCTTAAGGAAATAGGTTTTCTATCGCTAAGTCTTCCGCTGTGCATAAGAAAACCATGTCGCCTAGATCCAATCTTAGGTGGCAACCCACGAGTAGGATTCTCAAATCGAGTATTCTTCAATGGGTTCCGACAGGAAGAATGTTTCTCTCTAGCACCCCCAAAGTTGGATGTGAATCCCTACAGGCTACAAGCATAGATATCGCTAACCCATGTGAAAGAATGCAAATTGTTGATGCAAATGCAGGTACCAAAGTCAACGTTCATCGAGAACTAACACATCCAACTGTTGTATACCGAAGAAGCAGATATCGGAGAAACAACGCTTAAGTTTACAACAATGGCTCATCGTTAAATAGCAGACGATGACCCGAGCTTCAAATAAAGGAAAGTTTATCGCCGATGATAAACTTATCCTCACAAACGAGAAATTAAATTTTCTCGGACACGGGCTATTATTAAAACTGTTCAAAAGCTTTAAGCTCGTGTACATGGTTCATTGTTCAATGTCAGACAATGACCCGGACTTCAAATAAAGGGAAGTTTATCTATGCAACGATAACTTACCCTCAAAACGAGAAATTAAATTTTCTCGGACACGAACTTACATTAAAACTCTTCAAAGGTTTTAAGCTCGTGTATACGGTTTGCAGTCACATGACAGATGGTAACCCGCGCTTCAAAGAAAGGAAAGTTTATTGCCGATGATAAAGTTATCCTCATTAACAAGAATCTCGGACACGAGCTTACATTAAAACTATTCAAAGGTTTTCAAGCTCGTGTAAATGGCGTATAGTCACATTTCAGATTATGCCCCGGACTTCAACAAAAGGAAAGTTTATCGTCGATGATAAACTTATCCTCACACCGGGAACTTTACAACTTCTCGGACTTGAGCTCGTTTCGTAAGATATTCAAAATCTTTAGCTCAAGTAATTGGTTTTCAAAAAATGGCATGTCTTCTGGAATCGATAATATTTACGATCCTATAAATGTCGTTTAATAATGACACGGGGCTGTAACTAAAGTTCGAGCAAAAGTTTAAACGATTTAAAACATACTCCATATGGCTTGTAGTTATTTCAGACTGCAACCCGCTTTTCATATTAAAGTCAAGTATTTCTTATGAAAGCTTTGGCTCACAACGGGAATTAATTTTCTCGGGCATGGTTTACTTTATAACCATGTAAGGGATTGTATTTATGTTATAGCACAATCTAACACGAATATGTACGCATCAGTGCATTTATTTGTTAAAACAAGAGAAATCTTGTTTTTATGAAGCTATCGTCTCTACAACGATAACAATTTACAATTGGTATCTACATACTCGACGATGTGACTACTCAAACAACGACTACAACTCTTTCAATAGAACACGGGTCAATAATTGAGGGGGAGCAATTGTCCAGCATTCAGAATCTTCGATGTCGAAAGTGCCAAGTTCACATATTGGTGTCAAGACAACAATACCGATCGTACATGTGGTGTCAAGAGATGACTTAAGATGTGACGAGGCGACCAACATTTGCCGACAAGAACCATTTGATCTTATCATATGATGTTCTCCTCAATCAGGTCCAACCTTGTCTATTTATTCTAATATGATGAATATGTGATCATTTTACTAATTGGTATCGTATCTCAACATTTGGTATCATGAAGATAAAACGGACTTGCATTTTTCTTCCCAAAACTTTGTAAAAACTTCCTTAAATAAATTGATATTATAAACATCGATTGGGTTAATATTTTTAATATGGGGGAGAAAATGTGATTTAATATGGGACATGATTAATCAAAAATGGTTTGACTTAACGTAATGGCTCATCCCGACATGTGCGAAATGTTTTCGAATATCATGGCATATGTTAAGGGGGAGCAAAACGGATTTGCACATTAAAATGGATTTCATGGTGACATATACTTACCCTAAACCTATTTATTTCACGACGATGAAGATTGTGGTGACAAAAGGTTGGTAGGATAGGTTAAGTCCAAAGATTCTTCCAAAACCGGAGGAATCTTCCCAAGGACATTCCATAGCTAGAAATAGTAGTCCTTAGGAAAGATGGGAAAAGATTGTAAACGTAGCTGAATGCCGACCAAGTACTTAAGTTAGCACTAGAACAATCACAACAAGGTGCTAGTTATGACGTATTGGTAAGCATTGAAGGGGTTGAAGAATGAAAAATAATTGTAAAGATAAAGGGTGAAAACAAAGAAGCCCTCCTTACAACCTTAGGCAAAACCCGGGTCAACTCATTAACTATTGAGATCATTTTTAATGATGCTCGATATTGAAGATAGACATCATGGACCCAGTGATGTAATGCACAACTCATCCCAGCTAACTCAGATATCTCTCAAAAGTTATTTGTTTTATTCACACGGAGACAACGCATTATCTATCGATTTATTCACTCCGAATATATTGATATTGAAATGGTGGCACTCCTCTCCAGCCTCCGATCACTAAAAATCCAAAATGCATGATCGAGTCTAGAGCCATATGAGATCATCAAATATCTCATTAGGACATACTTCCATAATTCCTTGCTTCTTCACACACTGTGAAAAGTAAGAAAGATCTTAAGAGTCCTACGCAAAATCTTCATGATCTTGCCTGAACATCCGAGTAATATGAAAGTATTTACAATGAAGATAGAAATCCTTCTTGAGCAAATATCAAAAAGCTAATGGTAGGTGACTTGTGCGATTCTTTACGATCAAACTTGTGATAACTGGAAAGAAACAGTTGTTTAATTCTTTATGAATTTAAACACGTTCCAGGCCTCTACGCAATATCTTAGTAATCTTGCCTGAACACTCAGAGTGGCACCTTAGTGTTCACAGTGATATGTGGAAATCCTTCTAGTGTTAACCTCAAACAGCACTTGGTAGGTAACTTGCAAGATTCAATATGAATCAAGCTCGTGACAACTGGAAAGCAACGATGGTGCGATTCTTTAATGAATCAAACTTGTTCCAGGAATCGAAACTGACGGTTTCAATCATGCGGATAACTTTATCCAAATGATGCACTCTTTACGTTCGCAGTCAGCTTTGGACGGTCGAGTAAAGAGAACGGGTTTACCCGCGAAATCTTGTCAATGAGATTTTTAATCAACTCTACCTGCCACAAGTACGATATTTTATATCGTCCAACGGTCTTCACCGACCGGAGGTAAAATGCTACCAAATTAGAATGAAATGTTCAAATCTATTTCGTTCTTATCTACTTATGTTGCGGCATTTGAAGACGGTGTCATTGCAGAATCCGAGAAGAAGTCGTCCCCGCATGCTTATACTTTATGCACTTAATACTTCATCTAACTCTGGAAAGCCTAAAAGTCAAGTCTTCCGCTGTATCAAACTCTAAAGCTTTCAAGAATTATGAAGGTATAAGTATGTGGGACATGAAGTCACGAAGAGGTGAATATCACAAGTGATAGATGCACAAGATCAAGGCAATAGATTAATGCTCAAGATTGATATCAAAGATCACATCAACATGTTCCAGAAAAGAAAAAGAAAAGAAAGACGAAGACTACGAGCTCAAGACAAGCATAGTATGCTAGGTTTATTTTATTATTGTAACTTGGGTAATGCCCTTGTTTGAAGTGACCTCCCTTAGGGGGAGATTGTTGGAAATACGTTTTACGTATTAGAAAGGATCGGTCACTCCAACAATAGTCTAAGTAATAGCTCGTAGTTTAGTTTTACTTTATTATTCAAACAAGGCCAAGCCAAGCCCATAACTTGTGTGAGGCCGACGGCCCATTGTAAGCCCAATCCCATCTCATAGGCTTGGGTATATGAACCCTCTCCTTAGTTGGAGAGGGTGGTGGTTCACTTTCATTTTTACACATAGTTAAAGTATGTTTTCATACTTCCTCTCTCTAACTGTGTGTGTGTGTTCTCACCATCTTTCTATCTCTTTATCTCTCTAGATTAAGCATAGATTTATAATATCCTTAATCTTGGCTTTGACACTGCCAGTAGTGAAGCAACTTTTGACTTCTAGAGGCATCCTTTTTCTGGTGAATGTTTTGACATATATCGTCATACAAGTCCATTAGACATTGTAAAATTGTAATCTTAAGTGTATGGTAATCATCAAGAAGCTGCTCTCCGGCAAAGAACAATCTTTGTTGGGAGGGATCCATTGCGTCTTTATCCCAGATCGTGGCTTTCATGTTAGCGATGGTTTCAAACCTGTCGACTTCGAGAGGGATTGTCTTTCCAGTGAGGATGGTCTCGACATATATTCGCATACATCCCTTAAGCCTATGGGTGATGAAGACGGTGGATTTGTGTAGGATATTCTATAAGGGTATGGCTATCCTCAAGGAGCTTTCCACCAAAAAAACATTTTTTGATGGTATGCAGAAATACCATCCTTATCCTGGATCTTGTCTTTCACTCTGCCAATAGTGTCGACCATTCGACTTCCAGATGGATTCTTTTATCGGTGTGTCTGTGACTGCCTTAACAGATAATTGTATCCATGTTGGAGATTTAAGGCCGAGTGAGAGGGTAGACGTGCTTTGATTCATAGCATGTACTTTTGGGAACTCTATTGATCTAGCAACTCTTAAATCCTTTTACCAACTATAAAAATCAACTAGCTCATCGATCGTTTTAGGTGCACTAACATGGCGGGGGTGGTGGTGGTGGTGGTAGTGTTCTTGGAAAATCAAAGTGGGGAAGAAGAAGTTAGGATGGCTTGAAATGACGAAGAAGTTAGGATGGCTTGAGATAACAAAAAAGGTTAAGTTGTAACGAATCAGGGGTTTTTCGCATGAAATTAAGAATATAACGCATAGTTATGGCACAACAAGTTTTTGAATGCTTCAAAGCATCTACCGTACAAGTAAGTATCGATCTCCCTTTTGATGTCACTCGTGACATTCCGAATGTTATTAAGAGGTTCAGTGTGGGGGATTCCGACCTAGCTAGAGTCCAATGACATCTTTTTAAATCTATTTATAAATCAAATAAAATTAATTAAATTAACATAAACTAAATAACATAATATAAATAACAGAAAAACAAACCTAGACATAATTATAAACGATAATTAAATAAAAGAATAAAATAAAAAAAAGACTTACTAAATCACCAGCAAGTCAAGATACGTGTTAGACACGCTTAGCACTAAAGAGCTGAGGCACGTGTTTGATACGCTTCCCTTAAAACAGATTCGCCGTCTGTTTCCCACGGTACAACAGCCGAGACAGTAAGTTGTACTGTCGGACTTAACAAAACTGCCCGGAATTTCACCTTTATAGATGCGTACTCCATATGTTGGAAATCAATAATATTACTTATTGATTTGATGTGTGAAAAATCTATGGAATTAAGCCTCTATTTATACACAATAGACTCCCTTCCAGTTTAGTCATCCCGCTGACGTGGGACAAAAAATAAACTATTTTTCCTCTTTAAGCATGATACCAAATGCCTAACTTTGAGACATGATATCTCATTCACATCACCTTCATTTTGGACACATAAAGGCTCATTGCGAAGCTCTCTTCAAGGAGAACGCGAACGTATAAAGTATCACTAATATATATGATACATACATATACATAATTGTGTCCAAAGTTGGTCAAAAGTTATTTTGCCAACAATATTTTCCAACAATCCCCCACATGAATAGAGATCGGTTGTAATACACAAAAGTTTCAATAAAAATCCAATAGTTGAATCTTGCATAGGATAGGTAGGTGTGACCACTTGAACCTTCCTTTGTGAGATGCACTTAGTCTCCTAGATCTAAGTAGACGCGATGTCTTTGAACTTAGCCTCTGTTTATGTAGACGAAAATACACACTCACACAAGACTCTCCCTGACATTGTCAAGTCCTCATAGTCGTGTTCGTTATGGTCATGAACACTAGTCTGGTTCTGCAAGAGCTCTTAGAAATTACGCCCCCATAATTTCCTTCGAAGCGACCCCTACTTCTCTCTCACATAGGTGATTTCATCTTGAATCATTAAAAACATATGTTTTATGATTTCATCTTGAATCATCATGCTTTATGATTTCATCCTAAATAGTTTAATCCATATGTTTAACCTCTCAATAAGTCACATTGTTCTAGGAATGGACTAGGAAAGTTACTGTATTAAGTAACTCCCCCAAATTGACGTGACTTCCCCATATTTCTATGATTAGGTTGTCCTATTGAACCCAGATCTTGGGATATCCAGTCAAGCGGGTTAGGTTTTCCTTCATAGAAACTCATTCCTTCAAGGGCTTTAGTGCCATTCCTTTAGACGACTCCTTAACTAACTCTATGCTTAACCCTTTTGTAAGCGGATCTGCGATGTTATCCTTTGACGTTACGTAGCCAATCGTGATAACTCTAGTTGAGAGTAGTTGTCGCAACAATCACAATCTATGATGGATATGTCTCGACTTACCGTTTTACATTTGTGATATGAGCTCGGTCAAATTCTATTGACTATCACACTTTATAAACATGGCCGTTACCGGTATACGCCATCTTGGTATGTCCTTTACGAATTAGCGTAAACTTTCCAGTATATTCTATAAATTTATCTCAAATAATAAATTCTTATTTCATCATAGATTTAGCTATAATTGTCTCTTTGAAATACTTTCAAGATTTCTAATACATAGCTTTCCACTTGGGATAAATACATCCGCTCTAGTGGATCTAGATTCTTATATGTAAGAATCTATATTTGCATTACTCTATCACTTGATAGTAGTAGGATATCTTCCATAATGCAATATTATTAGTATCATAGTACTCAAGTAATACTTATTCAAATGGTCCCCACTTGAAATACTAATATATCTGTTTGCCTGATTATAAGTTCAAAATCAGATCATACACACTTCATTAGACACAAAAGATGCTCAATATTCTTTGAGTATTCAAAATGGGCAACACCTTTACCTCTATTTCAAATAGATTTAAAAAGATGTCATTGGACTCTAGATAGGCCGGAATCCCCCACATTGAACCTCTTAATATCATTGTTATCTTAATGTTTAACTTTAAAACAAATCCATATGGGTTCAAAACAAACCGAATAACTCTTGAAGTTCATGTCAAATCTTGACTCCAACATATCGTTAGTGGATTTATTCATCTCGTTATCACTTATAGTAATAAGTATACCATCTCTGTATAAACACAAGAGTACATATTTACTATTGAACACACATACATACATTACATTTGAATCCACATTCTGACATGATATGGTCAAAAAGTTTGATGTCATTGTTTGATAGCTTGCCTTAAACCATATAATGACTTAATTAGCCTACAAACTTTTCCCTCTAGCATAGGAACCATGAAACCCTCAGGCTGGTTCATGTATAGTTCCTTTTCTAAATCCCTGTTTAGAAATATCGTTTTCACATCCACATAAGAAACTTTCAAAATTTCTTAATGCGGAAATAAAGTACCATCATAATTGAGGTTATTCGCGTAACATGCGAGTAAGCATCAAAGGGAAGATAGACCTTCTTGTTGTCTAAATTCTTTGATTACTAATCTTGCTTTGCACATGTCAATGGTGACATCGACTTTTATCTGCTTTTTGAAGATCCATTTATAGCCTAGTGGTTTACAACTTAAGGTACATCCACGAGCTTCTAATTTTACTTTTGTAAAATAGAATCTATTTCACTTTTAATGGCTTCTTTCTATTGATACCCTTTCAAAGAAGTTACTGCTTCTCAGTAAGAAGTGGACTCATTTTTTTATTTTTTTTACCATAAAGAAACAAAAACTGAATCTAACCAATCTCTCGGTTCATGTCATTTTGTTTCTTATAGGTTTAACCTCTTATTGGGTCAGTCTTGTCTCTCTTCTAAGAGATCAATATCATCTCGTTGTCTCTGACCTTGGACAACCTCGTCATCTATTCTAGATGATCTTTCAATTTCCTTCGTAAACAAGGAATATATTTCCGAAGAATGAATCATTCCTTAATTCCATTACTATGTCTATTTTCGATTCATGTACAATGAAACGATAAGCACTGTTATTTATAACAAATCCTGTGAACATACAATCCATGGGTTTAGGTCCAATCTTTTGAACCATGAATTTCATACGGATATCTTAGCTAGATATCCCCCACATTTGTAAGTACTTATAAGATAGTTTTCTTCTCACCCATAGTTCGTAAGAAGTATCTTATTTTATTTACAAGGGATCTTATCTAAAAGATACGTAACCGATATAATCGCTTTCCCCCACATGCCATGGCTTAAACCTGGACTTAAGAACATGGCATTAACCATTTCTTCTAAGGCACGATTCTTTTCTATATCAAGAGCAATGAACTTGTGTCTTATTATAAGTTTAGCATAAAAATTAAGAAATGGAGACACATATTCACCTCCAATAACTTCGAATCACCTTATTATCGATAATAAGTTGGTTCTCAACTTATGTATATAGATCAAGCTTGTCTATATACATACTCTCAAGTAGGTGTACATTCAGCCAATATGATATCGAGGTTAGGTATCAATTCCAAATCACATAAAACCATGTGAATCATATCAAGGTGTTTTGTTATATCCGTTCAACCAAGAGAAAAGACTTATCAATTTGGCTTCAACGTAAGTTTTAATTTTGTAATTCGTGTCAATACAAAAATGGGAATCCAATTTGGTTTAACTGGACAACATGTTGAGTAAAAATTTAAAACATGTCAAAGTAAGTCATAACATACATTAAAAAAGGACCATTATAAAACATAATCAACTTAACCATTTTAAAGGCATAACCCGTATGCACTAAATTTATGTCATTCGTTAAATCGATTTTTATTTGATTTAAACACATATGAAAGCCAAATTTCATTAAGCAACCATCCGGACATAATATTACTACGAATCTCTGGCACACACAACGTTGGTTAACTTAGTGTCTTTTCCAAATGTGAATCGCATCTTCTTTTTTCTTGATATTCGTAGTTGGAGAGTTGCTCAAACTCGTTCTCTCTTAGGGGTTTTTTGGCAGAAATGGACAAGTCGATGGATGAAATTTGTAGTTTACCCTTACTTTTAGGTTGTTGGCTCGCCCAAAAACCAAAATCAGAGGTTACAAATTTAATCCATGTTTCTCCAAAAGATTTAAATCAGCAGGAAAACTTTGGCCCCGTGCACCTTTTTAAATGTCGACCGACCTTTTCTTCAAAACCAAGCTCCATGCAATAAGCACCTGTTCTAGTGACTTTTTAGCCAGGAATTGAGTTTGAACCAAATATCTATTTCTCTAAAAGTTATCTTTTAACTAATTAACTTGATGAATGTGATGAGAAAATGATACCATTGCAACAATACTACTTTGGTAATTTAATCTGTAACACCCCCGCTCCGATAAAGAGACTAAGTGTCACGTTATGGTGTCATATCAGAAACATAATAAAAGAAAGTCCAAAACATAACTTAATTATTAAACCAAAATAACCACATAGTAACCTCCAACAAAACAAAATTGCAAAAAAACGGGGTCCAAAATGTAAATGTACTGAAATCATGATAAATGTCATCAGTAAATTATTAGACTCAAGGTAACTCTAGACAAGCTCATAACCCAACTCTCAGTGCCTAGCTTCCCGCTTAATACTTGTCAGAAGAAAAGAAATGCGTCCGAGCTAGCGCTCAGTACACAAATATAATAATAAAGGCTGTAAAGAGAAGAAATACAATGGAATTTGCAAATCAATATCATAAGGAATGAACAAGGAGAATGAAACAAGGAATATCAAAAGAAAAATGAGAGAAATGTAAATGAAGTATCCATGAGCTCATACACATCACATAATATCATACCACACAACCACATAAGTGTACATAGGCGGCCAAACCTAATGTACCGACAGCGATATGGGGTGTATTGCACACATAACCCATTCACTGAATCACATAACATACTCACATGGCCTAGGATGCATCCATAAACTTCCTGGAAAACAAAGTCATAGTATGCACACTAGCTCATGACTAACATACACACACGTAATAATATATAAATGTGCACACGAAAGGGCACGTTTGTAACAACTTGAAATATTCGCATCTTATTATTATAATAAAGACGTACTCACTTGTGACCATTGTACTTATTAACGGTTTGTGCCGGTTATGAATGCTTATTGATTTGTCGAGAATACACGTATCCACTTTTGTTTAATTTATGTTGTTGAGTTTTCATGATAGATTACCCACGATTGTTAAGTCTCACGCGTCTAAAACCACATGTTACTTTGTTAACCACATTTGGGCCGAATACTACCAACTAAGAACCTGTTGGGCCGAATACATTTGGTGCACATAAAAAATGAATACAAATGAACAAAAGGAAAACTTGAATGCTTCCATATAACTAAAAACCTGGACATTCAAAAGAGTCAACCCAAGGTCAAAATCTAAAACCTGGAAAACTTATTTTAGTACCCACTCACCACATCAGGCCAACACACAAGCCGAGATTACCCCAAATGGGTGTATCACAAGATGCAGATTTCGGATTTTGGCTAACCCTAAACCAAAATTACCAAGATATATACTATCACATTTTATAGTCTCTCAACACAATACAAAAACATCAAACATAAATTCTGGGCAAGGTTTAGGAAACAAGTGGCCAGCTTTGGGTCAGCCGAAACACACTCCAACATCCTTATCCGAATATACCAAGCTGAAACCCCTCCTTATTGTGAGTCTTCATCCACCTATCTTTTATTTTTCTTGCATCCTTTGTGCATCATAGTAGTTGTGCTTGACCGAGTCTTTCCTGCGAAAACATATAACAAAGGGGTTAGCATATAGAAACCATTCCAAATTAAAACTAAGATACATTATGAGCTTGAACTAATGATAATAACTAGTTTCTACGAACCCACGACACCCACATAAATCTGTCAAGACCAAGCCGAGATCCCCCTTTCACATTTTATTGCCTTTTCTTGTAGAAACATTAGTGATAACAACCCCAACCAAAGACCCCACTCGAATCAATCACATAAAAACTGTTGAGGCCTTAAATACTTGTAAAACCAATAGAAACTTAGAAATTGTACAATTCCATTCACAAAAACACCAAATAAAGCCACGTATATAAAAACCCCCAATTTGTCAAAACCCTAATTTTATATATATTGAATTAAACACTAATTAGACCAAATCTAAACGCGAATTGACTAGTTAATAGATTAAAACCGAGTAATGAACAAACCCCCAATTTGACCAAAACCTTAATTTTATAAATCGGGTTATATGATGCAATTAACAAGTTTTTAGGTAAGAAAACACTAATTAATTATAATTAAACGTTAGATATATCAAAACCCCTAATTAGTTCGAAACCCTAATATCTAGATTAATTAAATCCGAGCAATACCCTTTGATAGATGAATGAATCTTGTGATTTTAAACCAATAAAACATCTTTATGTTCGAAGTTATAATCAAGAACACCTGAAAACGTTTTCTTTAATAAAGAGGAGTTAAAATTATCTTTGTATTGATTTATCACTGGATCTAACAAGAACACTTTGGAATCCACCTTGAATCGGATTAAAAAGGTTGTAAAGATGAAACCCATGTCAAACAAATCACTGATGAACAATGACACATCTTTTGATGTAGAAGGATTGGATTATATGAGTATAGGCTTAAAAATTGATAAGATTTAGATGAAACTAGGGTTGGGATATAATCAGTAAAGAGAAAGAAGGAGATGGGATGGTGGGAGTAATATGTTGTGTGTGAGACATGTAAACTAAAACAGACCGAGATAAATGAAATGTGTCCCCCTTAATTCCTGTTTGTATCGACAAAGGTTTGGGCCGGGTTGGGTTAAGCTGCTTTGGGCCGAGCCCATGAAGACTTGTGTTGGGCTGTTGGTTCGTTGGACTCATTAAGGCCCAAACTGAAAAGTCTATATATATTTTGTGTTATTAAGACAGAAGCCCACTTATAAAATTAACGAGTTCGTACCTCGGGTTATCCGTAAACAAAATATATTGTCAAGCGCAATTAGGATATCATGCATTTTACTAGTGTTATTATAGATGTCGTAACACGGTCATTATATTCAAATAAGTCGTGGATAACGTGGTCGTATTCTCGAGCTTCTTTACATTTTCATCCATTTGCTTGATTTACGAGGTGAGTTTATATCCCCACTTTTAATTGCTTTTAACTCTTTGGGGTGAGAACATTGCTTGTTTTTACGGATGAACATAAGTACCTTAAAAGTCATACGTGCCTACATGATGTCTAAGTAGCGATACCCCTAGATGCTTTAGCCCACTATCATGAATCGTTAATTACTTTGTGTAAACACAAATTTTATGGATATATCTATTGGGATTGGCCTCCCTATCTAATGTTGGTTGTGTGACCAAATTGGATACAATTACATTTGAGTAGTATTTACTTGGGCTCTTCTATACAAACTTGTTGGTACGGTTAACGTTTCGGTGTCATGAGCTTAGACGTAGGATATCATGAACGTATGGTATTTGATGATAATCTTGTATTTGTTATAATATTATTCGCCGGTTGCCTAACTAAAATCTTATGGTTTATCACACTACTTATACTTAAACCTATAAACTCACCGACCTTTGTGTTGACGTTTTAGCAATGTTTTTCTCAGGTGTCAAGGCGGAGGAGTGACGTGGTTGTGCTATGGAGTTAATTAAATCTATAATGATTTACCTTTGAGACTTGATTTTGATGTATAACATTTGGAAACTTGATTTATGTTATCATGGTGTGTAAAACAATTTCCTTGGGACAAATCTTATCTTTATGTTTTATGAATGAAAATGACTTTTCTTAGTCGTTCTTGTATCTATGTCTCTTGGTTGTCATGATAGTCACATCCTCGTGTAATTGTATACGTGGGCCAAATTGAGGGTGTGACAGATTGGTATCAGAGCCATGGTTATAGAGAACTAGGTTACTTTTATAAAAATCATTTTTACAAAGATTTTTGGTTAAAAACAAAATTTTGGAAAAAGAGTAACACTAGACTATAACTAGCTCTCCATCTCCATAGACCACTTCACTTCACGTCTTCCACACAAGTAAGTTGTAAGTTATAAGATTACGTTATATTACCTCATTACATTTATTACCACACTATTACATCGTTACAAGTACTAAATGACGTAATTTATAACTCTATGCTAAATGGTTTGTGCCATGCTATATAAACGTAAAATCGTCTTTTATTCCAACGCTACTTAAAACGCTATGCTTAATGGTTTGTGCCATACTATATGAATGCAAAATTGAATTTTATTTCGACGCTACTTGAAACGCTATGCTTAATGGTTTGTGCTATGCTATACGAATGCAATATTGAATTTTATTTCGACACAACTTGAAACTCTATGCTTAATGGTTTGTGCCATGATATATGAACGCAAAATTCAATTTTATTTCGACACTACTTGAAACTCTATGCTAAATGGTTTGTGCCATGTTACGTGAATGCAAAATTGATACTATTTCGACATTACTTGAAAACCCTACGCTAAATGGTTTGTGCCATGCTATGCGAATACAATATTGATCTTGTATCAACATGTCTTGAAAACTTTGTGCTAAATGGTGTGTGCCATGACAAACTAAAGTTACAACATATTTCAAAATTGATTTATTCTTACACATGCCTTTCTTAATTTGGCAGTGACATGTCTACCTCGCCCGAAGATTCGATGTACCTCGTGAGTTCATCCACGGATGGAGCACGGCGCGAGTCCTCCACTAGTGGTGCCTCACCTTTGTCATCCACTCGAGGAGAGCCGAGTGCTCGTGCACCTACTCGCTCCTCACCACCACCACTCATTTGCTACACAAGGCGTGGCAAGGCACCGATGATTCCTCCCTCCACCTCCTCATCTCATGCACCAAGGGCCCCTCGCTAACACCGTACCGCGAGGATGTCCGTGAGGTCCTCTTTGTTCGGGAAGAGATTAGCCGCAAGACATTTGGACTCTACCCGCACGATCCACAAGTCTCCAAAGCCACCATCCGTGAGAGTGCCTCCTAGGCATTATGCCCCTTCTCAACCTACTATGCCCATGCCACCCCCACCGTGCGGCTTAAATGGAGTCGAATGCTCTGCGGCCACCGAGGCACATGGGATGCCCCTCACCGTTTTATGAGACTTGCTACCTTGCGAAGCAAGGTGACCCATGTGCTTCGCAACATGGGTGGACTATCTTACGAGTCATTGATGAGACTCGAGGCTTGCTACGAGGCGGTCATTGCGAACTTAGGTAGGAATGCCCCACCCCCACCCGACTGCTACGCGGGACTTGCTAGGAGGATTGAGGACCAACACTATGAGGTTGGAGCATTGCTACTCTTTTTGTTGGAAATACGTTTTACGTATTTAGGAAGGATCGGTCACTCCAACGATATATACGTAGTATGGGCTCGTGATCCAATATGTAACAATATAACCCATGAAGCCCACATGTAGGGTGAGCTATATATACCCCCTCCTAGCATGTTAGGAGGGGTTGGAACTCACATTACACACACTTAATCTAACATTTCATATTTTCTCTCCACCTTCTCACTACTTTCTCTCTCTAAGATCTTCATCTAGCTCTCTCTCTAGTAATCATTCCATCTATTGTATAATCCAAGGATTATGATAAACTGTCAAATGGTATCAAGAGCCATGGGATGATTGTTTGGTTTATGTGTTTGTGTTCTTAATTCATAAGCCTATTCTGATCCAAAATCATACGTACCAATTTTTTTTGTTTTTTTATTGTTTAATCTTGATACAAATCATTTATATACTTGTAGTAGTGATTTGGTATTGTTACTTTAGTTAAAAACACAAAATTTTTGGGTGTTTGATTCAATTTTAAGCTAAGAATCTCGAAATTGTTGTGTACTATCTGAGAAAAGTGGTACTTTTGATTCCATATTGCGATCGACTCCATCGGAACGTTTGAATGGTTCTATATTACGATCTGAATATTGCAATCGCATAAACCAGGGGTTTCTACTTGCGATCGAATATTCCGATCACATCTTGCGATCCAAGGTTGCGATCCAAGGTCGCGATCCAAGGTTGCGATCCAAGGTTGCGATCCAAGGTTGCGATCCAAGGTTGCGATCTAAGGTTTCGATCCAAGGTTGTGATCCAAGGTTGCGATCCAAGGTTCCAATCCAAGGTTTCGATCCAAGGTTGTGATCCAACGTTGCGATCAGGTGTTGCGATCAAGAGTTGTGATCACACACTGCGATCAAGAGTTGCGATCACCCACTACGATTAAGAGTTGCGATCACCCACTACGATCAAGAGTTGCGATCACCCACTGTGATCAAGAGTTGCGATCCAACATTTTTCAAAAACGTGTTTTTGAAAAAAAATTAAGTGTGTTATTTTGTCTTGGAATTTTTGGTTTCTCGAGAACAATTATTAGGGGATTTTAACATTATTTCTCGACTTCTACACACAACAACAAACACAATTACTTTCTTTCATTGATCAATCGACAAGTAATCCTTACTTTCATTTATCATCGATTTTTAATGGATTCGTTGAATTCGACATCTCGAGAGGGAGAATTGCAGAAGATGCAAGAAGAAGCAAGACAAAAATGCCAGGTCTCATTTAGACAATTTGAATGTCATCTCTACGAGCTAACCAAGCTATACTACGGACCATCCTTTGTGGAAGTCTTTGGTCAAAATGATCCTTTCTTCATGGAGGCTATGATGATAAACTTGGATATTCTTCAGCAGCAACTTGACAAAGAAGACTTTAATCACACTGAATCCGTATATGCACTTCAAGTTCTTTTGCAACAATTTTCGACCTTTCTTCAATTCGATGTTGCCAAGAAAGAATATTCAGTGCTCTGTCATTCATTCCTTGAAGACATGCATACCGAGATTCAAGACTTTCGTGGTACTTTGTACAAATGCGTGACCTCTCTTACACATTTGTTTCAAGAACGATCACGACTTCAAATTGCTTATGATAATTGGAAGCAAGAAAATCCGATGTAGATGCCAGAGGAAACAAATGGTCTTACAGATGAATCAAAGGAGACCGCTTTGGTTAACGATGATAGCAGCGTCAATGCATCACGACAACGTGACTCAAGCATGCATGGCGAAGAGCCAATAGTTGAGGTACAATTGAATACTGAATCTCACAATGATCAACAAGATGTTGAGAACTCAGAACCCACCAATGACAAACATGGAATGGAAAAGGGTGATTCCACTTCTGATTCATCCGATGTGAGTCATAATGGGGGAGAGAATGATCAAAATGCTCAAGATCCTGATATATGCCTTATGACTGCTTCGCTAACCAATTCTACTTCTAGGATTGAAGAGCTTGAAACGATCATAGCTCAACAATCAAAAGAGCTTGAGGATACCAAAATTGAATTTTCGAAGAAAACGGATAAATTTGAAAAGTATTTTGAAAAAATTGAAAATTCAAACGTTGTTCTTGAACGAAAATTAAATCACAAAATTCAAGATTCTAAAGCCTAAAAAGATAATTTTGTGAAACAAATTACTTTGCTAGAATCTAAATTGGCATCCCAAGACCTCTTACAAAAGGAAAACGAGACCTTAAAACAACATTTTAATGAGTTAAATCATTCTATCGTAGAGATGAGTTCTAAAACTCTAGAGTCAACGACCTTGTTAACCACTAAAAATGCTGATTTAAAGGTTCAGGTTCAGAAAAAGGTTTTTTCTATAGCTGCTCTGAAAAATGAGCTAAGGAAAATTAAGGGCACTAGTGTGGACACTAAACTTGAAAAACCATCAATCTTGGGGAAACCACCTAAAAATCAGTCTGTTCGTCAACCGAGTGCATTTAGATCCGAGCGACCAAAATCCTCGAGACTACGGTTTGTCTCCCAAGTTGATATGGTTCAAAGTTCTACACCAGTCACTCCACTATCTAGGCCTACTATGATCAAATCAGCCTATGCAAAACCTACAAACAAGACTGCTACTAGTGATTCTAGGTATAGTTCTAAGAATATGCCACAACATAGGTTGAATAGTATGCCTAATAATCACTATGTAGATGCATCTAATAAAATGACACAAGAAAGAACTAGGATTTCTAGATCTCATTCGGATCTCAAACACGGTGTTTGTTCCGTATTCATGAAAAGTGTCTTCACGACAAATCATGCGGCTTGTGTAACTAAAGTCTTGAAGGAGCTGAACTCAAGTGCTAAAATAGGGATTCCTAAAGGAAATAGGTCTTCTACCACTAAGTCTTCCGCTGTGAATAAGAAAACCATGTAGCCTAGATCCAATCTTAGGTGGCAACCCACGGGTAGGATTATCAAATTAGTTAATCTTCAATGGGTTCCACAAGAAGGATGTTTCCCTCTAGCACTACCAAAGTTGGCTGAACCCCTGCATGGTTCCAAAATAGATATCGCTAACCCATGTGAAAGTATGGAAATTGTTGATTCCAGTACAGGTACTAAAGTCAAGCATCAACAACAACAAACCGGTCAAATCTCTGTATACCATTCAACTAAGGGTACTCTTAGCGTTTGGTTGCTGAAGAAGCTGATATCTACGAATCAAGTGTTTCAGGGGATTTACGATTAAGCTAACAATATGGGTCATTGTTAAATATCAGATGACGACCCGATCTTCAAATAAAGGAAAGTTTATCACCGATGATGATAAACTTATCCTCATTAACGAGAAATTAATTTTTCTCGGGCATGAGCTTATATTAAAAACATTCGAAGTCTTTAAGCTCATGCACAACGGTTTGCAGTCACATGTCAGATTGTAACCCGCGCTTCTAAGAAAGGAAAGTTTATCGCCGATGATAAAATTATCCTCATTAACGAGAAACAAAATTTTCTCGGACACGAGCTTACATTAAAACTATTCAAAGATTTGTAAGCTCGTGTAATGCTGTATAATCACATTTCAGATTATGCCCCGGACTTCAAAGAAAGGAAAGTTTATCGTCGATGATAAACTTATCCTTACAACGAGAAATTAATTGTTCTCGGGCATGAGCTAATATTAAAAACATTCGAAGTTTTTAAGCTCATGCACAAAAACTTACAGTTAAATATCAGACTGTAACTAGGACCTTAATTTTAGGAAAGCTTATCTTTCATGATAACTTTTCCTCGTAACGAGAAATTAATTTTTCTCGGTCATGAGCTTGTATTAAAACATTCCAAGTTTTAAGCTCATAAAGTAATGTGTATCTTTTAAATAAGAGAACTTTTCTTCTCAACGAGAAATTCATCTTTCTCGGTCATGAGATTTATGTTAAAACATTCAAAAATTTTCAAGCTCATGAAAACGACTTCTGTGACAACCACGGTTTTGATTCGTCACTTAGCTTTATTTTGTGCATATTTCGTGAACTTATGTGCCTTTATGTGTTTACGTGTTATTTGGTGTGAACAGAGTGTGGTTGGGACATCGTTTTCGGGTACGAGGTACTTGTGAGTGAAACGATGTATGATGTTTTTCTTGTTCATGATCTCACAAAGCAGTGACTATGAATCATGATGGTGTTATTTAGTGGTTTACGTATACGTATATGTATTATAGAAAATCGTATTTTTACGATTTAAGGTTTAGCATTTAGAGGTCTCGGATGAGGTAATTAGTCACGGGAGTATTTCTTGGGATGGTTTTAAGTTATTTAGGACTTAGTTAATTAGTTTATTTCGTATTTCAAGAGTTTTTTATAAAACTATATATTTTACGTCTTTTACGGTATACGCGTAAATTTGACTAGTTTTACGGTTTTGAGGTTTTGGAGGCTTTAGGAGCTGAAATAAATTAAGTAAAATTAAGGTAATATTAATGATACAATTATTAATAACAAAAAGAAAAAAAACGAAATTTAAGGGCTATAGGCCGGTTATGAAAAAAAAGGAACGAAAATAAAAAGAGAAAAAGTAGGAGAATTATATATTGCAACTTTACTTGGGTTGGGATTGGTATTATAATTTATAACTATATAAGGTGTTAAATAACATAGAAAGAAACATAAATCCCTGGAGAATCAAGGAGGTCGACTTTTTTTTGGGTTTTTAGGGTTCTTTATATTTTTTTTCGTCTTCCATTTGATCTTAAGGTAAAACCTTTAAATCCCTTTTCAATTAAAGTGTTTTTAATTCTTTCTTAATCATTCAATGATGGATTTAGGTTAGGGTTTATATTAAAATAAGTATATTAATGATATGTAATGATTAGAATAATTAGGGCTTGTAATTAATAAATTGTCGGGTAATTAATTAGGTTAGTTTAATTAAATTCGTAATTAAAAACTGGGCAGAATTTTAGGGCTAATGTTTTGATCATATCTAGAGTTCTACAAACTTTCAATTTTTGAATCTTATATCTCTGAAAAGGTAATTAAATTGGCTTTCAAATGAAAGAAACTAGAATTAGATTTGAGGTTAGGAAGTGGGCCAAAAACAGGTTACAACAGTCGGAGGTCAAAACAGTTTTGAAATCAGTCGGGTTTAATTTAATGTTTTAAGGTGGTTAGGGTACTTAGAAGTACAATTGGAATTTCAAACGAACATGAGAGTTAGTTTATATGTTATATAATATATATGTAAGAGTAATAATCAATTGGGATAGTGGAAGACCCTCTGATCATAACAAACTTTTCATATGTTCAAAATCGGTAAAATCTAGATAGGTGAAAGTATAAGTTGTATATCGGGGACTTAAAATTTGCTTTGATGTTGGGGAAAGGGCTGAGATTTTAGCTAACACATATAATTTTATGGTATTTTCATGGCAAGGAATGTGGGTTAGGTTGGGTGGGCGTTTGGCTCATAATACGGAGTATGAAAATTAGGATTGTTTTGGGTAAAATGTTAACGGGACGGGGTATGAACTTAACTAAGTTAAGGGCTTATAGAGGGGTGTAATGGGATGCTTATAGCACATAAATAAGGTTAAGTTGTAGGAGAATGTTAGATATCCATCATAGATTGATGAGCTATTTTGATATGTGGTTCATCTCTTGATTGTATATGTTTGTGTGTTTAGATTTTCGCTAGGGCGCGGATATCTGGAGAAGCTTGAATCAGGTGAGTTTCATAGTCCCATATATTTTAATGATTTTGACTTCCAGATGGGATGGAAGAGACACTCGTTATAGTTTTGTAAATTGTTGCTGTGAATGTTTTATGATTGGTGATGGACTTGTGTGTACTTATGTGATTAACTGCTAATTGATTCATGATTGTTTTGTGATTTGACTTGGTACCAAGGGGATGTTGAGAAGGCAGAGCCTTGGGATTGGTTCATAGGTGTATGGGTGTCTATGGAACCATGGTGATTGGTAAGGCTAGGAGCCTTGGAATTTGGTTTGGTATGATTAATCTTGAATTGTTAGTTGTTAATACATTTGTAACACATTTTTCATATATTTTTAGTGTTGGTGGTTATTCAGAGCTTATATTATAAATGATTTGAGATTGGAGTCTAAACCTGTGACTCTCATCAACATTATGTTGACGTGTTTTAGTGTCTCTTTCAGGTAAGAATGTGGTTAAGCATGAGAATAAGAGTGGCTAGCTTTGGAGGCTTAGGATTGCATTTGGAGGAACCTCATTTTCCTCTTAGTCTTTATTTGATATTTGAATAAGTGATACTTTGTTGACACCTATACGGTTGCTTTGTTTATGTTAATTGTTTGTCTTGGGTAAGCGATAGGACTGTTACCTACTTACCTAGACTTCTGCATTGTTGAGATATTGTCATGACATTTGTGTCACCATTTTATGACATTTCTTATTTCATTTGGTTATCTCTATAGACACGCCATGTTTTGATGATATCTATACGTCGCGCCCCATATTACGCCATGGTGGGGTGTGACAGAATGGTATCAGAGACAATGGTTATAGAGAATTAGGTTGCCTAGTCTCGTAGCCTAGTCTATACCTTAAGGGTCCTCGCATATAGGCGTCGTAGGAGTATGTGTGCATTTGACATTAATTGAAGTTTTTCTTGATGTTATTGGTTTTTACTTGCGATGTGTGTTAAGTTTTGACTAGTATGGGTTGAACCATAGTAGTTCATACTTAGCCACATGTTATTTTCTTTTCGGGTTGTGACTAGTGCAGGTTGAACCATAATCGACCACGCTAGTCATTGTTGTATTTTACTTAAATTGTACATTATAGTACATAATTTGGTACAGTGTAGTTTCTGTCTTTTGTTGAGTTATTTTATGTACCTGAGGTATAGTATTTTTCTTTTGATGTTTAAGTCATGTTCCCTAAGAATCATGTGGTGTTTCGAGTTACTAGGAGTACGTGGATATGAAGGATTTTAAGTTATTTCCATTCTGATGGGCGACATGACTTATAATTGATTATGTTTTCGTTTTGGATTTTGTCTTTGTTGTTTTAGCTAAACTATGGATTTCTGTATTCTAGGAGTTTGACTATGTTATTTTAATAGTTAGAGCTTTTGACCTTATTGTTTATGTGGTTATGTGCTTAGGTGAGTTGATGGATGTCTGTGTTATGTGTTGTATTGATTCTTATAAGTGTCATCATAGGAGGGAGTGCATTGGGGAAAGGGTAATTGTATAAGTATGGTGGCCAACATAGTTATACAAGTACCACAACTTAAATGGATTCCTAAGTATGATTGCATGAAAGAGGATTAATACATGCTTGTATAGTAGATGTTGGACGGATTTGAGTATATGTATCCTAATATGCCTATATATGTATGATCCCCTATTATTATCGATTGTATCCTTAGGAGGGTGGCTAGCTCGCTTCTGTTTAGATATTCAACCTCCGTTGTAACGTATTCTTCGAGTTTCTTATTTCACGTGTCCGTTTTAAAATAGTGTTTTTGGTTTTAAGTCTATTGAAATAACTTGGGATTTCTTTTGGGATAATGAAATCTTTTGTGTTGAGTCTTACATTTCTTTTGGTCGGTATATATTGAAAAAAAAGACTTGGAAATCTACTATAGAGTTAGATAGTTGGTTGTATTCGGTAAATTAAGGGTAGGGTGTAGGAGTCGTGTTTGCAACAAGATATAAGATAAGTTTTTTTATGTAATCAACACTTATTTATTTCAAATTCTAAAAGACCTTCTTTAAAATAAAGCAAAATAAAATTTTCCTACTTAAATATTTCATATAAGTGAGTTTAATTGATATACATCATTTATAATTATATAAACAAGACTAAACAAAGTTCATGAAAATTTCACATACATTTATTTCTTTTTATTTAAAAAGGATTACGTTAATTATTAAGATGATTCTTTAGTTTTTAAAACAACTAGTATAAAATTGTTTTGGTCATAACTTGTTCGTTTTTAAAGTTTTTTGGGTGATTAAAAAGCCTAAAATTATGTACTCGGAACGTACTTTTCAAATATTCATAATGTATAGTCATGGGAGGTCAGTAGCCTGGTCGAAGTTGTATTACAAGTGTCGGGTTCAAGGTTGAGTTTTGAATAGTAGTTTTTAAACTTATGATTTGGGATGTTCGGGGTACCTAGTCTTTGAGTTGAGTCTTGATATCGTATAGAGGTTTTTTTGTAGATTGTTTGAGTTACATAGATGTAGAGAGGTAAAGAAAAATATTCTTTTAGGAAATGTCGACGTCGTGCAAGGTTTAAAAAAATATGTCACGGGGGGTAATATGTTTTGGTTGCGATTGGGTGTTTCTTGGATTATTTTTCGTTGTCATCATTTTGAATTGATACATGTTTTGGGTTTGAGTTTTCTTTTGAGTCTCGTGGTTTTTGACTTGTTTTAACTGGTGCACGTGAAATGTCATTAGTTATCCATAGTTTTGATTCGTTGGTCGTGTCTGGTGGGTTCCAGGTGTAGTTTTGGTTTTGTATTGATTAAGAGCATTGATATAGTCATATGATAGAATAGTTGGAATGCCCTTTCTGATGGGGAAAGAGTTAGAAGTTCGTAGAAAGACGAACTAATGTGGTCATGAGGTCTCTTAGGAGTGCCAAGGGAGATGAATAAAGATTTGTATAAAGTATGGATATTGGCACAAGTAACGTATCATAGAGAATGTTGGAAGGGGATGTGATATTTCAAAGGTATTTGTGATATTCGTTAGGTATGTAAAATTTTCCGAAAATTTCTTAAGATTTAGTAGGTTTACCTATTATCTTGAAGTACAACCATGAACATAGCCAGTAGAAGGAGCAAGATGAGTTGTAGTTAGTGCCTTTCCAAGGTAATTTTTGATGGAATGATTTTAAAGACATGAGTTGTTAGAAATTCTAAGGAATGTAAGATAAAGGTTGAGTTTCCTGGTAGTAAATGTGATGTGAAAGCGGTTGGATGGGTTGATAAGAAGGAGTATCGATCTTTTAGAATGTGTGTAGAATTTTGCGAGTAGAAAGAGGTAGAAATTTGTTTGTGTTGTTGCCAACAGAGGATGCAGTGATGATGTTAAGAATGTTGAATGGACGCTTTAGGTTTATGGTTATGCATTTGGCTTCACCAAAGCACTAGTGGTTTTCATGGAGTAAATGAATCGAGTGTGCATGACCTTATATAAACAAGTTGTCATCGGGAGTATCGACGACATGTTGATCTACTCAAAGTCTAAGAAGGAGAGTGAGGCGAATTATGTGTTGGTTTTGGAGTGGTTTAGAAAAAGGAATTATACGTAAGATTTTCAAGTGTGAGTTTTAGTAGTTTACCATGATGAGTAGTTAGAGATGATGGCATATCATGGAACCAGCAAGGGGCGAAGTGAAGAAGGATGACGAAGCATTTTTGAGGCTAAAGAGGTGGATTGGATAATGAGTAGATCCTGGCATTATCGGAAGGACTGGATGAATTCGTGAAGCATGACGATACATGGAGCAAGGATTTGGATGCGTACGAGGACGACACAGAAAGGCGATTGCTTATACGTTGTAGGAACTGGAGATTTAGAAGAACTAGATAAGACTTAGTTAGTAGAGCTGGATTGTTAGATGTGCCTAGAATGCTAGAGGCATTTGGTGTACGAGACGTAGAGAATGATCTATACGGATCATGAACGTCTCCAACACATATTCAGTCCTCTGGATTAAACATTTGGCAAAGGTGATGGGTGGAGTTAAGTGATGAAGGAAAATTGCAAGGCCAAGTACCATTTGGGAAAGGCAAGCATAGTTAATGAGACATGGAATAAGAGGAAGAAAGTGATGCTGAGACAAAATTTAGTTATATGGATGACGTGTTAGGAGGGTTTGGATGAAGGATGTAAGCTGCACGAGTAGTTGTCTAAAGCAAAGAACGCGTCAACATTTATGTTGCTTCGCTTGGACAATCATATGGAGAAAAGGGACATAGGGTATACTTCCTACATAGATAGGAGTAGCATAGAAAGGGCGGTGTAAGGACGAAGATGGTAGAGGGGATACATAATAGGGTAGAGGAATAAGTACGATGAGAGTTAGGTGATAGTCGATAGACTGAATAATTCATCCCATATTCTAAGAGGAATGAGAAGTCAAGTAGTTGAGAAGTTGGAAGGATTGCGTACGGATGTGATGGAATAGGAGTTATCGCATAAAAATTAGCCTAAGAAGTATGGAATCATTTATGAGGAATTATGACAAGGGAATAAATGATGAGAAGTAAGCATAGTATATCGTTGATAGACTAATGGTTGGTATGAGCATACCATAAGGATAATGGAGGAAGACGCCTAGAGCATTGGCGTGCGGTTTGGAGATTGTTGGGATGCATTTTATTTAGGAAGAATTCTTCTACAAAGAGAGTCACTAGTGAGAGGGGCGTATTCATCACTAATGAGAATGTAGGGAATAAAAGAGGATCGCCTAAATTATTGGCTGAAGATGAGATAGAAGATGGTATGGAAATTAAGATTATGGAGGGACAAGCGAGAAGTAGTATGGAGGAAGAATGGCTTGAGGAAGGAAAGGGTTGTCAAGATAGTGTAGTGATATAGAAGGGAAAACCGTTAGGTCTGGTGATAGGAAATGTAGTAGAAACTGCTGGAGTTAGTCCATAGAAGATGAGGTGGATCACCGTTACGGTGGGGTGATGTTAGAAGCAGTCAACATATTGAACCGGAGTTGGAACAGGAAACTACAAAAGGTGGTGGCAGTGCTTAAGTAGAGGTTGAAAATGGCAAAGGACCGACAAGAGAGCTGTGTGGACAAGAGGCGTAAGCCGTTGGAATTTGAGATTGGGGATACGGTTATGCTATAGGTTTCACCATGGAAAGAAGTGACGTGGTTTGGGATGAAAGGGAAGTTAACACCCAGAATTGTAGGTCCATTCGAAATCTTCGAAAGGATTGGACCAGTGGCTTATAGATTGGAATTCCTAAGAGACTTGAGTAGTATGCGTGATGAATTTCATGTGTTAAACTTGAGGAAATGCTTAGCAAGAACCTACTTGCAAGTACCGTTAGATGATATTAGTATGGATACGAGTCTTCGTTTCACCGAATAGCCGGTAGAGATTTTGGATCGTGAAGCTAAGACGTTGTAAAAATTAATATACCACGGTTATGGGTATATGGAATTTGAAGCGTGGACTAGATTTCACGTGGGAACGGGAGGAGTTTATGAGGAACAAGTATCCTCAACTATTGTTAATGACGGTCCTAAGAAGTAAATCTCGGGATGAGATTCCTATTAGGAGGGAGTGATGTGACAACCACGGTTTTGATTCGTCACTTAGCTTTATTTTGTGCATATTTCGTGAACTTATGTGCCTTTATGTGTTTACGTGTTATTTGGTGTGAACAGAGTGTGGTTAGGACATCGTTTTCGGGTAGGAGGTACTTGTGAGTGAAACGATGTATGATGTTTTTCTTTTTCATGAGATCACAAAGCAGTGACTATGAATCATGATGGTGTTATTTAGTGGTTTACGTATACGTATATGTATTATAGAAAATCGTATTTTTACGATTTAAGGTTTAGCATTTAGAGGTATCGGATGAGGTAATTAGTCACGGGAGTATTTTTTGGGATGGTTTTAAGTCATTTAGGACCTAGTTAATTAGTTTATTTCATATTTCAAGAGTTTTTATAAAACTGTATATTTTACGTCTTTTACGGTATACGCGTAAATTTGACTAGTTTTACGGTTTTGAGGTTTTAGAGGCTTTAGGAGCTGAAATAAATTAAGGAAAATTAAGTTAATATTAATGATACAATTATTAATAATAAAAAGAAAAAAAACGAAATTTAAGGGCTATAGGCATATGAAAAAAAAGGAACGAAAATAAAAAGAGAAAAAGTAGGGGAATTATATATGGCAACTTTACTTGGGTTGGGATTGGTATTATAATTTATAACTATATAAGGTGTTAAATAACATAGAAAGAAACATAAATCCCTGCAGAATCAAGGAGGTCGACTTTTTTTTGGGTTTTTAGGGTTCTTTATAATTTTTTTTTGTTTTCCATTTGATCTTAAGGTAAAACCTTTAAATCCCTTTTCAATTAAAGTGTTTTTAATTCTTTCTTAATCATTCAATAATGGAATTAGGTAAGGGTTTATATTAAAATCAGTATATTAATGATATGTAATGATTAGAATAATTAGGTCTTGTAATTAATAAATTGTGGGGTAATTAATTAGGTTAGTTTAATTAAATTCGTAATTAAAAAGGCATAATTTTAGGGCTAATGTTTTGATCATATCTAGAGTTCTACAAACTTTTAATTTTTGAATCTTATATCCCTGAAAAGGTAATTGAATTGGATTTCAAATGCAAGAAACTAGAATTAAATTAGAGGTTGGGAACGGGCCAAAAACAGGTTACAACAGTCGGAGGTCAAAACAGTTTTGAAATCAGTCAGGTTTAGTTTAATGTTTTAAGGTGGTTTGGGTACTTAGAAGTACAATTGGACTTTCAAACGAACATGAGAGTTATTTTTTATGTTATATAAGATATCTGTAAGAGTACTAATCAATTGGGATAGTGGAAGACCCTCTGATCATAACAAACTTTTCATATGTTCAAAATCGGTAAAATCTGGATAGGCGAAAGTATAAGTTGTATATCGAGGACTTAAAATTTGCTTTGATGTTGGGGAAAGGGCTGAGATTTTAGCTAACACATATAAGTTTATGGGATTTTCATGGCAAGGAATGTGGGTTAGGTTTGGTGGGCGTTTGGCTAATAATACGGAGTATGAAAATCAGGACTGTTTTGGGTAAAATGTTAACGGGACGGGTTATGAACTTAACTAAGTTAAGGGCTTATAGAGGGGTGTAATGGGATGCTTATAGCACATAAATGAGGTTAAGTTGTAGGAGAATGTTAGATATCCATCATAGATTGATGAGCCATTTTGGTATGTGGTTCATCTCTTGATTGTATATGTTTGTGTGTTTAGATTTTCGCTAGAGCGCGGATATTTGGAGAAGCTTGAATCAGGTGAGTTTCATAGTCCCATATCTTTTAATGATTTTGACTTCCAGATGGGATGGAAGAAACACTCATTATGGTTTTGTAAATTGTTGCTGTGAATGTTTTATGATTGGTGATGGACTTGTGTGTACTTATGTGATTAACTGCTAATTGATTCATGATTGTTTTGTGATTTGACTTGGTAACAAGGGGATGTTGAGAAGGCGGGGCCTTGGGATTGGTTCATAGGTGTATGGGTGTCTATGGAACCATGGTGATTGGTAAGGCTAGGAGCCTTGGAATTTGGTTTGGTATGATTAATCTTGAATTGTTAGTTGTTAATGCATTTGTAACACATTGTCCATATATTTTTATTGTTGGTAGTTATTCACAGCTTATATTATAACTGATTTGAGGTTGGAGTCTAAACCTATGACTCTCACCAACATTATGTTGACGTGTTTTAGTGTCTCTTTCAGGTGAGAATGTGGTTAAGCATGAGAATAGGAACGGCTAGCTTTGGAGGCTTAGGATTGCATTTGAAGGAACCCCCTTTTCCTCTTAGTCTTTATTTGATATTTGAATAAGTGATACTTTGTTGACACCTATGCGGTTGCTTTGTTTATGTTAATTGTTTGTCTCAGGTAAGCGGTAGGACTGTTACCTACTTACCTAGACTCCTGCATTGTTCAGATATTGTCATGACATTTGTGTCACCATTTTATGACATTTCTTATTTCATTTAGTTATCTCTATAGACACGCCATGTTTTGATGATATCTATACGTCGTGCCCCATATTCCGCCATGGTGGGGTGTGACAACTTCTAAGTAAACTTCAACTTAGGACTCGCTCTTCAGTTAAAAGAAAATTTTATCGTCTATGATACTTATCCTCACAACGGGAAGTTTACAACTTCTCGGACTTGAGCTCGTTTAGTAAGATATTCAAATTCTTAAGTTCAATTAATTGGTTTTCAAAACTTTGAACATAATTTTTCAAGAATTGTTCAAAAGGTCTTTCTAAATCTTTCATAATTGTGTGTTCAAAAATGTTTTGATAAAAAGAGCATGTCTTCTGGAATCGATAATATTTACGATACTAGAAATGTCATTCAATAATGACACGGGGTTGTAAATAAAGTTCGAGCAGAAGTTCAAATGTTTTAAAACATGCTCAAAATGGCTTACTATTATTTCAGATAGTAACCCGCTTTTCATATTCAAGTCAAGCATTTCACCGGAAAGCTTTGACTCAACAACGGGAATTAATTTTCTCGGGCATGGTTTAATTTATAACCATGTAAGGGATTGTGTTTACGTAATAACACAATCTAACAAAAATATATGTACGTGTCAGTGCATTTATTTGTTAAAACAAGAGAAATCTTGTTTTTATGAAGTTATCATCTCCACCAATCATATCAATTTACAATTGATATCTACAACTCGACGATGCGACTACTCAAACGGCGACTACATCTCTTTCTATAGAACACGGGTCAACAATTGAGGGGGAGCAATGGTCCAGCATTCAGAATCTTTGACGCCGAAAGTGCCAAGTTCACATATTGGTGTCAAGACAACGATATCAATCGTACACATGGAGTCAAGAGATAACTTCAGACGTGACGAGGCGACCAACATTCGTGAACAAGAACCATGTGATTCTATCATATGATGTTCTCCATCATTCAGGTCCAACCTTGTAAATTTGCTAATCTTGTGAATACATTATCATATATGATCTTTGCACGTGATAAATACCTTACACTTGTGTTTAAAAGGTATTTAATTTATGTTTCAAGTACACCCTCATTAATTTGAGGGGGAGCTTATGTAAATCATGAAGATAATTGGATTTGCATTTTTCTTCCCAAATTTTTTTAAAATGCTATTAAATCAATTGATTTTAAAAACATTGATTGGGTTAATATTTTTAATATGGGGGAGAAAATGTTATTTAATATGGGAAATGATTAATCAAAAATGGTTTTTTACTTAGTGTGCTGGCTCATCCCGACATGTGCGAAATGTTTTCGAATATCGTGGCATATGTTAAGGGGGAACAAAATGGATTTGCACTTCAAAATGGATTTCATGGTGATTTATACTTACCCACAACCCATTTATTTCATGACGATGAAGATTGTGGTGACATAAGGATGGTAGGATAGGTTAAGTCCAATGATTCTTCTAAAACCGGAGGAATCTTCCCAAGGACATTCCATAGCTAATAATAGTAGTCCTTAGGAAAGATGGAGAAAGATTGTGAACGTAGCTGAATGCCGACCAAGTACTTAAGTTAGCATTGGAACAATCAAAACAAGGTGCTAGTTATGACGTATTGGTAAGCATTGAAGAGGTTGAAGAATGAAAAAGAATTATAAAGATAAAGGGTCTAAAGAAAGAAGCCCTCCTTACAACCTTAGGCAGAAACCGGGTCAACACATATGCTATTGAGATCATTTTAATGATGCTCGATATTGAAGATAGACATCATGGACCCAGTGATGTTGCACAAACCATCCCAGATAACTCAGATCTCTCTTAAAAGGTATTTGTTTTATTCACACGGACACAACGCATTATCTATCGATTTATTCACTCCGAGTAAATTGGTATTGAAATGGTGGCACTCCTCTCCACCCTCCGATCACTAAAAATCCAAAATGACGATCGAGTCTAGAGCCATTTGAGATCATCAAATATCTGATTAGGACACATTTCCATATTTCCTTGCTTCTTCACACACTATGAAAAGTAAGAAAGATACTAAGAGTCCTACGCAAAATCTTCATGATCTTGCCTGAACATCCGAGTAATACGCAAGTATTTACAATGAAGATGGAAATCCTTCTTGAGCGAACATTAAAAAGCTCATGGTAGGTGACTTGTGCGATTCTTTATGAATCAAACTTGTGATATTTGGAAAGCAAAAGTTGTTTAATTCTTAATTGAATTTAAACACGTTCCAGGCCTCTACGCAATACCTCAGTGATCTTGCCAGAACACTCAGAGTGACACCTCAGTGTTCACAGTGATGAGTGGAAATCCTTCTATTGTTAACCTCAAACAGCACTTGGTAGGTAACTTGTAAGATTCAATATGAATCAAGCTCGTGACAACTGGAAAGCAATGATAGTGCGATTCTTTAATGAATCAAACTTGTTCCAGGAATCGGAATTGACGGCTTCAATCATACGGATAATATTATCCAAATGATTCACTCTTCATGTTCGCAGTCAGCTTTGGACGGTCGAATAAAGAGAACGGGTTTACCCGTGAAATCTTGTAAAGGAGGTTCTTAATTGAAACTACCTGCCACAAGTACGATATTTAATATCGTCCAACGGTCTTCACCGACCGGAGGTAAAATGCTACCGAATTAGAATGAAATGTTCAAGGCCATCTCATCCGTGTATATGTTTTGTTGCTAACTGTCTTATGTAGCGTAACAAGAAGGTGGCATTGCGAAGTACAATTTAGAAGAATTCGTCAACACATGCTTATAATGTATGCACTTAATACTTCAACAAATTCAAGAAAGCCTAAAAGTCAGGTCTTCCGCTGTATCAAACTCTAAAGCTTTCAAGAATTTATAAAGGTGTAAGTATGTGGAACATGAAGTCACGAGGAGGAAAATTTCACAAGTGATGAATGTACAAGGTCAAGGCAAGGAAACACGCTCAAGACTAAAGTCAAAAATCTCATCAGCATATGCACAAGAACAAGATCGAAGACTCAAGCATAGCCTACTAGGTTTAAGATTTTGTAAAATGGTGTGACCTCCCTTAGGGGGAGATTGTTGGAAATACGTTTTTCCAAAGAAAGTCCCGGTCACATCATTGTTAGCATAGATCACGAGCTATAGACTATTCAGGACATTGTAGCTTGGAGTGACCTCCCTTAGGGGGAGATTAATAAATGGATTTTACCTAGTATAAAAATAAAATTCGTTGTTCACGGTCTTATCGAATTGATTACAGTTGAATGTGTGACTCAGTCGTCCTTGGTGGATAAAAGAAAAGGGTGTCGTTGTGTAACAAAATAAAAATGCAAACTTTAAAGTAAATGGCAAAATAACAAAAGGATAAACTAATAAAGACTTAAACGAAATATATATAAAAGCTTGAAAAGATTTAAACTAAAAATAAAGACTTATAAAAATAAATGACGAAAATTAAAACTCGACAAAAAGTAAAATTTGCACACTTAAAAATAAAACTAAGACAAAACAAATTTAAAATAATACAAAGTAAAAATAGCGGGAAAATTAAATTTAAAACTTAAAATAAAAACAAGAAATAAAAGAAAACGAAATTTGTGTTCGGATCGCAACTCGCGATCGCAGTCCAGATCGCAACCAGCGATCGTGGTCTTGGATCGCAGCCTAGGTCGTGGCCTGGATCGTAGTATGGATCGCAATGAGGGATCGCACTCAAGAAATGAGGGATCACACTATTGGATCGTGGCATGTGATCGTGACTTTGGATCGTGGTCTTGGATCGTGACAAGCGATCGCAACCACGGATCTTGCCCAACTGATCGCACCCTTCGATCGTGGTCTGGATCGTAGCAATCGATCGCAGCTCACTATCGTAGTATGTGATCTCAGTTGTGATCACAGTCTTAGATCACAGTAATGGATCGCAAGTAGAAACCCTAGGGCTTATGCGATCACACTTACTCGATCAGAACCTTAAAACCCTTAAAGCTGTTACGATGGGATACAAAAAGGAAATAAGCAAACACCAAATAAGCACTTTTGTAATAAGCACTTACCAAAACTTAATTAAAACAATAATAAGAAGAACTAAATAAGCACAAATTTAGAAACATTCAAAACACTAAATAAACAAGATTTATAAAATAAACTTTAAAAAGATAAAACTTTTGAAAACACTTAAAAGAAAATAAGCTTAAGATGAAATAAGCTAGAGTTGCAATAAGCTAAAAACTAACAATCGCATATATATAAAAATGACAAGAACAAAA
Source organism: Glebionis coronaria (assembly GCA_025667525.1). Lineage (NCBI taxonomy): Eukaryota > Viridiplantae > Streptophyta > Magnoliopsida > Asterales > Asteraceae > Glebionis > Glebionis coronaria. The sequence continues at coordinate 540,101,840 of CM046880.1, forward strand.
AGATGAAAACTTTAATCAAAATAAGCATAAAGATTAAAACTTAAAGATTAAACGAACCAAACAAAAGATTTAAAATAAGAAGAGAAGAATGAGAATGGTGAAAAGCTTGATTAAAGATTAAGATTCAACAACACAAATTAAAGACTTACTTGAAATAATCTTGAAATTAAAGACAAGTATGTAAATGACAATATGAAATATGCATGAAAAATAAAGTGCTAATTTGTGAAATTAGCTAACACCTTCCAAATGAGAGGAAGGGTTAGTATTTATAGGGAGAGGAGATGGTGGTAGGTGGTTGGAAGCTTCCTTCTTTCTTTCTTTCTTTAGTCTTTACGTTTTTGACAATAAACTTGTCATTCTCGATTTTGTCTCGGGATTTGTCGATAAATAATTTGAACTCATCTTCTAATATCTTCATTAATTAGATTTGGTTCTTCGACTTCGTAAAACTTTCGTCTTTAGACTTTTTCTTCGATAAATCTTCAGAATAGGCCTTGGACTTCCGTTCTTTTTGCACTCTTGATCTTTTGACTTCGTCTTTTGTCTTTTTCTTCAATAAAAGCCCGTGAAAGCCCGTATTTTCATCCCTTTTCACATTTTGGTCCTAAATCACAACAAAAACACAAACCACGCATAATTCCGACTTTTACGACAATAAATGCACGTTTAGGCTTGGTTATTATTATAATTAAATGGTAAAAGGATGGGTGTTTTCACATCTATCAGAGATTGTTGGAAATATATTTTACGTATTTAGGAAGGATCGGTCACTCCAACGATATATACGTAGTATGGGCTCGTGATCCAATATGTAACAATATAACCCATGAAGCCCACATGTAGGGTGGGCTATATATACCCTCTCCTAGCATGTTAGGAGGGGTTGGAACTCACATTACACACACTTAACCTAACATTTCATCTTTTCTCTCCACCTTCTCACTACTTTCTCTCTCTAAGATCTTCATCTATCTCTCTCTCTAGTAATCGTTCCATCTATTGTATAATCCAATGATTACGATAAACTATCAAACTGTCACTTTTGCATAGAGCTTTGATCGACATGTCCGAGAGGATCGCGGATCTTGAGCATCGCTTCTACTAGAGTCATGTTTAGTTTACTTATGTGCACGTCATTCTAAATTTTCCCTTTTCATGTGATTGTAATCTTTAAAACTCCTAAGACTATGTGGTGACTTCCTTGTAGTCATTTTATGATGGAATGGATTATTTTGTGCACTATATAACTTGTTGATCGTCACTTCATTGTTTGCGATATTGTGTTTTGTGACATACTTGTAATCTATAACCGTGAACTTGTGATACTAACCTTACCATGAATTTTGTTACGGTTATAGGACTATGGCACCTAAAACCCGCAAGAATAGAGTCGACCCGACTCCGGCCGCACCCATCACTATCGACCCATCGGTATTGAGCCAAATGATAGCCGATGGAGTTTCCGCCACCCTTGCCGCCAACGAGACTAATAAAAGCACGCAAGAAGAAACAAATCAAGTGCCAACTCCGGTACCCCCTATTCGTACGTGCTCATACAAGGAATTCCGCTCATGCTTCACTAGCACTTTTAATGGCACCGAAGGCGCCGTGGGCCTTGCACGATGGATTGAGAGACTCGAATCTCAATTTAGTGTGAGCAATGTCACCGAAGGTGACAAAGTGAAGTTTAGCTCTAGCACCTTGGTTGATGGTGCATTGACTTGGTGGAATATCCACGTGAAAGCCGTAGGTTTGGAAGCAGCCAATGCTACTCCTTGGGCTAATTTCAAGGGAATGCTTCTCAAAAAGTATTGCCCTAGGTATGAAATGAAAAGATTGGAAGCCGAATTATGGAACCTCCGTGTACATGGAGTTAACTTGATGGCTTACACTCAACGATTCCAAGAGTTGAGATTGATGTGTCCCGAAATGATACCAAATGAGACACGAGCCGTGGAAAGATTCATCGTTGGACTACCACCTTCAATCCAAGGAGATGTAATCTCTTCAAAACCCAATGATTTGAACGAAGCCATTGAAATGGCGGATGGTTTGATGGACTCCGACACCTTGGAAAGTGGTGATAATAAACGGAAATGGGAAGGAAACCATGGCCCCAATCATGGTGACCACCCTAACAAACGCCAAGATGTGGTAAAAGTGTTCAATGTGAATGGTGGATCCAGTTACCAAGGAAAACTACCGTTTTGTGGTAAGTGTGGCAAACACCGCAATGGTGCATGTGGAGGCACGTGTCACAATTGTGGGAAACCCAGTCACTTCGCCAAGGATTGTCGTAGTGCACCAAATCTCACGAACCAACAGACTCCTATCACTCCAAATGCTCAATACGCGGATGTCACTTGCTATGGTTGTGACGAAAAAGGTCACTTTAAGAATAGGTGTCCTAAAGCTACCACTCAAGGCCGAGGAAACCAAATCCGGGGCAACAACAACAAAAACAACCAAGCTCGTCGACAACCTCGTCAAAATCATGGAAATCCAAATGGTCGAAACAATAGGAATCAAACGGGAGCACCGGGACGCGTGTACGCTTTATGTGTCGAAGCGGCCATCCAAGACAACAACGTGGTCATCGGTACGTTCCTTATCAATAACATCTATTCTTCTGTATTATTTGATTCCGGTGCTGATAGAAGTTTTACATCCGTTGCCTTTAGTGAACTATTAAATGTGAACCCCACCCCGTTAGATGTCGACTATAATGCGGAATTAGCCGATGGTAAATCGATCACTACAAACACCGTACTTAAAGGTTGCACCCTAAGCCTTCAAAATATTCCTTTCATCATTGACCTTTTACCTATCGAACTTGGAAGATTTAACGTTATTGTTGGTATGGATTGGCTATCCAAGTACCACGCGGAGATAATTTTCCATGAAAAACAAGTCCGTATTCCCTACGGAATCCGAACCTTACCCGTCCTCGATGAAAAGAACGGTGCGAAAAGGCAGGCTAGTTTAAATGTCATCTCATGTACTAAAACTCAAAAGTACATCGAAGAAGGTCGTCCGATTTTCCTTATTCAAGTTACTAGTAAAAACGAAGCCGAACCGAAGGAGAAGAAAATTGAAGACGTTCCAATTGTTTGTAATTTTCCCGAAGACTTACCCGGATTACCTCTTCTTCGTCAAGTAGAATTTCACATCGAACTAACTCCCGGAGCCGCACCCGTCACGAGAGCACCGTATCGTTTAGCCCCGGCCGAAATGAAGGAATTAGTCGATCAACTAAAAGAGCTTACCGACAAAGGATTCATAAGACCGAGTTCCTCACCTTGGGGAGCCCTAGTTTTATTTGTGAAAAAGAAAGACGGATCGTTCCGCATGTGCATCGATTATCGCGAATTGAACAAACTCACTATAAAGAATCGTTACCATTTACCAAGGATCGATGATTTGTTTGATCAACTTCAAGGTTCGATCATTTATTCAAAGATTGACCTTAGGTCGGGTTATCATCAACTTAGAGTTCGAGAAGAAGACATTTCCAAGACAGCGTTTCAAACCCGATACGGTCACTTTGAATTCCAAGTCATGTCATTTGGGTTAACCAATGCACCCGCGGTATTCATGGGCCTTATGAACCGCGTGTGTAAACCTTATTTGGACAAATTCGTGGTCGTGTTTATTGACGATATCCTTATCTACTCTCGTAATAAGGAAGAACACGAGGAACATCTAAAGAAAATTTTGGAATTATTGAAACAAGAACAATTATACGCCAAATTTTCAAAGTGTGAATTTTGGATTCACACGGTACAATTCCTTGGACAAGTGATTGATAGTAGTGGTATCCACGTGGATCCTGCTAAGATCGAAGCGGTAAAGGATTGGGCGACTCCTACGACTCCTACGGAGATTCGCCAATTCCTTGGACTTGCCGGTTATTATAGACGATTTATCGAAGGATTTTGAAAATTGCTACGTCTATGACGAAATTGACTCAAAAGAACAAGAGGTTTGTTTGGGGAGACGACCAAGAAACTTCTTTCCAAACTCTCAAACAAAAACTTTGTGACGCGCCCATTCTCGCATTACCCGAGGGTAGTGAAGACTTTGAAGTATAATGTGATGCTTCGATTAAAGGTCTAGGCGCGGTTTTCATGCAAAGGAAAAAGGTCATTGCTTATGCTTCTCGACAACTAAAACCGAATGAAGAAAATTACACTACTCACGATTTCGAGTTAGGCGTGGTTGTTTTTGCTCTCAAAATTTGGAGACACTACCTCTACGGTACTAAGTGTGTAGTTTACACCGATCACAAAAGTCTTCAACATATCTTGGACCAAAAAGAACTCAACATGAGACAACGACGTTGGTTGGAACTACTTGGGGACTACGATTGTGACATTCGTTATACCCCGGGAAAAGCTAACGTTGTAGCCGATGCCTTGAGTAGAAAACCTCGTGAGCGACCTCTAAGAGTTCAAGCCTTAGTGATGACAATTGGGTTAAACATACCCGCAAAAATCTTAGAAGCCCAACGAGAAGCTATTCAGATAGAAAACATCGATAAAGAAGAAGCCGGTGGAATGATCACCAAGAACCTCGTTGCACGTGCCGATGGAACATTGTGTCTTGACAATAGAAGTTGGTTACCTCGTTACGGTAATGTTCGAGCTCTAATCATGCATGAATCGCACAAGTCTAAGTATTCAGTCCACCCCGGATCGTACAAAATGTATCATGACATGAAAATGTTCTATTGGTGGCCAAACATGAAAGTCGACATCGTGACTTATGTTGGTAAATGCTTAACTTACGCCAAAGTTAAGGTTGAACACCAAAAGCCTTCCGGATTACTAGTCCAACCTAGGATCCCGGAATAGAAATGGGAGAGAATTACTATGGACTTTATTACCAAACTTCCTAAAACGTTCGCGGGTTACGACACCATTTGGGTCATTGTTGATTGTTTAACGAAGACCGCACACTTTTTCCCTATGAAGGAAAACGACAAGATGGATCAATTGGCACGATTATACTTGAAAGAAATTGTTGCTAAGCACGGCGTACCAATATCTATCATATCGGAACGAGACGGTTGATATTGCTCAAGATTTTGGAAATCTCTCCAAGAAGCGTTGGGAACGCAATTGGACATGAGTACCGCTTATCATCCTCAAACGGATGGCCAAAGCGAAAGAACCATCCAAACCTTGGAAGATATGCTTCGTGTGTGTGTAATCGACTTTGGAAACGGATGGGATCGACACTTACCATTAGTAGAATTTTCGTACAATAGCTACCACACTAGCAGTAAAGCGGCACCGTTTGAAGCACTTTACGGTCGAAAGTGTCGTTCCCCCGTTTGTTGGGCGGAAGTTGGTGATGCACAACTTACCGGTCCGGAAATTATTCACGAGACAACGGAGAAAATCGTTCAAATCAAGAGTCGTATGCAAGCGGCTTGTGATTGACAAAAGTGTTACGTCGACAAGAGACGAAAGCCTTTGGAATTTAAGGTCGGAGATCGAGTAATGTTGAAAGTTACACCATGTAAAGGTGTAATCCGCTTTGGTAAACGAGGAAAGCTAAACCCACGATATATTGGACCTTTCGAAATTATTCAACGCATTGGTGACGTTGCCTGTCGTTTGGAGTTACCTCAAGAACTTAGTCGTGTGCATAATGTTTTCCACATTTGCAGCTTGAAGAAATCCTATCCGACGAGACACTCGTTATACCAATGGACGAAATCCAACTAAACGACAAACTCGTGTTCGTTGAAGAACCCGTCAAAATTATGGAACGAGAAGTTAAACGACTCAAACAAAGCCATATACCAATTGTTAAAGTGCGTTGGAATGCACGTAGAGGACCCGAATTTACTTGGGAACGTGAGGACCATTTCAAAGCGAAATACCCTCACTTGTTTACTAATGTAGTGTCGACATAAAACGTATCGTTTGTTTTGCTTTTCGGACAAATCCCTCTTTAGGGAGAGCAAATGTAAAAACTTGAAATATTCGCGTCTTATTGAGACGTACTCACTTGTGACCATTGTACTTGTTAACGGTTTGTGCCGGTTATGAATGCTTATTGATTTGTCGAGAATACACGTATCCACTTTTGTTTAATTCACGTTGTTGAGTTTTCATGATAGATTACCCACGATTGTTAAGTCTCACGCGTCTAAAACCACATGTTACTTTGTTAACCACATTTCGGCCGAATACTACCAACTAAGACCCTGTTGGGCCGAATACATTTGGTGCACATCAAAATGAATACAAATCAACAAAAGGAAAACTTGAATGCTTCCATATAACTAAAAATCTGGACATTCAAAAGAGTCAACCCAAGGTCAAACTCTCAAACCTAGAAAACATATTTTAGTACCTACTCACCACATCACGCCAACACACAGGCCGAGATTACCCCAAATGGGTGTATCACAAGATGCAGATTTTGGATTTTGGCTAACCCTAAACCAAAATTACCAAGATATATACTATCACATTTTACAGCCTCTCAACACAATACAAAAACATCAAACATAAATTATGGGCAAGGTTTAGGAAAGTGGCAGGCTTTGGGTCAGCCGAAACACACTCCAACATCCTTATCCGAATATACCAAGCGGAAACCCCTCCTTATTGTGAGTCTTCATCCACCTATCTTTTATTTTTCTTGCATCCTTTGTGCATCATAGTAGTTGTGCTTGACCGAGTCTTTCCTACGAAAACATATAACAAAGGGGTTAGCATATAGAAACCATTCCGAATTAAAACTAAGATACATTATGAGCTTGAACTAATGACAATAACTAGTTTCTACGAACCCACGACACCCACATAAAACTGTCTATACCAAGCCGATATCCCACTTTCACATTTTATTGCCTTTTCGTGTAGAAACATTAGTGATAACAACACCAACCAAAGACCCCACTCGAATCAATCACATAAAAACCGTCGAGGCCTTAAATACTTGTAAAACCAATAGAAACTTAGAAATTGTACAATTCCATTCACAAAAACACCAAATAAAGTCGCGTATATAAAAACCCCCAATTTGTCAAAACCCTAATTTTATATATATTGAATTAAACACTAATTAGACCAAATCTAAACGCGAATTGACTAGTTAATTAGATTAAAACCGAGTAATGAACAAACCCCCAATTTGACCGAAACCTTAATTTTATAAATCGGGTTATATGATGCAATTAACAAGTTTTTAGGTAAGAAAACGCTAATTAATTATAATTAAACGTTAGATATATTGAAACCCCTAATTAGTTCGAAACCCTAATCTCTAGATTAATTAAATCCGAGCAAAACCCTTTGATAGATGAAAGAATCTTGCGATTTTAAACCAATAAAACATCTTTATGTTCGAAGTTATAATCAACAACACATGAAAACGTTTTCTTTAATAAAGAGGAGTTAAACTTATCTTTGTATTGATTTATCACCGGATCTAACAAGAAGAACACTTTGGAATCCACCTTGAATCGGATTAAAAACATTGTAGAGATGAAACCCATGTCAAACAAATCACTGATGAACAATGACACGTCTTTTGATGTAGAAGGATCGGATTATATGAGTATAGGCTTAAAAATTGATAAGATTTAGATAAAACTAGGGTTGGGATATAATCAGTGAAGAGAGAGAGAAGGAGATGGGACGGTGGGAGTAATATGGTGTGTGTGAGACGTGTAAACTAAAACAGACATAGATAAATGAAACGTGCCCCCTTAATTCTTGTTTATATCGACAAAGGTTTGGGTCGGGTTGGGTTAAGTTGCTTTAGGCCGAGCCCATGAAGACTTGTGTTGGGCTGTTGGTTCGTTGGAATCATTAAGGCACAAACTGAAAAGTCTATATATGTTGTGTTATTAAGACAAAAGCCCACTTATAAAATTAACGAGTTCGTACCTCGGGTTATCCGTAAACAAAATATATTGTCAAGCGCAATTAGTATATCATGCATTTTACTAGTGTTATTATAGATGTCGTAACACGATCATTATATTAAAATAAGTCATGGATAACGTGGTCGTATTCTCGAGCTTATTTACATTTTCATCCATTTTCTTGATTTACAAGGTGAGTTTATAGCCCCACTTTTAATTGCTTTTAACTCTTTGGGGTGAGAACATTGCTTGTTTTTACGGATGAACATAAGTACCTTAAAACTCATACGTGCCTACATGATGTCTAAGTAGCGATACCCCTAGATGCTTTAGCCACTATCATGAACCGTTAATTACTTTGTGTAAGCGCAAATGTTACAGATAGATCTATTGGGATTGGCCTCCCTATCTGATGTTGGTTGTGTGGCCAAATTGGATACAATTACATTTGAGGTGTTACGAATACTTTGGGGTAGTATTTGCTTAGGATCTTCTATACAAACTTGTTGGTACGGTTAACGCTTCGGTGTCATGAGCTTAGACGTAGGATATCATGAACGTATGCTATTTGATGATAATCTTGTATTTGTTATAAGATTATTTGTCGGTTGCCTAACTAAAATCTTATGGTTCATCACACTACTTATTCTTAAACCTATAAACTCACCGACCTTTGTGTTGACGTTTTAGCAATGTTTTTCTCAGGTGTCAAGGCGGAGGAGGGACGTGGTTGTGCTATGGAGTTAATAAAAATTATCATGATTTACCTTTGAGACTTGATTTTGATGTATAACATTTGGAAACTTGATTTATGTTATCATGGTGTGTAAAACAATTTCCTTGGGACAAATCTTATCTTTATGTTTTATGAATGAAAATGACTTTTCTTAGTCGTTCTTGTATCTATGTCTCTTGGTTGTCATGATAGTCACATCATCGTGTAATTGTACACGTGGGCCAAATTGAAGGTGTGATAACGCTAGGGACTAATCACACCGCCCCAGATGGTGTCACGTCATTGGTGCATCAATGACATGGTCATGGTACCTCCATGACTAGTTACAAATAGCTCGGATTAAAGAAAATCATAACAAATCAAATGTATCATAAGGGTAATCATCACAAAGAAAATGAGGCATATGAACCACAATGAATCAAAGGAAATAATGAGGTCATACAAATCAGAGAGTAATCACAAGGGAACATAGCAATGGCATAATGGGATCATATGAAGGCTAAAAGGAATAAGAAAATCCTTACTGAAAGGACAGAATATATGTACCTTAACGAATGCGCAAACACGGAACCGCACACAAAGGCTAACGAGAATAAACACGTGTCACCGGAACTACAAAAACATGAATACATATCTTACATACCATAAATAGATCATTACTACAAAAGTTTTCAAAAATAGGTGGTAGACACAACTTAAAGCCAAAGTTTCCATAGTACTAGTTTTATGTCGGTATTTAAGGTAAGTGTCACTACTTAGTTACCCCATCATTAAGTTTCATAATTTTTTGTAAAAGTTCACAGAGGATCCCATATGGGTCTAAAAGGCCTTTGTAGATGGGTTTAATCTCACTCATTACCTAACCCATGCTATGACCCATAAATCCAAGACTAACCCAAAAATAGTCCTAACAGAAACATACATAAAATATGGACGTGTTTGACCCACTTAGACAATTCCATAAATTTCTAAAGAAAATCAGGAGATGTCCGAACATATGAAAAACATCTCCATGAAGTGGCTTGAAAAATCTCGTTATAGATTAAGAATTAGAATTTTTATACTACACTTAACATATTCAGTCTGAAAATCAGTTTTAGACACTTATTTTTAAAACAGTAGATACCCTGACTTCCCGACATCTTAAAAATAAATGGAGACCAGATCCAAAAATTAGATTCAAAGTACTTGTCATACGCACTTGAATCATTCAAAAAGTTACCATAAAACTCAAGATATACATGTTTTAAGATGACCATTTTTTCCCACTGCCCAAACACCCTTGATTAATTAATGTGTTCTACCCATCTGATCCACTCTAGGGAATCTAAATTTTGATTATAATGACTAATAAACTTAATTAGGACCCCTTAGGGTTGTTTTATCATAAAAATTATTTATGAAGATTAATGAAAAGCCTTTTTACCACCATAACATATTTTTACGGTTTTATAGAAAAACCTTACATCACAAATACATAAAATAAAGGTTCCATGGTGACACATGGAGTTAAGAGGATGAAAACTTACATGATCAAGATGGTTATGATGATGGGGAGATCACCACAAACACCCAAGAACACCAAAAGCACAAGGATGAAGAAGGAATGAGTAAGAAAACCCTAAAACATCAAGGTCCTTCAATGGTGGAATAGAGAGAAAAGCTTCAAAATAAAAAATGGAGGATGTATGGAAAGAAACAAAAACTCAGGTTCAACAAGATTAAGGGGAATTAATTTGTGTTATTGGGATGTTTTCTTGCTTAGAGGAAGCATGTTTTAAAAGATTCTACAAAATACTTGAAATAACACCAATTGATAAAATCAAATTATTATTTTTTTTGTTTTTTAACCAAAATTTGTTTTTATTATACAAGGTAAGAATTTTTATTTATTTATTTATTTATTTATTTACTTTATGTTATAATTTCATAATTTCTAAAACAATATAACATATAATTTAATTATTTAATTATTTAAACTCATTAATAAATTTCAAACCCATATTTTACGTTATATGAAATAAAAGTTAAAAATTCATATTTTCAAAATGTAGGTTTTACATAATCCATGATTCCATGTTTCTAATTTGTATAGCTCGGATGGGGAGTTTAAAAAATTTTGCTTCTAAAAACTAGTGTAATACTTACACAGTTCGTTTGTTTTTTAAGAGGTTTTACCTCTTCTTCTGCAAACCACGTCTACAAAAAAAGAGGTGTATCTAAATTCTTCATCTACACGAAATAGACCGTTTGTTTTTATACTATTAAAGTACTTCTTTCTTACTTATAATGTCTTTATATTTTTTACTAGTGTTTGGGTATGATTTCGTATGTTTTGCTCATTTTTATATTTTCGTACATTTTTATTTGATTTTTACGTTTTCATACGTTATTTGTACGCTTTTGTTCGTTTGAACGGATCTCCACTTATACATTGAACGAAAATAGTGGTAGCAGAAGACAATAGTAAACGAAAAAGTCGTAAAACGCTGGTCGTCGAACGTAACTAAACGAAAAAGTCGTAAAACTAGGATGGTGATCTTCTTTATCTAGCTCGTTGCATAAATGGGTTATTGCATTGGTACATCTATTGAAACCAATGTTTTCAAAATCAGTTTTTAAATTAATCCCGTCGAGTTATTAGGTTTGAGTCAACTTATTTTTTAGAAAAAATATTTTTTTCATATTTTAAATAATTAACAAAAATTATATATAACATTATGAAAATTTTCGTATATCATAACTACATAGAAAGCATTTTGGTGTTTTATTAATAGAAACTTGAAAATTCAACTTAGATCTTTTAATACATTAAACAAGCTTAAAAATTAAAATAGTAATACTTAAGTTTTCAAAATTTAATGCTTATATTAATACTAATTAATAAATAATAGTAATCAATACTTAATTTAATACATACTATGATTTAATAATTAATACACCAATTATTTACTTAATACATTAATTAATATATAATTAATACATCCAATTATTTAAAAGTAGGGATGAGCTTGGTACCGGTCCCGTCCCGAACCCGTCCCGAATTAGTGATACCGATTATTTCTCGAGCATAAATTTATGGTACCGGTACCGTACCGAACGGGATTCGGGTATCGGTACCGGTACGGGAATCGGTATCGGTACGGGAATCGGTACCGGTACCGGGAAACCGGATTTTCCCGTTCTTTTTCGGGAATTTCCCGATTTGGTACCGGTCCCGTCCCGGATTAGTGGTACCGAATTTTTTTTCACCTTATTTCATAGTCCCGGTACCGTACCGAACGGAATTCAGGTATCGGGAATCGATACGGTTCCGGGAACGGTTCAGATTCAATTCGTGATTCAGGTCGAAATGATCATCCCTATTTAAAAGTACAGTCATATATTCTTATTGTACACGAACTAAAAACATATTTTCTATACTATATATTACACATTCTTATATGTAAATTTTAGTGAAATAATAATCATTTGTATATGTATATTAGTAAAAGCTTAGTGAAATTGTTATTATTTTGCTAAATAATTCAATTGAAAAGAATTGTTCACGTCAATACATAAACATTTTTAAATAATTTCCAAAGTTTTAATACGTGTAAAATATTAGGTAAATATTTGCATGTTATATAATGTGACGAATATTACGCAAAATCTACTTATTAACAAGTGCATTTCACCGTCAAACAACACAACCTCGTAATACTAATAACCCGTTTCGATATCGTTTTGATGCACATCTATATAGAACTATCTAAAAATATTTCTTAAAGTTATCGCCATGTGCAAAACTATTATCACTAAAAACATTTGATCGAAAAATATCTCTCGGCAACATATTTGATTACAGGGTATCTGCCGTCGCAATGCGCAGATACCCTACTATAATGCCAAAAGTAATACAATCTCTCGATTGAAATTACGTTTTTAGAACATATTTTTAAATGAAAACTATCAATTAAGAAGTTATAACCAAGAAAAAAAATTATTGCGTCGAAGAATTTAGTCACAGGGTACCCGCCGCCGCATCGCGCGGGTACCCTGCTAGTTGAAATATAAACTATTTTACCAACTAATATAATATGTGAAATAAAATTTTATCGCAAATACGTAAATTCATATATTTTTCTAAAAAAATCGAAAAAATTGTAACTCGGCCGGGTTTCGAGACCCGTGTCATCTCAAACCCGACAGGTCTAACAAAATTTTAAAAATATAAAACCCTCTTCAATATGACCTATTTCTCAACTAAAACCGAGTCAATTGATTGATCCGGATCTCAAATCATTGATAGATACTTTTTTGTCCACAAAAAAGTATTAAAAAATACTAAAACCTTTTATATATTTTTCTTTTGTAATCCATCATAAGTTCTGTTGTAATGGATCTTTATCAATTTTGTTTAATAAATTTGACTTGTCAAACTTTATATTTATAATTTTTTATTTTCTATTTCACATCTTATAATAAAAATAAAATTATATAATAAAAAAGAAGTAAATTTCAAAAGTATAAATGGTAGAAAATAAAAGGTCTGAATAACCTTACTCTTATTGCATAGCCAGTCTACTACTTTGAGAGAAAATCATTTGTATCATTATACTTTTTTTTTATTCATTTAACTTGCAAAAATGTTAAATTTTAAAATATATTATATCGGATCATCAACTTTTTAAATTCATTTCCAGTCATTATTAGTATGTTACTAGCTAAACAGACACACATTACTAGACTAATGCATATTATGGGCATTTTTAATAAACAAAATTATGTTCGTTTATGTTTGTTCATTTAGTGTCAAATACTGTTTATTACTAATATCCAGCTATGCGAATACGAGACACGTTAGTCTCCCTTATTCTGATGTAGCTCGGCCTATGCGTGGAACCATCTCCATTGACAGTAGAAGAAGATGAACGAATTGATAATGCAGTACTTTTCTTATAAAATCGCCCCAACGACAATCTTCGCCTCGCCATAAGCTTTATGCACCTACTAGTGATGCATATGGAGGTTAATTTGAAGTCTTTGAAACCATTTTACTCTTTAAGTTAACCATTAACTTTGCTCGTTGTTACAAGAAAACAGCTCTTCAAAATGAATTTTTCTTTACTAAAACAAGCTGACCGAAAAACGGTATACTTGAGACTAGGACTTTTTGGAGGCGTAAACGATGAACACACTTGATGGCTTGATCCCATGTAATTTTTATGCCAACCGGACCTTTCTCCAACGACCCGACCTAAGGCAATGAGCTCTTGTCTGAGCAACCTAGTTAGCCAAGAGTTGGGTTGTAGCCCTACTCTATCTCCACGTGACCTTCTATAACCGGTCAACTGGTCGTTTTTGGGAGGATTGGTACCAGTAGTTGGTACGTGCGCTTACATTGATGTTTTTTTCATAAAACATCAATGTAACATGTCAGATGACATATCTTGAAATAGATAGCACAAAATACTAAGAGCAATAGGGGCCAGTGTTGTAGCATATCAGAAAAAATGTACAAAAACAGTACCAAGCATAATAAAGCTGTCTTATTCTATTATAAACCTTGACATACATTCAATTCTACATTTGTGAATTCAGTACAATGCCACTTTTGTTTTCAAAATTGATCATGTTCAGTTCTTACACTAAAATATGATTAGTTTCGAGCTGTAAATTTTGTTTCACCTCTTTTCAAGGTGCCATATATCTAAATAGCCTCAGTGGTGTCTAATTTAAACTCGCAACACCTAGCCCTCGATGGTTCAGTATTCACAGCTCAGCTCTTGTTTCTAGGTCCTCCTCTTCGGGCACTTGTTGAGCCGGAGGGCCAACTACCTTCTCTACCGGGCTCACGTCTTCACCTAGTATTTTTGAGGTAAAACGTCGTGCTTCCAGATCAAGATCGGGCCACTCGGTTACAATCCTTCTGGCACCCTGAGAGTTTATGCAGTTAATGCCAGGAGACAGCGAGTCAGATATGGTGTACAACCTAACAGGCCGTAAATAATATTTGAATGTGCGCTTTAAATGTGCTTTTAAATGCCTAGAATCAGATAGAGTTGTAACCAAATTGACCATAAAAGATAGCATCGATTGAAGGAAATAGTAGATAAAATCATCAAAAATAACTTGTGGGAAAAAAATCTGACAGTTCTGTGAAATAGGGGTAAAAAGTAGGTAGTATCTCAATTAAGGTTAAAAAAGAGGGTAAAAAAATTTAGATGAGTTTGTTGCAGCTACCAGGTGGTACTAAATCAGAGAGAATATATGTTTACCTAAACATTTTTATTCCATATCGTAATGATCGTCGCAAGTACAAACAATTAAAGAGAAATATTTACTGACCTGAAGCTTTGGTTCCTTGGTCATCGGATTGTTGCAAAGATCAATGGTTTTAGCACGGGGTTTTGTGGAGTTGCCACACCAAGACTCGCACCACAGCCATTCTTGTGGGAGCGAAAAGATTGGTACAGTGTGCTGTGCGTAGTTCGGAAGATCCTGAAAGATCAATAGGGTTCTATTAAAGGTAATTCTCAATAGCAAAAAAGATTGGAACTTCTCTTGTAAGCTAAACAATTTGGACACGTTAAGAACAAATTGGTGAGCTTGAAACATAATAAGATTTTATAGTTTTTGGTGGTTGTGAGACGTGGCAAGTTGCTAAAATCGATACAGTGAAAAAGAATTAAGAAAATTAAAATAGAACACGGGAAAGTGACGATGCACTTGCCTGGTCAAGATTAGAGAGACTGTTTGGATCTTTGCTAAGTGTTTCATAGAACACCCTCAAATTGTCCCCGGCTGCAGTTTCTCGGAACTTGATTAAATCAACTACGTATAAAGCACTGCAGGTCATATGACGCGCGTTATAAACAATATTCAAACTTATAGATGAAAATCGAATTATGGCCAAGTCACAGTTCATAATATTTTATAAAGAACAATCAGGATCTTACCTAATATGATACGGTCTTCCTCGTAAATGTTCCTTCCAAAAACCCTACACAAAATTGAAAGGCATTTGTGTAATCAGTTCCAAAACGCAAATCCAAACACCCAAAATTAAGGACACAAATCCTTGTGCAACAAGGGTCCAAGACTCGCCCATGAAGATGGTGTCAGGGAAATAAGAAAACTTACTTGTTTCCAGAATCTAAAACCGTCCATATCCCTATTGTTATCACAAAACGGGGTATATGCAAGAGGTCTTCCTTTCAAATTCATGTCATAAAGTTCTCCCATGTCAGCCCTAACGATCTGATCCGCATCAACAAATATAACCTATAAACATACACGCATAATTATTAGTGAATTTCCAAGTTATTGCTCGTTTTTTAGTAGAAGACAACACGAGTTTCATATAGAATTACCTTCTCAAGAGAAAGGGGGAAAATGACATCAAGAAACAGAATTTTATATGCCCAGATAATACGTTGTTTTTCTTTCTGTTTATGCAACCAGCTAGGCCATTTATATGTAACCAATTCATACTCAAAACCATATTCTTGTGCCATATGTGGAATCACGTCCTGCATGAGAGCAATTAAAAAAGTTTAAATTTTAAGAAATAGGTAGTTAGCTTAAAAAGAGGAAAGAAATGGAGAGGAACAGAACCTTAAACTGTGGAGAGAGGTAGTTCTTTATAAACCAGAATTTTACTGGACGTTGTGTGTTTTTCAGAACACTTAGAATCATGATCTTGGTAAATCGTTCGTACCTGCATAAATGGAAGACATTAAATAGAACCATAAGAAGGTAACGCGATTTACCCAACCCGCCCATTATGCCACCTATAATCAAAATTCGCAACAAGGCGCAAGACTGAAAACAAGTTACTTACAAGTGTCCAGAGGCAATAGAGAATATATTTATTGTTTTACCCTTTCGTCCATTGTTTACATTCTCCTACAAAAAAAAATCAATCATTTTACTAACTGAAATGTATATCAATGAGTACTTATACAGCATTACGTTACAATGTACTCACCACTTTGGTGCTTACACTGTTCTTCGACTGTCCATTGCCGCCAATAAGAGAAGAAGCCCATTTCAAAATATTAGAATTCCAACTCTCCTCATCACCCTGCAAATACAACAAAAACCGGCTTTATTTATGCGCTCATTAAATCTAGAAAAAGAGATTTATTTTAGTAGCTAATAGACAAAACGCAACTTGTTTCCTGGAAGAATCGTCATCATCAGAAGGAATTAGTAATCTTTCATGTTCTTTTCCCTTTTTCTTGACCACTCCAAGATGAACTGGTTTTCCTCGAAGGTAGTCTATGGTGATGCGCTTTGTCAAGTGCATTTCTTGACCGTCTTGAAGAATGTAGAGATCAGAACTTCGACCTGGTGCTAGTTGTAAGTACCAAACACCGGGTGACACTTTCATTTGCCAATAACCCAAATTGGCCATAACAAGAGTGTCAACTAAATGGGGATTCTTTTTAGTTCCGAGTATCATTTGAAGGCCTCGTGGTGGTTCATGATCCTTTTCTGAGCAGTGGCCTGGTTATATAGTTCATTGATTAGAGAATATAATTTGAACTTGAAGAATTTGGAAATCAATTTAAAAACGCATATTTGATCTAATCCCGGTTCCAGAATTTCAAGCCAAATCAATTAGTCGACAATAGATAAGTAGCTTTATCTATTATAAGATTTTAAGATATTATAAGCGTTTAGAATCATCAAACTGAACCAGCTTTACCTGTCAGAACGAGAGCTTCAAGTTCAAAAACTGCTTGTAGCGTCCTTGTGTCACCAAGGTTCTCAAGCAATATATTGTCAAGATCGTGGCTGAATCACGTAACCAAAAAAATTAATGCAGTTATAAAAGTGGAAAATGAAAAATGTTTTAGGGATTAGTAGAAACTTACACTGCAATGACAGGTTCAACAAGCCATGATTCAGGAACATCGAGATTCATGGTTAAGGTTTTAGATAGCGGCATATTGGCAAAAAATGCTTTGGGGCCATGTACTGTTGAATCAGTGTTGCTGAAGTCATCCTAAACATTGAACAGAAACTTTAAGGAACAACCCGGCTTTGAAGAATAAATGAATTAACGGTTGTCATGAACAAGAACTATACCTCAGATGGGATTACAAATCGGTAGTAATTTTTCAGTGGAAGGTCAACAAGGGAACTCTGTCAAGAAAACATTGAACACGTTTAGATATATTATCGAAATTTAGAAGCTCGACAAACAAACTACTTGCCAAATCAGATTAAGATGCCACTGGAGGGAACTTTTCATTTGAAGAAAGACAAGAGAACAATATCTTGGAGCAATCTAAAAAGCTTCAGAAAATGTTTCTTTATAATTAGTTTTTAAGTTGGATAAAGAACTAACCAATGGGTTAAACACGAGTCTCATGCTTGGCTGACTGCATTTCTGTATGATTCGAAGAAGTGATGATATTTTTTGACCGGAAGAGCTCAAAGGATCAATAACAGCATCTATATGAATGGTAGAATTTTCGCTACCAAGAACAACACCACTGTAGTCTGCACTCAACATCTCAAAACGGGCACCTTCAGAGCTTCTATCCCGTGTAGACAGTGAAGATGTGATAGACATAATTATATCGCTCATAAATTTGCTGCAGAAAACATTTTACAAGATAAAAGTTAGTACTTAAACACTAAATGACTATCATAATCATTATCTGACATCAAACATACCAATTCTAACCTCAAAATTGCTAAATTATGTTTATAAACAAAAAGAGTATAAGCAAAAAACAACCTCATAAGTGTGTCTGGGTCCACATTCTCCCACGTCACCTCTTCAATGATGTCAGCTACATGCTTTACTCTTTGCTTAAGTTCCACAGATTCAAGGAGATGCAGATCTTGGCTTAAAAATGTTACACCCTCAGGGACACGAACGACCTATTTAATGCCAATAAGGTAAAGGTTCAATAGACTACTCCGCATTCCAAAATACAATAAAATATATGAGCACTGGAAAAGAAACACACCCTTCCGTTAGTAATAACCGCATTAACGCCTTTCTCGAGTCCAACCTGCCCATGCAGAAATTGACCCACCTGCACATTATATTGAGAATGTAAATACAAATACCTACAATCTGTTTTTTGCTTTTACATGTTTATTGCATTTTCCAAAATGCTGAGAAGTTCACACTTTAGTACCTTCTTCAAATGACTTGTAAACTTGGAAACAGAAAATTCTGAGAGAGCTGACGTAAATCCTTTAGATTGTATTCCATTGGCATCAGCAAGTTCGGATATCTTATCCATAAGAGCTTGACTGCTTTGAGAATCTTGCGAAGACCCATAAAATGAGCATAGTTGGTCCAGAAAATTTAATACCTTCTTCTTATGACTGGAATATAGAACGATTATATCAACAATCACAACGTTAATTGGTAACAAGTGAGAACATGAAGAGATTCGTAATAAACGGGTAGATATTTAGCTTAAGTAAAAACATAACTAACCTATATGAGGAGGCTGTGATTTCAAGAGCCTTCATCAGGATGAAACTATTTGAATCAGAATCCAGATCGGAGTTAAATAAAAAGCCCACTCGAGCACTCGCAGAACCTGCCATCTGTAAAAAAAGTAAGATAGCAACCTTTAGTAAAAGAGACATGAGACGAGACGTCAAAGTAGTCATCATTGAAAGTTTACCAGATATCGTATTCCCTCATGAAGTAACTGGACTCCTTTTCTTGACGTGACATCAACAGCAAGAAGATGAGTCACGGGCTTCAAGTCATCAATAGCTGGAGTACGCATTAAAGGAATTAGAATTTGAAATTTCAATAGTATACAAGCATCAAATGTGGGAACCAACTGAAATCTTACTTCCAACAGAGTGTAAATACTCGATATTACTTAGCAGAGATTCATCACCAACAATTGATGCCGTTAAAGAAACAAATTTAGGCTTTGCCTTGTCTCCAACAATCTGTATATTAAACATCAAATTGACTTAATACAATATAATACATCGTGAATTCCATTAATTATTAATTATGCAAAAACATGTGGGCATGACTAAAACCTGTGGGTTGTAGCGCTGAATGCCACTTTCAGATAAAAATTTGTCCAGAACGTCAGTACGAGAATTTATCTGCCCATAATAAACTTGTTCCTGGATTCTCGGGAGCTCGTCATTCATTGCGCTCATTAGAGCCTCCTGAAGAAGTAAGAAAGCAGATGAAATTTATGTCTTACAAAAAACTACAATCAATATTAATATGTCGAGGTCCCAAATTTGACATATTTACTTATGAGCAGGTCTAAATTACTCATTTAGACCTATCACCAAACGCATCCAACTCGTCCACTTTGCCACCTAAATAAATATGACATTTCAGGTATATTGAGCCATGACTATTGTAAAAGCTCGGGTTTTTTATTTTCATTCAAGTATAATATGACATCTACGGTAAGGCCTAATGTGAATCACACTATGGGTTAATAGCAAATTCAAATTAAATAACTTGAGAGAAAATTTCGGCTTTGAGATGCCAAGAGAAAAAATAAAGAACCTCGTTAGAACTGTGGACAAGACCATTCATCAAGAGTGAACATTCCAGCTTTGACATGCCCAGTTTGAAAACAAACAAGGAACTCTCTTCAGATGATTCACGGAAAGATTGATCCTGTTCGAGCTTTAATAACGTATCTTGAGGTGGTGTTTTTGCTTTTGGCCTACAGAAACAAATATCAAACAAAATAATGATACCACATTTTGGTAGCGAGAATACTAGAAACAAATTTTACTGGGGTGAAAGTGAAAGACAATCATCGCAGCTTACAAGATTGTATCTACAAATGCACCCTCCACATGGTGTAACACGGGTGCGTCTTCGTCCCCTGACTCTATCCGCAATTTGTTTACCTACATAAACCAAACATATCCCGTTAAGCCACTAGAAACACTGAATCAGGCTAGCAATAAACCATAAGCTAACTAAAAGTCCAGAGACATGAACAATTGCATGTCTGCTGACCAAAAACGATACGAAGTACTACTAACAAACCCGTACATTGCTGAGAAATTCAAAAGCTTTCAGCATCCCATGGGTTTCTTTGATATAATGGAAAAGGCGTATAGTCTGCAATTCATTAGAGTACACAGTATTGATTAGCAATAAACCATCAAGGAAAAATAAACAAAAATTTGATAGCATACATGTAGATACTTTCGTGCATATTACATTATTTTAACGAAGAGGCATATTAATAGTTCCCTTCGATTCATGAAAATTTCCGTAAAGCATATAGGAGGCCGCTAAAAGAAAGGAAATAAGTGATTACCAAGCTTGAAAGATCTTCCTTATTTTGACTCTCGTTTTCAAGAGAAGAAGAAGGGAACTCTCCACCATTAGCCTCAAGTGTCTCAATCATTTTTGTGGAATACAGTATCACTCCAAATCTAACTGGAAGACTATTTTCGAACATTGAGACGATCGTATCAATCGTCTGCAAAATGTACCATGATCAGAATATATCCATGTTCAATATAATTAAAATGGATATAATTAGAGGTGGCCAAATGCGAGAGTAGAAATGACCCAAAACAAAGAGCATTACCTCAAGTCCACAAATGGAGGCAGGATCCAGCACATAGACTGCATGGAATATGTTCTTACGAATATAGCGTAATTGTCCAGGGAAGACAGGCATCAGAAGCTATAGAGACATGAAATAAAATATGTTACCCGCACAATAGAAGACTTGCTGTTGTTTGACTTTTAAGAGAGTAATAATCAGATGATGTTAAGCACAGATGAATCGTACCTCGTTTAAGTTACTCCGCCACTGCTTGTACCTGGCATCCGCCTCTAAATTATTGATATACTGAACATGGTCTGAACGGAAATCAACACGAAACCCACTGGATTCAGGAGGGGGTAGAGTTGACAAGAGTTTTCGCACCGTGTTTGAAGGAATCTAAATATGAAACATCAATTAGAATGTGTTTTAAAGTAGAAATTATGTTGGGCAGAAAACATTAAAAAAACAAAAACTAGAAGGAAAAAAAGCAGGCCGGGTTAACCCGACAACTAGAAATTTTAATCTGATCTTCTAAATAGTATGATTTAGAAGGCTTTAAGCATTAACTTCGACCTCTAAACCTTTTGGAAATTTTTTTATGTTTATTTGACTTGTTTGAACCCACATGCATAAATAAGTAAATTATCCGAATTTGCATCTTCAGATTTCTAGGAAAGACTGAGAAAGAGTATAGAGCCATTACTTTCAGTTTTGTATATTGATCCGCTAAAGACAATTCCTGATGGACCATGTCAAGCAACCTATGAAAGAAGTAACACACACAATTTATAAGTTCACTGATAATTGTTTGAGTAAAACTAATAATAGCAGGGGAAAAGCATTACAGAAAAAGGTCGATATCGTCGATATCAATTAAAGCACCATTCAGAGCCATCAAAGACTTGCTAGGTGGAAGCATCCGCTGATTCGAAAGTATTTCTTCTTTAATTGATTCATTGAGCTGCATGAATTATCAAATAATGTTAGGTAAAATTTCATAACAGCACATTATAATGAAATGGTAAATAGAAAAAGAAAAGTTACCTTCATACGAGACAAGTAAGAGACAACACTAGGGAAATTTTGATTGATTTCTTGCATTGAGTGGAGAGGGTCCGATGCATGAACTATCTTTTGTACAGTTTGATGTCCTAGATCTGTTGAAACAAAACACAAATTGTAAATGAAAATGAAGAACGACGTATAAAACTCAAAAACATAACATTTGTTGCTTGAAAAAATATGTATGATTACCTTTCAATTCCCACACATTAAGTGTATCCGATACTGTTGATGACAAGAGTGAATCCCTAAAAGCCATTATTTCTGAGCTCAGTTCTGGCTTCCTTTCCTGCATTAGTTTCAATGAACATGCTTATCAGTTCCAAATTAAAACCACAAGAAAGTTTACGTTAATCTCATAAAACCAATATGATTTAAAAACTAAACAAACACCCCCTTAGAAAACAGTTTTCTACGTGTAAACCAGATTCAGCAACAACGATTATCAGGTTTTTAGATTTATGAATTAAAGAAAATAGAAAATAAGAAGAAAATAACGGAACAATACCAGAATTTTAGAAAATATGAACCCTCTAACTTCTTGGCTAAGATCTTCAGTGTGTGGATCTTCTAGAGTTACACCTGCGTATTCAATTTCAAGTTGGTCAATATAGCTCGCATTTCATCGTTGACAGGTAAAAATGTAACTGTTTGTAAGCCACTCGTAGCATATTCAGATGTTCGCGACATCCATGTAAACCCAACATTTTAACATTAGACTATTATGTGCAGTCACCAAGAACAAGGAAAAAATCAGCATTTTTATATGTTCCAACTTCACTTACTTTTTTGATAACAAGGAAAATAAATGCAAGTGCACATATTTTAAACGGAAGGCTAATATGTTACAGAAACAGCATCTTTAAACTGACCTTTCTTTATTTCACTGTCATCCATGGCCTTGTATTCCATGTTCTTCAATGCAAGCTCTACACCATAACCACCCAAGTTCAAGGGGTCTTTGGTACCAATTGCTCCACAATGACCACTTTTTGATTCGCAGCCTGAAGGCAACACAGGCCTCACAACATACTTGACTTTCCCCTGTGAATTTTTTTAGCTTTATCAGCAACTGATTATCAATGAGACAAATTTTGGATTATGTTATATCGCTTATGGCTCAACTGGGTATGTTAAAAAAAGGCTTATTATGAAAAGGTTCATATGGTCCGAACGTGTTAAAGTAGCCTGCTTTCTTAGGTACATACTCACTTTATTAAAAAATTGATTTCGTGAAAAGTATAAACTTCGTAATCATATTTGAAAGACTTATTTTTTTAAAAAGTTTGTAAATCTAAACATATTTCATGTCTACGCAGCCTGACCCACGGCCCTCCCACTTTGCTAACCCCAACTACTAGTGGTATCAAGAATAAAAAAATTTCGAGTGGACCTCTTTGGCTGCTTCCACCAAGCTCCTGTGAAATTCCTTAAAGCAGTCTGTCCCAAGAGCTCCATATAAGATGGCAATTGGACTCCCAATAGCTGAATCGAAGTAGACATGATCAAAATCAAAAAGTTCAGGCTGCTGAAATATATCTCCATCCCTGAACAAGAGAAGATGCCATCAAGAGCTAATAATTATGGAGTCGAGACCCATTTGAAATAACCGTCAACATATTTCCTTCCAATTCCTTTTTTTTTTTTTTTTGCAAACCCTATGATGTCAAGTTATCAACCTGACAGGTATAAATCCTATAACATTTTATTAAAAGCTTGAAAGTTATTATATATGTAAATATGTAATTCTGGAAATCTATACAATGGGTTATCGCACCTAAAGGAAAGCAACTTAGGTATCTTGATTTTTGGGTAACATATATGTATTCAATTAAGAAAAAAACCTAAAGGTAACCAGTTTTTTAGACGACATGTTAAGAATAAGTCAACATGGTCAAACTTACCGACAAGTCATCTACGGATCACCTAATCAAAAAATCTAAACTTTGAGGTGGGTTTTATCACAAGATTTCAAAGTTTGAATAAATATGATTATCCTAAAACAAAAACCAGTCCTAAGGTGGTTGGTTACTTATATACTCCGTATACAATGATAATCCTATAATCCCTTTACATTACATAATTGCTTACTTGTGAGGATTGCGAAGCCACGATAGCAGGTCTGGGAGATCAAAGAAGAGGGCACCACCTGTGTCCACCCAACAGCATTTACCCCCGGGGCTTTTTGGATTAACACCTACAAGTAAAGAATCGGCCTTTTTGTCTTGTTTGTCTTCAGATGCTCCTCCGTCAATAAAATTAGCATTGATATCATCAGACAATGGATGTGAAGAAAGAGATTCCTCTGCTAGTTGCTGATAAAGCACTAATCTTGGAGATGAAGATCGAAGTGTAAGAGATAATTCAAACACCGATGCCAATGGTCCAGTCACAAGCGATTTTCCATAATTAGTGATTTTCTGCAAGCAATCTTTGGCTGTGTAATGATCGGTATTTCCACTTTCATTGTTAATCCATATCTCGATGAAATCCCAGAAATGGTCTTTCCATTCTTTAGAAAGTAATTCCCTACGGAACATAATTCATGTTACATTAGTCTGCAAGAATCTTTAAAAGACAGATATTTAAAGACCAGCAGCCCCTGCCATAGAGGCAAGCACAAGCACTAACGTTTGACCCTCACTTAGATAAACACATACGAAAGTTCTACTTTTACATAGAGGTGGCAATATGGGCAGTCGGCAGGTTGCATAATGAATCAAAACGGTTTCGGGTTGAGATGGGTTAGTTTTTGGTCCAGTAGGGGTTGACATGCAAACACTTTCGTGGTCATTCCTATAAAAATCCTATTGATAATTAATGTGTTAATCATGATTATAAACATAATATTATTACAAGAATTTATATAAACATTTTAGGAAGTTGTATACTGTGTTTAAAAAAGCGCGCCTGAGGCGTGACTGAGGCTGATGCACACCCCTATTGCATCGGACACCCTGAGGCAATGCAATTACGGGATGCGTGGTGAGGCGCACGCATCAGCTAAAGCGTGCGCATCATGTACGTAGGCATTATAAAGTGAATTTGGTCTTAGTCATATGTATTGGGCCTTTCTCTTTAAAATAAGGGGTCAATTTGACCAATTATAATAAATAAATCACATATATGATAACACTTCCGAAGATTTAGGTAATATTTATGTATTCTATCGAATGGAATCGTGAACTATGAAAATCCATGGTATATTTTGATCGTAAATATGGTATTTTGTGTTTTGTGCATTGCATATAATTTATAAGTATTTTTTATAAGACTGTCGCCTCGGGTACATGATGCGCGCGCTTTCGCCTCGGCGCCTCGCGCCTCGGCTTTTTGACCTCAACGCCTCGGCGCGCTTCGCGCTTTTTAAAACCCAGGTTGTATAGAATATGAAATAGCCTATGGACGACTTCACCCTGTTTGATCCACGGGACTGGTTTCGCCCATTCAACTAGTTTCACATTGTGCTAGAGTTTATTACTCAACCCATCATGACTAAAAGGGTCAAAACCACCGCCACCTCTACTTTTACAATAAGACAGTTTTACTTTCAACACAATACAATAAACTAATATAAATTATCCATTTAATTATTTATTACATTACACCAGCAGTGGTAGGACAGATAGCATTCAGACCCTGGACTTTTGGACTCATATGATCAAAGTGAAATAGTAACTAGGCAAGATTCCTACGGTGAACTGATATGATGAAAGTGAAGTACTTTTCTCTTCAAGACCTCAAAGCTATTAAATTTGACCACAATGAGATTCCTATGGTTATGTAAATTCAACAACCCCTATGGCATTTTACCCTTTCACATTGCATACGTTGTTTTACAGTGAGCGGTGGATCCAGGATTTTCCAATAACATTACTATAAATGAGGTTTTTCAACTGTTGCACTAACAGCCTTATTAGCTGCACAGCCCAAAGATACAACTATAATTTAAAGCTTATTTTTGGTCTTATGAACTTATCTTATTCGCCTTATATTTCATAAGCTCCATTACCCGGCTTATTTTGAAACTTATGGCTTATCAAAGCTTGTTAAAATCTAATAAGCTTGTATAAGCTCATAAGTGACAAAATAAACCGGAAAATGGGAGTTACGGAATATAATCCAAAAGAAGATAAGCTGATAAGCCCATATATAAGCTTAAAGAAACACCCCTTTAGAAATGTTTATTTTACAAGCCAACTTTCATATACGTCTGTCCATCATATCCCTATAGTCCTATACCAATGCAATATCACATATAAGAAGTGTTTGGAGTTGCCTTTTCAGCTTATCCACTTACTAGTATTTCTTTTTCCTTAAATAGAAAATAAGCAACTTTTAGTTTCTTGAATGCAGAAAAAAACTAATGCTTATCTGCTCAATATGGTCGCTTATTACTCGCTTAATTTAAAAAAAAAATACCAACTTTCAGAATTCTTCTCTGATAAATATTATCAGCTACCTCCTGCATTGCTCTTTTTCCAGATAACTATGCGCTTTGCTTATAATCATAATCGAATCAAACTATAACTAGCAGTCATTAAACAAACCAATATCCTAAACAGCAAATAAGCAATTTTTAGTTTCTGGATGCAGAAAACAACTAACGCTTATCTCCTTAATATGGTTGCTTATTACTCGCTCAATTTTTAAGAATTAAGCTATTTACAGAATTTTCCTCTAACATGATCGGCTACTTCCTGCATTGCTTTTTCTAAATAATTATCCGCTTCTGCTTATAACCATAATCTAATCAAATATAACTAGCACTCATTAAAAAACCAATATCCTAAACACCAAATTTAGTGATCACAACCAGTGGCGGACCTTGATAGGCAACTTTTAGTTTCTGGATGCAGAAAAAAACTAACGCTTATCTCCTTATTATGGTTGCTTATTACTTGCTTAATTTTTAAAATATAACCTACTTTCAGAACTCTCCTCTAATACTATCAGCTACCTCCTGCATCGCTTTTTTCGAGATAATTATCAGCTTCTGCTTATAACCATAATCTAATCAAACAATAAATAGCCTTCATTAAACAAACCAATATCCTAAACAGCAAATAAGCATTTTTTAGTTTCTGGATGCAGAAAACAACTAACACTTATCTGCTCAATATGGTTTCTTATTATTTACAAAAAATAACCTATTTTCAGAATCTTCCTCTGATAATATTATCAGCTACCTCCTGCATTGCTTTTTCTAGATAATTATCCGATTCTGCTTATAACCATAATCTAATCAACCTATAACATTAAATAAACCAACATCCTAAACAGTAAATAAGCAACTTTTAGTTTCTGGATGCAGAAAACAACTAATGCTTATCTCCTTAACACGATTGCTTATCACTTGCTTAATTTATAAGAAATAAGTTATTTTCAGAATTTTCCTCTAATAATATTATCAGCTACCTCCTGCATTACTTTTTTCCATCCGCTTCTGCTTATAATCATAATCTAATCAAACTATAACTAGCATTCATTAAACAAACCAATATCCTAAACAGCAAATAAACAATTTTTAGTTTCTGGATGCAGAAAACAACTAACACTTATCTGCTTAACACGGTTGCTTATTACTCGCTTAATTTATACAGTAAGAAATAAGCTATTCTCAAAATCTTCCTCTGATAAATATTATCAGCTACCTCCTGCATTGCTTTTTCTAGATAACTATCCACGTCTGCTTATAACCATAATCTAATCAAATATAACTAGCATTCATTAAAAAACCAATACCCTAAACACCAAATAAGCAACTTTTAGTTTCTGGATGCAGAAAACAACTAACGCTTATCTCCTTAATATAGTTGCTTATTACTCACTCAATTTATAAAAAATAACCTACTTCCTGAATTCTCCTCTAATATTATCAGCTACCTCCTGCATTGCTTTGTTCGAGATAATTATCCGCTTCTGCTTATAATCATAATCTAATCAAATAACCCTCATACTTAACTAGAATTCATTAAACAAACCAAATTTAACGATCACAAACAACATTAAAAAACATCAAAATCCAACTTTTTTATTTTAAAAAAAAAAAAACATACCCAGCTTCAAGAAGTAAAGAAGTACCAGGCCACTTAGCCCTTAAAGCAACTTGCACATTTTTAGGCCTTTGAATCTCAGCACTACTACACAAACACCCACAAATAATCACCATAAAAAAAACCACCCATAACCCAGATCTCATTTTTTACTCCTTTTTTTTATAAAAAAAAAAGAAAAAAGATTGAAATTTTCACAAGATTGTTAAAAAATAATCAATACCCATTAAAAAGATTTGATTTTTATTTGTGGGTTTTGTTTGGTTTTGAATTTGGATCAAGATTTTTGGGGTTTTGAGTGAAGTGTTTGGTTGTTTGTAGGGTTCTTGATTCTATGTCGTATTGACTATTTTTATGAAAGTAAACGCTTACGTGGAGTGCTGTTTGCATACGTTGTAGGGTGTGACGTGGCGTTGGGTCATTGGGTGATAAAATGACCAATCATGGCGTGTTGGTTCGGTTAGCGCGCACGATACGGTTGAGCCGTCGAGCTTGCGCCGTATGCGATATAAGGGGTGTTTGCCATTGCGATATGAAGGAAATTATCAGCTTATTACGTTTGGAAAAAAAATTATTTATTCAGAATTGTTTGGATGGCAAAAGACAAAAGTGATTATTTGTTTTCGTGGAACTCTCAAAACCACGTTTACAAAAAAGTAAGGATCGATTTGTTTTTTCCAAAACGCAATATTCTTTTAATGTAAATTACTTATGGACTCTCATATTTGCATGTTTAACTAAAAAGTTGAAAAGTGCAATGTATATTTTTTGTAATTTTTCAAATCATATTACTCAATAATTTATTTGCCAAACATTATGAAACTGATTATTTGTTTATTGCGATCCGAAATACCATAAGCAAATCCAAATACTATATTTCAAAATCCCATTTAAAAACCAATGATTATTTGATTTGATTATTCGTTTCCTAAACTCATAATCTATTTTTAATAAGTAATCTCAAACGCCCCTAAGTTTTGGTTCCGTTTTGACCAAGAAAGAAAGAAGATTTTTATTGTTTATAATAAAAAAAACTACGTTTACAAAATATTTATAAAGAAACTTTTATATAATGATGTGTAATCATATTTGGCTTAAGAAATTTTTTGAATTTTCTAATTCTACAATTTTAGCAAAAAAACATTTTGGTACATCTCATTTGATATAAAAAAAAATTAAGTTTACGTGGATGTGATGTTTTCAATTTATAAAACACTAAAAGAAGAATTGTACAAATCCTCAAAGAAAGGAATTGAACAAGAACAAAGTAACTCAAAAATAAAATAAAAAAAGTAGAAAAATAATAAAATTAGCATTAGATAGAACGAAAAGAAGCACAACATAGTCTCTTACGTAATCACATATGCAATCGTCTTCATGTTATTAACCCATTTACTCCGGTCAAAACCGATAAGCTTACAACATTTTCAGATCCATAACAGAGATATAATTTGAATATAAGGAAAATGTCTTCGTTTATGATCTTTTGCTTGCACTAATTCAGTGCGTGAACGACCTGTTTTTTCAATCTCTAAGCAGCCTATATAATAATATGACATACATCGTGACATATCTCTACAACTCTCCTTTTTCCACCTTGAAACGTGGCGGCGTTGAATATCAATCACTCACTAGAACATCTAGGGGTTTTTTCAATCTTTTAATTTTTACATGCACTTCTACCTTCATTTTTATCTCTAAACTCAATAATAGTTTTGTTTGAATCGACGACTAACAACCTCGTATCTAACACGGATAACTCGAACTTAAAGAGGACCACAACACACAACATGTAATATATTTTAACATAATAGTAGAAACCTTGCACAAGATAATATTCCTAATCGAATGATTAGTATAAAAATAATGACGCGAACAATCCCTTCCCCCTTCGCCTCCTTCTATAAAGATGAGAGGGAAAGTAAATCGACTTGTACAATGACGCGAAGTCGGTTGTTAACATGAAAAATAAAATCTTGTGGGTTTTGGGACATAAGCAAATTCAACGACCCTTATTCTACTAGTACACTACTTGAATAATAATAAGATCGAAACTTGACCACCTAGACTCCGACTTAAGCTAAAATAAAGACTAAAGCCATAACAATTTACACCTTATGCTTTATATTAGCCTACACTGAAACTCATCAACTCCAAGCAGTGTTATAACTTGCGTCGATGTACCACTTTCGACAAGGCATCTGCAAAATTGTGTTGAGTACCCCACCTTCAAAACTTCAATCGTCTTTGCCTCCAAGACTTCTTTGATAAAGTGATAACGGACATTGATGTGGTTAGTCCTGTCATGAAAAACATGATTTCGAGATAAGTGAATCGTGCCTATATTATCACAATTAACCGACATAGTGTCAAGCTCCACGCTCAACTATTCTTAGAGTCCCTTTAGCCAATAGCTTCATTCACAACCTTCGTAAGGGCCATATCGTCTGCCTATGTAGTTGAAACTGTTGGAGTTTAACAATTATATCACATATAAATGAAGATAAGAGCAACGAAAGTAAAGGACCACATATGCAAAATGTAATTAACATGAATGAAATTAGAAAACATACCTTATTGATCAACAATGGTGGAAGCTAGTTAGATCAATAAATCAAGAACACCCTCCCTTATATACACACGAATTCACCTCACCAAAACCCAAGATGAAAGGCATGATCCTCTCTAAGCTTTTCCACACAACACCTCATTCAACCACCCTCGATTGCTAGGTCTTGTCACCAAAATACTTGAACAACAAAGAGGCAAAAACTCCTATTTTCTTTATTTAGAGTGGACGGCCAAAAGGAGTAAACACAATGAGAGAATAAGTTTTCAAGTACTAGAATTGTGGTGAAAATCCCCTCGTATTTATAGTACTAAGGGACAAGTATAAACATAAGAAAGATTTAGAACAACAAAAATCTTTTGAATGTTTAACTTGCCCCCTATCTTCATCCTTAAGGTCACGACACACATAGGAGACTTTATCTCCTTGTGTTGTCTTTGACTTTGTATTTCAAGTATATGCATTTATACTTAATTTTCTTAAAGTCCTTGAGTATTTTAGTTAAATTTTTGTTAAACCTTTTAAGTATTAACTAACCACTGTTAAGTATTCCTTGGTGACAAATTAAGTATACACAATAAATATAGCCATATTTTATTATGTATGTGACCTCATATGCCCACGTACTTCTAGTCGTACAAAATATCAACTATGTTTTATGCACATTCCAACATTACCCGCTAACAATCTTACTTTATGTTCCAAGTCTTTTCACATGTAGAAGACTTAATGTTCATGTCTTAATAATGAGACATAACATTATTAAACTAAAGTAAAACCAAGTATCAAAACATGGTATCAATAGTAACTTTAAGTTAATCATAAACTTATCATGTTTATCATTTTCTAAGAAAATATAATCATGTATTTTATCTTTCTATCTTGACATTTCATATCTAATAGGACAAGATACCCTAAATGTGTAATAGTCCTAGTGGAGTAATAGTTTCCTTACTTATAAAGTTAAGAGAACCCTTATACATATTGTCAAAGTTATTCCTTGCCCATAATAAGATTTCTCCCACTTGAAAATGGAAAAACTTACTGCATAAAACAACATTACACTAGTTATTTATTTGTATCAACAATATGATATTGTCACAAATAAAATTAAGTCTAGCTTAAAAGCATAGCTAGATAAGTAGAACTGCATCTATTAATAACGAGTCATGCATAACTATATTATAGGTTACTTCAACATCGGAAGCGACAACTCAAAAGGCAACAAGTTATTAAAGATAATACACGATGATTCTTATTAACTAAAGATGTTTCACACTTGAAAAATAATTTATTATTTCAAGTCCAATGAGAAATAAAGTGAGCAGCTTATATCTTCCACCAAAATTGACAACATTTCAAATATGTCATTTGCATCAAATGTATTACTCCCACTGGTTTTGACAACACTAAGAGTGTTTCATTACTAATGAAAGTAAGTGACATTTTATTTTTCCATGTTATTGAATATCCACACATTATTGCTAGTGTGAGTCACGTCGACTAGTTAACATTACTTAGATATATTCAAAGAAGTGTGTTATATATATGTATACTTATGATGTAGATTCCATATACACATATATGATTTAAGTTGAAAAAATGGCATGCAATTTCTCTTTTACACGCCTACTTTACCCTACTGGTGTGTAGCATATTGGTCAAAACACACAACTATAGACAACCGGTTCTTTAGTTATTGTTTTACCAATTATCTAGTGATATTTCCGTCTTTATGATCAAACCGTCAAATAGGTCTTGATCATAATCAATATATACATTTTTAGCTAAAGACACAAGTTCTCTAGTTGTCCAACAAGGTATGAATTTAACTTGCCATTGAAGTATGTATGTGTTTGATTCGAATTTGGGATAATTCAATCATTCTTTATATAGATTTTTTACTTTAAAAAGTATAGGAACGAACCTCTAAATTTTCTCATGAAAAATGAACATGGTTTGTCTTTATCAAGTAAAGACTAAATCCATGCTTTCGGTTTACTCCCACTAATACTTTAAAAGAACTTTCAAAGTTCAATA
This sequence comes from Glebionis coronaria, assembly GCA_025667525.1. Lineage (NCBI taxonomy): Eukaryota > Viridiplantae > Streptophyta > Magnoliopsida > Asterales > Asteraceae > Glebionis > Glebionis coronaria. The sequence goes on from CM046880.1 coordinate 540,134,718, forward strand.
TTAGTATTTTCGATAATAGCGCTTTTATAAAATTAACTATCCATGTTTATGGATTTAAACAATTAATTTTATCAAGAGGATAAGATCAAACTTGAAGCTATTATCGTTAATGCAGTTTATCTACTAAAAGTGATAATAACTCAAAAGGTAATCATCGAATGATAGTTGTCGCCAGTGCAACTCTTAGCCTTTATGAGGCCATGACTACATTATCTGGAGTAATTATATTCAAATCATGTTTTTCCTCATCTAGTCCTACATGCAAATGGTCTGACCACAAATACACGATGTAAGTCGTCCAATACCTAGTCAGCAATTATATAATCTCGGGTACGACCCTATGACTATTGTATTGCCTTGTTTTGACTAAGACTTGAGACTGTCTTTGATAAATGAATCAAGCTTAACTGACAGGGTACATTGGATAGTACGTAACTTACTTAAATAGGTATTTAAATTCTGAAACAAAATGACAAAATTTGTATAAAAGTAAGCATGCAAACATCCTTTTAATACTTGGTTTTAAAACATTATTAGATAAAGAACCTAAGATCCAACTTGAGCTTACTTTCATTAATGCATTTTATCTACTAGGAATGTTTGTAATTCAAAAATTAATTATTGCTCATTAGATTGTTTTTATCACATAAAAAACCTATGCCTCAATACTTGAATCCACCGATGATCAAAACCAAAGGTTACCCATATATGAGTCTTATAAAGTGTCATAGGTTTGTTCCATCGTGTTTTTCTCCCACCTTTTTCGAGGACCATTGGAAAACTCACATGGAACCTTGATATGGTCACATTTGATACTAACGTTGTCTAGGAAGATACACAAAAACAAGCAGAGATGTAGGTCAGGGCGAAGCTAGTTAAGCACCTTTTTCTTTAGGAAAGCAGAGCGATCCGCCTATTTCTTACTAGTGTAGTCTAACTAAAACTTTTATTGACATCAAATAAATATTTAATTTTTTATCGAGTCCTAAGTTAAGTAAATATCAAGTCAAAAGACAATAATCTTTACTTAACTTAGTTAGCCATTTTAATCTTGGAAAATGTTTTGTACTTATCTAAAATCTAACAAGTTTAGAAAATAAATAAAACAAAGCAAGACAAGAATATTGACTAACATAATAAAAGATACACTCTATAAAAGACATGTCATTTATCATACATAAGCAACCAAATCTAACACTAGAAAAAACAAATTTTGTAAATCATATTTTAATATTTTAATTGTTCCTGTTTTGTAGCCCAAAAATTGGCATGAAGGATGACCTCCCTAACTTTTGGATAAAACTAAAAGTTTTTCAAAAACGTGTTTTTAGTGTTCTATGGAGAATAGAGGTTGAATCCATCATATTATTATATATAAAAAAAGTTGTTCGGGTATCTCAAATTCAGCCCTAAAACATTTTTATATCACTTATACATGCAAACACCAATCTAATTGATGATTTCTAGTTCAAATAGCATTCTTTAACATGTTAGACATTAAATCTATGAATCATAACATTTAGCAAACATGATTTAATCATTTAAACAAGCATAACATATCGAAAAACACGTAAATTCAACATGTAGTTGCAATTAACTTTTTGCTAACATCTAAAAAGCATGTAAAATTATTTTTTCCAGATTATTATGGGTATAATTAGCTCTAAGTGTATCAATATTAGAACACTAATTAATTCATCATATTTTTTAAAGAAAAAATTGTTTTAGCATCATTTTTAGCATTTTGTATGTAATTACAAAGCATATGTCATGGCTCGTGATGCTACTGTTGGATTTAACAATTACATCTCCTATAAATGAAGACATCAAGAGTAAGAGTAGCGGAAGTAAAGGATCACATATTCAAAATATAATTAACATAACGAAACTAGAATGCATACCTTTTTGCTTAACTATGGTGGAAACTAGCTAGAATAACAAATCAAGAACACCCTCCCTTGTATACACACGAATTCACTTAACCAAAACCCAAAATCAAAAGCATGATCTTTTGTAAGTGTGTCCACGTAACACCTCATTCAACCACCATTGATTGCAAGGTTTTGTCACCAAAATACTTGAACAACAAAGATGCAAAAACACCTAATTTCTTTGCTTATAGTGGATGACCAAAAGGATTAAACACAAGGAGATAATAAGTCTTCAAGTACAACAATTGTAGGGAAAATTTCCTTGTGTTTATAGTGCTAAGGGACAAGTCTAGGCATAAGAATGATTTGTAACAACAAAATAATTTCAATGTTTAAGTTGGTCCCCAGTTTCTTCCTCCTTAAGGTCACGACACACATAGGGGCTTTTATCCCTTTAATTTGAATTTTTTACTTTGTATTTTAAGTATATGCATTTATACTTAATTTTATTAAAGTCCTTAAGCCTTTTAGTTAATCCTTGTTAAACCTTTTAATTATTAACTAATCATCGTTAAGTATTCGTTAGTGGCAAATTAAGTATACACAAGAAATATAGCCATATTTTATTATGTATCTCAATAAATATTGATCTCGATGTTTAAGTGTGTGGCCTCTTAGACCCACGTGCTTCTAGCCGTATAAAATATCAACTATGACTTACACACACGCTAACAGAAAGAGCCATCACATGTTGTAGCATTGCCTTCCTGCATACAAAACATCCTTGAAATAAATATGTGTAGCCAGTGATAGACCCACCTTTATTTGGCTCATTTGCATCGTCTGAAACAACGAAACTTGTTTCTCCACATGGTTTCTATGATTTGTCCCATACACCAAACCTACGTTTACAATGTCCTGAAAATATTTTATACTCAACTTCATTGCTTCCCACTGATTTTTACCTAGATTCATCAAATATTTGTTAATTATACTTATTGCATATGTTATGTCTGTCCTCGTGCACACCATCAAGTACATTAAGCTCTTAACCGCATGATGTGTTCGTTCGTGTGATGGATTGGAACAAGTTTTAAATTTATAAACATGAATTACCGGATCGACTAAAAACACACGGGCAAGTATGACCCTTTCATTTGTGTATAGCTTTTATGTGGTAATACCGAGATCGTTCATGGGGATTTGGAAAACCTATGATCATTCAAAATCTATTATAATCTTTTTTATTGTAGCAATTGTAGACAAATAAATAACAAGTAATATGATGAGATTAACAATTAGATTAAAAGCAACACTTGGTAAAGACTAGTTTGGGCATCCGCTGTGGTATGATTGTGATGACACATTTAACATATATATGATTATGATAATTAGATGGTTAATTCAATATATTGTTTTCAAAAGCTTCAATCCTCGTCAAGACTTTGGTTAAAGAAAACAAGCATTAGACTCAATCAATCAATTCAAGACTTAATCTGATTTCAACTCATTCGATTCACGGTCGTTTTACGAATTTGCTAACACTTATAATTATGTTTCTTTGATAATCCAAACTTCTTAAGAAATGATCAATACAAAACATAGCCAATCATAGATAAACCGGCTATGACTTGTTGATAGAAAATAACCCTTTCGACCTATAAAATCTTTATCAGCAAATTAAGTTTTGACAACAAATGTCACATGAAAAATAAGTACCAATGGTTCAAAGGACAACTTGAAATTGAAATAAACATAAATCACAATCACAAACCACTACTTCATACCACAAACATCATCCTACCAAGTGTAGAATGAGATTTAGCTACTCATAATGAGCAATGAAATAAACTCATAAATAATAGTCTTATAAGTCATAATCAAGAGTCTTACAAAGTATAAACATAGTGCTAATGGTTAGGGTAATGATCCCTAAGAGTTTCGTGATGTCAACTTTGCTTTTCGGACTCCAAAAGTGACTTTTCTTGCACCACCTTGCTCAAATCCGGGAATGGTGTTTTGGATAAGGTTGAGAGAGTTTATTAACTAGCAATAACGCACACAAGTATGTTATGAAAGTGGTATATGATGGGATATGAAAGTTGTGACCCCATGGGTCTTATTTATTGACAAAATTGAAGGCTAGGAGTGAATGCATGGCTTGTTGGCAAAGGCTTATGCTTAGAGCCAAAGGAAGTCTAGAATCTTCTTGTGTATTTTGTATGATTATTTAGAAGCCTCAATATTGCATGTATGTAGTAAAAAGTCTGCCAACATGAAAGTAGGTGGCAACTTTAAATTCCGCCAGTAACTTTCAGAAATGTTGGTGGCAACTTTGGATTCTGCCGGTGGCAACTTCCATGCTAAGTGACTTGTACACTTTAAAGGCTTGTAACTCGTACACGGGTCTTGAACTTGACTAGGATTCTTCGTACTCGTACTAATCTTCACATTTGCATTCCTTTATACTTTATTTCTGTAATTGGCTACACAAAGACTTGCAAACATATTTTGGCACAAATATGCACAAAAGCATTATAGAAATAACCAATATACATACACAATAGTACGGATAACGCTCCCAAAAATATGTTAGATTTAGGCGTTATCAAATCCCCTCACACTTAAGTTTTGCTTGCCCTCAAGTAAGAAGAAAAGAAAATTAAATCCAAAGGTACATGTATCTTATAAAAATTTGATGCAAGTCTACCAAGTACAAGTACAAGATAAAACTCATCGGCTTAAGTTTTTAAGGTTGAAAATTGAGATATAAAGTCAGTACCCATAAAAGTCTAGAAAATCTTTTATTTCTAACTATACTACACTAGCAACATATGAATTGAAGCAACATGTATCAGGACTTAGCACATTGGCTAATCGATACCTTTTATTCCTTCTTGACTTTTTCTCTATTTTTCTTCTTTTTTTTCTTGGCTAAAACTCCTATCCGTGGATCAACATACTTGCAAAGTTCATGTTATATTGACAAACATGGAGCTTTCAACTTTCTCCTATTTTTTTGGATTTTTCTTCTACTATTATATGAGACTTTGACTTGGGTAAGTTTGACACAAAAATATATCTCAAATCTTTAAAAATTACATATTGGATACTTTCTTAATTATTTATATACATTTTGCTTGAAACTTTATATTTACGAGGGCAAACAAGAACAAAAATTTTAAAATAGCCCAAAAATATGGCAATTAAGCATCTTTTTCTCGATTTCCCTCCAACCCCCTCACACTTAAGTTTAGCATTATCCTTAATGTGATGAAACTGAACAAAAGTTAGGAAATAAGAGAAAAACTAGAATCACGGGCATATCATGCTTCATAAAGAATACACATGAGTCTTGTCTTCGCCTTCAACTCGTAGTACCTACAAAAAAATTTAAAACACACAAAAATACAAAAACACTCTATTTTTTTGTTTTTACAGATTTTTATAAAAGCGAAACATGCTACACCCCCTCACACTTAAGCAAAACATTGGTTAAAAATTGTGGGGTGTAAGCATAAGTTTATTTAAAAAGGAAAATCACACTTAAAAATGAAAATTTGAAACACACGGGTTGCCTCCCGAGAGGCGCTTATTTTATTATTGAGTCATCAGCCTGACTCATACTTCTTTTTAGTTTTTGTTATTTTTATCGAGTGGAAAATGTTCACTCCACTCATCATGATATAGTTTAACACGGAGTCCATTAACAATGAAGCTTCCTCCATTCTTGTCATATAATTCAACATAACAGGACGGGTATCCATGTTTAACTATAAAAGGATCGTACCACTTTTGTTTAAGCTTTGGGGCTTTGAATTTATATCTCATTGTTAATGCAAAGCAATGCCTAAAAACATTGTTAGTATTAATTAATCTTTCTTAGTTTTGATTACGACAAATTACAAAGACATTTATTATCAAACACAATCATAAAACGAATTATCTAACAAACATTATCATCAAGGTAATAATTATTACACTAACATATCGTAATCATGCTTAGTGATCATAAAAGCGATTAGCCTTAAAACTCACTTTTGTCAAATGTAACAAAATATTTTTAATAAACTTTATTTTTAAGAAAATGTTGTATTAAAATGAAAATGTAAATTTGAATATGGCATATTCCGAATGCCATAAGAATATCCTTTGAAGGTTTAAACAGCCTCAGGTATTTCAAATTCACTAAAAGACAAAAAGGAGCAGAGTCTAGTACACGCGGTTTCTTAAGTGCCTACGCGGTTCCCTATCGATAAGGAACCGCCTGGGTAGATAAGGAACCGCCCCCATATAGGCGTTGGCATTTGTCTTCTATAAATAGTAGATCAAATATGCATTCTCATGAACCCTTTTTGGACATCTCTTTCAGCCTTCTTTCTCCTATCTAATCCTAGTCATTTGTGAATGATCACTTAATGTGTTAAGTATGTTTACTCGTGATTATCCTTTTGATCTCCTTCTTTACCTTGTCCAAAGAGAAGATCACTCACACACTTGTGATGTGATTAAAGATGAAGCATTGACGAATATCACCTTCTCCTAAAGATCTAGTCATGTTCGTCATTTGTTTATTTGTGTCTTGTGTAGATCCAATGTATTTGTGAATACTTGGATAAGTTGTGTTCATCCAAGCTATTTGTGAATACTTGGACTAGTTGTGTTCATCCAAGCTATATGTGAATACTTGGATTAGAGTTGTGTAAATCCATTGCATATGTGTGCTTGGATTTGTGTTGTGTAGATCCAAGCTACATGTGTGTACTTGGATATGTTTAGTTGAGTTGTAATGTTGTGTTAGTTCTCACTAAACTATAAAGTGATGTGGTTGTGTCTTGTGAGTTCTCACTAAACTATAAAGTGATATGTAGTTGTGTTGTGTGAAGTTCTCACTTAGCTTCAAAGTGAAGAGTCGTGAAGATTGGTTCTAGCTTTGGATTAGAACTCGACATCTAGCCTTGTGTTGGAAAATGGTGAAGTAGGCAACGTTGTGAAGATTGGTTATAGCTTTGGATTAGAACTCGACATCTAGCCTTGTGTCGTAAAATGGTGAAGTGGGCGACGTTGTGTAGATTGGTCCTAGCTAAGATTAGGTCTCGACATTTAGCTTAGTGTTGGAAAATAATGTAAGCGACGTTGTAAGGTTTTCTCCGCCAAGAAGGGAGCTTGTGGATATAGTGGAAATCTCGAGTAAGGTGTACTCGAGGAGTGGAGTAGGAACGAGGGTAGCGCCTCGTTTCCGAACCACTATAAATCTTGGTGTCTTCCTACTAGGTTGTTTCTTTCCTTATTCATTACTTATATTCATTATCATTATACTTATTACACATTGTTAATGCATTAGAATTGAACGTAATCATTATGCAACTAGCTTTCAAGTAAAAGATAGTTTTGTGCACTCACCTAATGAAAGGAATTTTAATTAGGAGATAAACCGATGAGAAACTATTCAACCCCCCTTCGAGTTTCTACAAAAGGACCGTACCACTTTTGTTTAAGCTTTAGGGCTTTGAATTCATATCACATGTTAAACAAGAGAACTTTGTCACCTTTCTTGAATTCTTTTCGGATTCGAAGTTTCTTATCATGATATGCTTTGGTACGTGCTTTCTGCAATTTAGAATTCTCATAGGCTTGGAGTCTTAAATCATCGAGTTCGTGCAGTTGCAAGAATCGGTTTTCTCCAATGACTTTGAGATCGGGATTACAGCTTCTTAATGCCTAATAAGCACGATGCTCAATTTCTAAGGGCAAACGGTATGTTTTACCGTACAACAAACGATAAGGTGTTGTGCCAATTGGTGTTTTATAAGCTGTTCGGAATGCCCACAGAGCGTCGTCAAGTTTCCTTGGCCAAACGGAAGGATTGTCCATAACCATTTTTTCGAGTATTCGTTTTAAGGATCTGTTGATATTTTCTACTTGTCCACTCGTTTGTGGATGATACGCGGTGGCAAAGCGATGGGTGACTCCATAACGCTTCAAGATTTTCTCCATTTGTTTGTTACAAAAATGGGAACCTCGATCGCTAATTAAAGCTATCGGCATTCCATAACGAGAGAAAAGCTTTTTTAGAAAGTTGATTACGGCTCGTGCATCATTCATGGGTAGAGATTCGAATTCTGCCCATTTGGATACGTAATCAATAGCGACTAAGATATAATCGAAATTTATGGGATTTGGGAAAGGATCCCATGAAATCAATTCCTCATACATCAAATGTTTCGCTAACTTGGATGTTGTTTTGAGACATCTCATCTCTTCGTGAGAGGCTAACAGTACGTTGGCAAGTATCACAGTTTTTAAATAGAGTATGAGTCTTCTTAAAAATTGTTGGCCAATAGAAACCAGCATCAAAGACTTTTTTCACGGTGGTGGAAGGACCATAATATCCCCCAGTAGGGCCATGATGACATTCATGAAGGATCTTTCTTGTTTCCGCACCATAAACACATCTCCTAATCATGCCATCGGGGCATACCTTGAAAAGATAGGGATCTTCCTAGAAATAGTGTTTAAGATCGAGAAAGAGTTTACACTGTTGGTGATAGGTTAAACCTTTTCTTAGAATTTTCCAACGAGGTAGTTTGCAAAATCTACAAACCACAAAGATTCATCCGAAGAGATTTTCATAAGAGTTTCATCGGGAAAATAATCATCGATATCTTCATCCCTTAACTCTTCCATGTTTGGATTTTCAAGTCGCGACAAATGATCGGCTGCGACGTTTTCTGCTCCTTTTATATTTTGAATTTCAATGTCAAATTCCTTGAGTAGTAAAATCCATCTAATATGACGCGGCTTAACATCTTGTTTAGAGAATAAGTATTTCAACGCGAAATGATCGGTGAATACAATCGTTTTCGACAACACGAGATAGGATCAAAATTTGTCGAAAGCAAAAACTACAGCAAGTAGTTCTTTGTCGGTGAATGTGTAGTTGAGCTGCGGGCTATTTAGAGTTTTGCTCGCAAAGTATATAGGATGGAAATGCTTTCCTTCGCGTTGTCCTAATACGGCTCCTACAACGAAATCGCTTGCATCACACATAAGTTCAAACGGCCGCGACCAATCCGGTGAAACCATGATCGGTGCGTTCGTTAACTTGTCTTTAAGCTTGTCGAATGCCTTTATGCATCTTCGTCGAAATCAAAGACTATGTCTTTTTCAAGGAGTTTGGTCACTGGTCTAGCGATTTTGGAAAAGTCCTTCATAAATCGGCGGTATAATCCCGCATGACCTAGAAAACTTCTAACGGCTTTAACGTTAGTGGGCGGTGGTAATTTTAATATCACTTCGATCTTAGCCTTGTCTACCTCCAATCCGGCTCCGGAGACTTTGTGTCCAAGCACAATTCCTTCAGTTACAATGAAGTGACATTTCTCCCAATTGAGCACGAGATGAGCTTGTTTGCATCGGATGAGCATGTGCTCTAGATTAAAAAGGCAAGACTCGAATGAGTTTCCGAAGACTAAGAAATCATCCATGAAAACTTCCATGGATACTTCAAGCATGTATTGAAAGATCGCGATCATACACCTTTGAAAAGTCGCAGGTGCATTGCAAAGACAAAATAGCATACGCCTATAAGCAAACGTTCCAAAAGGACACGTCAATGTGGTCTTGTCTTGATCGGATGGTTTGATAGGTATTTGGAAATATCCGGAAAAACCATCTAGAAAACAAAAGAATTTGTTCCCCGCAAGTCTTTCCAACATTTGGTCCATGAAGGGTAGAGGAAAATGATCTTTTCGTGTGGCATCATTCAAATTTTAGTAATCAATACACACACGCCAACCGGTAACGGTTCTTGTAGGAACAAGTTCGTTATGTTCGTTGGTCACAACAGTCATTCCTCCTTTCTTAGGAATGCAATGGATAGGACTAACCCAAGGACTATCTTCTATGGCATAGATGATTCCTGCCTCAAGAAGTTTGAGTATTTCGGTTTTTACAACCTCCTTCATGTTTGGGTTAAGTTGATGTTGCCTCTCAATAACGGGCTTGGCATCGTCTTCAAGATTGATTTTATGTTTGCAAAAATTCTGGCTAATACCCGGTATATCGGATGTTTTCTAAGCAAACGCTTCTTTGTGGTTCTTGAGCATAGAAACAAGGCGTTTCTTCTCATCTTCCTCGAGTGAGGCTGGGATAATCACCAGAACGAGTGAATCCTTCTCTAGATAAGCGTACTCGAGATGTTCGGGAAGAGGTTTCAATTCAAGATCCGTCAGTGGGTCTTGAATAGATTTGGTGACTACAAAGTTCGATTTCGAAGGCAAAACTTCGAAGGTTTTGTTTGTAGTTTCCTCTTCTTCGAGAGTTACTTTAGAATCAAGAGCCATGAATTCTTCGAATTTACGACCACGATCGGTATCGCTAATCATTTCCGAAGTTGTTTGGAATGGTGCGTCGTCATCAAGCAATGCATCCAATTCTTCTTCCGTTACTTCATCGATAACATCCACGCGGAAGCATGTGTCATCATTATAATGGGAATGTTGCATAGCTTTGTCGACTAAGAATGTGACTCGATCATCACCAACTCCAAGGTTGAGTTCTTTATTCTTCACACGAATGATAGCATCGACGATGTGCAAGAATGGTCGTCCTAAAATGAGAGGGACTTGACAGTCTTCCTGCATTTCAAGGATTACGAAGTCGGCAGGTTATATGAATTTGTCAACTTGAACAAGCATGTTCTCGGATATCCCAATAGGATATTGGTATGTGTGGTTAGCCAAACGTATACTCATACTTGTAGGTTTCAAAGTATTATTTGATAGATTCTTGTATAATGAGTATGGCTTAAGATTGATACTCGGGCCTAGATCAGCCAAGGCGTGACATTCAACATTGTTGGCTAGCGTGCATGGTATTAGAAAGCTTCCCGGATCTCCGAGCTTTTGTTGAAGTTTTCTTTGCAAGGCTGCAGAACATTCTTCATTTAGAAATGCGGCAGAGATTTGCTCCATTTTACTATGATTGCTCACAAGATCTTTGAGGAATTTCCTATAGTTGGGCATGCCAGTTAAGATATCAACAAGGGGCACGTTGATCTTAACTTCTTTGATCATCTTTAAGAATTTGGCATTACGAGTCTCCATCTTTTCTTTTCTTAGGCGTTGAGGATATGGAACTTTGGGTGTATAAGCCTTTGGTCTTGGTGTTGGTATGGGTGTGGTTTGTTTTGGTTTGGGTATAGAAGGAGAAACGGCTTCTTCCTTCTCGAGCTCATCGGCTTCATCTTCACTTCTATCGGCAAAAATGGAAGTATTGGCGTTTGGGTTTGGTGGTGGATCATAACTCAACCCACTCCTTGTGAATACGGCATTCACATGTTCATTACGGGAGGAGGGTAGGCGGTATGGTTTATCCATGGATGGTTTTGGATTTGTTTGAGTGTTGCTTGGCAGCGAACCACTTGGTCGATTGGCTAGTTGGTCGGAGATTCGACCAAACTTGGTTTCGAGATCATTGATAGAGGAGGTATGGTGTCTTTGTCCTCTTTCAATGTTGGTTTTAAGATCGAAGAATTGGTTCTTAATGATCGTGTTTGTTGCTTTTTGAGATTCTATGAACGCTGGCAACATTTTCTCTAAGCTTGATTCTTCAGGTTTCTTTTCGTTCGATGGAACGGAATTATCATTCTCATGAGGTTGTGAGTTACGATTTCCATTTTTGGGGTACTCACGCCAAATGCCGGAGTTTCTACCGTAATGGTTACCTCGATAACCGCCTCTTTGGTATCCCCCTTAGGCGTATTTTGCTTCTTGTGGTGGTTCCTTTATCGGTGTGTCATCACACTCCGTAGATGGGTGTGGTCCTCCACAAAGAGTACATTCGCCTCACACTTCTTTAATTTCATCTTTGATAGTTTTGAATTGCGAGTCGAATTTAGATATGAGAGCGTCCATCTTTTCCATGAGTTTGGAATTTTTGCTACTTTCAACGAAAGCAACTGTTTTCTTGAAGTGTTTGGAACGGTTATCTTTGGACCAATCTAGTTTTAAGAGAACTCGGTCCTCAAGCAATTGGTATGCTTTGTTGGGAGTCTTATAAAGAAAGAGTCCACCGACGTCAAGGATTGCTTGCGTCCGTTCATTGAGACCATGATAAAAGATTTGGATGATAGTTCCTTTTAATAAACCATGTCCATGACAACTATGAAGTAGGTCTTTCATTCAGTTCCATGCATCAATGAGTGTCTCATTTGGAATTTGGGCGAAACCTCGGATTTCTCCCATGAGTCTTTTGTACATGGCGGTGGAAAGAAACGGCTAACAAAAGCGGTTCTCATTTGTTCCCATGTTTCTATGGTACCGGGTGTCAACTCATTATACAAAACTCTTGCATCTCCGGATAGAGATGATGGAAAGAGTTTGAGTTTAATAGCGTCTACATTGGCATCGGCTCCATATCGAAACATGCCACATATTTCTACGAATTCGGCTATGTGCTTATGCGGATCGGTCCGCGCACGACTGTCAAATTGGCGGTCTTTGATCATTGAAAGGTGATGACCTTTCACGATGAAGTTGTCTCTAAGCTCAACTTGAACAATAGCAGCCTCGGGGGTAGGTGCTACTACTCGGTTGGTGGCCCACATGGATTGGTCGTCGACTACTGGAAATGGTAGATCGTTAGACGGGTTATAGACAACAAATGCGTCTAAGAGATTATCAAATGGTGGGTTTTTGGTTCTAGGAATTCGGTTTTCGGAAGAAACAAAGGATTGCTTCTTGCGGTTTTTCTTTCGAGATTGATGAATAAAACGTTCGGGATCGTTGTTTGGACTAAGCAATTCTTGACCGGAAGAACGTGTGTTCATTCAAGTCTAGAAACACTGTCGAAAAAGATCACAAGTAACAAGAATAAAACAAACAAAATATTACAAATAGGAAACTAAGTAGATAAGAAATTAAATACATTAAACAAAATAAAAACATAACTTTTTTAACAGTTCACGTTTTGCCGGTCGGCAAAATGGGTTCTGTGAAAAAGTTGGAACTGTTGTTAATACAAGGCTTTTGACACCTAATATAAAATTTCGTTATAGTTCCGAATCTTTTCGAATTGAAAACCGGTCTAAAGTGCGACTCAATCGTCTTTTGGTGAATCAAAGGTTTGGTTGATTTGTTTTAATCTAATAGCAAGTAATTGAAGTGTCGTTGAGTAAAATGGAATTTAAAAGATTAATTTGAATGACGAGTAAAAATAAATGCATAAAACTTAAAGGTGACAATGGAAAAATACTAACTCACTAAATAAAACTAACACTTGGAAAATTTTCAGAAAAATAAAAAGTACTATAAGAAAGTGATATCGAAGGAAACCAAAACAAGCCAAAAGGGGACCCGATCGGAATGTTTTCCGATCGGATGGTCGGAATATGGTGGAAGAGGGGTAGCAATCGGAATGTGGACGAAGTTACCAATCGGAATACTGAACAAACCCAAATCGGAATAAGCAAAATCCCTACCGTCGGAATATTAACAAAGACACCAATCGGAATCTGATAATGGGTCAGATCGGAATATGCTCAAGATGAAATCAATCGGAATGCAGCGGGACGAAACCAATCGGAATGGCAATCAATGAACCAATCGGAAAGGATAAACCCTAATCCGATTGGACCAATCGGAATGTGGGGTGTGATGCCGTCGGAATCAGGGTTCAATCGGAAAGGGAAGTTAACAACCTTTCCTAAAATTGTGGAAATTGGTTATGGTGGTGTACCGGTCGGAAAAAGGCAACAATCGGAAAAGGGATATAATTCCCTTCCGAAAATAATGGAATTCGAGCAAAAAGCTAGGAAATAAGCTATTAGATCGAGCTTATTCCCAAAACTAAATCGAATCAACTAAATGGAATCAAATAAGCACTCTAATCAACTTATCTAACTCGAAATCAAGCACCTTTTTAGATCAAACAATAAAAACATAAACTTTTTAATAAAACTTTTTAATAAGAAAAATAAGATGGTCATAAAAATAAGCCAATAAGCACAAAAGTCTTAAAGCTTAATCAAATGACATCTTATAAAATGATCAAAAGATTAACTTTTTAGCATGAAATCAATTAGAACAACACGGATCACATGATAATCACACTAAAATCAATCTTAAATCAAAGAAAAGTAGAATGAGATTAAGAAATAAAAGCTTAAAAATAGAACCTTGATTAATGAAATAAGCAATACAAAAGTGTTTAATCTTAAAAGATTAAAAGAAAAAGATGAACTAGTGAGAGAAAGTTTAAGACTTTCTCTCTCTAAAAACTAAAAAGTGAAAAGTTAACTAAAAATCTAACTCCCCTCCTAATGACTATTAGGAGGGTATTTATAGGGAAGGAGTGCATGTGTTGCATCTTCTTTCTTGCTTTCTTCACGTTTTCTCGACTCGACTTTAATTCTTCGTCTTTGTCGTCTTGGGATTTGAACTTGTCTTGAAATTTTCTTCTTCTATTAGACTTAAGTTCTTCGACTTCGTTAAACTTCCGTCTTTTGACTTTTTCTTCGATAAATCTTCAGAATAGGTCTTGGACTTCCGTTCTTTTTGCACTCTTGATCTTTTGACTTCGTCTTTTCCCGTTTTCTTCGATAAAAGCCCGTGAATTCCCGTGTTTTCTTCCTTTTTCATCATTTGGTCCTAAAACACAATAAAAACACAAACCACGCATAATTCCGACTTTTACGACATAAATCACACGTTTTGGTCTTGTTATTATTGGAAATAAGTGGTAAAAGGATAAGTGTTTTCACACTTATTAAATCCCCTACACTTGACCATTGCAATGCCCTCATGCAATGCATTAATTTTAAAGCACGGTTTACATTTTCCATCATAAATAATCCACCTTGGCCTTTATTAAATACTTAAACATAGAAGATAAAAATAAGTAAAGAAATTAAAAACTTACATTGGGTTTTGGCAGTCATGAACGTTTATCATCCTCAAGTTTCACGTTCCCCATACCAAGCTTAAAAACGAGATCATTGTTATTATAAGTTAGCAAACTATCACGAACTCATGTGGGCCAATTATTCACTTAGACTCCCTTATTCCTAGGTGTATCTCTTATATTTTATTTTTGTCTTGAATGATCACGAGGATGCATTGTTTGACTTATTCCGATAGTTATTTAGTCCGAAAATAAGGTGAATGATTTAATCAATAGTTAGCTAAAGGACCAAATCTTTTAAAACTGCTTCTCGGGATATCAAAAAGTTCATATCTTGGCATAACTTGGTTCGCGATTTGAGACCTTTCTCGGGCCGATATTTGGCAGCGACTTCATACTTCGAATCTTCGAGAGACGTTCTTGAAATTATGGTCTTCTCTTCATAATAGGAATTTCTTCACTTGAAGTTTTTGAGAGATTCTTCATCTTTGGACCACGACTTCTTCATTTTTCTCCAATCTTTATTTTGGACTTTGATATACAACGATCCGCCTCCTTTTAGGACTTGGATCTATTTATCCTCATACCTTGTTAGGGTCTTTTCGGATAGACTTCTCCATGACTTTTGGGGAGTTCTTGCTTTTCGTCGTGTGTCTCGATCCTTCATATTGATTTTTGATAAATGATTCTTCACATCACTTTTGGATCTTTAGCAACAAAATGTAGCCCTCATGCCTTGTTAGGGCCTTTTCGGACTCGCCAATCTTCGCGCCCCGCTTCATAAGTTATGCCTTGGCCATGAACTCTCGTCATTACCGAGCAACTTTTAAACGATCTGGGGCTAAAAGCTAAGTAACCTTTTAAATCGTACAACCCTACTTATTAGCAGATAATTTTTTAAGCAAATGGAGGGAGAATAGGCTCATAATTAACTCACATAAATTCACGAAAGAATACCGAACTTATAATTGACTCTATCATCTCTCGTTCTCCACAGTTTAAAATCTCACGGAATGAGACTCGTGGATGCTTAGCCTATTAAATCAAAGTTTTGGGTTTTCGAGTCGCCTATAGGATCTTGCAACTTCTTAGACTTTTTCAAGTTTAGAAATCGCGTTTTAAAGTTCCCTTGATAAACGACTCTCTAGGATCAATTATAGGAACTTGCGAAAAGTTCTTGTTCTTAACCCGTGAGAGTTAAGACTTTCGCGTTTTATAGCTCCCTATATAAAAGCCTAGCAAAACTTGACTTAAACACGTTAAGGATACTAGCTAGAGTAAACTTAGGCAAGTAAACTCGGGTTGAGTCAAAATGTTTACGACTAAGAAAAATCTAAAACCACTTTATTAAAAATTTATTCTAGCAAAGGAAACATAACAAAGGCAAATACAACTATACAACTAGGCCAAAATAGATTAAAAATTTTGAAAAATGTCGAAAAATCAAATTTTCCGGTTAAAATGAGGGCAAATTCATGGAAAAGACCACTTACTTCGATAGAAGTCCCCCCTACACTTGAGATAAACATTGTCCTCAATGTTTAAGCATGTGGGAGTAAACTCCCCTACACTTAGGACATTGTGCACTTTGTTTAAATCTTGCTAAGGAAAGGACAACTAAAGTGAATTCAATGTGAACATATAGAATATGAAATATTGAATCACAAGAGTTTAGGATGGAACCGGGAAGATGGAAACACGGTATCACGGTTCGTCAAAAGTCATCAAGATGCTTTCTGAAGCTTTAATCCCTGCACAGCACAAGAAACAAGACAACAAACATATGCGGGGCTCCCCCTACACTTATTATGAAAGCAGTAAGGATAGAACACGGGTTGCCTCCCGAGAAGCGCTTGTTTTTGTTCACCGAGTCATGAGCCTGACTCGACCCAATTTTAGTTCATGGGGAACGTGGTGAGGGATGGAATCATCTCCTGTGAGATGTCCTCACCAAAGTACAGCTTCAGACGCTGGCCATTCACCTTGAAATTGGGCCCATTCGGCTGAGAAAGCTCAATGGTCCCATACGGAAAGACTTTGGCGACGGTGAATGGACCAGACCAGCGGCTCTTCAACTTGCCAGAGAAGATCTTCAACCGAGAGTTAAAGAGTAAGACTTGATCACCAACGTGGAACTCTCGGTTCTTGATTTTAGCATCGTGGATCATCTTCGTCTTCTCCTTGTAGATCAGCGAGTTCTCATAAGCTTCATTCCTCAGTTCATTTAGCTCGTTGAGTTGAACCTTGCGATGATCACCGGCTTTTATGATGTCGAAGTTAGCCCACTTCAAGGCCCAGTGCGCCTTATGTTCCAGCTTGATGGGTAGGTGGCAGGCTTTCCCGTACACAAGACGATAAGGTGTACAACCGATCGGGGTCTTGTAAGCAGTACGGAAAGCCCACAGAGCATCATCTAACTTATCGGCCCACGCGGCACGATGCTCTCCCACAGTACGCTCCAAAATTCTCTTCAAGCCACGATTGGAAATTTCGGCTTGCCCATTGGTTTGGGGATGATAGGCGGTGGAAAGACGGTGATTGACACCATACTTTGCCATGACTCTTGCAAATTGATCGTTGCAAAAATGAGTCCCGCGGTCACTGATGATAGCACGAGGAACGCCAAATCGAGCGAAAAGCTGCTTTAAAAAGTTCACAACCACCCTCGCATCATTCGTAGGAAGAGCCTTAGCTTCAACCCATTTAGAGACGTAGTCGACGGCGACGAGGATGTACTTGTTCCCTTTGGAGGATGGAAATGGCCCCATAAAGTCGATGCCCCATACATCAAAGATTTCACATTCCTGTATGAAATTTTGAGGCATCTCATCCTTATGTGTGATCTTGCCTTGACGTTGGCAAGCATCACAATGCTTAACCATTTCGTGAGCGTCACGATAAATGGTGGGCCAGTAGAATCCAGAATCAAACACTTTCTTAGCGGTGTAGTTGGGACCAAAGTGACCACCGGTGGGTCCTTTGTGGCAAGCTTGAAGGATGTCAAAAGCTGCCGGTCCGTCAACACATCGACGAATAATCAGATCAGCACACTGTTTGAATAGATAAGGGTCATCCCAAAAGTAAGTCTTAACATCGTTCAAGAACTTCTTCTTTTGTTGGGATGTTAACCCTTGGATGAGAATACCACCCGCTAAGTAGTTTGCAATGTCCGCAAACCACGGGGTGCCATCAAGGTTGAGATTTATAGACATTAGAGTCTCCAGGGGGAAAGAGTCATTGATCTCTTTGTTTGGATGATCCCCCTGATATGGATCCTCAAGTCGACTCAAATGATCCGCGGCCAGGTTTTCGGCTCCCTTCTTATCACGAATTTCAATGTTGAATTCTTGAAGAAGCAAAACCCAGCGAAGAAGTCTTGGTTTAGAATCGTTCTTTGTCATCAAGTACTTCAACGCGGAATGGTCCGTGTATACGATGGTGGTGGATAAAACAAGATAGGGGCGGAATTTTTCAAAAGCATAGACAACAGCTAAAAGCTCTTTTTCGGTTGTCGTATAATGCAATTGAGCCCCCGTCATTGTTTTGCTAGCGTAGTGGATTGGTTGGAAGTGTTTATTCACTCTTTGGCCCAGAACCGCACCAATAGCAAAGTCGCTAGCATCGCACATCAATTCAAAGGGCAGCTCCCAATTTGGGGTAACCAAGACCGGTGCCTTAGTTAGCTTATCCTTTAGAAGATTGAAGGCTTCGAGACACTCTTTAGAAAAGATAAAAGGAGTATCTTTTTCCAAGAGGTGGGTCATCGGGCGAGCGATTTTAGAGAAATCCTGAATGAATCTACGATAGAAGCCCGCATGACCCAGAAAGCTTCTCACACCCTTCACGGTTGAAGGTGGAGGTAATTTGGCTATGACATCAACTTTAGCACGGTCGACTTCAAGACCGGCTTTAGAGATTTTGTGTCCTAGCACAATGCCTTCTTTTACCATAAAATGGCATTTTTCCCAATTCAGAACAAGGCGAGTGTCTTCGCACCGCTTAAGCATGCGTTCCAAATTGGCAAGGCAAGCAGAGAAGGAATCCCCGAAGACCGAGAAATCATCCATGAAGACTTCCATGGTTTGTTCAACCATGTCATGGAAGATAGCCAACATGCACCTTTGGAAAGTCCCGGGGGCATTGCATAAGCCAAAAGGCATTCGTTTATAAGCAAATGTGCCGTAGGGACAAGTGAATGTTGTCTTCTCTTGATCTTGGGGATCGATGGGTATTTGAAAATAACCCGAGAAACCATCCAGAAAGCAGTAATATTCATTACCAGCTAGACGTTCAAGCATTTGGTCCATAAAAGGTAGAGGGAAATGATCCTTTCTCGTGGCATCATTGAGTTTGCGGTAGTCTATACAAACTCTCCACCCAGTAACAAGACGGGTAGGAATTAACTCGTTGTTTGCATTGGGCACAACGGTGATTCCGCCTTTCTTAGGCACACAATGGACTGGACTAACCCATGGTGAATCCGAAATAGGGTAAATCATACCCGCATCAAGAAGTTTGATAACCTCTTTTTTGATGACTTCATGGATTTTAGGATTCACCCTTCGCTGACTTTGAATTGTGGGCTTAAAGTCGTCCTCCATGAGAATTTTATGTGTGCAAAAGTGAGGATCAATTCCACGGATGTCTGAGATTTTCCAAGCGATAGCTCGTTTATGCTTCTTCAACACAGCGACAAGGCGTTCTTTTTCGTCTTCTTTCAGATCCTTTGCGATGATGACCGGTAGCTTCTCGTCGTCTTCCAGAAAAACGTACTCAAGATGAGGCGGTAGGTCATTAAGCTCAAGAGTAGGAGGATTCTCAATAGATGGTGAAACTAACGATGGATCATCATTAGTCACCTCTCTAGGAGCAGGAGGAGAGAATGGGTCCTCATTGAGAAGTCTCTCAATAGTACTAATGTCTTCATCCCAATTTGTGGACAAATTATCATACTTAATATCGAGAGGACCCAAACTAGCTTCGAAGTCATCCAAATCACTTTCTCCAAAAGGAGTCAATGCTGGAGCAATTGAGGCAACGGTCTCAACATTGGGTAGAGAAGAAAGAGTACTTTTGCAAGCATCATGAAAATGTTCTTCACAAGCCTCATCGAGAACATCAATAGCATTAACACTCTCATAAGAATAAGGTTGCTGAGAAATCTTACCCATGTTGAAGACATTTTTATCGTCACCAACTCTCATGATTATTTCGCCTGCGGCTACATCAATAAGAGTGCGACCGGTCCTCAGAAATGGACGTCCAACGATTAATGGAACACGGGGATCCATTTCGTAATCAACGACGACAAAATCCGCCGGGAAGGTGAATTTGTCAATGCCAACAAAGACATCTTCGGCTATCCCCACTGGATAAGCAACCGTACGGTTGGCTAATTCTAAAGTCATTTTGGTGGGGACTAGCTCGGGGAGAGATAATTGCTTCCAAACACTTAAAGGCATTAAGTTTATACTAGCACCTAGATCAGCTAGGGCCATGCAATTCTCTACTCCCGGGAAGTTGCAAGGAATCAAGAAGCGACCCGGATCACCAAGTTTGGTGGGCAATTGCCTTAATAGCACTGCGGAGCAGTTCTCATTAAGTTGGGTCTGAGCAATGTCAAGAAGCTTTTCTTTATCACTTAAAAGATCTTTAAACATCTTAGCGTATTTGGGCATGTGAGCGAGAGCCTCGGCAAAGGAGATGTTAAAATTCAGTTGTTTAAACATTTTAAGAAAGTTTGAAACTTGAATATCATCCTTGCTCTTTTGCTTCTCTTTCCTCAACCTTGAAGGATAAGGTATATTGGATGAAGAAGAAGGCTTTAAGGGAATAGGATCACTCACAACCACTGGTGGTGGGGAAATGGGGATAGAAGGTGAAGGAGGTGAAGAAAGTTGCTCGTTTTCCTTGTTCACAATCACTGGTGGAGGTGTAGGAAGCTCGGGTTCCATATAACCTTTTCCACTTCGAGTGGTGATTGCTTTCATCTCCCCTCTTGGATTCGCAACGGTATTACTCGAAAGAGTACCCGAAGAAGAAGGTTGATTACTTTGGATGAGCGAACCAATCATATCACGAAGGTGAAGAGCTTGATTGTTAAAAGAGTTTTGCATGTTGGCATTAATATCATTGCTGTGTTTGGCCATATCATTCCTTAGCTCGGCTCGAATATCGCTCCCTTGTTTCACCATGTCATTCTTCAAGTTGACAAATTGACTCTGAAGATTCGTCACCATCTCACGATTAGTCTTCATGAACATCTCGACATCTGAATTCACTGCCATCGGTTGATTGAAAGGTGGAGCTTGGTAAGCCTGAGAATTTCCTTGAGTTTGGTAGGTATTTCTTTGGGATGGATATTGGTTTTGAGCACGAGGTTGGGATTGGTTGTTTCGGTTATAGCTTTGTTGTTGGGTTTGGTTTGCAGGAGGGAAACCGGGAGGAGCAAGATAATTGTTGGAACGATAACTTAGCAAGCCACGGTCTCCTTGAGGGCGAGCTTGATAGCCTCCCGTCGGATAAATACCATATGCTGCGTTAACGTCTTCAGAATAATTGCCATGAGTAGAAGGACACTCATTGTAGGAATGAGGACCACCACATGTGTCACAAGAGATAACAACGGCTTTAGCTTGTTGAGTTTGGTTAGAAGTCAAAATTTGGAGACTTTTGTTAATATCGAGAATAGCACGTTCCAAAATAGACGGGTTGGTGGTGGAAGAAGTAGATGAAACATTGACTCTCTGATTAGATCTTGAGGATGCGGATGAATCCCAATTCTTGTGGTGAGTAGTCATGTTTTCAATCAACTCTCGACACTCCTCCGGTCTCCTTTTCATAAAAGTACCACCGGCGGCGGCATTGATCGTGTCACGATCACGAAAAGTGAGACCATTGTAAAAGGTGTCAATGAGAGTGACGGGGAGCATATTGTGATTAGGACAGCGGTCGATCAAATCATTGTAGCGTTCCCAAGCATCAAAAAGCGATTCATCATTCTCTTGCATAAATCCACTGATTTGGTTACGAAGGCTAGTGACCATGGATGGGGGAAAGTAGCGCGATAAAAAGCGTTGAGTCATGTCATTCCACGTATGAATAG
This sequence comes from Glebionis coronaria, assembly GCA_025667525.1. Classification (NCBI taxonomy): domain Eukaryota; kingdom Viridiplantae; phylum Streptophyta; class Magnoliopsida; order Asterales; family Asteraceae; genus Glebionis; species Glebionis coronaria. Next base: position 540,156,597 of record CM046880.1, read on the forward strand.
AATTCTTAGGAAGACGGTCAAACCATTTTTCGGCGTGGTGAGAAAGCGAGTGTGGAAAGAGTTGAAGGCGAAGGTCATCCATAGAAACACCGGGGCACTTCATGCTTTGGGTAATGGTAATGAATTTGTCGAGGTGTTTGTTGGCATCATCATCCGGAATTCCACGAAACGGGTTCGTTTGCACTTGTTGTATCATATGATGCTTCAACGAAAACTCCTGAGCCGTGACGTGCATTGGCGCAATCGGGCCTCCGCGTCCGTTCATGGTGGGTTGGCACAATTCCTCCATGGTTCGTAAATCAGGTAGAAGGACATTGTTGTTGTTGTTGTTGTTATTATTCAAATTGTTTTGAGGTGGGTGATTATTGTTGTTATTAACACCAGCCATATCTAAATCTTCAAGAGTCTCGGGCTCAGAATAGTTGGAAGATCTAGTACGCATGCACCTGCAGAAGAAAAATATACACAAAGAGAATATCTATATAATCTTTTTGGTTTTTATAGGTTTTTTAATGTTTTTGTATTTTTGAAGAGTTTTATATTTTTTATGGATTTTTGGAAATTTTATATCAATGAAAATAACGTTCAAAGAACGGATCCCAAAATTCAATGCGTCTCTCACTAGAAACCGTTTATCTTAACGAAAAGAGCCGGCAGCGGCGCCATTTAATACAAGGCTTTTGACACCTAATATAAAATTTCGTTATAGTTCCGAATCTTTTCGAATTGAAAACCGGTCTAAAGTGCGACTCAATCGTCTTTTGGTGAATCAAAGGTTTGGTTGATTTGTTTTAATCTAATAGCAAGTAATTGAAGTGTCGTTGAGTAAAATGGAATTTAAAAGATTAATTTGAATGACGAGTAAAAATAAATGCATAAAACTTAAAGGTGACAATGGAAAAATACTAACTCACTAAATAAAACTAACACTTGGAAAATTTTCAGAAAAATAAAAAGTACTATAAGAAAGTGATATCGAAGGAAACCAAAACAAGCCAAAAGGGGACCCGATCGGAATGTTTTCCGATCGGATGGTCGGAATATGGTGGAAGAGGGGTAGCAATCGGAATGTGGACGAAGTTACCAATCGGAATACTGAACAAACCCAAATCGGAATAAGCAAAATCCCTACCGTCGGAATATTAACAAAGACACCAATCGGAATCTGATAATGGGTCAGATCGGAATATGCTCAAGATGAAATCAATCGGAATGCAGCGGGACGAAACCAATCGGAATGGCAATCAATGAACCAATCGGAAAGGATAAACCCTAATCCGATTGGACCAATCGGAATGTGGGGTGTGATGCCGTCGGAATCAGGGTTCAATCGGAAAGGGAAGTTAACAACCTTTCCTAAAATTGTGGAAATTGGTTATGGTGGTGTACCGGTCGGAAAAAGGCAACAATCGGAAAAGGGATATAATTCCCTTCCGAAAATAATGGAATTCGAGCAAAAAGCTAGGAAATAAGCTATTAGATCGAGCTTATTCCCAAAACTAAATCGAATCAACTAAATGGAATCAAATAAGCACTCTAATCAACTTATCTAACTCGAAATCAAGCACCTTTTTAGATCAAACAATAAAAACATAAACTTTTTAATAAAACTTTTTAATAAGAAAAATAAGATGGTCATAAAAATAAGCCAATAAGCACAAAAGTCTTAAAGCTTAATCAAATGAAATCTTATAAAATGATCAAAAGATTAACTTTTTAGCATGAAATCAATTAGAACAACACGGATCACATGATAATCACACTAAAATCAATCTTAAATCAAAGAAAAGTAGAATGAGATTAAGAAATAAAAGCTTAAAAATAGAACCTTGATTAATGAAATAAGCAATACAAAAGTGTTTAATCTTAAAAGATTAAAAGAAAAAGATGAACTAGTGAGAGAAAGTTTAAGACTTTCTCTCTCTAAAAACTAAAAAGTGAAAAGTTAACTAAAAATCTAACTCCCCTCCTAATGACTATTAGGAGGGTATTTATAGGGAAGGAGTGCATGTGTTGCATCTTCTTTCTTGCTTTCTTCACGTTTTTTCGACTCGACTTTAATTCTTCGTCTTTGTCGTCTTGGGATTTGAACTTGTCTTGAAATTTTCTTCTTCTATTAGACTTAAGTTCTTCGACTTCGTTAAACTTCCGTCTTTTGACTTTTTCTTCGATAAATCTTCAGAATAGGTCTTGGACTTCCGTTCTTTTTGCACTCTTGATCTTTTGACTTCGTCTTTTCCCGTTTTCTTCGATAAAAGCCCGTGAATTCCCGTGTTTTCTTCCTTTTTCATCATTTGGTCCTAAAACACAATAAAAACACAAACCACGCATAATTCCGACTTTTACGACATAAATCACACGTTTTGGTCTTGTTATTATTGGAAATAAGTGGTAAAAGGATAAGTGTTTTCACACTTATTAGTTGTCGGCGGCAAGGTTGGTTCTGCCGGCGGCAGATGGGGGTTCGTAGACTATGTCGGGCGGCGAAAATGGTTCTGTGGAGACGTTGTCGGCGACAACTTTTGGTTTTGCCAGCGGCAAAATCAATTTTTGATGATATTTTTAGATCTTGGAAACAAGAAACGCTACAATGGGTTTGATTATAAGATGATTTTGGAACTAATAACACATCAAATCCCGGTAGCGTCGCCAAAAACTTGATGCGTCCGTTCGTGTGATGGATTGGAACAAGTTTTAAATTTATAAACACGAATTACCGGATTGACTAAAAACGCACGGGCAAGTATGATCCTTTCGTTTGTGTATAGCTTTTATGTGGTAATACCGAGATCGTTCACGGGGATTTGGAAAACGTATGATCATTCAAAAATCTACTATAATCTTTTTTATTGTAGCAATTGTAGACAAATAAATAACAAGTAATATGATGAGATTAACAATTAGATTAAAAGCAACACTTGCTAAAGACTAGTTTGGGCATCCGTTGTGGTATGATTGTGATGACACATTTAACATATATATGATTATGATAATTAGATGGTTAATCCAATTTATTGTTTTCAAAAGCTTCAATCCTCGTCAAGACTTTGGTTAAAGAAAACAAGCATTAGACTCAATCACTCAATTCAAGACTTAATCCAATTTCAACTCATTCGATTCACGATCGTTTTACGAATTTGCTAACACTTATAATTATGTTTCTTGATAATCAAAACTTCTTAAGAAATGATCAATACAAAAGATAGCCAATCATAGACAAACCGGCTATGACTTGTTGATAGAAAATAACCATTTCGACCTATGAAATCTTTATCAACAAATTAAGTTTTGATAACAAATGTCACATGAAACATAAGTACCAATGGTTCAAAGGAAAGCTTGAAATTGAAATAAACATAAATCACAATCACAACCACTATTTCATACCACAAACATCATTAATTGTGGTAAAAATACGTGTTTAGGAAAACAAGTATGTATGGTAAGTATTAAGTAAATGATTTAGGAAAATCAAGCACTAATTACCCACGTAAGTTTGTTCACCAAGGAGGACTAAAGTTTGTGATTAATTTGTAAGTTTTGGATTAATATTGAGAGAAATAAGGGAAAAGAAAATGACGGATTACGGTAAAAATTACACTAAGACGAAAAACGTGGATTCACGCAAATCTAGGTAAAATTGAAAATTACTCTAAAAATTCCCAAAAAATCACAAAAAATTCCTAAAAATATAACTAAGGTTTAAAAATGATAAAAACGTCTTGAAACTTTTTAAATTAATTAATATTTAATCTTTAAATGCTAATTAAAGCTCTAAAAATTAAATAAATTAACAAAAAGCCCAAACAAAGAATTTTCACTTTGTAAACCTCAAAAATATTATAATTAAGCTAAAAATTATTTTTCAAAAATTTTAAACCTATTAAATCTATTAAAAATAATTAAAAACTAAAATTAAATATTAAAATAATATTAAAAATCAAAACTTTATAAAAACTCTAAAAACTTGCAAACTAGTTTATTTTAACCAAAATAATCAGAAAATGAAGTTGAAATTACTAAAATACCCTATTAGGCCCTCAAATGGGCTAAAAGTAAAAACAGTCCACCAAATTGGGCTTTTTAGCCCAATAATAAAAAGTCAACCAATTAAGCCCAAAAGTGCAGTCTGACTCAAAATTTGATTTTAAACAAAAAAATTTAAAGGCCCAAAAGCTGAAAGTGAGCTTATCACAACTTATAAATCAAAAAGCTTATTCTTAATGGGCTAATAAGCCTATTAAGCTATAAGCTGATGCCATAAGCTGAAATTTAACACACAACCTTCTCTTGGGATTATAAAGATAACTGTAAAAAGAAATTTTGAAAAAGCTCAAAGAATAAGCCAGGAATAAGCAAAGTTCTTTTTCACTACACGACAAAATAGTCGGGTTAGAGTTCTAGACCACCTCAGGACTTGATTCTTTTTGCAAAAGCTTCTAAATGGCTTAACTAAGAATAATCAACAATAAAATTTCCAAAATGACAAGTCAAATAAGCTGTAGAAGGCAATAAGCACTCTGAAAAAGCACAAAAAGCTGATTTCCTAGTAAAAGCTTAACCAAAAGAGCTGCAAACTTCCAATATTGATATTAAGCTAAGAAAAATGACACCTATCACAAAATTAAAGTTGTTGCACACACCAATAAGCTAAACAGATTCAATAAGCTTGTTGACCAAAGTCAACAAAAGTCAAAATTTGTTTTCTTGGAACTATTGCTTTTAAGGCTATTTAAGGCAGTAACATAGCTTTAATGGAGGAAGCTTTTGAGTTCAAAAGCCAGTGAACAAGCCTCACCAGTTGATGAGCTTGCCTGATTTTTAGGCAGAAAGCTCAATAAGCCAGGTGAGCTTATGAGCTTGTGAAATAAGCTGCAAACACTTAAAACACAACAAGTAGGCACCAAAGAACAAGTTACAACCAGAAAACCACACAATTCAGTTCAATAATAGCAAATCACATAGCATGTATTTCACTGATATATTTGACAAAAAAGCTATGATTCAGTAAGCTATAACTTTTTCTATAAGCCACCAAACTACAAAACTAGATAATGCAGAGATGAACACCCACATGAACTATAAGCAAACCAATTTTCAGACTTTAAATCAAACAAACAAACAAATGAGACCTTCTGATGTGTTTGACCTTGTTTTAAGCACAAAAATGGTTAACATGCAATTTCTTAGTTATCTGTTTTCAACACTTAGCATATAGCAAATACCACTTAAAATGAACAAAAAAATGAAGCAAGAACCAAAGAACCAAAAGCCAAAAGCCTTAAGCCCTATTATTAGACAAATCCAATCAACCCTTAATCCAACTGATTTCAAAGCAACTTTTGATTTTAACCTTATAGCATACAAATTTATGACTGAGATAAGTTCCTATGAACCTATGTGACTGATTCAAACACTAAAAACACAACTTGCAAGTATGAAATACCAAATCACATATCATGCACTTGTTAATCAGAAAAATGAAGGAGAGAGTATTCAAACCTCCAAGATGTACATCCACACCTTGGAATCAAAGAGCTTTGGTGCTAGCTAAACAAGCACTAGCTTCCCACTGCTAAGACCAAAGAAAATCAAGGCCCAAGGCTTGGACCTATAGTCAGCACAAATAAACAGAATAAAGTGACAAAAAGGCCAAATCCTTGCAACACTTAGGTCCCCACAAGGCTTGAATCCTCCCTTAAAACCTCACTACCCCTTAATCAGTCTAGATTAGGAGGCTATGATCAGTCTTAAGCTCAAATAACAAGTTGTTGAACCACAGGCACTTAGCAAAGCCTTTGACTAATTTTATTTAGAAAACTTGAAACACACTTCCAAATTGTTTAAACAGGTTTGATTGTGACTTATGTCACTTAATGAAACACCTCAATGAGCAATCCTCTCACAAGCACACACCAACTTTTCTTTATCACACAAAGAAGAGGGATTCACAGGCTATTAGGAGATCTTTGGACTTGCTCAAGGTTTTGTTTAAGTATAATTCGTGACAACAAAGACTTAATACAATAACAAGATAATGGAACTCAGGTTTTCAATCACAACACAATACCACAACTTTCATTCACTAAAAAAGGGATTTACAAGGCTTGACAAAATGAAAAACTGAGAACAAAGGTCTCTCACATCTTGAGGACTCCTTAAATACTACTACTTCTATTCTAGAAACATAAAGAAGAGAGCAAAACCCTAGCTTGTGAACTTCCAAGTATGCCCTTGTCGAATTTGGCTGTTGAGGTTCATGTGACTATGTCTTGGCGTTTTGTGGATGCAAGGTTTTCCAAGATTGATCTTGTGCGTTGGTTTTGAAGTAGGGACTAAGTAAAAACCTTCCAAACCGTTGATGTGTTTATATGTTTTGTTTGGAGGTGGAAAACACTCCTCATGGTGACACGTGGGAGGGGACCAAAGGTGTGGGGTGTGTTTTGATGATGTAGATGTGATTAGTGATGCCTTAATCATAAATCTGGAAGGTCTTAAGGCTTAATTTTCACTTAACCAAAAATACCCAATTCATGTTCATGAACTAAGAACACCAGTTTTGATCTTGTTTTGGGATTAAGAGAAATGTTTGGTGCGTTTTAGTTTATTAGTTATATTTTGAATATATAATTAATAAACGGGTTAGTGGAGGATGAGGTGGAAGGGTGATGTGGCTGGTGGGGGTGACGTGGTGGGATTTGGTTGGTGGTTTAACTTTGGCTGTCTAGCCACAAATGGTCCTTAGGTTTTGGCAGAGTTTGTATATCATGTTTATTCAGCCAAAAACTTGCATTCCTTTGTAAATGAAGTTTCAATCTTCACACTTTGGCCACAAATACTTTTCCAAAGTCTTTTAAAGGACTTGTTTTGTAATTTCTTGGTATTTGAAGGGCTATTCTTGACATGTCTTGAAACTTGAATGTCTTATCTTGTATGTTTGACTTTGAGGAGGACTAAAAGTGACAAGTCTTCATTTTGTGGGGACTAATCTTGCCAATTCTTCAAAGTTGAGGGACCTTTTTGTAACTTTGAAAAACTTTAGGGACCAAACTTGTAATTATGAATATATAAGGTTATAACATGTCATTTCTTCAATGATGAAGGACCTTTCTTGTACATCTTCAATTCTTCAAGGACTTTTTCTTGTAAAATCATAACTAGGGCCCGGTTCATTGTGCGACTTTGTTTCTCGTGTTCGTTTTTGCTTGTTTCTTGTGATCTTTTGTCTTTTTCACGATATCCATACCTAAAATACACAAGTAACAAACACAAGCACATAATATGGTATTTTATGACATTTTTAGTATTTTAAAGCCCAAAACAACGATGAGACCATGTATAATTGTAGTCTCATCACTCCCCCATACTAAACCATTGTCGTGCCCCTACGAAATGCTAGAATAAAGTATCATAGCACCTCCAAAATTCATTTTTATCGAATTTTATTGAAATGTAAACTTACTACACTACTACTACTTTGTGTTTTAGACATAATGTATGATTTTCATCGCAAAATGGGACGTTTAGGTTCATAGAATAAGAACATTTGAGTGCCTCATAGAGATAAATTCGTGGTCCTCGATTTTCACCCAATTTCATGCTAAGCGTGTAACGAGATCATTGTCATTATAAGTTAGTAATGCTAACACTACTCATATGCCCTAATCACGTACTTAGACTCCCTTAATCCTAATTTGTATCTCTTATATTTTATTTTTGTCTTGAATGATCATTATGATACATTTTTGACTTATGCGATAATAGAGATTAAGGTCCAAAAATAGATTCATAACGGTGTAACCAAAACCATCGAATTAATAACCTCCCCTAATAGATAACGATGTCAAAAAATTAAGTTTACAAGTGAGATTCGATAAACACGGTTTTATAACGGTTTTGAACATGAGACTTATTACCAAGACTTTTATACGCCCCCTAACGGGTGGGCCTTATTATCATAGGTTTACCTCCGCTCTTTAGGGCTTCGGTCTTGCCTTGCCTTTTATTTAACCTCACCATGAGGTGTTTATTATGTCCAAAGACGTATATCCTTAACGTAAAGCGTAATTTTGGATCTTTAAAGCTTCAAAGATTTAAGGCTTTCACTTACAATTTTCGCATAGATTTTTTGGCCTTGTGGGCTTCGAATTTTTGCTTGATTTAGGTGAATGAGCACTTAAAATTATTATTGGGTGAAGCTTTCGATTATTTGGGGTGCCAATACTTCAAAACCGTGACGCTGACGATTCTCAAATGTTTTCCCAATTTAATTACATGGTAGAAAAAACTAGAAACCAACAATCAAGACTAAACCGCTAAGTCAATATTTATTAGCAAAATTATTATTCAAGCAAAGGGAGAATAAGCAAACAATTAGAACACATGAGTTTTTGAAAGAATATAAATACTCTACGTTTAGCATAGTAACTTATAATTAACTCTATCATTTCTCGTCCTCATTTCAGAGACATAACCTAAAGATAGTTAAGGAATCGAAGCTAAGTGCTCAACACGCAGGGTCGAGTAAAAAGTTACTCTTATTCTCGCCATCAGAAAATCTACATTCGTGTCTTAAACACTTATGAAAACATGAGAAAATTTTTAAAAATTTGGCCATTTTTAGCCTTATTATCAACAAAACGATAAAAAAAAGATAAACTTTGGAAAGTGTGAAGGTTTAGCAAGGCAAGTATCTATTCACCCCATACTAAAGTTAAACATTGTCCTCAATGTTTCGAGTCTAAGGGTGGTACACCCCCATACTAGAGACGAAGTTGAATGCTTAATCTAGCATGGAAAGGGTAAGTAATAATTATATCTTAAGCCATTTATGAAGTTTGCTAAAAGACCTATTTTTAGAACGATAAAAGGATATGTCATTTGGATTCGTGAAAAACTTCTTCAAGCAAACGATCGAGGCTCACGTAAACGAACACGAGAGTCTTCAACCGTAGTGATGATGATGATCTAGATAACACATTCACAAACAACCACGAGACAACGAGTTGGAAGGGCACAAATCCCCTCACATTAGCTACATAGAAAGCGATAATATGTACATGGATAAGCATGGGATCTCCCCCACGAGGCACCTCGTTTTTGATTTCTGAGTCATGAGCTCGACTCGATCCCCTCAATACTAATTATCATTAGGGAAGGTGACTTGGTCAAGGTCGTCCAAAGAAGGGACTTCCCCACCAAAGTAGTGCTTGAGCCTATGTCCATTCACCTTGAAATTAGGTCCATCATTTTGAGCTAGCTCGATGGTCCCATATGGAAAAAATTTTGTGACGGTGAATGGACCCGACCAACGGGATTTCAACTTTCCGGAAAATATTTTCAAACAAGAGTTAAAAAGTAACACTTGATCACCAATGTTAAAAACCCGGTTTTTAATCTTTGAATCATGGAAATTTTTTGTATTTTCTTTAAAAATCAATGATTTTTCATAAGCATTATTACATAATTTATCCAATTCATTAAGATGTATTTTATGGTGATCTCACGCGGTCTTCAAATCAAAGTTAGCATGCTTTAGGGCCCAATATGCCTTGTGTTCAAGTTCAATAGGCAAATGGAAATTCTTCCCATACACCAAATTATAAGGAGTGCACCCAATTGGGGTCTTATAAGCGGTGCGAATGGCCCATAAAGAATCATCAAGTTTGTCGGACCAAGGCGCATGGTTCTCTCCTATTGATCTTTACAAGATCCTATTTAAAGCTCGGTTTGAAACCTCGACTTGCACACTCGTTTGTGGGTGATAATCCGTAGAAAGACGATGTGTAACCCCATATTTCTTTAGAACCTTTTCAAATTGGTCATTACAAAAATGGGTTCCACGATCACTTATAATTGCACGAGGGGTTCCAAACCGAGAGAACAATTGTGTCAAGAACTTGAACACTACACGAGCATCATTCGTAGGTAAAGCCTTAGCTTCCATCCACTTAGATAAGTAGTCAACCGCGACGAGGATATACTTGTTACCATGAGATGATGGGAAGGGACCCATAAAATAAATTCCCCAAATGTCAAAGATTTCACAAACTTGGATTATATTTTGGGGCATTTCATCCTTTTGTGATGACTTTCCTTGACGTTGTCATGAGTCACATGACTTGATAAGTGCATGCGCATCTCGGTAAATAGTAGGCCAAAAGAAATCGACATCAAACACTTTCTTAGCCGTGAGATTAACACCGTGATGACCTCCCGTAGGGCCTTCATGACAAGCTCTAAGGATATTAGTAGCTTCGGTGTCAAACACACAACGTCTAATGATTTGATCCGCACAAACTCGAAAGAGATAAGGGTCGTCCCAAAAATAGAACTTTGACGTCACGAAAGAATTTTTGTTTTTGTTGTGTGATCATACCCTTGATTATGAAATTCCCCGCATGGTAATTTGCAATGTCCGCAAACCATGGGATGGATGAGTCTTCCTTGGAATTCAATACACCAAGTTTCTCGAGAGGAAATGTTTCGGTGATTTCCTTGTTCTCGTTCACACTTTGGTGAGGATCTTCCAAACGAGAAAGATGATCGACCGCAAGATTCTCGGCTCCTTTTTTGTCAAGTATTGTGACATCAATTTCTTGTAGGAGGAGAATTCAACGAAGCAATCTCTGCTTTGCATCAAGTTTAGAGAAGAGGAACTTGATAGTCGAATGGTTCGTATACACTATGCTTTTAGTCAAAACGAGGTAAGGTTGGAATTTTTCTAAAGCATACACCACGGCAATTAATTCTTTGTCTGTTGTGGTGTATTTCATTTGAGCCTCGGTCATCGTTTTTCTAGCATAGTAAATAGGCAAGAAGTGTTTTGCATGACGTTGCCCTAAAACGGCCCCAATAGCGTAATCACTAGCATCACACATGAGCTCAAAGGGGAGGTTCCAACTTGGAGCAACAAGAATGGGAGCTTCGGTTAGTTTCCTTTTCAAAGTCTCAAAGGCTCGAACACAATCCTCATTGAAGATGAAAGGAGCATCTTTCTCAAGAAGGTGTGTCATGGGTCGAGATATTTTTGAGAAATCTTTGATGAATCGACGATAAAAGCCTGCGTGGCCTAGGAAACTCCTAACTCCCTTGACGGTTTTGGGATGCGGTAATTTGGCGATGACGTTTATCTTCATTTTATCTACCTTAATCCCCGCTTTCAAGACCTTGTGCCCTAAGACGATTCCCTCTTTACACATAAAATGACATTTTTCCCAATTAAGCATAAGGGTGGTTTCCTCACTACGCTTTAACATTCTCTCAAGATTGGATAAACACGAAGTGAACGAATCACCAAACACCGAAAAGTCATCCATGAAGACTTCCATCGTCTTCTCGATCATATCATGAAAAATAGCCATCATGCACCTTTGAAAGATTCCTGGTGCATTGCAAAGTCCGAATGGCATTCTATGATAAGCAAACGTTCCATATGGACACGTAAACGTAGTTTTTTCTTGATCACGAGGATCGATGGAGATTTGAAAGTAACCGGAAAAACCATCTAAAAAGCAATAGAAATCGTTTCCCGCAAGTCGCTCCAACAATTGATCCATGAAGGGCAAGGGAAAATGGTCTTTTCGAGTGGCGTCGTTAAGTTTACGATAATCGATGCACACTCTCCAACTGGTCATAACACGAGTGGGAATTAACTCGTTGTTTTCATTGGGCACAACGGTCATTCCTTCCTTCTTAGGGACACAATGGATTGGGCTCACCCAAGGGCTATCGAATATAGGGTAAATCATTCCCACGTCAAGGAGTTTTAGGACTTCCTTTTTTATGACATCGTGAATTTTTGGGTTTACCCTTCTTTGACATTAAATTGCGGGCTTGTAATCCTCCTCCATTAAAATGTTGTGTGTACAAAATTTTGGGTCGATACCCTTCATGTTGGAAAGTTTCCACGCAATTGCCCTTTTTGTGAGCTTTCAAGACTTTCAAAAGTGTGGGTTTTTCATCATTGGCAAGATCTTTTGTAATAATAACCGGCAACTTGTCAACACCTTCCAAGAATGCGTATTCGAGGTGAGGTGGAAGATCTTTCAACTCAAGGATTGCTGGATCCTTGATTGAAGATTTTGGTTCAACACTCATAATTTCCATCGGTGGAAAATATGGTGGAATGAGAGTATTCTTACTGATCGTTACCTTATCTTCATTGTCGATTTCATTAAAAATAAAACCGCCTCCTTGGAATGGAGTGAGATTTGGTGCAGAAATAGAAAGAATTGGATCCATAATAGTGGGATTGCCACTAGTCGAACTATCAGAAAAACCTAACATTTGTAGTGTAAACTCATCGCAAACCACGTCAACTAGGTCAACGTGATTGAGGGTAGCGATTGCATAAACATGAGACAGTGTAGATCTTTGAGTATGTTTATAACAAGTTCCTCCTCGTTGAATCGCAAAGTGATTGTTATAGCATGCGCATCAATGATCGATTTCGAGGTATCTAAAAATGGACGCCCTAAAATTAGAGGAACTTGAGGATCCATGGGAATATCTACAACGATAAAATCCACCGGATAGTAGAATTTCCCAACTTTCACAAAAACGTCTTCGGCCATTCCACATGCAAGGATCGTAGAATGATCGGCCATTTCGATAGACATTTTTGAAGGAACAAGATCCGGAAGTGATAGCGATTTCCACATGGAATAAGGCATCAAATTAATGCTCACGTCAAGATCAGCCAAGGCGAGGCATCCTTCCATCTCTTCGATGTCACATGGAATAAGAAATTTCTCGGGGTCTCCAACTTTTTCGGTATTCGGTTAAGAAAAACCGAAGAATAATTTGAGAGCTTTAAAAGCTTCTCCTTATCGTTCATCATACTTATAAAAGTAGAGGCGAAACGAGGTATATACAACAAGGCGTCGACTAAACTTATGACGAAGTAGACCTTACTAAACATTTTCATGAAAAGCTCGATTTGTTGATTGTTACGATCATGCAATTTTTCCTTGTTTCGTCTCGAGGGGTAGGGTAAAGGTGGTGTGGGTTGAGGCATAGGCAACGACCTTGGAATCTCGGGTTCCATGATTGGTATTGGCTCGACCATAGGTGTAGTTTGAGCGGTACTTCGTGGGCTTGTAATATGCTCATTTTCGACCATCACCTCGGGCTCTTTCTCTATTTCCTTCTCCTTAGAAGTACTTGGACGAGAAATGGATTCTTTGAAAGTTTTACCACTTCGTGTAGTAATAACTTTTAGTTCTCCCTTCGTGTTTGCAATGGTATCACTTGGAAGACCACCCGAAGAAGACGGTTTACACATTATAGCCTCAAACATGCTTGCCATTCTATCCTCAAATTTAGATTGCCTTTTATCTGCCTTAAGCATCTCTTGTTTTATTTCATGTTGGCCTTGTTCCATCTTTTGTTGATTTTGTTATAACCTTTGCACGTTACTCTTCATTTTATTCGTATGAGTCTTAAGTTCATTAGCAAGCTCGTTTTTCAACTCATTTTTCAAATCATTTTTGATCTCGGATCTTAGGCTAATTATCTCCCGTTTCATGTTATCAAACTTAGCATCATTTGCCGTTGCATAATCAATAAACTCATTTGGAAGGTCTTTTTTATTTGGCAAAACTTTGTTGTTGTTTTGAAAATCACGGTTTTTATTTTTGTTTTGCAATTGCCCATTGTTCCCACCATTGTTGTAACTACCCTTGTTATAATTCCTTTGATTTCCTTGGTATCCAACTTGGTTGTTGTTGTTTCGATAGTTATTAGCATTTTGATTTTGTGGAGCTTGATTTGGGCGGGAACCTTGACCGTTTTGGTTGTAAGTTCCCGTTGCTTCATAAGCACTCGAAGTGTTACCATCCGCAGTAATGCACTCGGAAAAATCATGAGCTCCACCATAAGATATACAACTCTTGTCAACCGCCTTAACCGATGCGGAGTTCAAAGCATCTTGTGCTTTCCAATGAGTCATGAGAGACGGAAATCTATCGAAAAACCTATTTTCCTCATTTGCTTCATCTTGCAAGGCATTCATATTAAGAGACGACGATGATGAACCCATAGTGGCAACACTCAGTGTGTTACGAGGGTTATAAACCTTAGACCTATTCTCAATTATTTTTAAAGCCTCATTGGTCATTTCGCACAAAAAATTACCACCCGCGGTGGCATTCAAATAATCTCGTTCATGATCGTTAAGCCCATTATAAAAAGTATCAATTTGATGCAATTTGGAAAAATCATGGTGTGGACATTCATGTAACATTTCTTTAAATCTTTCCCAAGCCATTGAAAAACTCTCATTAGGTTTTTGAGTAAATCTAGAAATCTCGTTTTTCAAATGTGTCGTCTTAGATGGTGGGAAAAATTGGTTCACAAATTTAGACACGAGATCACCCCATGTCAATATCGAATTTGGAGGTTCTTTCTCGAGCCAAATTTTGGCGGGTCCATCTAAAGAGTATGTAAACAATATCATCTTAATCGCGTCGTGTGGTACATCCTTAAACTTGCTTGTTGTCGTGAGACGATTGAAATTCCGTATGTGATAATGAGGGTTGTCTTTTTCATGGCCATGGAACTTGTTAGCTTGGAGCATAGACATTAAACCGTCTTTATCTCAAAATTCTCCGCAAGGATAGTGGGAATCACAATGGCTTCTCCAAAACCCTCGGTGGGTGCTTGAAGCAACTCCATCATAGTACGATTAGCCATGGAAGCTTCTTGTTCGACAATGGGTTCCTCGCTTGGTGATTCTTCACTAGAAGGGGTAGGTGTTCCTTCCTTTCGATTACGACGTTTACGTGCACGTTTTGCTTGATTACGAGTTAGCATAAACGTAACATAGAACGTGGGGGTGAGCAAAGAAGATTCTTTTGGGGTTTTTGTTGATTTTCAATTTTTTTTGTGTTTTTGATTGTTTTTAATTTTTTTGGATTTTGGTGTGTATTACGTAGACTCAAATCTACCAATCTCTCCTCGAACCAATTTCTTGATTAAAGGAGCCTCAAGGAATGAAAACGATCACGTTGAGTGAACGTCTTCGATGACTTTAGAACGTTGGTGGAACACCAAAACGTATATGTAGATAATACTTTAGTTGGCAAACCCTCGATTAGTCCTTTTTCTCAAAACATGCACAAGCAAGCGGGAGAAACGAGGCGGCGCGAAGCACTTAAGAGCCTTTTCCCCTTAGGACGTGAAATACAACCGCCTTATACCCACCTTATAGTTTGTGTTAATCAAAATCAAGCTTCTCGAAAGTAATTATCTATTTTGCCTTTTATTTTGCTTTAGATTTGAATACAATAATTGAGTGATGAAATCCCAATTAAGGTTGCGTTTTCACGCTTTTGGAGATATTGTGATTTTATTGTGATACGTATACAATATAGTAATAATATTCACAAAGAAAACAAAAACCGATAACACGTGTGATTAGAGTGCTAATCACACAAATACTATTTATTGGCTAATATCAAAAACAAAATTTTTCAAATTAAAATACAACATGCCTCCCCGGCAGCGGCGCCAAAATGATTGTGGTAAAAATACGTGTTTAGGAAAACAACGTATGTATGGTAAGTATTAAGTGAATGATTTAGGAAAATCAAGCACTAATTACCCACGTAAGTTCGTTCACCAAGGAGGACTAAAGTGTGTGTTTAATTTGTAAGTTTTGGATTAATATTGAGAGAAATAAGGGAAAAGAAAATGACGGATTACGATAAAAATTACACTAAGACGAAAAACGCGGATTCACGCAAATCTACGTACAATTGAAAATTACTCTAAAAATTCCAAAAAAATCACAAAAAATTCCTAAAAATATAACTAAGGTTTACAAATGATAAAAACGTCTTGAAACTTTTTAAATTAATTATTATTTAATCTTTAAATGCTAATTAAAGCCCTAAAAATTAAATAAATTAACAAAAAGCCCAAACAAAGATTTTCACTTTGTAAACCTCAAAAGTATTTTAATTAAGCTAAAAACTATTTTTTCAAAATTTTAAACCTATTAAATCTATTTAAAATAATTAAAAACTAAAATTAAATATTAAAATATTATTAAAATCAAAACTTTATAAAAAAGTTCTAAAAACTTGCAAACTAGTTTATTTTAACCTAAATAATCAGAAAATAAAGTTAGAAATTACCAAAACACCCCTATTGGGCCCTCAAATGGGCCAAAAGTAAAAATAGTCCATCAAATTTGGCTTTTTAGCCCAATAATAAAAAGTCAACCACTTAAGCCCAAAAAGTGAAGTCTGACTCAAAATTTGATTTAAGCAAAAAATTCTAAAGGCCTAAAAGCTGAAAGTGAGCTTATCACAACTTATGAATCAAAAAGCTTATTCTTAATGGGTCAATAAGCCCATTAAGCTATAAGCTGATGCCATAAGCTAAATTTAACACACAACCTTGTCTTGGGAATATAAAGATAACTATAAAAAGAAAGTTTGAAAAAGCTAAAAGAATAAGCCAAGAATAAGCAAAGTTCTTTTTCACTACGCGACAAAATAGTCGGGTTAGAGTTCTAGACCACCTCAGGACTTGATTCTTTTTGCAAAAGCTTCTAAATGGCTTATCTAAGAATAATCAACAATAAAATTTCCAAAAAGCTAAGTCAAATAAGCTGTAGAAGGCAATAAGCACTATGAAAAAGCACAAAAAGCTGATTTCTTAGTAAAAGCTTAACCAAAAGAGCTGTAAACTTCCAATATTGATATTAAGCTAAGAAAAATGACACCTATCACAAAATTAAAGTTGTTGCACACACCAATAAGCTAAACAGATTCAATAAGCTTGTTGACCAAAGTCAACAAAAGTCAAACTTTGTCTTCTTGGAACTATGGCTTTTAAGGCTGTGAAATAGCTTTAATGGAGAAAGCTTTTGAGTTCAAAATCTAGTGAACAAGCCTCACCAGTTGATGAGCTTGCCTGATTTTTAGGCACAAAGCTCAATAAGCCAGGTGAGCTTATGAGCTTGTGAAATAAGCTGCAAACACTTAAAACACAACAAGTAGGCACCAAAGAACAAGTTACAAGCAGAAAACTACACAATTTAATTCAACAATAGCAAATCACATAGCATGCATTTCACTGATATATTTGACCAAAAACCTGAGATTCAGTAAGCTATAACTTTTTCTATAATCCACTAAACTACAAAACCAGATAATGTAGAGATGAACACCTACGAGAACTATAAGCAAACCAATTTTCAGACTTTAAATCAAACAAACACACAAATGAGACCTTATGATATGTTTGACCTTGTTTTAAGCACAAAAATGGTTAACATGCAATTTCTTGGTTATCTGTTTTCAACACTTAGCATATAGCAAATACCACTTAAAATGAACAAACAAATGAAGCAAGAACCAAATAACCAAAGAACCAAAGGCCAAAAGCCTTAAGCCCTATTATCAGACAAATCCAATCAACCCTTAATCCAACTGATTTCAAAGCAACTTTTGATTTTAACCTAATAGCATACAATTTTATGACTGAGATAAGTTCCTATGAACCTATGTGACTGATTCAAACACTAAAAACACAACTTGCAAGTATGAAATACCAAATCACATATCATGCACTTGTTAATCAGAAAAATGAAGAAGAGAGTACTCAAACCTCCAAGATGTACATCCACACCTTAGAATCAAAGAGCTTTGGTGCTAGCTAAACAAGCACCAGCTTCCCAGTGCTAAGACCAAAGAAAATAAAGGCCCAAGGCTTGGACCTATGGTTAGCACAAATAAACATAATAAAGTGACAAAAGGCCAAATCCTTGCAACACTTAGGTCCCCACAAGGATTGAATCATCCCTTAAAACCTCGCTAGTCTAGATTAGGAGGCTATGATCAGTCTTAAGTTCAAATAACAAGCTGCTGAACCACAAGCACTTAGCAAAGCCTTTGACTGATTTTGTTTAGAAAACTTGAAACACACTTCCAAATTGTTTAAGTAGGTTTGATTGTGACTTATGTCACTTAAAGAAACACCTCAATGAGCAATCCTCTCACAAGCACACACCAACTTTCTTTATCACCCAAAGAAAAGGGATTCACAGGCTATTAGGAGATCTTTGGACTTGCTCAAGGTTTTGTTTAAGTTTAGTTCGTGACAACAAAGACTTAAAACAATAACAAGATAATGGAACTCAGGTTTTCAATTACAACACAATACCACAACTTTCATTCACTGAAAAAGGGATTTACAAGGCTTGGCAAAATGAAAAACTGAGAACAAGGGTCTCTCTCATCTTGAGGACTCCTTAAATATTACTACTTATATTCTAGAAACATAAAGAAGAAAGCAAAATCCTAGCTTGTGAACTTTCAAGTATGCCTGTTAGTTTATCGTAATCCTTAGATTATCTAACTATTGAGATGATTACTAGAGAGAGAAAGAGATGAAGAACCAGAGATAGAAAGTAGAGAGAGGTTGGAGAGAAATAAGAAAGATTAGATTAGAAGTGTGTGAAATGTGAGAACCAATCCCTCCTAACATGCTAGGAGGGGGTATATATAGCGCACCCTACATGTGTGCTTGATGGGTTATATGTTTACATACTAGATCACGAGCCCATACTAGATACATCTTATTGGAGTGACCGATCCTTCCTAAATACGTAAAAACGTGTTTCCAACAATCTCCCCCTAAGGGAGGTCACTCCAAGTTACAAAGTCCTAAATAGTCTATAGCTCGTGATCTTTAGCTAGCTATGCTAATAATGATGTGACCGAGACTTTCTTTGGAAAAACTTATTTCCAACAATCTCCCCCTAAGGGAGGTCACACCATTTTACAAAATCTTAAACCTAGCATACTATGCTTGAGTCTTCGATCTTGTTCTTGTGAATATGCTGATGAGATCTTTGACTTTAGTCTTGAGCATGTTTTCTTGCCTTGACCTTGTGCATTCATCACTTGTGAAATTTGCCTCCTCGTGACTTCATGTTCCACATACTTATATCTTTATAAATTCTTGAAAGCTTCAGAGTTTGATACAGCGGAAGACTTGACTTTTAGGCTTTCTTGAATTTGTTGAAGTATTAAGTGCAGAAAGTATAAGCATGTGGGGACGACTTATTCTCGGACACCGTAATGCCACCGTCTTGTTACACTGCATAAACAATTAGCAACAAAACATAGACACGGATGAAATAGCTTTGAACATTTCAACCTACTTAGGTAGCATCTTACCTCCGGTCGGTGAAGACCGTTGGATGATATTAAATATCATACTTGTGGCAGGTAGTTTCAATTAAGAACCTACTTTACAAGATTTCGTGGGTAAACCCGTTCTCTTTACTCGACCGTCCAAAGCTGACTACGAACATAAAGAGTGAATCATTTGGATAAAATTATTCGCATGATTGAAGCCGTCAAATCCGATTCCTGGAACAAGTTTGATTCATTAAAGAATCACACCATCGTTGCTTTCCAGTTGTCACAAGCTTGATTCATATAGAATCTTGCAAGTTACCTACCAAGTGCTGTTTGATGTTAACACTAGAAGGATTTCCACTCATCACTGTGAACACTATAGAGTGTCACTCTGAGTGTTCTGGCAAGATCACTAAGATATTACGTAGAGGCCTGGAACGTGTTTAAGTTCAGTTAAGAATTAATCCACTGTTGCTTTCCAGTTATTACAAGCTTGATGCATAAAGAATCGCACAAGTCACCTACCATGAGCTTTTTGATATTCGCTCAAGAAGGATTTCCATCTTCATTGTAAATACTTTCGTATTACTCGGATTTTCAGGCAAGATAATGAAGATTTTGCATAGGACTCTTAAGATCTTTCTTACTTTTCACTGTGTGTGAAGAAGCAAGGAATTATGAAATTGTGTCCTAATGAGATATTTGATGATCTCAAATGGCTCTAGACTCGATCGTTCATTTTGGATTTTAGTGGTCGGAGGCTGGAGAGGAGTGCCACCATTTCAATACCAATTCATTCGAAGTGAATAAATCGGTAGATAACGTGTTGTATCCGTGTGATTAAAACAAATACCTTATGAGAGATATCTGAGTTAGCTGGGATGGGTTGTGCATTGCATCACTGGGTCCATGATGTCTATCTTCAATATCGAGCATCATTAAAAATGATCTCAATAGCATATGTGTTGACCTGGTTTCTGCCTAAGTTGTAAGGAGGGCTTCTTTCTTTTCACCCTTTATCTTTACAATTATTTTTCATTCTTCAACCCCTTTAATGCTTACCAATACGTCATAACTAGCACCTTGTTGTGATTGTTCCAGTGCTAACTTAAGTACTTGGTCGGCATTCAGCTACATTCACAATCTTTCTCCATCTGTCCTAAGGACTACTATTTCTAGCTATGGAATATTTTTGGGAAGATTCCTCCGATTCTAGAAGAATCATTGGACTTAACCTGTCCTACCATCCTTATGTCACCACAATCTTCACCGTCGTGAAATAGAGATGTTTTGGGTAAGTGTATGTCACCATGAAATCCATTTTGATGTCCAAATCCATTTTGCTCCCCCTTAACATATGCCACGATATCCGAAAACATTTCGCATATGTCGGGATGAGCTATCACGTTAAGTCAAACCATTTGTGATTAATCATTTCCCATATTAAATCACATTTTCTTCCTCATATTAAAAATATTAACCCAATCGATGTTTTTAATATCAATTAATTTATAGCATTTTAAGAAATTTGGGAAGAAAAATGCAAATCCAATTATCTTCATGATTTACACAAGCTCCCCCTCAAATTAATGAGGGTGTACTTGAAACGTAAACTAAATACCTTTTAAACACAAGTGTAAGGTATTTATCACGTACAAAGATCATATATGATTATGAATTCACAAGATTAATAATATACGAGGTTGGACCTGAATGATGGAGAACATCATATGATAGAATCACAAGGTTCTTGTTCACGAATGTTGGTCGCCTCGTCACGTCTGAAGTTATCTCTTGACACCATGTGTACGATTGATATCGTTGTCTTGACACCAATATGTGATCTTGGCACTTTCGGTATCAAAGATTCTGAATGCTGGACAATTGCTCCCCTTAATTGTTGACCCGTGTTCTATCTAAAGAGTTGTAGTCGTCTATTGAGTAGTTGCATCATAGAGTATGTAGATATCAATTGCAAATTTCTACGGTTTATGGAGATGATAACTTAATAAAAACAAAATTTCTCTTGTATTAACAAATAAATGCACTGATGCGTACATATATTCGTGTTAGATTGTGTTATTACGTAAACACAATCCCTTACATGGTTACAAAAATAAACCATGCCCGAGAAAAGTAATTCACGTTGTTGAGTCAAAGCTTTCCGGTGAAATGCTTGACTTTAATATGAAAAGCGGGTTACTATCGGAAATAACAGCAAGCCATTTTGAGCATGTTTTAAATCATTTAAACTTCTGCTCGAACTTTATTTACAACCCCGTGTAATTATTAAACGACATTTCTAGGATCGTAAATATTATCGATTTCAGAAGAGATGCCTTTTTGAAAACCAATTACTTGAGCTTAAGATTTTGAGTATCTTATGACACGAGCTCAAGTCCGAGAAGTTGTAAACTTCCCGTTGTTAAGGATAAGTTATCATCGACGATAACTTTCATTTTGTTAAAGTCCGGGGCATAATCTGAAATGTGATTATACGCCATATACATGAGCTTAAAACCTTTGAATAGTTTTAATGTAAGCTCGTGTCCGAGAAAACTTAATTTCACGTTTGTGAGGATAAGTTTATCATCGGCGATAAACTTTCCTGTATTTGAAGATCGGGTCATCGTCTGATATTTAACGATGAGCCATTTTGTGAGTTTAACTGCAAATCCCCTGAGACACTTGATTCGTAGATATCAGCTTCTTCAGCAACCAAACTCTGAGAGTGTCCTAAGCTGAATGGTATAAAGCGACTGGACCGCTTTGCTGAACGTTGACGTTTGTACCTCCGTTCTGATTAGGAGTTTGTATGCTTTGATATGGGTTAGCGATATCTATTTTAGAACCATGTGGGGGTTCACAGCCAACTTTGGTAGTGCAAGAGGGGAACATCCTTCCTGCAGGAACCCATTGAAGATTACTCGATTTGAGAATCCTACCCGTGGGTTGCCACCTAAGATTGGATCTAGGCGACATGGTTTTCTTATGCACAGCGGAAGACTTAGCGGTAGAAAACCTATTTCCTTTAGGAATCCCACTTTTAGCACTTGAGTTCAGCTCCTTCAAGACTTTAGTAACACAAGTCGCATGATTTGTCGTGAAGACACTTTTCATGCATACGGAACAAACACCGTGTTTGAGGTCCGAATGAGATCTAGAGAACCTAGTTCTTGCTTGTGTCCTTTTCATAGGATCCTCTACATAGTGATTTAGGCATGCTATTGGACCTATGTTGTGGCATATTCTTAGAACTACACCTAGAATCACTAGTAGCAGTCTTGTTTGTAGGTTTTGCATAGGCTGACTTGATCACATTAGGCCTAGATAGTGGAGTGACTGACCTAGAAATATGAACCATATCAACTTGGGAGGCAAACCGTGGTCTCGAGGATTTTGGTCGCTCGGATCTAAATGCAGTCGTTTGTCGAACGGACTGATTTTTAGGCGGTTTCCCCAAGATTGATGGTTTTTCAAGCTTAGTGTGCACACTAGTGCCCTTAATTTTCCTTAGCTCGTTTTCAGAGCAGCTATAGCAAAAACCTTTTTCTAAACCCGAGCCTTTAAATCAGCATTTTCAGTAGTTAACAAGGTCGTTGACTCTAGAGTTTTGGGCCTCATCTCTACGATAGAGTTATTTAACTCATTACAACGCTGTTTTAAGGTCTCGTTTTCCATTTGTAAGATATATTGGGATGCCAACTTAGATTCTAGCAAATTAATTTGTTTTAACAAATTGTCATTTTCAGCTTTAGAATCTAGAATTTTTTGATCTAATTTTCGTTCAAGAACAACATTTGATTTTTTAAGTTTTTCAAAATATGTTTCAAATTTGCCATGTTTCCTCGAAAATTCAAGTTTGGCATCCTCAAGCTCTTTTGATTGTTGAGCTATAAACATTTCAAGCTCTTCAATCCTAGAAGCAGAATTGGTTAAGGAAGCAGTCATAAAGCACACATCATGATCTTTAGCATTCTGATCACTTTTCCCCCATTATGACTCACATCGGATGAATCAGAAGTGGTACCCTTTTCCATCCCATGTTTGACATAGGTAGGTTCGGAATTCTCAACATGCTGTAGATCATTGTTAGATATAGTATTCAATTGTACCTCAACTATTGGCTCTTCGTCATGCATGCTTGAGTCATGCTGTCGTGATGCTATAATGCTGCTATCATCATTAACCAAATCGGTCTCCTTTGAGTCATCCAAAAGACCATTTGTTTCCTCTGGCATCTGCATCGGATTTGCTTGCTCCCAATTATCATAAGCATTTTGAAGTCGTGATCGTTCTTGAAACAAATGTGTAAGAGAGGTCACGCATTTGGACAAAGTACCACGGAAGTCTTTAATCTCGGTATGCATGTCTTCAAGGAATGACTGACAGAGCACTGAATTTTCTTTCTTGGCAACATCGAATTGAAGAAAGGTCAAAAATTGTTGCAAAAGAACTTGAAGTGCATATACGGATTCAATGTGATTAAAGTCTTCTTTGTCAAGTTGTTGCTGAAGAATATCCAAGTTTATCATCATAGCCTCCATGAAGAAAGGAGCATCTTGACCAAAGACTGCCACAAAGGATGGTCCGTAGTCTAGCTTGGTAAGCTTGTAGAGATGACATTCAAATTGTCTAAATGAGACCTGACATTTTTTTCTTGCTTCTTCTTGCATCTTCTACAATTCTCCATCTCGACCTGTCGAATTCAATGAATCCATTGAAAATCGATGATAAATGAAGGTAAGGATTACGTATCGATCGATCAATGAAAGAAAGTAATTGTATTTGTTGTTGTAAATACGGAGTTTTACTAATCGTGGAGAAACCGAGAAAGAAATTCGCAGGATTTTACAAACCACCGATTAAACCGTATATAATCCAAAGGTCGTGAGTTGAAGACGAGAAAAGTTGTTGAAATCCCCTAAAAATGTGTTCTCGAGAAACCAAAAATTCTCCAAGACCAAATAACTCACGAATCCAACGAAATTTTCTAAATCACGTTTTTTTTTGAAAAATCTCAGAATAGTTGTGAAGATTTCGTAATGTCTATTAGTCCATATTTCGCAATGCAATCATATGACTCATTTCGCAAAGTTGGATAAGTGTCGCAATGTCAAAAGAGTAGACATTTCACAAAGTCAGTATAGCACATGTTTTGCAATGTCACCCTGTCGCAATGACAACCTGTCGCAATGACAACTTGTCACAATGACAACCTATCGCAATGACAACCTATCGCAATGACAACCTATCGCAATGATAACCTATCGCAATGTCAACCTGTCGCAATAAGGTCTGTCGCAATAACTATCGCAATACCTGTCGCAATAACAATCGCAATACCTGTCGCAATAAGGTCTATCGCAATATGTATCGCAATACCTGTCGCAATAACAATCGCAATAAGGTCTGTCGCAATATGTATCGCAATACCTGTCGCAATAACAATCGCAATACCTGTCGTAATAAGGTCTGTCGCAATATGTATCACAATACCTGTCGCAATATGCGTCGTAATATATAAACCCTAGCGTATTGCGACAGAAAAGACTTCGCAATAATAAAAAAGTATATTGACTTCCACTTTTCTCGGATAAAACCCAACCAATTCGAGATTTTAAGCCAACATTTTTATGTTTTTAGCCAAAGTAAATATACCAAATCTCTACCACAACTATGTAGAAGATTTGTATCAAGATTAAACCATAAAAAAACAAAAAAAAAATTTGGATCGAATGATTTGAATCAAAATAGACACAAAAATCAAGAACACAAACACAAAAACAATAAAATCATCCCATGGCTTTTGATACTAATTGTTAGTTTATCGTAATCCTTGGATTATCTAAACCTTGGAATGATCTAAAGAGAGAGAGGGAGAGATGAAGAACTAGAGAGAGAAAGTAAAGAGAGGTTGGAGAGAATAAGAGAATATTAGATTAGATGTGTATAAAGTGTGAGAACCAACCCCTCCTAACATGCTAGGAGGGGGTATATATAGCCCACCCTACATGTGGGCTTGATGGGTTATATGTTTACATATTAGATCACGAGCCCATACTAGATACATCTTATTGGAGTGACTGATCCTTCCTAAATACGTAAAAACGTATTTCCAACAATGCCCTTGTCGAATTTGGCTGTTGAGGTTCATGTGACTATGTCTTGGCGTTTTGTGGATGCAAGGCTGTCCAAGAGTGATCTTGTGCGTTGGTTTTGAAGTAGGGACCAAGTAAAAACCTTCCAAACCGTTGATGTGTTTATATGTTTTGTTTGGAGGTGGAAGACACTCCTCATGGTGACACGTGGGAGGGGACCAAAGGTGTGGGGTGTGTTTTGATGATGTAGATGTGATTAGTGATGCCTTAATCATAAATTTGGAAGGTCTGAAGGCTTAATTTTCACTTAACCAAAAATACTCAATTCGTGTTCATGAACTAAGAACACCAGTTTTGATCTTGTTTTGGGATTAAGAGAAATGTTTGGCGCGTTTTGGTTTATTAATTATATTTTGAAAATATAATTAATAAACGGGTTTGTGGAGGATGAGGTGGAAGGGTGATGTGGCTGGTGAGGGTGACGTGGTGGGATTTGGTTGGTGGTTTAACTTGGGCTGTCTGGCCACAAATGGTCCTTAGGTTTTGGCAGAGTTTGTATATCATGTTTATTCAGCCAAAACTTGCATTCCTTTGTAAATGAAGTTTCATTCTTCACACTTTGGCCACAAATACTTTTCCAAATTGTTTTGAAGGACTTGTTTGTAATTTCTTGGTATTTGAATGGCTATTCTTGACATGTCTTAAAACTTGAAGGTCTTCTTTTGTATGTTTGACTTTTAGGAGGACTAAAAGTGACAAGTCTTCATTTTGTAGGGACTAATCTTGCCAATTCTTCAAAGTTGAGGGACCTTTTTGTAATTTTGACAAACTTTAGGGACCAAACTTGTAATTATGAATATAAAAGGGTATAAAGTGTCATTTTTTCAATGATGAAGGACCTTTCTTGTACATCTTCAATTCTTCAAGGACTTTTTCTTGGAAAATCACAACTAGGGCCTGGTTCATTGTGCGGCTTCATTTCTCGTGTTCGTTTTTGCTTGTTTCTTGTGATCTTTTGTCTTTTTTACGATATCCATACCTAAAATACACAAGTAACAAAAACAAGCACATAATATGGTATTTTATGACATTTTTAGTATTCTAAAGCCCAAAAAGAACGATGAGACCATGTATAATTGCAGTTTCATCAATCATCCTACCAAGTGTAGAATGAGATTTAGCTACTCATAATGAACAATGAAATAAACTTAGAAATGATAGTCTTATAAGTCATAATAAAGAGTCTTAAAAAGTAGAAATATAGTGCTAATGGTTAGGGTAATGATCCCTAAGAGTTTCGTGATGTTAACTTTGCTTTTCGGACTTCAAAAGTGACTTTCCTTGCACCACCTTGCTCAAATCCGGGAATGGTTTTTTGGACAAGGGTGAGAGAGTTTATTAACTAGCAATAACACACACAAGTATGTTATGAAAGTGGGATATGATGGGATATGAAATTTGTGACCCTATGGGTCTTATTTATTGACAAAATTGAAGGCTATGAATGAATGCATGGCTTGTTGGCAAAGGCTTATGCTTAGAGCAAAAGGAAGTCTAGAATCTTCTTGTGTATTCTTGTATGATCATTTAGAAGCCTCAATATTGCATGTATGTAGTCAAAAATCTGCCAACATGAAAGTAGGTGGCAACTTTGAATTCCGCCAGTGGCAACTTTCAGAAATGTTGGTGGCAACTTTGAATTCTGCCGGTGGAAACTTCCATGCTAAGTGACTTGTACACTTCATGAAAACACTTGTTCTTGAACTCGAAATAGATCTTCAAAGGCTTGTAACTCGTACACGGGTCTTGAACTTGACTAGGATTCTTCGTATTCGTACTAATCTTCACATTTGCATTGCTTTATACTTTATTCCTGCAATTGGCTACACAAAGACTTGCAAACACATTTTGGCACAAATATGCACAAAAGCATTTTAGAAATAACCAATATACATGTACAATAGTACGGACAACACTCCCAAAAATATGTTGGATCTGGGCGTTATCACCGCATTTACATATGACACCTTACTCATTCTTTCAACATCACAATCCCTAATCGGACAATCCTTTAACGACAACTTGTAGCGCCCATCCAATGTCATCTGAATCAATTTCCCATTGTTTATTCTAAACTTATTTAATACCTTTGAAACGTAACTGGATTGTGACACCCTGAGAATCTTGCGAATCTGATCCTTGACGATCTCCATAGCAAAAATTTTCTTTGCTTCGTCGAGGTCCTTCATGTTGAAATCCTTTTTAAGAAAAGTCTTGGCAGACCCAATCTTAGTCTTGCTCTTACAAGCAATCAGTGTATCGTCTACATATAAAAATAGACAGATACTATACATAGATTTCATAAATGCTACGCTTGAACCCGTTGTTGAGCATGTACTCATCAAAGCTCATATACCATTGCCTAGGTGAATGCTTCAAACCATAAAGAGATTTCTTAAATAAACATACCTTGTTACCTTGTTCATATCTTGGTGGCTGCCTTATGTTGATCACTTCTTCAAGATGCCCATGTAAAAATAACATCTTTACATCATGTTATTCTAGCTTATAATCTTTGCACGTAGTCAACGCAAGTATAACCCGAATAGAAATGTGTCAAACTACCAGAGAAAATACTTTATAGTAGTCAATACATACCCTTTGTGTGAATACACGAGCCACCAACCTTGCCTTGTACCTAAGAATTTTTACACCTTCAATCCCTTCCTTTATCTTGAACAGCCATTTAAAGCTCACCAGCTTTTAACCAGTTAGATGATCTACTAACTCTCAGGTCTTGTTCTTCCTTGGAGAATCCATCTGTTCTTTCATAACAGTTTTTCACTTAGAACTGTCTTAACAAGCAATTGCCTCTTGGTATGTCAATGGTTCATGAGTATCTTCTTTATCTGTTGTAGTAAACACGTAAGCAACCATATTACTTTCATCCCAAAACCTTAAAAGTTTCATTCTTGTCCTTAGCTCTCTATCCTTAACCAACTGATAATCTGTGAGATATGGTAGATGATCAGTTTCTTGATCCCCATACATCTTTATAATACCCATCTTCTTGATATTTTTGATCTTCCTCAAGTGTACGATTATTCAACCCATGTAGTTCCACCTTAACCTGTAATTCCTCAACAGAATTATGATTGCATGCACCAAAATCCTTCAACGTGTCTTTGTACATGACTCTTTCATTGAAGACCATGTTCCTTATTGTGACTATCTTAGGTGATTCATTAACAAGCCTATATAGTATGTATCCTTTTGTACCCTCAAGATACCCCAAAAGAACACATTTTACCGCTCTCGGCTCGAGATTACCTTGTTTATCGTGTGAATATGCGACACATCCAAAACTCTCAACATATCATAATCACTTGGATGTCCCAAACACATCTCCATAGGTGTCTTTTCTTAATCACTATCTATGGTGACTTTTTTTGGGTAAAGGGTTTTACCCCGGTAAATATATTAATCATAGAAGAAACTTTAAGTACAATGAAATGTGACTGAATGCCTCATTAACCTCAAGGAAAGCTTGGACTACCCACAGTTATGACATGCCACAACTGAAAACAGATTACAAAAGTAACCCTAACGCCCCATACAAAGACCTATCTCAGATTTGTATCATAAACTCTAAACCCAGTAGGCATATTCCACTTAGAAAGAATATCTTGGACTTTAGACGTATTCTTGAATCGAAAGGTAACAAGTTTTAAACGCACCATTACCATAATCTGATCTCTAATGTCCTTCGATTTCTTCTTAGCAGCATTGAAAATTCTACCATATAAAGTAAATAGCAACTGCAAATAACAATATGCCATTATGGTACAGGTCCCGACAACTATCAAATGTCTAGCTAACCCACTCTCAGTGCATAGCTGCTCAAATTCTTAGTTACAACTTAACACCATTATATGTCCTCGACTTCTTAACCTTCCTCCCAATCTGATTCTCTACTAACTGCTTCTACTCTTTGAACTTTCCAAATGCTTCATGTTTGAACCCGAGAATATAAACCCATCCTGCCTAGAACAATCATCAATAATAGATAAGAAATAACTCATACCTCACAATGACCCACATAAGACGGAACTTATAAGTCTGAATGAACAATGGTTGTAAACTTTATTCATGATTTATCGTTTTATGTGGATTTTATGGTAGCATAACAAGTATCGAATGTAAATGTGCTACGAAACCCTATTTGATTAACTTTGCGTCTTATAAGCATGGCCAGGTACAATTCTTACATTATTCGCGATAAACCGGTGTTCTATAACATATATGAATATTCACAATGCATTATAAAGTACTGTTTGATTAACTTTGATTCCTATAAGCTTGTCCATGTAAAATTTCTTCCATTATTTGCGATAGATCATTGCTAAAATAAGGTTCTTCATATACCCCGAGTTGTGTGAGTAACATAAATTCTTTCTACTAACATTTCCCGCATTAATGGTTGGTCAACAATCTGATCCAATTTTACACAAGAGGTATGGTGTTATGCTTCGAATGGCCACATAACCAATTATATATGCGAGTGTGGTGTCTATCGTGTACTTTCATAAGAAAAATAATAATGATACATAACTGATGTTGTGTACTTAGATAGTTGAAATTGATATATTTGATCAAAGGATACATTGATCATCATGTGACCTATTTTGTGTAATATCTTTATAAAAGTTTGCAATAATTAATTAAAGGAAAATTAGGTGTTGGTGTGCCTTGGTGAGTTATGTCATCATACGTCTGATTTATTCAAAAGTTGATGTATATTGCATGATTTCCAAAAATTATATATTATAAGGTTTTGTGGAAACGCGCGCTCGCCTAATACCTCGATGTAAAATATCTAGAGTTTTTCATAAGTAGTAGTTCGTCTCACAAACATTTATTACTTTATAAATGTTACTTCAATTCAATTAGGATTTTCATTTATCGCAACAATTAAACATTAATTTCATTAAAATTTTGTCGAGCCATCTAATTTGTGTCAATCTATAAATACACACCAAGTTACTATAGCTATAGTTGTTCAAGTTAAACAAATTATCTATTTTTTTAACTAATTAGCTACATTAGTTATCTTAACACAACGCCAATTTAATAATATATATTTCTATACCGATACAAATGCGAATAGATTTAGGTATTTTAAATACCGACCGAACCTATAGCGATGCAACATCCAAAACACAAAGTATATTTATTTTTTAACAAAAATTTATAATACTTAATAAAAAATGATATATGAAAACTTTATTGCATACGGAACAAAATACCATCAATTAAGGTCTACAATAAAGCAGGAAATTACTCATATTTGTTTTCATAAATAATTCGAAAATATAAAGTCAAAACTCTAGTTACTTTATTAAACTATTCTTGTTTGTTTAAATCATGTCAACTTCGAAACACAAATGAAGCTCGGAGCAATTCGACTTACGATAAACAACTTATTTATTCATGTACTTAGTGTCATTTTCATTCATTTTTTTGGCACAATGTGAACTAATAAGATAAATTCATTATAAATTATATGTTTACTCTTGTCATATCACATCGGACCTATAGTTGTGTACCACCTAAAAAACAAAAACTAATTCCAAAATCGAAAATATATCATTGTGTAGTAAGAAAAATATAATATTGATTTATTTCATTGCATATTTGTTTAAACATAAGATCCTTCAATACTATCACATATGCATCTCACAATAACCTTTGATTATAATTATTTCTGTAACTAAACATATAGCTATTGCCCATCATCAGTTATCCATACATCTTTATCTAAAAGGAAGAAGTTGATGCATTCATGCCATTGTTCTTTGTAACATGCTTCTTTTTGTTGTTATGCATCCAGGTTTTAAAAGTACTTTTAGGAACCTTAATTGCATTACAAAAAAGCATAACCATCTCATAGTTGTTCTCTTGAATCTTCCATCCAATTTTTCCTGCGAGATCAAGCATCTTCTCCTTTTGCTCTATAGTGAACTTCGAGCGATGACCTTTAACCTTGTTTTGATTCGAACATGAACCTGTCGGGGGTTTGATTAAGTTTTGTGGTGGTGGTAAGCCATCAGGGTTGAGTACCAAAACATTGTCAGGAAGTGGTGGTGTGGGGTAGTCGGATGAAGGAACTGGCACCGGGGAGGGTGTATCACAAATTTTTTCTAAAGGATGTGGGTTGTCCACAACATTAGGCATGGGTTGCATCGGTTGCATGATCATATGTTCCCGATGGAAGCTACGATGACAACCACAAGCATCACAAAAGAGAAAAGACGAATTATTTGGATCAATCATTATGCGTCGTGGCATGAACTCCCCACATCCATCATGAATAGTGACACCACTATCTCTAGACCCAAGATTCTTTGTGCATCTTCCATAGGTTATGAAATATGGTAGATGGTGGTGGGAGCCACTGAATGCACCACTTGTTAAAAATGGAAAATTAACATGACCCATTGGTGGCTCGACCACATAACCATCGGGTCTCATGGTGTTGGATACCACAATTGTTGGTGGCGTAGACTGTGTTGATGAAGCCATGGGAGAATTTAGAATTATGGTACATCAAATATGAAACTGTGGTTGGATTTATAATCATGAGAAATTGAAAATGTAATAAAAGGATATTACATTAGAGTAAATATGGTTATTATATGAATATACAAAAGTAATTACGATATTAATTTAGTTATAAGAAAACAATAAATTTTTGATGAAATTTGAGCTCGTATTTATTTATCTTAACTATATTTAAAGAGAACGTTTTTCTTAAAACGTAAAACTTCAAAATGTGTTACATTAAAATGTCGCTAAAATCTTAGTGTATTAATATTGATTGTTTAGAATTTAAACTTTTTTTAGTATCCTACAAAATAAATAATTGCGGACTTATGTTTATAAAAAGTCGTCCTAGGTTACTCGAGCCATACACGATTAGAATTAAGTTGATTTCACTTTCAGTTTCACTAGAATCTTTTGAAACGCTCATTTTCTGACTCGATTTTTTTATTAATGATATGACCCGAAATTACCTTCGCTTACTCTTTCAGAATACAATTATATTCCTAATGAGGCCGAGACCTTTAAGATGCTTTTATGAGAATTAGTTTCAATTAACTTTCTTATGATAGGTGGCACGACTCCTAACGAGCCACCTTTAACTGTATAGACAATGAAAAAAAAAGAATAAATATGGAAAACCCTATTTTTGCAATTATCCATAAGCCAAGGGTACCCAGCCACCGACCAAGGTCCTCCAGCCGCTGACTATGTGCCTCATAAAGCACACTTTACTACTACATGCCTTTTTGACCAATTTTTTTGGAAATCAACTTATACCACTTCAATATTACATAAACACATACATAATTCAGTGATATAACATATAATTCATTAACAAATACATAGTTCATGTAAATGACCCATGATATTTATCGAGTTTATCAAACACCCATTTTGACCCACTTTAAATACAACTCTTATAACGAAACCAAAAACAAGTTTGTTTCATACAACCATAACTTGAGACTTCCTAAAACATCATTTGAGACACAATTACTTCAACTCGGGTGTTGAACCATCAAGTGTCTTCTTCAGTTGATCTCCTTAACGAAATGATGATGGTTGAGAACTCCTCCCTCCCGTAACAATAATGACATCAGAACTATCACTAAATCAGAGCAGTAGTAATCTTACTTGACTAGTAGGAACCAAAACCGACCAAAATAAAAAAATATAGAACAAGCCAGCAGGAACCATAATGAAGTCAGTAAGAACGTAAGCCTACGAGTAGGAACATAACCATACCAGTAGGAACAACGAGTAGAAACTATTGATTCACTATGATGAATCATCGAGTATTACCAGGAGGAACCGAGAACACAACCAACATGAACATAGATGACAAGTAGGATCCCTCGACCAATAAAAGTAGGAACGACCAACACCAGTAGGAATCGAATGACCAACATCAGTAGAAACGACCAGCAGTTTTGATATCTCACCAGTAGGACGAAATCTATCATTGACCCCATAAAACAGTTTGCATCATATCCAAAAATAAAGAACTATAATAAGGTCAAATGTATTCCCTAAAAATATGCAAAATAAATAGAATTCTCCAAAAATCTCGTCCAAATATATAAGAGATTCTTATGAGAGTAAATTCCTAAAATAAAGGATAATAATAAATCACATTGAACCATCACATGTCCAAAAATCATTCCCATAAAATCATACTCACATAGCCAACGTATCTCTTGGCACCACCGTGAAGATCATAATCTCGTGTTTTTACCACACTTTTTGGTGTTACTATAGCTTTTTGCGACACTTTTGGCAAGAATAAAATAAACCTTCATAATCCTTTTTCGACAACCAACTTTGACGAGCCTTAACTTTTCGTGAAGGCAAAACTTTCAAATTGCTCCAGTGAGATCGTAGATATATGTGTAGAGAACATATTCTTTAAATTTCACGACGATCCAACGGTTAAGGAATGAGTTATGCCCTTTTTACTACTACTGCTCACACAAAACCGAGAACATACGAACCCTTACGGATTTTTATGTTCTTATTCGTTCTTTCACCACCTGATCATACTAGGGTTCATCGTTGATTCAAGAATCAACTCACCAAAGCTAATACAATCATCGTCACGAACATGAACGCATGAGCATCAAATAACAGCAGCAACTTCAAGAAAATTTTTACCTAGGGTTTGTTGGGAAAAACCCTAGATCAGCAAGAACATCTTTATTTATTCAAAACAGAATATACAAACGAAAACCTTATAGATCACTAGATCAAGAGCCTCTTGTTCTGAAACTACTTGTTAGATCCCTTATAGATAGATCTTTGAGCCTATTAAGGGTGTTAGATAACTTATGTAATCACAAGTTAATCTATAAAGAGATTCTTGATAAAGAAATTAATGTCTATGCGAAATATAGACACAAGTAGTAAAGAAGAATAATTCTAAATAATAAACATGATCCTTCTATGGATTTTTATTATTACTAATAGTGAAATGTGTTGGTCAAGGTCCCTATTTCACTTATGTCGTATGTTCCTTTTATACTAGAGGAAACCCTAATTAGCATTTACATAAAACGTATGAAGGTGATATTATCCCTTCCTAAGATAACTCATGTATATCCCTATCTCTAACTAACTATTCTATTATCCCGGACTTGCTATCTCATGGACCAGGAGTAACTATTACTCGTACTAGTAGTAACCACATACGGTATACCACTAGGAACCACTATTACTCTGACCACTAGGAACTACATACCTACCAGTGGGAACTATTACATAACTAGTAGTAACTATGAATTAAATTATTCCTAACAGTATTCCTAGTCAAAGGACTCTTAGGTTTTACTGTAGTAGGAGAGATCCTAGTTAAAAGGCACATATTTCCTAATATAGTGAAAGACCTACTAGTAGGACGCCACATCCATCCAACTTGGGTAAATATTTTCCCAGTTGGTTTCCATTCTAAATTATGCTTACGGGCATACATCTCACTCACATGATCGATAAGGCAAGAATCATGACGATTAAAAAACATGCATTCATTACAACTCCAACATCTTAAAGCATAATTCATTTTTCGCTTAGGACGTTGCACAACTGTAGGGCCTTTTTATTTAGCTACATGATTTTTTATTCAGATTTGAAATAGCATTTCTATGATGGGCTTCTACATTCTTCTTTACGTTGCTACTACTGGAGGGCAAGATCCTATCTTTCTTTGCATTGTCATTTGGTTGTGATCTTCGAGGCCTAGTAGTCGGTTTTACTCGTGTAGAAGGCAACATGGGAACATTAGAAGCAAGTTTTGTGGTTGCCTTAGTGGTTGAATTAGTGGTTGATATGGCTTTGCCTTTAGGCCCTTGTTAAATGGTGTGACGGTAATGAACTTTTGCTCGGTTGATTCAGAACCTGTTTTGCCAATGTAGTTAAGATACGCTAAACAATATTGAACCCACTCTATGTATAAACGAGTTGAGTATAAGTTACTATATAAGGGATCTAACACACATAACTTGTCGAGAGTTCCCCTTGCAAGTTCGGCATGATCTAAAGCATTTTTCATGTAACTCGCATAGGGTTTTCATAAACTACTCTTGGGTTGGTTTTGGAGGCATTAGAGGACGGTATTGAGATTGTGGTTGCTTTATCAACAAATTCATTTCCTTTCAAATTTCAAAGTGTTTCCTTTAACTCAGCCTAAACCATATCTTTGTCTTTAAGTTGCACAGTTAAATCAGAAACTTCCACATACTTTAGATTCAGCTGGTCAATTAATGACTTTCTCTGTGCATCGTTTGTAGCAAATATGTTTTCTATTGGATCATAAATTTGTGTATATTCTTGTTTTACTTGGTGAAGTTCTTTCGAAATATAATAAACCTGATTGTCCAATTTAAGGTTTTTAGTCTCAGGGGCCAGTGTTCCAATTTCACAGAGTCTACGGGTATATCTCTCTAAAGTATATTGATTTCCTCCCTAATACTTTAACCTCATTGTCACGCTTCTGACACTTTATTGTTGCTTTATTTAATCGAATTTTTTTAGAAGTTGAAGTTTTTTTTAAATCACATTGTTTCTCAATTTCAAGAGAAATACAATGATGTTGGAGTTCATCAAAACATTTTGTAACTGGGTTAAAAGAATCTTGAAGCCTTAAAGAATCAACGTCAAATTTGTAACAAGTTTGGTTATCTACCATAGTGTCCACATTATCAATATTATGCACAAGAGAAGCATTCATATCAACACAATTATTCACACAAGTAGTAAAATGTCATAGGACATCACTTGTTCCAAGAGTTGGTCGTATTGGTACAAAATCTTTTCTTTCTCAATTAAATTTTTCTCACAAGCGTCATCCATTTCATGAAAACTCTTTGAACTTCTTTAATTTCAGAGATCAAATGTTGATCAAGATTGTGGAAACATGCTTTAAGATTTTTCACAAACGGAATGATCTCATCATGAAATGGAGCCTTTGTGTGTTTAAAATCCCATGTTCCTTCGGTTTGATCCGTCAGAGTCGTACGTTCCTTAATGACCTTGTCAAAATCAACAAAATGTTGTTTTAGCTCTTTTAAGCTTATATACACCATACTTACCGGTGGAAGTACTTTACGAACTTATTTTTCGACAAGTGTAGGATACATAATTGGAGATTCAGAGCTCAAATAGCTTTGAGACACATATGCTTAGCCGTGCTAGGTTTCCTTTCGTGTTTTAAAGAGGGTTTTAAATTTAATAGCTAATTTATTATGCTTTACACAATCAATTGGTCTGTAATTAACGGTTGTAGACTCAATCAAACCATCTGGCATTAGTTTCGAAATCATGTTCAACCGGCTCTCTTCAGTAAGTGACATAGTCTCATCATCATCACGAACATAAGGAGCATCCACAGAAGTACCAAGCTTGGTACCATCATAAAGTCTAGGAATTTCCTGCTGAGATTGTTTTGCAAAACACGGATTTGGTGGCATGTCTTTTTGATGTTTTATATCGTAATCTTATAATGATGATGTGAACATATGAACCGCATGAGCCGAATAATATTGTTTTTCTAACACCCCCAATTTACCTTGTGCAGCGGAATATCATAATTGGGTGTTAGTCAAAGAATCATCACACACAAGCCATATTGAACGACTCAAAGAGAAGTTTAAAGCATAAGTAAATTTAAACAAAGTTAAATTACAACAAAAACATTGTCTAATTGTTTCGAAACCCCAAAAGCGATAAACAGAGTAGCGTTAGGTCCCCACAAATATCAACCCATAAAAACCAACCAAATTGTTTTACAAGACACCATGATATATAAATTGTCTTTGATAAAAAGGGAGGAAAACAAGTTAGACCGCCACAAGCCACAACAACATCCATAGCACGCTCCGCCACAATCATCCTCGATTACCTGAAACACATGCTTAAAATCGTCAACAAATAATGTCGAGCGACCAGGTTTACCAAATCACAATTGAACATAAGTATAAAAAAAATCATTCACGATTATTCAATAGTATGTTGATCATTACAAACTATTATTGGGTATTACTCATTATAACATAAGCTATTTAATTATGTTCAAGCTCATGACACAGACCCCATAAACTAATCACCCGCGCCAAATGCCGACGTGATTTAAATAAAGTCATTGCCTCTCTTAGGTATTCGTTGCCAATTATATCTTTTTCTCAACACAAGTTATCCATACGCAGAGGGTACTCAACGTACTAGCTCTCGTCTAGGATAGGGTCGTCAACCCAATAGTACTATCAATTGTTCAAGTGGCTATTTCCAACCCACACAAGGATCAAACAATAGTTAGCGGTTCATGAATTTACGCTCTGTTCTCGAGTTTTTGAATGAGAGAAAAGAAGAGAAGAGACTAATTTGGGAAGAAAAGAAGAGGAGAGGAATGACCTTTTAATTTTTTTTATCATGTTCCTGAGTTAGAAAAGAAAAGAAGAGATAACTAGTGATTTTACAATTATACCCTTTGTTATATATAAAAGTTATGTTTTATATAAGGTTAATTTAGTAATTGTATTTATTTAAATCTTCCTAATATAAGTTCCTTCCAAATCATCCCACTTTTGGGAAGAAGTTTTTGGAGAGAAGTTATGCAAATTTCCTTTCCTCTTCTTTTCTCTTCTTTACTTAAAAAACTCAGGAACACAAATTTATTTTGTTTTCTTCCAACTTCTTTTCTCTTCTTTCAAAAATAAAACTCAGGAACACAGTGTTAGGGTCTTTAGCAACTAGCTACTTAACATAATTCAAGACATCATTCGGATCCAATAATCATTCACGACTTATGTTCCTTTTCATTTAAATAGCATGTATCCCCCTCGCGGGTAAAAATCATTGAAAAACAGTAGAAGCGAGGCTATAGACTCACCTTAAGTAGTAGTGGTAGTATTAGCAAAGACGTAGACGAAAACAATCACCGACGATGAGGATGTCCTGGGAAATCAAATACAACACCTAACAAACAAACGCAAAATGAATCAACACCTTCAAGTACCTTCAAGTACTGTATGCACATAATTAAGAACACTCAAAGTTCATATAAACTCACGCCAAAAATCCAAACAAGTGATATTTACTAGACACGTTCATTTTTACACGTTATTAAGACTATTACTCCAATTACAATTCTGCCGGTACATACCTAATGTACGGACTGAATTCCCATACTTAAACATCACGAATTTTTATGAAACTCGCTGTAGACTTCACTTACATCATGTAAAAAAGCTCACAAAAATTTTCATAAAAAGATTTTACTTTTAAGTCACGCTACCCAA
Source organism: Glebionis coronaria (assembly GCA_025667525.1). Classification (NCBI taxonomy): domain Eukaryota; kingdom Viridiplantae; phylum Streptophyta; class Magnoliopsida; order Asterales; family Asteraceae; genus Glebionis; species Glebionis coronaria. The sequence goes on from CM046880.1 coordinate 540,195,243, forward strand.
CACATTTCCAACCTTGAAAATCCGGGAAGATTTGTACCCTTATGTCTTAAAACCATTTTGACTCACTTAACCAATTTCATTTGTAAATCCAATTCCTAAGTTTGAAAATAGACTCATAACTCCAGGTTTTGAGCTAAAGAACAGCCCTCAACCATTTTTGAAACTCTAATTATAGTCCCCGAGATTTGACCTAATATCGAACACAAATTCGGATTGCGTCGATACTCGCCTCCCGGTACACGAATTTTCAAACTTACATAACTTTTGACTCGTTTGGAGTTAAAAGCTCTATCTTATACCAAAACGAAGGTAGAAAGAATCTCTACAACTACATTCTAAAATGAAAACCTGGAATTAAACTTAAAATCACGAAAACAACCTTAAACAATCTGCTCTAAAATGACACTTTAAAAATCATCCCTACACTTGTTTTCAATCCATTTCATCTACTCCTATACCCCTATATCATCACTAAATCATTCTAAACAAATCATATCATCCTAAATCACTTGTATAATCAACATTCATCAAAAACCCGTTTCATAAACAAATCCTTACACATGTTTAAATAATTTTTAAAGCTTGAAAACATCATTATAAACATAACCTCATACACAAAATAAATCAAACATCAAAAATAAAACAAACACCCCCTTGGCCGTGGGTTTTGGTGATCAAAACACCCAAGAAAAATGTTTTTCCATCTTGTTTTATTTATCAGTTATCATTACAAACACATAATCCAAACATGCATATACTTTAATTAGATCAAAAGCCCCTTTTGAAAAATCATAATTTTTTTGAAAAATCAAATGGATGCATGTATGTTTTGAGTGGATAAAAACACTTACAAGTGATTCTAAGATGTGGTCTATTGTTAGTTTCTTCAAAAACTAGAAAAATGGTTGCGGTGTAGCCGTCGGCTAGAGAGAAGGAGAGGGATAGGGTAATATTTTTTTTGAAGTGAAAAATGGTATGTGTGTTTCCCTTGTTTCCTTTTGTTAAAATGGAGGGGTTAAAGTTGCCAAACTAGCTATCTTTTGGCCTTATGATAAAAAAACTATTTAAAGAGCGGGAATATAACCCACTAGTCGACTTTGAATCTTTGCGGGAGTCGGGGTTCGTCCCGGCTACCTCAAAATAATTTTAGATGGTTCAAACGCACACTAAATGGAATAAAAACGGTTCCGACTTGACTTAATACGCAATAAAAATAAAAACTTCGAAAAATCCATATATCGATCAATCGATAATAAAAGATAAATTTGGGCATCCGTCGGTATCGTAGTCGTTATCGGTTCTTCTTAAATCGTCAAACGTTAAAATTAAGACCTCTAACATTGGTTTCAACTTAAACCGTCAAACACATAACCAACAAAATTTCTTAAAAATTTAAAAAATATACGTAAATTAGGGATAAATAGTGACCTCGGTTTTTGGGTATCACAATTTTAAAAGCAAGATATCTATCGTTTTAATATGATTTTTTGCCTTAATTTTCGTTTCAACTTTTTTAGACTCGAGTGTTTCGAAATTGTTTTTAAGTTTTAAAAAAATTAATGACAACCAACTTTTTTTCCTTCATATGTTTAGAAAGATCTGCTTTAAGAGTTTCTGTCTCTTGTGAATTTGCCAGTTTTTTATTTCGAAACTCATCAAATTTAAGGGTAAGTTAACGTTTCTACCTTAGGACTCATTTCTAAAGTTTTTACTTTTTCTTTGTACAAAGTAGGCTCACCAGAGAGCATCTTACTCACATTTATGGTGTCTAGGACAACATTATTCATTTGGCCAAGCAAAGATGCAAGTACCATTACCAAATCTGATTGAGTAGAAGCGGTCATATTCAGAATAGCTGTCGATTGTATTTCACTCAAAGTCGAGGGACTCTCATTGATATTGCTATCATTGTTTATCCCTTCATTCGAGTAACTAACCATCGAAGGCTCTTCTGGATACTTGGAATCATGCCCAAATTGATGTGGTGCAATACTAGTATCATTGGTTACGTTGTGTACCTCTGATATTTTTCTAAACCATAGACGAATGATGAGACTCGTATTATACATGTTTTCATATCCCAAAACAGACTAAAATCGGATAAAATATCATCAAACGTGCCAAATACCCTTGTATTGATGTTTGTGTATGTGTAGGCACGAAATCAAGAATTCACTTGGAGATCATACAATCAAACACAAACGAACATGGGAAACGAAGTTGTACAAAAGAACCGGACACAGATGTGAATTTCCAAAAATACCCTTGAAGATTTAAAGATATACAAGTTTGGTCCCTCAACTTTGGCATTGATGAGATGGCATTTATACATGATCTCATCATTCTTTTCGGGCTTTAAATGCATAAAAATGTCATGAAATACCATATATATGCTTGTGTTTGTTTACTTGTGTATTTTAGGTATGGATATCGTGAAAAAGACAAAAGATCACAAGAAACAAGGAAAAACGGACACGAGAAATGAAGCCGTACAAAGAACCGGGCCCTAATTCATGATTTATCCAACATTTACCCTTGAAGACTTGAAGATATGCAAGATTGATCCTCAAACAATGAAGAAATGACACTTAAAACCCTTGTGAAATCATAATTACAAGTTTGGTCCCTTAAGTTTGTCAAAATTACACAAAAGGTCCTTCAACTTTGAAGAAATGGCAAGATTAGTCCCTCAACTATTCAACATTGTCATAATTGTCCCTCATGAAGTCAAAGTTACATTGAAGACCTTTGAAGATCAAGAATGTCCAAGATCAGTTCCTCAAATATCCAAAAATGGCAAAAACAACCCTTTAAAACCTTTTGCCAAAGTTTTGGGGCAAAAGTGTGAAGATTGGAAGTTTATTAACAAAGGGATGTGTTTATAATGGCTGAAATACTTCTTATACAACCTTTCCCAAAAACAAAGGACCAAAGCTGCCATTCCCAAAGTTTGAATTCACAAACACGCGCCAAACAAGCACAATCCACCAAAAACGGATCAAACTTTGTTACTGTAGCACGTATGAACCCAGTTTTTACCTCACTTAAAACAAAGGGTAATTTTCAATTACCCACACCCACGTGTGATTCACACAAGCAGAAACTCATCCCAACCTTAAAACCCTCACTCCCACTCACCAAGAGGCCCCACACTCAACCTCGTCCACCTATCACATCACCACTTCTTCCCCAAGGACTGCCACGTGTCAAAATCAACGACAAAGACTCTTAGCTTCACCCCAAAGCTAAGATAAACGTCCCTGATCATTTTGGATAGCTCACACCAAAGAATCGTCTAGAAGACCTCAAGGATAATATTGGAATTTCACTTCTAGGGTTTGTGAATAGTGTTAGCATAGCATTTGCCTATAAAAGGAGACCTCAACCTGTGAGAGTCCCTTTGTTCCAGTTTTAGGCTATCAATCTTTGTAATTCCTTTTTAAGTTAATAAAATTTGATTTTCTGAAATTTGTGAAATCTCTTTTATGTTTATTAAAAGTTGGTGTTAGAATAGCCTAAATCTGAGTTCCACTTATATGTTTGAAGGTTTTTGAGGCAAGGTTTTAATCAAGAAGAATTGTGTTTCAAAAATCAGAAAGTGCTTGATATTGGTTCATCACTTTGGTTTGTTCTTCTTAGCAGGTACTTGGAAGCTGGTACTTGTTCTGCTAGTACCTCAGCTCAAACAATCCAGGGCCTGGATGTAGGTCTTGGAGGTTTGCATCCTTCTCCGTTTTCAATTTTCTCTTTATTTTCTGAATATTTGTGATTTTGTATGATCATTGTTGAATCTGTGTTTTTATGGATGAATCTGGTTTATCTGTGCTTGTTTGATGTTATTGAGGTGTTGTTAACTAGATTTGTGGGTTGAATCTGTTATATCCTTTGAAAATTTGTCAAAATAGATTATTAAGGGGTGTTTGGGTTAACTACATAAATAGGTTTTGTGGCTTGTTGAGTAGGTGTTTTGTGTTGTTATTTGGTGGTATCTGTTTACCTGGTTTACTTGGTCACTTATTTGCAGGTTTTGTGGTTTGAAACAACCAAATCCATAATAGGGCTATAAAATCTTTGTTACTTGATAAAATTGGCTATAGTTTAAGGGAAACCTAGATCTAATCATAGACTAGGGTTAACAAGTGATTAAACTTAGTTAATAACATCAGGGAAAGAGATTTGGATGCTTGAAATTGGATATGTGGTCAATTAGATCAGCAAAAGTTTCTACATATTCTACTTGTGCTTATCAGTAACTGTTGGTGCTTGAATCTGCTTATTTACTTCGATCCTTTGCTTGAAACAAGTATATTTGTGCTTATTGGACTTTATTATAGCTTGTGTATGCATTTGGTTCAATTTGGCTGGCTAATTCATGCTAAAACTGCTTATTTCTTCATAACTGCTTATTTCCAAGGTCTGTGCTATATATGTAGACTGTTTGCTTATTATGGGCTTATTGTGTGAACCAATTTGTGATTTCTTTGTTGATATTGACTCCTTGTGATTCACTGATCACAAGGGTGCCCTTGTTTCCATTTGAATCCAACTAGATCTCTCTAAAAAGCTTGGTCAAATAGTCAAAGCAGTGGGAACTCCTTTCCCCTGCTGCTAGCCACTGCTAGTGTATTTTGGGTTTCAGCTTATCAATAAGCTCTAATAGCTTATTTTAACCAGCAACAACTTGGATTTTGTAATAGGTGCTCATTATTTGACCCATTTGTTCATACTGTAGCATTTGGTGTGTTGACTTTAGGGTTTGACTAGAAAACCAACTTAATTGACTTTTTCATAAGTGCTTATTGGTTCATTCTGGCTTATTGGTGTTGCTTATTGGAATTTTGTTGATTGATTTGGCTTATTGAAGTCATTTGTGACATTTTGCAAGTTGAATCAAGTTATGAGGTGCCCTAAATCTCAAACCCGACTATTTTGTCGTTTTGTGGATTTGTACTTTGCTTATTTCTGGCTTATTGAGTGTGCTTTTTCAAAATTTCTTTTTACAGATCTCTTTAGTATCCCAAAAGAAGGTTGTGTGTCAAATTAGAGCTTATGGCATTAGCTTATTGCTTAATGGGCTAAAAAGCCCAATAAGGATAAGCTGTTTGCTTAATAAGTTGTGATAAGCTCACTTTCAGTTTTTGGGCCTTTAGAGTTTTGTGTTTAGAATTGAATTTTAAGTCAGATTGGCTTTTCCAAGTCAATTGGGTCAAGTTTGACTTTTTGGGCTAAAAAGCCCATTAGTGTTGACTGTTTTTGGTTTTGGCCCATTTAAGGGCCCAATAGGGGTATTCTGGTCATTTCACTTTCATTTTCTGTTTAATTAGGTCAATATAAACTAGTTTGCAAGTTTTTAGAATTTTTTAGAATTTTTGAATTTTTAATATTATTTTTTTATTATTTTTCAAGTTTCACATTTTTGCACTTTTTATATTTTTCTTAGCTTAAATACATTAAAATAGGATTTTTGCAACTTTTAGATTAATTTTATCATCTTTAGATTAATGTTTATAATTATTTTAAGTTTTAATAGTTTTTAAATCATTTTAAATAGTTTTTATTAGTTTAAAAATTTCTAAAAATAGTTTTTAATTTTTTTAGGTCATTTTAGAGGTTTACCAATTGAAAAATCTTTATTTGGGCTTTTTGATAATTAATTTGATTTTTAGGGCTTTAATTAGCATTTAAAAATTAAATATTTAATTAATTAAAAGTTTTGAAAAAGTTTTGATCATTGGTAAACTCTTAGTTCATTAATTTTGATTTTTGGTGAATTTTTGGTAATTTTTAGAATTAATTTTTATTTTAGCTTATTTTACGATTTTACGTTAAGTCGTAGTAGTAATTAATTTCACGTCTTCGTCATCCTCTTTTCTTATCCCCTTCTAACCAATATTAATCTCAAACCTTGCTACATTTTAGTCACACACATATACCTCCTTGGGAAACGAACTTCATTGGGTCATTAGTGCTTGATTTTCCTAAATCATCACTTAATACTTTCCCTATTTACGCTCTTTTTCCTAAAAGACGTAATTTTACCACAATCATTTTGGCGCCGCTGCCGGGGAGGTGTGTCGTGATTAATTTGTCTTGTTGTTTTTAATATTAACCATAAATAGTATTTGTATTAGTAGAAATCTACTAATATGTATTATCGGTTTTTTGGTTTTTCTTGTGAAATTATTATTACTATATTGTATTAAGTATCACAATCAATACAAAATATCTCCAAAAGTGTGAAAACACAACCTTAATTGGGATTTGATCTCCTAATTATTGTATTCGAATCTCAAACAAAAAGAAAAAGGCAAAAATAGATAAATACTTTCGTGAAGCTCGATTTTGAAAAATACGAACTATAAGGTGGGTATAAGGCGGGTATTATAAAATATACCCTAAGGAAAAAGGCTCTTAAGTGCTTCGCGCCGCCTCGTTTCCCCGGTTGCTTGTGAGTATTTTGAGATTGAAGGCTAATCGAGGGTTTTGCCGCCCAAAGTATTATTACGTATAATATATTTGCTTGGTTTTCTTTGTGATTAAACCCTCTTGAACAATTTGGTTTTCACCAAAGTTCTAAAGTCATTCGAAGGCGTTCACTCCACGTGATCGTTTTCATTCCTTTGAGGCTTCTTTAATCAAGAGTTTGATTCAAGGAGAGATTTGGTAGATTGTTGTCTACGAAGATACACCAAAATCCAAAAAAATTAAAAACAATCAAAAACACAAAAAAATTGAAAATTCACAAAACACCCAAAAAGAATGTTCTTTGCTCACCTCCCATTCTTCGTGAAGTTTATGATCACTCGTAATCAAGCAAAACGAGCTCGTAAACGTCTTCAAAATCAAGCCAATCAAGAGACGTTGATTGAAGAACAACCTCGAATTGTTGAACCTATTGTAGAACAAGAAGTCGTCATGGCTAATCGTACTATGATGGAGTTGCTACAAGCACCCACCGAGGGTTTTGGAGAGGCCATTGTGATTCCCGCTATCCTTGCGGAGAATTTCGAGATTAAGACGGGTTTAATGTCGATGTTGCAAGCTAATAAGTTTAGAGGTCATGAGAAAGACAACCCGCATTATCACATTAGGAATTTTAATCGTCTCACCGCTACTAGCAAGTTTAAGGATGTTCCACATGACGCGATTAAGATGATGTTGTTTCCATACTCGTTAGATGGACCCGCAAAAATTTGGCTTGAGAAAGAACCGCGAAATTCGATTTTGACATGGGGTGATCTCGTTTCTAAGTTTGTGAACAAATTTTTTCCACCATCTAAAACAACACATTTGAAAAATGAGATTTCAAGATTTGTTCAAAGAAATAATGAAAGTTTTTCAATGGCATGGGAACGATTTAAAGAAATGTTACATGAATGTCCACACCATGATTTTTCGGAATTGCATCAAATTGATACTTTTTATAATGGGCTTAATGATCATGAACGAGATTACTTGAATGCCGCCGCGGGTGGTAATTTTTTGTGCAAAACGACCGATGAAGCTTTGAAGATTATCGAGAATAGATCTAAGGTTTATAGCCCTCGTAACACACCGAGTGTTGCCAATTTGGGTTCGTCATCGTCATCATCGTCTCGTAGCATTAATGCCTTACATGATGAAGCTAATGAGGAAAATCGTTTTTTCGATAGATTTGCTAATCTTATGACTCATTGGAAAGCTCAAGAAGCTTCAAATTCCGCTTCGGTTAAAGCGGTTGCTAAGAGTTGTTTGTCTTGTGGTGGAGCTCATGATCTTTCCGAGTGCATTACCGCGGATGGTAACACTTAGAGTGCTTATGTAGCAACGGGAACTTATAACCAAAACGGCCAAGGTTCTCGCCCAAATCAAGCTCCACCAAATCAAAATGCTAATAACTATCGAAACAACAACCAAGGTGGTAATTATCAAGGCAATTCACGTAACTACAACAAAGGGAATTATCAAAGTGGGAATGTACAAGTCACTAATCAAAACCAAAACCGTGATTTTCAAAACACTACACAAGGTTTTCAAAATGCTCACACTAAAAATCTTCAAGGAGAATTTTTGGATTATGCTAAAGCAAATAATGCTAAGTTTGATAACATGCAACGTGAGATGATTAGCTTAAGATCCGAGTTGAAAAACGAGCTTAAAAAAGAACTTGCTAATGAACTTAAAACTCATGCAAATAAAATGGAAGGAAATGTCCAACGTCTTCAACAAAATCAACAAAAGATGGAACAAGGACAACATGAGATTAAGCAAGAATTGTTAAAAGCGGATGCTAGGCAATCAAAATTTGAGGACCGAATGGCAAAAATGTTTGAAGCAATCATGTGTAAACCCTCTTCCTCAGGTGGTCTTCCTAGTGATACCATTGCAAACCCGAAGGGAGAAATGAAGGTTATTACTACACGAAGTGGTAAAACTTTCAAGGAACCAATTTCTCGTCCAAGTACTTCTATGGAGAAGGAAATCGAGAAAGAGCCCGAGGTGGTGGTCGAAAAGGAGCACATGACAATCCCACGAAGTACCGCTCATACCACGCCTACGGTTGAACCAATACCAATTGTGGAACCCGAGATTCCAAGGTCGTTGCCTAATGTCCAACCCACACCACCCTTACCTTACCCTTCGAGACGAAACAAAGAGAAATTGCAAGAATGTAACAAACAACAAATCGAGCTTTTTATAAAAATGTTTCAACAAGTGCATTTTGATGTGAGTTTAGCCGACGCGTTGTTGTATATGCCTCGTTTCGCTTCCACTTTTAAAAGTATGATGAGCGATAAGGAAAAGCTTTCAAAGCTTGCTAACTGTTCTTCGGTTTATCTTAACCGCATACCAGAAAAAGATGGTGACCCCGGAAAGTTTCTCATTCCTTGTGACATACAAGATATGAAAGAATGCCTCGCCTTGGCCGATCTTGGTGCGAGCATTAATTTGATGCCATTTTCCATTTGGAAATCGCTTTCGCTTCCGGCTCTTATTCCTTCGAACATGTCTATCGAGATGGCCGATCATTCTACGATTCTAGCATGTGGAGTAGCCGAAGATGTTTTCGTGAAAGTGGGGAAGTTCTACTATCCCGTTGATTTTATAGTAGCTGACATCCCCGCGGATCCTCAAGTTCCTCTAATTTTAGGTTGTTCATTTTTAGACACCTCGAGATCGCTTATTGACGTTCATGCAAGAACTATCACTTTGAGATTCAACGAAGAGGAACTTGTTATAAACGCTACTCAAAACTCGAAACCTTCTCATGTTTATGCAATCGCTACCATTAATCACATTGACTTAGTTGATGTGGTTTGCGATGAGTTTTCACAAGAAGTGTTAGGTTTTTCCGATAGCTCGTCTAGTGGCAATCCCACTATTTTGGATCCGATTCTTGCTAAGTCTACACCAAATCTCACTCCATTCCAAGGAGGCGATTTTACTTCAAATGAAATCGACAATGAAGATGAGGTGTTGATTAGTGATGATACTTCTATTCCACCATTTCTTTCGCCGATGGAAGTTATGAGTGTTGAACCAAAATCTTCAATCGAGGAACCACCTATCCTTGAATTGAAAGATCTTCCTTCTCACCTTGAATACGCATTCTTGGAAGGTGATGACAAGTTGCTGGTTATTATTGCAAGAGGTCTTGCTAATGATGAAAAAACCGAGCTCTTGAAAGTTCTTAAAGCTCATAAAGGGGCAATTGCGTGGAAAATTTTCGACATTAAGGGTATTGACCCAAAATTTTGTACTCACAAGATTTTAATGGAGGAGGACTACAAACCCGCAATTCAAAGTCAAAGAAGGGTGAATCCCAAATTCACTATGTCATAAAAAAGGAAGTGTTAAAACTCCTTGACGCGGGAATGATTTATCCTATCTCCGATAGCCCATGGGTGAGCCCAATCCATTGTGTCCCTAAAAAGGGAGGAATGACCGTTGTGCCTAATGAAAACAACGAGTTAATTCCCACTCGTGTTGTGACCGGTTGGAGGGTGTGTATTGACTACCTAAAGTTAAATGACGCCACTCGTAAAGACCACTTTCCTTTGCCCTTCATGGATCAAATGTTGGAGCGACTCGCGGGAAATGAATTCTATTGCTTTTTAGATGGTTTTTCCGGTTACTTTCAAATCCCTATCGACCCTCGTGATCTAGAGAAGACTACGTTTACGTGTCCTTATGGAACGTTTGCTTATCGTAGAATGCCTTTCGGACTTTGTAATGCACCGGGTACGTTTCAACGGTGTATGATGGCGATTTTTCACGATATGATCGAGAAGTCGATGGAAGTGTTTATGGATGACTTTTCGGTGTTTGGCAATTCGTTCACTTCGTGTTTATCTAATCTCAAGCAAATGTTAAAACGTTGTGAAGAAACCAATCTTGTGCTTAATTGGGAAAAATGTCATTTTATGTGTAAACAAGGAATCGTCTTAGGACATAAGGTCTCGAAAGCGGGGATTGAGGTCGATAAAGCTAAGGTAGACGTCATCGCCAAGTTACCTCATCCCAAGACCGTTAAGGGAGTTAGGAGTTTCCTAGGCCACGCGGGCTTTTATCGTCGTTTCATCAAAGACTTTTCGAAAATCTCTCGACCTATGACACACCTTCTCGAGAAGGATGCTCCTTTTAATTTCAATGAGGATTATGTTAGGGGTTTCGAAACTCTTAAAAGGAAACTTACCGAAGCTCCCATTCTTGTTGCTCCTAATTGGGAATTACCCTTTGAAATCATGTGTGATGCAAGTGATTATGCTATAGGGGCCGTCTTAGGGCAACGTTATGAAAAGCATTTCCGTCCTATCCATTATGCTAGTAAGACGATGACCGAGGCTCAATTAAAGTACACCACAACGGAAAAGGAATTCCTTGCCGTGGTCTATGCTTTTGAGAAATTCCGACCTTATCTCGTCTTAACTAAAAGCATCGTGTATACCGACCATTCGGCTATCAAGTATCTCTTAGCTAAGCAAGATGCTAAGCCAAGATTGCTTCGTTGGATGCTCCTCCTCCAAGAATTTGATGTCACCGTGCTTGACAAAAAAGGAGCCAAGAATCTAGCGGCCGATCATCTCTCTCGTCTAGAAGATCCTCACAAAGATGTTTTCGAGAACAAGGAAATCACCGAAACATTTTCTCTCGAGACTCTCGGTGTAGTGAATTCTAAAGACACCACCCCATGGTTTGCCGACATTGCAAATTACCATGCGAGCAATTTCATAATCAAGGGTATGACGACACAACAAAAGCGAAAATTCTTTCGTGACGTCAAGTTCTATTTTTGGGACGAGCCTTATCTCTTTCGGGTTTGTGCGGATCAACTCGTTCGACGTTGTGTTTTTGGTGCCGAAGCTTCTAACATCCTTAGAGCTTGTCACGAGGGACCCACGGGTGGTCACCACGGTGCTAATCTCACGGCTAAGAAAGTGTTCGATGCCGGCTTCTTTTGGCCTTCTATCTATCGTGATGCACACACACTTGTGAAGTCGTGTGATTCATGCCAACGTCAAGGAAAATCGTCTCAACGTGATGAAATGCCGCAAAACATAATTAAAGTGTGAGATTTTCGACATTTGGGGCATAGACTTTATGGGGCCGTTCCTATCGTCTCATGGTAACAAGTATATCCTCGTCGCGGTGGACTACCTTTCTAAGTGGGTGGAAGCTAAGGCTTTACCTACTAATGATGCTCGTGTGGTAGTGAAGTTTTTGAAGCAACTATTCTCTCTGTTCGGAACCCCTCGTGCTATTATAAGCGATCGTGGAACCCATTTTTGTAATGACCAATTCGAGAAGGTCTTAAAGAAATATGGAGTTACTCATCGTCTTTCTATGGCTTATCACCCGCAAACGAGTGGGCAAGTCGAGGTTTCGAACCAAGCTTTGAAGAGGATTTTAAAGAGGTCAATTGGAGAAAACCGCGCTTCATGGTCCGACAAACTCGATGACGCTTTATGGGCCTTTAGGACCGCTTATAAGACACCTATCAGTTGCACTCCTTATAAGTTAGTCTATGGGAAGAATTGTCATTTGCCCATTGAATTGGAGCATAATGCATATTGGGCCCTTAAGCATGCAAACTTTGACTTAAAGACCGCGGGAGATCACCGGAAAATATAATTGAATGAGTTGGATGAATTAAGAGAAAATGCTTATGAAAATTCATTGATTTTCAAAGAAAAGACTAAAAAGTTTCATGATGCAAAGATTAAAAACCGGGTTTTTAACGTTGGTGATCAAGTGTTACTTTTTAACTCTCGACTTAAGATATCTTCCGGGAAATTGAAATCTCGTTGGTCGGGTCCTTTCACCGTTACACAAGTGTTTCCTTATGGGACCATCGAGCTAGCTCAAGATGATGGTCCTAACTTCAAGGTGAATGGACATAGGCTTAAGCACTACTTTGGTGGGGAAATTCCTTCAATGGTTGACCTCGACCAAGTCACCTTCCCCAATGATAATTAGCATTAAGGGGATCGAGTCGAGCTCATGACTCGGTAATAAAAAATGAGGTGCCTCGTGGGGGAGATCCCATGCTTATCTTTTTATGCTTACTAATAACTAATTAGAGGGGATTTGTGCCCTTCCAACTCGTTGTCTCGTGGTTGTTTGTGATTGTGTTATCTAGATCATCATCATCTACGATTGAAGACTCTCGTGTTCATTTACGTGAGCCTCCATCGTTTGCTTGAAGAAGTTTTTCACGAATCCATGACATATCCTTTATTGTTCTAACAATTATCTTTTAGCATACTTAATAAACGGCTTTAGATATATTGTTGATCACCCTTTCCATGCTAGATCCTAAGCATTCGATTCTTCGTCTCTAGTATGGGGGTGCTCCACCTTTAGACTCGAAAAATTGAGGACAATGTTTACTTTTAGTATGGGGGGGGGGGGTGAATAGATACTTGCTTTGCTACGCCCTCACGTTTTCCAACTTTCAATGTTTTGTTTTTGTTGCTAATAAGGCTAAAAATGGCCAAATTTTAAAATTTTTCTTAGTTTTCATAAGGGTTTTTGAGACACGAATGTATATTTTCTGATGGGTAGAATAAGAGATAATTTTTGACTTGATGGGCATTTGGAGCCATTTACATTCCTTAACCCGCTCAATTCAAGTTTTGATAGACTTTTATATAGGGAACTTTAAAACGCGAAAGTCTTAGCTCATTCGGGTTAAGAACAAGAATTTTTCGCAAGTTCCTATAATTGATCCTAGAAAGTCACTTATCAAGGGAACTATAAACGCATTCTCTAAACTTGAAAAAGTCCAAGAAAGTGCAAGATCCTATAGGTGGCTTGAAAACCCAAAACTTTGATTTGATATAGTTTTAATGAAAGCTAATCCAAATTTGGCTTAATTTTGACTTGCATGGCTAAGTATTCACGAGTCTCTTTAATTAGAGGTCTTTATATAGTGAAGAACGAGAGATGATAGAGTTAGACAAGTGATCATGCTAAACGTAGAACATGAAAATGTTCCTTCAAAAACTCATATGTCTTTAATTGTGGCTTTTTCTTCCCATAAGATCAATGCATTAGGAATAAAAATAATTGCAATAAGTAAGGTCGTACGATTTGAAAGGTTACTTAGCCTCTAGCGCAAGATCGTTTAAAAGTTGATCGGGGTTGAATAGAGTTCATAGCCAAGGCATAACTTATTGAAGCGGGACGCGAAGATTGGTAAAGATCCAAAAAGGCCCTAACAAGGCATGAGGAGCCCTATTTTGTTGCTAAAGATCCAAGATGATGTGAAGTATCATGATTCCTAAATCAATATGAAGGATCGAGACACACGACGAAAAGCAATTACTCCCCTAAAGATCATGGAGAAAGTCTATCCAAAAAGACCCTTACAAGGTATGAGGATAAATATATCCAAGTCCGAAAAGGAGGCGGATCGTTGTATATCAAAATCCAAAATAAAGATTGAAGAAAAATGATGAAGTCGTGGTCCAAATATGAAGAATCTCTCAAAAACGTCAAGTGAAGAAATTCAAAATATATGAAGAGAAGACCATAATTTCAAGAACGTCTTCCCAAGATTTGAAGTATGAAGTACATGCCAAATATCGATCCGAGAAAGGTCTCAAATCGTGAAACGAGTTATGCCAAGATATGAACTTAAGGAGATAGACGAGAAGCCGTTTTAAAAGATTTTGTCCTTCGGCTAACTATCAATTAAATCGTGCTACTTTGCTTTCGGACTAATAACTACTCAAATAAGTTAATATGAATCACTTGTGATCCATGACAAATAGTTAAAAAATGCTAGTAACCCATTTCCTTTTATAATAACTAGGATTGCGGGGAGAAAAAGTATTACACAATTTGGACGTATGAGTAGTGTTAGCATTGTGACTTGTACCAACAATGATCTCGTTTTTGCACTTAGCACGGAATGTATGACAATCAAGGATGACGAAGTTTACTCTAAGGGACATTTACTTGTTTCTATTCTTTGACCCTAAAAGTCACATTCGTGATGAAAATCATGCATTATGTCTTTACACATCTTTGTAGTATTGTTGCAAGTCTTTTACTCTTCAATAAAGGTTAATAAAATTGAATTTTGGTGATGCTTAGATACTTTATTCTAGCATTGCGCGAGGGCACGACAATCGCTTAGTATGGGGGAGTGATGAGATGGCATTTATACATGATCTCATCGTTCTTTTCGGGCTTTAAATGCATAAAAATTTCATGAAATACCATATATATGCTTGTGTTTGTTTACTTGTGTATTTAGGTATGGATATCGTGAAAAAGACAAAAGATCACAAGAAACAAGGAAAAACGGACACGAGAAACGAAGCCGTACAAAGAACCGGGCCCTAATTCATGATTTATCCAACATTTACCCTTGAAGACTTGAAGATATGCAAGATTGATCCTCAAACAATGAAGAAATGACACTTAAAATCCTTGTGAAATCATAATCACAAGTTTGGTCCCTTAAGTTTGTCAAAATTACACAAAAGGTCCTTCAACTTTGAAGAAATGGTAAGATTAGTCCCTCAACTAATCAACATTGTCATTAATGGTCCCTCATGAATTCAAAGTTACATTGAAGACCTTTGAAGATCAATAATGTCCAAGATCAGTCCCTCAAATATCCAAAAATGGCAAAAACAACCCTTTAAAACCTTTTGCCAAAGTTTTGGGGCAAAAGTGTGAAGATTGGAAGTTTATTAACAAAGGGATGTGTTTATAATGGCTGAAATACTTCTTATACAACCTTTCCCAAAAACAAAGGACCAAAGCTGCCATTCCCAAAGTTTGAATTCACAAACACGCGCCAAACAAACACAGTCCACCAAAAACGGATCAAACTTTGTTACTGTAGCACGTATGAACCCAGTTTTTACCTCACTTAAAACAAAGGGTAATTTTCAATTACCCACACCCACGTGTGATTCACACAAGCAGAAACTCATCCCAACCTTAAAACCCTCACTCCCACTCACCAAGAGGCCCCACACTCAACCTCGTCCACCTATCACATCACCACTTCTTCCCCAAGGACTGCCACGTGTCAAAATCAACGGCAAAGACTCTTAGCTTCACCCCAAAGCTAAGATAAACGTCCCTGATCATTTTGGACAGCTCACACCAAAGAATCGTCTAGAAGACCTCAAGGATAATATTGGAATTTCACTTCTAGGGTTTGTGAATAGTGTTAGCATAGCATTTGCCTATAAAAGGAGACCTCAACCTGTGAGAGTCCCTTTGTTCCAGTTTTAGGCTATCAATCTTTGTAATTCCTTTTTAAGTTAATAAAATTTGATTTTCTGAAATTTGTGAAATCTCTTTTATGTTTATTAAAATTTGGTGTTAGAATAGCCTAAATCTGAGTTCCACTTATATGTTTGAAGGTTTTTGAGGCAAGGTTTTAATCAATAAGACTTGTGTTTCAAAAATCAGAAAGTGCTTGATATTGGTTCATCACTTTGGTTTGTTCTTCTTAGCAGGTACTTGGAAGCTGGTACTTGTTCTGCTAGTACCTCAGCTCAAACAATCCAGGGCTTGGATGTAGGTCTTGGAGGTTTGCATCCTTCTCCCTTTTCAATTTTCTCTTTATTTTCTGAATATTTGTGATTTTGTATGATCATTGTTGAATCTGTGTTTTTATGGATGAATCTGGTTTATCTGTGCTTGTTTGATGTTATTGAGGTGTTGTTAACTTGATTTGTAGGTTGAATCTGTTATATCCTTTGAAAATTTGTCAAAACAGATTATTAAGGGGTGTTTGGGTTAACTACATAAATAGGTTTTGTGGCTTGTTGAGTAGGTGTTTTGTGTTGTTATCTGTTGGTATCTGTTTACTTGGTTTACTTGGTCACTTATTTGCAGGTTTTGTGGTTTGAAACAACCAAATCTATAAAAGGGCTATAAAATCTTTGTTACTTGATAAAATTGGCTATAGTTTAAGGGACACCTAGATCTAATCATAGACTAGGGTTAACAAGTGATTAAACTTAGTTAATAACATCAGGGAAAGAGATTTGGATGCTTGAAATTGGATCTGTGGTCAATTAGATCAGCAAAAGTTTCTGCATATTCTACTTGTGCTTATCAGTAACTGTTGGTGCTTGAATCTGCTTATTTACTTTGATCCTTTGCTTGAAACAAGTATATTTGTGCTTATTGGACTTTATTATAGCCTGTGTATGCATTTGGTTCAATTTGGCTGGCTTATTCATGCTAAAACTGCTTATTTCCAAGGTCTGTGCTATATCTGTGGACTGTTTGCTTATTCTGGGCTTATTGTGTGAACCAATTTGTGATTTCTTTGTTGATATTGACTCCTTGTGATTCACTGATCACAAGGGTGCCCTTGTTTCCATTTGAATCCAACTGGAACTCTCTAAAAAGCTTGGTCAAATAGTCAAAGCAGTGGGAACTCCTTTCCCCTGCTGCTAGCCACTGCTAGTGTATATTGGGTTTCAGCTTATCAATAAGCTCTAATAGCTTATTTTAACCAGCAACAACTTGGATTTTGTAATAGGTGCTCATTATTTGACCCATTTGTTCATACTGGAGCATTTGGTGTGTTGACTTTAGGGTTTGACTAGAAAACCAACTTAATTGACTTTTTCATAAGTGCTTATTGGTTCATTCTGGCTTATTGGTGTTGCTTATTGGAATTTTGTTGATTGATTTGGCTTATTGAAGTCATTTGTGACATTTTGCAAGTTGAATCAAGTTATGAGGTGCCCTAAATCTCAAACCCGACTATTTTGTCGTTTTGTGGATTTGTACTTTGCTTATTTCTGGCTTATTGAGTGTGCTTTTTCAAAATTTCTTTTTACAGATCTCTTTAGTATCCCAAAAGAAGGTTGTGTGTCAAATTAGAGCTTATGGCATTAGCTTATTGCTTAATGGGCTAAAAAGCCCAATAAGGATAAGCTGTTTGCTTAATAAGTTGTGATAAGCTCACTTTCAGTTTTTGGGCCTTTTGAGTTTTGTGTTTAGAATTGAATTTTAAGTCAGATTGGTTTTTCCAAGTCAATTGGTTCAAGTTTGACTTTTTGGGCTAAAAAGCCCATTAGTGTTGACTATTTTTGGTTTTGGCCCATTTAAGGGCCCAATAGGGGTATTCTGGTCATTTCACTTTCATTTTCTATTTAATTTGGTCAAAATAAACTAGTTTGTAAGTTTTTAGAATTTTTTATAATTTTTGGATTCTTAATATTATTTTAATATTAATTTATTATTATTTTTCAAATTTCACATTTTTGCACTTTTTATATTTTTCTTAGCTTAAATACATTAAAATAGGATTTTTGCAACTTTTAGATTAATTTTTATAATTATTTTAAGTTTTAATAGTTTTTAAATCATTTTAAATAGTTTTTATTAGTTTAAAAATTTCTAAAAATAGTTTTTAATCTTTTTAGGTCATTTTAGAGGTTTACTAATTGAAAAATCTTTATTTGGGCTTTAATTAGCATTTAAAAATTGAATCTTTAATTAATTAAAAGGTTTGAAAAAGTTTTGATCATTGGTAAACTCTTAGTTCATTTATTTTGATTTTTAGTGAATTTTTGGTAATTTTTAGAATTAATTTTTATTTTAGCTTATTTTACGATTTTACGTTAAGTCGTAGTAGTAATTAATTTCACGTCTTCGTCATCCTCTTTTCTCATCCCCTTCTAACCAATATTAATCTCAAACCTTGCTACATTTTAGTCACACACATATACCTCCTTGGGAAACGAACTTCATTGGGTCATTAGTGCTTGATTTTCCTAAATCATCATTTAATACTTTCCCTATTTACGCTCTTTTTCCTAAAAGACGTAATTTACTACAATCAGGCATATTGTCACAAATGACTGTGTGAAGAATCACTTTGTTCAAGTATGGCCCATAAAGTTTGAAGAATGTCTGAGTTTAACCCTTGAAGAATCAAGAAAAGTCATTTCAAGTCCTTTTCCAAGTATTAACAACACACAAGGGCCAAATCGGCCAAGTTTGAAAGATCAATGAATGTTAATTAGCATGTATGAATGTTAATAATTGTGAGGGGGTGCTTTGATATTTCTCATAGTGTGGGGATTAATTTTTCCTAGCTTAAACCTATTTTTACCCAATTTTTACCCAAGCCCAACATCACAACACCCCAGCCCACCACTCCTTTTAACCAGAGCCATGTTTTGAAAAAGAGTACTTAATATAAAACAGGCGCCTAACACCTACTGTTTACCCAAAAAGGATCTAACACCCTTTTTAAACTCTCATAAACCCTAACCACTTACCTGATTAAATCATCACCTAACCAAAGGGCTTTTGGAAAATCCTTTCTAGATAAGCTATCCACATCATCTAAACACACTCACATGATTAGTTTGTCAACCTCGTCACCTATGACCCCACCACGAGGCTCCCCCTACACCAAACTTAGAAGAAAACAAAAGTTGGCAGAGATTTTAATGGTTTATATCACATTGATTGCTCCCTACCCATATTTCAACTGCTAAGATGCATTCTTCTAGCTTCCATATCACATGTTCGTCACCAGAGATCACAAGATGGTATTGGACCAATTTCAAAATCGGCATATTCAAGAATTTTTCGAGGAATCAAGTAAGGGAAATCTTGGGGCTTCATACCATCTAGGGTTTAGTTGTTAGAGCTTCTAGTAGTTTCTATCATGTAATAAAAATAAAGGATAACAGATATAGATTTTACCTTTGTTCCAAAATTTGTATTATCAAGTTCGACTAGGTAAATGAAATTTAATTTGTGCAAATTTTAAGTTCCAATTTTATTTAAATTGCATTATTTTTTTGTAAAATTATTTCATGCCACTTTAGTTTTCAGATTAACAAAAAGCTTTTTGCAAAATTATTTTAAGTCTTTTTGAGACCCAATAAGCTATAAGCTGTCTATGAGCTTATTCTGACAAAATAAGTCAATAGATTTTGATTATATCTTATAGTTACTTACCTGCATCCTTTTCATTTCAATTGCAAAAATTTTGTTTCTAAGTTTTTTTTAAAAAAAAATCATTTGTGATTTTTATCTTATTACTCAGTGTTCAAAAAGCTCTCTATAAGCCCATATGACAATTGAGCTTAGCGTATATCTTTTTGGACGTGTAGTTTGTTTAGTCTGTGGTGTTTCAGGTTAGAAGACATACCCATTCATTCTCTGTGCTTGAGACTGTTGTAGTCTCTTGTTTGCAAAAACCAAAAGCCATAAGTTTCTCATGAGCTCTTCAAGGACCTTTTAAGCTGCAATTTTTTTTGCATCAGCATAGCTAAGCTGGGCCTGGACGTGGGTCTAGCTAGGTATTGCTTAGAACTCACGCTTTTGTTGCTATTTTGTCTTATGTAAGCTTTTTGTGAAAACTACTTATAGCTTGCTTACTTTCTGATTGACTTTGCTTATTTTAGTTTAATTTAGCTTAGGTTACTGTTCTTGGCTTTTGTGTGAATTGTTCTTGTTTTTAGATCTATAGTCCTTTGTTAAATTTTGTTAATTGAACTTAAGGGGTGTTTGGTAGTGATTGTTTAAGGATTGCCAACAACAAGAAGTGGACTTGAATATGCTTGCACACCTTAGTTCATGTTAGATGAGTGTTAAAATGATTTTTGTTTGTAGTGTGTATTTTAAAATCTAAGTTTGAGTGTCTTGGTAAAAATCTGCTAGGTTTAGAATATTTTTCTGTGATCTTTGTTTATTTTGTCTTATAGAGGTGGTATTGTGTGTTTTCTGTGATATATTGAGATATCTGATACAGCTAAAAGGGTGAATATTGCTTTGTTGTTGATTTAAACACTTAGGGCGTGTTGGATTGAATGGAATCAAAAGAAACGGAATGAGAATCCACTCTTGTTTGTGTGCGTTGAGAATGGAAATGAAGACTGAACTTTTAATTCTCATTCCACCGTTTTCATTCTTTAAAAATAACACAGAATGCTAAGAATTGAGGAATAAAAGCTATGACAATCTCACCTTGATTCTTGGTTCAAATAAGTGTCACGTAAGGTTTAAAAAAGATTGACCATGTGCATGGAACATGCCTACCAAACCTGACAGCAAAACAACGATAGTCGAAGCAACATTTTCCCTCGTGGTTCATGTCATCTTCCTCTCGGATCCTACGTTTATGCTTGAATCCTATTTTTAATTCATAACCACAAACTTTATTTGATTTTTGAAATATGCCAATAAGGTCACATCAAATACGTATTTTTGTGGTGTCAAAATGAATGTAGACAAAGTGTTCGGTCATTTGCTAATGTAAGAATAACAATATGTATGACGTAATACATGAAATCATTTCTATGATTGAGCATTTAGAAATAAAATCTAACACTTTGGTTACAAAACACCATCAATCCAAATCTTAAGTTGAAACAATAAATCTCTTTTCAGTATAGAAAATGGTTAGTAAAACTACTAACATACATAGAAGAAATTTGTTTTTGTCATTCAGTGTGCTAATGTTTCAGATTTTATTTGCTACTACAGGTGGTATCTTGTTGTTATTAGGGTATTCATTTGCTACTTTTCTTATGTGTTTAGCAAATATATAATTTCATTCTTAGTCAGTTAGTCGTACCAAACTAAGGAATGAATTATTTCATCGATTCTGTCGCTTTATTCTTTATTTTTCCAAACAACGGAATCTCTTCTCTTGTCCCAGTATATTCTCTTTCTCTCTCATTCCATTCTGCATTGCGTTTTCATTCTTCATGATTCATGTGTACCAAACGTCCCCTTAGGATAATCCAACTTGTGCTTTAACTGTGCCAATCATATAGCAGTCATCACTTGTCCCCGTTTAGGTTTTAAGCTTTACTTATTGGAACACATTTAGTTTAGGTAGTCAGTTATATCTATTTTAGGTGTAGGTGTCTTATTATACTTATGTATGGCTTATAGCTTAAGTACAATTTCAACAAACTGCACCTAGGCTAGAACAAGTTAATTTTGCTTGCACTGTTAGTTTAGACTTTTAATTTCCTTGATTTTTAGATTAATTTTCCTGGAATTTGAACTTTGTGTGTTGTTTAGAGTGTTTTGCATATTCTCGTATTGCCTTACACCCAATAAGCATCAACTATGCTTATTTGGGCTTAATTGTCCACAAGTAAGCCAAGAGCACAACTGCTAAAAAAACAAGCAGCGTCAAGTCTTAAACTCAAGACCACCACCAAAAGGTCATTTCTCACTTTTCTAGCTTAATCTAGTCCATTTTATCATTTTCTTTCATTTTTATTAAAGTTGTCTTTTGTTGACTTTTTGTATAAAGTTGACCAAGTGCTTATTTTCTTATAATAGCTTATTCCCTTGGGCAAAAACTTGGATTTTGTAGTCAACCTAGTCTTAATTTTAAGGTTTCATTAGAAAAGTAACTTATTTTCATTTGTTAAAAGTGCTTATTGGCTTATCCAGCTTTTCCAAGTTAGCTTTTTGAATTTTTCTTTATTGCTCTATCTTAGTTAGCTTATTTATAAGCTTTTTGCAAAAAAAAAAACAAGTCTTATAGTGTCGTAAAACCCTAAAACGACTATTTTGTCTTTTAGTGGAATTTGGTTTTTGCTTATTACGGCTTATTCAGTTGATCTTTTTTAGTTTTCTTTTTACTGTGTCTTTGTTTACCCAAAAGATTAAGGTGTGCTTAATTTCAGCTTACGGCTTATTTTTCTTATTGGGCTTATCAAGGCCCAATAAGCTAACTTATTGCTTACTAAGGTGTCTTAAGCTCATTTTCAGCTTTTGGTTAAGTTAGGTTAAAATTCATTAGTTTGCATCTTTTTAGGATTTTTTATAAAATTTTGATTATTTTAATATTATGTTGCCTCGATTTGCGTGCCAACGTAATTCGTCTTAGTTTAAATCCGTCGTAGTGTAGTTTCGTCTATACTTTTCAAACCCTTCTTTTCCCAAAAGCGTAACTAATCCAAACACGTTAAATTGGCCTAACTTTCTCCTCGCGTACAACAAACTCGTCGGGTTTTAAATTCATTAACGGTTTTCCTAAATCGTTATTCGTCTTTATATACTACACCCTAAACATCAAATATCAACTGACAAGTTTGCCATTAAAGATGCTTTGGCGGTGTTGAAGTTATCACAGTCTGAATCATATGCATCAAGATCATTTGCTTGATATGCTGCATTTTGAGTGAGAGGTGCTTGAATTCAATCATTTTCTGCAACACCGGGTCTGCTAGAAATGGTAACTCCTCTTCATCCAATACGCGACTAGTGACTGAGCATCAACCAATAAGACCTTATCTTTAAACCATGAAGCATCCCTTCTCCTCTATGGACGTGTGCATTGCCTTGTCATGTGACCCTCCCCCTTGTAGTTGTAACAAGTCACGGTTTTGGGCTTCCCAGTAAAATTTCCACTTATAGTAGCATTATAAGTCCTTGTTCTCGTGCTTGATGAACTTGGTCTCCCCTGAATGGATTGAACCATGACCCTTCCATCTTCAATAGTTGCTTGCTAACGAGGATTCGATGATGTTCGGAGTTGACTGTTTGTTGTAGGAAGTCCTCTGTTTTTCATAGGCTGAGACATGTAGACGGTCATGTCATTTAATGCCCTAATAGGATTATCACCGGTTTTGAACACGGGTATTGGAATGTGGAGAGTAGTCAAATTGAGGAGGTGCTGACTTAATGAGAATATGCGTTGTTGATGAACTTCAGTTGGTTGATAGGGGACCACTTGGGATGGTGAGGCTTAATGAGTAAGATGTTGTTGATGAGCAATGACTTGATGTTGTTGATGAGCACTGACTTGATGTAGTAGATAAGAATATTGTGGTAAATTCTAAGGTTGATACACTGGCTGTTGATATGATTGCTGCTGAGATGGGTAAATCGAGTTGTTGTGCGAAGTCATTTGGTGAGAAGCAACAAAGGCTAGTGAATCATGATGTTGTGATTGCGACACATGAAGTTGATGCATGATTGTGGTAAAATACGACCTTTTAGGAAAAAGGCTTAAAAGAGGTAAGTATTAAGTGTCGATTAATTAAAATCAAGCACTAATGACCCAAAGTGAAAGTTCGTTTCCCAAGGAGGATTAGTGTGAATAATTCTAAATGATTTTGGATTAATATGAGAGAAAGAAAAGATGAGAAGTTAGATTGACGGATACGTTAAAATTACACTACGACGATAAAACGAAAAACCGTAAAAAGTGACAAAATAAAAAGTTAATTCTAAAAATTCCCAAAAAATTACCAAAAATAACTAAAAATGAAATAAGAGTTTACAAATGATCAAAACTTTTTCAAACCTTTTATTTAAATAAATATTAATTTTTAAATGCTAATTAAAGCCCTAAAAATCAAAATAATTAACAAAAAGCCCGAATTAGGATTTTTCAATTTGTAAAACTCTGAAATGATTTAATTAAACTAAAAACAATTTTTATAAAATTTAAAACTAATTAAAACTATTTAAAATGATTAAAATCTAAAATTAAATATTAAAATAATATTAAAAATTCATAAATTATAAAATTTCTAAGAACTTGCAAACTAGTTTATTTTAACCTAAGTAATCAGAAAGTGAAAGTGAAATTACCAAAATACCCCTATTGGGCCCCCAAATGGGCTAAAAAAAATAGTCCAATATAATGGCCTTTTTAGCCCAATAAGCCAAAAATAAACCAAATAAGCTGAAAAGTTCCAGTCATACTCAAAATTTAATTCTAAACACAAAACTCTAAAGGCCCAAAAGCTGAATATGAGCTTATCACAGCTTAAATGACCAACAAGTTATTCTTAATGGGCTTTTTAGCCCATTAAGCTATAAGCTAATTTCATAAGCTCTAATTTGACACACAACCTTCTTTTGGGATACTAAAGAGATATGTAAAAGAAATTTTGAAAAAGCTTAACCAATAAGCCATAAATAAGCCAAGTACGATTTCATTAAAAGACAAAATAGTTGACTTAGAGATTTAGACCACTTCAGAACTTGATTTAACTTGAAAAAGACTCTAAGTGACTTAATTAAGACAAATCAATCAAGAAAAATACAATAAGCTAAGCCAAATAAGTTGAATAAGGCAATAAGCACTTATGAAAAAGTCAAATAAGTTGGTTTTCTAGTCAAACCTTAAAGTCAAAAGCCCAAAACCTCCAGAATGATTAAATGGGTCAAATGAGAGAGACTGATTACCAAATCCAAGTTGTTGCAAGTTTCAATAAGCTGATATGGCTTAATAATAAGCTGAACCAATTTTAACACTAACAATGGCAACAAGCAGTGGGAAAGGAGTTCCCACTGCTGCTTAAACAGACTTGTTTTTGGCTTGAGTTCAGGCCTTTCTTGTTGAGTATTTTTGGAACAAAGGGCACCCCAATAAGCTTTGGCTTATTGGGAGTCAACAGAAACAAGAAAAACATCAAGTCCTTCACACAAATCACACAAAATCAAGCAATCAAGAGTTACTGAAATGCATACAGGTCTGGCAATGTTTTGCTGATATGATTGGTCACCAAATGAATTTCAAACCAACAGATCTTACTCAAATAACCACCAAAACACAAAATAACTATCAGCAATCCTAAATGAACATAAGATCTAACAAATTCCAAGATTTAATACCATAAAACACTAAAACAAACTAGTTATACCTTGCTGAATATTTTTGACTGTTTTTATGCTATCACTTGAAAACTTTGTTTAATACCTCAATACTTAAAACAAAGGACTACAAATGCTTTAAACCAACATATAGGGTGAGTCTAGACTGTTTTATGCCAAAGGCTGTGTCACCCAAACCTTGACACACCCAAACCCAAACACCCCTTTATGATTGATTAAAAGTTTTTTTCAAATGACTTGTTTTATAAACACCACAAACCAAGATCAATCCTACTAGTAACAACAAGTACCAGTCAAATAACAAGTTTTAACCAAGAACAACGCTGATTCATGAACACATGCTCATATTCATCACATAACATGAAAATATGTAGAAAAGTAAAAGGGATTAGAAACGTACACCTCCAAAACATACATCCATGCTTTGGATTGTTAGAGCTCAAGTGGTAGCAGAACAACCACTAGCTTCCAATAGCTGCTAAGATCAACAAATGTAAATCAACAAAAATAACAAAATTACGAGCACTGATTTTTTTCTTTTCTTAAAAACTTTTCACAAACTTGAGATGTCAAAAACCTTTCAAACACAAACGAATAATTGGAACTCATATTTAGCTAAGAAGGACACCAACTTTATTAATAAAAAAAGGAATTACAAAACTTTTTAAAGAAAATACCAACTTTTTATTACATAAAAGGAATTACAAAATTCTTAGCTAAAATCTGGAACAAAGGGATCACCAAAAGTTGGGTCTCCTTTTATAGTGCTAATGACTGAGATTACAATGTAGAAAAATGCAAAACCCTAAGCTATGAAATTCCACTGTTGCCATTTGAAGCTTCCAGAATCGTATTTGGTTGTTGACAACCTGTTTGAAGAGATCATGGACGTCCCTTTTGTTCTTGGGTACCAAGTAATACCTTTGATTCATTGATCTTGCCAAGTCACTAGTCCTTGCCATGCGACGTCTTGTAAATGGTCCTTGTGGGGTCTTCCTAGTAGTGGAGATGAAGGTTTTATTGTTAGGATATGATTCATGTGAGTTGAATGACACGTGAGTACTCCCAATTTACTTTTCCCATTTGTTTTGCTCCTTTTTGATCCATGGTAAATAAGAACGGTGAATAGTGGTAACAATTGCTACAGTAATTGTTAACCGCCTAATTTCTCGTTTGAATGTTTGGGATGTGGCAGTTTTGGTCCTTTGTTTTTGGTGAGAATTGTATATCAAGTTTATTCAGCTTACAAATCCGAACTACTTTGTTATTATAGTTTTGTTTTTCTTAGTTTGGCCACAAAAACTTTATAAAAGGGATTTAGGGCTTGAATAACTTTGGGATAATTACACAAATAGCCCTTTTGTGTTTAAAAGCCATAGAATAAGGACCAAATGTGTAATATTCTTGAACTTCAAGGGTCTTCCGTGGATGTTTGATATCTTGGAGGACCATTGTTGACAATTCTTCATTTATGAGGGACTAAACTTGCCAAATCTTCAAAGTTGAGGGATCATTTTGTAATTTTGACAAACTTAAGGGACAAAAATTCTAATTATGAATATACAAGGGTATGAAGTGTCATTTCTTCATTGATGAGGGATCATTCTTGTACATCTTCAAGTCTTCAAGGTATATTCTTTGAGAAATCATGAACTAGGGCCTGGTTCATTGTGCGGCTTCGTTTCTCGTGTTCGTTTTTCCTTGTTTCTTGTGATCTTTTGTCTTTTTCACGATATCCATACCTAAAATACACAAGTAAACAAACACAAGCATATATATGGTATTTTAATGACATTTTATGCATTTAAAGCCCGTAAAGAACGATGAGATCATGTATAAATGCCATCTCATCACTCCCCCATACTAAACCATTACCGTGCCCTCACGCAATGCTAGAATAAAGTAACTATGCATCTCCAAAATTCAATTTTATTACCCTTTATTGAAAAGTAAAACTTTCTACAATACTACGAATATGTGTTAAAGACATAATGTATGATTTTCATCACGAATGTGACTTTTAAGGTCAATGAATAGAAACAAGTGAATGTATCATAGAGTAAAGTTCGTCATCCTTGATTGTCATACATTCCATGCTAAGTGCAAAAACGAGATCATTGTTGGTACAAGTCACAATGCTAACACTACTCATACGTCCCAATTGTGTAATACTTTTTCTCCCCGCAATCCTAGTTATTATGAAAAGGAAAGGTATCTAGAATTTTTTAACTATTTATCATGGATCACAAGTGATTCATATTGACTTATTTGAGTATTTATTAGTCCGAAAATAAAGTAGCAAGATTTAATCGATAGTTAGCTAAAGGACAAAATCTTTTAAAACGGCTTCTCGTGTATCTCCTTAAGTTCATATCTTGGCATAACTCGTTTCATGATTTAAGACCTTTCTCGGACCGATATTTGGCATGTACTTCATTCTTCAAATCTTTGGAAGACGTTCTTGAATTTATGGTCTTCTCTTCATATTTTGGAATTTCTTCACTTGACGTTTTTGAGAGATTCTTCATACTTGGACCACGACTTCATCATTTTCCTTCAATCTTTATTTTGGATTTTGATATACAACGATCCGCCTCCTTTTAGGACTTGGATATATTTATCCTCATACATTGTTAGGGTCTTTTTGGATAGACTTTCTCCATGATCTTTAGGGGAGTAATTGCTTTTCGTCATGTGTCTCGATCCTTCATATTGATTTTGGAATAATGATTCTTCACATCATCTTGGATCTTTTAGCAACAAAATAGAGCTCCTCATGCCTTGTTAGGGCCTTTTTGGATCTTCACCTATCTTCGCGTCTCGCTTCAATAAGTTATGCCTTGGCTATGAACTCTATTCAACCACGAGCAACTTTTAAACGATCTTGGGCTAGAAGCTAAGTAACCTTTTAAATCGTACGACCTTACTTATTGCAATTAATTTATTCCTAATGCATTGATCTTATGGGAGAAAAAGCCACAATTAATAACATATGAGTTTTTGAAAGAACATTTCATGTTCTACGTTTAGCATGATCACTTGTCCAACTCTATCACTTCTCGTTCTTCACTATTTAAAGACCTCTAATTAAAGAGACTCGTGAATACTTAGCCATGCAAGTCAAAATTAAGCAAAATTTGGATTAGCTTCATTAAGACTATATTAAATTGAAGTTTTGGGTTTTCAAATCACCTATAGGATCTTGCACTTTCTTAGACTTTTTCAAGTTTAGAGAATGCATTTTAAAGTTCCCTTGATAAGTGACTTTCTAGGATCAATTATAGGAACTTGCGAAAAGTTCTTGTTCTTAACCCGTATGAGCTAAGTCGCGTTTTAAAGTTCCCTATATAAAAGTCTAGTAAAACTTGATTTAAGCGGGGTTAAGGAATGTAAAGGGCTCCAAATGCCCATCAAGTCAAAAATTAACTCTTATTCTACCCATCGGAAAATATACATTCGTGTCTTAAAAACACTTGTGAAAACTAAGAAATTTTTTAAAATTTAGCCATTTTTAGCCTTATTAGCAACAAAACAAAACAAAACGATGAAAACTGAAAAACGTGAGGGCGTAGCAAGGCAAGTATCTATTCATCCCCCATACTAAAATTAAACATTGTCCTCAATGTTTCAAGTCTAATATTAAACATTGTCCTCAATGTTTCAGACTCATACACATTTTCGTCAATTCCAAATTAGTAAAAGGTTGCATACTGCTCTCAATCCTAGAAGGGAATTTCTCCCCTTTTTGGATATCATGGAGTGAGGGAGAGGACTTATTGATGGTGTCACTGTCCTGCTCACCCCTTGAGGATGAGACAGTAGTGGCAGCCAAACCCTCAGGTTGCTCCAAACTCTTGGAGACTCTCCTATCTGCTGCTTGTGAAGATCCACCAGGCAAGGGAGACCTGGCAAACCTGGATTTTGAACGCCTTTCTTGTTGTGGATCAGCAGGTGGTAGGTTCTTGGCAGGGGAATCAGAAGGTTGGTGTTTGGCTGTTTGATTCTTGGCTTCTTCCCGTCTGATTTGGTCCATCATAATTGAAGTGAGTGGAATGTTTTTGCCAGAAAACAAGGGTGATGGTGCAAGTAGTGTGGTGAAGAGTTTGGTGGTGTGTTGGGTTGCTGAAAAATAGTTTGTGTGTTTAATTGGACCATGATCACTCATATTCAGCAGAATTTCTATAAACCTTGGATACATACAAAACTTTGAGGTGCTTGAAACATTTTTAACCATTCCTTTAAAAATCATTTGAGAAAAACAATACTTCCTCCCTGTTGCAAAGCAGATCAGGGCAGAAGCTATCTCACTACCAACTTCATTAAAAGTAGTGGTTTTTGGTGACAAACATTGCATAATTGTATGAATCAAATATTTCCAATGAGGGGCAAACTGGCCTTTAGCAAACTTACATTTTTGATTTTTAGAAAGTTTGTACCCCAATTTAACAAGACCTGCAAAAATTTCAGCCTCAGAAAAGTTGGTTATCCCATCCTCATCATCAAGGAGAAGATTCTCCCTGATGGAGGCAAGTGTAATCACCTTGGAATGACCATCAACTGTGCTTTGAATTATAACCTCTCCATTCACTGTTTTGGTCATGGCTTTTGACCAGAACTATTGAATGTGTGAGGTATAGATTCGAGGATTGATGAGAAGGGCCACTCTAAAGTACGGAGACTTTAGAAAGGCCACAACATCAACAAACTCTGCTGGTTCATCAGGAAGTAAAGCGATTTGGTTATGATTAGGAGCAATTTTAAGAGTCATGATAAAGTTTGAAAATAGTTTGAAGGTTTATAAAGATGAGAGGTAAGTGGGATTAAGTCGAGAGAGAAAGATGGACCTGCTGGTGAAGGGAATTAAGTTTTTATAGGCGAATTGAAGAGCTGTGATTGGACCAAAATTTTCAAATTGCAAAAATATCAAAGATAAATCTTGATAAAAAATTAATATATTTGAAATAAAAAGGAAACGATTACCAATCAGCGAAGAAAGCGCCTTAAATATCTTTTAAAAACAATAAAATATTCCCTAACCAAAAGTTAAGCTAGCAGGCCCAACGGCTATGAACAGGGTAACGGTATTGTCGGTCAACGGTCAAACAGGGGAATGTTATGATAGCAGGGGAATGAAAAGATAAAAGCAGGGGAAACTTTCCTAGGGGTATTGGACTAGTCATGGAGAGACCAATGCTAACTAGCTCTGCTCTAATGCACACACTTATATACACAAGATAGATATATAGAAACTCAAGAGTCCTCTATTCAGCAATGGTCCCAATACAAAAAGTCAATACATAAGTCCCCCTACACCAGGTTACCCAAGAAAACATGCATACCCCAGTCACCATCCCAACCTTGTCCCTTTTCCTATGGTCAGTCAGTCTGGGCAATGTGTGTCACACATCTGTATTTGAACAGCAAGCTGTTTTAATAGAGAAATGTAAGCACGCACTACAGTGCCTCTTGATGCCTTTGTTAATGCAGAAAGAGTCCAGTTTCTGATTTCTGAACTCACCACCATTGTCTGATCTCATGGTGACTACCTTCATGCTTTTTGATAGTTCAATTTGATTGATGAACCCAATGAGTACATCAGCTGTGTCACTCTTCTCAAATAGAAAGAATGTCCATGTGAACCTTGAAAAATCATCAGTAATCACTAAGCAGTACCATTTCTTCATTATGCTTGCCACAGAAGTAGGACCAAAGAGATCCATATGCAGTAGTTCCAATGGCTTGGTGGTGGACATACTTGTTTTTGATTTGCAAGATGCTCTGTGTTGCTTCCCTTTCAGACATGCAGCACAAGTATGCTCATTGGCAAAGGACTTGGAAGGAAGACCATGAACCAGATTATACTTTACTAGTTTGTTCATGTTCTTGAAATTAAGATGACCAAGTCTTCTATGCCATTTCTTACATTCATCTACTGACGCTTTGGCAATGAAACATGTTTCATTGTCTTGGAGAGATATGTCCTTGAGATCAATTGTGTACATATTCTTCTGTCTTGGTGTTCTGAGTACAATAGGAGTGTATTTTGGCAAGACAAACTCCTTTCCTAAAACCAAGCATTCAGTGTCAGTAAACAAGACAAAATTCTTGTTATCAGTCATCTGTGACACACTGAAGAGATTGTACTTGAGTTCTTTCACCAAGTAGACATTGTCAAAGGTCATCCCATTAGTGACAATAGTTCCTTTTCCTGTTATAGTTCCATGCCCATCTCCAAAAGAAACACCATCATTGTCATGCAGGGGCACAAAATTAGACAAGTAAGCTTTTTGTCCAGTCATACTTCTTGAGCATCCACTATCCCAATATGCTCTATCATCCCTTGTCTTCTTTGTCACCTGCAAAAAAAAAACAAATTAGTTTTTCTTGGGGACCCAAGCCATCACAGACTTGGATCTACCTCGTGTATCAATGTAGGATAGCTTATAAAAAACTAGAGATACACCATTAGATTGAGTACCCCTTTTGGGTGCCCAAACCCAACGAGTTGAGGCTTTCACAGCTTTTCCCCATCTTCCCATGTTCCTAGAATACACAACTTTGCTAGCAGAGGATACCCCAGTTTTAGCAGGGGAATGTCTACGCTTAGCAGAGGAAACCCACCTTTTATTTTGGCCTCTAGTTATGTGTTGGTAAGGTCTAGAGCCAGATCTATATGCAGTATAAGGTGTTGGGGTGGTCACAGAAGTGTTGGGCTTTGAGTGAACATCATTCTCCTTCCTAAGGGCAGGAACAACATATTTATCAGTCACCCTATTTCTTAAGGCAGGGGCAACGTACTTGGCAGGGGAAAAAGATTTTGCCCCTGCATTTAGAAGAATGGTTTTAGGTTGCATATCCTTTAAGGGATTTGCAGCCACCATCTCCATTGGTGCCTTACACTCTTGATAAGTGTGCTCAAAGCTGCCACATGTGAAGCAGGGCTTGGTATTGATCACAAAGTCTTCTCCTAATTGATGAGACTTTTGGTCATTCCAATTTCTTTGATTACCTCTGATATTCTTGTACATGCCAGCATATTTAATGGTAGACTTAGGGGACTGTGACCTGGTCTTAGATTTGGGAGAGCTACTCTTAGTGCTAGAATTGCTGCCAACAATTCCTTCTCTTGAAAATCGAACAGGGTTATCAATTTGTTTTAAACCAACCTGTTCCTTTTCAGCATCCCTAATAACACTATTTTTAACTAGAGACTCTTCTGTTTCAAGATTATTAGGTATATAAGCACTCAAGTCAAACTCAATGTCATCCTGTTTTTCAAAACAAGGGAGACCAGTCCAGGATAGGTCTTTTCTAGGAAAAGGAGCATGAATGTTAGCAGGGGGTGGTGGTATGGTAGCATGCATATTTTTAATTTCAAACCCTGTTTTGTCCCTAGGAGATTGACCAACTTCAACTGCTTTGGTTAAATCTTTTGAAGCTTTTCCAAATTTTTCAACAGTTTCCTCATCAATCTTTTGGTTAGCTTTAAAAATTTCAATTTCAGCAGTCAATTCTTTTATAGATTGGTTATTCTCCTTGGTATCTCTTTCTAGAATCACAATGTGATCCCTATAATCACTTTCTCTTTGCTTAAACTCTCTTATGATGGACTCTAACTGTTCTAAAGCACGTTTATAATTATCAAGATCATTATCACAATTGATATAGTCAGCTTTTAACTTCCTGATTTGATCATTCAGAGATTAAGTATTTTTCCTACAAGCTTTAGTACAATATGAGTCATCATATACCTCATTGTCAGAGCTGGAACTTGACATGGCCATAAGTGCAAAGTCTTCTTCCTTTTCCTCAGCAATCAAAGCTTGATTTCTTTCCACATTCTCTGTCATAGCACTCCAGTCCCATCCACTTGCTCCATATATCCCCTGCATGGCTACCATGGCATTAGCACCAGAATCATCATCTCTTGTTTCCTTTCTGTAGCTATTTCCAGTCTTAGGTCCTCTGCATTCCCTGGCAAAATGACCCTTCTTACCACAGTTGTAGCATTCGACTTTTGTTTTATCAAACCCAGCCACATCAGAAGGATTAATTGAGATCTTCTTCCCATATTTCTTGTAGAACCTATTGGCTCTCATGCTGAGTAGAGCCATATTCCACTTGATATCCATCTCTTCTAGCCCTTGCTTACTGATTTGACTTAGATCTTCATGTAACACAGTAGATCCTTGTGGCCCTTGAGATGCTATAAAAGCACAAGCAGTATCAAGGCTGAATGTAGCTGGTCTTTCTTCATCATAGGAAGGTCCAGACCTGGTAGCAGGGGAATGGGTAGTAGGGGCTACTTCAATTCCACTGTTCTTGGAGATTCCACTGCTTTGTGATATGAATGCCATGTTAGCAGTGGAATCAATGAATCCACTTGAGTTGGTGGGAATTGTTCCTTTTGATTTCATCTCATTGACAACTGGTTCTAAAACTTTTAAGTTATTATATATGTCGTCAATGTCTTTTTCGTCCAAGTCATCCTTATTCTGCCAAATTGCCTTATAGACAAACCATTCTTTCTGCAGGCTGTTAAGAAACCTGGTATTCACCTGCTCTTTTGATACCTCAATATCAAAGAATTCTAACTGAGCCACCATATCTTGAAGCCTATTGTAAATAGCTCTAATTGATTCATCACCAATTGCTTTGAAAGAAGCAAAATCATTCAGCATTTGATTTTTCTTCTTCTTCTTTGTGGCTTCATTTCCTCCAAAGGTTTTGCCTATGGCTTCCCATAGATCCTTAGCTGTTTTGTATTTCCTGAATCTGAGTTGATGTCTGTCAGGTAGAGCCAACAGCAATGAGCTGTGAGCCCTGACATCATGCCTTCTAGCTAGTATCTCCTTATCACACAGAGCAGCAGATTTCTTCTTGTCCTTACCTTTGGAACTTTCACCTTTTTCTTCATCCTTGCCATCATCAACCACCATTGTTTTGGTGAATTGATCACCAAACTCTATGATTTCCCAAAGTACATAGTGTTTCATTTTCAGGTATTGTTGGATTCTGAATTCCCATAATTCAAAGTTTTCAGGATCCAACATGGGTAACTTGAGGTTATTGTGGTTGTTGCTGTTTGAGGATGAGTCTGAAGACATGTTTGCTATGAGGATTTTGTTCTTGATTTAGACAAAGTTTCTCAACAAGCTCTGATACCACTTGTTGATCCCAAAGTCAGATCTTAAACCTTAATAGCTTGTTTAAGGGTTGTGATAGAGAGAAATAATTCAATCTAACACTAGAGAAACTTTGCAAAGCAAAGTACCTAAACAAGATGCGGAATATAATGTTTAGCACAAGAACAAATGTGATTGAAACGTTGAACTTTAATATATCAAAGATATACGAATACCCTAGAATGGTATTAGGGTTTACAAAACCTTAAAGTACTATAATGAAAGACAAATGAGAAAAGACACCCTTTGCATGATAACCTAGTGAGTCCTTTTATAGCCACAAGGACTCACGTACAAGATTACTACTAACAAACTATGGAAAGTATTAAGGAATAATAACTGAAACGCGTAAAAATCTATTCCATGTTTATCTTTGACAGCAGGGCCTTTGACTTCAGCAGGGGAACCAATCCCCCTGCCTTTGTTATTTAGCATGGGGAACTTACTCTAGCAGGGGTACGAATAATCAACTAGCAGGGGAATCAACTAAGCATAAATTTATTCCCAACAATCCTCCCCTAAACTTGTGCTTTCCCCTAAACACAAGTTTCTGAATAAATACTAGTTGATGAGGATGCTTACAAACTTTCTGGCCAAATCTGACTATGAACCATTCTTACCAGATCATAAGCAACAGGCTTTTTAGCATCTACAATTAGGTTAGCCTGTTCCAGTTTTTTCAAGGTGTCCTGAGAGAAGGGATAATACCTATGATTGAGCAAGTACACACTCACGCCTTCCATCACTACCTCATAAACCCCAGAATTGGTAAATAGCTTCCAATACAACAGATCTCCTTTATACACTGCATCAAATATAGGATCAAATAACTCATGTTCATACATCCTATGCATGCACTCCCATATTACCCAATCCTTCTCCACACCATCCATGGTAGGAGGTTTTGCAGCAAACGTCTTCTTCAATATTTTCCACAGATCTTCTAAGTCTTCACTATCCAAAATTTGAAACATGACATCTAGACTTAGAAATGTCTGTGTTTTATTGTCAGCTCTTGTAAGCTTCCACCAAGTCCTCCCTTTGTGTTCATACACAGCATACTCTATGATAGCAAACTTCTTTCCAAGTTCACTAGGTGAGATGTCATCATTTTCCTACAGAATTAGCTGTTTATCAATTTCATCATTTGAAGGCCTTTGAGACTCTTTAATAACTGTGCCCACTTTCTCCATTCTCTTGAGTCTCTTTGCTGCTCTTTGTACATTAAGTACAGACTTCTCAAGTACTTCTGGAAAACTTCCACCTGCTTGATGTGATGATGCACCTGCTTGTGTAGTTTCCAAAGTTGTCTCTCCAGCTTTTCTTTTCTTTGATTCTCTTGCTTTCTGTAGCATTTCACTTTGTCTCCTAAGATACTCAGCTTCCTCAGGAGTGTTGATAGTCATCCAATCCTCCACATCATACAATTTTAGAACTGTTCTGACTGCTCTTTTTATGGCTTCAAAACTCATATCACTGAAGTCATCATCCTTCCACTTTCTATGTCTCTTAAGCAGAACTTTGTAGTGTTCAAGTTGCCCTTTCTCTGAAGTTAGATACTTCTCACTCTGAATTTGAATTGCCCTTCTTTCCAGATACTCAGTTTGATATTTGTAAACAAGGCAAGTCAACTCATACCTGTCTTAGAAATGAGCATTTATCAACTCCTTCTCCCATTGATCAAGAAACTCTCCAACATGAGGTACCCTATCATCTAGTTCTCTATGCATAATCTCAACCTGCTTGAGCATATCTTTGGGCCTCATCTTTTGCATTCTTTGGTCCTGCATATCCATCTCCTCTTGTTGTAGCCTGAGAGCTACTTGTGCATCATGTGCTTCTTGAGCCCTTTGCTGTTCAGGAGTTAGATGCTTGTATTTTCTCTTGGGCTGTTCCACCATGATACCTTTTCCTTTGTCTTTTGGATCCACTGCTGGTGCTGGTTTCGCTTTAGATGCAGGTTCTTTGATTGTAATCCCCTTCTGAGCTGGTTGCTTTCTGTTCTTTCTAACAAAAGTTTGAGTAATACTCTTAGTAGGGGATTGACTTACAACAGTGGGATCAGCAATGGCAGGGGAAACTTTTGAGGCAGGGGCTTCTTCTGGATTGCCCATGGTGAGCAATGTTTGAGCAATATCTTTGGTTGCACTCCCCTTGTCACTTCCCTTATCAGCACTTCCTTTCTCCATCCCTTTCTGAGCACTTGTTATCTTTCCATGTACCCCACCAGGATATGAATAGTACTCAGTAGACCCCTCTGTATTTGGAAATTCCTCCCCTTTGGAAGCATCCTCATCTGTTGAAAGAATCAGTCTGGGCTTTCTCCTCCCCTCAAGAGTAGCAAGTCTGGTTTCCAAGTGAGTGATAAGCAGGCCTTGCTTTTTGACATCTTGTACCAGTTGTGCATTCTGCCTTTTCAGACTCATACACATTTTCGTCAATTCTAAATTAGTCAAAGGTTGCATACTGCTCTCAATCCTAGAAGGGAATTTCTCCCCTTTTTGGATATCATGGAGTGAGGGAGAGGACTTATTGATGGTGTCACTGTCCTGCTCACCCCTTGAGGATGAGACAGTAGTGGCAGCCAAACCCTCAGGTTGCTCCAAACTCTTAGAGACTCTCCTCTCTGCTGCTTGTGAAGATCCACCAGGCAAGGGAGACCTGGCAAACCTGGATTTTGAACGCCTTTCTTGTTGTGGATCAGCAGGTGGTAGGTTCTTGGCAGGGGAATCAGACGGTTGGTGTTTGGCTGTTTGATTCTTGGCTTCTTCCCGTCTGATTTGGTCCATCATAATTGAAGTGAGTGGAGTGTTTTTGCCAGAAAACAAGGGTGATGGTGCAAGTAGTGTGGTGAAGAGTTTGGTGGTGTGTTGGGTTGCTGAAAAATAGTTTGTGTGTTTAATTGGACCATGATCACTCATATTCAGCAGAATTTCTATAAACCTTGGATACATACAAAACTTTGAGGTGCTTGAAACATTTTTAACCATTCCTTTAAAAATCATTTGAGAAAAACAATACTTCCTCCCTGTTGCAAAGCAGATCAGGGCAGAAGCTATCTCACTACCAACTTCATTAAAAGCAGTGGTTTTTGGTGACAAACATTGCATAATTGTATGAATCAAATATTTCCAATGAGGGGCAAACTGGCCTTTAGCAAACTTACATTTTTGATTTTTAGAAAGTTTGTACCCCAATTTAACAAGACCTGCAAAAATTTCAGCCTCAGAAAAGTTGGTTATCCCATCCTCATCATCAAGGAGAAGATTCTCCCTGATGGAGGCAAGTGTAATCACCTTGGAATGACCATCAACTGTGCTTTGAATTATAACCTCTCCATTCACTGTTTTGGTCATGACTTTTGACCAGAACTGTTGAATGTGTGAGGTATAGATTCGAGGATTGATGAGAAGGGCCACTCTAAAGTACGAAGACTTTAGAAAGGCCACAGCATCAGCAAACTCTGCTGGTTCATCATGAAGTAAAGCGATTTGGTTATGATTAGGAGAAATTTTAAGAGTCATGATAAAGTTTGAAAATAGTTTGAAGGTTTATAAAGATGAGAGGTAAGTGGGATTAAGTCGAGAGAGAAAGATGGACCTGCTGGTGAAGGGAATTAAGTTTTTATAGGCGAATTGAAGAGCTGTGATTGGACCAAAATTTTCAAATTGCAAAAATATCAAAGATAAATCTTGATAAAAAATTAATATATTTGAAATAAAAAGGAAACGATTACCAATCAGCGAAGAAAGCGCCTTAAATATCTTTTAAAAACAATAAAATATTCCCTAACCAAAAGTTAAGCTAGCAGGCCCAACGGCTATGAACAGGGTAATGGTATTGTCGGTCAACGGTCAAACAGGGGAATGTTATGATAGCAGGGGAATGAAAAGATAAAAGCAGGGGAAACATTCCTAGGGGTATTGGACTAGTCATGGAGAGACCAATGCTAACTAGCTCTGCTCTAATGCACACACTTATATACACAAGATAGATACATAGAAACTCAAGAGTCCTCTATTCAGCAATGGTCCCAATATAAAAAGTCAATACATAAGTCCCCCTACACCAGGTTACCCAAGAAAACGTGCATACCCCAGTCACCATCCCAACCTTGTCCCTTTTCCTATGGTCAGTCAGTCTGGGCAATGTGTGTCACACATCTGTATTTGAACAACAAGCTGTTTTAATAGAGAAATGTAAGCACGCACTACAGTGCCTCTTGATGCCTTTGTTAATGCAGAAAGAGTCCAGTTTCTGATTTCTGAACTCACCACCATTGTCTGATCTCATGGTGACTACCTTCATGCTTTTTGATAGTTCAATTTGATTGATGAACCCAATGAGTACATCAGCTGTGTCACTCTTCTCAAATAGAAAGAATGTCCATGTGAACCTTGAAAAATCATCAGTAATCACTAAGCAGTACCATTTCTTCATTATGCTTGCCACAGAAGTAGGACCAAAGAGATCCATATGCAGTAGTTCCAATGGCTTGGTGGTGGACATACTTGTTTTTGATTTGCAAGATGCTCTGTGTTGCTTCCCTTTCAGACATGCAGCACAAGTATGTTCATTGGCAAAGGACTTGGAAGGAAGACCATGAACCAGATTATACTTTACTAGTTTGTTCATGTTCTTGAAATTAAGATGACCAAGTCTTCTATGCCATTTCTTACATTCATCTACTGACGCTTTGGCAATGAAACATGTTTCATTGTCTTGGAGAGATATGTCCTTGAGATCAATTGTGTACATATTCTTCTGTCTTGGTGTTCTGAGTACAATAGGAGTGTATTTTGGCAAGACAAAATCCTTTCCTAACACCAAGCATTCAGTGTCAGTAAACAAGACAAAATTCTTGTTATCAGTCATCTATGACACACTGAAGAGATTGTACTTGAGTTCTTTCACCAAGTAGACATTGTCAAAGGTCATCCCATTAGTGACAATAGTTCCTTTTCCTGTTATAGTTCCATGCCCATCTCCAAAAGAAACACCATCATTGTCATGCAGGGGCACAAAATTAGACAAGTAAGCTTTTTGTCCAGTCATACTTCTTGAGCATCCACTATCCCAATATGCTCTATCATCCCTTGTCTTCTTTGTCACCTGCAAAAAGAAAAACAAATTAGTTTTTCTTGGGGACCCAAGCCATCACAGACTTGGATCTACCTCGTGTATCAATGTAGGATAGCTTATCAAAAACTAGAGATACACCATTAGATTGAGTACCCCCATTTGGGTGCCCAAACCCAACGAGTTGAGGCTTTCACAGCTTTTCCCCATCTTCCCATGTTCCTAGAATACACAACTTTGCTAGCAGAGGATACCCCAGTTTTAGCAGGGGAATTTCTATGCTTAGCAGAGGAAACCCACCTTTTATTTTGGCCTCTAGTTATGTGTTGGTAAGGTCTAGAGCCAGATCTATATGCAGTATAAGGTGTTGGGGTGGTCACAGAAGTGTTGGGCTTTGAGTGAACATCATTCTCCTTCCTAAGGGCAGGAACAACATATTTATCAGTCACCCTATTTCTTAAGGCAGGGGCAACGTACTTGGCAGGGGAAAAAGATTTTGCCCCTGCATTTAGAAGAATGGTTTTAGGTTGCATATCCTTTAAGGGATTTGCAGCCACCATCTCCATTGGTGCCTTACACTCTTGATAAGTGTGCTCAAAGCTGCCACATGTGAAGCAGGGCTTGGTATTGATCACAAAGTCTTCTCCTAATTGATGAGACTTTTGGTCATTCCAATTTCTTTGATTACCTCTGATATTCTTGTACATGCCAACATATTTAATGGTAGACTTAGGGGACTGTGACCTGGTCTTAGATTTGGGAGAGCTACTCTTAGTGCTAGAATTGCTGCCAACAATTCCTTCTCTTGAAAATCGAACAGGGTTATCAATTTGTTTTAAACCAACCTGTTCCTTTTCAGCATCCCTAATAACACTAGTTTTAACTAGAGACTCTTCTGTTTCAAGATTATTAGGTATATAAGCACTCAAGTCAAACTCAATGTCATCCTGTTTTTCAAAACAAGGGAGACCAGTCCAGGATAGGTCTTTTCTAGGAAAAGGAGCATGAATGTTAGCAGGGGGTGGTGGTATGGTAGCATGCATATTTTTAATTCCAAACCCTGTTTTGTCCCTAGGAGATTGACCAACTTCAACTGCTTTGGTTAAATCTTTTGAAGCTTTTCCAAATTTTTCAACAGTTTCCTCATCAATCTTTTGGTTAGCTTTAAAAATTTCAATTTCAGCAGTCAATTCTTTTATAGATTGGTTATTCTCCTTGGTATCTCTTTCTAGAATCACATTGTGATCCCTATAATCACTTTCTCTTTGCTTAAACTCTCTTATGGTGGACTCTAACTGTTCTAAAGCACGTTTATAATTATCAAGATCATTATCACAATTGATATAGTCAGCTTTTAACTTCCTGATTTGATCATTCAGAGATTCAGTATTTTTCCTACAAGCTTTAGTACAATATGAGTCATCATATACCTCATTGTCAGAGCTGGAACTTGACATGGCCATAAGTGCAAAGTCTTCTTCCTTTTCCTCAGCAATCAAAGCTTGATTTCTTTCCACATTCTCTGTCATAGCACTCCAGTCCCATCCACTTGCTCCATCTATCCCCTGCATGGCTACCATGGCATTAGCACCAGAATCATCATCTCTTGTTTCCTTTCTGTAGCTATTTCCAGTCTTAGGTCCTCTGCATTCCCTGGCAAAATGACCCTTCTTACCACAGTTGTAGCATTCGACTTTTGTTTTATCAAACCCAGCCACATCAGAAGGATTAATTGAGATCTTCTTCCCATATTTCTTGTAGAACCTATTGGCTCTCATGCTGAGTAGAGCCATATTCCACTTGATATCCATCTCTTCTAGCCCTTGCTTACTGATTTGACTTAGATCTTCATGTAACACAGTAGATCCTTGTGGCCCTTGAGATGCTATAAAAGCATAAGCAGTATCAAGGCTGAATGTAGCTGGTCTTTCTTCATCATAGGAAGGTCCAGACCTGGTAACAGGGGAATAGGTAGCAGGGGCTACTTCAATTCCACTGTTCTTGGAGATTCCACTGCTTTGTGATATGAATGCCATGTTAGCAGTGGAATCAATGAATCCACTTGAGTTGGTGGGAATTGTTCCTTTTGATTTCATCTCATTGACAACTGGTTCAAAAACTTTTAAGTTATTATATATGTCGTCAATGTCTTTTTCGTCCAAGTCATCCTTATTCTGCCAAATTGCCTTATAGACAAACCATTCTTTCTGCAGGCTGTTAAGAAACCTGGTATTCACCTGCTCTTTTGATACCTCAATATCAAAGAATTCTAACTGAGCCACCATATCTTGAAGCCTATTGTAAATAGCTCCAATTGATTCATCACCAATTGCTTTGAAAGAAGCAAAATCATTCAGCATTTGATTTTTCTTCTTCTTCTTTGTGGCTTCATTTCCTCCAAAGGTTTTGCCTATGGCTTCCCATAGATCCTTAGCTGTTTTGTATTTCCTGAATCTGAGTTGATGTCTGTCAGGTAGAGCCAACAGCAATGAGCTGTGAGCCCTGACATCATGCCTTCTAGCTAGTATCTCCTTATCACACAGAGCAGGAGATTTCTTCTTGTCCTTACCTTTGGAACTTTCACCTTTTTCTTCATCCTTGCCATCATCAACCACCATTGTTTTGGTGAATTGATCACCAAACTCTATGATTTCCCAAAGTACATAGTGTTTCATTTTCAGGTATTGTTGGATTCTGAATTCCCATAATTCAAAGTTTTCAGGATCCAACATGGGTAACTTGAGGTTATTGTGGTTGTTGCTGTTTGAGGATGAGTCTGAAGACATGTTTGCTATGAGGATTTTGTTCTTGATTTAGACAAAGTTTCTCAACAAGCTCTGATACCACTTGTTGATCCCAAAGTCAGATCTTAAACCTTAATAGCTTGTTTAAGGGTTGTGATAGAGAGAAAGAATTCAATCTAACACTAGAGAAACTTTGCAAAGCAAAGTACCTAAACAAGATGCGGAATATAATGTTTAGCACAAGAATAAATGTGATTGAAACGTTGAACTTTAATATATCAAAGATATACGAATACCCTAGAATGGTATTAGGGTTTACAAAACCTTAAAGTACTATAATGAAAGACAAATGAGAAAAGACACCCTTTGCATGATAACCTAGTGAGTCCTTTTATAGCCACAAGGACTCACGTACAAGATTACTACTAACAAACTATGGAAAGTATTAAGGAATAATAACTGAAACGCGTAAAAATCTATTCCATGTTTATCTTTGACAGCAGGACCTTTGACTTCAGCAGGGGAACCAATCCCCCTGCCTTTGTTATTTAGCAGGGGGAACTTACTCTAGCAGGGGTACAAATAAT
Organism: Glebionis coronaria; assembly: GCA_025667525.1. Taxonomy (NCBI): domain Eukaryota; kingdom Viridiplantae; phylum Streptophyta; class Magnoliopsida; order Asterales; family Asteraceae; genus Glebionis; species Glebionis coronaria. The sequence continues at coordinate 540,237,921 of CM046880.1, forward strand.
CAACTAGCAGGGGAAACAACTAAGCATAGATTTATTCCCAACATACATGATGAACAATTCCCAAAAGCAACCGGTATTAAGGACTAAGTCCTTCGATGATGCAAAATACCGGGATCGAAGATGGCGTCCTCGTTTTCATTGGATAAACAAACCAACGCCACTTCAACACGTGCCAAAAACCCAAAGGGTTTGAAGAAAAGAGATGAGAAGAAAAAGGGTGGGACAAATGGTGGGGTAACATAATGAGCTACTCGAGGTAGACTCACACCAAGCAAACGAAAGTATTTTTCATATATTGAATCGATGGAAGACTGAGATTTCCCTTTACAAGCAATTCCGGGATCGAATATCTCGTCCTCGGTGGAGAAAGGTAAGGGAACATAAGGGGCTTCCCCCACACTAAAACCACACAAAGCATCGTCAGAAGGAGTAGACGAGCTTGTATCACTCAAAACACGTGGTGATGACGGAGTTAGAATTGTAGAAAAATCTTTTCCTTTTTTATCTTTAAAAATCTCCTTATGAAAACCCGTTTTGATTATGTCGAAAACATTTGGTGTTTCTAAGACCATGTTAGGCACACTAAAAATTCTCACATTTAAGTTGCTTTTTGGTGGCGGTAAGTTCTCAAAACGTTTATCAACAAAGAACACCTCCCCATCGGGGTCAACATATTCGTCATCCGAAAGATCTTCTGTAAGAACTGGCAACTTATCAACACTTTTCAAAAATGAATGTTCGAGGTGAGGCGAAAGATCTTTTGATTCAAGGATTGGCGGTTCCTCGATTGTAGGTTTAACACTCATAACCTCCACCAGCGGGGGAAATGGTAAATTGTTTTCTTTGACAATTCCTAAAACTCTTTGTGAAAATTCTTTGCAAACGACATCGATTGAATCAACATGGTTCAAAGTTGCAATAGAATAGACATGAGAAAGCTTGGAGTTTTGAGTTGCATTTATGACAAGTTCTTCCTCATTGAAACGTAGAGTGATTTTCCTTGCATGTACATCAATAAGTGCTCTCGACGTATCCAAAAATGAACGATCCAAAATGAGAGGAACTTTAGGATCCATAGGAATGTCTACACCGATAAAATCCACGGGATAGTAGAACTTTCCAACTTTTACGAAAACGTCTTCGGTTACTCCACATGCGAGAATCGTAGAATGATCGGCCATCTCGATTGACATTTTCGATGGAGTAAGAGCCGGAAGTGATAGCGATTTAAATATCTCAAGAGGCATCAAATTAATACTAGCACCAAGATCGGCCAAGGCGTAGCATTCCTCCATATCTTGAATACCACACGGAATAAAAAATTTACCGGGATCACCGACTTTTTGAGGTATGTGGTTAAGAAAAACCGATGAACAACTAGACACTTGTTGTAATTTCCCTTTGTTATTCAACATACTTTTGAAGTTAGCTGCAAATCAAGGCATCATGATTAAAGTGTCGGCAAAACTTATATTAAAATGCATATCACGAAACATTTTCATAAAAAGCTCATATTGATAGTTGTTACGTTCTTGTGATTTTTCCTTGTTTCGTCTTGATGGGTAAGGTAAGGGTGGTGTGGGTTGGGGCATAGGCATCGGCCTTGGAATCTCGAGTTCCTCAATTGGTATTGGTTCAACCGTAGGTGTGGTATGAGCGGTACTTCGTGGGCTGTAATATGCTCCTTTTCGACCATCACCTCGGGCTCTTTCTCGATTTCCTTCTCCATAGAAGTACTAGGACGAGAGATTGGTTCCTTGAAAGTTTTACCACTACGAGTAGTAATAACCTTCATTTCTCCCTTCGGGTTTGCAATGGTATCACTAGGAAGACCACCCGAGGAAGAGGGTTTACACATGATTGGTTCAAACATTTTAGCCATTCGATCTTAAAATTTTGATTGCCTTATATCCGTTTTTAACAACTCTTTCTTAATCTCATGTTGACCTTGTTCCATCTTTTTCTGATTTTGTTGAAGACGTTGAACGTTCCCTTCCATTTTATTAGCATGAGTTTTCAATTCATTAGCAAGTTCGTTTTTAAGCTCGTTTTTTAACTCGGATCTTAAGCTAATCATCTCACGTTGCATGTTATCAAACTTAGCATCATTTTCTTTTGCATAATCCAAAAATTCTCCATTAAGATTTTTAGTGTGAGCATTTTGAAAACCTTGTGTAGTGTTTTGAAAATCACGGTTTTGGTTTTGATTTTGAACTTACCCATTCCCACTTTGGTAATTACCCTTGTTGTAGTTACGTTGATTGCCTTGATAACAACCACTTTGATTGTTGTTTCGATAGTTGTTAACATTTTGATTTTGGGGAGCTTGATTTGGGCAGAAACCTTGGCCGTTTTGGTTGTAAGTTCCCGTTGCTACGTAAGCACTCGAAGTGTTACCACCCGTGGTAATGCACTCGGAAAAATCATGAGCTCCACCACAAGATACAGAACTTTTTTCAACCGCTTTAACGGATGCGGAATTAAAAGCATCTTGTGCTTTCCAATGTGTCATAAGCGTCAAAAATCTATCGAAAAACCGATTTATCTCATTTGCTTCATCATGTAAGGCATTCATGTTACGAGACGATGAGGATGATGATGAACCCATATTGGCAACACTCGGTGTGTTACAAGGGTTATAAACCTTAGATCTATTCTCGATAATCTTTAAAGCTTCATCGGTAGTTTTGCACAAAAATTACCACCCGCGGCGGCATTCAAATAATCTCGTTCATGATCGTTAAGCCCATTATAAAAAGTATCAATTTCATGCAATTCCGAAAAATCATGGTGAGGACATTCATGTAACATTTCCTTAAATCGTTCCCATGCCATTGAAAAACTTTCATTATTACGTTGTGTAAACCTTGAAATCTCATTTTTCAAATGTGTTGTCTTAGATGGCGGAAAAAATTGGTTCACAAACTTAGAAACGAGATCATTCCATGTCAAAATCGAATTTGGCGGTTCTTTCTCGAGCCAAATTTTTGCGGGTCCATCTAATGAGTATGGAAACAACATCATCTTAATGGTGTCATGTGGAACATCCTTAAACTTGCTTGTTGCGGTGAGACGATTGAAATTCCGTATGTGATAATGCGGGTTGTCTTTTTCGTTACCTCGAAACTTGTTTGCTTGTAGCATCGATATTAAACCCGTCTTTATCTCGAAATTCTCCGCAAGGATGGCGGGAATCACAATAGCTTCTCCAAAACCCTCGGTGGGTGCTTGAAGCAACTCCATCATAGTACGATTAGTCATGGCGACTATTGGTTCTACAACGGGTTCGACAATTGGAGGTTCTTCTTCAATCAAAGGTCCTTGGTTTTGACGACGTTTGCGAGCTCGTTTTGCTTAATTACGAGTTTGCATAAACGTGACGTAGAACGTGGAGGTGAGCAAAGAAGATTCTTTTGGGTGTTTTGTTGATTTTCAATTTTTTTGTGTTTTTGATTGTTTTCAATTTTTTTTTTTTGATTTTGTGTGTATTTGTAGACAACAATCTACCAAATCGCTCATCGAATCAAACTCTTGATTAAAGGAGCCTCAAAGATTGAAAACGATCACGTGGAGTGAACGCCTTAGATTGACTTTAGAACTTTGGTGAAAGCCAAATTGTTCAAGAGGGTTTAATCACAAAGAAACCAAGCAAATATATATGATACGTAATAATACTTTGGACGGCAAAACCCTCGATTAGCCTTCAATATAAAATACTCACAAGTGAACGGGGGGAATGAGGTGGCGCGAAGCACTTAAGTACCTAGCTTCCCTTTAACGGCTTTTTATAGCACGTTGCCTATATATTCACCTTATAGTTCGTATTTTTCAAAATCGAGCTCCTCGAAAGTATTTATTTATTTTTGCCTTTTTCTTTTTGTTTGAGATCCGAATACAAAAATTAGGAGATCAAATCCCAATTAAGGGTGTGTTTTCACACTTTTGGAGATATTTTGTATCTGTTGTGATACATATACAATATAGTAATAATAATTCACAAGAAAAACGAAAAACCGATAATAAGTGTTAATAGATTTCTATTTAACACAAATACTATTTATGGTTAGATATTAAAAACAAAATGGACAAATTAATCACGACACACCTCCCCGGCAGCGGCGCCAAAATAATTGTGGTATAATACGACCTTTTAGGAAAAAGGCGTAAAAGCGGTAAGTATTAAGTGTCGATTAATTAAAATCAATCACTAATGACCCAAAGTGAAAGTTCGTTTCCCAAGGAGGTTTATTGTGTGTGAATAATTCGTAATGATTTTGGATTAATATGAGAAAAAGAAAAGATGAGAAGTTAGAATGACGGATACGTTAAAATTACACTACAACGATAAAACGAAAAACCGTGAAAAGTGACAAAATAAAAAATTAATTCTAAAAACTCACAAAAAATTACCAAAAATAACTAAAAATGAAATAAGAGCTTACACATGATCAAAACTTTTTCAAACCTTTTATTTAATTAAATATTAATTTTTAAATGCTAATTAAAGCCCTAAAAATCAAAATAATTAACAAAAAGCCCAAATTAGGATATTTCAATTTTTAAAACTCTAAAATGACTTAATTAAACTAAAAACTGTTTTTATAAAACTTAAAACCAATTAAAACTATTTAAAATGATTAAAATCTAAAAGTAAATATTAAAATAATATTAAAAATTCAAAAATTATAAAAAATTCTAGAACATGCAAACTAGTTTATTTTAACCTAAATAATCAGAAAGTGAAAGTGAAATTACCAAAATACCCCTATTGGGCCCCTAAATGGGCTAAAAACAAAAACAGTCCAATATAATGGGCTTTTTAGCCCAATAAGCCAAAAATCAACCAAATAAGCTGAAAAGTTCGAGTCAGACTCAAAATTTAATAAACACAAAATCTAAAGGCCCAAAAGCTGAATATGAGCTTATCACAGCTTAAATGACCAACAACTTATTCTTAATGGGCTTTTTAGCCCATTAAGCTATAAGCTAATGCCATAAGCTCTAATTTGACACACAACCTTCATTTGGGATACTAAAGAGATCTGTAAAAAGAAACTTTGAAAAAGCTTAACCAATAAGCCAGAAATAAGCCAAGTATGATTTCACTAAAAGATAAAATAGTCGACTTAGAGATTTAGACCACTTCAGAACTTGATTTAATTTGCAAAAGACTCTAAATGACTTAATTAAGACAAATCAATCAAGAAAAATCCAATAAGCTAAGCCAAATAAGCTGAATAAGACAACAAGCACTTATGAAAAAGTCAAATAAGTTGGTTATCTAGTCAAACCCTAAAGTCAAAAGCCCAAAAGCTCCAGAATGATTAAATCGGTCGAATGAGGGAGACTGATTACCAAATCCAAGTTGTTGCAAGTTTCAATAAGCTGATATGGCTTAATAATAAGCTGAACCAATTTTAACACTAACAGTGGCAACAAGCAGTGGGAAAGGAATTCCCACTGCTGCTTAAACAGACTTGTTTTTGGCTTGATTTCAGGCCTTTCTTGTTTAGTATTTTTTGAACAAAGGGCACCCCAATAAGCTTTGGCTTATTGGGATTCAACAGAAACAAGAAAAACACCAAGTCCTTCACATAAATCACACAAAATCAAGCAATCAAGAGTTACTGAAATGCATACAGGTCTGGCAATGTTTTGCTGATATGATTGGTCACCAAATGAATTTCAAACCAACAGATCTTACTCAAATAACCACCAAAACACAAAATAGCTATCAGAAATCCTAAATGAACATAAGATCTAACAGATTCCAAGATTTAATACCATAAAACACTAAAACAAACTAGTTATACCTTGTTGAACATTTTTTACTGTTTTTATGCTATCACTTGAAAACTTTGTTTAATACCACAATACTTAAAACAAAGGACTACAAATGCTTTAAACCAACATATAGGGTGAGTCTAGACTGTTTTATGCCAAAGGCTGTGTCACCCAAACCTTGACACACCCAAACCCAAACACCCCTTTATGATTCATTACAAGTTTTTTTCAAAGGACTTGTTTTATAAACACCAAAAACCAAGATCAATCCAACTAATAACAACAAGTATCAGTCAAATAACAAGTTTTAACCAAGAACAACACCGATTCATGAACACATGCTCATATTCATCACATAACATGAAAATATGCAGAAAAGTAAAAGGGATTAGAAACGTGCACCTCCAAAACACACATCCATGCTTTGGATTGTTAGAGCTCAAGTGGTAGCAGAACAACCACTAGCTTCCAAGAGCTGCTAAGATCAACAAATGTAAATCAACATAAATAACAATATTATGACCACAATTTTTTTCTTTTCTTAAAAACTTGTCACAAACTTGAGATGTCAAAAACCTTTCAAACACAAACGAATAATTGGAACTCAAATTCAGCTAAGAAGGACACCAACTATATTAATAATAAAGGAATTACAAAACTTTTTAAAGAAAATACCAACTTTTTATTACATAAAAGGAATTACAAAATTCTTAGCTAAAATCTGGAACAAAGGGATCACCACAAGTTAGATCTCCTTTGATAGTGCTAATGATTGAGATTACAATGTAGAAAAATGTAAAACCCTAAGCTATGAAATTCCACTATTGCCCTTTGAAGCTTCCAGAATCGTATTTGGTTGTTGACAGCTTGTTTGGAGAGATCATGGACGTCCCTTTTGTTCTTGGGGACCAAGGAATACCTTTGGTTTGTTGATCTTGCCAAGTCACTAGTCCTTGCCATGTGGCTTCTTGTAAATGGTACTTGTGGGGTCTTCCTGGTAGTGGAGATGAAGGTTTTATTATTGGGATATGATTCATGTGAGGTGAATCACACGTGACTACTCCCAATTTACTTTTCCCCTTTGTCTTGCTCCTTTTTGATCTTGGGTAAATAAGAACGGTGAATAGTGGTAACAATTGCTAGAGTAATTGTTAACCGCCTAATTTCTCGTTTGAATGTTTGGGATGTGGTAGTTTTGGTCCTTTGTTTTTGGTGAGAATTGTATATCAAGTTTATTCAGCTTACAAATCCGAACTCCGTTGTTATTAGTTTTTTTTTCTTAGTTTGGCCACAAAAACTTTATAAAAGGGATTTAGGGCTTGAATAACTTTAGGATAATTACACAAATGGCCCTTTTGTGTTTCAAAGCCATAGAATAAGGACCAAATGTGTAATATTCTTGAACTTCAAGGGTCTTCATTGGATGTTTGATATCTTGGAGGACTATTGTTGACAATTCTTCATTTATGTGGTACTAAACTTGCCAAATCTTCAAAGTTGAGGGATCATTTTGTAACTTTGACAAACTTAAGGGACCAAACTTGTAATTATGAATATACAAGGGTATTAAGTGTCATTTCTTCATTGATGAGGGATCATTCTTGTACATCTTCAAGTCTTCAAGATATATTCTTTGAGAAATCATGAACTAGGGCCCGGTTCATTGTGCGGCTTCGTTTTTCGTGTTCGTTTTTCCTTGTTTCTTGTGATCTTTTGTCTTTTTCACGATATCCATACCTAAAATACACAATTTAACAAACACAAGCATATATATGGTATTTTAATGACATTTATGCATTTAAAGCCCGAAAAGAACGATGAGCTCATGTATAAATGCCATCTCATCAATGCACATGTCATTCGTATTGTTGCCAATAAGCTTGAAGTTCATCCCCGTTAGTTGTGTTTAGGTTCTTTACTAACTTGACATCAGTAGCAAATCGGCTCCATTCTCGGGGTAGAGTGTTCAAGAACTTAGTGTTGACTTGAAATTGTTCAATCCTCATATTTTAAAGGTTCAAATCATTGAAAAATGTAGCAAATCTCCAATAATAGTCATGAAATGACTCCCTTGGAATGTATGAAAACCTATCAAACATATCATATAACTTACACTCTCGTTCCTGTTTGGACAACGAGATGCCTTACATCAAAGTACTAATTCGCTCTCATAATTCCTTTGCTATTTCATGATGACTCACGAGGACATAGATATCTGGTGAAACACCTTGGAGAATGATGTTGGTAGCCTTGACGTCACAATCTGCTTGAATTTGATTCACATGTGTCAAATCATTATATTTGTGAGGTTGAGTCACACCACCTTCTTCAATCATGCCCCGTTCTAATGGCCCGTTCAACACTGATTCAAGGATTATCCTTCCATGTGGTCGATTCAACATATATAGCCTCATACGAGTTTACCATGATTCATAGAGCTCTTTCCCGAGCATGGGTGGGCAGGTATCGGTACCCGAAAGAATTGACAAATCGGAAAGAGTCATCATTGATGAAATCACTCAATTTATCACTCTAAGTAAGGATTACTTTGTTGATCTAGCGGTGAAAGAAAGTAGTTTTGATTGTTGAAGTAAGAACAATACGGGTTTTTAAATTCGTGGAAAAACCGAGATAAAATTTGCGGGATTTTACAAACCAACAAAAAACCATAAAAATTCTCTAGTCCTTGTTTGTACAATGATTAAAACCTATAATACTCCTTATATCCAAATACACCAAAGTGGGAAATAGTCAATCCAATATCTAAAATTCGTTAAAATTCGAAAAGAACTAAGTCTTTATTTTGGTACAAGAGTTATTTTGGTATGAGAGTTATTTAGGTAGTTTTGGTATTGGAGTTATTTTGGTATATCTCTATTTCGGTATCCCTCCTATTTTGGTAACTGGTATTTCGGTACAATCTGCTCTTGTTATTTCGATAAAAATGCCAAGTATACATAAATTTTATGTCGGTAAAACTTCCCGGGAGCTTCGGAAATATCTAAAAACGTGCCAAACTTCAAAAATCGAGATTTTTGAGGTTTTCCGACGAAACGAATGGTATAAACAAGTTACCTAAATCAGAATAGAACTTAAATGAATAAATTTTATTGAATTTAGAGCCGAAAAATTTAAATCAAGATTTGTACTTGATTTAATTTTTTTTACCAAAAATCAATCCAAACAAAGTAAGGTTTTGTGTTTTATGCAAGACTATGAAACCCAAATGAATACTAAAACAATAGAGATGTTTTAGATGAAGATTTTAAGCATAAAAACACAAAAAAATATTGATTCGTGACTATATGTTGATATATAACACGAAATCAAGAGTAACAATCACAAGAACAAAGTCAATCACCCCATGGATCTTGATACCTATTGTATAATATGGTAATCTTAATGAGAGAGTGAGGTTGAAGGTTTTTCTAAAGAGATAAAGTTAGAGAAAAGATAGAGAGAAAATGTGTGGAAATGATATTGAGAAAATAACCAACCAACACCCTCTCCATCAAAGGAGAGGGCTTTTATACCCAAACCCATGAAATGGGCTTAGGTCGTCGGTCCATGACATATCCATGGGTCGGGTTTGATTATAATGTTAATAATAACTAAACTACGAGCCCGTAATGCTATCGTTGGAGTGACTGATTCTTCGAACGGTAGAACCGTATTTCCAACAAAGCTTTTATTGGAGCTAAAGGAGAAAACATCTTCTGAAAAGGCCAAACAAAAAGGAGCTGGCGTTGAGCAACCTCAAGAAGTTGAAGCTGCAGAGGTTGAGCAAGTCAAGGACACAGAAGTTGAGGTTGCACAACCAAATGAAACAGAGCAAGTTACTGATCCACCTATAAAGACAGAAGTTGAGGTAGAATAAGTTGATAAAGAGGCTGAGATTTTTGAACCTATAGAAAAAGGTTTAAATTGAGAGACCAAAAGAGAAGGGCATTGTAATTCCTAGAAAACAAAGTGAAGAGGAACAAACTTTTAGATTCAAAAGAAAATTGCCAAAAGTTGACCCTAAAGATAAAGGAAAGAAGGTCTTGGAATCTAAATCAGTGAATGAAAGTGATTCAGATAGCATTGGAGGTGAAGAGAATATTTTTAATCAAATGTCTCATGATAAAGAAGTTGCACTAAAAATGCAAGAAGAAATGAGATTTGAAGAAGAGCAAGAAGCCTTTTTTAGGAAGAAGACTTCAAGAAGAAACTTCCATCATGGAGTATGATGAGATTCAAGCTAAAATTAATGCAGATGCAATTCTTGTTGAAGGTATGCATGTTGATGAGATAGAAAAGTATGATGATGAAGAGAAGCTGAGACTGATTATGGATTTGGTCAGAGAGCAGAAAAGGCACCTAGCTGCACAAAGGGCTGCTGCTAAGAGAGTAAAGCCACCAACCAAAACATAGATGAAGAGCCAAATGATCACCTATCTGAAACATGTTGGACCCTTCAAACATGCTCAAATCAAAGGGATGACGTTTGATGAGATTCATGCTTTGTATGAAAAGTACAAAATGAGTGTTGAAGATTGAGTTCCAATTGGTTTAGAAAGAGATGAACAAGCTCTTAAAGAGATGAATGAACAAAGAAGAGCAATAACTACCCCCAATGATACACCAAAGGTACTTGAAGAGCCTAAAAGTACTTTGACTGACAAAGGTAAAACAAATGCAGAGAAAGCTATAGGATTCAAAGGTACCACATATGATGAACCAACGGTATAAGAAGAGGCAAAACTACCTGATGAAAGTGCTTTGGATGAGGGAAAGGTTGTTGAGGAAGTTACAACAAAGGAGGAAAAGGTACCAGAGGAGGGTACTTTAAAAAGAAAGGCTAAAAGGCAAAATAGCAAAGCAAGGAAAAGGGTAAAAAGGATGCCCGAGGATGATAGTGATGATGAGCACATAAATTGCTAAAAGATTATTCCAGAAGATGACTATTTGTTAAACACTGAGGCATTGACAACTAGATTTTCCATATTTTGCTGGGAAGCTACTGTGAATCAAAATCTCAAAACAAATATTTCTACATAGCTAATGGAACATGTAGGTATATTAAATGGTTGGAAGATGTTTTGCATTTACTTGAAAAGCATGATATGGAGGAACTATATGATGCAGTAAAGGTAGGATATGGGACAGACCACAAAGGCTAGGAGTTATTCTAAGAGGAGAATTAGAAGTTATGTTTGACACTCCTAACAAGTATAATGTAGATTTTTGGTAAGGTCAAGAGACATGGATTTCTACACGATGGAAGCTTTATCAGTCATGTGGTGTTCACACCATAGAAGTTGAAAAGGTCACCTACTATCTACTACAAGAAAGAAGATATCCTTTCAAAAGAGTGCTACTTGAGAGGTTATTAGACATACAGTTAGAAGTTTCTAAAGAATAAACAAGTGCACTAGATTTAATAAGATTTTAGAAGCATCAAATTAAGGAAGTTGAGAGGGATGAGGAGGCTGAAAAGGATATGTAAGTGTTTGTCTTATCATCATCACCATAAATGGTAATTAGTTCACCATGTTTAATAGGCGTAACAACTGGCTACTCCATAAGAAAACGACTTTGGTAAAGACACCTCAAATCCGTTCACAACTGATAGTTTGCTAAAAACTATATGGTTCTTAGCTCACCATACTTAATTGTAAAGAGTTGGCTAGTGAAAGAGCAAACAGATCTAGGTAAAGACAACTCAAATCTATTCATGGTTGAAAATTTACCAAAAACTTGTAGGGTAATTAATGCACCTTGTTCTTTGATGAATAAAGCATTTGCTATTCCAGAGCAAATGACTAACTAGTAAAGAATTATCAAATTTGTTGACGGCTAGTGATTTGCCAAAAATCACAATGCCAATACAGATTGGAAATATTGCTAACTGTCTTATGCAGGTGATGTTATTGTGATTGTTGTCCAAATGTTGCAGTAAAGAAATTATTTTCAAGATTCCTATACCCAAAGAACCAAGTATTAAAGATAAGGATGATCTCCACACAATTATAATTTTAGAGTTCATCATACCAGAAGAAGGAAGTTCTGAAGGGTATTTGAATACATTCTCTTGGTGTGCTATTTATTTGAAAATGACAATACTTCCCCTATGTAAGACCCAAGTCCCGCCCATCCATGTCGCGTAACTTGTATGCGCCTTTTCCCAAAGCTTCTGTCAATATGTAAGGCCCTTCCTACTTTGGTCCAAGTTTGCTTGTGTTCTCTACGCGCCTTGCTTCGTTAGCACGATATACAAAGTCACCGATTTGAATGAGACTCCTTGGACTCTAGCATCATAGTAGCCTTTCATTTTTAACTTTGCCTTGGCCTCATTAATTGAGGCCAACTCCCGTTTTTCCGTTAACAAATCCAAGTTTACCCGTAGTTCCTCATAGTTTATAACGACATCCACTTCCGCTGTGCGAATCGTAGTACGATCTCGGCCAGGATAACTTCTTCTATACCATATGCCAGTACGCGTAATTAACATAAACTATATAAAGTTTTTTCCAAACATACAACTTAGGCTACGGTCCTAAGTGTCAACTATTACTGGAAGGGTACGAACATTCGAGCCGACAAAAAATTAAGTGTTTTAACACAACCAACAATGTTCGAAATTATAGCAAGTTAGTAGCGGACGACGAACTTTTTAGCTTCAGAGGAAGAGTGTTGGATGAGGAGTTCGTATGGTCCTTCCGGGCCTTCTCCATATCCTACAACATCCTAGTATCGCAAAGAGATTAGGGAGATGCATGAATGCTTGTTGTGTTGTACTGCGGGAGATGAGTCGCACCGGTTCCATAGGGTACACCTTACCCACGGGCACCCTTCTTCTGCGCTCCATGGGCATCGTGCACCTCCAATATTTCTCGTAGGGGAACCTCCCTATCAACCTTAAATGGGTGTAATTCATCACGCGATTGAGAAAAGATGGGTACCTTAAGCTGTGTCGGGCTAAGCCTCGTGGAGTAGTCAGATTCCGTGTCCACGCCCTCACCCATATGCCTCTCCAAGGTTAGACCCTCCATCACTTCGCTGATCGGCACGTCCTGGTCTGCTTCCCCAACCCCAAATGATGGAAGCTTACATTCTTTCATTAGCTTTATCGCGACATCAAGTTTATCTTGAGCAAGGAGGTCGTAGAAGGGGATCTGGTCAAGATTTTCCTTCAAAAGCTTCTCCCTATCTGCACGCTCCATGGTTGTGCTTTCCCCAACAGCCATGGCTGCGATCACGGCCTCCGCAAATGCATTCTTGACATTATCCGCCTCTAGCGCTCCCATAGCATCAAGCTGAAGTCCATGACGGATCAACCAGCGTCTTTCTACCACAACGGACATCAAACGAGGATACAAGTCTTCATCATATTTAGTACTTAGATGCTGCAGTCTATTGTCTTGATTATCCACCTTTGTTTGCATACTCGCACAAAATAGATCTATATCTCTAAAGAGCTTGTCCTTACCAGCCTTAAGGTTACTCATCGCCCATTGGTTACTAGCGAACAGTTGTTCCAACTTTCAACGTTCATGGGAAATGGTAACACGGAGGTCTGTTTTTTCCTTAGTCAAAGAATGAATAATTGATGCGTCCACCTGGGCTCTTGCTTCCTCAATTGCCAACCTCATTTGGTCCTAAGCCAGTTTTGTGTCTTTTTCTTCAAGGGCTTGGGCATGGCGGTTTTCGGTAATCTTTGATTGGTTGATCTGTTCTTAGAACCTTTTTTTAAGCGCGACACAATTGTCACATTGTGCGCCACAGCAAAGTTTACCTCATCCATGAGTGCCGCATATGTAAGGCTATCAAGAACTTGGGCCCATCCAGGTGGAATAAGATTGTCTATGAAGCTTTGACAGTCAATGCACCAAATAAATCAGATGATTTGGGCCCACACCAATTAGGGAGAAAGATGTCCTCATCAGTAGAAGCACTCTCCGCAGCAGTGGTTGTGGGCTTCTTAGCGTATAGTGCGACGACTACATGGCTGGGGGTAGTAGTCACCGTCGGGTTGGGTCTCTCAATATCATATTTATGTGTAGCAGAGTGTGAATTAGGTTATGTCACATACGAATTACCAATACAAAGTGATTAGGGATTGTGCGGTTACCTTTGTCTTCGGATCTCTGGTGGAGTCTTGGGGGGAGATTTAGCAAGATTTTCTTCAACATCCTTCTCGAACATGCGAGAAGGAGTGCGCTCTCTCTCTGTCATCACAGACGCAACGACGGATGGTTGACCAATCTCTATCTGCGCAGCTTTCTTGGGAGTTTCACGAGTATTCTTGCGCCTCGTTCTTGTTAAGCGTAAGATTGCCTCATCTTTTGCGTCGTACTCTTCAATGATAACATCCGCGCCCTCAGATATGTTCAGAGAGTCGAGACTGATATTGCTTTCTTCATGTTGTGGATGCGACTGTCCTTCTCCTAGAGCACTGCGGAGGGGGTAGGACTATGGATCCTTGTACTTCCATATCGAGTGTGCGACCACCTGTGGTTACACGCACAGGTTCTTCTCCTTCCGCCAAGGGGCGTAGTTGTACTGTCACGGTTTTTGGTTGGCGGCTTCTCACTAGTTGCAAGATATCCATTTCTGCAATCACAAATATAAAAAAGAAGTTCAGTTTATAATAAAGGGGACTAAAATACTTACAAGGCAAACAAAAGCGGAGAGATGATCACTAACCTTCGCCATCATGGTCATAAAATTGCGGGACCTTGTCCTCACGCACTATTGGTGTGTGACTTAACCCAATGTTGTATAAAAGCACCTCGAGGTAAGCTTGGATAAGGATGCGATTGCCGTTGATGACTTCGGCGTCGCCCACGTCGTACATGCCAGAGTGAGGTTTTACATCTCTCCTCAAAGTATCTTGAGTTAGGAAATCGATCTCTGAAGGAAATATGGTGCTATCAATCTAAAAAAATTTGGTGTTCCAGTTTTTGAGCGAGTCAAGTTTTTCTTCGTAGCACTGCCAGCGCGTTTGGAAAATGACACCCATTCGTTTTCCCATGACAGAGTGTAGAAAGCGCGAAACAGGTTTACAGTAGGGTCTATCCCTAGGACGCGCCAATTCATTTCAAAGTTTGATATTTTTGTTGCGCCTATACAATGCAGCTGAGAGAGGTGGATTTGGTGGTAAGTTAGAATATTTACAAGGAACTGCGATAGCGGGATACAATTGTTGGAAAATTCAAAAAACTTGGTGTATACTCCTATTTTCCCTTGTGGGAAACTTCCTATATGCGCTTGGGGAGCCGGTACCTCTGGGTGTAAGTTCATGGGAATATAGTGTTTCGACGTAAACTCGAGCAGTTCTTGCTTAGTGATACGAGAGGTGATTTCGGAGAGTTGTATTACCATTTCGAATTGGAACAAAAAGAGTGGATTCGCAGTCTGATTACTTTTTTGTTGGTTGATTCGCGCTGGATCTAAAGGATTGATAATGGCGTCTGGAAAGTTTTTATTGTGTGAACACAGTGAAACGAATATACTAGTATATATACCCATAGGGTTTACTGTTCATAAGCTAGGATGATTGTATCGTGTGTCCACTATCACAATAAGACGGTGGAAGATGAATCGACTTGCTAACGTATCATGCACTTTTCTCATTTCCTAAGAGAGTGGATGATAAGAGGAAGTAGGTACAGGTCTTGGCGAGATAATTTGAAACTTCTTTTCTACACTTCTCTTTTGTCACCAACTCAGTTTCAAGTGCGCATGTGTCTGTTTTATAGTCTAGTAACCGCGGCATGCCCTGCGACTACTAGACTAGGGGGACATGATGACGTATAGTCCCTAGTTGGGCTACAAGCCTGACCCATGGGTACTACCCGTATCCAATCAATTACGCATGGGTTGTGATAGAAAACGCTGAAGCCTACGAGGCCCAACAAGCCGATGTCACACGCGTGTTCATAGAAGCCGCACTTTGGTTGGACGCGGTCAGGGTTAAACAGAATTATAGTCTAACTAGGACTATGATTTGGCTAAGGTAAGATAATATACACTCTCCTTATTTAAGTCATAAGGATCTCGGTGTATATGGTAATTATCTCTTGCTTAGACCGCAAGATTAGGGAAGCCCAACCAGGGTTTTATCGGGTATATAAGGAACCCCCGTGTGGTTCCACAAAGGTACGATCAATTCAATACTCTAAATCCTCGCCGACTATCTCAACCAACCGATTACTTACTCTCACTCCATAGTCTAATCGTGGGATACATTCTCACGGTAAGCCTAACAGTGTTTGTTCTTTATAGTACAGTGTCTTCATACAAGTACACTTGGTGCAAGAGCCAGAGTCCTCAACACCCGAATTAAGTCTAATTCGGGTTAAGCACGTTCCATCCAAATTTTGTATCAACACTAATTATCTCACACAACAACAAATCCAGTAACAGGTCTCCTTCTAGAAGCAAAAGCATAGTTATGATTTGTGGTAGTTCTACAATACATAACATTGCTATGTAACTCCTCACTAGAAATGATAGCATAGGCAGTGGTCTTCTAGACAAGATATTAATTTTGATTTGCATATAGGTATTATCAAGACTCATTAAAATCACATTAGTTTCCTAAGTTGATATTGCTTTTTAAAATCATCATCAACATGACAAATACACCTAGGTAACTACACTAAAGCATCAAACAACTTTCACATAACACTCATTTATGATAATAATTAGCAATTGAAGAACCATTTTGGCTCAAACCATTGATTTTATGGTGCAAGTTAAAAGTAAGGCTAATGATTTGCACACCCAAATTTGATTGGGACACTCTAAACTGTGCATTAAACAGTTGTATTGTTGCTTTAACATATTGTATATTTGAGTTTCCCAATCAAAAAGTAGAGTGCTCAAATCAATTCCTTAAAGTAAGATAACTATCAACTCTATCATAAGTTTTCTTTAATTCATTTCAAACACATGAAGCCCTTTTAAAAACAATTGACCAAGATAAAGTTCTTCTGAAATAGGATTCAAAATCCAACCCATAACCACAACATTGACTCTATCTCACTGTCTACCAAGAACCTCATCATTATTAAGCATTCTATATGTTTTTCATTAATAAATTTCTAAATCAAGTGCATATCCCAAAATCAAACTTACAGTTACTTTATATTTAACAAATATAATAGTGAAATAAGAAAAGATTAGGATGTAAATGTGACAGGTGACTCAAATGAAGGTTACTAATAAAAGTAACATTATCACCCTCGAAATTAAGAGAGCCACAAACATCAAATTCATTAAAAGGCTACCATTTACGACCATGTCAACAAGAAATAAAAATCGTCAAATAATAATAACAACCAAAACAAGAAAGAAACAATCAGGGTTAGGCGACCAGATCAATAAGTGGATTGAGAAACCACGACAAGTTGAAGGACACAAACATAGTTGATCTTAGGGTATTAGTTCTCGGGTAACAAACAAAGTAAAAAAAATGCCCGTATAAAAATAATAACCCTTCACACCACAATCACAAATAAACCACCATTCAGACTCCAAAATTCTCAACAATTATGCCCTTTCCTTTCCTCTAATAATCTAATACAAACATTATATGACATAAAAAGATAAAAAGGTGGGAGAGGTGTTACAAAGCACGCAATCACCAATAACCCAACAAAAGACTTCCTTATCACACCTTGATTCACTAAATCAACATGCCACACGAACTGGAACCTTAATCAATCAAATTCCTTCGAAAACACATGAGATTTACTAAAATAAAGCATGATCTATCAATTAAACCACATTAATGTTAGAAAATATGTCAAACGGTTTGAATGAAAATTGATGGTCATCAAAAATACTAATGGAGGTTACAAACAAACTTAATGTTTGGTCAAATAAAAAGTTTGAATTAACTATGTGTTAATGAAACTCATTAGTACGTGTAATTGTACACATTAATTTGGTTGTTTTCTTTTATCTCCGGTTTCCTATATATTGAGAGACCTTTCCTCATTTCATGGAGACCAAGAAATACTACTTCCTCTCTTTTTGTTTATCTTGATTCTTCGTGGGTGTGCTCGTAATAGAGGGAATGCACTTTTTGTTCGCCTTGATAATCCGTTTGTGCTAACGGAGTTTTTCGTTGTTGTTGTATCCTGGGAGATAGACGTCCACGATCCTCAAGCACCGTGGAGAGGACGAATCTGTCTTACGGTAAGTGTAAGTATCACACGCCTCAACATTTTCCTTGTTTATGTCTTTGATTCTTCGTGTCCAAAAGATTTACGGTATGGTTTCTTCCTATATTTTATGTTTGATGCTATTTTTGTTTGCCTCTAGTAGCAATACATCTGATATATACAACAATCTTAACACATAATCTTTTTTGCTATTAGAACTTAATTAACAAAGCATGATAAGTTGAAATTATGTGCTATTTGTTCTCACACGATAAACTACCAATATATTGTTATGTTATATTTCTAAAATGATATATGAAGTATTAGTGTATTGATCATTTCAGTTAGTAATAAGTTTGTGGATGATGAATATTTCTTTTAATGTAATAAAAGATTTATTTTGTTTGATATTTTGTCTTTTTGAGTTCAATCAAGAGAAGGGATAATAAGTCATATATATTGTATGTTCTCATATATCAATTTTTGAACGAGCCTGTTAGATAAATGCATTTTGATTATATAATTTTCATTTCCTGGTTTTTGAAATTATGGTTTACGTTGATAAATGAAATACATGTGCCGAGTAGGAGCTATTTTGTTGAAGAATAGAACATGTAGTTTGTATATGGGCAATTCATATATTCTTTTTGAATGAAGAGGTAGGCTCCCAACGAGACTTGATTCATTTTGTTTTTAAAACTTTATTATTTGATGTATCGTCTTATATATCATTAATTAAATATTAATGTTGATAGTTAATATTCAATAATTGTAAATTACATATGAATGAATGTGTGCCGATCGGTTTAAGCTTTTAAGAAGTTACCGTCTCTCACTTTTGTTGTCATCATGCCTTACATTAATGTTGATAATAACGAATTAAGTGAAAATATTGAGAACTATAATATGGAAACTGAATTCTATTTACTTGTTTGTCAAACATATTCATTTCATTGAATCAACAAGGCTTGCACTTATCTTACCTATTTAATATTATGACACGATATCTGTTTGAGTAAATGACATAGGCTATAAGTCTTGTTCTTGTGGAATATGAGTACATGTGTAATTTGGGCCACAATGTGTCAGCTCTTTGGTGCAAATGAGTAACCTTATAATTATGAAGGAAATGATTGTTTGGAGCGTGTTTGGTTGTTATCTTGTCATGATATTGGTTTGTTTAATCGATATTGGTTTCATGACTTGAGATTAAACGAATTTTGCAGAATGCGAACTTTGGTGTTATTTGAAATCCAAAATATTTTTGTCATGATCACAGAATCGTATTAATGCATCGTTTGCATAGTAAATGAATGTGTTTCGTGCAAACTTGACTTTCGTTAAGTTTAAGCGTAAATGGATGAACCGCTCAATTAAAACTCTACTTTGGTATAGATATTTTTCTTTTTGGGACACATTGTTGTCCAAGATGTATTCTCACGAGAAAAATGTGTTTTTCTCATTGTAAACGAAAATTTTTAAACAAAATTTTTTATAATGACTAGATAAGAAATTAAACTTTATTTAAAGTTTGTACATAAAAGAGTGAACCATATGATTGCAAAGTTATATTTTATATAATGTTAATGTTTAGAACATTTTCTTAAAAAACTTACATCTATATTTTGTTGGGTTTTTAAAAGGATGTAACACCGTTTGATGTGTTGAATCTTGCGTGATCATCCCTATATGATAAATGTGTTATGAGCCATATTGTCATTATGGAAGAATTATTACTTCCTCATTTGATCTTACTTGATTATCACACTTTTGTAGTGTGTATAGTATCAAGAGCATGACATGGAAAACGTGGATTTCATATGAGAAATAATGAATGGCTTAACGCCAATAAATATGTGGTTGTGTCATTGACCACATGAATATATTTTATTATGGTTGATATTTGTGGCAAACTATTAAATTTAGTGTAAGGATATTCATTCGCTAGTCTTGCTTTAAGATCGAGATGAAACTCTATGTGAGCAATGATATAATGAAAAGATTGAAGACGCATAATGTGATGTATTTCGTGACATACATTAGACTCTTTATTGTTCGTTGTCTTTGGACAATGTTTGAGTCGCATAAATTGATTTTATCAAAAGAGGACATGTTTTAGGCAAGAGATGTGAGATATGTTATTAGAAATCAAATGAAACTATGTGTTTCATGGCCTATAGCATGCTAGACTTTGTTTTGTTAATTATAAATGCGCATTATAATTAACATTTATAAGCACATCCTAATTTCATATGTGGTTATAAAGACAAGTGGGAACTTTTGTAATTGACAAAATCGACTATGTCTTTTATTCTTTTAGTTGGAAGAAATACGAACCCATTAAATTTGATACATGGTAATGTGATCTTGAGTATCAATAAATAATAAGAGTGGATATATACACGTATGTACACAATGTTACCTTCGTGGTGATTGTAAGATACCTTGCTATATGTGCTTGAATCAAAGATAATTGTAGAGAAATTTTGCTCTCTAAACGAGATTGAAGTTGAAAGCAAAAATCCTTTCTACAAGATTTTTGAGATAGGTTTAATGTGGGGGATACTGAGTGTTACCCATTTGAAATACTCAAGGATCACTAGAAGTAAAATTGTTGTAGTTTAATCTAAAGAAAATGTAACAACTTTTTTATGAGTAATTAATGTTGACCTTTCGATTCCAAACTAATAAGTGGTTGTGTATACACTCTACAAAGTACCACTATATTTTGGTATAATGCTGTTTAGAATCTGATCGTATTTATCTTAATAGATATATTGAGACATGAAGTGTAATGTCTAGCTAGAATATGACACACTAATGTGGCTAAAATTGCTAGTTTATACATTATGATAACCATGGCATAACTAAATATCATAATGTGTAACGGTGTGTCATACGACAACTACTTTCAACTGAGTTATCACTATTGACAATATGAAGTCATAGAATAACATTGTGGATCCGCTTATGGAAGTCCAACAGTAGAGTTAGTTAGCAAGTCATGAAGAGGCATGAGACTAAAGCCCTTGAAAAATTTTATATAAAGGGAAACCTAACCCAGCTTACTGGAGATCCCAAAATCTGGGTTCAATAGGACAACCTACTCGTATAAAATGATGTCACTGTGGGGGAGTAATAATATCCAAATTAATTTAAGGGAGTTAGTAAACTTCCTAGTCCATTCATATGAAAGTGAAAATTGAGATTAGGAATATGGCCTTTAATGATTAATGGAGAATCACCTATATGAGAGAGAAGTGGGGTTCTTTGAAGGGAATTGTGAGGGCGCAATTCTTAAAATCTCTTACAGAACCAGGCTAATGTTCATGACCAAAACGAACATAACTATGAGAACCAAAATATGTCAAGGATATATTTGTGTGAATACATATTATTGTCTATGTTAGCCCTATATTTTATATAGTCGAACAAGAATGTAATAGGTCATCTTAGTCATAAATGGTCTTGTATTGTAATAGGTTAGTCGGGAAAAACTGGGCTTGGACTTTAAGCTAATACTGTATAAGTTACGGGCTCTAAGACCAAGCAAAGCCAAGCCTGGCCCAAGGAAACTAAACCCACGGCCCAAATGCCAAGGGTATATATATACCCTCTTCCATATGTGGAAGAGGGTGTTGGTTCATTTCATTTCACCTAGTAAAAGTGTAACCTTCCACCACTCTCTCTACTTTCTCTTTCTAGTTTCTCTCTCTAACTTTTTTCTCTATCTCTTCTAAATCTTGTGTTATAGATTGATATTGGAATAACATTTGGTATCAAGAGCCTATAGTGGATAGGTGATTGAAGATTCGTGTGTTGTGTTCTTGATTTTTCGTGCCTATTTTGATCTAAAACTCACGTACCATTTTTTTTGAGTTTTTATGGTTTATTGTTGATACAAATCATCTTACATACTATTGGTAGTGATTTGGTATTGTTACTTTGGTTAAAAACACAAAAAAATTTGGTGCTTGATTCATTTTTAGGCTAAAAATCTCGAATTTTTTTTGTTCTAGTACTATCCGAGAAAAGTGGTACTTTTGATTCCATATTACGATCCGAATATTGCGATCGCATAAACCAAGGGTTTCTACTTGCGATCGAATATTCCGATCACATCTTACGATCCAAGGTTGCGATCCAAGGTTCCGATCCAAGGTTGCGATCCAAGGTTGCGATCCAAGGTTGCGATCCAAGGTTGCGATCCAAGGTTGCGATCAGGTGTTGCGATCAAGAGTTGCAATCACACACTGCGATCAAGAGTTGCGATCACCCACTGCGATCAAGAGTTGCGATCACCCACTGCGATCAAGAGTTTCTATCACACATTACGATGGGTATTCCGATGGGTATTGCGATGGACATCTAAATTTTGTTTGAGTACTTATTAGACTTAGCCACTATCTAGACTAGTCCCGGATCATAGTTTACACGAAGATTAAAAAATAAAAAATAAAATAAAAGAGTTAAAATTTTTAGGTCTAGTAAAATTAATTTTTTTTCCTACTAGTTTTTGGCTATTTCTAACTCAATTTCAAAATTTGGCGATACAAAAATTTTTGGCTTACCGTTTTGTCGGACTAGGCAATTAATTGTCGGACTGAAAATTCTCAGAACACTTCGAAATTTTAAACCACACCTCATCACAATAAATCCACTAAGATCCTAATCCATTCACAAGTAATCACCATATCTAATAACAACAATAACAATGCGACGGCTAATCAAATTCGTTTGGAACAAGGTGGCAATGGTAATCCACTTGTGCTCACTGTCGGTTGCTACGTTTAGTGGAGATCTCCTTTCCTTAGATTTCTCGACACTAAGGAGAACCGAACTGCTCTTCGTCATTGCCTTGAGAATCCACCTCCTGTTTTTGAATTCAGACCCTTTACCACACAAGCAGAGGATGGTACTTCGTCAACTACACGAGCTATGGAGAATTTCGACACTTGTCCTACTGAGAAAAATAAACTCCTCCAAGTTGAAACTGATGTTGTGAATTACATACTCACTGGGATTGATAACGATATCTATTCCACGGTTGACTCCTAATGCTATGGAAATGTGGAATGCAATTCATCGACTGAATTAAGGTGAGTTGATCAATGTTCAAGATCGTGAGACTAATCTGCTTTGGGAGTTTGGAAAATTCACATCCGAAGATGGTAAATCCATTGACTCATATTACTTGAGATTCTACAAAATGATGAATGAGCTTGTCAGAAATCAGTGCACCATCTCCAATCATCATGCCAATGTTTAATTTCTACTTCAACTCAAACCGGAATGGCAAAGGTTTGTGACTTTGGTCAAACAAAGGGAGGATATCAAGACTATATCTTACCACAAACTTTATGATATATTGAAACAACATCAGAATGAAGTGAATGAACTTAGGGCTGAAAAGGCAAAACGATCTGCGAACTCTATTGCCTTTGTGGCTGCTACTTAAACAAAACTCGTTCCCCGTCAACAACCACCTACACATTCCTCAAGGTCATCAAGCTCATCCACCAAACCTCTAGCTACTGCTAGAAATAAAGCAAAAGCAATTGTCCCCACTCCACCTCCAAAGTATGACACCGAGTCAGATGGAGACAATGATGATGAACAAACTTCAAGGGACAAGAAGATTGAAGAATTCATGTCTTTACTCACCACAACTTATAAGAAGATCTACAAACCTACCAACAACAACCTTAGATCATCATCCAATGCTAGATATAAGGAAGTTGATCATGCACCTACGTATGATCGTGATGCTAGGTATGATAATCGGAGGATGCCGAATCAAGTTGGGGCTAGAGATACTGTAGGAAATCCGGTTTTGTAGAAGACTGGGATTCAATGCTTTAATTACAAGGGATTTGGGCACATGGCTAGAGAATGAAAGAAGCCAAAACGGGTTAAGGATTCGGGATATCATAAGGAAAAGATGTTGTTGTGTAAGAAAGAAGAAGCAGGGATTCCACTCACAGCAGATGAAGTTGACTGGCGTGATGACACTGATGATGAAGTCGATGATCAAGAGTTGGAGGCACATTATGTGTACATGGAAAAGATTCAAGAAGTGATTCCAGAGACTGCTGATACTTCTGGACCTATCTTTGATACTGAGCCACTTGAAAAGGTACTATCATACGATAACTATAATGTGTTTGATAATGAACGACGGCATCCTGAGCAACTCGAAAGCATCAATGACACATATGTAATGGACACGGAGGATAACAATATCTCTACGGATTCACAGCATATGTGTAATGATGACGGAAATGCTACTCAGGATACTGACTCGGAAGAGGACCATGATTTTCTTGCGTCTATTATTGATTCTTTAAAACATGAAATTAATGAAAACAAAGAGGCTAATAAACGTCTGAAGCAAGCAAACACATCCTTAGCCGAGGAGATAAACAGGCTTAAAGAGTGTGATTATGTAAAAGAAGCTGATCGATGAGTTCCAATAGCCAATGGTTTGGTATATGAACGTAAGGTGCTCAACGAACAATATTATTCTGAAGTGACACACGAAATTCATATGTCAAAACAAAATATATCAGAACTTGAAGAACAACTGCTACATAAACTCCAGATTACTGAGTTAGAGTCGGTTAACAAAGAACAAACTAAGCTTTATAAAACTCGTGAAGAAAAGGATATTGAAAAAATTCTTGATTTGGAAAAGAGAGTCGAAACGTTAAACAACATTGTTTACAAAACGGGTCAGTCTATTCAAACTATGAATATGCTCAATAGAAATATGAAAACAAGTTTCGTTAAGCCTGAATATCTCAAGAACGTTCAATCTATGAAGCCCGCTCTTTATGATATCGGTTGTTATGTTGATAATCTTGCTCTTATGCTTTCAGCGGACTACGACGAAATCATTCGTCATCAAGAAGAAAGTCGATCAAACTTAAATGATTTAATAAACCTATCTAATTCTGATAATTATATTAAGTTTGTTCCTCAAAAAGAACATTCCAAAGAACAAAAGATGTATAATAGTGTTCCACCACCAAGTGATGAACCCCAAAAGAAAGTTTCTTTAAAAAGGAGTTTCAAAAAGCAATCAATTTTGTTAGAAAAATAAATTTCGGATGAAAAACGTAAATGGGATGAGAAAAGTAAAAGTGTTCAGCAATTTGAGTTTATAAAACAAGGGGTTTTAAATTTGTACAAAGGTGTCGTCGACTATGAAAAAGTTTCTAGGGATACCATTTGGAATATTAAACCTAACCCACAAGTAGAAGTCGTCATTCAACAATGCATTGTTCCAACAATTGATGATCTTTCAAAAAATGTGGAAATGTTTTATAAAGCTCTCACTGAGGAAATGTTAACTGATTTACGTTATGTTAAATCTCTTGAAGATGAAGTTGATTTTCTTCAAACTAAATTAAAGACACAAGAACACCAACTTTCTAACGAAATTGATCGACTTTCGAAGGAATATTTTTATGTTGACCACATGAATGCTATACTTGGTGAGTATACCGATCTTGATCAATATTGTCATGTAGCATGTCTAGTGTCAGAAACGGACGAGAAATGTCGCAATCTTGAAGTAGAGCTTTCGAAACAAATTCAGTCATATAAAAAACTTTCGAAAAGTTTTTCCCAACTTGAGAAACACTCCACTTCTCTTGAACTTACTTTACAAAAAGGTGAAAAATCTCATAATCATAAAAAGTGTCAAGAATTGGCAGCTTCTTCGGTTCGTCAATTAAATGACAAAGGTTTCGAAATAAATGATTTGAAAGCTCAGCTACAAGAAAGGGACATAGCCATCAGTGAGTTACAAAAACTCATTGAGAAAATGAAAGGGGAGTCTGAATTGGGTAAACCGTCCACCGTTAGTCAACCGAATGCGGTTAAATGTCCTAAATCATCTATTTTGGGCAAACCCCCACAGACTT
The DNA here is from genome assembly GCA_025667525.1 of Glebionis coronaria. Taxonomy (NCBI): domain Eukaryota; kingdom Viridiplantae; phylum Streptophyta; class Magnoliopsida; order Asterales; family Asteraceae; genus Glebionis; species Glebionis coronaria. Next base: position 540,263,788 of record CM046880.1, read on the forward strand.
TGCCTAAGCTAGGAACTGATAAGAGCACAAATGTGATAGCATCTGAAATGTATAAGATGAACACTAGGTCCACTCAAACTGGAACATCACGGTTACCTCAGAATACTAGGAAAACTAATCAACGTGTGTCTTCTACTACAGGAGTAATTCCCACTACTAGCGTTAGCGGACCACAGCTTAAGAGCACTAGAAGGCAAGATAGAGTCATGCCTAACAATAGTCAAGGGAAGAAGATGGAAGTAGAAGACCACCGTAGGAATTTTAAGTTTTCTAAGAATAAAACATCTGTAACTGCATGTAATGACAGTTTAAATGCTAAGACCTCGAACGTTGAATTTGTTTGTGTTAAATGTGGCAAATGTGTTCGTACTTTCAATCATGATACTTGTGCTCTTACTCATAATGGCGTGAATACTAGAACTAGGAAGCCTATTCTTGTGCCCACTAGTACTAGAGAACCCACAAGAACTTTGAACCAATCCACTGATCAACCACTTAAGAAACTAAGTGCGTTAGACTCCACTACTCTACGTAAACAAAACAGATTAAAGAAGCTATATGAGAACATGATTAGGACATGTACACGGGGGTATTCGAGATTTACACCACCCGAATACAAATGGGTAAATAAGTTAACCACTTTAGTGATTGGGTCTAGGAATATCAGCTTGCCTCTAAACTTTGCATTTAGGCCCACTACTATTTTGGAACCCGTTTCTATCAAGGGCTTCCATTTGTCAAATGCTACATTGTCTTCTAATTCTTCTGCAGCTCGTCGAAATCATCCTATTCATAATGGACTTCGGGTGCACAAAGCACATGACGGGCAATCTCAAGCTTCTCATTAACTTCGTGGAGAAGTTTCTGGGTACGGTGCGGTTTGGAAATGATCAGTTTGCACCGATACTTGGATATGGCGATTTGGTTCAAGGAAATCTCACTATCAAACGGGTTTATTACGTCCAGGGACTGAATCACAATTTATTCTCGGTTGGTCAATTTTGTGATGCGGATTTGGAAGTGGCTTTTCGGAAATCTACTTGCTATGTTAGAGACTACGATGGGAATGACCTTCTTACAGGTTCTCATGGTTCTGATCTCTACACAGTAACTCTTCAAGACACATCTTCAACAAATCCAATTTGCTTAATTGCTAAATCTTCATCATCTCAAGCATGGTTATGGCATCAACGATTGTCACATCTCAACTTTGACACCATCAACTTGCTTTCGAAGAATGATATTGTGACCGGTCTTCCAAAGTTAAAATTCGTCAAAGACCATCTTTGTTCTTCTTGTGAGTTGGGGAAAGCAAAACGGAAGTCTTTCAAAACAAAGACTGCCCTAAGCTCAAAAGGACGATTGGAACTTCTACACATGGATTTATGTGGTCCCATGCGTGTAGAGAGTATTAACGGGAAAAAGTATATTCTCGTGATTGTTGATGATTACTTTATATACACATGAACTTTCTTCTTAAGGTCCAAAGATGAAACACCAGAGGTTTTCAAAAACTTTCTCAAGATGATACAACGCAATCTTCAAGCTCAAGTCTTAACCGTAAGAACGGATAGGGGTACTGAATTTTTGAACAAGACTTTGCAATCTTACTTTCAAGAAGAAGGCATCGAACATCAAACGTCTGTTGCTCAAACTCCTGAACAAAACGGCGTTGTCAAAAGACGGAACCGCACCTTGGTTGAGGCAGCTCGAACAATGCTTTCTGCTTCAAAATTACCACTATTCTTCTGGGCTGAAGCAATTGCAACTGCCTGTTATACTCAGAATCATTCTCTCGTCATCCCTAGACATGAAAAGACACCTTACCACATCATCAATGGCAGGAAACCGACTGTCAAATTCTTTCACGTATTTGGATCTTTATGCTACATTCTTAAAGACGGTGAAAATCTCGACAAGATGAAAGAAAAAGGTGATGTATGTATTTTTGTAGGGTATGCTACATTGTCGAAAGGATATCGGGTCTATAACAAGAGAACAAGGATCATTGTCGAAACAATTCATGTGAACTTTGACGAATTGCCACAAATGGTACTTGATCACAACAGCTCAAGTCCCGCACCTCAATGTCCAGAGACGGCACCTATACAAAACAGTGTACGTCCCGTACTTGAATGTCAAGAAACTACTCCAACAGCAGACTTGACGGATACGACAAAAATGAATGAGTTGGTTGATTTATATGATCCAGTGCTTGATGAATATTACTATGGAAACAATCAAGTTGTGTCAAAACCTTCCGCTGTCAATGCTACTGATGCACCCGCACAAAGTCAACAAGACACAACTGCATCTACTTCAGCAACCGTTGCTCAAGAGAAAATTCCATTGGATACTCAACAAACTCAAGAAACTGTCATACAACCAACATCACCAACCGTCAATGCTGAAGGAGGAAACAACAATCAAGCAGTCGATGCACAACCTGACGAAGAAGAATTTATCAACCCGTTCGGTACACCGGCACACGAAGTTGGAGAGTCTTCTACTCAACATGTTGATCCATCCAACATGCATACATTCTACCAACGATATCCATCCACTCACCATTGGACACATGATCATCCATTGGAACAAGTTATTGGCAACCCTTCACAACCGGTTCGAACACGCAGACAACTCGAAACCGATGGCGATGTGTGTATGTATGCACTCATCGTGAGTTCATCTATACCTATAAACATCAAACAAGCCATGTCTGATCATGCGTGGATTGAATCAATGCAAGACAAAATTCATCAGTTTGAACACCTAAATGTTTGGGAACTTGTTGACAGACCCTATGGAATGTCAATTTTAGATTTCAAATGGATCTGGAAAACAAACTGGATGAAGAACAAACCATCATCAAAAACAAATCTCGTCTTGTGGTTAAGGGATATCGTCAACAAGAAGGCATAGACTACGATGAATCATTTGCTCTAGTTGCTCGTTTGGAAGCTGTCAGGATATTCCTTGCTTATGTTGCACATAAGGGCTTCACGGTTTTTCAGATGGACGTTAAAACTGCTTTTCTCAACGGTCATTTGAATGAAGAATTGTATGTGAATCAGCCGAAAGGATTCATCGATCCTCGTCATCCTGACAAAGTCTATCGTCTCAAGAAGGCTGTATATGGACTTAAACAAGCACCAAGGGCATGGTACGAAGAACTATCAAACTTCTTGGTTTCCAAAGGATTTTCCAAATGTTCTATTGATCCTACTCTCTTTACTAATAAATATGGGGATGACATACTGCTGGTGTAAGTTTATGTTGATGACATTATTTTTGGTTCTACAAACCCAAAACTTTCAAAACGTTTTGAAACATTAATGCACAGTAGATTTGAAATGTCAATGATGGGGGAGCTAAAATTCTTTTTAGGCCTCCAGATTCATCAATCCCCACGTGGTATCTTCATTAACCAAGCTAAGTATGCTCAAGAGATACTTAAAAAGCATTGTATGACCTCATGTGCTCGCGTTGGTACACTATTGTCGACCAAATCCCTAGACGCTGACTTGTACTCATATCTCGTAGATCAAACGCGATATCGTAGTATGATCGGGTCACTTATGTACCTTACAGCCAACAGGCCTGATATTCATCATGCCACATGCTATTGTGCACGATATCAAGCCAGACCTACTCAAAAGCACCTCAAAGAGGTTAAACGGATCTTTCGGTACCTTAATAATACCATTCACATGGGACTCTGGTATCCGAAGGAAACCGTGTTGGGAATAAAATGTAGCCAGTACACTTGAACACTGACAAGAAGAAAACAAGCGTTGATAAGAAGAAAACAAGCGTTGACAGATCAAGCGTTGACAGATCAAGCGTTGACAGGAAGAAGTCAAGCGTTGATAGGTTGAAGTCAAGCACTGATAGAAAGATTTAGTCTATGCGTATTATGTTTCTAGTTTGTTTCTAGTAAAGATAGGATCAACAATGTATTTTCTATATTTATCTTTACCTAGAATAGCTGATACGTAGACTCTTGTACAAGGCTTCTTATGTCTATAAAAGAAGACCTTTAGGTTTTGTTTCATATAATTTTTCATTCGTTTAACACTTTCATTGTATGCAAGTTTGTTTTACAATTGTTTGTGTGTTCTTGTTTGAGTATTAATTCCGCATAATACTTAAATTGTTTTATACACAACAAAGTTTCTCTACGTGTTTAACTTGATTTAATCTCGTTTACACAAGCTAAATCGATCTAAGTTTGGGATCAACAAGTGGTATCAGAGCTTGTTGAGAAACTTTGATCTAAAGAACACAAGAACCCTAAATCTCCAAAAACCTAAATTTTCACAAAACCCTAAAAACATCATGTCTACCCCAGAAGCAAACTCTTCCTCCTCCTCAACCCACAACATCAAGATTCCCATGTTAGACCCAGACAATTTTGAGCTGTGGATGTTTAACTTTGAGCAATATCTACAAATCCATGACTACACCCTATGGGAAATTATTGAATAGGGAAACACATTCAATAAGGCTCAAAAGATTGCAGATGCCATCCAACAAAGAACAGCTGTTCAAGGTTCTACTGAAGAGGATCGAAGAGAAAAACCTGAAGATGGTAGAGTTGTCTCAACTGAGGATATAGCAAAGAGAAGGGTTGACATGAAAACCCTAATCATTCTGAAACTCTCTTTGGGGCAAGAAAATCAGCACAAATACAGAAGCTATGAGTCTGCAAAAGATCTTTGGGCAGCTCTTGAAGTTGCTTATGGTGGTAATGCTGATACTGTAGAAGAGAAAAAGAAGCAACTCTTGCATGAGTATGCTGTTTTTAAGGCTCAACCTAATGAGAAGCTAAGTAGTATGAGAAGCAGACTTCTTGACATTACAAGCAAGATGTCCTTCATAAGAACAGTGCTTGGTGATGTTGATATTATCTCCACTTTTCTTAAAAGTCTTGGTGATGCATGGAAGATTGAAGCAAGGTCGATAATTGCTAATAACACTCACAAAAGTTCTACTTTTGATGATGTTTACAATAAAATGAGGCTGATAGAGAATGAAACTCTTTTGGATCATGGAAGCAAGTCTACCAATGGAAACATGGCCTTCTTCTCACATAGTGAAGGTCAATTTGATCAAAAGGATCCATACATGCACCCCGTTATTGGATCAACTTGTGTCAACGCTGGATCAAAACCTGTCAACGCCTCATATTCAGACGCTGACACATACAAAATTGACTCACCAAGAGTTAAGCCTGCTGGTATTGATCTAGATACTGTGTGTGCATACATTGCTTCATTGCCCAATGGTTCAGTGATTACATATGAGGACCTTGAGAAAATTAGTGATGAGCATTTGGAGGAGATGGACATAAAGTGGAATATGGCTCTTGCAAGTATAAGAGCAAACAGATGGAATAGAAGATTCAAGAAGAAGATGACTTTTAATGCTAAGGACACTGTTGGTTTTGATAAATCCAAGGTTGGGTGTTACAATTGTCATCGTATGGGACACTTTATGCGAGAATGCAGATCTCCAAGAAGATCTGATGCTGGAAAACCCTCAAGCCAAATCATTAAGGCTCAGGATCCAAAAGTCATGGTTGTAATGCAAGAAATTGATGGTGTTAGATGGGATTGGAGCTATTTGGCTAAGGATGAGGAAGAGAATAAAGCTTTGGTTGCTGAAATGGAAGAAGAAGAGCATGTTCACTATGCTCTTATGGCACTCCTTATCTTCATCAGACAATGAGGTATATGATGATGCTTTTTGTAGTAAGGGTTGTCGTCTAAATACTGAAAGACTTAACAAAGAAGTTTTAAAATTGTTAACAGATGTGGGTAATGAAAGATGCAAGTTGTCTAACTATCAACTTGCTCTTACTCAAACTGAAAAGACTGTAGCTGAGTATAAGAAAATGGAGCTTGACCTAAAAGATAAAATCAATATCTTAAAACATGATTTAAATGCTAGTACTGATATTAGAAACATCATGGAGAGGGTCAATGCTGAATTACAGGCTAAGTTAGATGAGGCTATCAAGAATAAGGATAATGTGGATCTTAAAATTCAGAGATTTGATAAAGCCTCACAAACCCTAGGAGAATGTGTTAGTAAACAAAGGGATTCTAGGGATATGATTGGGATTGGGATGAAAGAGTATGCTGGTGTTCCACCACCAGCTGGGGACTTCTATGGTGTCCAAAGAAAGGAATTATCTTGGACTGGTTTACCATAACTCCAAGAAGAGGAATTTATTCCTCCACCAAGAGTTCTTACCCCAGTAGAAGTATATAGGCAGAAGTTGACTGATTTGGACCAATGGAAGAAAGCCAACCCTACCTTGTTTGTCAAAGGTGGCATGCTTAGTGATAGCCCAAATGAGTCTACACCTATCAAAGTAACAAACCCAATCACTGGCAAGACTGTTGACCTTGGCTCAAACGTTGTTAGAATACCTAGCATTAAGTATGCAGAAATGTATAGAAAAACTAGGTCACCAAAAAGCCAAATTAGTGATAATGGAATGGGTTTCTTTTCTTCTAGACCTAGAGTTATGTCTAGAAAAGCCTGTTATACTTGTGGTAGTTTTTCACATTTAGCCTATAAGTGTGTCAACGCTTCAAAGGTCAACGCTGACAAAAAGTCAAACACTGTCAAACACAAAACTTTTGTTTAGCAAAGTCCACAAGTTGTTAGACCAGCCCCATTCTTTTCAAAAGGGTCTAGTACTTATGGACAAAGACCTTTTCAGAAGACCAATACATGGTCTAATAGACAATGGGTTCCTGTAGCAAACCCTAGGTTCAACGCTGATAAGGGTAATTTCAGCGTTGACAAGACCAAATTAAACGCTGACAGAAACGTTGCCAGACCAAATAATGGTAAATATTTGCAACCAAAGGGAAAGGGGTCTAAAGCTTCTTCTAGCTTGACATGGAGACCTAAGCAAGATCAAAACCCTAATTCAGATGGGATTTCTATGACCTGTAACAGATTTAATTATATTTCAAAGGTCATTACAAAACCAATTGGGGTTAACTAGGTATTTAATCCAAAAAGGGATGAACAAGGGGTTGTTATGAGGACTAAGTCTGTTCTTGTTGAACAACCAAATGAATCCAAGTCTGCTCAGGCTTGGGTTCCCAAAGAAAACTAATTTGTTTTCTTTATGTGTAGGGCATTCAAAAGCAGGTTAATGATTATGACTATTGGGATAGTGGATGCTCTAGGCACATGACTGGGAAGGAAGATTATCTCAAAAACTTCACTCCCATTAAATATGGTGACAAAGTTTACTTTGGAGGCGGATATGGAACTATCACAAGCAAAGGAACTCTTCTCACCAACAATTTGCGTTTTGAAAACGTGTTTCTGGTAAAAGAACTTGACTATAACCTGTTTAGTGTATCACAAGTTTGTGATAACAAAAATAAGGTTCTTTTCACTGATACTGAATGCTTGGTGTTGAGCAAGGATTTTAAAATACCAGATGAGAAATTCATTGATTATAGGACACCTAGGCATAAGGACATTTATAATGTGAATCTTAATGGAATTAGGATGAATAATAACTTGTCATGTCTATATGCTAAGGCTTCAGTTGATGAGATTAATCTTTGGCACAGGAGATTAGGGCACATTAATTTTAAAAATATAAATAGACTTGTGAGACATGGTTTGGTTGATGGTTCGCCTGAAAAGGCTTTCCACAATGACCACTCTTGTGTTGCATGCCTTAAAGGCAAACATCACAAGGTCTTATTTAAGTCTAAACAGGTACACTCTAGTTCTAAACCACTTCACTTGCTGCATATGGACCTGTTTGATCCAACTAATATAGAAAGCTTGAATGGTAAATCTTACTGTTTTGTCATCACTGATGATTTTTCTAGGTTTACTTGGACTTTCTTTTTAGCTTTGAAAAGTGACACTGCTGATACTTTGATTAACTTTATTACCCAAATTGAAAAGAAGTCTGGTAATGAGGTTAAAATGCTTAGAAGTAATAATGGTGGTGAGTTTAGAAATAAGTTGTTGGATGATTTTTGTGCCAAGAAAGGGATTACTAGACAGTTTAGTGTAGCCAGAACCCCACAGCAAAATGGGGTTGCTGAGAGAAATAATAGAACCCTCATAGAAGCAGCCAGGACTATGTTGGCTGATGCTCACTTTCCCATTGCTTTTTGGGCTGAGGCTGTGAATACAGCTTGTTATGTTCAGAATAGAGCATTAGTTAACAAGATTCATAACAAAACACCTTATGAGTTACTTTGGGGAAGGAAACCTAATATTGGTTTTCTTAAACCTTTTGGTTGTCATGTAGTTGTGTTGGATACTAGTGATGCCTTAGGTAAATTTAGTGCTAAAGGTGATGAAGGTTACTTCATGGGTTATTCAGTGCAGAGTAGAGGATATAGGGTTTACATTAAGAAGGAAAAACGTATACTTGAAAAAGTACATGTTAGGTTTTTAGAAAGTAAACCTAGTGATCCTGAAAGTGGTCCAAATTGGTTATTTGACTTGGAACCTCTATCTAGGACTTTGAATTATATGCCTGTTACTAATCCAAACATTGTGAAGGTAACTTCAAATGTTGTGGAAGAACCAGTTGCTGATGTTTTAGGTACACAGGTTAATGAATAGGTTGGATCACAAGCAGACAAATCATCACCCATACTTGAGTATGTCACTATTCCCATATGGACAGATGCATTTGCTGCTGCTGCTGCTGGAAAGGAAAATGGTGGTCCCCAAGTATCACCATTTGACAACATGCATGATCCTTCAAGTGCTGACAAAGGAAAATCTGGCGCTGACAAGACAACTTCAGACGTTGATGGCTCAAACGTTGACAACCATGATCCAGGCGTTGACAGCTCTCTTGACCATATTTTCTCTTCCAATTTAAACAAGGTGAACCTTCAAACAGAAATGGAGAGGTTCATTCAGATATTTAGGGAAGAGAGTCTGAAGAAGATATTGGTAACATGGAAGATGAGATTGAAGACAACACACTTTTTGTGGGAGGAGTGCTTACTTCTACACTTAAAAATCACCCCTCTTCTCAAATTATTGGTGATGTGATGTCTCCTGTTCAAACTAGAAGATCTCATCAGAATCTTGGAGGATTTATTGCCAATATTCACAAGAAGGTTGATACCCCTCTTATTCAAGCATGTTTGTTTGCCTGTTTTATGTCACAACAGGAACCCAAGAAGATTTTTGATGCTCTCAAAGAACCAAGTTGGGTGGAAGCAATGCAAGATGAGCTTCACCAATTTGCTATCCAGGATGTTTGGGAGTTGGTTGATTGTCCCAGACATGTCAGACCTATTGGGACAAGATGGGTTCTTAGAAATAAGAAGGATGAAAGAGGCATTATGGTCAGGAACAAGGCACGGTTAGTGGCTCAAGGATATACACAAGAGGAAGGGATAGACTATGAGGAGGTCTTTGCACCAGTTGCAAGGATTGAGGCTATAAGGATATTTCTAGCCTATGCTTCCTGCATGGGTTTCACTGTCTATCAAATGGATGTGAAGAGTGCTTTTCTTTATGGCACAATTGTAGAGGAGGTTTATGTAATGCAGCCTCCTGGTTTTGAAGATTCAGAGCATCCAAACAAGGTGTATAGAGTCAAGAAAGCTATGTATGGACTTCATCAAGCCCGAAGAGCATGGTATGGCACATTGTCCACCTATTTGGTGGAAAATAGATTCAAAAGGGGTACCATAGACCAAACGTTATTTACAAAGAAGACTGGTAAGGATTTCTTACTTGTCCAAGTTTATGTGGATGATATCATCTTTGGCTCTTCAAGCCCAAAGATGAGTGAAGACTTTTCCAAGCTTATGACAGATAAGTTCAAGATGAGTGCAATGGGGGAGATGAACTTCTTTCTAGGGTTACAATTTCAGCAAAAAGAAGATGGTATCTTCATCTCTAAAGATAAATATGTAGCAGAAATCTTGAAGAAGTTTGGCTTTTCTCCACATGAGAAAAGGGCTAGCACTCCTATGGGTAGAGAACACCCTTGGGGAAAAGTTGGAGATGGAAAAGATGTGGATGTCAAACACTATAGATCAATGATTGGTTCATTGATGTATCTCACAGCTTCAAGACCTGACATTATGTTTGCTGTGTGTGCATGTGCACGCCATCAAGTGACTCCCAAATAGTGTCATCTTCATGCTGTCAAGAGAATCTTTAGGTACCTTAGATGTTATCCAGACCTGGGATTATGGTATCCAAAAGATTCACCATTGGAGCTTATTGCATATTCAGACAGTGACTATGGTGGTGACGAATTTGATAGAAAATCCACAACTGGTGGATGTCAGTTTCTTGGGAGTAGGTTGATATCTTGGCAATGCAAGAAACAAACAGTGGTGGCAAATTCTACAACTGAAGAAGAATATGTAGCTGTAACACCCCCACAATTGCTATGCACAGCGGAACTACAACAATGGGTGCTACTCAGTATTCATTGCACACAAGATATATCAAACGACGCTAAAAAGACGTCAACTTAAAACTTGAATTTAAAATTGTTAGATGATACATGTCCACGGTTTTTCCAACCCCAATTTGGTACAACAGAGTTTAGCGTTTTCGGTCCCCATGAATCTCAACCCAGAAATTTCAGTTTTACAACAACATAACATTAAACATAAAAATTGTTTAAGTTGAAAAAGGAGGAAAAACAAGCGGACTCCAAGCCATACACACAACATCCATCCCATGCATGCTCCATTCTACACTTCAGCGGTTACCTGAAACACATGCCAAAATTTTGGTCAACGAAAACGTTGAGTGGAATTCATAGGTTTTACAATCAATTTGAACGTATATAAAATAAAAACCATTCGTGATCATTCATAGACTTGTCGATCAAACAATCTATAATCAGGATACTGACAATTGTGTTTAAGCTCATGACCCTAATCCGTTAACTCAATCACCCGCGTAATAAATACCGGCGTGATTCAGATGAAACCAGTGCCCCTTCTAAAGGCATCAGTTGCAATTATACCTTATTTCTCATACAAAATAATCTACCGCAGAACTTACTAAACGTACAGCTTCTCGGCTAGCATTGGGTCGTTAACCCCGTAGTACTATAAATTGCATAAGCGGCTATTTCCCCCTACTCGAGGGCAGGACAATAGTTAATAGTTCATGATTTTAGGGGCTTTTGCAACTTTGGTACTCAACACAATTTCTAAGGCAACTTTCGGGTCTAACAATCATTCATGATATACGTTCCTTTTAAAAACTAGCATGCATTTACCTCGCGGGTAAAACAATTTGAAATAAACATAAGCGAGGCTATAAATTCACACCTTAGATATTAAGTAGTCGGTAGTTCGAGGGATGTTCACTGACGACGAAACGGATGCCCGGTTAAATCAACACCTATCACAAATAACGCGTAATGAGTAATCTCATTTTAAATACTTTACGGTACTGTATAAAATACATATATACTAGTCACTTAGGACAAGTATAACTCACGCCAAAAACAAAATAACAAGCATCACTCATTTTATACCATTCGTTCTTATTATTTACGTTATCCATTTTTACTCGTTCTCGCCGGTACTTACCGAAAGTACGGGCTGTTTTACCATATTTAACCATACTTATAAAATTTGACAAAATTCTCAAAAATCCTATAAGACCTGTAGATGACATGTTTTTAAGCCCAATAAAAGTTTTTACTTTTACGACTCGTTACTCGACGCTTTTCCAAAACTACATTTTACGGGCTGAAATTGCACTTCGACCAACTTTGACTTCTTTGACCTATATGAAATGTACCTTTGACTTCTTTGACTCCTAAGTCAACTTATAGACTCATTTGTACAGGTTAGGGACCAAATTTTGACCCTTGACCATTTACCAATTCATACTTGTGGTCCTCGGGATTTGACTAAAACTTTACATAAATTCGGATTATGAAAGTCCTCGTCTCCCGGTACTCGATCTTTAAAACGTCATAACTTTTAGCTCGTTTTGAGTCACGGGCTCTACCTTATACCAAATTAAAGACAAAAAGACCCTCTACAACTACATTTTGGTTTCAAGACCTGTAGACAAAATAATTTTTGTGAAATGACCCCAAAGTTTCTGCCTAAATTTGGCTACTCCAAAAACATGCTTAGACTCGATTTCAAACCTTCTAACCACCACTAGGCATCATCCTAAGCCACCCTAAACATATCCAAACTCAAGATTTCAGTCCTACCCCTATTGATCAACCAATCTCAAAATCCTAATCATCTAAAAATGAACATGCAACCAATTAAACCTATGTAAAACATCATTAAACACATAACCAAACACAAGGAAAAGCTCAAAATCCATCAACCACCATGGCTCCCCAAACACCCCTTGTGCCGTGGGGTTTGGGTGACCCAATCACCACAACCAAATTGATTTTGGTGGGTTTTCTTGGTGATTATGCTTCTATTACCCATGAATTCAACATGCATTACAACAATTTGCCTCAAAAACGAATTTGGATCATCTTGAAAAATTTTGGAAAATTTACTTGAATGCATGTGGGATTTAAGTACATAGAAATGTAGGGAATGTAAGGATTAGATGTGGTCTAACCTTAATTTTAATGAAAATCAAGTGAAAAAATTTTTTGATGGTGTTCTTGGTGGTTTGGGGGTTAGTCGTCGGCTATAGGACAAGAGAGGAGAGAGTTGGATTTGTTTTTGGTGAAATGAAACTATGTGTTTGTGTTTGTGTCATTTTGGGGCTTTTTGGTATATTGGGAGGGACCAAATGGTAAATAAAGGTTTCTTTTGGCCTTAAATTAAAAACGTCCTCAAAACTTTGCGGTTTCGACTCATTAGTCAATTTTGAAAATTTTACGGGAGTCGGAAATCTTCCCGAACACTCCAAAATATTTTTGGGATACTTTAAATGTACTCGGAAGGCTATAAAACTCACCCGACTCAACTTAACACGAACCGTAAATAAAATTCTCGAAAAATCACATTATCGATAAATCGTAAATAATTATATAAAATTGGGCATCCCTCGGGATCGTAATCGTCATCGTTCTCCTTGAATCGTCAAACGTAAAAATTATAACCTCGAACATCGGCTTTAACCAAAATACTTATAAATATGGAAATTAAAATTTATTAAAAATTTCAAAAATTAGCATAATTTAGGGTAACGTTAATGACCTTGGTTCTAGGGTGTCACATCCACCCCTCCTTAAAGAGAGCGACGTCCCGGCGCTCGCCTCTTCTTGTACTCACATTTCGTTCTACTGGAACAGATGAGGATACCTTTCCTTGAAAAAGTCCTCACGTTCCCAAGTGTATTCCGGTCCACGCTTAGAATTCCATCGGACCTTCACAATAGGAATCCTACTACGCTTCAGCCGCTTGACCTCTCGGTCCATAATTTCCACAGGTTCTTCCACAAAATGCATTTTGTCGTCTAGTCGAATCTCGTCCAAAGGAATCACCAATTCCTTGTCCGCCAAACTCTTCTTCAGGTTCGATACGTGAAACGTGTCGTGAATATCACTAAGCTCGCTCGGCAATTCTAACTTGTACGCTACTGGTCCAATTCGTTCGACGATCTTAAACGGTCCAATATACCTCGGACTCAACTTACCTTTCTTCCCAAAACGAATTACACCCTTCCACGGCGATACCTTGAGCATAACCATATCTCCAACTTCAAACTCCAACGGTTTCCTTCGGTTATCGGCATAACTCTTCTGTCGGCTTCTCGCAGCAAGTAGTCGGTTCTTGATCTGCACAATCTTCTCTGTCGTTTCTAAAACCATTTCGGGTCCAGTCAATTGACTTTCCCCTACTTCACTCCAACACACAGGCGATCTACACTTCCTTCCATACAATGCTTCGAACGGTGCTGCCTTGATACTCGCGTGATAACTATTATTATACGAAAATTCCACTAGAGGCAAGTGGCGTTCCCAACTTCCTCCAAAATCAATCACGCATGCTCGGAGCATGTCCTCCATCGTTTGAATAGTTCGTTCACTCTGGCCGTCAGTTTCCGGGTGATAAGCCGTGCTTAAACTCAATTCAGTTCCCATCGCACGTTGAAGCGATTTCCAAAATTCCGACGTAAATCTACTATCGCGATCCGAAATGATCGATAACGGCACTCCATGTCTACAGACGATCTCCTTCACGTACACGCTGGCGAGTTTCTCCATGTTGTCCGTCTTCTTCATAGGTAAGAAATGAGCAGATTTCGTTAACCTATCCACAATTACCCATATCATATCACATCCACTAGGAGTCCTAGGTAAACCCGTCACGAAATCCATAGCGATTTTCTCCCATTTCCATTCTGGGATCTCTGGTTGTACCAACAATCCAGATGGTTTCTTATGTTCTGCCTGAACCTTCGCGCAAGTCAAACACTTACTAACGTAACGAGCAATATCCGCCTTCATATTCGGCCACCAATAAACTTTCTTCAGGTCGTGGTACATTTTATCCGATCCAGGATGTATCGAATACTTCGACTTATGCGACTCATTCATAACCAATTCTCGAACTCCAGGTTTTCCTTCCTCAGATGAACACAATGGTAACCAAATCCGATTCTCAAAATATCTCAGTCCGTCAGACCTAATTACGAAAAGAGGTTTCAACATTCGTCCCAAGTTTTCGGCTTCAACATTCCCTTTCATTAGTCCTCTCTCTTGAGCCTTCAGTATAGTTTCGGTTAAGTCAACGCTCTCAGTCATCACTAAAGCTCTAACCCTCAAAGGTTTCTCCCGTTCCTTCCTACTCAGTGCATCCGCTACAACATTCGCCTTGCCAGGGTGGTAGCGAATTTCGCAGTCATAATCGCTCAGTAGTTCAACCCATCGTCTCTGTCGCATATTCAACTCCTTTTGATCTAAAATGTGTTGCAAACTCTTGTGGTCAGTGAATACAACACACTTCGTCCCATACAGATAGTGTCTCCACAACTTCAACACAAAAACTACAGCTCCTAATTCCAAATCGTGCGTCGTGTAGTTCTCCTCATTCTTCCTTAGTTGCCTCGACGCGTAAGCTATCACCTTTTCACGTTGCATTAATACTGCTCCATAACCCTTACGAGACGTATCACAATACACTACGAAGTCTTCGGTTCCTTCAGGCAATGATAAAATCGGTGCGGAACATAACTTATCCTTGAGCGTTTTGAAAGCAAGTTCTTCCTCATTTCCCCATTCATACACCCTATTCTTTTCGGTAAGCCTCGTCAACGGTTTTGCAATCAACGAAAATCCTTCGATAAACCTTCGATAATACCCAGCTAAACCAAGGAATTGTCGAACTTCAGTCGGCGTCGTCGGTGCTGACCATTCCCTGATCGCTTCGACCTTGGCAGGATCCACACGAACTCCCTTACTATCAATCACGTGACCTAAGAACTGTACTGATTCCAACCAAAACTCACACTTCGAGAATTTTGCATACAGCTTCTCTTTCCTTAACAACTCCAAAATCTTCCTCAGGTGCTTCTCGTGCTCCTCCTTACTCTTAGAGTAAATAAGTATATCATCGATGAAAACAATAACAAACTTATCTAGATACGGCTTGCACACGCGATTCATAAGGTCCATGAATACAGCAGGCGCGTTCGTCAACCCAAACGGCATCACTCGAAATTCAAAGTGTCCATACCGCGTACGAAAGGCAGTTACAGGGATATCCTCCTCTTTTACACGCAGTTGATGATACCCTGATCTTAAATCGATCTTTGAGTACACACTGGAACCTTGCAATTGATCAAATAAATCGTCAATCCTCGGCAATGGGTACCGATTCTTAACCGTCAGCTTATTGAGTTCCCTATAGTCAATGCACATCCGAAACGAACCATCTTTCTTCTTCACGAACAACACTGGCGCTCCCCAAGGTGATGAGCTCGGCCTAATAAATCCTTTGTCCATCAATTCCTTCAATTGATCCGCTAACTCCTTTAACTCAGATGGTGCTAAGCGATAAGGTGCACGTGCAACCGGCGCAGCTCCTGGCACTAAATCAATTCGAAACTCGACCTCACGGGCAGGCGGTAAACCTGGCAACTCGTCTGGAAAAACATCCGGATACTCGCAAATAACTGGTACCTCTTCAATCCTTGCCTCTAAATCACCATCACTCGAAACTTGTGCCAAAAACACATCGCATCCGCCCTCTACGTACTTCATCATTTTCAAACAGGAAATCACTTTCAAACGAGAAGTGCATTCGTCGCCCTTTACCGTCAAAGCTTTATTCCGCAACGGAATCTGAACCAATCTCTCGCCACAGACGATCATAGCACTGTGCGCTATTAGCCAATCCATTCCCACAATCACGTCAAACGATCCTAGCTCTATAGGCATCAAGTCGATTTTAAAAGCGTAATTTCCTAACTTCAAGGTACACCCTTTCAGTATAGAATTCGTACTAACAATTTTTCCATCGGCTAACTCAACGTTATAACTAGTCGCTAACGACACCGGTTCTCTATCAATATGACGACTAAATTTAACATCTACAAAACTCTTGTCGGAGCCAGAATCAAACAAAATACTAGCATAACAAGCGTCTAGCAAAAACGTACCGGTAACCACATTAGGACACTGTGGTTTATCAGCCGTTCCCACTTGATACACAGCAGCCGCATTATTACCTCCCCGCTTGTTTCCTGCCTTCGGGCAATTCACTTGCACATGACCCCTTTCTCCACAACCATAACATCCTCTCGTCCTGATAGCATTAGCCCCAGTGGCTACTCCTCCCGCTCGATAACCAGATGTCCTATGACCTGCTTTCCCACACTTGCCGCATGCAGGCGGGCAATTTCCAACATGATACAAATTGCACTTACCACAATGGGGGTTTACTTTCACTCCTCTAGGGTTCGTCACTGCCCTCATCCCTTCGTTCCTTCTTTGGTTAAACTGCTGGTTTCGGTTCGGCCCATGGTTGTTTCGGTTTCCACCTCGGTTCTGGCCTTGGGATTGGTTGCTTTGTGCCGCTTCCCATTTCCTCTTGTTGCCTTCAGCAATGGAGTTCTGCTTGTCCTGGAGCTTGACGTCCATCAATGCGTGTGCCATCTGAACCGCTTCATCAAACGATCCAGGTTTCGACGAAGTTGTTTCACCTTTAATATTGCTGGATAAACCCTTAATGTACTGTTTCATTTTCTTGGCATCATTGGCAAAAACATCCGGACACAGCAGGCTTAATTCGTTAAACCTCCTGGTGTAGGCAGCTATATCGTTGTTCTTCAAGGTCAAGTGCCTCAACTCATCCTCCAATTGTCCCAATTCCTCCTCTGGGCAAAACTTCTTAGTCAACAGAGCTTTTGTCGCATTCCACGTCCTTGCATTCGCTACAGCCAATCCAACCATAGCTACCTGAGTATTCCACCAACTTAACGCATCATCAAGAAACGTAGCAGCTGCAAACTTCACTTTATCCGCTTCTGCACAACCACTGATTTCGAACGTACTTTCAACCTTTTCCAACCATCGTCTAAGTTCTAAAGCTCCACCCGTTCCACGAAACTGCGTGGGACCGCATTTCATAAAACTAGAATAGGTACACACTCTCGGGGCTTGCTGTCTCCCCGCGTTCCTTCCCTGGTCCTGATTTCTCCCGGCTCGGTCCGCTTCCAACGCATTTGCTATAGCTTCCTGAATCATGGTGTTAACACGATCGGCGGTCAACTTTGGAGGCATGGTGTTATCGAATATCTCTTTCTGCAAGACAGGGAAAATAGAAAAACAATGTAAGTATACATATCAAGTTTCCCAGACATAATATACATACAACGACACATCACTACGGAGTTACTAATATTCATCAATTCACATCACAAAAGATCAAATTTAAGACATATCACAGATCATGAAAGGTAACATAGATTGTATTGATAATTAACCAAAATCGTGACAAGTATTGCCACTACAATCGTTCACCACAAAACTTCAAGTACTTGAGTTTCTCGTCATAACACCATCATACAAAGGTCTAAAACAGTTCTATTACAATGATCAAAGAAAATACAAAATAAGTAACTAGGCATGTGGTGATCCACACGGCCTCTTGGATGGCGGCTCGTCGTCGTCTTCCTCGGTTTCCTCATCACTATCGTCCTCATCCACATCATCCATTTTTCTCTTTCCTTTGTCATCCGGCCCACATTCCGTTTCCTTTTTCGTCCCTGATGTGGATCCACACTCAATCGCTACCTGACTTCCCACCGTAATACAATCACCTCTAGTAGGCGGCTGAATCATGAAGTCATTTGCCTCCATCTCCAAATCGTCCACGAATCTCCAATCCGGGGGCCATGATGCTCTAACCCGATGCTCCCAACTCTGCATCCTTGACAACCTCACTTGATCTTCCCTAACACGGTCAAGACTAGCACTTAAATTTGCAACCATTGATCTTAAACTGTTGATGTCACTTTTGTTCACATTTCCATCATACTCAATTCTTGCAGTCCTTTCCAACAGTCTTTGGTCTGCCTTTTCATTCTCGTCGAATCTACTGATCACCCTTGATTCCACTACGAACCGCATGCACATCGATTCGTCCAAACCTCTCACAACCCGTCGTACGTCATGATAAATTCTCGGTCCGGGACAGCAAATTCTTGGGATGCCTTGATGAAGAGAATTTGCGCTCATTGCACCTTCGGCTCTTCTGGGGATACCTGGTACACCAACCAGATGGGAAGTACGCATAGGCGTGGGGCAAGTAGTTCTCCTTTGGTCGGGGTCCTGGGCTTGTATATCGTTCGTCTCAGCTTGTCCTTCAGCTGCTGTTCCAACACTTCCCCCTTCGCGACCTACGACGTAATCGTTTCCATTACCATTAGGCGGTACCTCGGCCATTCCTACAATAACAGCGAATTTCGGAGGGTACATAAGTAATTATACAATAGTTATAAATACATGCATGCAAATGCAATGCAAAGGTGGTACATATGCCCGAAATGTAATAATATGATGCTCATGCATGATTAATACAAAAATTACGATGTCGGATATTCCACGTAAAATTCAACGTCTACATATAGTAATTCCATACTTACGTAATAATTACCCACATATATACTTCACTCAAAAGTATACGTCAAATGCCATAAATACAACAATAAATCTTACCGGAGCCATGCAGGATAGTTGTGTGTGCTTGGACCATTTCTTACGACACCAAAAGTTATAGTTTAGGATTTTCAAAAACGACCTAGTTCTCTATAACTCGTGGCTCTGATTACCAATCTGTAACACCCCCACAATTGCTATGCGCAGCGGAACTACAACAATGGGTGCTACTCAGTATTCATTGCACATAAGATATATCAAACGACGCTAAAAAGACGTCAACTTAAAACTTGAATTTAAAATTGTTAGCTGATACATGTCCACGGTTTTTCCAACCCCAATTTGGTACAACAGAGTTTAGCGTTTTCGGTCCCCATGAATCTCAACCCAGAAATTTCAGTTTTACAACAACATAACATTAAACATAAAAATTGTTTAAGTTGAAAAAGGAGGAAAAACAAGCGGACTCCAAGCCATACACACAACATCCATCCCATGCATGCTCCATTCTACACTTCAGCGGTTACCTGAAACACATGCCAAAATTTTGGTCAACGAAAACGTTGAGTGGAATTCATAGGTTTTACAATCAATTTGAACGTATATAAAATAAAAACCATTCGTGATCATTCATAGACTTGTCGATCAAACAATCTATAATCAGGATACTGACAATTGTGTTTAAGCTCATGACCCTAATCCGTTAACTCAATCACCCGCGTAATAAATACTGGCGTGATTCAGATGAAACCAGTGCCCCTTCTAAAGGCATCAGTTGCAATTATACCTTATTTCTCATACAAAATAATCTACCGCAGAACTTACTAAACGTACAGCTTCTCGGCTAGCATTGGGTCGTTAACCCCGTAGTACTACAAATTGCATAAGCGGCTATTTCCCCCTACTCGAGGGCAGGACAATAGTTAATAGTTCATGATTTTAGGGACTTTTGCAACTTTGGTACTCAACACAATTTCTAAGGCAACTTTCGGGTCTAACAATCATTCATGATATACGTTCCTTTTAAAAACTAGCATGCATTTCCCTCGCGGGTAAAACAATTTGAAATAAACATAAGCAAGGCTATAAATTCACACCTTAGATATTAAGTAGTCGGTAGTTCGAGGGATGTTCACTGACGACGAAACGGATGCCCGGTTAAATCAACACCTATCACAAATAACGCGTAATGAGTAATCTCATTTTAAATACTTTACGGTACTGTATAAAATACATATATACTAGTCACTTAGGACAAGTATAACTCACGCCAAAAACAAAATAACAAGCATCACTCATTTTATACCATTCGTTCTTATTATTTACGTTATCCATTTTTACTCGTTCTCGCCGGTACTTACCGAAAGTACGGGCTGTTTTACCATATTTAACCATACTTATAAAATTTGACAAAATTCTCAAAAATCCTATAAGACCTGTAGATGACATGTTTTTAAGCCCAATAAAAGTTTTTACTTTTACGACTCGTTACTCGACGCTTTTCCAAAACTACATTTTACGGGCTGAAATTGCACTTCGACCAACTTTGACTTCTTTGACCTATATGAAATGTACCTTTGACTTCTTTGACTCCTAAGTCAACTTATAGACTCATTTGTACAGGTTAGGGACCAAATTTTGACCCTTGACCATTTACCAATTCATACTTGTGGTCCTCGGGATTTGACTAAAACTTTACATAAATTCGGATTATGAAAGTCCTCGTCTCCCGGTACTCGATCTTTAAAACGTCATAACTTTTAGCTCGTTTTGAGTCACGGGCTCTACCTTATACCAAATTAAAGACAAAAAGACTCTCTACAACTACATTTTGGTTTCAAGACCTGTAGACAAAATAATTTTTGTGAAATGACCCCAAAGTTTCTGCCTAAATTTGGCTACTCCAAAAACATGCTTAGACTCGATTTCAAACCTTCTAACCACCACTAGGCATCATCCTAAGCCTCCCTAAACATATCCAAATTCAAGATTTCAGTCCTACCCCTATTGATCAACCAATCTCAAAATCCTAATCATCTAAAAATGAACATGCAACCAATTAAACCTATGTAAAACATCATTAAACACATAACCAAACACAAGGAAAAGCTCAAAATCCATCAACCACCATGGCTCCCCAAACACCCCTTGTGCCGTGGGGTTTGGGTGACCCAATCACCACAACCAAATTGATTTTGGTGGGTTTTCTTGGTGATTATGCTTCCATTACCCATGAATTCAACATGCATTACAACAATTTGCCTCAAAAACGAATTTGGATCATCTTGAAAAATTTTGGAAAATTTACTTGAATGCATGTGGGATTTAAGTACATAGAAATGTAGGGAATGTAAGGATTATATGTGGTCTAACCTTAATTTTAATGAAAATCAAGTGAAAAAAAATTTTGATGGTGTTCTTGGTGGTTTGGGGGTTAGCCGTCGGCTATAGGACAAGAGAGGAGAGAGTTGGATTTGTTTTTGGTGAAATGAAACTATGTGTTTGTGTTTGTGTCATTTTGGGGCTTTTTGGTATATTGGGAGGGACCAAATGGTAAATAAAGGTTTCTTTTGGTCTTAAATTAAAAACGTCCTCAAAACTTTGCGGTTTCGACTCATTAGTCAATTTTGAAAATTTTACGGGAGTCGGAAATCTTCCCGAACACTCCAAAATATTTTTGGGATACTTTAAATGTACTCGGAAGGCTATAAAACTCACCCGACTCAACTTAACACGAACCGTAAATAAAATTCTCGAAAATCACATTATCGATAAATCGTCAATAATTATATAAAATTGGGCATCCCTCGGGATCGTAATCGTCATCGTTCTCCTTGAATCGTCAAACGTAAAAATTATAACCTCGAACATCGGCTTTAACCAAAATACTTATAAATATGGAAATTAAAATTTATTAAAAATTTCAAAAATTAGCGTAATTTAGGGTAACGTTAATGACCTTGGTTCTAGGGTGTCACAGTAGCAGCAGCTGCTTGTTGTGGACAAGTCTTATAGATTCAGAACCAGCTGTTGGATTATGGGTATAATTTCATGCATACCAAGATTTTTGTAGACAATAACAGCACCTTATGCATTATTAAAAATCCTATACATCACTCTAAAACAAAACACATAGAAATTCGACATCATTTTATAAGAGATTGTTTTGAAAAGGGTTTAATACAACCAGATAGGGTTGACACAGAAGAAAATGTGTCTGATTTATTAACTAAACCTTTTGATACTGGAAGATTTCAATACTTGGTAACAAGTATTGGAATGATCAATCTCACTTAATATGTGTTTTGGGGTCTTAGTGTAATAGTATGTACAGGATATGCATTGTTATTGGTCTTTTTGAGAAGTTAGATTTTCCACTTTATTTGTCTAAAGCTGACAAAGGTTATCTTAACGCTGATAAGTGTTATCGTGACGTTGTCAGCAACATGTTAGTTTTGTGGTTTTTGATCTGATTGTTCAGGTGTTGTTAGCATTGTACCATTGGATACAGAGTTGCTTATGGATCCTTGGAGAATCATTGAAGCATGTTTCAGTTTATGGATGATGGTTGGAATATTTATATTCCTATCTTGACATAAATTTTTATTTACATGCATATTATTTGGCAGCTTATGTATCACAGTTTAAGGGGAGGTTTTAGGAACCTTTAGGACTTTTTGGGTATTCTTAAAATACTCTTATCACAATTCTAGATTGTGTCCACTGGTGAGTATGAGTTAGTTTTCTATCTCATAAGGCACTGTAGCATGCAAAGTTGATATACTATGCATGCTGCCAAGACCTTTTTGGCGTAGAATTGGATGTGGTCTGTTGGGAGACTTGGGTATGATTTATATTGGGTTTACCTGGGAGTTACAAGGGATTTTATGAGATAACTTAACTGTTAAGAATTTTGGTTAGCAAGGGACACTAGAGGACTGTTGTGTCTATCTTACATAAGCAAGTGTGCATAATTGGACAGTGCTTGCCGCCCTATAATAATTTGCAGTTTATAGGTTATCTTCATTAGGATAAATTACTTTGTTAAGGTCCTTTTTTTATTTTTATTACTTTTATTTTTGGACGCTGACAGATATTTTACCAAGCGTTGTTGTGACCAATTTAGACGTTGACATGGCTTTTGCAAACGTTGACAAGAATATAGCCGTTGGGCGTTGATGGGTTATTTTTGACCGTTGACCCTCATTGGGTCCTACCCGGTTGTTATTTTTGACGAATATTGGGGCCGTAGTTTTTGGAGTAGATAACTTTTAATTAATGCACAAGATATTTCTTTTCAATATTTTCATCATTATATTTTGAAAATACTTGCCTCATTTTTAACCAATCACATGTGCCTATCTCTCCTATATATTTGGCTCCTACTTTTTAAACAGGGTACTCTCATATTCTTGTCTAACAATTTTCTCCTATAATTCATCTTTCATCAATCTTTCATAAACAGCTTTCTTCAACAATGGCACCAAAGTTTAAACCAAGTGACTTGGTATTGGGATTCAGAAGTCATCACAATATGATTGCTTATTTGGAGACTGGTGATGCTCTGTTTCCACAATACACTCAGATGGTGGCGTATTTGAATGCATCTCCACTTAGGTATGCACTTTCTCATGCTCCTCTCATCCCTGTCACTCATATTAAACAGTTTTGAAAGACTGTTAGTTCCTCAACGCTTAATAATGTGACTACATTAACAGCTATTGTTCATGGGCGTACTTGGGTGGTTACTGAAGCCTTGGTTCGCCAGGCTTTGCATCTTAATGATGCAGATGGTATAACCACTCTTTCCATTAATGAGATAGAACAAAGACTTCGGGCTTTGGGGTATCCTTTCCCTGAAGAGGGTACTTTAAATAAATATCATAAACAAGAATTCCCCCCAGCCTGGAAGTACTTAATACATGTCATCCTTCAGTATTTGAGTCCCAAATGTACTACACATAATGAAATTAACAGATCAATTGCTAGTGCAATTGTGTGCATTACAAATGGGCAAAAGTATAATTTTTCAAAATTAATTTTTGATGGCATGTGTAAAAACAAGGAGAATAAGATGACTTTGGCTTATCCCAGATTTTTACAAATGATTTTGATGACCAAGGGTATTGCACAAGGGATCATGATGATTTTTATGAGATCCCTATGCAAAAGAAAGCTATTTTTAGTAAGATGAACTCACCCCCTCACAGAGACTTACCCCTTACCCAAGCTATGCTTGCTGTTATTGCAGCAGCACAACCTCAACTTGACCCACAACCACAACTTGACCCAATTCCAAATCCCTTACCTTCACCTCAACACATGGAACTTGACCAAGAGTCCTTCAACGCTGACACGTTAAATGTTGGCGTTGACACTAGTAATGTAAATGTTGACACCTTTCCTTTACAGACCCAAACCCCCCTTAACCTTCAAACTACCACCCAATCCACATCATCTTCTACACCCCCTGAATATAGGTTGATAAAACTCCCAAGGACTACTGGAGTGTTCTCCTCTAGTGGTCCTAGCCATGTTGCAGAGAGAACCACCACCACAAGTGTGGTTGGTGTTATGGATGAGGCTGGGACTATTGGTACTTGCTTATATGCAGGCCAAGCCAGTCCTAACATCTTTAAGACCTCATCCATGCCCCATGACTCTACTTTGGGAGGTCAAATACCCATTCTAGAGGAGGGCAGATGGGAACCATACACAATGATGGAATTGACGGCTGTCTGCATTAGCTTGCAAAAGCAAAATGCAGACCTGGTACAAACAGTCAGTACACAAGGCATTGAACTCAAGCAATTGAGGGAGAGGATTGTTCTTTTGGAGGATGCTAACAATAGGCGTGGTATGGAGGATTCTTCCAAAGGGGAGGATGAGCAGATCCATGTAAGTGACAAAGGCTCACATGATGGAGAATCTTTGGGTGTTGCTGAAGCCCTTACTGAATTGAAGAAGCAACCAGGTTTTGATACATCTTTGGTTAATCCTACCAACTTGAACTTCTCCTTTACAGCAATGATGGAGCAGTTCACAAGAGGCGCTGAGACGAGTAAGGTGAGCGTTGACAAGCAGACTTTGGACGCTGACACACCAAGCGCTGACAAGAGTAAGTTGGGCGCTGACACACAGAATTTGAGCGTTGACAGACCTACAGACATGGTTGGTGTATTCCAGTCATCAGTCATCATCAAAGAAGTGTCTTCACAGGTACCATCATCATCTTTACCCATCATTGATCCATTAGATAAGGGTAAAGGAATTTTTGTAGAAACATAAGTTCCAAAGGATGCAGCACAAGTAGAGTTTGATTCAAAGTTGGCTGCACAACTTATGGAACAAGAAAAGAGGAAGGTTGGTGAATCGCCATTTGTAGTTACTTCTGAGGAACAAGAAGGAAGTGATGAAGGGAGTTCAGATTCAAGTGTTATGATAATTGAACAACCAGAAAGACTTGAATATGGCGATGAGTTAGCAAGGGAGAAACTTAGAGAGTTAAAGTTGCAGGTAGATTATGATATGCCAGAAGTTGCTCAAATGTACCATGCTTGGGAAGATAAGATTATGGAGAATCCAGGTATGACAATTTCAGATCAAATTTGGGGATTGGAGATTCTTCTAAGAGTTAAAAAAGATTGCAAGGTAATTCTGAAGCATAAGGCTAGCAATGTTTTCTCACTGCTGAAGAGGGATAGAAGGGAGCTTTACTACATGTTACTCAGATGTCATGGAACAGGAGGGACCTTTAAGAAATTGCAGGGATTATCCTTTGAAGAGTTGGAGTATAAGGCTTATCCCATTTAGGAAACAGTGCAGGAAATGAATACTATCAGACTTCTCTCAGATGAAAGGAGAGAAGAACTTGCAGAAGAGATGGAGATTCAGATATGGTACAAGTGTTACCTCTTGATGCCAGAAACCCTATCATTAGCTATGAAGAAGGTGCAAGTGGGTTTTGGATGATTGGCAGATATAGGAAAGAGGTACACACATTTACTACTCTTATGTATCTCTTTGCAAGTATGGATAAGGAAGAATTGGCAGACCTTTGGAGGTTGTTGATGGCCAAGTATGAGACTGAAGCACCTACTTCAGTCAATGGAATAAAGCTTTGGTCAACATTCAAGAGAATGTGTGCACTAGAAGAAGAAGATCCTGTTAGGAAGGATCTTGAGGATGATATCAGTGGACTTCAATGGCATTTGTATTCAGCTGCTGGTGTGTATTATTTGAATTCTACAAAGTTTGTTGAGTATCTTCTTGTAGATGCTGAGTATCCCATGTCCAAAGAAGTTTTGGAAAAGATGAAGACAACACAGCTGGAGATTGACTATTCAAGTGACGTGCCCAAAGATTTGATTAGGCATGTTTATTACCAATATGATAAGATTTGTAAGAATCCTCCTAGTTCTTAGTTTTTATTCTGAAACTTGATTACTAGAGTAGATATCAAGTTTAGGGGAGGATTGTTGGGAATAAAATGTAGCCAGTACACTTGAACGCTGACAAGAAGAAAACAAGCGTTGATAAGAAGAAAACAAGTGTTGACAGATCAAGCGTTGACAGGAAGAAGTCAAGCGTTGATAGGTTGAAGTCAAGCACTGATAGAAAGATTTAGTCTACGCGTATTATGTTTCTAATTTGTTTCTAGTAAAGATAGGATCAACAATGTATTTTCTATATTTATCTTTACCTAGAATAGCTGATACGTAGACTCTTGTACAAGGCTTCTTATGTCTATAAAAAAAGACCTTTAGGTTTTGTTTCATATAAGTTTTCATTTGTTTAACACTTTCATTGTATGCAAGTTTGTTATAATCAATCAAGTGAAAGTGTGTTTTACAATTGTTTGTGTGTTCTTGTTTGAGTATTAATTCCGCATAATAATTAAATTTTTTTATACACAACAAAGTTTCTCTACGTGTTTAACTTGATTTAATCTCGTTTACACAAGCTAAATCGATCTAAGTTTGGGATCAACAAACCGGTTTTCATCTAACAGCTTTTTCAAATTCTAATCACGCAGGTTGCCTTGATAGTCGAAAAAGCACTTCTAGTAGCGTACAATTTCTAGGGGAAGATAAGCTTGTGAGCTGGTCGTCAAAGAAGCAGGATTTCACTTCACTCTCATCATATAGAAGCAGAATATGTGGCTCTATCCGCATGTTGTGCTCAAGTCCTCTGGATGAGAACTCAACTCACAGATTATGGCTTTCACTTTAATAAAATACCTATGTATTGTGACTCAAAGTCAGCCATAGCCATATCTTGCAATTCGGTTCAACACTCCTGTACCAAGCACATCGCAGTTAGAGTGTGGTTTCTGGGAATTTAAAATCGGATTTCCTCCATAAATTCTCCGATCTAAATGGTATAGAAGTTTTCATATTTTTACCTTTTCTTGTTGGAGTTGTTTGGATGGGTGTTTACCCTAAAGTGTTCCCGGACTGCATGCATACATCCGTAAGTAACTTAGTGCAACATGGAAAATTTCATTGAGAGGAATCAGCAAAGAAAAGAAAAATGTAGGAATGGAGACCTTTCAATAGAGCGGAGGCGAACTGATCAACGAGAAAGAGGCCCTACTCACTACAAAGGAATACACCACAAGATCAAACTGCACTCATGCCTCTCCCGCATCAAGTTGACCGCCAGACTGGAGCTTCGTAACATGTTGACGAAGACTTCCAAAAAAAATGGAGCGACCATTCCCTCCATTTGGGTCATGAGACTAGCCAACTGTCTATCCCTGTGGGCTAACTTAACTTATAAGCTTGCTACCTATGTATTGTGACTCAAAGTCAGCCATAGCCATATCTTGCAATCCGGTTCAACACTCCCGTACCAAGCACATCGCAGTCAGATATCACTTCATCAAGGAACAAGTGGAAAGTGGTATCGTGGAATTATACTTTGTCAGAACTGAGTACCAGATATCAGACTTGTTTACAAAAGCTTTATCATAAAATAGGTTTCAGTATCTCGTTGGCCGTCTTGGTATGAAGTATATGACTCTAGAAAATTGGAGGTTTTGGCAAACGAAGTTGCTTGTTATTCTCTCATAATGACTTCTAAGCACATCACAGCTTAGGACTCGGACCTCAAATAAGGAAAGTTTATAAAGGACGATAACTTATCCTTCTCAACGAGAAATTCATATTTCTCGGTCATGAACTTCTCATAAAAACATTCAAAGTTTTTAAGTTCATGAAAAACGACTTCTAAGTAAATGTCAGCTTAGAACTCGAACTTCAACTTAAGGAAAGTTTATCATGGCTGATAACTTATCCTTCACAACGGGAAATTTATCTTTCTCGGTCATGAGCTTGTGACAAAACAAACAAAGTTTTGAGCTCATGAAAAGCGGACCCAAAAGGGAAGTGTATGTTTCAGTGCGCTTTCTCTAATCAATAGAAGAGAAATCTTCTATCATGATTATTTTAAAACTGTTGAACACAATTTTTCAAGAATTTCTCAAAAGGTTTTTCTAAATCTTTTAAAATTGTGTGTTCAACACTCCCTTCCTCATAATGTGGTTTTATATCTCAAAAATTTCATATATTATTTTGATCAAGTTTTGAGGGGGAGCATTTTAAAATCAAGCCTTTAATGATGTTGAGTACATCTCAGATATTGTCATACTTTATGTATCCAACACATTCCGAAAACGGTCTAAAATTGTCATATGTAATATACCTATCAGATAAGGCATCTTAACTCCATAACTCAACATATTTTTAATTAATTCCATGATTAAAAATTCCATGATTCATGCGTGCACACATGTTTCTCTCCCAATCGGTTTTCAGAAATTGTCTTATTTTAATCAATTGATATCTCTAATATGATAATTTTTTATATTAGAGATAGGGGGAGAAAATGTGATTAAAATATAATATATCGCAACGTGTGATCTTAAAGAATCAAGTGCAACTCTTTCCTTCACATGCAAAACTATTTCGTATATCGATGCATGTGTGTAGGGGGAGCTTTTCGGAAATGTAAAACTTTCAAAGTGTTAAAAGTTTTGATTTTTATCGAGCACTGTGAATGGTTTTCAATGGTTTTATGGTTACGATCTATACCCAAAACAACCTACTATCCACGACGGAATGATGGAGTCAAAAGGTGGTTTAGGATAGGAAACTAAGTCCTATGATCCAACCAAAACCAGAGGGATCTACCCAAGGACATTCCATAGATAGAAATAGTTGTCCTTAGGAAAGATGGATTTGAATGAAGTTGAATGCGGACCAATTACTTAAGTTAGCACTGGAACAATCACAACAAGGTGCTAGTGGTGACGTATTGGTAAGCATTGAAGGAGTTGAATATTCTATGCAACTTAGGCAGAAACCGGGTTAACACATCTATCGAAGACAAGTGTCATGGACCCAGTGATGCGATGCACAATCCTTCTCCAGCCATTCGAGTTTCTCTAAAAAGAAACTTGTCTCATTGTCACGGAGATCAACACGTATCTATTGACTTTCTCACTCCGAGTTAGTTAATATTGAAAAGGTGGCAGTCTGCTCCAGCCTCCGATTACCAAAATGCACTTAAGTCTAGAGCCAAACGAGATCTATCTATCATCTCATTAGGACACAATCGAGTCCTACGCATTATCCTTGTGATATTGCCAGAACATCTGAGTGATACGATTCACAATAAAGATGGAAATCCTGCTTGAGCTAGCATCAAGCAAGCTCATGGTAGGTAACTTGTGCGATTCAACACGAATCAAACTTGTGAGAACTGGAATGCAACTAAGTTTGGATTCTTAATTGATTCAATCTTGATTCCAGGTTTCTTCGCAAAATTCGTGTGATCTTTCCAGAACATTCAGAATGACACTCTTTAGTGCTCACAATTACGAATGGAAATCCTTCTAGTGTCAACATCAAACAGCACTGCGGTAGGTGACTCGCAAGATTCTCTATGAATCAAGCTTGTGACAAACTGGAAAGCAACAATGGTGTGATTCTTTTAGAATCAAACTTGTTTTATGAAATCTGAATTGACGACTCTAATCAGACGGATGATTTATCCTTATGATTCACTCTTTACGTTCGCAGTCTGCTTTGAGACGGTCGAGTAAAGAGAACTGGCTACTACTGCCGGGAAACCCTGTCAAGGAGGTTCTTAATCGAATCTACCCGATCACAGGTACGGTATCTAATACCGTTTAACGGTCTTCACCGACCGGAGGTAAATCTCTACCGAGTTAGGATGAAATGTTCAAAGCCATTTCGTCCGTGTCTATATATGTTGCTGCATATCAAGAAGGTGGTGTAGCTGTGTACTAACCAATGTTGATTCAGAAGTCACAAGAGCACAAGATGGTGATACACAAGATACCTAAGAACGTAAGAATTTAATAGGTCATCTTAGTCACAAGGAGCACAGGATGAAGATCTCAAGCACTCAAAGTCAATTGATAAAGGCTCAAGATAAAGATCACAAAATCATGAAGGAACAAAACCATTACAAACAAGATCAAGACCAAATAAGACCAAAGAAGGAAGATCTCCTCTACAAGAATGTATTCACTCAATCATCTTATGCTTTTTAAGATGACCGATACATTGGGGGAGATTGTGAGCCCTATATTTTATATAGTCGAACAAGAATGTAATAGGTCATCTTAGTTATAAATGGTCTTGTATTGTAATAGGTTAGTCGGGAAAAACCAGGCTTGGACTTTAAGCTAATATTGTATAAGTTAGGGGCTCTAAGCCCAAGCAAAGCCAAGCCCGGCCCAAGGAAACTAAACCCATGACCCAAATGCCAAGGGTATATATACCCTCTTCCATATGTGGAAGAGGGTGTTGTTTCATTTCATTTCACCTAGTAAAAGTGTAACCTTCCACCACTCTCTCTACTTTCTCTTTCTAGTTTCTCTCTCTAACTTTCTTCTCTATCTCTTCTAAATCTTGTGTTATGGATTGATATGGGAATAACAGTCTACACAAACGGCAGACAGTTCAAAGATATCAAGTTCTACTGGCTGCTAGGAGGCTAAGTATATTTCACGAGGGAAGGTTCAAAGGGTAACACCTACCTATGCTATGCAAATATCAACTACAAAACTCTATTACAACATCGAGTCATTTGTTTCCTTTAATAATTTCATTCATGTGGGGGATTGTTAAAAAATATGTCAAATGGTTTGAATGACAATTTATGGTCATCAAAAATACTAATGGGGGTTACGAACAAACTTAATGTTTGATCAAATAAAAAAGTTTGAATTAACTATGTGTTAATGAACATCATTAGTATGTGTAATTGTACACATTAATTTGGTTGTTTTCTTTTATCTCCTTTTTCCTACATATATTGAGAGATCTTTTATCATTTCATGGAGATCAAGAAATATTACTTCCTCTCATTTTGTTTATCTTGTTTTTTCATGTGTGTGCTCGTAATAATCCGTTTGCACTAACGAGGTTATCCGTTGTTGTTGTATCGTGGGAGATAGACGTCCATGATTCTCAAGCACCGCGGAGAAGACGAATCTGTCTTAAGAAAAGTGTAAGCATCACACGCCTCAACATTTTCCTTGTTTGTGTCTTTCAGTCTTCGTGTCCAAAATATTTACGGTATGATTTCTTCCTATATTTTATGTTTGATGTTATTTTCGTTTGCCTCTAGTAGCAATACATCCGATATATACAACAATTAATTAACTAAAGACAACTTAAAACCATAAAACACCCCCAGATTTTATAAAACCTTAATTTAAAAATAAACTGGTTCGAAGCAGATTGAAGCAACCATGCTACGATAACATGTAGAAAAACAAAGTTTAATACACCCAAACCTTTTATCAAATTTCAATTTAACAATAAACAAAAAAATGATCTTTATCATTAATTAAAAACCAGTAGTATACCCTTCCTAATATATATGTATGATATTAGTTCCATTACAATTTACCAGAAAAACTAAATAACAATATCAATATTACAATCGAGAGACTATAGAGAGAATCAAATATTGAGTTTTCAGACTTGACATTTGATATTACACTATAATAAGACCACAACAACACTTCAGTCATTTAAACTAGGTTGAGAATCGGGTCCAGACCGAAACGATTAAAATTGGACCGAATCAAATACCGAAATAGTTCAATACCCCGAGAATCAAAGTTGGCCCTTTTTAAAATTATGTATTATTGTATTTTTTTTATGGCTTTGTGTCGCTCTTCCACTATTCGATTTATTTTGTTTTGCATGGATGATTGATAGTACACTTATCATGTCAACTTATTAAGATTATGTCAATTTACTAGTTTGTATTATCGATATTTTACAACAAGGAGAAAGTTAACCTGAAATTTTACAAAACATGAATTAAAAAATGTAAGTGTGAGCTTGGTTCGCACTTTGTCGGTTTGAAAAACAGTTGCCAAAAATAACGTCATGCCACGTGTTAAATGGAAATGATGATTTACTTTTTAGGGTAAAAGTTATACAATATCAACGTAATTATTCAGATGTATCAATTTTAAACACTTACTAATTTATCGCTGGACTTTAGCAATGAACTTTCAAATTTGTTTCGTCTTCACCAATATAACCCTGAAATGACTGTATGACCATTGTATTCTTTTACATAATTACATATATTGTCACATGATTCACCATGAGAAGAGTTCTTGAAACATAACTCCTTAATTGTGTATATTAAGGAAAAAAATGATACTATTACATCTTCTACAAATGAAAAACAGATCTACCATTATATCATGAATCAAGATCTTCATATTCAATATTGTTGACCATGCATCATGTGGTCCTCCCACAGATTAAGGAAATATCCTAACAACTTGCAAATCGATTAGATCTTATCACTTTATTAGTTAGTTACATTCTTGTTGTAGATCTCCTAATTTATCTCAAGTTCATTTTGTATATAAACCTTAGTAAGCTAATGAAATTGACATCTTCCCTGCTCATTATTTATCATGTGGTTTCACATCCACCTTTAGCTTAAATGCTTTTTTGATCCATGGCACCTTTAGAAAATCAAATAGTGTTCTTTAATGCTCCAACACATCTTCCAACAAAACTTACGAAAAACAATTTTTCTGTTTGGCTATCCCAACTCCACTCCGCTTTGATCGGATACAATCTTCTTAGCCACATTAGTGGCACCCCAAAACCTACAAAAACAGTTCGTGACCCAAAAGACAACACAAAAAACATTGAAACCCAGATTATGTCATTTGGTATAGGCAAGATCAATTAATCCTAAGGGGACGTTTGGTACGATTGAATCACACAGAATGGAAACACAATAGAGAATTGAATTGAAGAGAAAGAGAATGACTTTAAGAATCAAAAAATGATTCTAGTGTTTGGTAAAAAGGATAGAATGAGATGTTGAAATGGTTAGAGAATTGAATCTGGTGTTTGATACGACTAGAGAATGAAATTTAACACTATAATTGACTTTACCCATTTGTCAAAAATGAGTGGCATAAGTTCATTTATATTAATATAATTTTGACTACTTTTTATATAAATATTAGTACATGTATTTGCTAAAAAAGAAATAGGAACTTGTCTTTCATATGCAAATTATCAACACGTATAAAAAAATAAATGGCAATGATAATGTTGGTTAATTATATGGCACTGAACTTTGACATCAACCAGTAACTAAAGAGCAAAAATTAACAATGCAAGAAAATCATATATCACGCCAGAAACATCACAAATTTACAATCAAATGTTCTAAACAGGGCTAAATCAAATACAGTATTGTATTATTTTACTATCGAAGACACAACAAGACCTGATAATTTGGAAAACAAGTGCTACCCTCCAATGGCACTTTATAATAGCGGACACAATGATTTTGTATAATAAGATAGGAGACTTGAACATCTTGTAATCCCGCCACCATATGCAACCAGTCCACAAACAGAACATCCTCAGCTGATCGATTAGTACAGTAGATCTGCATTCTTCGTGAGTCGAATTACCTTATCAACCCCTCAATTTGATGTTTTTGTGATGTCCTTGCCTCAATGACCTGTTACTCTTAGAATAAGAAAATCAACATTGAACAACTAAGTCAATATTTAAATGCATTTACTAAGATGATCACCAACTTGACAATTAGCAAGTCATAAAATTCAAACTGGTGATCAAATATGTTATGAAACTTTAACAATGAAACGAGCTAGTCTAATGAATTGCTAATTTTTTTACATAAACCCTAGTTTTCGCTTATAATCAAAGTTTTCCATGGGTTCAAATCGAATAAAGTTTGATCATAATTATAGAGTTGTATAAAATAGAAATATAAAAGAATACAAATTGCCTTGCTTATGGATATATCAACTTGGATTAAGGACAATGGTATGGGGTGTCAGATGTTGCAGTCACCAAGAGGGAAGGGTTATTGATATATTTCTTTCAATTTGTGACTGAATGTGCATTGCACGTGATATCAAGTATTTATACTCCCGTTTTTAGAAGCCTCTTTTTCATTCACCAGAGAATGGGTTATGGGAATGGCTCCTTTTATGTTTTCATTCTCCGCTTTCTTCACTTTTTATGAAGAATGAAAATCCAGAGTTGAAAATGGAATGATCAGGCCACGTTTCCATTCACCAGGACTAACAAACGTGTGAAAGCATTCCTTTTCCCATTCTCACGTTTCCTTTCCACCCTACCAAACACGCCCTAAATGTAATTTTAGGAAGTTGTGCAGAAGAAATTCAATCCCACATCTCTGTTGTTTCTTCATCTCATGAAGCATGGCACCGTCTCTCGGTTCTTTTGGCAAACAAAATCCGCTCTCTTATCATGTCTTTGAAAGAGAAACTCCATGACAATACCCTCGGGACTCGTTCTATTACGGATTTTTTGCAGGATGTTCGAGCCACTGCTGATGCACTAGCGATGGCTGGATCTCCCTTTTCGGAAGAAGATTTGATCATGCATACACTCAAAGGTGTCAGGGATGAGTTTGATTCGGTTGAGGCTACTGTTCGAGTTTGGGACACACCAATCATGTTTGATGAACTATTTAATAAATTAGAAGACTTTGAACGTCACATCAAGAGATCAGAAACCATAAACTCTTCTATCTCCCCTTCAACAGCAAATTACACGAGCCGCCAGTCCAACCAAAATCGATGGTACATCAAGCACAATAACTCTGCTCGCTCAAATTGGCATAACCAAGGTTCTC
The DNA here is from genome assembly GCA_025667525.1 of Glebionis coronaria. Taxonomy (NCBI): domain Eukaryota; kingdom Viridiplantae; phylum Streptophyta; class Magnoliopsida; order Asterales; family Asteraceae; genus Glebionis; species Glebionis coronaria. Next base: position 540,299,102 of record CM046880.1, read on the forward strand.
GGCACTACCGCTCTAACACATCTTCATTCAACCAAAATCGCACATCTAATGGGCTCTTCTGCAACTACTGTGAGATTCCCGGGCATTCAACAAATGAATGTCGCAAACTCGCCAGATTCCTCAAAAGCAAGAATGTGCAGATTAACAATACTCACAATGTTGCTAACATGGCATACCACGACAAACCATCCGATCAACATTGGTTGATTGATTTTGGAGCTTCACATCATGTAACCGGTGACGTGAACAATCTGCAACATTTTTCGGCTTACGGAGGTCCAGATGAAATCAATATCATTAATGGTACAGGTTTGAAAATATCTCACATTGGCAGCACTACTGTTGTTCATAATAATAATTCATTTGCTTTGGATGGTGTTTTCCCCTTATATTCAAAACAATTTACTTTCCGTTTCTAAATTCGTTAAATCAAACAACGTCCTACTTTAATTTTTTTCCTATGTATTTTCTTGGGAAGCATCTACGCACGGGGCACCAATGCTACGAGGGAAGAATATAAATGATGTCTATTATCTACCTTGATCCATAAATCCTCAAGTCAATCACGCTACGGTGTCACAACTTGATGAATAGTACCAACGTTTGGGTCATCCAACAGTTTCCATTATTCGTTCAATTTCTAGGTTTAGTGGTTTAAATGTTTCTTTAGATTCAGCTTCTAAGTTTTATTGTAATTCATGCAATTCTAATAAAAGTCACAAACTTTCGTTTGCTGAAAATTCCCTTCAAAGTTCACAACCACTAGAACTAATTTATTCAGATGTTTGGGGCCTTACTGATTTATCTATTGATGGATTTAGATATTATTTAATATTTGTAGACCATTTTAGTAAATATGTATGGCTCTATCCAATGAAAAATAAATCTGAGGTTGCTATCTTGTCCCCAAAGCTTAAGCTACTAGTTGAAAAGTTTTCCAAACACCCTATAATATCTGTATCAGTGTTGCAAAAATCGGCCTTAGCGGCCGATTAATCGGGGATAAATAGCTTGGCGGAGATTAATCGCCACGATTTTCATTAATCGGCCTTATTAATAGGTTTGGTCAAAATCGGTCAAAAATCGGATAAATCGAGGATATATCGGGGATAAATCGGTCAAATCTTAAAAAAGATATAAATCGACCAACTTGGTTTCGAATATAAATCGGCCATATCGGAAAACATCGGATAAATCAGATAAAAATCGGATAAATCGGTGTAATCGGGCATATACTTTCATATTTTATAATTTGATACATAAAAAATCCAATCCGATTAATCCTCGATTAATCCCCGCCAAACCGATTAATCGCTTGGCGGTACCCAACCGCCTAGCTAACGTCGAGCGATTTTTGCAACCTTGATCTGTATACACAAATAATGGAGGAGAATATACATCATTAACACCTATTCTTACCTCTCATGGCATATCTCATTTTAAAACACCAGCATACACACCTGAACATAACGGTACATCTGAACATAGACATCGCCATGTTGTCGAAACAGGTTTATCGCTTCTTCAAGCAATATCTCTTCCCAAGTCTTTTTGGTTATAAGCATTCCAAACAGTCGTTTACTTAATAAATCGTCTTCCCATTCCAGTTCTTCAACATAAATCGCCCTTTGAAAAATTATTCGGTCGAGTTCCAAACTACTCTCGTCTAAAGATCTTTGGGTGCTTATGTTATCCGTGGTTATGTCCATATTCCACTTCCAAACTTCAACCTAGATCAAGACCATGTATCTTTCTTGGATATTCAACTAGTCAATCTGCCTATAAGTGCTTTGATTCAACATCACAAAAAGTTTTTATGTCTCGACATGTAAGATTTGTTGAGCATGTCTTTCCGATGCGAGGTACTAATAGACACCTGATGTCATGTCTATCAACATTGGACTTGCCTCCTGTGGATCCTAATGTAAGTGTTTCTACTAACCCTTTCTCTAATATTTTTCCACAAACAAATATACCTTCGCCCATTCTTCTAATCAATACTGAAATGCAACCACACAACCCTTCTACCGAACAATTACTCACACCTACAGTGCCATATTCCCCACATGAAACCTCACCTTTAAAACCATCATCTCCACCTCATGACACCACGCCTTTACAACCATCATCTCTGCCTCATGAAACCACACCTTTACAACAATCATCTCCGCCTCATGATTAAACACCTCAACAAGAATCACCACACCTTGCACCATCTACACCATATAACCTTCGCCATACCAAGAAACCAAACTCAAGATATTACAACCCCAAATTTGTCAATCAGGTTAGTGCTCATCCGATGCCATCATCCATGGAACCTAGAATATATTCCGAAGCAATGAAAAATGGCGGACTGCAATGTCAGAAGAACTTGATGCACTTATGCATAATGGAAATTGGGATCTCGTCCCACGTGGTAATCAAAATTTGGTGGGTTGTCGATGGGTTTATCGTGTTAAACGACATCCTGATGGTAAAGTCGCAAAATTCAAAGCTAGGCTTGTTGCCAAGGGGCATCACCAACGTTTTGGTTTAGACTATTCGGAGACCTTTATCCCTGTTTGTAAGCCAACAACTATTCGGTTAGTGCTTAGTCTTGCTCTTACTTATGGATAGGGCTGCACCAATTAGACATCAATAATGCGTTTCTACAAGGTACACTTTCTGATGAAGTATACATGATTCAATCACTAGGCTTTACTCATCCTTCACTACCTAATCATGTTTGCAAGTTAAAGAAACCCCTTTATGGCTTGAAACAAGATCCGAGAGCTTGGTACAAGGAACTCAAAGGATTTCTATGTCAATTCGGGTTCACAAATTCCATGGCTGACTCTTCGTTTTTTATTTATAACAAGACCGATGTATGTCTCTACTTCTTAATGACATCATTATTACATGTAACAATAACTAGTTCCTAGACTCCTTTCATTGTCCAACTTGGTCGGTGATTTTCATTAAAAGATCTTTGAGATTTGAATCAGTTTTTAGGTATTGAAGTTATAAGGACAATTTATGGTCTCTTTTTATGTCAACATAGGCATATTGCGGATCTTCTAGATACTTTTTCTATGGCTGGAGCAAAATAAGTAAATACTCCCATGAGTTGTAAGACCCCCTTACTTCTCAAAGATGGTTCTGCTTCTATTGACCCAACTCCTTACAGAAAGCTCATTGGCGGTCTTCAATACTTATCCTTGACACGTCCTAATGTCTCATTTACATTAAATCGTTTATCTCAATATATGCATTCACCCACTAAATTACATTGAACTGCATTGAAACGTGTTCTACGGTACTTGAAGAACACGATTTACCATGGTCTTTTCTTAAATAAGGGTCGTCCATTACAACTAAAGGCTTTTAGTGACTCGGACTGGGGTGGAAATCGTGATGATGGTCGCTCGACCACGGGATATATCATATATTTGCGCTCTAATCCAATTTCTTGGAAGTCTGCTCGTCAAAAATCAGTATCTCGATCATCATCGGAAGCTGAGTACAAAGCAGTAGCAAACACAACTGCAGACCTTATGTGGATTCAGAATGTTCTCCATGAACTTGGCGTCAAGCTACCTCATCCGCCATCCCTATTTTGTGACAACACATGTGCTACTTATCTATCCGCAAATCCTGTCTTTCATTCACGCATGAAAGATATATCCTTGGACTATCACTTTGTTCGAGAATGACTAATTCATCATAATGATCATCATACATTATGCATCAACATCATCATAAGTATGCATCGTCGATCCCTACATTTCATTTTTCATCATCTTCATTGAGCACCAACATCATCGATTTTGCATTATCGTTATTAGCAATTTTGCATCATCATCGTCTATATCATCACGAGACACATATTGCATCATGTTCTTCCTCAAAGTTCATCATATTTAATCGAGATATGCATCATCTTCAACATGACCTGCATCATCTTCAACGTGATCTGCATCATCTTTAACTCGATCCGCGAATATAAGACTGTGTCAGTTTCAATCTGATCCACCTCTCAAGATCTGCACTTTCGAATGATATAAAACATATAGATCCTCACATTGCATTGTTGTCATTTATATACCTTTACCACAAATAAAAACAAAAAAAGAATACGGAAAACAAAATAAAATGGCAAAAGATCTTTGTTTATAAAAGAGTCCTATGGTTTGGACTCCTGTGGGACCTAATAAGTGTGAAAACACTTATCCTTTTACCACTTATTTCCAATAATAACAAGACCAAAACGTGTAATTTATGTCGTAAAAGTCGGAATTATGCGTGGTTTGTGTTTTTATTGTGTTTTAGGACCAAAATATGAAAAAGGAAGAAAACACGGGCTTTCACGGGCTTTTATCAAAGAAAACGGGAAAAGACGAAGTCAAAAGATCAAGAGTGCAAAAATAACGGAAGTCCAAGACCTTATTATGAAGATTTATCGAAGAAAAAGTCTAAAGACAGAAGTTTAATGAAGTCGAAGAACTTAAGTCTAATAGAAGAAGAAAATTAAAAGACAAGTTCAAATCCCGAGACGACATCGAGAAAAGACAAAGAATTAAAGTCGAGTCAAGAAGAAAAAGAAAGAAGAAAGCACCACACATGCCTCCCACTTCCCTATAAATACCCTCCTAATCACATTAGGAGGGTAGTTAGCTAGTTTTTATTTTTAAGTTTTCTTTCTAGTTTTAGAGAGAGAAAGTTCCAAACTTTCTCTCACTAGGTTTTTCATTCTTCCTTTCTTTTAAGCTTTCATCATTCTTGTATTTGGATTTGATCTATCTAATTCAAGTTAAGTTTTAAGTTTTTAATCTTCTTCTACATTTCTTGGTTTATTTGATTCTTGATTCAAAATCTTTTCTTTGATCCGAATCCTTTATGATCCGTGATTAAAGTTGAGGTTGTATGGTTAGACGGTTGATTCCCTTTGTTCATACTTAAGCTCCTTCATGTATAAGTTATAAGCTCGTACTGCTTATTGGCTTATTACAAGTTTTAGCTTATTGATTTTCGGATTTCACAAAGGTTTTAGTCATTTTAAAAGTCATTTCATAAAGTTTGAAATCTTTCATGTTTTAGAAGTTATCAAATTTAAGCTTTTTGAATTGTTTAAGGTTCGGGTATAATAGCTTATTGCATCAGCTTATTGAGTTTTAGGATCTCCACCAATTTCGGATTAAGTATTGCATTCCATCGCAATACAAGGGATTTTCTACACATTCCGATAGACCTCAGCGTTTTGATCATAATAACCCATTAGGGTTTTACTTTGCGATCGTTTGGTAATTCCCCTTTATTCCGATCTGGATTGCGATCGCTCATTGCGATCGCACATTCTGACGGGATCAAGGTCTTTGCTAAGACGAAGTGCTGCCCATTTCTCGACAGCGGCATTGCGATAGATGCACATTGCGATAGTAGTTTTTATAACATTCCGATCTGGATCTTTGCGATCTGAAAAACATTCTGATGGGTATTTTGTTGTTGCATTCCGATGGACATTAAGATTGGTATTCCGATGGACCTTTGTATTGATTATTCTGATGGCTTATTTTAGTGATATTCTGATGGTTGTGATTTTGGTGTATTCCGATGGACATGAATTGCTTTATTCCGATTAACTAAGATTTTAAGTTTTAAAGGTTTTCAAAGTTTTAAGTTTCAAGTATTTTCCTAATTAACTTTAAGTTTAATTTTGTCAAAGCTTCTACTTTACTCATCGACAATTTTCATACATGCTTTTAAATTAGACAACCAAACCAAACCATTCTCTTGTTCACCAAAAGACGATTGAGTCGCACTTTAAACCAATAGTCAATTCGAAAGGATTCGGACGATAAGATTTTATACTTGGTTGCAAAAGCCTAGTATTAAATGGCGCCGCTGCCGGCTCTTTTCGTTAAGATTAACGGTTTTTAGTGAGAGACGCATTGAATTTTGGGATCCGTTCTTTGAACGTTATTTTCCTTGCTTCAAAAATTTTCAAAAATCCAAAAAAATATAAAACTTTTCAAAAATACAAAAACATTAAAAAAATCATAAAAAGCAATTCTTTTTCTAAAGGTTTTGTACCAAAAAGATTATATAGATATTCTTCTGCAGGTGTATGCGTACTAGATCTTCGAACTATTCTGAGCCCGAGACTCGTGAAGATTTAGATATGGCTGGTGTTAATAACAACAATAATAACCCACCTCAACCCAATTTGAATAACAACAACAACAACAATGTTCTCCTACCTGATTTACGAACAATGGAGGAATTGTGTCAACCCACCATGAACGGACGCGGAGGCCCGATTGCGCCGATGCACGTCACGGTCAGGAGTTTTCGTTGAAGCATCACATGATCCAGCAAGTGCAAACTAACCCATTTCGCGGAATTCCGGATGATGATGCCAACAAACACCTCGACAAATTCATTACCATCACCCAAAGCATGAAGTGCCCCGGTGTTTCTATGGATGACCTTCGCCTCCAACTTTTTCCCCACTCGCTTTCTCACCATGCCGAAAAATGGTTTGACCGTCTCCCGAAGAATTCTATTCATACGTGGAATGACATGACTCAACGCTTTTTGTCGCGCTACTTCCCACCATCCATGGTCACAAGCCTTCGTAACCAAATCAGTGGATTCATGCAAGACAATGATGAATCGCTTTTCGATGCTTGGGAACGATACAATGATTTGATCGACCGTTGTCCAAATCACAACATGCTCCCCGTCACTCTCATTGATACCTGCTACAATGGTCTCACTTTTCGTGATCGTGACACGATCAACGCCGCCGCCGGTGGTACTTTTATGAAAAGGAGACCGGAGGAGTGTCGAGAGTTGATTGAAAACATGACTACTCACCACAAGAATTGGGATTCATCCGCATCCTCAAGATCTAACTCGAGAGTCAATGTTTCTTCTACTACTTCCAATCCTGAGATGACTGAAATTTCTTGACAACTCGCTGAGATGAACAATAATTTCATGGCCATGGCCACAAACCACTTTCAACAAGCTAAAGCCGTTGCTATTTCTTGTGACACATGTGGTGGTCCTCATTCCTACAATGATTGTCCTTCTACTCAAGGCAATTTTTCTGAAAACGTTAACGCAGCTTACGGTACTTATCCCACAGGAGGCTATCAAGCTCGTCCTCAAGGAGACCGTAGCTTGCTAAGTTATCGTTCCAACAAATATCTTGCTCCACCTGGTTTCCCTCCTACCAACCAATACCAACAACAAAGCTATAACCGAAACAATCAATCCAAACCTCGTGCTAACAATCAATATCAATCCCAAAGAAACCCATACCCACCTCAAGGAAATTCTCAAGCTTACCAAGCTCCACCTCTCAATCAACCGATGGCAGTGAGTCCAGACGTCGAGACGTTCATGAAGACTAATCGGGAGCTGGTGACGAATCTTCAGAGTCAAGTCATCAACTTGAAGGGCGAAATGGCGAAACAAGGGAGCGATATTCGAGCCGAGCTAAGGAATGACATGCCAAAACAAAGCAATGAAATTCGTGTCGACATCAAAGATTCTTTCAACACTCAAGCGCTTAACATTCGTGATATGATTGGTTCGCTCATCCAAGGTAATCAACCCTCTTCTTCGGGTACTCTTCCGAGTAACACCGTTGCGAACCCAAGAGGGGAGATGAAAGCAATCACTACACGTAGTGGAAAAGGTTATACGGAACCCGAGCTTCCTACACCTCTACCCGTGATTGTGAACAAGGAAAAAGAGCAACTTTCCCCACCTCCTTCACCTTCTATCCCCATTTCCCCACCACACGTGGTTGTGAGTGATCCTATTCCCCTCAAGCCTTCTTCTTCATCCAATATACCTTATCCTTCAAGGTTGAGGAAAGAGAAGCAAAAGAGCAAGGATGATATTCAAGTTTCAAACTTTCTAAAAATGTTTAAACAATTGAATTTTAACATCTCCTTTGCCGAGGCTCTCGCTCACATGCCCAAATACGCTAAGATGTTTAAAGATCTTCTAAGTGATAAGGAGAAGCTTCTTGACATTGCTCAGACCCAACTTAATGAGAACTGCTCTGCAGTGCTTTTAAGGAAATTGCCCACCAAACTTGGTGATCCGGGTCGCTTCCTGATTCCTTGCAACTTCCCGGGAGTAGAGAATTGCATGGCCCTAGCCGATCTAGGTGCCAGTATAAACTTAATGCCTTTAAGTGTTTGGAAGAAATTATCTCTCCCCGAGCTTGTCCCCACCAAAATGACTTTGGAATTAGCCAAACGTACGGTTTCTTATCCAGTGGGGATAGCCGAAGATGTCTTTGTTGGCGTTGACAAATTCACTTTCCCGGCGGATTTTGTTGTCGTTGACTTCGAGATGGATCCTCGTGTTCCATTAATCGTCGGACGTCCATTCCTGAGGACCGGTCGCACTCTCATTGATGTAGCCGCGGGCGAAATAATCATGAGAGTTGGTGATGATAAAATTGTCTTTAACATGGGTAAGATTTCTAAGCAACCTTATTCATATGAGAGTGTTAATGCTATTGATGTTCTCGATGAGGCTTGTGAAGAACATTTTCAGGATGCTTGCAAAAGTACTCTTTCTTCTCTACCCAATGTTGAGACCGTTGCCTCAATTGCTCCAGCATTGACTCCTTTTGGAGAAAGTGACTTGGATGATTTCGAAGCTAGCTTGGGTCCTCTCGATATTAAGTATGATAATTTGCCCACCGATTAGGATGAAGACATTCGTACTATTGAGAGACTTCTCAATGAAGACCCGTTTTCTCCTCCTTCTCCTAAAGAGGTGACTAATGATGATCTATCGTTAGTTACACCATCTATTGAGGATCCTCCCACTCTTGAGCTTAAGGACCTACCTCCTCATCTTGAGTACGTTTTCCTTGAAGACAACGAGAAGTTACCGGTCATCATCGCGAAGGACCTGAAAGAAGAAGAAAAATCCCGACTTGTCGCCGTGTTGAAGAAGCATAAAAGAGCTATCGCTTGGAAAATCTCCGACATCCGTGGAATTGATCCTCACTTTTGCACACATAAAATTCTCATGGAGGACGACTTTAAGCCCACTATTCAAAGCCAACGAAGGGTGAATCCTAAAATCCATGAAGTCATCAAAAAAGAGGTTATCAAACTTCTTGATGCGGGTATGATTTACCCTATTTCGGATTCACCATGGGTTAGTCCAGTCCATTGTGTGCCTAAGAAAGGCGGAATCACCGTTGTTCCCAATCAAAACAACGAGTTGATTCCTACCCGTCTCGTTACTGGGTGGAGAGTTTGTATAGACTACCGCAAACTCAATGATGCCACGAGAAAGGATCATTTACCTCTACCTTTTATGGACCAAATGCTTGAACGTTTAGCGGGTAATGAATATTACTGCTTTCTTGATGGTTTCTCGGGTTATTTCCAAATACCCATCGATCCCCAAGATCAAGAGAAGACAACATTCACTTGTACCTATGGCACATTTGCTTACAAAAGGATGCCTTTTGGCTTATGCAATGCCCCTGGGACTTTCCAAAGGTGCATGTTGGCTATCTTCCATGACATGGTTGAGCAAACCATGGAAGTCTTCATGGATGATTTCTCGGTCTTTGGGGATTCCTTCTCTTCTTGCCTTGCCAATTTGGAACGTATGCTTAAGCGGTGCGAAGACACTCGCCTTGTTCTGAATTGGGAAAAATGCCATTTTATGGTAAAAGAAGGCATTGTGCTAGGACACAAAATCTCTAACGCCGGTCTTGAAGTCGACCGTGCTAGTAGATGTCATAGCCAAATTACCTCCACCTTCAACCGTGAAGGGTGTGAGAAGTTTTCTGGGTCATGTGGGCTTCTATCGTCGATTCATTCAGGATTTCTCTAAAATCGCTCGCCCGATGACCCACCTCTTGGAAAAAGATACTCCTTTTATCTTTTCTAAAGAGTGTCTCGAAGCCTTCAATCTTCTTAAGGATAAACTAACTAAGGCACCGGTCTTGGTTACCCCTAATTGGGAGTTGCCTTTTGAATTGATGTGCGATGCTAGCGACTTTGCTATTGGTGCGGTTTTGGGCCAAAGAGTGAATAAACACTTCCAACCAATCCACTATGCTAGCAAAACAATGACGGGGGCTCAATTGCATTATACGACAACCGAAAAAGAGCTTTTAGCTGTTGTCTATGCTTTTGAAAAATTTCGCCCCTATCTTGTTTTATCCCCCACCATCGTATACACGGACCATTCCGCGTTGAAGTACTTAATGACTAAGCATGATTCTAAGCCAAGACTTCTTCGCTGGGTTTTACTCCTTCAAGAATTCAATATTGAAATTCGTGACAAGAAGGGAGCCGAAAACCTGGCCGCGGATCATCTGAGTCGACTTGAGGATCCATATCAAGGGGATCATCCGAACAAAGAGATCAATGACTCTTTCCCCCTTGAGACCTTAATTTCTATAAATCTTAATCTTGATGACACCCCGTGGTTTGCGGACATTGCAAACTACTTAGCGGGTGGTATTCTCATCAAAGGGTTATGTTGGAAACTCACTTTATGTGACGACATTTAAGAATTCCCGTTAGTTATCATAGTCACGCACATTTAGACTAGACTAGGCTCTTTGTAAAGTGCGTGACTATATATACCCCTCCTTAGCTTCCAAGGAGGGGTGTTGATTGTTATTTTATTCATTTGGAAACACACACATTTCACATTCAACCTCTCTCTCTCTCTCTCTAAGCCATCAATGGCTTCCACCACCACTTACCACCACATTAGACCACCGGATAACATTTAGCTTTTCTACATTTGGCATCAGAGCCACGGTTCCATCCTTGGATCGTGTTAATATACTCGATTTTGGTGGTCTAATCATTTCTTGTGTCTCGTTTTATATTTTTTCTGTCTCATATCACAAATTTTTGTCACGTCTCAAATTTTTTCTCCAAAATATCCAATCTGTCACATGTTTTTTCTTTCGGTTCATCATCATATCATGGTCAATATGGGTCCCTATCTAATATTTTCACTGGTCAAAGTTGGAAATGAGTACTTATCTGTTTTTTAACAGCATGTGTCTGGATTTTTTTTTCTGGTAATTTTTTTTCTTTTTGAAGATGAAGGTGATAAACTCAGATTTGCCAGAAAATCTGCCCAGAAACAAGCTCCCTGAAAAAACAGAAAAAGGACCACTTTTGGATTTATCTTCTTGGTACGATCGCATGTATTGCGATGGAGTGGTTTTTGAAACATTCCGATGGGTTTGACTTACCCATTGCGATGGGACTCATTCCGATGAGTCACATTGCGATGGGTGGTCGAACCTATCGCAATGGCATAGACAAGTCGTCATGCTGCCGATTTTTTCTCTACATTGCGATGGACATTTTTATTGCGATGGAAAACAGAAAACATTTCGATGGACTGAAATTTAGAAATATTGCGATGCATTTTTAAATGTACATTGCGATAGAACGGTTTGACAACATGAACCGGGACCAAAATTGTGACCAAACCGACCCATCTCAACCGAGTCAACTCGGTCATTACCGAGTTGACTCAGTCAAACTCACTGAGTTGACTCGATACCTCCATCCTTATACCGCCTCAACACCACAAATCTAATCCCTAACCCATCGACACCTATCTCCAATCTAGACTCAATCAAAAACATTTTAATCTCAGATTCGTTCAAACTTACAAAGATCTATTTAGACCGAGTATGTTTGAACTTATATCATCATAGATCTTTATGTAAATGGTTAACCCATATTATTAATATACGAAATTAAAGAGAGAACAATAACAAATATGTTATTTTCTATCTTTGATTCGTCTGAAAAAGGTTAGATCATTCACATGCAATCATCAATTATATCAAACCTACCCGAGACCCTACCATGGATCTTGAAGCTTCATTTGGTTGACTGATTCGTGAAGCATGGACAAATATAGATGGCATCTATTTATTTACTGGAGCATTAGTTTATTTGTTTAAATCGGTTGATTATTGTGTTTGATATATGAGTTGGTGTGATTCGTGGGTTTTATTACCTACGGGTGTGATGAGATAGATGAGGGAGTAGCAGTTTTGATTGTGGAGATGATCTGGTGATGGGGGCGGAGAGACAAGGATGAGACGGAGTTTTCGATGTGGTGTATTTTTGGAGATGAAGTTTGGTGAGAGAAATAAGGGGGCGGTTTGTTCTGTGTGTTTAGGGATTAATGTAACTGAGTAAAATTAGGGTTAAGTGCATCTTATCTCCTAACATTGGATGGACCGGGTATTTCAATCACAGACGGGCCGGGTTGTGCTAAGACTTTGGGCCAGATATGTTTATTTGGTTGTTTTGGGCTGGACAAAAGTTTGAACCGGTTATTGGACATGTTCTGGACCGGATATACATTTTGGGCCTTGGTTAAGTTGTTAAACATTGGCTAGGCTATTTGTTTGAACCGTGTGTTTTAACATCACATACACACAAATTTTTTAAAAACTTACAAATTTTTAAATAAATTTGTTGTGTATTACGTTTTAATTCATTGTGACATCGGGTCGAAACAAAAAGTGTCGAGACATTGTTAAGGAGTATAGATGCTCAAACAAACAAATTCCTTTTTTGAATTTGTAGTTTTTTTGTCGCACTTATGGTTCTTTAATTCTTTCTTGACACTGATGGGCTGACGAGAAATGTGACGCGACAAAATGAAGTGACAAATGTGACGAGAATTTATTTTAACGAGACCAAGAAAGAATGGGCGATTTTTTAGTGGCTACAGATTTTGTTTGATCGGGTATTAATTACGTGACGTTGAAGACGGATTTTTCGAAGGCGTGTATTTATTTTATCTTTTACTAGATAACTTGCTCGTACTTAATCCTAGAATGAAGACTTGGTTATCTGGTTTCCGGGTTCGGGGTGGATGGTTGATGACTCGGATAACTATCACTTAAAGGGGTTACATTGTTGTACTCAGTGTCACGCGCTTAGTCGACGTGGATAATTTCAAGAGGTGTTGTGCTTATAGACTTCTTCAGTGATGCATTGAGTACTTAGAGATTTCTCCACCGTTCTTCATTCAACAATAGTGCAAGCTTAAGTCACAAGATCGAAGGATTTTTATTCAGCTTCACGTTTGATGTATCCGGTTCATTCTTTCAGTGGTCACTTCAAATTGCTTTCACGTGGAATGGTAAAGGTGGCCATGGAGAGTTTATGAGAAGAGATTTTCGATCAACAGCTGATTCTCACAAAATATATAATTCAGCTTATTTATTATTCTCACGAGATTTCAGGTTCATGTGCGTACGATTTATTGATGGTTCCGTGTTTCGAAACCATCAAGGGGGAAGAAGCAGACACATTGAACGCACAACGAGTACACGTGATGAACTTCATACCTTCTTTTGATTTGAAGATATTCCGGGATGACATTTGTCATAGCCGCAGAGAAAATCAGTGTTTTAACTCGTGTCGTTATCAATCTCCAAACGGTACACTACTGATTCGAGGTTTAATTGTTTGATTGTTGCAATTAAACATCATCATTATCCTATATGCATTCCCGGGACTTAATTGACTCTGGTGCATCTCCGGAAGAAGACGTGTGCATTTCCGGGACTTAATTGACTCTGGTGTTACGATGTCAACTTCATGAATGGGATAAAGTGTCCACTTCAGTATTTGAGCTTCATAATTGGGATTGATTTACCTTCTTCAACTATGTGGGGGAAGAAGTGTCTTGATTCTTTCTGGTATGCATAACTTGAATTACCAGGGGGAAGAAAAATTCAGAAGAATTATTCAAGCGTGAGAAGAGAAGTTGTTGATCTACTTGGGGGGAAGCTATTTAAAATGCTTCTACATCAAGTTTACGTGGCATGAATTAGGGGGAAGCTAATTCAGAAGCTTCTCCTTAACCAGAAGTGTATGGGTTACTTAGCTCGTGCCGTTACAGTATTTCTACTACAAATTAAAGATGAGTCGTTTTGAAGTCAAAGGCCTCAGAAGACATCATCAGCATTGGATGCTTCATGGAAGCTCTTGTTCTTAATTATTTTGTACTTGATAGGTAGAATATTGTAAGGAATTCTACACGTCGTCCCATGGGGGAAGATTGTTGGAAACTCACTTTATGTGACGACATTTAAGAATTCCCGTTAGTTATCATAGTCACGCACATTTAGACTAGACTAGGCTCTTTGTAAAGTGCGTGACTATATATACCCCTCCTTAGCTTCCAAGGAGGGGTGTTGATTGTTATTTTATTCATTTGGAAACACACACATTTCACATTCAACCTCTCTCTCTCTCTCTCTAAGCCATCAATGGCTTCCACCACCACTTACCACCACATTAGACCACCGGATAGCATTTAGCTTTTCTACAGGTTAACATCCCAACAAAAGAAGAAGTTCTTGAATGATGTTAAGACTTACTTTTGGGATGACCCTTATCTATTCAAACAATGTGCTGATTTGATCATTCGTCGTTGTGTTGACGGACCGGCAGCTTTTGACATTCTCCAAGCTTGCCACAAAGGACCCACCGGTGGTCACTTTGGTCCCAACTACACCGCTAAGAAAGTGTTTGATTCTGGATTCTACTGGCTCACCATTTATCGTGACGCCCACGAAATGGTTAAGCATTGTGATGCTTGCCAACGCCAAGGCAAGATCACACATAAGGATGAGATGCCTCAAAATTTTATACAGGAATGAGAAATCTTTGACGTATGGGGCATCGACTTTATGGGGCCATTTCCATCCTCCAAAGGGAACAAGTACATCCTCGTAGCCGTTGACTACGTTTCTAAATGGGTTGAAGCCAAGGCTCTCCCTACGAACGATGCGAGGGTGGTTGTGAACTTTTTGAAGCAGCTTTTCGCTTGATTCGGCGTTCCTCGTGCTATTATTAGTGACCGCGGGACTCATTTTTGCAACGATCAATTTACAAGAGTCATGGCTAAGTATGGTGTCAATCACCGTCTTTCCACCGCTTATCATCCCCAAACCAATGGGCAAGCCGAGATATCCAACCGTGGATTGAAGCGAATTTGGAGCGTACTGTGGGAGAGCATCGCGTCGCGTGGGCCGATAAGTTAGATGATGCTCTGTGGGCTTTCCGTACTGCTTATAAGACCCCGATCGGCTGTACGCCTTATCGTCTGGTGTACGGGAAAGCATGCCACCTCCCCATCGAGCTGGAACATAAGGCGCACTGGGCCTTGAAGTGGGCTAACTTCGACATCAACAAAGCCGGTGATCATCGCAAGATTCAACTCAACGAGCTCAACGAACTGAGGAATGAAGCTTATGAGAACTCGCTGATCTACAAGGAGAAGACGAAGATCATTCATGACGCAAAAATCAAGAACCGAGAGTTCCACGTTGGTGATCAAGTCTTACTTTTTAACTCTCGGTTGAAGATCTTCTCTGGCAAGTTGAAGAGCCGCTGGTCTGGTCCATTCACCGTCGCCAAAGTCTTTCCATATGGGACCATTGAGCTTTCTCAGCCAAATGGGCCCAATTTCAAGGTGAATGGTCAGCGTTTGAAGCTGTACTTTGGTGAGGACATCTCCCATGAGATGATTCCATCCCTCACCACGTTCCCCATGAACTAAATTTGGGTCGAGTCAGGATCGTGACTCGGTAAACAAAAACAAGCGCTTCTCGGGGGGCAACCTGTGATCTATCCTTTACTGCTTTCATAATAAGTGTAGGGGGAGCCCCGTATGTGTTTGTTGTCTTGTTCCTTGTGTTGTACAGGGATTAAAGCTTCAAAGATCCACCTTGATGACTTTTGACGAACCGTGATACCGTGTTCCCATCTTCCCGGTTCTATCCTAAACTCTTGTGATTCAATATTTCATATTTTATATGTTCACATTGAATTCACTTTAGTTGTCCTTTCCTTAGCAAGATTTAAACAAAGTACACAATGTCCTAAGTGTAGGGGAGTTTACTCCCACATGCTTAAACATTGAGGACAATGTTTATCTCAAGTGTAGGGGGGACTTCTATCGAAGTAAGTGGTTTTTTCCATGAATTTGCCCTCATTTTAACCGGAAAATTTGATTTTTCGACATTTTTCAAAATTTTTAATCTATTTTGGCCTAGTTGTATAGTTGTATAGTTGTATTTTCCTTTATTATGTTTAGTTTCTTTCCATTGCTAGAATAAATTTTCAATAAAGTGGTTTTAAATTTTTCTTAGTCGTGAACATTTTGACTCAACCCGAGTTTACTTACCTAAGTTTACTCTAGCTAGTATCCTTAACGTGTTTAAGTCAAGTTTTGCTAGGCTTTTATATAGGGAGCTATAAAACGCGAAAGTCTTAACTCTCACGGGTTAAGAACAAGAACTTTTCGCAAGTTCCTATAAGTGATCCTAGAGAGTCGTTTATCAAGGGGACTTTAAAATGCGATTTCTAAACTTGAAAAAGTCTAAGAAGTTGCAAGATCCTATAGATGACTCGAAAACCCAAAACTTTGATTTAATAGGCTAAGCATCCACGAGTCTCATTCCTTGAGATTTTAAACTGTGGAGAACGAGAGATGATAGAGTCAATTATAAGTTCGGTATTCTTTCGTGAATTTATGTGAGTTAATTATAAGCCTATTCTCCCTTCGCTTGTTAATAAGTTTATCTGCAATAAATAAGGTTGTACGATTTAAAAGGTTACTTAGCTTCTAGCCCCAGATCGTTTAAAAGTTGATCGGTACGGATTAGAGTTCATAGCCAAGGCATAACTTATTGAAGCGGGATGCGAAGATTGGCGAGTCCGAAAAGGCCCTAACAAGGCATGAGGGCTACATTTTGTTGCTAAAAGATCCAAAAGTGATGTGGAGAATCATTTATCGAAAATCAATATGAAGGATCGAGACACACGACGAAAAGCAAATACTCCCCTAAAGATCATGGAGAAGTCTATCCAAAAAGACCCTAACAAGGTATGAGGATAAATAGATCCAAGTCCAAAAAGGAGGCGAATCGTTGTATATCGAAGTCCAAAATAAAGATTGGAGAAAAATGAAGAAGTCGTGGTCCAAAGATGAAGAATCTCTCAAAACTTCAAGTGAAGAAATTCCTAGTATGAAGAGAAGACCATAATTTCAAGAACGTCTCTCAAAGATTCGAAGTATGAAGTCGCTGCCAAAAATCGGTTCGAGAAAGGTCTCAAATCGTGAAGCGAGTTATGCCAAGATATGAACTTTATGAGGTCCCGAGAAGCAGTTTTAAAAGATTTGGTCCTTTAGCTAACTATTGATTAAATCGTTCACTTTATTTTCGGCCTAAATAACTATCGAAATAAGTCAAACAATGCATCCTCGTGATCATTCAAGACAAAAATAAAATATAAGAGATACACCTAGGAATAAGGGAGTCTAAGTGAATAATTGGCCCACATGAGTTCGTGATAGTTTGCTAACTTATAATAACAATGATCTCGTTTTTAAGCTTGGTATGGGGAACGTGAAACTTGAGGATGATAAACGTTCATGGCAGCCAAAACCCAATGTAAGTTTTTAATTTCTTTACTTGCTTCTATCTTTTTATGTTTAGTATTTAATAAAGGCCAAGGTAGGTTATTTATGATGGGAAATGTAAACCGTGCTTTAAAATTAATGCATTGCATGAGGGCATTGCAATGGTCAAGTGTAGGGGATTTAATAAGTGTGAAAACACTTATCCTTTTACCACTTATTTCCAATAATAACAAGACCAAAACGTGTAATTTATGTCGTAAAAGTCGGAATTATGCGTGGTTTGTGTTTTTATTGTGTTTTAGGACCAAAATATGAAAAAGGAAGAAAACACGGGCTTTCACGGGCTTTTATCGAAGAAAACGGGAAAAGACGAAGTCAAAAGATCAAGAGTGCAAAAAGAACGGAAGTCCAAGACCTATTCTGAAGATTTATCGAAGAAAAAGTCTAAAGACGAAAGTTTAATGAAGTCGAAGAACTTAAGTCTAATAGAAGAAGAAAATTAAAAGACAAGTTCAAATCCCGAGACGACATCGAGAAAAGACAAAGAATTAAAGTCGAGTCAAGAAGAAAAAGAAAGAACAAAGCACCACACATGCCTCTCACTTCCCTATAAATACCCTCCTAATCACATTAGGAGGGTAGTTAGCTAGTTTTTATTTTTAAGTTTTCTTTCTAGTTTTAGAGAGAAAAAGTTCCAAACTTTCTCTCACTAGGTTTTTCATTCTTCCTTTCTTTTAAGCTTTCATCATTCTTGTATTTGGATTTGATCTATCTAATTCAAGTTAAGTTTTAAGTTTTTAATCTTCTTCTACATTTCTTGGTTTATTTGATTCTTGATTCAAAATCTTTTCTTTGATCCGAATCCTTTATGATCCGTGATTAAAGTTGAGGTTGTATGGTTAGACGGTTGATTCCCTTTGTTCATACTTAAGCTCCTTCACGTATAAGTTATAAGCTCGTAATGCTTATTGGCTTATTACAAGTTTTAGCTTATTGATTTTCGGATTTCACAAAGGTTTTAGTCATTTCATAAAGTTTGAAATCTTTCATGTTTTAGAAGTTATCAAATTTAAGCTTTTTGAATTGTTTAAGGTTCGGGTATAATAGCTTATTGCATCAGCTTATTGAGTTTTAGGATCTCCACCAATTTCGGATTAAGTATTGCATTCCATCGCAATACAAGGGATTTTCTACACATTCCGATAGACCTCAGCGTTTTGATCGTAATAACCCATTAGGGTTTTACTTTGCGATCGTTTGGTAATTCCCCTTTATTTCGATCTGGATTCCGATCGCTCATTGCGATCGCACATTCCGACGGGATCAAGGTCTTTGCTAAGACGAAGTGCTGCCCATTTCTCGACAGCGACATTGCGATAGATGCACATTGCGATAGTAGTTTTTATAACATTCCGATCTGGATCTTTGCGATCTGAAAAACATTCCGATGGGTATTTTGTTGTTGCATTCCGATGGACATTAAGATTGGTATTCCGATGGACCTTTGTATTGATTATTCCGATGGCTTATTTTAGTGATATTCCGATGGTTGTGATTTTGGTGTATTCCAATGGACATGAATTGCTTTATTCCGATTAACTAAGATTTTAAGTTTTAAAGTTTTTCAAAGTTTTAAGTTTCAAGTATTTTCCTAATTAACTTTAAGTTTAATTTTGTCAAAGTTTCTACTTTACTCATCGACAATTTTCATACATGCTTTTAAATTAGACAACCAAACCAAACCATTCTCTTGTTCACCAAAAGACGATTGAGTCGCACTTTAAACCAATAGTCAATTCGAAAGGATTCGGACGATAAGATTTTATACTTGGTTGCAAAAGCCCAGTATTAGGACCCCATAAAAAATGTAAAAAAAGTCAGACATTGTTTTTTTCTATGTAGAGTATAATATTATTTTCTCTCTCATCCTGAATAATCACGGGAGACCACCATTCATTCAAAAACCAAATTTCTCTCTCCATTTTCATAGATATCAGATCTATGAATATCATCATCTTCAGCACCATCAAAATCTGACCACTAACACCATCAAGATCCGGCCACTACCGCATCGAGATCTGACCATTAACACCATCAAGATCCGGCCACTACCACATCAAGATCTGATTTGAGATCGACATGCATGATTTGAGATCAAGATCTGGATTGAGTAATTGAAGTCTTTTGGTAACATGCATGATTTGAGATCGACACAAAAGCTTATGACAAAAGTAATTGCAAGGAGTACATGTTACTGAAGTAATTGAAGATCAGCCACTACAACATCAGGATCTGGTTTTAGGTTACTATTTGATGGTAAGAGTAGATTTGAAAAAAGTCTTTATGTCATAAACCCACCGAATCAGCTTATGATTTGTCAATTTTAACCGGCGATGTTCTTTTCCGGTGACATGGTGGTTCTCGAGGTGTTTATGGAGTTAAGGTGTCGGTTCAAGGAGAGAGACTTAACAAAATTGTCATTTAGGATTTATATTATTTTAAGGACTGAAGTTAACCAACAGAAAAGTACAGATAAATGTCTGGATCTTATGTGAAGGGTGTCCAAACCCACAAACCCTTATAAAATTGGTGTTGATTAGAATAATCATTCGTACTAAGAAAGAAGAAAGCCAAAGGGATATTGTTAGTGAATGTGTACGTGAGTTTCACTTGCAAACAAAATGGGCGTTTGGTTAATTAAATAAAATGGAAAAAGATAAAAGGTATTTAGTCATTTAAAGGGGTAATATAGTTATTTTAAGGTCATATTGATGAAGACAGGACGAATTTGAAAGTTCATTGTTAAAGTATAACGATAAATTAGTAAATGTTTAAAGTCAGTAAATTTGAATAACTACGTTAATATTTTATAGTTTTTACGTTGCTTTCTAAAATGCTTTATACGGAGTATATAGCATTTATAATGTGAATCTCACTAATAGTTAAAATAAAAAAAATGCAATTTTCACCATCAGTTTTATTTTATTTAAGTACGGAGTACATCATAAAGTCACATATGTCATTTTTTTTAATTAAAGAACCATCTCTAGTTCTTTATCGCCAAACTGATATATACTTTTTTATGATCTAATTTCATACTTCTTCCGTCTCATATTATTTTCGGAAATCCTAAATTAATAGTTTACTTCTAAAAATAGAAAAACAATGTAAATTAAGTTTAACATTTCACTCTCACATGAAATATTATTACAAACAAGAAGTTGATTAAGGGTAAAACTGTATTGTGTATAAAGTAAGAGAGAAAGCTAAAAAATATAATGTTTTTTATTACACTGCGTATTTTTTTCGGTGGACTATATTTTTTAATGATTTTTTAGGTTTTTTAACTTTTTGTGGGTTTATTATAATTTTATTCAAGTTTTTTACAATCTTAACTTTAATTTGAATACAAAAGTTTATTCATATAAATTATATACTTTTAGAAAGAGTTTGATGGGTAAGTGAGTGTGAGGTCTTTTACATGCGAGAATGATAACTGTGTTGCGAGAAAGCTACGAGAAACCAAACAAACATATACAACGAACCCATATAGATTCAAAGTGTTTCGAAGGAGTTGCAGAGAGGAGTTAGGTTAACAATTTTTATCATCTCGCTCCCTAAAGCAGTTAGCGTGATAAGATTTGAAGTTTTCGATAAGCAGAAAATCATTAGTGAGGCCAATTAAACACTCCACCACATGTTAAGAGTAACATAGACACATAATTATTCTATCCAAGATATATAACAATCAAATGTGATTTTCTTATAATCTTTTAACTTAAATGATGTCTTCTACTATGATCTTGTCCTTTTCGTATTCATAAGTGAACACAGAGTTGATGTGAAGCAAAACGACAACCACTGTTGGAAGCTTATTAACTGCAGGACCTATTGTTTTGAACTCAAGACCAACGGCTGCTGACGTGCAAGATATGGAACATCCACCACTGTCCCAGATACATTGTCTCCAACGACAACTGTGTCCCCTTTCGACGCAGCTTTCTTTTTTATATACCCTAAACCAAAATGTTCATTTCCCTTGTTTCCACCTGTGTAACTTGTCAACTTTCCTACCTGCAAAAATGTCAGTTTATGTTTCTGATGGAAAAAACTCACTTTAGCCAGGCCAGCAATTTTGGCTCCGGTCTGCAAGTATCAAAATTGACACCACTAATGAAAACTGAGAACCCCGTACCTTCTTTCCTTCGACTGTAATTGGACTACCAGGTTCCACCGCAGATGAAAGTTGAATCCCCCATAGTTTTTGCTTGATGCCGTCGTATGTGATTAATCTGGCTATGGTTTCTTGTCCTTTGTAACACCCTATATAAGGTTCATATTTAAATTAACTGCTAAGAATATTTATTTACAAGAACATTGCAGAAATGACAGAGGTATACCTTTGTTGACAGAAATTGCGTTCCACAGACCAGCCTCGAGAACATTGAATTCATCAGTAAGCTCGCTACCAGGTGCTGGCCTTCCTGCGGATTTTAAGTTGGATAGAACAAGAGAAACTTGTAAATTGACATGAAATCATATCACATCCTGGAAACTGAATGAATATTGAACTCTTTCATGACATTCTGTCAATATGTTCTATCAGTGGCATTTTTTTATATTTCTTCATTATTTTATAAGCAGCCGTGTAAACACGTACCCTGAGAATCATAAAAGATACTTACATACAGGACCCCTCCAGTTCTAGAAGTATCTAGTGATGTGGCTTCATAGTTCTACGTCAGATATACGGCTAATCAACCTTATACTGACATATGTAATGCAATGGAAGATTTGGCTGGATGCCCTTTATTGGCATTGCTAACTTAAAGGTGGCAAAATAGGTTGGTCAGATGGGTTGGTAAGGGGTCGAGACGGGTTCGGGTCGAAAGGTACCAGCTGGCAAGGTGGGGTTGAGTTGACTTGCAAAATTCTTTTTATCCATTTTTAAAAATAATTAATTCTTAAAAGTATAATACAAAAACAATATTATTACAATAAATATAGATGGGTGACTTGAAACCATTTAACCAGTTGGATGCATTTGACCCGATTTTTTTTAGCTACTTTTTTATGCGAGACATTTAAGATAATACACAACCCCAACTGACCCATTCATATGAAATGGGCCACACTTGCCACCTCTATTATCACTTTATACCATAAACTGAATTGAAATTTGACTGCTAGATAGATGTGTAATGCTTTACGGATATAAGTCAAAACATCATTTCTAAATTTGATCCTTTGGAAGAGTTTGATAGCTAAATTATACTTAACAACTACCAATGTAACCAGTTTTCTGAACAAAAAAAGTGCTACTAATAATTTATTATTTTGCGAAACAAAAATTAAGTGACTCATAGGATAGGCTGTTCGATGTTTTGTTTAAAATCCACTTTTTTTTACCTATATTGAAAATGCAACTAAAAAGAGCTAATAAGGTAAGCACTAAACCTTGAATAATTCTATATGTTTCCCATGCATTAGAACCCATAGGGGTTGCACCATGACTTAAAAGAGTTTTCCAAATCATTCCTGCGGCCGCTGGCGGCATCAATAGTGAGTAACCTTCTTCAGAGATGACACTTCCCACTGCCACGGTTACTGGATTACCACCAACCTGCATATAAAGTAATCAGATATTGTCTCTCATGAACAACATATGCAGACAAATTAGGAATAGCCACAGTTCAGATTGTTGACTTCGGAATGGTTACCAAGCTTTTTTGTAGGCACCAATAAGACCGGTCTCAGCTTCTACCTACCAAACTTACTTTGCTACCATCTAACATGTGAGTGGTCAATATTGGTAATTAAGTTTTCTTTCGTCTTGTCTTTTCATTGTTACAATGGTATTTCCTGTTTCCCTTTTTTCTACTGATAACTCGATAACCGGTTAAGTTGTCCAGCTTTTCATAAGTTATACTCAAATGCTGACGTGTATACTAGTCATGTGTCTTGATGACGTTGATAGTTGTTGCAGTAACTATTTGGTACAGAGTAGTGACTATCTATGTCATCAACACACATCAGAAAACATGTCAGCATTTTAGTATTTCAAATGCCATACCACACACAGTTTAACCATTAATGCCCAGAAAAAAAAGTTTTAATTCACAAAACGAGAAAAAAAAAAAACAATTTGTCCCACCAATAAAGTTTAACTAACAGAACGGAAGAAGAAAAAAAGTTGAATTCCCGAAATGGACCACTAACAAAAGTAGATATCTAATTTATACAAGACAAGAAACGAGAAAGTTCAAGAAACAATAAGGGCGGTTTTTCTCGCAAATCCACACAGCAAATGACTTACGCTGTAATGCTTATGTGAGCCATAAGGTTGTCCAATAAGCTCACCAAGATTTAGATCTACCATTACCTATTACGATGCCAAAAATTGTATTATTTATAATCATTGCACCTAAATAAGATAAAAAATGTTTTTATATAAATATTGAAGTTTTTAACGGTAGTTCAAAGAAGCCATACTTGATTGCTTTTAGGTCCCACAAGTGCAAACAAGCATGTCTTGTCACTGATGTCTTGAATTTCCACCTTATCGGCAAAAAATATGTACCTAACTTAAAAGAAAAAATCGATTGATGTTCGGGAACTACCAATACAGACTAAAGCCTTAAACTATAGCCAGTTACAAAGATTACACTATTCTTTATTCTCCTTTTGAGGTATCAAAAGCTAACAAGTATCTTTAACAGTGGTAGGATTTGATTTATTACAGAAAAAATAAAAAATATGTGCCGTGTATGATCTAAATTGATAGATATGTCTATTTGACAAAAGGTAACCAAAAGTACCCGTTGAAAGCCCAACAAAGAAATTCAAGAGAGTAAGAACATAGTACTTATTAAGCATTTCACTGATACTTCTACTTGTCGATGGTGACACAACAAGTGTAACTGCTGTTTTCTGCAAATTGCATACAATTGTAAGACCTCAAATTTTATGACCACGCATAAAATATATTCAGAAACATAATTACCATGATCCATGCTTGTGCAATATCAATTGTTCGTGCAGTTGGAGTTACAAAGACGGTATCACATCCCTACAAGATTCAGTTCAATAGACGTAAACAAAGAGGACTTTATATAAAAACAAGGTAAAACCAACACCTCAAAAGACTTACCCTTCCTTCAGAAAGTGCTTCAAAGTTGGCAGTACTTTGGTTGTGAAGAAACTGAATACGATCTTCTCCACTGACTTCACATTAACAGATAATTAGAAAGAGATACAAATTACATTCAAGTTATAGTGATAGCGGAAGGGGCATTATAACAAACGCATACTAGTACAATTATAACTTTAGAGTCAAAAAGTTTACCTCTTATTCGACCATAATGGGAAAGATCAACAACCTGCATCAGACAAAAGTAGAGTTATTAACAACAATAATGATGACCGTCAAGCTAACATACTTGTGAAAATCATTTCGAATTTTAGAAAGAAATAGCATTAAGGAACTGATGAGCAATTCAGAATTTTCGAATAGAACTGCAGTAGTGACAAAGCTTACGAGTTAAAGCATTGCAAAGTTAAGAACATTCTGCGATTTCATATTAAGCAATGCAACATTTTTTTATTAATTTATATTTATAATGAATGACAAATAGCACGGAAACCAAGGCATCAAGTTATAAATCACATTGATTGTATTGTCTATAAGAAGCTGGAGGTTGCCGATATACATAAAGATTAAAAATGAAAAGCATAAAGCACCTTTTAGTACCCACCACGGTGCCATTGTCAACCGCATCCAGTGCCTCCTCATCATTATTGAACGTTTCAATAACCCAATCTTCTGACACCTTTGCCCCCGCAATAGCCATGTCATCCTATAAGGACCAAAGAAATTAATGTCTGTTAAAAGTTGAAGGAGCATGATACACACATTTACATCAGGCATTGTCATTTACAATATATATTTTACTTCTTCCGGTGTTTAACAAAAATCTATCTACTAGAAACTTTATGGTTAGGTTGGGTGGCCCAAAAGGAATTTGAACATGGGATCTCATACTCTGACTCTGACTCCTAAGCCCCAACCGCTATGCCACCCACGATGTTCATTTACTTCCATTTCGTCCTAAGAAAAGTAACATGCTATCAAAAAACTTTAAAAGAACTTGTTGGTAAATTTAGTGTTATCAACTATTCTAGGTGATTGTGTTTCACTTGATCAAAAGGCTTATTCAAGATTAGCTCGATAGAAAAGGAAGGTGTGGAGTGCACACTCATTATAGCTAGCTTAATACCAAACATGAAAAAACTCAGGGTCAAGTCAAGTGGAAGCACCCCGAAACCTAAAAGATTTTACACCAAAGTTACAACAGTTTTTCACGCCAAATCCGAACAACACGACTTTTCTACCTAACCGCGTTTGGGTTTGTGGTTATTAATAACCACATTTCTGGGGCCTTGCAGAAATGACATCAAACGAGCACTTTCTCATTCATTTCTCGCGTCCTCTAATTAAATTTCACTTATCAAGTTATCCGATTGAGGATTTCATGAACAACTACCAAATGGCCTAGTGGTAAGGTAGTTGATCACCTCACAAGATGTCAAAGGGTTGAAATAAACATCAGTAGATACGAAGTTGGGTGTAGCCATGGAAGGGTTGGAAAAGGTCATGCAGGTTAGGCCGCGTGGATATGAGGCAAAAGACTCACCCTTCCCGGGTAACCTCTTCAAGGGTCGAAATACTTTAATCTCATGAGATTAAAAAACATTGACACACCACAAAATTCCAACATACCTTACTTGTAAATATATCTATACCACCAACTATATGAAACAACAAAATGTGATTCTAGAATTAGCACATTTTTGTTTCATAACGTGGCTCAAAATTACGGTATTCAACGGACTTTTTGTAAAAAGTCGACGCGGAGTACATAATGTATGTGAATAAAATGTTACAAATTTCAAAAAATGTTCCGATATTTATATGCACATCTTGGTATGACAAGTCACCAAACTGAGGGGGTGGGGCTTATGACTTATGTGGTTTTCGGCTTATGTTTCATAAGCTCACTTGTTAAGGCTTATTTTAAAACTTTTCGGCTTATATGATCTTATTATGACATGGTAAGCTTATATAAGCCAAAAAAAATGTTAGAATAAGGCACAAGAAGTGAGCTTAACAAATATAAGCCCGCTAGATGCGAGGGTAATAACCTTGGGGAGGGAGGTAAGAGGTTCGAGTCTCACCTAAGGACCTTCAGGGGCGGAAATAATATAAATAAAAGTAGGAGTGACTTACTGCCCAATTGGATTGTCACAGTGGGCTCGAATAACTAACTACTAACTTGCCGTTAAAAAATAAAAATAAAAATAAAAACAAGGTGTGTTATGGAATGTGCAGTGCTTACATAGAGGTCATGGTCAATGGGAGGAGGTGACAAATCAAAAGGTACTGCAGCCACGACCACGGTGGTGGTTGATTTCCGGCCAAGGAAGCAAAAGGGTTTGTTCCGATGAAAGCGCGTGTGGTTCACGCTCCGGTGAGTGAGTGTGGGGGTACTGCATATTGTTGTAGATAACAGTGACATAGGAACAACAACACCCATTGCTTGTTTTTTTTATGTTTTTCAACTTTGCCTCACTTTAAACCAAACCAAGGTTTTAAAAGAGAAAGGTGTCACAAGTGGCTCACAACACACCCACCCTCGCGCACCTCACCGCCACATCATTACAACACAACTAATAAAAATACACTTTTACTCACAACACATCCGATCTCTCTTTACTTTCGTCACACCATTATCTTTTATTTTAATTTTTTCCATTTTCACTCAATTTAAATTTATTTCATTCAAATTAAAAACTATAAATATTTAAATAAAAATTACAAATACGAAATTTAAAAATACAATCCTAAACTAAAAAGATTTTAAAAATTTATGAAAATTAAAAAAATTTAACCTAAAACTGATAAATGCCAAAAAAACCATATGGGTAAAAATTATAAATATAATTAAAATAAAAAACTAAAATAAACCATTTTTGATAAATGCTAAATGCTAAAAACCAAAAAATTAAAATAAAAATTATAAATATAATTAAAATAAAAAAACAAAAAATGATAAATGCTAACCACATGCTACGTTTTACCTTCCACTCCACCAAACCCCCACCCCATTTATTTTATCCTCCACTTCACCCAACCTCTAAAACCAGAAAACACACATTCACTTAAAACTACAAATACTCAAATTATTAAACAGGAAAAAGAAGAAAAAAATTGAACGTGCATTCTCTTTCCTTGTTGCAACGGCAGTTTTTTTGTCATTTCCCTCGTCGTTCAGATTTCGTTTTCCCGAGATCTCCACGGCGAATAGGGGTGGGTGTGACAACGTGAGACGACGAGGGGCGGCGAGCTAACCACGTCATACCGACGAGCTAGCCACAAACGTGACACCCTCCTCTCTAAGGTTACTCACGACAAAGAGCTAGTGACGATGACACGTCAACTTTCTCTCTTGCAATCTAATACAATTTATTTATCTCAACAAAACGACTTAGTTCGACTTAATTCAATTTTTTAATATAATATTTATCAAATAATTATTTAAATAAAATAAAAATTATTATAATAATATTTATATTTAAATATCGTTAAAATAATTAATTAAAAAAACTTACACTGTATTTTTTAGTCTTTTCATTAAAAAAAATAAAGTAAAAGAAAGGAAACACTTTCTTCCCAAAATTTGGAGGAAACACTTTACTTTCATAATCATTAAAATAGCATTAACTTTCCTTCCATTTCATTTTCTTTCTTTTCTTAAGTAAAACTCAAGAACACAATATCTTCCTTTTCCTTTTCATTTTCTTTTGTTTTCCTTCTTAACACCAACTCGAAAACATAGCGTTAATTAGAAGTAAAATGGGTGAAATATATTAGTTAAAACTAACTCTAGACTTAGTCAAATTAATATGTTGTGAGGAATTAACAAAGCTCAATATATTAAAATTTGGATTTTTTTTTTATAAATTTCATATAATTAAAACTAATTAAATCTAATATTATTTTGTAAAAAAATATTAAAAAAGAAAAAAAAAAGGAGAGACAGCTTTTGCAATCATATCGCACCTAGGATCGAGTTTGGGGGTTGATTTGATCGACTCGGTCGCCGCAACAGGCCGACCGAGTTCGACAAAGGTCGCGACCGATCAAATCAATCGGCATTGCGGGTAGCCTAAAAGCTATCAAATGCTTTGCAAAAGCGTTATCTTTATGCCACGTAATATATCAAGGTTTAAGATTAAGGCTTAAAATAAAATGACAAGTGAAAAAAAATGATAAGTTGTTATAAAACAAGATCCATGAATACTTTTTATAAATTCAATTTCGATAAAATCGTATTTTTTATATAAAAATAAAAATTGTTATATTCACAAATAGTTTCTTAAGCTTATTCTTTATGTATTACATTTTTTTACACTTTGATTCACGCCTTAAGAACACCATGTCTCGTTATAGCTCGTAAAGGCGTGAAGTTTGACCATACTGTCACGTCACACCTCACATAATACGCCTATGGATATATGATGGGATAACCATCATGCTTTCCAATTATTTAGGATATATGTTAGGATAACTATTTGATGTTTTTAGGATAAGTCTTGTGTTTATGTGAGTTATCACGTAACTATTATTTTAGGTCTCATTATGTAATCCTATTACCAATCAATCAAGTTTAAAGAAAAACAAATGTCTAGTCTTTTCTTCTTCCGTTCTTAAGGAGCAAGCACACGCTTGAAACGGTGTTATCTATCTTGATACACCCTAACCGGGTCGTATCAATTGGTGCTTTCATTAAGAGCCCTCAACTCGTTGAGGGGTTTTGATTTACGGTTCCAATCAAAAAAAACAAAAAAAATATTGTTCATTCGGCGGGGCACTGTTCATTCGACGGCACTGTTCATCAGACGGGGGGACTGTTCATCATAATGGTACTATTCATCGGGTACTATTCATCAGCGATAAAAATTCTTTTTGATTTGTTCTTTATGGCATCGAGTAGCAGCGATCGAGATGCAATATCTAAGCTTTTGCAGATGGGTACGGTGGCCAAATATCATAGTGAGTTTGTGATACTTGCAACTCGGGTAACTGGGATCTCTACAAACTTACTGAAGTGTTTTTATATCTCTGGCCTAAAAGTGTCGTTACAACGGAAACTGTTGAGATTAAGGCCTACAACTTTAGTGGAAGTTTCTATTTAGCCCGTATAATTGAGGCTCGTTTGGAGGCAATTGCAGAAAAAGAAAAAGAGCAGGTCGTTGTTGGTGAAAGACAACTTGTGGTTGGTGAATCGAAGCCTACTCTTTGTAAATTGCAGCCTCTGGTTCGTGAGTCGCAGCTTATGGTTAGTGAATCACAGCCCGTTGTTGGTGAATCGCAAAAAAAAATTGTTGGTGAATTGCAACTTATTGTAGGTGAATCGCGGCTTGAGGTTAGTAAATCACGGCTTGTTATTGATGTATCGCCTAAAAGGATCACGTGGTTTTTTACGTCCGAATGAAAGGAGTGTAGAACAGGAATCAAAAAATTGTTACTACTTGAGCCACTCAACAAGTTGAAGCGGAGAATGCAAGTGCTTAAGAAACGTTTCAAGATTTTGGGATCCGGTAATTAAGAGTGTTTTTCAAGACCGCACCTCGAGGGCAAGGTGAATTCGAATGAGTGAGGAATGTTACGCCAAGCTTTCATAAGGTTGGGCCAAACGGGCCACTATTATCTATCTTATGTTTAGGGTTTCTAGGTTTTATAAATACCGTCATTGTTATGAATGTAATCAGTCAATCAAAGTTAATCAATAAACAAATGTCTAGTCTTCTCATCTCTCATTCTTAAGAAGCAAGCACACACTTGAAGTGGTGCTATCTATCACGATACACCCTAACCGGGTCGTATCATTTGGTGATACGACCCTCAATGAAAGCACCATTTGATACGACCTTCTCGGGTAGTATCGGGATAGGGCATCACTTTTAGCGGGTGCTTGCTCCTTAAGAACGAGAAAAGAGAAGACTAGACATTTGTTTTTCTTTAAACTTGATTGATTGATAATAGGATTACATAATGAGACCTTAAATAATAGTTATGTGATAACTTACATAAACACAAGACTTATCCTAAAAACTTCAAATACTTATCCTAACACATATCCTAAATAATTAGTAAGCATGATGGTTATCCCATCATATATCCATAGGCGTATCATTCCCCACTCCTTCAAATTCACCTTGCCCTCAAGGTGATGTCTTGAAAAGCTTGTGATTTATCCCAAATTCTTCGTCGCATTCCTCTTTTGTGCTTCAAGTTGTTTAGCTCCTCGGGAGAAAATAAAGAAGGAGAAATTGCAATTAAAGGTTGATAAAGAACAATGTAGGCTCCATTTTCGTCCTTTCTTCGGTAGCATTGCAATTTAAAATTTCTTTGTTGCACAAACCAAGGTAACCAAACACCAAGTACTTGCTGGTGAATAATACCGGAAGTCATGCAATCCATGATTGAGGCTAAAGATACCATGTTATCATCAACTTCTTCTTCTTTGGTTGGTTGTTAGCCTTAAAATATTGTGTCAAACAAGAATATTCGGTCATAGGTTTTTATTGTAATATTTATGTAGGATATGTAAATCTTGCTTATGTTTTTAGAGAGAGAAAGATAGATGATTTCACACTTCTAGAGAGAGAAAGTTTAAGAACTATGTGTAAATTAAAATGAAATCACCACCCTCTCCATCAAAGGAGAGGGTTTATATACCCAAGCCCATGAGATGGGCTTAGGTTTACATTAGGCCGTCGGCCCATACATTTCATGGGCTCGGTTTTGGGCTTTGTTTAATAAATGTAAATAACTAAACTACGAGCTATTACATGGATTATTGTTGGAGTAACCGATCCTTCTTAATACGTAAAACGTATTTCCAACAATCTCCCCCTAAGGGAGGTCACTCCAAACAAGGGCGTTACCCAAGTTACAATAATAAAATAAACCTTACTATGCTTGTCTTGAGCTCGTAGTCTTCTTCTTTCTTTTCTTTTTCTTTGTTGGTGAACATGCTGATGTGATCTTTGATATCAATCTTTAGCATTAATCTCTTGCCTTGATCTCGTGCATCCTTCACTTGTGATCTTCGCCTCTTCGTGACACCATGTCCCACATACTTATACCTTCGTAATTCTTGAAGGCTTCAGAGTTCAATACAACGGAAGACTTAACTTTTAGGCTTTCTTGAATTTAGATGAGGTATTAAGTGCATAAAGTATAAGCATGTGGGGACGACTTCTTCTCGGATTCTGCAACGCCACCGTTTTCAAATGCCGCAACATAAGTAGACACGAACGAAATGGCTTTGAACATTTCATTCTAATTCGGTATCATTTTACCTCCGGTCGGTGAAGACCGTTGGACGATATAAAATATCGTACTTGTGGCAGGTAGATTTAATTAAAAATCTCCTAGACAAGATTTCGCGGGTAAACCCGTTCTCTTTACTCGACCGTCCAAAGCTGACTGCGAACGTAAAGAGTGAATCATTTGGATAAAATTATCCACATGATTGAAGCCGTCAATTCTGATTCCTGGAACAAGTTTGATTCATTAAAGAATCGCACCATCATTGCTTTCTAGTTGTCACGAGCTTGATTCATATTGAATCTTGCAAGTTACCTACCAAGTGCTGTTTAAGGTTAACACTAGAAGGATTTCCACTCATCACTATGAACACTAAGGTATCACTCTGAGTGTTCTGGTAAGATCACTTAGATATTGCGTAGAGGCCTGGAACGTGTTTAAGTTCAGCTAAGAGTTAAACCACTGTTGCTTTCCAGTTATCACAAGTTTGATTCATAAAGAATCGCACAAGTCACCTACCATGAGCTTTTTGATATTCGCTCAAGAAGGATTTCCATCTTCATTGTAAATACTTTCATATTACTCGGATGTTCATGCAAGATCATGAAGATTTTGCGTAGGACTCTTAAGATCTTTCTTACTTTTCACAGTGTGTGAAGAAGCAAGGGATTATGAAAGTGTGTCCTAATGAGATATTTGATGATCTCAAATGGCTCTAGACTCAATCGTGCATTTTGGATTTTAGTGATCGGAGGCTGGAGAGGAGTGCCACCATTTCAATACCAATTTATTCGGAGTGAATAGATCGATAGATAACGTGTTGTCTCCGTATGATTAAAACAAATATCTTTTAAGAGATATCTGAGTTAGCTAGGATGGGTTGTGCATTGCATCACTGGGTCCATGATGTCTATCTTCAATATCGAGCATCATTAAAATGATCTCAATAGCATATGTGTTGACCCGGTTTCTGCCTAAAGTTGTAAGGAGGGCTTCTTTCTTTACACCCTTTATCTTGACAATTCTTTTTCATTCTTCAACCCCTTCAATGCTTAACAATACGTCATAACTAGCACCTTGTTGTGATTGTTCCAGTGCTAACTTAAGTACTTGGTCGGCATTCAGCTACGTTCACAATCTTTCTCCACCTTTCCTTAGGACTACTATTTCTAGCTATGGAATGTCCTTGGGAAGATTCCTCCCGTTCTGGAAGAATCATAGGACTTAACCTATCCTACCATCCTTATGTCACCACAATCTTCATCGTCGTGAAATAAATGGGTTTTGGGTAAGTATATGTCACCATGAAAATCCATTTTGATATAGCAAATCCATTTTTCTCCCCCTTAACATATGCCTCGATATTCGAAGACATTTAGCATATGTCGGGATGAGCCATCACGTTAAGTCAAACCATTTTTGATAATTTCCCATATTAAATCACATTTTCTCCCCTATATTAAAAATATTAACCCAATTGATGTTTTTAATATCAATTGATTTAATGAAGTTTTAACAAAGGTTTTAGGAAGAAAAATGCAAGTCCGTTTTATCTTCATGATACCAAATGTATGAGATATGATACCGATTTGTAACATGATCACATATTCACCATATTAGAAAAGAATTGATAAGGTTGGACCTGATAGATGAGAACATCATATGATCAAATGGTTCTTGTCAGCATATGTTGATCACCTCGTCACGTCTGAAGTCATCTCTTTACACCACGTGTACGATTGGTATTGTTGTCTTGACACCAGCTAGTGAGCTTGGCACTTTCGGCATCGAAGATTCAGAATGCTTGACAATTGCTCCCGCTCAATTGTTGACCGGTGTTCTATTGAAAGAGTTGTAGTCGTTGGTTGAGTAGTCGCATCGTCGAGTATGGAGATACCAATTGTAGATTGCTATGGTTGTAGAGATGATAGCTTCATAAAAACAAGACTTCTCTTGTTTTAACAAATGAATGCACTGAAACGTACATAGATTTGTGTTAGACCAAGTTATAAAGTAAACTTGATCCCTTACAAGGTTTTAAAGTAAACCTTGCCCGAGAAAATTAATTCCCGTTGTGAGCCAAAGCTTTCATAAGAAATACTTAACTTTAATATGAAAACCGGGTTGCAGTCAGAAATAACTACAAGCCATAAGAGCATGTTTTATGAAATATTTACAACTTTTGTACGAACTCTATTTATGGCGCCGTGTCAATATTAATCGACATTTCTAAGGCCGTAAATATTATCGTACCAAAAGACATGTGAGACCCCCAAAATCTGACATGGAACAACTAGGCAACGAGGGGGTAACATGTCATAGTACAAGAAGCAATGAATTACAGTTGACACAAAGCTGACGTAATAAAAGCATATATATCACATCATAAATGATCAGAGTTTTAAACATAGGTCCCATAGTTTTATATGCGGAAAGATATATTATTTCATCATGATTTATAACATAAAGTTGCCCAAAAGATATAATAAATTTCTGACAGTTTATACTAAAACCAGTCTTTTAAAAGTATCACAGAAATCTCCAAGCTGCGATAATATCCTGCGGGCTCCCATCCAAGCAAAGCTAAGTAATAATACCTGAGATTAAACATGTAAAATCGTCAACACAAAGTTGAGTGAAATTCATAGGTTTAGCAATAAAGGTGTGGAACACAAGCATTCATTTGTAAAACAAGTAAATAGAGAAAATGGTTATGATCATTAACCATAGTCTGAAACCAATATTATTGCTGTTTAGTTCATGAACCGAAGCTTAACTCAAAGTAAGTTCCTCTAGGGAGTATTCAGCCTAAATACTCAAGTATAAACAAATGTAAGTGCGTCAAGGTAATCGGGACGGGGATTGTCAATCCCGATGGATCCACCCACAACATTCGCGCTTAGCGCAAAGCATACGGGACAATTAACGGTTCATGATCAAGAGAGGAAACTTAAGGCTATTAACTATAAGCAATAATATCAATGAAAACTGTTGGAAAGCATACAAGTCTGAATAGCATACAAGTTCTGGATAGTATACAGTTTTAAATGGATGTGTTCCACCATGTAAAATCTCACCCCGCATTTAGAAACATTGTTCAAGTAAAAAGGGGCTATGAACTCACCTTTAGTAAGTAATCACAAGGTAAAAGGGGCTGAGCAAAAAGATGTTTTCACGGACCTATGCAATGGTGACGCGTAATAAGAATGCGTTCAATGAAGCAATAACGTTTTAGAAGTGGTGGGACATAGTATGACTAGGTAACTTGCGTGCGATGGCGAGACCTAAGCTTAAGTTAAAATTTTGACCCAACACCTTGAACCTACTGTAATAACCTAATATCAACCTTGTATGATGGTCCAAGCATTTATGTGTGGGTTCCGAACACGTTTAAGACTCGGTTTGAAAAACCAAAACAAGGGATTGCATTCAGTTTTATGAAAAAGGCTGTGAAGATTTGGTCATATCTAAAAATCTATAATTGTACAGAGGTGAAATTTCTTGACATGTATAGGTATTTCTCTTACCTTTAAAAGTTGGGAAAGAACAGCCCTAGAACTATTTTCAATCAACGGGAAATGCACTTTTAGTGACAGACTATCAAAACAGAAAGTTGTAAACGTCTTTCGTACCTTACGGTAGATTAAGCATAAATCCCAATCGGTAAAAGATTTTGACACGAAATAAAAAAGAGAAGTTTTATTATATTTTTAGCTACTGTAAAAAGTCATAAAATCATAAATTAATCCTTTTTACCCAAGTCAATTTACCCATGTTTTAAGCATAACATTCAGATTTGACCTAGTTTAGTAAAACGACCGTTTCGGGCTCATCCGGACACTTCCCGTTTCCATCCAACTCAACACATACTAATCACATCAGTGGGTATCCATTTTTCAAATAAAAACAAGGTCATATGTTTAAGAAAAATTTGCCATGACCTGTTTGTTTCTGTGGTGATTTCCATACTACAAAAACAACTCCATTTAGCTACCTAACCTCAATCAAGCAACACTTAGGCTATACCAAATCGCCACGCAAGTGTCCTAAGTCCTAATATGCCCTAAGTATCTATAATCTCAGTGGGTTTCACCCAAGGAATTCAAAATTCATGAATAAAAAGAATCAAAGTACTAGTAACATCAAAACTAAAATGCTAGGAGTGACTATACCTTCATAACAAGTAGGAATTAATCCAAACACGCAAATTAAACAATTCCTCCTCCTTGATCCTTAGAAATTTAGTGGCCCTTAGCCACGTGTTAAGTCAATCACGGTACTCAGCAACTGAGTAGAAACAATGTAGTGAGACGATCACCGACGATATGGATGCCCGGGGAAAACACGAAAACCGCAACCTATCACAATAAGGCGCGCGTTAAGACTCGAACTCAATATCGATATATATACCAAATATAACATGACTCAAATGTTTTCAAAGTATACACGTTTCAAAACCATTGACACGAATCAAATGAATTCATACTACCCATTTATTCAACGTTACTCGTTATAACACTAGAACACTTGAAAATGACTCGTCATACGACGCCAAGTCAACGCAAGTCAAACTATCCTTTACCCTTATTTGGACCAGTAGCTAAGTCATTTATATAATGACTAAGCACTTGAGTAAGTCACCATGTCCGATGGTGAACACTCAAACTCACGCAACACAAGCATTGAACTACGTGTCCAACATAAAAATCAGCAAGTACACCCCGAATGTACACACCGATCTACCCTATCTAGACTTGTCCGTTTTACATGAAAATTGGTGTCAAGGTCACTTATAACCTGTATGAGACCTCACCAAAATTTGGGCTAAATTTCACACTTTAAAATCCATCAGCTCGACACTTTACTCGACTCCAAATTTTAGGAAAGATTTGTGCACTTGTTTTGTAACACCGTTTGGACCACTTTAAAAATACTAACCCGACAATCCGTCTTTTGAAACCACTACTAGACTCATCAAACTCAGTTTGTAAACTTTGAAAATCAGTAGTATCAACTATCTAACCAAGCCTAAAGTCCCCGAGAATCGACCCAAAATCAGCCACAATTTCGGATTGTGCCGACTTGCGTCTCCCGGTACACGAAAACTAAAACTAGCATAACTTTTGACTCGTAATGAGTTATAAGCTCTATCTTATACCAAAACGACCGTCTCGGAAAACTCTACAACAATTTCAAATAATCTCAGTCTTTCACAGACCTTAAACCCACGAAACATACTGTTTAAGGCTGCTGTCCCAAATTAGCTTTTTAGAAAACATGACAAATCTATTTTTCACTCAAAACCAATCATTCCCATACCCCTAGGATCACTATACTATCATACCCATCAACCAAACACTCCTAAAAACACTTGTATGAAAAATCTAACAAAAATCAAAGATTAAAAACAAGACTTTTAAGGATCAAAACATGATAATCTTACCAAATATAACATATGCAAGATTATTACAACATCATACAATCATAAAATCATAAGTTCTTGAAATCTTGATGCATGTGGAAGATTTTAGTATCAATAGAATCACAAGAATATTTTAGGATGGGGTCTTTGATTAGTTTTTGTTAAATCATGATGGATGGTGGTGTTTTGTGGTGGTGGAATGGCGGCAATAAGGAGGAGTGGGAGGAGGTATGTGTTTTTTTTTGTTTAAATGATTAATGTTGTAAGTGGAAGAAAAATATTGGTTTATATATGGCTAGTTAAGTGGAGGGCTAATATTGCCAACTTTGGAAGTTGTGGACTTAAAAATAATCTAATAGTTTTAAAGGGTAGAAAATGGTTATTGGTAAATACTAAAAATATTTACGGGGCTCGGGTTTCGTAAAAATACTTTTCAAAAGTTACAATGCATCATAAAAATGATTATATGATTTCCCGACACGACTTAATACGTAATTAAAACGACATCATCGAAAATATTAATTATCGAAACAATCGATAAATAAACGTAATATTTTGGGCATCCGTCGGTATCGCGATCACTAAGAATTCTCGTTGTACATTGATTTTGAACAAACTCGTTGTAAAACGCACGCGGGTGATTTTAAATCAAAAACTTTGATTTAAATAATTATGGGAAAAATAAAATAAGAAATTTTATAATTCCAGATAATTTATTATCAATGATCAGATAAATACTTAAAAATTATTATTTAAAAATCTCAGGATTTACTTATAAGAATACAAGAAAACGAAATACGTTGGAAAATTCAGAAACACGAATAAAAAGAATAAAATAATGCTGGGAAAGTACGGGTTCTCACAGTCTTCCCCCCTAAAGGAACTCTGGTCCCCAGAGTTCTCCTGAAAACAGTAGAAGATGCAAACAAGAGGAGGAACAAAGTGTAGAACAAAATTCATTGCTTCCCAGGTAATTTCTGCACCACGACGAATCTTAACGGTTAGAATTCACTATGCTTCAGTTTCTTAACTCCTTTTCATATAAATTTCAGTCTTTGATTAAGATAACGATCTTTCAATACGGAGATACATCTAGAGATAGAGTTGTTGGAATACGTGCGATAAACTAACAAGAATGGACACAAGAATCGCTTAAACAGACAAAGTGCGATAAAATGAACCAAGATTGTAAATCAACAAGGGGTCGCAAATCGTGCAACTGTAAAACGTGAAAATCTTAAAACGTAAGAATCTATTTACAAGAGAAATAGAAGGGAAAAATGAATAACATATGATCGTTTAAAATAAAATTTGTCACAATCAGTTGTCTAGGATTTTGGTATTACTTTAAAACTCAGTTTATGTATTTCCTTGATTAAAAGAAAATTTCACAAGGTGTAGTGATTTAAAATCAAACTATCTATATTTAGGGAGTAAGCTGTTGCTATATCTTTTTCTTGATCAGGATTTTCAAAGCAAAAGTAGAACAATTCAAGATAGTTATCCTGGTCGGCTTAAGAACTTTTGGATGACTGTATTAAATTATCGTCAAAACTCGGGTTTATCATCACCATTAGAGAAAATTCAGATTTTTTTTCCAAGTTATTTTGAATCATTGTTAGAAATTATAAATTAATTTAAATAATTTCATTAGGTTGACAATAAAGTATGATATAATCAAATACTTTAAAAGATACAACTTGATATCTTTTGAAACATTAGGTAAATTTACCAAAGAGGATATATAGATCCGATACTTAACTTGAAACAGTAATTTTGGTAATTTAAACATTTGATAAAATGTATAAAATGTTCTTTAAAAATTAATAATAATTTTTTTTAGAAATTTAAGAAAGTGTTTAAGATATCAAACGATAAACACGTAACAGTTTCTGGTTTTCAAAAGGTAACAAGACAGCAACGAATGTGAATCATATAAAGGTCAACAATCTGTATGCGAGCAATATACAAAGGAATAAGACGGAATTCGTATCAATTCTTAACAAACGTGGTAGAATAGTCACGTCAATAATAAAAATAATAAGAAACAATGATTATAGCAAGATTAATTCACGAGTGCGGTTGGCGTCACCAATAACGGCTTATTAAGTTCTCGGTGGTCGAAATACGATCGAAAGGGAAAGCCACACAACGAATTTTCGAATCAAAGAAAATTCTTAAGAATTCAATTGAGAGAAGTTCCAGTAAGATGAACAACATTAGCAATGAAAGGCGAAATCAACACATGATTCTCACGAAT
The DNA here is from genome assembly GCA_025667525.1 of Glebionis coronaria. Taxonomy (NCBI): domain Eukaryota; kingdom Viridiplantae; phylum Streptophyta; class Magnoliopsida; order Asterales; family Asteraceae; genus Glebionis; species Glebionis coronaria. The sequence goes on from CM046880.1 coordinate 540,338,651, forward strand.
GAAATTTCAAGACGATAGTATCTTAACACATATCATGGCAATTACACGTAATCATCGTTCACGTCCAGTCATAAATCACTAATCGCGTCCAGAGACGTTTCGAAGGTCTACCAAAATAGATAGAGATGGCCAATCGATATAGGAGCATAGCAACGTTGAAACTTTCAAGTCGGGTATCAATGGTAAGAATTTAGGCAAATGGTAACGAAAATTGTATCATGAGGATGATGAGGTAACAAGTAAAGCAAGGATCATTGAGTAAAGAAATCTGTGCTTGAGGCATGTATTTTGTTCAAGAAAGGATAAGGGTTCATAGGTGTATGTCGCGAACTGTTGTTACTCGCACAAGAAGTAAAAGTTTTCAAAACTTATATTTATCTAACTTTTTAAGAAGCATAATTAAAAAGTTGATTCTTGGTTAAATATTTAAGGTGACTACTATTTGGCCTTGCATGGCTCCTTCTAAATTAGACATAGGTGATCAGGCCATGCATAATTTAGGACTAGCAATGCGATGCTCAGCTTCGTCAAACCAGTATTACATATCATATGATTTAAAATATGTATATAATAGCACTTGTAAAAATAGAAATCAAAATAACATATGAAACTTTTCACCTATAAGTTACTAGCTAACTGTTTAAATCAACAATTTGTGTAAATACATTGTAAAATTAATATAAGTTAATTTTATAAGATAGCATTCAATTATTTAAGAAAGCCCAAATGAAACCTTTTTTAAAATGATTCGTAAACCAGACCAGTTTGAGTTGTATGGTAACATGATAATAGTTTATAAAGTAGCGAGTGGGTTACAAGAGGGAAGTAAGGAGTATTTCAATACAACCAATAAAATGGTTACAAGGTGATTAGGTTTCAAGAGGTTTAGCCGAAATCGTCAGGAGACACGTGTCAAGATGATAACAAACGACATGAAAGAAAGATCTTCAAATCTCGGTCCAAATCAGTGGTACGATAGAAGCAAAGAAAGACAACGGAATGACAAATAAGTCATAAATAAAAGAAGGAATAAGGAATCCGTATGTGCACATCGTAATTTATTTGACAAAAATATACTTTTAAGAAAGTAGGGTATCAGTTAACAAATAGTACAATCACTTCGAAAAGCTTCTATATTAGGAAGTTACCGAATTTCAAAAGTTCAAGATCTAGGTACATGTATGACCGAACTCAAAGTTACTATTCTATTCTTTTCAAACGCAATCATTGTTTTTAGTTTGCAAAATATCATTAGTTAAAGTTTTACGAGCTCAAATGAACTCAAAAACGCTTCAATCCATGTTTTTAACTTTTATTAGTTTTGACCTTTGGGTTTGACTAGACCAATTAACTCACTAAACGATATTCTAAGACTCAAAGTCTAATGCATTTCGATGTAAAACAATGTTTTGAACAACTTTCTAGTTTTACCCGAGACTTGAAACGGAATAAAAATGGACGAAAATGCCCTAGCATTAAATCTGTTAACAAAATGATATTTTAGCATTATTCAGAAAATAACTTCTTAGATTTTACAATCTCAAATGAGCGTAACTTGCTCGATTTTAAAGTTTACTGGTCAAATTTTATGTCCTAAACGGACGTCTCAACATGTAGAAATATATATATTTTTATGTTTAAAGTTATAAAAATATTTTCTCGACACTGTTAAACTTCCTGTAAAGTTTTTGTACAAAGTATATTTTTCGACACAGCTTGAAATTAAATCCAAATTTCATGATAACTCAAAATTAATGTACACATAGGACTTGTGGATTCCATAAAGACGAAAGAAGGTAAACTGTATAATTAGTCATGTAAAGAAAACACAGTATAGAAATGGTTCAAGAATGCCAATGATAATCGGAGACATAAAAAAAAAAACGACGCATATCATCCGTGTCTTCGGCTGCAAGATGCAATGCAGAAAGGTCTCTTGGTGGCATGATTTCCAAAATCACAAGATATATCGAGAAAGAAACGGGACAATAACAAGTGGCATTCCTGGAGCAAAGAGGTTCAATGAAAAGGGAGGATACAAGTAGGATCGTATTCCAAACGATCATCACATAATAAATGACGATTATGTGTTCAAGGTACAACGGATGTTCTAAGTTGAAATCGAAACGTAGAATGGTCAATGAAGTAAGATGTAATCCATGTACAAGTGTCGCGTAAAACGGTGGCGTAAAGGTAAATCAAGTTTATGAAAACCCACAATATTATTCAGCACTGATTCAACGAATTCTTCGAGATGTGAGACTCACACGATGTCCTTTAGTCTTTCTGGGAGACACATTGAGCTACACAATGGTCTATAGACTAGACATTCAATTATGAATGGTAAGAAAGAAAATCTGCGTATCTAAGTAGATATTTTAAGGGAAATAAACAATGAAAGCAACACAACACGGTAGTAGAATGAAAATCAGAAGTTCATCGAAAACAACACTTATTCAATCCCGAACAATGGTATCGCGATAGTATGCACAACACGTATCAACGAGTCAAGAAAAACAGACGGTTCAAACCGAACGAGCATATAAAGTCAGTCGTATCACGCATAAATGAAATAGCAATAGTACTCAGAAAAATGAGTATGAAAAGTCGGCAGCATACGCGCTCTGAATACAAGTATGTAATGTCATAACGATATAATATCATTGCAATAAGATCAATTCACAAGAACAAGAATTCAAGAAATACAGTATAGGCAGATGTAATCACAGTAACATTCAATGATAATTCATGAAGCACATAGGCTTTAAAAATACATAGTAATTATCGTCATTAGCGTAAAGTAATATTTCAAAATGAAATCAAGAGATGAAATACTACAACGATAATTAAAAGTAAATAATAAGGATTAGAGAGTTACCCGCGAAGATATCGAGCAGCAATGGCAAATTCTGTGTTTGACACTTAGAAACAATAAAATATTTGAACTTTCGGTTATAGACTAAGTTTTGAAAAACGACTCAGTTCCCTATAACCATCGCTTTGATACCAATCTGTGAGACCCCCAAAATCTGACATGGAACAACTAGGCAACGAGGGGGTAACATGTCATAGTACAAGAAGCAATGAATTACAGTTGACACAAAGCTGACGTAATAAAAGCATATATATCACATCATAAATGATCAGAGTTTTAAACATAGGTCCCATAGTTTTATATGCGGAAAGATATATTATTTCATCATGATCTATAACATAAAGTTGCCCAAAAGATATAATAAATTTCTGACAGTTTATACTAAAACCAGTCTTTTAAAAGTATCACAGAAATCTCCAAGCTGCGATAATATCCTGCGGGCTCCCATCCAAGCAAAGCTAAGTAATAATACCTGAGATTAAACATGTAAAATCGTCAACACAAAGTTGAGTGAAATTCATAGGTTTAGCAATAAAGGTGTGGAACACAAGCATTCATTTGTAAACAAGTAAATAGAGAAAATGGTTATGATCATTAACCATAGTCTGAAACCAATATTATTGCTGTTTAGTTCATGAACCGAAGCTTAACTCAAAGTAAGTTCCTCTAGGGAGTATTCAGCCTAAATACTCAAGTATAAACAAATGTAAGTGCGTCAAGGTAATCGGGACGGGGATTGTCAATCCCGATGGATCCACCCACAACATTCGCGCTTAGCGCAAAGCATACGGGACAATTAACGGTTCATGATCAAGAGAGGAAACTTAAGGCTATTAACTATAAGCAATAATATCAATGAAAACTGTTGGAAAGCATACAAGTCTGAATAGCATACAAGTTCTGGATAGTATACAGTTTTAAATGGATGTGTTCCACCATGTAAAATCTCACCCCGCATTTAGAAACATTGTTCAAGTAAAAAGGGGCTATGAACTCACCTTTAGTAAGTAATCACAAGGTAAAAGGGGCTGAGCAAAAAGATGTCTTCACGGACCTATGCAATGGTGACGCGTAATAAGAATGCGTTCAATGAAGCAATAACGTTTTAGAAGTGGTGGGACATAGTATGACTAGGTAACTTGCGTGCGATGGCGAGACCTAAGCTTAAGTTAAAATTTTGACCCAACACCTTGAACCTACTGTAATAACCTAATATCAACCTTGTATGATGGTCCAAGCATTTATGTGTGGGTTCCGAACACGTTTAAGACTCGGTTTGAAAAACCAAAACAAGGGACTGCATTCAGTTTTATGAAAAAGGCTGTGAAGATTTGGTCATATCTAAAAATCTATAATTGTACAGAGGTGAAATTTCTTGACATGTATAGGTATTTCTCTTACCTTTAAAAGTTGGGAAAGAACAGCCCTAGAACTATTTTCAATCAACGGGAAATGCACTTTTAGTGACAGACTATCAAAACAGAAAGTTGTAAACGTCTTTCGTACCTTACGGTAGATTAAGCATAAATCCCAATCGGTAAAAGATTTTGACACGAAACAAAAAAGAGAAGTTTTATTATATTTGTAGCTACTGTAAAAAGTCATAAAATCATAAATTAATCCTTTTTACCCAAGTCAATTTACCCATGTTTTAAGCATAACATTCAGATTTGACCTAGTTTAGTAAAACGACCGTTTCGGGCTCATTCGGACACTTCCCGTTTCCATCCAACTCAACACATACTAATCACATCAGTGGGTATCCATTTTTCAAATAAAAACAAGTTTATATGTTTAAGAAAAATTTGCCATGACCTGTTTGTTTCTGTGGTGATTTCCATACTACAAAAACAACTCCATTTAGCTACCTAACCTCAATCAAGCAACACTTAGGCTATACCAAATCGCCACGCAAGTGTCCTAAGTCCTAATATGCCCTAAGTATCTATAATCTCAGTGGGTTTCACCCAAGGAATTCAAAATTCATGAATAAAAAGAATCAAAGTACTAGTAACATCAAAACTAAAATGCTAGGAGTGACTATACCTTCATAACAAGTAGGAATTAATCCAAACACGCAAATTAAACAATTCCTCCTCCTTGATCCTTAGAAATTTAGTGGCCCTTAGCCACGTGTTAAGTCAATCACGGTACTCAGCAACTGAGTAGAAACAATGTAGTGAGACGATCACCGACGATATGGATGCCCGAGGAAAACACGAAAACCGCAACCTATCACAATAAGGCGCGCGTTAAGACTCGAACTCAATATCGATATATATACCAAATATAACATGACTCAAATGTTTTCAAAGTATACACGTTTCAAAACCATTGACACGAATCAAATGAATTCATACTACCCATTTATTCAACGTTACTCGTTATAACACTAGAACACTTGAAAATGACTCGTCATACGACGCCAAGTCAACGCAAGTCAAACTATCCTTTACCCTTATTTGGACCAGTAGCTAAGTCATTTATATAATGACTAAGCACTTGAGTAAGTCACCATGTCCGATGGTGAACACTCAAACTCACGCAACACAAGCATTAAACTACGTGTCCAACATAAAAATCAGCAAGTACACCCCGAATGTACACACCGATCTACCCTATCTAGACTTGTCCGTTTTACATGAAAATTGGTGTCAAGGTCACTTATAACCTGTATGAGACCTCACCAAAATTTGGGCTAAATTTCACACTTTAAAATCCATCAGCTCGACACTTTACTCGACTCCAATTTTAGGACAGATTTGTGCACTTGTTTTGTAACACCGTTTGGACCACTTTAAAAATACTAACCCGACAATCCGTCTTTTGAAACCACAACTAGACTCATCAAACTCAGTTTGTAAACTTTGAAAATCAGTAGTATCAACTATCTAACCAAGCCTAAAGTCCCCGAGAGTCGACCCAAAATCAGCCATAATTTCGGATTGTGCCGACTTGCGTCTCCCGGTACACGAAAACTAAAACTAGCATAACTTTTGACTAGTAATGAGTTATAAGCTCTATCTTATACCAAAACGACCGTCTCAGAAAACTCTACAACAATTTCAAATAATCTCAGTCTTTCACAGACCTTAAACCCACGAAACATACTGTTTAAGGCTGCTGTCCCAAATTAGCTTTTTAGAAAACATGACAAACCTATTTTTCACTCAAAACCAATCATTCCCATACCCCTAGGATCACTATACTATCATACCCATCAACCAAACACTCCTAAAAACACTTGTATGAAAAATCTAACAAAAATCAAAGATTAAAAACAAGACTTTTAAGGATCAAAACATGATAATCTTACCAAATATAAAATATGCAAGATTATTACAACATCATACAATCATAAAATCATAAGTTCTTGAAATCTTGATGCATGTGGAAGATTTTAGTATCAATGGAATCACAAGAATATTTTAGGATGGGGTCTTTGATTAGTTTTTGTTAAATCATGATGGATGGTGGTGTTTTGTGGTGGTGGAATGGCGGCAATAAGGAGGAGTGGGAGGAGGTATGTGTTTTTTTTTTGTTTAAATGATTAATGTTGTAAGTGGAAGAAAAATGTTGGTTTATATATGGCTAGTTAAGTGGAGGGCTAATATTGCCAACTTTGGAAGTTGTGGACTTAAAAATAATCTAATAGTTTTAAAGGGTAGAAAATGGTTATTGGTAAATACTAAAAATATTTACGGGGCTCGGGTTTCGTAAAAATACTTTTCAAAAGTTACAATGCATCATAAAAATGATTATATGATTTCCCGACACGACTTAATACGTAATTAAAACGACATCATCGAAAATATTAATTATCGAAACAATCGATAAATAAACGTAATATTTTGGGCATCCGCCGGTATCGCGATCACTAGGAATTCTCGTTGTACATTGATTTTGAACAAACTCGTTGTAAAACGCACGCGGGTGATTTTAAATCAAAAACTTTGATTTAAATAATTATGGGAAAAATAAAATAAGAAATTTTATAATTCCAGATAATTTATTATCAATGATCAGATAAATACTTAAAAAGTATTATTTAAAAATCTCAGGATTTACTTATAAGAATACAAGAAAACGAAATACGTTGGAAAATTCAGAAACACGAATAAAAAAAATAAAATAATGCTGGGAAAGTACGGGTTCTCACAAGACATGCCTTTGAAAAATAAAGTAAAAATATTTTTGGATTTTTATGAAATTTTCAATTTTTATGGTTTTTATATGGTTTTATATTTTTGAATTTTGCTTTTGTGGATAAAAATATAAACAATATATACAGATGATCATTAAGGATACGGAGAATAGTTTACTATCACTATTCTTTCGCTTCATCTGCCAGTTCCTTAAGAGTCTCAGGCGAGAAGGTTCTCATTCCTAGCTTGTCGGCCAAAAATTCCATTCGAGCGCGATCTAAAGCCTTCGTGAAAATATCCGTCAATTGATACTCAGATTCGGACAAAGTAAAGCTCGATCACTCCATTTTCCACTTGCACCTTGATGAAGTGGTAGCGAATGTCAATGTGCTTCGACCGGGAGAATTGAACGTTGTTGCAGCATAAGGCAATTGCACTCTTGTTGTCGCAGTACATCGGAATTTTGTTGAAACCTAGACCATAGTCGGTTAATTGCGATCTCATCCAAAGAATTTGAGCACAGCAACCAGACATAGCTATGTATTCTGCTTCTGTACTTGAAATTGCAGCGCTTTTCTGCCTTTTCGATGCCCAACTGATTAGTCGATCTCCTAGTAGTTGCAAAGTTCCACTCGTGCTACGCCTTGTATCTTGACAACCCGCGTGATCCGCATCTGCATATGCCATAAGTGCAATCGAAGAGTCCTTCGAATACCAAAGTCCCCGATTAATGGTTCCTTTAAGATATCGAAAGATCCGTTTCACAGTGGCCAAGTGTAACTCAGTAGGTCGAGTTTGATACCGAGCACACATACATATAGCAAACTGAAGTTCAGGTCGACTAGCTGTGATATACAGAAGAGTACCGATCATTCCACGATACAGTGTCGGATCAACGGCAACTCCATGTGGATCTGCATCAAGCTTAGTTCGTTCCATCATTGGAGTATCCACGGGGTCGCAAGATTCCATCTTATATTTCTTAAGCGATTCAAGGGCATACTTGGATTGATTGATAAAGATGCCTCTGGGACTCTGAGATATCTGAAGACCTGAGAAGAATGATACCTTGCCCATCATTGACATCTTAAACTTGGAAGACATGAGTTTCCCAAACTCGTCAGATAAGGTTTGGGTCGAGGCTGCAAATATAATATCATCAACATATATTTGTACCATAATCATATCTTTACCTCGTTTCTGAATGAACAGCGTGGGATCCACCTTGCCTTTTGCGAAGCCTTGCATAATGAGGAATTGTGACAATAGATCATACCATGCGCGTGGAGCTTGCTTCAACCCATAGAGAGCCTTCTTAAGCTTGTACACATGATTAGGATATTTAGGATTCACAAAACCATCCGGCTGTTGAACGTAGACCTCTTCCTTGATTTCCCCATTGAGAAATGCCGTCTTCACATCCATTTGATAGACGATCATATTCATGTGGGCTGCATAAGCGAGTAATAGTCTAATAGCTTCCAAACGGGCAACAGGTGCAAAGGATTCCATAAAGTCGATGCCCAATAATTGCTTGTATCCACGAGCTACTAGTCGAGCTTTGTTCTTCAATATTCCGCCTAACTCGTCCAGTTTCACCTTGTAAACCCATTTCGAAGTGAGTAACTGCACTTGATCTGGGCATGGAACAAGTTCCCATACTTCAAGACGTATAAATTCGTTAAGTTCTTCTTGCATAGCTTCTATCTAACAGGATTGACTAAAAGCTTCTTGCCATGTCTTAGGTTCAACTTCAGTGAGAAAAGCATCAAAATGACAAAACATTGCATTTTCTTGTAACTGACTTCGTGTGGATACCGGACGATTAGGGTCACCAATAATAGAATCTATAGGATGATCCTTTGTCCACTTGTTGTCATGTTCACGAATCCATGGATTGGAGTAGACTGTAGTAGGAGCTTCCTCTGAGGTGGACGACCCGGCTTGATTAGGGTCGGGAATTGGTACACCAAAGAATGGAAGTTCACGCATTTGAGCGAATTCCAAATCGTGATCATCATCATCCTCTTCATCATCAATAGGCATGTCATGGGTAGTTGAAACATGTGTTGTTTGAGAATTTGATACAAGGTTTTTGCCTGTATAAAAATTATATGTTCGTTGTTCTGGTCTAATCGAATTGATAACTGGTTAACGTGCGACTCAGTCGTCTTTGGTGGAAAATAAAAGGTCTGGTCGTTGTAGTGAACTAATTAAAAGAAAAGTAAATGCGAAACGTAATAAAAATAAACTAAAAACAAAACCCAGAAAAACTGTCACTTTTTCTGTAAAATAGAAATAGGAAAACGTAAGGAAATGAAAACTATAAAATAAAAACGTTTAAAATTAAATGACGAGAAATTAAAACTTTGAAAAGTAAATGACGTAAAATAAAAATTTGACAAAACGTAAATTTAAAAACTTGAAAATAAAATACTTTAAGAATTAAACTAAGAAACGACAAATTAAAATAAAGCTTAAGAAAAATAAGACGAAACAATTAAAATAAAGCTAAGTAAAAATGACGGAAAAAATAAATTTTAAAATTAAATTTGAATAAAAGCTAATTAATTTCGCAATTCTAAAAAAATATAAAATAATTTTGCAATTTAAACCCAAGATTTCGCAATTATGTCAAAATTGACATAATTCCGCAATTAGCAAAAGACACAATTTCGCAATTGCTAGAAAATGAAAGATTTCGCAATATTGCACAATGTCGCAATAATTGCACAATGTCGCAATAGTGCACAATGTCGCAATAATTGCACAATGTCGCAATAGTGCACAATGTCGCAATAATTGCACAATGTCGCAATAGTGCAAAATGTCGCAATAGTGCACAATGTCGCAATAGTGCACAATGTCGCAATAATTGCACAATGTCGCAATAATTGCAAAATCGAATCAGATTTCGCAATATTGAAAAACAATGATTTCGCAACTTGGAACAAGATTTCGCAACTTTGTAGAGGATTCAATTTCGCAATTATGGAAGAATTGCGAAATTGAATCAGGACACAAATTCGCAATACACAAGTATTGCAAAATCGAATCAGCTTTTTCTAAAAACTAGGAAAACGTAAAAGTACGAGATTAAGCACTAAAATCTTAACTTTTTAAGCACAATAAGCAAAATAAAACACCAATAAGCTAAATAAAAACCTTAGATCAAAGATAAAACGTATGAAATCAACAAAAACAAGACACGAAAATTAAAAAGACTTAAACTTTATATAAAAAGAAGATGAAAAAGGTTTAGATTGAAAACTTGAAATCAACACAAACAAAGATTAAGAAAAAAATTAAGAATAAGCAAAAAGAAAAGATGAACAAGATGATTAAAAACTTAAAGATAAAAGATTAAAGAACACAAAATTAAAACTTACTTGAAAATTAAAGGTGCAAGACAAGGTAATTAAAGGTGCAATAAAGTAAATGTGCAACAAAAACAAATGAATGAAAATAAATCCTATTTATATAGGAGAGTAGGGAGGTGCTTAGGAAGCTTCCTCCCTCTTTCTTCTTTCTTTAATTGCATGCTTTAGTCCTTGATCTTCTTAATCCTTTGTTAATCTTCTTAATACTTGGACTTTAATGACTTTGTCTCGGGATTTCTTTAAACTCGTCTTGACATTTCTTCATAAATAAGACTTGAGTTCTTCGGCTTTTTAGTAAACTTCCGTCTTTTGACTTTTTCTTCGATAAATCTTCAGAATTGGTCTTGAACTTCCGTTATTTTTGCACTCTTGATTTCTTGACTTCGTCTTTTGTCTTTTTCTTCGATAAAAGCCCGTGAATGCCCGTGTTTTCTCCACTTTTCACCTTTTTGTCCTAAATCACAACAAAAACACAAACCACGCATAATTCCGACATAAATGACATAAAATACACGTTTTGTCTCGGTTATTATTGTAATTAAGTGGTAAAAAGGATGGGTGTTTACACACCTATCAAAATTACTCGTTGAAGGTATATCTTGACCAATTGTAGGTGCAGACGTATCTGGTTGTGCAACGGTTGCTGGAGCGACAACTTCGGTTACCGGAGCTATTACCTCAGGTTCTGGAACAACAATACTTGGAGGAGTAAAGAATTCATCAAAGAACGGTTGAAACAACTTATCTCATTCAGTCCTAGAAGGTGGTGTAAATGATGATGAAGTAGGGTTATTTGGGACAAGACCAAAACTAATGTTACTGGGTCCCATTTCATGAAGTGCGGGTTCAGAGCTACTTTGCTCAGAAGTCATTGCTGTCAGCTCATCAAAATCAACATTCATAGTTTCGAGGATCTTACGAGACTTACGATTGTAGATTCGGTATGCCTTCTTTGCGGGTGCGTAACCAATGAAAATACCAATATCAGCCTTTGGTTGAAGTTTTCCCAAATTGTCACCATCATTATTTGGATAGCATAGAGAACCAAATACATGAAGATATGATAAATCTGGTACTTTTCCATGGAGAAGCTCATAAGGTTTTTTACCATGGCGTTTACGAATTAGTGACCGATTTTGGGTGTACACTGCTGTAGATACTGCTTCTGCCCATAAAAACAATGGAGCCTTTGCGTAAATTAACATCGTTCGAGCAGCTTCCATAAGTGTGCGATTTCGCCTTTCAACGACACCGTTTTGTTGTGGAGTGCGTGCAACAGATGTTTCATGAGATATGCCAACTTCTTCATAATAAACACGCAAGATTTGATTCACAAATTCGGTTCCATTATCTGTACGAATACGTCGGACAATAGTGTTGAGACGCACTTGAATCATCTTGAGAAATCCGATGATGAATTTAAGTGCCTCATTTTTTGTTGTAAGAAATTTCACCCATGTAAACCGAGAGTAATCATCGACAATTACGAGGATGTACTTTTTGCCACTAAGACTTTCAACACGCATTGGCCCACAAAGATCCATATGCAACAGATAAAGTTTCTTTTGGTTGGTGTCTTCAGTCTTGGGTTTGTATGATTTCTTAGTGCTTTTCCCCATTGTACACACGGAACACAAATGATCCTTGTGAAATGAAAGTTTAGGAAGACCACGAACAAGTTCGTTTTTCGCCAAATGATTAATAGCGTCAAAGTTAAGATGAGATAATCGTCGATGCCATAACCATGACTTAGTCTTCGATGCTTTGGAGAGAAGACATATGGGAGAAGCGGCCATCATGTCTTGTAGAGACAAAGTATACAAATTATTCCCTCGAGTACCTTTCAATAAATCAACCCCTTCCAAATTAGGAATGAAGCAGGTATGCTCACGAAAAGCAACTTCTAGGTTTGCATCACAAAATTGTCCCACAGAAAATAAGTTGTGACCGAGACCTTCCACATAATACACTCTTGAATTTATAACATTCCCAATATGATATTCACCACAACCCATTATCTTTTCAATATGATCATTTCCGAATCGAACCGTACCAAGAAACTTGCTGACGAAATTTCTGAGCTGAGAGCGATCTCCGGTCATATGCTTGGAGCAACCAGAGTCTAAATACCAGAGAAAAATTTGGACCACCTGTTTTCAATAACAACAGCAGACAATGCATTGGAAACTATTGGTTCAGGAGTGTTAGCAGATAGAGATATAAGATTATCAGAATTGCTAGCATTTATGAGACCCTTAGATTTCCTGCGTTTTCTAATGTGAGTTTTAGTACTAACAGGTTTTACTGTTCCAACTTTCTTAGGTTTTGGATTATTCATAGGCACTACAGTGGGAGTAGACCTATTTAAAGGGCACTTGGTTCCTACAATAGTGTCAGTGTTCCTAGTTAAAGGACACGCTTGTGTTTTGGTAGCCTTGGTACTCCTAGTTAAAGTGCACACTTTCTTCACTTTAATGGGAGTGATCCTAGTTAAAGGGCACATATTTCCTACTATAGTGAAAGTTCTACCAGTGGGGCGCCACATCCAACCAACTTGGGTTAACACTTTCCCAGTCGGTTTCCATTCTAATCCATTTTTCCGGGCATTCATCTCATTCACATGGCCAATAAGGCAAGAATCATGACGACTAGAAAACATACATTCATTGCAATTCCAACATTTCAAATTAGAATTCACAGTAGGCTTAGAACGCTACACAACCGCGGAGCCTTTAGGTTTAGCTACATGATTCTTTTTATTCAAAACAGAAATAACATTCCTAGGATGGGCTTCTACTTTCTTCTTCTCTTGACTACTAGATGGGGGCAAGATCCTATCATTCTTATTGTTTCTTTTAAGTTTAGATCTTTGAGCCTTAGTAGTGGTGATTACTCCTGTAGAAGGCAACACGGGAATATTAGAAGCTGGTTTTGATTCCGCCTTATCTTTAGTGACCAAAGTTTGAGATGGTTTAGTCCTAGGGCCCTTATTAAATGGTGTGACGGCAATAAGGTTCCTTTTGATTGCACTAGAGGACGATGTTGAGACAGTGACTGCGTTATCTACAACATTCTTACCTTTTAGAGTACGAAGTGTTTCCTTTAACTCAGCCAAGGCCAGATTTTTATCACAAATTTGTTCCCTCAAATCAGATATTTCCACCGACTTCCGATTCAATTGCTCAATCAATGATTGATTCTGTGCAGTGGTATTAACACATGCGGGCTTTACTGAATCGAAGAGTCGTGTATCTTTCTGTTTTAAGTTATCAACTTTGGACAAAATCTTGGAAACTTGATTATCTAGATCAAGTTTAAAATTCTCAGCGGCCTCAAGTACGTTCACACAGTTAAGCACCTTAGATTTCTCTATGTCTATCGGCAAAGATTTAGCAACTTTGTCACTTGGTTGACGCTGTTTTGATTGTAAATTCAATCGAAAATTCTTTTCAAAGTTTGCATCATCGATATTAACACCTTCGAATGACGTTTCAAATATTTCTTGAATAAATTGTTGCTTGCATTCAAGCGAAATACAATGTGTTTGAATCTTATCAAAACGTTTTGAAAGAGAAGAATATGAATCTTGAAGCTTTAAAAATTTAGCGTCAGATTCGTGACAAAGACTATCTACCATATTATCCACAGATTCAACATTATGCACAATAGAATCATTATCAACACTTTTATTCACACAGACGGAAACTATATCATGAGACATCACTTGTTTTAGAAGCTGATCATTTTAGCGTGAAACCCGTTCTATTTCACGTAAACTGTTTTTATAAGCATCATCCATTTCATTGAAAACACGTTTAACTTCATCTATTTCCAAACGCAAATCTTGATCAAGATTACTAAGACAAGCTTTAACATTCTTCAGAAACGGAACAATTTCATCTCGGAACGCAGCTCTAGTGTGCTCAAAGTTCCATTCACCTTCCGTTATGGCCGTGGCCGTCGTACGTTCCAAAATGACCTTGTCAAAATCGGCTAAGTGTTGGTGTATCACGTTTAAGTTAACGGAAGCCTTACTTACCGGTGGAAGTAACTTCGTTAAATCTGTTTTAACAAGTGTAGGAGACGTACTAGGAGGATTTTCATTTGACAAACTTGGGGGCACAAGAACTGTTAGTTCAGCTAATTCCTTTTGTAAGCGAATACGTGTTTTTTTAGAAAGTTGATCTTTATTATGCTTATCATAATCAATCATATGGAATTTTGAAAACATTTTAGAATGAGTTTCTTCCGTAAGTGACTGTGTCTCCTCAGAACTACGAACCTAAGGTGCTTCTTTCGATTTGCCAATTATGGTCATATCATAAAGACCGGGAATATATTCCTGAGCTTGTTTTGCATAACCGGGATTAGGTGGTAAATTTTGAAGACGCTTAAGTTCGAGTTCTTTAAATGATTTAGTTAAAAGATGAACCTTTTCTGTGGAAGCGTATTGTTTTAAAAACTGTTGTTCCTTAAATTTAAGAAGTTTGGTAGCATTAATTTCTGATTCAACCTTTTTAGACTCGAGAGTTTCGAAATCCATTTTAAGTTTCTGAAAATCATTGACAACCGACTCTTTTGCTTTTAATTCATTGGAAAGATTAGCTTGTAATGATTCTATTTCTTTCAAGTGTTCAATCTTTTCAAAACGAAATTGGTCAAATTTAGAACATGTTATTTTCTCTGCTTGAGGGACCATTTCAAAAGTTTTGATCTTTTCTTTATGCAACGCAAGCTCAGCAGTTAGGGTGGAATTGGTATCTACGGATTGTCTGAGGGCCATATGCATTTGATCAATAATATGTTTAGGTACCATGACCAAATCATGTTGAGCATAAGATTCCATACCCGTCGTAGCATTTGGTTGAGGTTCACTCAAATGTGTAGGATTGGGTACCACATCATTTGAGTTACTAGTTCCCGAATGCTGTTCGAGGTTGTCATTTTCATGCCCAACTTGATGTTGGTTATCATCATTACCAAGATTGTTTGTGGTGGGTACCTCACTGACGACATCAGAATCGTAGTGAGAGAGATTAGCAACGAGAGCAGCTTGGGCAGAGTGAATGTCATCACAATCCAAATCATATGCGTCAAGATCATCAGCTTGATAAGCTGCATTAGAAGTGGAAACGACTGCAATGCCTTCAGTAGCTGCTGCCCATGGGTCTGCAAGAAATGCTAACTCCTCTGAATCTAAAATCTTTCCCTTAGACTGAGCATCAACCAAATACATCTTCTCACGAAACCACGCTTCATCCCTTCTCCTTTTCGGTTGAGTGCATTGCCTAGCCATATGACCTTGTCCTCGGCAATTGTAGCAAGTCACAAACTTTTGAGGACCAATGGGGCTTCCATTTCCATTAGCTTGAGAATTCACAGCTTGAGCATTCACAGTCCTTGTAGGTGGTCCATATGAAGTTTGCCTGCCCTGAATAGGTTGCACTGTTACTTGACCATCTTGAATGGTAGCTTGTTGTCGAGGATTTGAAGAAGTGCGGAGCTGATTGTTTGTTGGTGGAAATCCTCTAGTTGTAACAAGTTTTGACAAGTAGGCAGTGAGATGGTTTAGAACATCAGCTGGCGTATCATTTGGAGTAAAGACCGGTGCTTGGATTGGTGGAAGTTCATTAGAGTAGAAAGCTTGTGCTGGTTGTGCTTCTATTGGAAAATATCCTTGTTGAGGAGTATATCCCATTGAAGAAGTGTTGGCTTGTGATGGTGATGTCTGATATGGTGGTTGTTGTGGAAAAGATTGTTGATGAACACTTTGTTGAAATGCTTGTTGTGGCATCATTGGTGGTTGATAAGATGGTTGATGTGGTTGCTGATAGGTGTGTGGTGGTGGCTGCTGCAAGTATGATGGTTGTTGATAAGTATAAGCCATGTTTTGTTGAGAAGCATACATGGCAAGTGGATCATGAACTTGAAGTGTAGACAACCGAGCCTCAATCTCATGGCATTCGTGTTGTTGAAGAAAAGCTTGAAGTTGATCCACATTGGTGTTATGCAAGTCCTTAGCCAATTTAACATCCGTCACGTACTTTTTCCATTCTGAAGGAAGAGTGTTCAAATACTTGGTGTTCAATTGAAAGGTAGGAATTGCCATGCCATAGATATTGAGATCATTCAACAATAGGGTAAATCTCAGATAGTAATCATTGAGAGTCTCCCCTGGCACATAGGCAAACTTATCAAAAGTATCATAAAGCTTACACTCTCGTTCTTGTTTAGTTAACGAGGTACCTTGCATTAGAACACGAATTCTATCCCATAACTCTTTGGCAACTTTATGTTTGCTGACGAGTTTGTAGACATCTGGAGGAAGGGCTTGGAGAATGATATTTGTAGCCTGTTTATCACACTTGTCTTGTATCTTAGCATCTCCAGTTAGTTCACCCGTTGTGCGAGGACGAGTAACAGCACCTTCCGCCACAGTACCATATACCAATGGTCCATTGAGCACCGATGCCCAAATAAGATGTCTATTTTCCTTGTTCAACATATTAAGTTCCATTCGGGAAGCCCATTCCTCATACATAGTCTTCACCAACATTGGTGGACAATTATCTGTACCCGAGAGGATGGACTTATCCGTAAGAGATGTGTACTCCATTTCTATAAGTTAAGATTTAAAAACGTTGATCGAACATTGAGAGAAAGTTAATGTGTTTATTGTTGTGAGTTAAAACCGAGAAATAATGTTAAAATCCCCTAAATTATGTTCTCGATAAACCAAAAATTCCAAGACTAAATTACACACAAAATTTTCAAAAACACGTTTTTGAAAAATCTTGGAAATCTTGTCACTCTATCTGAATGTACAAAACAAGCTCTGTCGCAATACTTGATCGCAATAACTATCGCAATACTTGGTCGCAATAACTATCGGAATGCACAAACAAGTTCTGTCGCAATGTCTATCTGAATAACTATCGCAATGCTTGATCGCAATGTCTGTCGGAATGTCTGATCGCAATACATGTCGGAATGTCTGATCGCAATACCTGTCGGAATGTCTGATCGCAGTACCTGTCGGAATGTCTGATCGCAATACCTATCGGAATGTCTGATCGCAATACCTGTCGGAATGTTGATCGCAATACCTGTCGGAATGTGGCTAATGAAATTTCGACAGAGTAACATTTTGATATTGCCTTATAACCGATCGCAATGTACGATGCAAGGAGCTATCGCAATGCACGATCGGAATAAGTGTCGAAATATCCTTTGATCGCAATGTAGAGACCCTAGGTCTTTACGATCGCAATGAAGAAATCAGCCCACTTTGCGATAGAAACAACTTTGCGATGGAGACAACTTTACCACTTTTCTCGGATAGTACACAACAAATTCGGAATTTTAATCCTAAACACGAATCAAACACCCAAAAATTTGTGTTTTTAACCGAAAATACCAATACCCAATCACTATAACAAGTAACTAGATAACGTATATCAAGATTAAAGCATAAAAACACAAAAAAAAAATTGGTACGTGAGAAAAAGGATCAAAATAGACGAATTGATAAAGAAAACAAACACAAAAACCAAGCAATCATCCCATGGCTCTTGATACCATTTGTAGGATATGTAAATCTTGCTTATGTTTTTAGAGAGAGAAAGATAGATGATTTCACACTTCTAGAGAGAGAAAGTTTAAGAACTATGTGTAAATTAAAATGAAATCACCACCCTCTCCATCAAAGGAGAGGGTTTATATACCTAAGCCCATGAGATGGGCTTGGGTTTACATTAGGCCGCCGGCCCATACATTTCATGGGCTCGGTTTTGGGCTTTGTTTAATAAATGTAAATAACTAAACTACGAGCTATTACATGGACTATTGTTGGAGTGACCGATCCTTCTTAATACGTAAAACGTATTTCCAACAATTTATTAGAACGTTCGATTATCAGCAGCCCCAAATACCCTTAGCTCTAACGTACGCAATGCATCTAACGAAGATGGAGAATTCATTGATATATTGAATTTCCAGTCAATAAACCAATCGCATTAGCTTTTTTTCATGAGCAAGTAATAAACTTACATAACTTTACCTACTTATCCACTTAAATTGTCAACCAAATTGGCACCCTCGTCATCTTTTTGCGTTTTTCTGCAGCTTCAAGTCCATATGAAAATCAGAAAATCCATGTCGTTTTGCTGATCCGGGATCTATGCCTGCAAAACATGGAAGTTTCTGTTTAGATGAATTGCGTATACAAATTTATATTCTTAAACATACAACCACTTAAGTTTGTCAATTATCGCGCCAAAATGCGAAAAACCTCAGCTTTATACAAACGATATATTCTATATTCTGATCGTCACAAAACCTTTATTATAAAAAATGGAATCAAGTAGTAGTCTGAACTCATGAGGACATAAAACTTTTTAACAGAATTCTTCGACTCGTCACCCTACCAGCACAACCTGCCTATTTCTGGGGCAGTTTTTTGGTCGCAAAAAACACATTATACATTACTTCAATCGTCGTATAAAAAACCATCTTTCGAGATTTAAGGCTCAAAAACCAATCTTACATAATTAAGAAGCACATCCCAAAATAGGTATTACTTCTATAACAATTATTAAAAAAAATACCTCTGGTTGAAATCGATTGATGTCTTCACCCAACATTAATAATATTCCTATCCCTAATAAATCAAGCCAGCCCAATTCCTTGCCCTACTGTAGATCTTGTGTTTCTTTGCATATACCTTAGAAGGAGGCTCCAAATCAAGCGAATACCACTTGGAACAACTCAAGAACCCACGGAAATGTAAATAGTGCAGCAACCTAAATCAATCATTTCAGTTATATAGGAGGCTCAGCTAAGGTAACAATCAAAGCAAGAGGATGCGTCCGGCATGGCTGCAACAGTGTCAAGTTGCCCTGCCAAGATACGGACGATCTCATCTTGATCGAAACAACCTATACTCATCACAGCCCATAACGAAGCTCATTTAACGCAACTGTAACAAATAGGAAAAAGCAAACGGGGCCCCCAAAATCACACATACAACATTACTTTGTACGCCTGACTAAATGAATGAAAACCCCACCCAAAACCCGTCATGAATGCGATCACATGGTCGCCTCGCCAAGATACGGTTTCTGGAAAAGCGAGCTTGCCAAAACGATCCATACACACTGATTTCATGAAAGCCAATACATCTTATAAAATGGTAGAAGATCGAGAACCAATACAATAAAACGAAGCTCACCAAATCATGTCATGAAGGTTGCAAGCAGCTGTAACAAATACGCGAAAAATGTGGCTCAGATTAATTGAAGTCGTCGCCACACTCATGGAGGTTGCGGAGGCACGCAGTTCGCGCACTCTGCCATCCTTCCATTTCTAGTGGCAACGCGCCATACTTGAAGGATCATCATTGCCAAGCAAACATAATCACACTTTATACGGCAACGCGCCATACTTGAAGGATCATCATTGCCAAGTGTGAGATATATAATCACACTTTATACGGCAACGCAGATCTGAGCCACATTATTTAGATATTGGTTATATCTCTAGAAAAATATATTTTTTAGAGAGAACCCAGATCCAAATGAGAGTTGTTTGTGTACTGATCTCACTATAACCCACATATGGGGATACCTGATGTCCATTCATAACAACAACAATGAATTCAGTGTTACAACTTCGATCAAAATGACACAGTAACGGGCCAAAGAACATGCCCTCATGCCAACACACTCACACCCCAAACACAAATTATTGATCTGTCATAAAAAATTATCTGTCACAAATCTAAGACCGTGGCTAAAAAATAACCATATACCGACTGAGTTAACCCAAAATTATACCATTTTTTCAATCTAAAAAAGCAGAAAAACAATCAATAAAAGTAGCGCAAATAGGAAACTTACTAACCCAGAAGTAACGAACAGCATTCAAGAACAAAGGCCCATAACGAACAGATCACAAACGGCAGGTTATCGTCATCGCCTATTTCAACCAACAATTTCAATAATACCGATTTAGTTCACAACAAACAACCACCGATGCAAGCCACACCCAACGTCACCAACCAAATCACCAACGCCAGGTTATCGTCATCGCCTAAAGCAAGAAATTTCAGATTTCTCAAAAATGGGTGTAACCACAGTACATTTTTTCCAAGATCAGAAACATATGGTATACGTTAATGAGAATGGACACACATATGTGTCTTGCCACCGGTTTGTACCACTGACATTTGGTAATCTTTTTGGCATATTTAACAACAACACCAAAATAACAAAAATGAATAATAACAATTCCAAAAAACTAACCTGTGATATCATCAACTAAGGCAAGGCAAAAAACTTACTTTGTAGCAAAAGCTAAAACTGAGGCCTCTCAACAATCAATCAGCTGACCCGTAAAAAGTAACACCCACCTAAACCCACCGACGCCACCTACCGACCATCAACGCCGCACACCATGAACGGCGGCAGCAAAGAAGCCAGTGGCAACGAAGAGAGTCGTGGGAATGCGGTTCAAACACCCACAAATCATATCAAAAACAGTGATCGAATCTGATCAAGAGTGACCAATAATTTTTAGATCAAAAAGAAGATCAGATCCACCATTTTTTAGGTGAGAGAGAGTAGGTGGGCAAATGAAAGAAATGAAGCAACCAAAAGGTCAATTAAAATTGATAAAATGGCAGAATAAATTAATTTACCAAACAGTAAAGGGCAACTGATCAAAAGGCCAAACCACCATTACTCCATTAATTGAAGCAACCAAGGGTCAAAGAGACCATACCAAGCACAACTGGACAAACCCAATTAAGAAGGCAAGAACGGGGAGAATAACGGGTTACGAAAAGTGTTTGTGAGAGTAGAGAGAAGTGTGTATACTTACTGTAGAAATGAGAGGGGTTGTGAGAGGGAAAAATATATAATAAGGGGATGTAAGAGAGCTGTAGCTAAGCATTTTCCTCTTTTATTAAAAAGGTAATATAAAAATATATATTCCTAAACGTATAGTATATTCTAACTAATAGTATGTTCAAAAAAGTAAATATATGTTCTAACTAATAGATGAGATAAGAAAATTTTATCCCAACGTAAAACTCGATCTATCATAGACTTCTAAATATATATATATAAATAGAATTTTATATTGGATTTGAATTAAATGTATTTGTTATATATGATTATAATTCATATATTTTTTAAATTATTAAATAACTATTTATATGTTATGTTTATCCATTTTACGTCATTGTGTCATTTTTCTAATTTTAAATTGGTCAAATAAGCAAGTTGACAAATGCGTTGAGAGTTGAGACTATCATCACTAAAATGTACGAGCTCTAAAGTTCGAGCCGTCCTGCTCAAGTGGCCACATGCTGTGTATTATTTGATCAAAAATTCGGAAACTACAGAGAGAATGAATCCTGAGAAGAAATGAGTCTTGTCAAATCATCTTGTAAGGTTATTGATAGCGAAAAGTGATGTGCGGGTTTGAAAAGGTTTGATTCGCAAACTAATCCAAATTTTTGAAGTTTTATGATTTGAGAAACTATATTAAGCTATATATATTCTGCTTATCAATCCGCCCCAGTTTTGCGTACTCACACGCGTGCCACATGTATGAAACAAGTCTCCGTGGCTCTATGGGGTGGGTTCAAGAACCCGTGGATTAGTCGGTCAATATGTCATAAACAAAAATAAATCTCTGTGGCTCTCTATACTTTTCTGGTACTAGTATACTTTGCCAGTATTAGGAATTTGTGTCGTGTGGTTATGACAAGTTAATGTTGAGACCCAAATTAATTCACGGAAAGTACAAACACACTAAAACAATGATATGCTAGCTAGCGTATATCATTCAGTTATGCAATATTCTGCGGATACACGTACATAAATTCATCTCAGTTTTCGTTCATCAAATCCTATTTGTATTTTCCAATTTGTAAAAACTGAGAAGCTAGTTCTCGACCCAATGGTGAAATTAAATGGATGCGTTATCATGATCTTTTGTGCAAGCTTTCTTGTGTTGCTGGTTTGTTACGAGTGTAAGTTCAGCGTTCTCTTGCTTTCATATATAAAACTGTGAATAAATATCATCTTTAAGCTTGTCCTTATATTTTCTGGATATGTAGGTAGCGAAATTGATGATAATGACATCAAATCAATTGCTAGTTACGATTGCCTTCCACGTTGCCAGAGCACAATGGAATCGTATTGCTGCTGTGGAGACTTTAGTCAGAAGGGTAAGTTTTGTAGACAGAGTAGCAGTAACTGTTACAAATTGTGCGACGAGTTGAAAAAATGTTGTTCTTATTAATGTTAATGTGTGGTAATTTATATACAGTTTATAATAAGTGAATCAAGTTGTCGTAGTCATTTTCCATAATGAAATACTTCCTTCATCTTAAATGATCTTATTTCGGTATTACTAAGCAACTAATTAAAGTTAAGAGAAATAATTTGAAACAACCATCGAGTGATTTCTATGAGCCGATAAATTATATTTGCGATTAACCCATGAGAAAGAGAGCTAATTGGCACGTATTGTGTGCTCTTCATTTACTTGTACTTTTAAGTTTTAAGTGCTTAATATCATCTTAACACGACTACACAAGTGATGCTACACGACAACACCACTACACGAGTAAAGCCTAAAAAGTTCAAGTTATGGTTAACGAGCAAATCAAGATTCTTTCTGCCACTAGCAAGAACAAAAGGCGAGGTCATTTGCAACATCAATAACATATGACACCAGATGGTTGGTATATTTTAGCATAGCAGGTTGAGCTTAGCTTATAGTTGATGAACTAGAGAGAAAAATCGATAGAAACACTAAAGGTACGTGTGGTAGAGAGAAATGAGAGTAGAGAAATAGAAATGAGTCGAAATCTCTTGTTTGGTAAGTTGGAGAAATGGAAAGATGAAGAATTGAGGAGAATTGGTAAGAATTTAATAGAGAATTGATAGTGTAAATTTAAAAGTTTGATTTCTCCACTTTTAATAGAGAATTTAGAGAAATGAGAATAATTTTTGTAATGTTTCTCACAAATATGTATTTTTCGCTTTTCAACTCACATGTACATTTTAATTACTAGTCGAATTCATTTTGTTAACATGACACGAATATAAAAAAAAACTTTATTCGGGTCAATCGAAAACTCGAGTTAATCAAACATTTTTAACTCACTATCCGACCCTATTTAATAAGGTGACGCGTGTTAACCTTCATAACTAAAATAAAAATATTTACCCGAGTATCTCGGCCTGAATAAGCTTAATCGGGTTTTATTCGAGTCGGCTTTTTTGACATCCTTAGTCAAAATATTGATAAAAAAATAAAATAAATACAAATACAAATTTACGTATTTCTCAGATTTAATTCTTTGTTGCTACCAAACAGTGGAACTAAACAGATACTAATTTTAATTCTCTGAGTTTTAATTCTCTGCTTCATTTCTAATCTCTGAAATTCTCACTACCAAACGTACCCTAATAGTAGAAACATGATAAAAGGCAATATTAGAAAAAAGAGGTTTGTAGCGAAGGATATCCTATGCATAATTTTTGCACGAAACATGTAAAGCAACCTTCACGCAAATATCGAAAGAATATATTACAAACAAAATGAATGGTGTAATCACAATACACTGGATCCAGATTCAAGAGACTTACAAACCGCAAAAAGGTAACACAAGAAAATGACTCGACAAACATTTCTTGTCCCACTTTCGTATAAAATAAACCTAAAACTCTTACCTTATAACGCACACATATCCTAACTAAAGATGAACCAAAGGGTATCTTCACTATATAAACACGCTTATATATTTGATGTTATAAATAAATGAACAAACCCAAGCATTGACAGGAATACAAATGAAAACCGCATATAAAAAATTGGAAAGGAAAAGCGATGTAGCTCCATTGGGGAAAACTGGAGGCGGTTGAACTATAAAAACCGATACAAAGAAGTTTGTATTTTTGGACGAAACATGTAAAGCAACCTTCACGCAAACATCAAAAGCATATATTACAAACAAAATGAATCGTGTAATCACAATTCACTGAATCCAGATTCAAGAGACTTACAAACCACAAAAAAAGATAACACAAGACAATGACTCGACAAACATTTCCTGTCACACTTTCGTATAAGATAAACCTAAAATCCTTACCTTATAACACACACATATCCCAACTAAAGATGAACCAAAGGGTATCTTCAATATATAAACACACTTATATATTTGATGTTATAAATAAATTAACAAACCTAAGCATTTACAGGAATACAAATGAAAACCGCATATAAAAATTGGAAAGGAAAAGCGATGTAGCTCCATTGGGAAAAACTGGAGGCGGTTGAACTATAAAAACCGATACAAAGAAGTTTGTATTTTTAGACGAAACATGTAAAGCAACCTTCACGCAAACATCAAAAGCATATATTACAAACAAAATGAATCGTGTAATCACAATTCACTGAATCCAGATTCAAGAGACTTGCAAACCACAAAAAGGTAACACAAGACAATGACTCGACAAACATTTCCTGTCACACTTTCGTATAAGATAAACCTAAAATCCTTACCTTATAGCACACACATATCCCAACTAAAGATGAACCAAAGGGTATCTTCGCTATATAAACACAGTTATATATTTGATGTTATAAATAAATGAACAAACCCAAGCATTGACAGGAATACAAATGAAAACCGCATATAAAAAATTGGAAAGGAAAAGCGATGTAGCTCCATTGGGGAAAACTGGAGGCGGTTGAACTATAAAATCTGATACAAAGAAGTTTGTATTTTTGGACGAAACATGTAAAGCAACCTTTACGCAAACATCAAAAGCATATATTACAAACAAAATGAATCGTGTAATCACAATCCACTGAATCCAGATTCAAAAGACTTGCAAACCACAAAAAGGTAACACAAGACAATGACTCGACAAACATTTCCTGTCACACTTTCGTATAAGATAAACCTAAAACCATTACCTTATAACACACACATATCCCAACTAAAGATGAACCAAAGGGTATCTTAACTATATAAACACACTTATATATTTGATGTTATAAATAAATGAACAAACCCAAGCATCGACAGGAATACAAAATGAAAACCACATATAAAAAATTAAAATAGGGTTTTTTCTGAGGAAAGCGCGTGTGGTTCACGCTCCGGTGGGTGAGTCTGGGAGTGCATACTGATGTGGATAACAGTGATGTAGGAACAACAGCCATTTTTTATGTGTTTGTGTTTTTCTACTTTGCCTCACTTTTTATAAACACCTTAATTTATGTTGTTCAATTTTGGCCATTAGACTTATTGAAAATATATAATGAATATTTTTTTGTCTCAAAATAAATATATATTTTTATTTTATAAAATTTATGTCAGTAGATTATATATTTAAAACTCTATCTATTCAAATATATTGCATCAAATGTTTTATAATACACACAAAAAAAGCTACTATCAAAGTTACAAAAAGAAAATTTCGAAAGTCAAATGTAGACACTTATTTTAGGACGGAAGTAGTAATTAAATAATTGATAATTAGAAAACATTATTTTAAAAAATAGTATTTTGGGTTTAATTATATTGTTTGAAATTATAATAATCAAATAATTGGAGTAATTTTTTAGTATTTGACAAATCAAATTATTAATAAGTTAATAAACAAATTGATTCAAATAAACATTTATATAATTGTAAAATTAAAGAAACTTCACAAAATTAATAGTTAAAATAAACATTAATATAATTGGTCTCACTTATTAGAAATTCATTTTCAAAAAGCACCTCCTTTTTTATTTTTTCAAAACTTTATTTTTCAACGTTTTAAATGTAAATAATAAAAACAGTTATTTTAAGTTATATTCGTTTTTAGAATAAAATAATAATAATCTAATTGCAAATGTAACCCGAAACACCCTTTAAATGATATGATATCAAGCCGATCTAAAGAAACTCTATATAAATTAGTTTGACTCGGTTGGTACTTGGTGCTTAAATGACCAACGTATTACGTGTACTAACTTAAGATAGCTCGAAATTTTCGAATATGCATGCTCGAGAGCTTGATACCAAGGGGAGACCAACTTGACAAACGCGTTGATACTATCATCACTAAAATGTGCGAGCTCTAAAGTCGAGTCGTCCTGCTCAAGTGGCCACATGTTGTGTATTATTTGATCAAAAATTTGGAAATTACGGAGAGAAAGAATCCTGAGAAGAAATGAGTCTGTTGAATCATCTTGTAAGGTTATTGATAGCGAAAAGTGATGTGCGGGTTTGAAAAGGTTTGATTCGCAAGCTAATCCAAAATTTTGAAGTTTTATGATTTGAGAAACTATATTAAGCTATATATTCTGCTTATCAATCCACCCCACTTTGGCGTACTCACACGCGTGCCACATGTATGAAACAAGTCTCCGTGGCTCTTTGTCGGTGAGTATTTTGATTTAAGTTCTTTTCTTTCTAAGAGGTGGAATAGAATAACCCGGTTGAAGCGTAATGATAATACGTCTGTAATGCATTGTCTGTCCCATAATGGGTCCCATTCTTCGAGCCTTTCCCCGAAGTCGCTGGCTATTCATCGCGATTACCTTGACACCAAAGAAGAGTTCGACCAACTGCTTTATTTCTGTCCTAGTTGATCCTGATTCGACATTAGAAGTATATTGATTTTTCCCCAATAACCGAATACTTTTGTCTGTAAATACTGCATACCTGATTCCATCCATAAATCGATTTGATTCTCTATGAGTTCTAGTCTCAATAAGACTACTAATTCTTACTGTTCATATAGTATGCTATGAATATATCACATCAATTCGTTATGTATGGATGATAAGATTTCATTGATACAGAGCTAATTCCAATAGACTTATTGGAGGGTCCCATTGGCGTGCATCCAGTAGGAATTGAACCTACGAATTCGCCAATTATGAGTTAGGGTGCTTTAACCATTCACCCATGGATGCTTAATGGGTCATAGTGAATGACCAGATTCCAATTCAAATGGAATCTTTCAACTAAAGCAATGAGATGCTTAAATGGAATTCTTTTAGTTCTAAAAAATCAGGAGGAATTTAATGACAGGACATGAATTCAAGTCTTGGATTTTAGAATTGAGAGAGATATTGAGAGAGATCAAGAATTCTCACTATTTCTTAGATTCCTTGACCCAATTCAATTCAGTGGGATCTTTCATTCACATTTTTTTTCACCAAGAACGTTTTATAAAACTTTTTGACTCCCGAATTTGGAGTATCCTACTTTCACACAAAAAAATCTATGTGGCTCTCTATACTTTCACTACAACAAATTTAGTGTTTGTTCATATTTTTCTCTTCGCACTTTAAAAAGTGTGCCCTTTATTTGTAAAATATTCATATTTGTAAGTGTGAAGTGTTTAAAAGTGTGAAGTATTAAAAAATCACACATAAAAGTGTAAAGTATGAAAAAGTTCACATATAGAAGTGTGATGTACCTAAAATCTTCGCACTTAAAAGTGTGAAGTTATTTGTTACACTCAATTTGTTCACACCAAGAACACTAATGAAAGAGTGAATTCTTCAAATCCATACATATTAAAGTGTGAACAAGTGTCATAATAAGTGTGAAAAATTAATCGATTTGTTGTAGTGAATTTTCTGGGAATAGTATACTTTGCCAGTATTAGAAATTTGTGTCGTGTGGTTATGACAAGTTAATGTTGACACCCAAATTAAATCACGCAAAGTACAAACACACTAAAACAATGATATGCTAGCTAGCGTTCATCATTCATTTACGCAACATTCCGTGGATAAACGTACATAAATTCATCTCAGTTTTCGTTCATCAAAGCCTATTTGTACTTTCCAATTTGTAAAAACTGAGAAGCTAGTTCTCGACCCAATGGTGAAGCTAAATGGATGCGTTATCATGATCTTCTGCGCAAGCTTTCTTGTGTTGCTGGTTTGCTACGAGTGTAAGTTCAGCGTTCTCTTGCTTTCATGTATCAAACTGTGAATAAATATCATCTATAAGCTTGTCATGAATATGTAGGTGGCGAAATTGATGTTAATGACATCAAATCAATTGCTAGTTACGATTGCCTTCCACGTTGCCAGCGCACAATGGAATCGTATTGCTGCTGTGGAGACTTTAGTCAGAAGGGTAAGTTTTGTAGACAGAGTAGCAGTAACTGTTACAAATTGTGCGACGAGTTGAAAAAATGTTGTTCTTATTAATGTTAATATGTGGTAATTTATATAGTACAGTATATATAATAAGTGAATCAAAATGTACTAGTCATTTTCCATAATCAAATATTTCCTTCATCTCAAAATGGTCTTATTCGGGTATTCTGAGCAATAAATTGAAGTTTGAGAGATATTTTGGTTACATAACTACCTATGTGTGATATTTATGAGCCGCTAAATTATATTTGGGAACGCTCACAACAAAAAGAGCTCGATGGGTGATGCAGAAGAACGCCAGCTAAGGGTCGGTTTTGTGAGGCCAGATGAACAACCAATATAATCTGTTGTGTGGCAGTCAAGAGTGAAAGCCATGATTATATTGTCCCATAACGTATCGTACACGAGTAAAGCCTCTAAAGTTGAAGTTATTGTTAATGAGCAAATCAGTTGGTAAACTATTTTAGCATAACAGGTGGGGAGCTTAGCTGATATTTTATGAACTATAAAAACCGATAAAAAGAAGTTTGTATTTTTGGACAAAACATGTAAAGCAACCTTCACGCAAACATCAAAAGCATATATTACAAACAAAATGAATGGTGTAATCACAATTCACTGGATCCAGATTCAAGAGACTTACAAACCACAAAAAGGTAACACAAGAAAATGACTCGACAAACATTTCCTGTCACACTTTCGTATAAGATAAACCTAAAACCCTTACCTTATAACACACACATATCCCAACTAAAGATGAACCAAAGGGTATCTTCACTATATAAACACACTTATATATTTGATGCTATAAATAAATGAACAAGCCCAAGCATTGACAGGAATACAAATGAAAACCGCATATAAAAAATTGGAAAGGAAAAACAATGTAGCTCCATTGGGGAAAACTGGGGCGGTTGAATAATGCAAACAAAAACCTGCATCGAACATATCATATATTAATTATGTTTTTAGCAAACATAGCAACCTATAAAGATCTAGCTTGTTTCATGTTTTCTTTTTGTGGGCCGAGTATCAACAAAGTAAAGGTAATTGAAGAGCAAGCAGGAATCCAAATCAAAAAGGGTTAACTATGAGAACCTAAAGTAGCGTACCTGATTAAATAATGAATCTTTCTCGCAAGCTGAAACTTCAACAAAGTATAAAAATCCAAACAATCCCATTGGGGAAAAGGACCTTCTTTACATGGCAGCTTAAATCACTTGATTATGGTCAACTCTGTGGAGCAATGGAAGCTAAGGCATTCGCATGTGTAGGTGAGAGACTACCCAATAGAGGTTGCATCTGTTGACCATATATGGATAATAGATGAGCAAAAGCTCTTCCTATCAACACTTTCACTTCTGGTGTTTCAAGTGGAGATATAGCCACTTGTGCAAAAACATTAACCAAATCCGGAACTAGAGGAGCAATCTGTAAACAAGATTTGGAAAATCAAAATGTCAGGCATAGCCGAGCCAAGACAGAAATAGTGGATTAAATGTATTTGACTTGGAAAAAAATTATGACATGAGTGGTGTATATATAAGACAGATAAGGTGTTCATGTTAATATACTGATTCAAGCACATATAAAGCTTATTAGATGTTTGTATTGCGTTACCATCTTATTTAGTAGAATAAATTTTCTCAAATGGACTCATTTCGGTAGTAAAAAAACATTGGAAAATTATCTCTGCTTAGTTTTTCGATATACTCAGTTTAGCAATTCGCGCTAATCAAAGCAGTAGCCAATCGGGTAACAGTTCGAAAAGTATTTAGTTTGATACAAGCCAGGTTTTGGTGGCTCTAAACCCTTTTTTCTGTTCTTAATCAAATATTACCAATAATCTTATCATTTCAGTAACAACAATATTTTACTAGTAAAATAATTTAAGATGTTTACGAACTGAAACACAACTGATCTAATGAGATGGAACAAGAGTGCAAATAGAGCAACAACATTGGGGGGCAGAAGATTAAATTTGAAACAAATACCTGTGGGTTAGATGACAGAACAAGGCTGCATATACAACTATAAACAGGCATGGATTCCTCGCGATCTTCTTTCAAGGGAAGAACCTTGACGAATACAGGGAGGACCTGAAGATACAAATATAATAAAAATAAATAAAAAACACTTTTTGACAACAATACGTTAGGTTTTTCAAACAACAATATGAAGGATATGAACCTGGTTCAATGGGATGGAATCTTGGTGGGCCATAATCATCCTTGCAACTGCACCAGCAGCATTGTCCCTCACTGCCGCATCTGGTTCGGATTCTCCAAACAACGGATAAAGGCAACGCAACACATCGCCGAAGTATCTGTTAGATAAGGCAACAGTTGCTCATTATGTCAAAGGAATCAATGTTCAACTAACATACTATTATACTAACAGAAAATCGCCACAAATTTGTCAGTGCAAACTAGAGAAAAAAAGATCATAGAAGGTAATGTTGGACAACGCGCGAGTGAGATGAAACAGCAAAGGTGAAAATTTGGACAGGCTGGGTTAGCCCGAAATTTTATGTGAACAAATGCCCAAACATTATAATATAAATATGAAACAGACAGAAACACTCTGGTGAAGAAAAAGGTCTGTTACAATTTGAATTTGGCAGAATAACATTTTCACCCTTTTATAAAGTAGGGTAATATGGGAAAGCTTCATCTATTATAGCTACCCTTTTTTTCGATGTGAACACTAAGTTTGGGACATTAAAATATTCTGACAATACTTCTAGGACGAAGGGAGTCTTATTACAATCAATAATATAACCATATCATTCCTAGAGTTTTTAACCATTAGACACGTTTTGAGATAAAACATAACCCCCAAAACTGACCCATTCATAAGTAAATGGGTCAGAGTTGTAACCCTTAACGAAAATTCAATATCTGAATAGTAAGTCAATAGGTCAAAATAGATGTATATGAAAGTCGAGAAATACTTGAGACTGGAGACACCGCCATTTTTGCACAACTCTCCAGCACAGAAAGCAGCATTTCTCCTATTAGTCTCTGATGATGAACCTAACTCTTTGAGTACTAAGGGCATCACGGCCTGAAACATGATGCAATATCTCGTAATTAACAATTAAGTGGCATAAAAAGATTGGCATGTGGAAGAATATGTAATCACAAGAAAGTACATCAACATAGGTATAATAATCAAATAATTAATTTAAAAAATAGTATTTTGGGTTTAATTATATTGTTTGGAATTATAATAATCAAATAATTAGAGTAATTTTTTAGTATTTGACAAATCAAATTATTAATAAGTTAATAAACAATATGATTAAAATAAACATTTATATAATTGTAAAATTAATAAACTTCACGACACTAATAGTTAAAATAAACGTTTACAGTATATAATTGGTCTCACTTATTAGAAATTCATTTTCAAAAAGCACTACCTTGTTTATTTTTTCAAAATTTTATTTTTCAACGTTTTAAATGTAAATAATCATTTTTTTTCTTTTATTATAAAAACACTTATTTTAATTTATATTCATTTTAAAAATAAAATAATTAAATAATAAACGTAACCCTAAACACCCTTTAAATGATATGATATCAAGCCGATCTAAAGAAACTCTATATAAATTAGTTTGACTCGGTTGGTACTTGGTGCTTAAATGACCAACGTATTACGTGTACTAACTTAAGATAGCTCGAAATTTTTGAATATGCATGCTCGAGAGCTCGATACCAAAGGGAGACCAACTTGACAAATGCGTTGAGCCTATCATCACTAAAATGTGCGAGCTCTAAAGTTCGAGCCGACCTGCTCAAGTGGCCACATGTTGTGTATTATTTGATCAAAAATTCGGAAACTACAGAGAGAATGAATCCTGAGAAGAAATGAGTCTTGTCGAATCATCTTGTAAGGTTGTTGATAGCGAAAAGTGATGTGCGGGTTTGAAAAGGTTTGATTCGCAAACTGATCCAAATTTTTGAATTTTTATGATTTGAGAAACTATATTAAGCTATATATATTCTGCTTATCAATCCGTCCCACTTTTGCGTACTCACACGCGTGCCACATGTATGCAAGTCTCCGTGGCTCTATGGGGTGGGTTCAAGAACCCGTGGATTAGTCGGTCAATATGTCATAAACAAAAATAAATCTCTGTGGCTCTCTATACTTTTCTGGTACTAGTATACTTTGCCAGTATTAGGAATTTGTGTCGTGTGGTTATGACAAGTTAATGTTGAGACCCAAATTAATTCACGGAAAGTACAAACACACTAAAACAATGATATGCTAGCTAGCGTATATCATTCAGTTATGCAATATTCTGCGGATACACGTACATAAATTCATCTCAGTTTTCGTTCATCAAATCCTATTTGTATTTTCCAATTTGTAAAAACTGAGAAGCTAGTTCTCGACCCAATGGTGAAGCTAAATGGATGCGTTATCATCATCTTCTGCGTAAGCTTTCTAGTGTTGCTGGTTTGTTACGAGTGTAAGTTCGCATTCTCTTGCTTTCATATATAAAACTGTGAATAAATATCATCTCTAAGCTTGTCCTTATATTTTCTGGATATGTAGGTAGCGAAATTGATGTTAATGATATCAAATCAATTGCTAGTTACGATTGCCTTCCACGTTGCCAGCGCACAATGGAATCGTATTGCTGCTGTGGAGACTTTAGTCAGAAGGGTAAGTTTTGTAGACAGAGTAGCAGTAACTGTTACAAATTGTGCGACGAGTTGAAAAAATGTTGTTCTTATTAATGTTAATGTGGGGTAATTTATATACAGTTTATAATAAGTGAATCAAGCAAGTTGTACTAGTCATTTTCCATAATGAAATACTTCCTTCATCTTAAATGATCTTATTTGGGTATTACTAAGCAACTAATTAAAGTTAAGAGAAATAATTTGAAACAACCATCGAGTGATTTCTATGAGCCGATAAATTACATTTGCGATTAACCCATGAGAAAGAGAGCTAATTGGCACGTATTGTGTGCTCTTCATTTACTTGTACTTTTAAGTTTTAGAGTTAAGTGCATTTTTGGTCCTCGTGGTTTGGTCCAGTTTTCACTTTTTGTCAAAAAATTCAAATAGTTTCGATTTTGGCCAAAAAGGTAAACTATTTCTTCACTTTTGGTCCATTTTCGATAAAATGACTAAAATACCCTCATTTCATAATGTAAAGTTACTAAATGGCCCTCCCTGTCATTCTTTTTTTTTACAATTATTTTCCTTATTATTACTATTATATTTTTACTTCCTGTTGGTTAACCACCACCACACCTCTACCACCACCACACCTCTACCACCCTACTATCAACCACAGCCACCCACAATACAAACACCCACAAACCACTAACTAACCTACAGCAACCACCTAACCTACAGCAACCACCTAACCTACAGCAACCCACAACACCCAATAAACCTACAATAACCCCCACAGCAACCACCATCAAACAACCGAAACCAACAATCACAAACGAACCCTCCTACACTAACCAACTGATACACAAAGGAAACCCACTCACAACCGAACCCCCACATAAACAGTATCCGGCACAACCCACACTAAATCCAATGAACCACTACCGAACCACAACGAAACAAATCTAAACTCGTAGCGAACCTAAAACCACACGAACCCACAACACAACCCACACAACACACAGCCCTGTACAGAATCTTCAACACAAAACGCAGCAACCCGAGAACCCCGACCCAAAACACCACCTGTAAGAAGACAACCACAAACCACACCTGATACAACACCACCAGTATGAAGCCCTCCTGTCAACGAACCCTGTACAGAATCTACAACACAAACCCAAACCCAATCAAAACCCCCACAACAAACCCACAACAACGAGCCTATAGAAACCACTGATAACTGAGTCCACAAACCAACAACCCCTCAACAGATTGAAAAGAAAAAAAGAAGATAGGAACACACGATCTTGCAAGTATCAATGAGGAGATGAAACAGGACCGGATTGCTGTTGAGATTGACTTGAGATGGAGTTTGATGGAGGTTGATGGATTGTTGGATCCCTCGTAAACGCCCACAGTGATGAAACAGGACCGGATAGAAGGTTTATGGATTGATGGATTGACCGGATAGAAGGTTTATGGATTGATGGATTGACCGGATTGAAGGTGGATGGATTGAATGTTGATGGATGGAAGGATCTCCCTCGTAAACGCCCACAGTGATGAAACAGGGGACCGGATAGAAGGTTTATTATTATATATAATTTTTTTTTTTACTTTTTTATTTTTTTATTTATTTTTTATTTTTTTTATTCTATTTTTTATTATTTTATTATTTTATTATTTTTTATTTATTATTATTATTATTATTATTATTATTATTATATTATAAAAGAGAATGGGTGAGTGGATAGTTTGTAGAGTGACAAAAATACCCTTCTAGTTAACAGTCAAACACTCGGTCAACGTAAAAATGGACTAAAAGTGAAGAAATAGTTTACTTTTTTGGCCAAAATCGAAACTATTTGAATTTTTGGACCAAAAGTGAAAACTGGACCAAACCACGAGGACCAAAAATGCACTTAACTCTAAGTTTTAAGTGCTTAATATCATCTTAACACGACTACACAAGTGATGCTACACGACAACACCACTACACAAGTAAAGCCTAAAAAGTTCAAGTTATGGTTAACGAGCAAATCAAGATTCTTTCTGCCACTAGCAAGAACAAAAGGCGAGGTCATTTGCAACATCAATAACATATGACACCAGATGGTTGGTATATTTTAGCATAACAGGTTGAGCTTAGCTTATAGTTGATGAACTAGAGAGAAAAACTGATAGAAACACTAAGGGTACGTTTGGTAGAGAGAGATGAGAGTAGAGAAATAGAAATGAGTCGAAATCTCTTGTTTGGTAGGTTGGAGAAATGGAAAGATGAAGAATTGAGGAGAATTGGTAAGAATTTAGTAGAGAATTGATAGTGTAAATTTAAAAGTTTGATTTCTCCACTTTTAATATAGAATTTAGAGAAATGAGAATAATTTTTGTAATGTTTTTCACAAATATGTATTTTTCGCTTTTCAACTCACATGTACATTTTAGTTACTACTCGAATTCATTTTGTTAACATGACACGAATATAAAAAAAAAACTTTATTCGGGTCAATCAAAAACTTGAGTTAATCAAACATTTTCAACTCACTATCCGAGCCTATTTAATAAGGTGACTCGTGTTAACCTTGATAACTAAAATAA
Organism: Glebionis coronaria; assembly: GCA_025667525.1. Classification (NCBI taxonomy): domain Eukaryota; kingdom Viridiplantae; phylum Streptophyta; class Magnoliopsida; order Asterales; family Asteraceae; genus Glebionis; species Glebionis coronaria. Next base: position 540,374,490 of record CM046880.1, read on the forward strand.
AAATATTGACCCGAGTATCTCGGCCCGAATAAGCTTAATCGGGTTTTATTCGAGTCGGCTTTTTTGACATCCTTAGTCAAAATATTGATAAAAAAATTAAAATAAATACAAATACAAATTTACGTATTTCTCATATTTAATTCTCTGTTGCTACCAAACAGTGGAACTAAACAAAATTCTCTACTCATTTCAATTCTCTGAGTTTTAATTCTCTGCTTCATTTCTAATCTCTGAAATTCTCACTACCAAACGTACCCTAATAGTAGAAACATGATAAAAGGCAATATTAGAAAAAAAGAGGTTTGTAGCGAAGGATATCCTATGCATAATTTTTGCACGAAACATGTAAAGCAACCTTCACGCAAATATTGAAAGCATATATTACAAACACAATGAATGGTGTAATCACAATTCACTGGATCCAGATTCACGAGACTTACAAACCGCAAAAAGGTAACACAAGAAAATGACTCGACAAACATTTCCTGTCCCACTTTCGTATATGATAAACCTAAAACCCTTACCTTATAACACACACATATTCCAACTAAAGATGAACCAAAGCGTATCTTCACTATATAAACACACTTATATATTTGATGTTATAATAAATGAACAAACCCAAGCATTGATAGGAATACAAATGAAAACCGCATACAAAAAATTGGAAAGGAAAAGCGATGTAGCTCCATTGGGGAAAACTGGAGGCGGTTGAACTATAAAAACCGATACAAAGAAGTTTGTATTTTTGGACGAAACATGTAAAGCAACCTTCACGCAAACATCAAAAGCATATATTACAAACAAAATGAATCGTGTAATCACAATTCACTGAATCCAGATTCAAGAGACTTGCAAACACAAGACAATGACTCGACAAACATTTCCTGTCACACTTTCGTATAAGATAAACCTAAAACCCTTACCTTATAACACACACATATCCCAACTAACGATGAACCAAAGGGTATCTTCACTATATAAACACACTTATATATATGATGTTATAAATAAATGAACAAACCTAAGCATTGACAGGAATACAAATGAAAACCGCATATAAAAAATTGGAAAGGAAAAGTGATGTAGCTCCATTGGGAAAAACTGGAGGTGGTTGAACTATAAAAACCGATACAAAGAAGCTTGTATTTTTGGACGAAACATGTAAAGAAACCTTCACGCAAACATCAAAAGCATATATTAAAAACAAAATGAATCGTGTAATCACAATTCACTGAATCCAGATTCAAGAGACTTGCAAACCACAAAAAGGTAACACAAGACAATGACTCGAAAAATATTTCATGTCACACTTTCGTATAAGATAAACCTAAAATCCTTACCTTATAACACACACATATCCCAACTAAAGATGAACCAACGGGTATCTTCACTATATAAACACACATATATAGTTGATGTTATAAATAAATGAACAAACCCAAGCATTGACAGGAATACAAATGAAAACCGCATATAAAAAATTGGAAATGAAAAGCGATGTAGCTCCATTGGGGAAAACTGGAGGCGTTTGAACTATAAAAACCGATACAAAGAAGTTTGTATTTTTGGACGAAACATGTAAAGCAACCTTCACGCAAACATCAAAAGCATATATTACAAACAAAATGAATCGTGTAATCACAATTCACTGAATCCAAATTCAAGAGACTTGCAAACCACAAAAAGGTAACAAAAGACAATGACTCGACAAACATTTCCTGTCACACTTTCGTATAAGATAAACCTAAAACCCTTACCTTATAACACACACATATCCCAACTAAAGATGAACCAAAGGGTATCTTCACTATATAAACACACTTATGTATTTGATGTTATAAATAAATGAACAAACCCAAGCATTGACAGAAATACAAATGAAAACCGCATATAAAAAATTGGAAAGGAAAAGCGATGTAGCTACATTGGGGAAACTGGAGGCGGTTGAACTATAAAAACTGATACAAAGAAGTTTGTATTTTTGGACGAAACATGTAAAGCAACCTTCACGCAAACATCAAAAGCATATATTACAAACAATTTGAATCGTGTAATCACAATTCCCTAAATCCAGATTTAAGAGACTTGCAAACCACAAAAACGTAACACAAGACAATGAGTCGACAAACATTTCCTGTCACACTTTCGTATAAGATAAACCTAAAACCCTTACCTTATAACACACACATATCCCGACTAAAGATGAACCAAAGGGTATCTTCACTATATAAACACACTTATATATTTGATGTTATAAATAAATGAACAAACCTAAGCATTGACAGGAATACAAATGAAAACCGCATATAAAAAATTGGAAAGGAAAAGCGATTTAGCTCCATTGGGAAAAACTGGAGGTGGTTGAACTATAAAAACCGATACAAAGAAGCTTGTATTTTTGGACGAAACATGTAAAGCAACCTTCACGCAAACATCAAAAGCATATATTACAAACGATATGAATCGTGTAATCACAATTCACTGAATCCAGATTCAAGAGACTTGCAAACCACAAAAAGGTAGCACAAGACAATGACTCGACAAACATTTTCTGTCACACTTTCGTATAAGATAAACCTAAAATCCTTACCTTATAACACACAAATATCCCAACAAAAGATGAACCAAAGGGTATCTTCACTATATAAACACACTTATATATTTGATGTTATAAATAAATGAACAAACCCAAGCATTGACAGGAATACAAATGAAAACCACATATAAAAAATGGAAAGGAAAAGCGATGTAGCTCCATTGGGGAAAACTGGAGGCGATTGAACTATAAAAACCGATACAAAGAAGTTTGTATTTTTGGACGAAACATGTAAAGCAACCTTCACGCAAACATCAAAAGCATATATTACAAACAAAATGAATCGTGTAATCACAATTCACTGAATCCAGATTCAAGAGACTTGCAAACCACAAAAAGGTAACACAAGACAATGACTCGACAAACATTTCCTGTCACACTTTCGTATAAGATAAACCTAAAATCCTTACCTTATAACACACACATATCCCAACTAAAGATGAACCAAAGGGTATCTTCGCTATATAAACACAGTTATATATTTGATGTTATAAATAAATGAATAAACCCAAGCATTGACAGGAATACAAATGAAAATCGCATATAAAAAATTGGAAAGGAAAAGCGATGTAGCTCCATTGGGGAAAACTGGAGGCGGTTGAACTATAAAATCTGATACAACGAAGTTTGTATTTTTGGACGAAACATGTAAAGCAACCTTCACGCAAACATCAAAAGCATATATAACAAAGAAAATGAATCGTGTAATCACAATCCACTGAATCCAGATTCAAAAGACTTGCAAACCACAAAAAGGTAACACAAGACAATGACTCGACAAACATTTCTTGTCACACTTTCGTATAAGATAAACCTAAAACCATTACCTTATAACACACACATATCCCAACTAAAGATGAACCAAAGGGTATCTTAACTATATAAACACACTTATATATTTGATGTTATAAATAAATGAACAAACCCAAGCATCGACAGGAATACAAAATGAAAACCACATATAAAAAATTGAAATAGGGTTTGTTCTGAGGAAAGCGCGTGTGGTTCACGCTCCGGTGGGTGAGTCTGGGAGTGCATACTGATGTGGATAACAGTGATGTAGGAACAACAACCATTTTTTATGTGTTTGTGTTTTTCTACTTTGCCTCACTTTTTATAAACACCTTAATTTATGTTATTCAATTTTGGCCATTAGACTTATTGAAAATATATAATGAATATTTTTTTGTCTCAAAATAAATATATATTTTTATTTTATAAAATTTATGTCAGTAGATTATATATTTAAAACTCTATCTAATCAAATATATTGCATCAAATGTTTTATAATACACAAAAAAAAACTACTATCAAAGTTACAAAAAGAAAATTTCGAAAGTTAAATGTAGACACTTATTTTAGGACGGAAGTAGTAATTAAATAATTGATAATTAGAAAACATTATTTTAAAAAATAGTATTTTGGGTTTAATTATATTGTTTGAAATTATAATAATCAAATAATTGGAGTAATTTTTTAGTATTTGACAAATCAAATTATTAATAAGTTAATAAACAAATTAATTAAAATAAACATTTATATAATTATAAAATTAAAGAAACTTCACAACATTAATAGTTAAAATAAACATTAATATAATTGGTCTCACTTATTAGAAATTCATTTTCAAAAAGCACCTCCTTTTTTATTTTTTCAAAACTTTATTTTTCAACGTTTTAAATGTAAATAATAAAAACAGTTATTTTAAGTTATATTCGTTTTTAGAATAAAATAATAATAATCTAATTGCAAATGTAACCCGAAACACCCTTTAAATGATATGATATCAAGCCGATCTAAAGAAACTCTATATAAATTAGTTTGACTCGGTTGGTACTTGGTGCTTAAATGACCAACGTATTACGTGTACTAACTTAAGATAGCTCGAAATTTTCGAATATGCATGCTCGAGAGCTCGATACCAAGGGGAGACCAACTTGACAAACGCGTTGATACTATCATCACTAAAATGTGCGAGCTCTAAATTCGAGTCGTCCTGCTCAAGTGGCCACATGTTGTGTATTATTTGATCAAAAATTTGGAAACTACGGAGAGAATGAATCCTGAGAAGAAATGAGTCTGTTGAATCATCTTGTAAGGTTATTGATAGCGAAAAGTGATGTGCGGGTTTGAAAAGGTTTGATTCGCAAGCTAATCCAAAATTTTGAAGTTTTATGATTTGAGAAACTTTAGCTATATATTCTGCTTATCAATCCACCCCACTTTGGCGTACTCACACGCGTGCCACATGTATGAAACAAGTCTCCGTGGCTTTTTGTCGGTGGGTATTTTGATTTAAGTTCTTTTCTTTCTAAGAGGTGGAATAGAATAACCCGGTTGAAGCGTAATGATCATACGTCTGTAATGCATTGTCTGTCCCATAATGGGTCCCATTCTTCGAGCCTTTCCCCGAAGTCGATGGCTATTCATCGCGATTACCTTGACACCAAAGAAGAGTTCGACCAACTGCTTTATTTCTGTCCTAGTTGATCCTGATTCGACATTAGAAGTATATTGATTTTTCCCCAATAACCGAATACTTTTGTCTGTAAATACTGCATACCTGATTCCATCCATAAATCGATTTGATTCTCTATGAGTTCTAGTCTCAATAAGACTACTAATTCTTACTGTTCATATAGTATGCTATGAATATATCACATCAATTCGTTATGTATGGATGATAAGATTTCATTGATACAGAGCTAATTCCAATAGACTTATTGGAGGGTCCCATTGGCGTGCATCCAGTAGGAATTGAACCTACGAATTCGCCAATTATGAGTTAGGGTGCTTTAACCATTCACCCATGGATGCTTAATGGGTCATAGTGAATGACCAGATTCTAATTCAAATGGAATCTTTCAACTAAAGCAATGAGATGCTTAAATGGAATTCTTTTAGTTCTAAAAAATCATGAGGAATTTAATGACAGGACATGAATTCAAGTCTTGGATTTTAGAATTGAGAGAGATATTGAGAGAGATCAAGAATTCTCACTATTTCTTAGATTCCTTGACCCAATTCAATTCAGTGGGATCTTTCATTCACAATTTTTTTCCACCAAGAACGTTTTATAAAACTTTTTGACTCCCGAATTTGAAGTATCCTACTTTCACACAAAAAAATCTATGTGGCTCTCTATACTTTCACTACAACAAATTTAGTGTTTGTTCATACTTTTCTCTTCGCACTTTAAAAAGTGTGACCTTTATTTGTAAAATATTCATATTTGTAAGTGTGAAGTGTTTAAAAGTGTGAAGTATTAAAAAATTCACACATAAAAGTGTAAAGTATGAAAAAGTTCACATATAGAAGTGTGATGTACCTAAAATCTTCGCACTTAAAAGTGTGAAGTTATTTGTTACACTCAATTTGTTCACACCAAGAACACTAATGAAAGAGTGAATTTTTCAAATCCATACATATTAAAGTGTGAACAAGTGTCATAATAAGTGTGAAAAATCAATCAATTTGTTGTAGTAAATTTTCTGGTAATAGTATACTTTGCCAGTATTAGAAATTTGTGTCGTGTGGTTATGACAAGTTAATGTTGACACCCAAATTAAATCACGCAAAGTACAAACACACTAAAACAATGATATGCTAGCTAGCGTACATCATTCATTTACGCAACATTCCGTGGATAAACGTACATAAATTCATCTCAGTTTTCGTTCATCAAAGCCTATTTGTACTTTCCAATTTGTAAAAACTGAGAAGCTAGTTCTCGACCCAATGGTGAAGCTAAATGGATGCGTTATCATGATCGTATGCGTAAGCTTTCTAGCGTTGCTGGTTTGTTACGAGTGTAAGTTCAGCATTCTCTTGCTTTCATATATAAAACTGTGAATAAATATCATCTCTAAGCTTGTCCTTATATTTTCTGGATATGTAGGTGGCGAAATTGATGTTAATGATATCAAATCAATTGCTAGTTATGATTGCCCTCCACATTGCCGGCGCACGATGGAAATGTATTGCTGCTGTGGAGACTTTAGTCAGAAGGGTAAGTTTTGTAGACAGAGTAGCACTGGCTGTAATAAATTGTGCGACGAGTTACAAAAATGTTGTTCTTATTAATGTTAATATGTGGTAATTTAAATGTACTAGTCATTTTCCATAATCAAATATTTCCTTCGTCTTAAAATGGTCTTATTCGGGTATTCTGAGCAATAAATTGAAGTTGAGAGATATTTTGGTTACATAACTACCTATGCGTGATATTTATGAGCCGCTAAATTATATTTGCAAACGCTCACAACAAAAAAGAGCTCGATGTGTGATGCAGAAGAACGCCAGCTTAGGGTCGGTTTTGTGAGGCCAGATGAACAACCAATATAATATGTGGTGTGGCATTGAGAGTGAAAGCCATGATTATATTGTCCCATAAGGGTATAAAGCCTAAAAAGTTGAAGTTATTGTTAATGAGCAAACCAGTTGGTATACTATTTGTCTATTTTAGCATAACAGGTGGGGAGCTTAGCTGATATTTTATGAACTATAAAAACCGATACAAAGAAGTTTGTATTTTTGGACGAAACATGTAAAGCAACCTTCACGCAAACATCAAAAGCATATATTACAAACAAAATGAATGGTGTAATCACAATTCACTGGATCCAGATTCAAGAGACTTACAAACCACAAAAAGGTAACACAAGAAAATGACTCGACAAACATTTCCTGTCACACTTTCGTATAAGATAAACCTAAAACCCTTACCTTATAACACACACATATCCCAACTAAAGATGAACCAAAGAGTATCTTCACTATATAAACACACTTATATTTGATGTTATAAATAAATGAACAAAACCAAGCATTGGCAGGAATAAAAATGAAAACCGCATATAAAAAATTGGAAAGGAAAAACGATGTAGCTCCATTCGGGAAAACTGGAGGCGGTTGAAAAATGCAAACAAAAACCTGCATCGAACATATCATATAATAATTATGTTAGCAAACATAGCAACCTATAAAGATCCAGCTTTGTTTCATTTTTTTTTGTGGGCCGAGTATCAACAAAGTAAAGGCAATTGAAGAGCAAGCAGGAATCCAAATCAAAAAGGGTTAACTATGAGAACCTAAAGTAGCGTACCTGATAAAATAATGAAATCTTTCTCGCAAGCTGAAACTTCAACAAAGTATAAAAATCCAAACAATCCCATTGGGGAACGGACCTTCTTTTTACATGGCAGTTTAAATTTTCCGCGCACTTGATTATGGTCAACTCTGTGGAGCAACGGAAGCTAAGGCATTCGCATGTGTAGGTGAGAGACTACCCAAGAGAGGTTGCATCTGTTGACCGTATATGGATAATAGATGAGCAAAAGCTCTTCCTATTAACACTTTCACTTCTGGTGTTTCAAGTGGAGATATAGCCACTTGTGCAAAAACATTAACCAAATCCGGAACTAGAGGAGCAATCTGTAAACAAGATTTAGAAAATCAACATGTCATGGATAGCCGAGCCAAGATATAAATAGTGGATTAAATGAACTCGACTTAGAAAAAAATTATGACATGATTGTTATATGTATAAGACACATGCTGTTCATTTTAATATACAAAACTAAGCACACATATAAAGCTTATAAGATGTTTGTATACCGATACCATCTTAATTAAATAGATTAAATTTTAAACAAATACCTGTGGGTTAGATGACAGAACAAGGCTGCAAATACAACTATAAACAGGCATGGATTCCTCGCGATCTTCCTTTAAAGGAAGAACCTTGACGAATACAGGGAGGACCTGAAGATATAAATATAATAAAAATAAATAAAAAACACTTTTTGACAACAATATGTTAGGTTTTTCAAACAACAATATGAAGGGTACGAACCTGGTTCAATGGGATGGAATCTTGGTGGGCCATAATCATCCTTGCAACTGCACCAGCAGCATTGTCCCTCACTGCCGCATCTGGTTCGGATTCTCCAAACAACGGATAAAGGCAACGCAACACATCGCCGAAGTATCTGTTAGATAAGGCAACAGTTGCTCATTATGTCAAAGGAATCAATGTTCAACTAACATACTATTATACTAACAGAAAATCGCCACAAATTTGTCAGTGCAAACTAGAGAAAAAAAGATCATAGAAGGTAATGTTGGACAACGCGCGAGTGAGATGAAACAGCAAAGGTGAAAATTTGGACAGGCTGGGTTAGCCCGAAATTTTATGTGAACAAATGCCCAAACATTATAATATAAATATGAAACAGACAGAAACACTCTGGTGAAGAAAAAGGTCTGTTACAATTTGAATTTGGCAGAATAACATTTTCACCCTTTTATAAAGTAGGGTAATATGGGAAAGCTTCATCTATTATAGCTACCCTTTTTTTCGATGTGAACACTAAGTTTGGGACATTAAAATATTCTGACAATACTTCTAGGACGAAGGGAGTCTTATTACAATCAATAATATAACCATATCATTCCTAGAGTTTTTAACCATTAGACACGTTTTGAGATAAAACATAACCCCCAAAACTGACCCATTCATAAGTAAATGGGTCAGAGTTGTAACCCTTAACGAAAATTCAATATCTGAATAGTAAGTCAATAGGTCAAAATAGATGTATATGAAAGTCGAGAAATACTTGAGACTGGAGACACCGCCATTTTTGCACAACTCTCCAGCACAGAAAGCAGCATTTCTCCTATTAGTCTCTGCTGATGAACCTAACTCTTTGAGGACTAAGGGCATCACGGCCTGAAACATGATGCAATATCTCGTAATTAACAATTAAAAGAATAAAGCGGCACAAAAAGATTGGCATGTGAAAGAATATGTCATCACAAGAAAGTACATCAACATAGGTAGCGATTGGAGCACCCATATCTTGAGCAACTTCTGCAAGGCATGCAACAACCATTGTCCGATCTTGTGCCGACCTTGAACCTTTCTGCAAGATGATCATTTGACATAGCATAAAAAACACAGAAACAGTGTTAGCATAAATGGGCGGGCTGTTCCGTGACTGCTCAAAGGGTTAAGTTTTAGTACAAATTTAATCGACTTGTCCTGAAATGCTAATTTTCAAATATGATCTCAGAATTTAGAGAAAATTGCTAAAATAGTCCTGATGGATTGCTAACATTCATTAAAATAGTCCCTCCCAGAAACTAATTGCATAAATGGCTCTAGGGAAATAACAATTGTATAAAAGGGCCATCACTCCATCTCAAGGACCAATATGCAATTGTTTCCGATAGTGACGACTTCAGTGACATCGAGCAAAAAATACGTATCATTCTAGTAATTTACTCCAAATTTTGTTATTTCCATAGAAAATTTATTGTTTATATAAAATCATAAAATAGTTTAACAGGTTCTCTAATCAGCCTATACCAACCCATATTTGCAAATACATGCATCAAAGATAACACCTAGAAAGAACCAACAGACTATTCAGCAAAATTTTAGTAAGCTTACCGCAAACTTCATTAAAGGATCAAATAATGTTGCAAAGATTGGTGCAAAGTGGGAACCCATGGCTTTAGCAAATGCAGGAATGAGGTCTGAAACAGCATCCATAAGCCCCTCATCATGCCCAGTGTCGTCATCATCAACATCACCATCAGATTCTATTTGTTGACAAACCGATTGCTGTCGAAGCAAGACCAAAGTCGACTCTACAATCTGCGGCATATCTGAGTAGCAAAACACAAGTATTTGTATGCACTTTGTAAACTATTTTAACATTCGCAAGTATTACAGAATACAAATCTAAACTCGTGATTTCAACCCATTTACCTATGAATGGGTCGATTCTCACATATTTAAGTTGGATGTGTACTTTTGATGTTGAAGGCCTCCTAAATCCTTTTATTCAAAGAACTAAATTCTTTTTAAGGAGATATATTGTTTGTGATGATTATTGACGCTGACTTCTTATATTGTTTCAATTTTTATCATATGTCCCGCAAGGGACAACACTAATCATTGACAAAATGTATTTTGTTTTGACCTGTGACCCAATTTGTCTATTTAGCTATAAATAAACAGAACGTTCATTATCCTTACAAGGTTCAACGGCGACATATCCAAAATCTTTAATGATGTCTGCTACACTCATGCAAGCTTGAGCAACCACTTCCTTATCATCATCATCATTCATTGTCTTGATATAAATTGTCATTATAGAATCTGAGATTTTTAAATCATGAAACAATAAAGAAACCGAGTCAACAACTAGAGATTTCAAATGTGGTGAGTGATAATCTTCTCAATAAAAAGTCATCTACTAACCAAGGAGTTCTTTTGCCTTAGGTGCTCCGTCCTGCAAAACAGCCCAAAATTTAGAGGAATACATTTACAGAGGTTACAACAACTTCGTTTGTGTGTGTGTGCGTGTGTGTGTTTTGTTAGCGAGAGAGAATAAGCAAGTTAAGATCAGCATTTGTTTGATGATCATGCTGTCTGCCCATGTGAGCAGACAAAACAAGGTCTCCGGTTAGAGGCTTTGAGGTCAGGCTAGTTAGATTACTTTCTTAATCGGCCCATTCGATATGAACCAGTACCACAACCCATATCGACCCGACCCATCCTTAAGTAAAATCTAGAATCATCTCAAAAAGGAAAATGGATAAGAGAACACTAACATTTTGTCCTTGGAAGACTGCATGAGCAGCTATCAAAATATCTGCAATACATAACCAGCAACACGTTAAAGCTGAAAGAACAGTGAGTTATAATAAATAATTAACAAGAATCCTTTATTACTTACTTTTTAAGCCAGTGATGGCCTGAAGTCTAACATCTTCATGAAAATAGCTAGAATGTTTCACCAAAATCCTCAATGACTCTTCCAAATATCTAGACATCATTAAAGAACTACAAATACAAGTTTTGTGTATTTTTGAACCTAAAAACTTTTAATATATATGAGCAAAAAGGATACGGAGCATAAGCACTCTTGGTATGTAAAGCAAATAAACCAAGGGCTTGAGTTGCAGCAGCCTTCTCATCTAAAACGCCGGTTCTTATACTGATATTTCGCACTCTTGGCTCATCATGAGCTTCATCGTCAGATGATACTCCTCCAAATCCATTTGCATTCTCATCATCAGAATCAGAATCGTCAATATCAACAGCAGACCCGTCATCAAGGTTACAGGATTGCAACGCCAGAGGCACAACATGTGGAAGATACTGTATACAATAACATTTCATATATCAAATTGAATGTCGGTGACGCTAGCAGGATAACCCAAAGTAGCACATATATTTGATCATAGGTACCTGAACCATTCCGTCTTCCAAAATTTCTGCTACATTGCTGAAGAAACCATGAGTATACTCACGTAGTTCACTGTACTCGAGCGCATATCCCTGAATTGTAAGTTTACATGGTAGTTAAAATGATTGAAAATAAACCCTAACATTCACATTGGTAGCAAAACCCCCAAAATTATTATAAACGCGTCCAGTTGGTAAAATACAATATAAAAAGATTGCAATATAGGAAATGGGTCACAGGGATTAGCACGCTTTTGGGGGGAACATGGAATAGTAGAGGACCTTTTAGAAGGCCATATAAATTTTTTACAGGAACTGAAGTCAATTCTTGCCATTCTTAATATAAAAAACCTCATAAATCATTTCATTATATCGTTTTAGCTATTGTGATCTGGTACTGTCTGCAAATGAAAACTGAAAGTTTCAACTAATGAGTTTACATGCCAAGCCTGCAATTGCAGTACATCAAGCCGCTAAAATTTGGAATGTTTAGTTCAAAGTTTTGAATCTCCATTAGGTTATTTTGTAACCATATAAAAAGATGTTAGAATAATATAAAATGTTTAAATTTGATAATGAGACACAGTCATCTTACAATGACTTCGCCTGACTTATTTCGACTCGTATAAAAGTTACGTTAACCCGCTACCCAACCGTAATACCAATTTGCACATTTTATCTTCCAGATAGAGAAAATGAAAGAAGTATTACTGAAATTGCAGCTTCAATAAAAGGGGGTAGAATTGGCTCCATCCTTGCCCTTCCCACAACCATGGCAACTATCCCCACCAGCTCTGTAGCCCTTGCTCGTGAACAAAGGTCCTCATCATTTGTAAGCACCATAAAGTTTTTCATCAATTCCAAAACCCGTTCAGCATACGGCAGAAAGGCTTGCTCTGCAGCAGATGCAACTGAACCAATTGCAGACTACAACAAAACAAAGAAAACTTATAAGAAGCTCAAACCGACGTAAACTATTATATATATTAATATTAGATGATATTATTATTGTATTGATATGGAGGTGGCATCAATGCATCATTACCATGCATGTTTCCTGCAACATGCGTTTGCTAGTCTGCAGGGCAGTAAATAGTCGTCCCATCAAAGAATCAAGAAAAGGGAGGATTTCTTCACCCATATTCTCACAAAATGCTGCCAATGCATAGTATGACTTTTCCTGAAAAAAAATGAGTTGCTTCCATTAAAACTACAAAAATAACATAAATTCTTTTTTCAAAACGGTAAATTGCCTAGCGAGGTAACCTACTTGGGTAAAATTTCTATTTGCAGTAACTAATTTGGTTTTCTCTACAGAAACCTCGCCTTTAAATTCATTTTTTTCAAATAAGATGATCATTAACATTGTCAGGAGAATATCAACATGGTCAAGAAAATGAAACTTCAGTACATTACAATTTTGAGGGATTTTATCAAATTTCTGGAAAGTTTTTATGCTTTTTTGGGTGACAAAAAAAAGAGATGATTTCCTGAATGAAATTTGATCACAGTTGGTTAGCTGTGTATATACCTTGACGTCATCAGACGAATCTTCTAAGGCGTTTAGTATACTAGGAAGAACAGTTTCATAATGGGATGTAATCTCAGGTTGCAAATACTCAGCAAATTGACCTAACGCAAATGAGGAAGCTCCTCTCACAACCTGTTCAGGATCCCTTAAACCACCTAACACAATATGAAGAACGGGTCCAAGTTTTTCTTTCATCAACTCAAAACAACCTTCTGACACAACACCCAGAACAGTGACTGAAGCTTCTCGGAACTTTGGGTCAACACTTTGACTACTCAAAGTAGCAAACTCAAGAACAGGTGGAAACACATGTTTTGGTATCTTTAAAGACAAAGTATCGAGAACTTCTGCAGCAGCACGATCAGGTGCCAGGTCATCATCTTCATCCCTATTGCTTGCCTCTGTAAGCAGTGGGCATAAGACTTGAAGAATCGGGATGATCAACTTATGTTTCTTAAGGGAACTAGATTTGTACTTTGCTAGCCATGAAATGATTTGAATAGCCTGAAACATGAAAGATAATAACATTGGAATGGTTATTATAACAAATATTATGCATGGGTCACCTTTATAAGAACTAGAGATTAGTACTAACCTGATGACGCGTGCTGGAATCCAAACTTGGACTTGAGCAAACCTCGAGAGAGAACTGGACTATGGCTTTAACTGTATCACCTAGAAGGGGAGCTGGAGACTCAATTAGTTCGTCAAATATCTCAAAGGCAATTATTGCAACATCTTCATCACCGGAAGCCAGGCATTGTCTTGAAACATTTAAGATGCTAGGGATAAATTCACGAAACTTAATCTGCATGTATATGATAGTGATGTATCAGTAAAAACCACAAAAAAGCCGGAAACATCTAAAATATGGGACTAATCACTAATGACAGAAGAAAAAGACAGGAAAAATCATAAGCAAATGCAAACTACATCAATGTGCTGTCATAAGTTTGCCAGGCAAGTCATGTTAGCGATATTAAAGAAGCACGGGACACAAAAAATCGAGTAAAACCGACAATATGTAGTATATCAATATACTGATAAAATGAAATAAAAAAAGACAACACTTGGTGCACACTTGACTCGCCATCCATATAAAGAATATTAATGTGCTGAATGTTTAATACTTTAATAACAAATTTCCAAAAGTATTTTGAACTAGTCAGCTCAAAGAAGACAACAAATTTGGGTACGTATGACAGGTCATTTCGAAAACAGGGTTTTTTCTAATAAAACTGAAAAAATGATAAAACAACTAGCACGGCCATACAGATGATCATACGAGGAAAACGAGTAAAAAGCAGACTTACCACTTCATCTTCATCATTCGTGAACTCTATAAACGAGCCAACCGCCCTGTCCAATTGTGAGAACAGAGATTGTATTAGAACAGCAATTGTTTACAGGAAACGTATATTATAATACATATATACATTAATCACTAGTTCTAGTATAGAATATTACTTGAGGGCAGCCACTCTAACGTTATTGCTAGTCTCATCTTGTAAGCACTTGAGTAGAAGTGCTTGTAAATCGGCAAAATATGGTTTGAAGGATTCGCCAATTGTCTCAGTTAAGGAGCTGAACAATATCAACGCCACCTAATTCATAGAAAAATATACAATTATCATCGTCATTCAAGAATCTCAAAACATATACTCTTGAATAATGAACAGGTAAGGAAAAAATTACAGCAATCAAATATAAAAATCCAATCTGCATATACTACCTGAAAGTCTACTGAAGTTTATACAATTTAAGTAATGTCGGAATATTAGTAACAAATAAAAAAGCACCTCTCTATGGTCTTCTTGTGCACTCTGACTGCACTGGAACAAGAATGGCAGCAAATCTGGCCATTCTCCAGTAGGGACGGCATACTTTGCAATGATACTCACCACATTTGCACTGGCTCGCCTCACAGGTGGACTGAAATTACAAAATATCAATCAGGCATATTTACTCTTACTTTGTTAAGAAGATTAGAAGAGGCACGTGATTATGAGAATACATAAACACAATTTAACCAAATACATTGACTGCACTATCATCTCATACAATTTCAAATACCAACAGCATCAAACAGTGACTTTCATAGTTTCATACGAATAACGAAGTCTTCTTATACGATACTTGTATATACAGTAGTCACAGTTGAAGGAAAGTAGTAAGAATTAAATGTTATTTGTCTTTTAGTAACACAAAAACCAATACAAACACAACCTTTTAAAGTGTCTTGACTAATTAAATTTATCATATCTGCACAAGCTTCCGTAGAAATCAATCCCACAAAGAAAAAAAAAACATTTACTCTTAAGAAAAGCAAGTACCGTATATTTTTTTAAAAACAAAAAGATATATGAAAAAGGCTTAAAAAGTACCATATACGGGTTTGGGGTTAACCCGAATAATGTTTTTAACCCGACCCAAATAAGCTTATTCCATTCGGATAGGGTCGGGTTAGTGGGGTTGGGGTATTTTTAAAGTAACCTAACATAAACCAAACAACGAATTCACAACACGTGCTTTCAATCAATAATTAACTACCCGTGCTGGATATTGATACTTCCAATATTCAATTACTAGCATGTTAACTATTAAAATCACATACATGTTCACAATAAATTCAAGTAATTAAAGTAACCTACCATCACATAAGCAACAACCTATGTTCCACTTATGTCCATTGACATATGTTGTCTAGAAAACATTTTTTGTTTGGTTAACCATAGTTTTCGACTTTTTGGCCAACTAATTCATGACACCGATCTTCCCCTTTTTTGGGAACATTGGGGGGTGTTTGCAATAGCTTAATTTCCACCTTATCGGCTTACCAAGATTTTGAAAACCCAATAAGCCCACCTTTTCACCTTACAAACTTATGAACCTTAACCCACGGCGTATATATAATAAGCCATAAGCTCGCCTTGATAAGCCAAATAAGTTTCTCAAATTCAGAAGAGAAAAAAATAGTGAGCTTATCAGTTTCTCAAATTCTTGAAAAGCCAATAAGCCCGAAAAAATAACCAAACACCCACAAAACAAACATTTCACTTTCTCAACCATTTAAGGTGTCCAATGACTTAGACTGGAATTATCAAAAGCACTCATAATTAACTCCAAAATCAAAATTACCCCAACATAAGCAAACCTAACTACATTACTTCCAATTATGGGGTGTTTGTTTCGCCTTATATAGCCGATTTATGGCTTATTGGTTTTGGGCTTATGTTTCATAAGCTCACTTCTTGTGGCTTATTTCAAAACTTTTCGGCTTACATATGTTCATTATGTCATAATGAACTTAAAACAAAGTTTAAAAACAAGCCACAAAAAGTAAGCTTATAAAACATAAGACCAAAACCAAATAAGCAATAAACCGGCTATAAAAGGCGAATTAAACACCCGTTAAGATTGCTTTTTAGTTTGTTGAATGAATGTTGGGCTAATTTTGTTTTTCGGAGCTAATTACGAGTACTTTTGCTAATTGAGCTTATCAGCTTCTCAAAATCTTGATGAGCCAATAAGCCCAAAAAATAAGCCACAAAAATTGAGCTTATGAAATATAAGCCCAAAACCAAATAAGCAGATAAGGCGAAACACCCGGAAAACAACCCAAACAAAGAATTTCCAAAACAACAACCTATGCTCCAACGTAATACTCTCAATCAAGCTCTGTTTAACAAGCTGCCTCAACTGGGCAGACAATTTAGGCCAATGCCCAGTAATTTTCTTGCGCAAAAGGACCGCGGCGAGCTGGCGAACGTTCGGGGTTTTCGCGGTGCGTAAATGATGCACAAGAGCTGGAACAACTTGGGGATCTTTTGCTAAGCGTTTGATTTGATCTTCTGCTTGGCGTCTAGCGTCATTGTCAGGCATCAAGAACTGGATTAGCAACAATTCTAGTGACTGAGACATGGTTAGTGATGATTCTAAGGGTTTTTGGTTTAGTGACGGCTGGGGGTGAAAGAATAAGAAGGAGAAGTGAATGTTTTGTTGGGGTTTTTGTGTTTTGGGATTTTGTCAATGTTTTTTTTATGTTTTGTCCTTTGAGAATTCATATGTGTTAGCTTTAGGTTATATTATCCAATGTTGCAAAAAAAACTCTACAAGCTCGATTAATCGTCAATTAATCATTACAAGGCCTTCAACCTTTCCGATTAATGAAAAAGCGATTAATAGCGGTCAATTGTGGTCAAAGACGGTCAAGGGAGGTCAAACTTGCCGAAACCCTGCAAATTTGCCAAAAATACCAAAAGCTCACCATAAAAACTTGTGTTTATCAATTATAGTAACTATTTGTATGTATGATAAGTTATCTTTTAAGAATAATACTGCCAAAAATACCTAAAACTCGTTAAAAGTACTCGAAACTTGCCGAAAATACCAAAAATTTGCTAAAAATGTCAATCTGATTAATCCCGCCTAGAACAATTACAAGCTACAAGGTGGTCGACCGACCGACTAGCGATTCACGATTTTTACAACCTTGATATTATCGAAACGGGTTGAAATTGAACCGATCTGATTAAATCTGAAAGCTTAATGAAGTTAATATAGCCAAACCGAAACGGGGCTAAAGTTAATCTAGCGAAACCAATTTAGATGTTTTTAGGTGGATTTTTCTTGGTTTGATATGAATCGAACCGAGCAAAACCGATAAAACCAGTAACCGAATCGAATAAGGTTAATTCGGTTTGGTATGAGTTGATTTTGATCAGCTCTAATTGTCACTATGTACTCGAGGAGTTGATCCCTCCTACCCATTACCAATTAATTAGAGGCATCCCCTCTAGTTTGCATGACGAGGTCACCCCTCCAAGTATTCATGCACGTTGTTGACCTCATGACTTATATTGGCTTTTGGTATATTAACTAATACAGATTTTCATAAGTAACATAAGCTATGTTTTCAGAACTAAAACCAGTTAACATGACAAACAACTAGGTTTTCCAGGACTTATACATTTCCGCTGCTATTCATGCTTTATGCTCTTTATATGCTTTCATATTCTATGTCTTCCATGCTTTATTGTATATCCGTGCACTGAGCGTTATGCTCGGCCGTCTACTTTTCCATGTTCCCAAACGGCAGGTACCCAAGGTCGCAAGTAGGAACTCCAAAGTATGTGCATTCGGATTGGAAGCTATCCGGCCTCTTTTACCTTATGCATTTATTCCTAATTTATCTTACTTTACTTCATTTGGACATTGTTTCGTCCTTTCATTTATAGTACTTAATATTGCTTGTGTGTGAGTTACTAGACTACCGATGTTTGATTCCGGTATTTCTATTTATGGTCATGAATGTTTAGACATTTACCTTGCATGCTTTGATGACACGGCATAATTTACTGTAGCATTCCATCTTAACAAATGGGGTGTTACAGCTGCTATGATATCTTCATGAGTTTTAGGGTCTAGAATGGTGATATTGCCATTCTTATCCCTTCCAGTACTCTTCTTACCATTTCCATTCTGAACAATTCTCCACAGTGATATATCAGTATTAGTGATCTAGTATTGCATCTTCATGGCCCAGCTTTCATATTCATCTTTCTTCAGGTATGGAAATTTTCCATTTGTGTTTGAGACAGTGGTGACAATTTGTTGTGGTGGTGGTGTAGTAGTAGTGGTGGAAGATTGAGGTCCATCTTTTGAAGAGCTTGATGCAGACATGGTTTAAGAACTTTTTCTAAAACAGAAAAATGATTCTTCTTGTACATATACTCTCCCAAGCTCTGGTACCACTTGTTGGGTCCTTTAGAGACAGATCTTCCATCCTGTTAAGGATGGTGAACAACTTCGGTAATCACATGTTATTCACAGAAAGACTCTTAGAGAAACAAAGTATTTGTGTAGAATACAAACACTAAGAACAAGAAGAAACACAAACTAATTGAATAACATGATCATTTCTAAGGATTTCTAATATTATTGATACGAAATAAAAGTGGTGAAAGGTGTGTCTAACCCTTCTGCCAATGAGTTCCTTTTATACTACAAGGAACACCTAAACTATATTTACTCAAAATGTGTAACAGATGATATGCACATCCTTTTCTAAGATATCTCATGCATATCGGAACAAACTACTACTAATAATACGGTTTGACTTTCTAAGAGACTAGGAGTAACTACTCCTGCTACTACTATGACTAGGAGGAACTACATACCTCCTAGTCAGCCTATTACAATACTAAAACAAATATCTATTACACTATTCCTAACAGAATTTGTTATCAAAGGACCATTTGACCCTTGTAAAAAACAACCAATTTGATGGACGAATCAAAACCGATCCTCATAAACATGTCCACGAATTTAGTAGCATTTATAGATTGTTTTTATGGATAAGGACAAGCCGAAGCCGTTCAACTTATGATGTTTCTCTCATTCTTAACTAAAGAAGCCAAGTCATTGTTAGACGAACTTAACGACGGTACCATTCGAACATGGGAAGGTCTTCGAACCGCTTTTATTAGCCGATTCTTTCCTCCTACTCTATTCAAAAAACTCCTTGGAGAAATTTGTAGCTTTTCTCAAAACAATTGAGAAACTCTCACTGATGCATGGTTAAGAATGAAATAATTACTCATAAACTGACATGACCAGAACCTCAACAAAGGAAGCATAATTATAATATTATATCATGGTATCAATGATACCACTCAAGACGCTTTGAATGCCGCAACTGACGGAATATTCCTTTATAAAACTCCCCATTTTGGCGCATATGGACGCCATGTTCTCTTAAATGGATACCGAATACAAAGTGTAACGCCCCATTTTGATAAATGGAATGTCACGCGTGATTATGGCGTGTAATCAAAGCATACAAGGATAAATGTATAAAACATCACATGACCATAAAGGAAATACCGGAATCAAACATCGGTACCCCAAAAGTAGAACTCATCACACACAAACATAAGTACTGTAAATGAAAAGGACTAAACAATTTCCATGGAAATGAGTATCAAAGTATAAAGAAATACATAAAGTAAAGAAGGCTAGAAAGCTCGCAATCCATATGCACATACGCTTAAAGTCTACGAGCGTCCCTGAGTACCTGCCGTTTTGGGAACATGAAGAGGAAAACGGCTGAGCATAACGCTCAGTGCACGGATATACAAATAAAGCATGAATAACATAAGCATATAAGCATAGAGCAGCGGAAAAGACTAAGTCCTGAATAACCTAGCATGTCTTATTAAAACTGGTTTTATAGTTTGAAAAGCCTTATGTTTGTCTTATAAAAACTGTTTAACATGTTTACCATTAGCCAATAAAGGTCATGAATTATCAACGTGCATGAATACTTGGAGGGGTGACCTCGTCATGCAAATTAGAGAGGCTGCCTCTAATTTAATATACTGGTTTGGGTAGGAGGGATCAACTCATTGTGAAGGATGCAAGGCACACACCACATTCACTTGAATAATCTGCTGAAAACATGTAAACTAGGATGCACCCATACGCCCCACCTGATAATAATAATATGGCCAAAAGCTGAAGGGACGCCACGAGCTATCACTCCGTCGTGGTGGAGTCATAACACTGGTGCCTCCAGTGTTATGGTTACGGTACCTCCATAACTAGGTGAAACTGGTCATGCATGTATATGGCTTTAGGTATCTAATTAAACATAAGCAATTCAAAAACATATAAAACATATACTGGAAAAACAGTTGGCTGCATACGGGGAAATCCTAATAAGGAAGAATGTCCATACTGAAAGGACGGAGAATCCGTACCTTGTGGCCAGTGAACGAAGAAGACAAACGGAAGAGAGTCCTACTTCGGTATCACTAATGCTACATAAATACATACGTGTATAAGTATCTGATTACTGAGTATGTAACTGGGTTTATATCATGTCTTAGCTTGTTTTATATGTTCATGTCATGTTTTACTGATTAAAGCTTTATACTGTGTTTATCATGTATTTTGTCTATTCTGATTAAGTATTACTTGTATTTCATGTATTATTATACTTGTTGTGTAATAATAAGTAACTTTCTAAAAATAGTAGGTTTCCTAAAATAGAATGTTTCCAAAAATAGAAAGTTTCCAAAAATAGAAAGTTTCCAAAATTAGATTTACTGCTTAAAATAGATAAGTTTCTAAGAATAGAAAGTTTCCATAAATAGATTAGTTGTCTTAATTAAATAAGTTTCTAAAAATAGAAAGTTACCATAAATAGAAATAAGTTGGATTATTAAGCTATTTATATAAGCTTAAGTGTTTACTGATTAATATTCTAAGTCATGTAATTAAATACTATAGTTTATTAATTATTTCATGTAAATTAAATAAACTATAGGTTAAAGTATTTAATTATATATAACATGATTTAATTAAATAAAGGTGAAAATACTTAGGTTAAAACATGTATCATTATCTATTAATAATATAACATAAGTCATGTAAATTAATTAATTATAAGTCATGATTTTAATAATTAATTAATTATATAGTCTAAATAAAATGGTAATTACTTAGGTTAAATTCATGTATTATTATTAATAACCTAAGTCATGCATAAATTAAATTAATCATGTACATGTCTTAATTAACTTAATTTAATCTTGTAAAAATAATTAAACTTGTAAAATAATTAACTTGCAAAAATAACCCATGAACCGAACCCGTGTTTTAATCTAAACATGTCGTAAACCGTATTTATGAACCCCGTGAACCGGTCACAAATGCACCCTTGGTCAAAGCTAGCCGTCGGCTAGCAAAAGTTCCCACCGGCTAGCCGGTGGTTCCCCTTGCTGCCGCGGCTTGGGGGTTCCCCCTGCTTTCCTTATTTAGCCACCGGCATAAGCCGATGGTGGTTCTTGTTTTAGCCGAGACCCACCCGAGCACCAAACATACCCCGACCAAGGTCGGGGTTCCTTTTTCTCCTGCGGCCGAGACACACAACACCACACCGAGACCTTGAGGTCTCAGTTGGTGCGAAACAAAACAAGCTGAGACCCCCTTGGGTCTCGGTTCCTTGCGTCGGCCAAAAACAAACACCCCTTAACCATGATTTATTTTACCCCCCATGTTTAATTATATGATTATTAACTTGTTATTAAATAACTCATGATTTCATGTGTTCTTGATTAAATAAAACATAAGAAAAAAAAAGTTTAAGGATTTACCGATTACGTGAACAAAGGAGAACGATAACACTAACACACTTGCAAGAAATCGATCACCAAAATCAACAAACACACCCTTGGTGTGTGTTTATACCCGGCGGCCAAAGAACAAGAGAAGAGAAAGATTTTTAGGGTTTTGATCTTTTCTAATATTTTGTTATTATGAAAATAATCTTTCCCTTAATTCTTGTTTAGTAGAATCAAATGGGCTTGGCCCTTGTCCTTGTGTCTAGCCGCGGGTAAGGGGCCCACATGGGGTAACCCGAATGTTTTTCTGTGTCTAATATTATGTGTCTTCTCGTGTTCGTGTTAACATGATTTAAATAGTTATCGTTCGTGTCTTATTATATTTATTCATGATCGTAATAAATATACATAAATACGTAATACTAAGCTCATGATTATTTAGGTTCATGATTTCATGTTCGTATGTTCGTGATTATAATTATTATTGAAATAATTATCGTGTCTTAATACGGATTAAATACTTATCGTGATATATCACATACGTAATACTTGTAAATCTTGTTCGTGAAACGTAAACATGCTATAAAAGGAAAGTTCTAATCATGTACGTACGATCATAAGGGTAATATTCAAGGTAAAAGCATGCGGGTTTTACAACTCTTCCCCCCTAAAAAGAATAATTCGTCCCCGAATTATAGATAAAGTAAACTGGAAAAGAAGAACATACCCGAATTCAAAATATGAAATGAGGGTTAGAAGCCCGGATAGACTCCTCTGTTTCCCAAGTGGCTTCCCGCTCGGTATGATCCCTCCAAAGGATTTTGACGAATGGAATCGTCTTCCTTCTCATGACTCGTTCTTGTCTGTCAATAACTCGTTTGGGTTCTTCTATGAAAGTGAGATCTTCACGAATCTGTTCCAGTGGATACTGAACCATGTGAAGGGGATGATACTTGTACCCTCTGAGTAAGGATACATGGAAAACATCGTGAACATGAGAAAGATGCGGAGGTAACGCTAAACGGTAAGATACTTCACCGGCTCGTTCGATGACATAAAACGGTCCGATGAATCGAGGACTGAGCTTCCCTTTGATTCCAAAACGTCTAACACCACGCGCCGGCGAAACCTTAAGTAAAACGTGATCTCCTACGTTAAAATGTAAGTCCATACGATGCTTGTCTACGTAATTCTTCTGGCGTGACCGTGCTTCTTGCAGTTTCTGCTTAGCTACTGCGACCTTCTCATTAGTCAGCTCTATCGTTTCTGGTCCTTCAAGTGTTCGCTCACCAACCTGATCCCAGCAGATTGGGGCGCGACACTTTCTGCCATACAAAATCTCGAAAGGAGCACACTTGATACTTGCGTGCCAACTGTTGTTGTATGCAAACCCCACCAAACAGATATAATCGTCCCAATCACCCGTCCATTCCAACGCACATGACCTCAACATGTCTTCCAATGTCTGAATCGTTCGCTCTGACTACCCGTCTATTTGAGGATGAAAAGTCGTGCTAAGCTTAAGTTTTGTACCCCAAGCTTTCTACAGACTTTGCCAAAATCACGAAGTGAACCGAGGATATCTGTCTGAGACGACGATGGATGGAGCACTGTGAAGCCTCATGATCTCCCTCCTATAAGTATCGGCGAGTTTACTGACCGAATCTTCCTTACGGATCGGTAAGAAATGAGCTGATTTGGTAAGTCGATCAACGATAACCCAAATTGCATCGTGCTTCTTTTTTGTCGGCGGAAGACCAGTAACAAAATCCTTGGTGATTTTGTCCCACTTCCACTCTGGAATATCTAACGGTTGAAGAAGACCGCCAGATCGCTGATGCTCGATCTTAACCTGCTGGCAGGTAAGACATTTGGAGACGTAGGTTGCAACATCCTGTTTCATACCACTCCACCAAAAGTACTGCTTGATGTCATGGTACATCTTGGTCGAACCAGGATGAATAGAGAATGGGGAGCTATGAGCCTCAACTAACAATGCTTCCCGGAGTTCTTGATCATCAGGAACACAAAGTCTCGTGCCCTGCCATAAGATACCATCTGCGTCTACTCGGAATTCTGTATGCTTCTCCAAATTCTGAATTATCGCCCAGATTTCACCATCGTCCTTCTGAGCTTCCTTAATCTTAGAGAGTAACTCGGGTTCCACTCTAAGATTAGCCCAATAACCGTGTTGTCCAAGTACCATGATCTCTATGTCTAGTCGCTCCAAGTCTCTTATAATTTCCTCCTCAATTTTAATGCCGTTTATCATTCCGGACTTTCTGCTAAGTGCATCTGCCACTACATTCGCCTTGCCGGGATGATACTGCAGATTAATGTCATAATCCTTCAACAGCTCTAACCATCTCCTCTGTCTCATGTCCAATTCACGTTGAGTGAAGATATACTTCAAGCTGTTGTGGTCCGTGAAAATGTCACATGATTCTCCATACAAGTAGTGCCTCCATATCTTCAAAGCAAACACGACTGCTGCAAGTTCCAAGTCATGCGTAGGGTAATTTTCCTCATAAGGCTTAAGCTGCCGTGAAGCATACGCAATCACTTTCCCATGTTGCATGAGAACACAGCCAAGTCCCTTCCCCGATGCATCACTGTAGATCTGAAATCCACCTGTACCAGATGGGAGAGTAAGAATAGGTGCAGATACTAACTTTCACTTTAGGTCTTCAAAGCTCTTCTCTCTTTCTTCAGTCCAGACGAATTACTCCCCTTTCCGCATTAGTTTGGTCAATGGTAGTGCTAAGCGAGAAAAATTCTCCATGAACCTACGGTAATAACCAGCTAAGCCTAGGAAACTGCGGACTTCAGTCGCTGATGTCGGCCTTGGCCACTTGGTAATAGCCTCAACCTTCGCTGGATCCATCGTGATTCCTTCTGCTGATACAATGTGACCTAAGAATCCCACCTTGTCTAACCAGAACTCACACTTGGAGAATTTAGCATACAACTGATTCTGGCGAAGAATCTGTAGTACTATACGAAGATGGTCTTCGTGTTCTTCCTTGGACTTGGAGAAAACCAGAATGTCATCGATGAAGACAATGACGAACTTGTCCAAAAACTCATGGAATATTCTGTTCATCAGATCCATGAACACTGGAGCATTGGTAAGGCCAAATGGCATGACTACAAGTTCGTAGTGGCCATAGCGTGTACGGAAAGCAGTCTTGGCGATGTCTTGCTCCTTAACCCGTAGCTGATGATAGCCCGACCTTAGATCAATCTTGGAGAAGTGTTTGGCCCCTTGGAGTTGGTCAAACAGATCGTCTATACGTTGTAGTGGATACCTATTCCTGATGGTAATCTTGTTGAGCTCACGATAGTCTATGCAAAGACGCATACTGTCGTCCTTCTTCTTAACGAATAAGACCAGTGCGCCCCATGGAGATGTGCTCGGTCGAATAAAGCCTCGTTCCAGAAGTTCTTGCAATTGATCATTCAGCTCCTTCAACTCTATGGGAGCCATGCGATAAGGAGCCTTGTAAATCGGCTCAGCTCCTGGGATGAGCTCGATATTAAATTCTACTTCACGTGCAGGTGGTATGCCCAGAAGTTCTTCTGGAAATATATCTGGAAATTCTGACACTATCGGCTGATTCTGAATTGATGAGGATTCAGTATCCATGTCATGAACAGTAGCCTGATAACCCTCACAACCATGTGAAAGTAATGCACGTGCTTGCAGGATTGATATGATTTGTACAGACTATTAATGCAATAATGACTAAAAACGTTACTCGCATTTTTCGGTCTCGCTTAGTTTTGATTACGACAATATGTAAAAACAAGCATTTACGAAAACAACGAAAAACGAATTCTTGAGTTCAAGTATTTTTCATTTTACCCATTTTCACTTAAGGTATGGATAAACAAGTACTAACCTTAATCAAGTGATCAAGTGATTTAATCTTTTCTTAAAACTCACTTTTTATTAAATGTGACAAGTTTTTATTAAACTTTATTTTTAAGAAAATGTTTTATTAAATTAATTATTTGAAATTTGAAAATGGCATATTCTTATTCTGTTAAGAATATCCTTTCAGGATATTTTTATACCCAGATAAGACCTCCACCACTAAAGGACAAAAAGGAGCGGAGTCTAGTCCGGCGGTACCTTATCGATAAGGTACCGCGGGCTGTGATAAGGTACCGCGGGCAGAACTAGCCGTTGGCTCAGCTTTTCACCTCACCTCTTTTGCACATTCATTTCCAGATTCAAACCCCTTCTTTAATCACTCAAATCTTTGATCATTTGTTTGATTATTACTTGTTTAAGAAGTAAATCTTGTTCTTCCATCTCTTTCTCTCCAAGTGCAAAGAGAAGAACACTATCCTAGTGAAGTGTTGAGTCCACCACTAAAGATCCATTGAAGATCAATTTTTATATACTTGTAGTTGTGTCATAGTTGTGAAGATCCAAGTAGTTGTGTCTATTTGGAAGTTGTGTATGTACTAAGTATAGTTGTGTAGATTGGTCCTAGCTACGATTAGGGCTCGACTTTTAGCTTAGAGTCGGAAATTGGTTAAGCGACGTGTACGGTTTTCTCCACCATAAGGAGCTTGTTGTGTAGTGAACTCTCGAGTAAGGAGTACTCGAGGAGTGGAGTAGGAACGAGGAGTGAGCTTCGTTGCCGAACCACTATAAATCCTTGGTGTTCGGTTTGATCTTTCTTTACCCTTAACTCTTTACATTCCTTATTACTTTTTGCATATACATGTGTTAATATTAGATTAGCTACACTATCATTCTTTATTCTTTGTGCATATATTTTTGTTAGTATTAGTTTAGCTACACTATCATTGTTCATATTTGTGCATAAGAAGATTTCACATATTTCCTCAAGCCTAAGTTTTTTGAAAAAGGATTTTTGGAAACCATATTTTAACAAGTAAATTTTAAGAAACTATTCAACCCCTCCTTCTAGTTTCTACAATTGGTATCAGAGCGGGTTGCTCAAGAATTTTTTCAGTATATTGTATTTTAAAACTTGAATCGATCTTGGATTCCAACAAGTACCTAGAAGGGCAATCTATGCAAAGACCACCACTTTTTGAAACCGATAGTTTTATTTATTGGAAAAATAGATTTGAAACTTATGTGAAATCAAAAGATTTAGATCTTTGGCATGTTATTACCAATGGTGATTTTTTACCCTTTCAATTTAATGAAGTTTCTAAAACAAAAGAATTAGTCACTTTTGACAAAGCTAATGATGATACTAAAAAGAAACTTTCAAAAAATAATGAGGCTAAAATGGTGATTTATAATGCTTTGCCTAAGAAAGAGTATGAAAGAATTTTTATGTGTGAAACCGCTAAAGATATTTGGAACACTCTTTTAGTAACCCACCAAGGTAATAGCCAAGTCAAAGAAAGTAAAATCGATCTTCTTGTCCAACAATATGAACAATTTGTCATCTTAGAAGATGAAACTATTGATAGTGCATTTGCTAGGTTTAACACCATTATTACTAGTCTAAAAGCACTTGATGAAGGTTTTTCTAGCAAGAACAATGTTAGGAAGTTTCTAAGGGCCTTACATCCAAAGTGGAGAGCAAAAGTCACGGCTATTGAAGAGTCGAAAGATCTCTCAACTTTATCCCTCGATGAACTCATAGGAAACTTGAAGGTTCATGAGATGATAATTTTGAAGGACTCGGAATTAGTAAAAACCAATAGTGAAAGGAAATCTCTTGCACTTAAAGCCAAGAAGGCACAAAGTGACCATGATAGTTCCTCGGAAAGTTATGACGAGGAGTATGCATTGGCGGTGAGAGATTTCAAGAAGTTCTTCAAGAGACGAGGTCAACACGTTAGGCAACCAAACTATGACAAGAAACCAGTGTCAAAGAATCGGTTTGTCAAGAACGAAAAAGGTGATAGGAGTTGCTTTAGATGTGGTGATCCAAATCACTTCATTGGTGATTGTCCAAAGCCCGCTCGTGATAAGAACCACACGGCATTCGTTAGTGGCGCTTGGAGCGATAGCGGTGAAGATGATGATGACAACCCCAAAGAGGAGAAATGTCTTATGGCTCACACTTCTAAAGAGGTACATTCCGAAACCGAATATTATAGCAATGATAGTTCCACTTTAGATGATATTGAATTTGAAGGCAAATATGATAGCTTACACAAACTTAGTCTTAAATTCATAGAAAAGAATAAAACCTTAAAATCAACTAAAACTAAGCTTGAAAATGAGATCAATGAACTTAGGGAGAAATTGGCTAAACTTGAGAAAAACAAAGAGGTTGATTTAGGTTGCTTAAGTTGTGAGAAACTTAGATTAGAGAATGATGATCTCAAGAGCACCTCCATTAAATTGGAAAAGTTCATGAAAGGTACTAGTGCTCTTGATGATATGTTAAACAAACAAGTTCATTCTAAGGAAAAACTTGGTCTAGGTTTTAACTCAAATGAAGCCTCAATTAGTGAACCAAAACAAGTAAGGTTTTCACAGAAAACATCTTCTGGACGCGGTTCCACATTGTATGGCGCGGTTCCTTATCACTATGGAACCGCGGCCACAGATAAGGTATCGCGGCCAGAAGATTATTTTTGTGAAAACTCTGAACTTTCTGAAAAATCTAAGTTAAATGAAAAACCAAAGAATCTTACTGTTAATAAGGTTCAATTACCCATACTTGACGACAATGCTATTAGTAAGTTCTATAAGCCGTTAAGTAAACCTCTCATTGGAAATAGAAGTTTATCTAGATTATCTTATACTCCACCTAGAGTACGGAATGAGTCTAAGCCTAGAAGTAGAACGACAACGCCTACAAGAGATAATCAAAACAACTCACGAACTAGAAGTAAAACTCCAACACCTAGAAAGAATAATAATAACTCTAAACCTAGATCAAACACACCTAGGAGAAGTAATAAGCAACAAAATGGTTACATGAATTACTACCCTCCTCCATTTTGTTCTTCATGGGTAATTCCCACCTCATTCATTCATCCCAATCAAATGCAAGGGATGTTTGGAACTAACAATTTTGGACCCATGAGATATTGGGGACCAAATGTTTGATCTTGTGTATTGTTACCTAGATATGCTTGGGAAATGATTTGGAGCCCGATGAGTGGATTAAGGATAGTAGATGTTCTAAACACATGACGGGTAATCGAAGTTTGTTCTCGCATTACAAAGCATATGATGGAGGTAACGTCACATTCGCTAGTAGTCTACGTGGTAATATCATTGGCAAAGGTACGGTTTCTCTTGACTCCATGACCATTGAAAATGTTGAGCACGTAGATAACTTAGGTTTTAACCTTTTAAGTATAGGTCAAATTTCTGATAATAAGTGTAAGGTCATCTTTTCGGAACATGACAGTGAAATCGTAAAAGATGGAAAAGTCATTGGAAAAGGTGTTAGAAAGCATGGGCTTTATGTCATGAAGGTTAATAAGAAGTCAAAAGACAACATATGTCTTGCGACTATAGATGATAGTTCTACTCTTTGGCATAGGAGATTAGGTCACGCTAATATGCGTTTAATTCAATCTTTAGTCTCTAAGGAGTTGGTAAGACACCTCCCCAAGATTAAGTTTGATAGTCACTTTTGTGATGCTTGCAAAGTTGGAAAGCAAGTTCACTTAAGTCACAAAGCCAAGAATTTGGTTTCGACCTCTCGGTGCTTAGAGCTCCTACATATGGATCTCTTTGGACCTTCCACCATACGGAGTTATGGAGGTAACCTTTATACCCTAGTTATAGTTGACGACTATTCTAGATTCACTTGGACTAGATTTTTGGCATCTAAGAATGAAGCTTTCGATCACTTCGAAATCTTTAGTCGGAGAATTCAAAATCAACTAGGATGTTCAATTGTTTCTATTAGGACGGATCATGGTAGGGAATTTGATAATGAAGTGCAATTTGGTGCCTTTTGTGAAGCTCATGGTATTACCCATAACTTCTCGGCTCCTCGCACTCCACAATCAAATGGGGTAGTTGAAAGGAAGAATAGTACTCTCCAAGAGATGAGTAGGACGATGTTAAACGAGCAATCGTTGCCGCAAAAGTTTTGGTGCAATGCCGTAGATACATCGACTTATATTCTCAACCGAATTCTTATTCGACCTTTCCTAGGAAAGACCCCCTATGAGATTCTTAAAGGTAAGAAACCCTCATTAGAATACTTTAGGGTGTTTGGAATCAAGTGCTTTATCCTCAACACCAAAGACTACCTTACCAAGTTTGACCCAAAGTCTTACGAAGGTATCCTTTTAGGTTATTCCCAAACTAGTAAGGCCTACATAGTCCTAAATAGAACCTCAGGGGTTATTGAAGAATCACTCAACGTAACCTTTGATGAAACCCCTCCTTCACCCAAGACACCACCATTGGTTGATGATGACTTGGATGAATTAGAAGTAGTTAAAGCCAAAGAGGTTAGAAAAATAGGAGTTGAAGACCTTAGTGTTGAAAAGGAAGTAAACATTAAGGAGTCTAGGGATCATACTCTCAATAATGTCATTGGTGACTTAAATCAAAGGACCCTAAGATCTCAAGTCCAAAACCAAAGCAACTTCTTTTGTTTTGTCTCCTTGATTGAGCCTAAGAATGTTAAAGAAGCTTTGACGGATGAGAGTTGGGTCATTGCGATGCAAGAAGAATTGAATCAATTCGTTGCCAATGATGTTTGGGAACTTGTTCCTCCACCTAGAAGTTCTACCATTATAGGAACCAAATGGGTATTTAGGAATAAGCTAGATGAGAATGGTGTTGTGTCTCGTAACAAGGCTAGACTTGTAGCTCAAGGCTATAATCAACAAGAAGGGATTGATTATGACGAGACATATGCACCGGTAGCTAGATTAGAATCTATTAGAATCCTTTTAGCCTACGTTTGTGCCTTAGATATTAAGCTTCAACAAATGGATGTAAAGAGTGAATTTCTTAACGGTTTGATCAATGAGGATGTATATGTGGCTCAACCTCCCGGCTTTATTGATTTTGAGAAACCGGACCATGTTTACAAGCTTAAGAAAGCACTTTATGGACTCAAACAAGCACCCAAAGCTTGGTATGATAGACTTAAAGCGTTTCTTGTTAAACATGAGTATACCATGGGTATGGTAGACAATACACTCTTTACAAAGAAGAAAGGTCCTCACCTCATAATCGTACAAATATATGTTGATGACATTATATTTGGCTCAACTTGTCAAGAATTGTGTGATGACTTTGCCAAAATCATGCATGATGAGTTTGAAATGAGTATGATGGGAGAACTTAACTTCTTTTTAGGACTCCAAATTAAACAAATGGACGATGGTATTTTCTTTAGTCAATCTAAGTACGCTAAAGAAATGTTAAAGAAATTTGGATTAGAAGAATCTAGACCAATGAAGACCCCTATGGCCTCGGATACTAAACTCACTGTAGATGATGATTGTGAGTCGGTAGACAACACCAAATATAGAGGTATGATTGGTAGTTTGTTGTACCTAACGGCAAGTCGACCGGATATCATGTTTAGTGTTTGCCTTTGTGCTCGCTTCCAAGAGGCTCCCAAAACCTCTCACCTTGAAGCGGTTAAGCGTATCTTCCGATACATTAAAGGCACTATACATTTAGGATTATGGTATTCTAAAGGGACCGGCGTAGAAACCATTGTCTACGCGGACTCGGATCATGCGGGAGACTATGTGGACCGGAAAAGCAGTAGTGGAGTTTGTACCTTCATGGGTTGTTGTTTAACTTCTTGGTTATCCAAGAAACAAACCGCTCTTGCGATATCCACCACGGAAGCCGAGTATGTGAGTGCCGGTAAAGCATGCCAACAAGCTCTATGGATGAAGCAAGCGCTTGTTGATTACGGGATTTCTCTTGATGATGTTCCCATCATGTGCGATAATAAAGGCGCTATAGACCTAAGCAAGAATCCCGTGCAACATTCGCGAACCAAACACATAGAAGTTAGACACCATTTCCTTAGGGATAATGTTCAAAAGGGGAACATTACTATTGAAAAGGTGCCCTCCGAGGATAACTTAGCCGATATCTTCACTAAGCCACTTAAGATGGAACCTTTTAATTACTTGCGTCTAGGTCTAGGATGAATGGAACATCTTCCTTAAATTTCCTTTCTTCTTGTGTGTTTTCTATTACCACTTTGAATCCTTGAGTCTTTTAAACTCCTTTTGAAAAATCTTTTTCTCTCTTTTTCAAAACTCTCAAAGTTTCGTTCGAAAATGGTTAAGAAATTCGTTTGACATTGTTAATTCAATCTAAAAACGATTTTTCATAGATTCTCGCTATCAATCTAGAGCTTACATAATTCATATGTATGATTCTCTCAAACATAGCAAGAACAAGATTGAATCATGGAGGATCATTGTGTCATGACTTAAGGTCTTGTCTTACACACCTCCTACATTGATTTTTTTATCCATGTATTTTGGTCAAATCTCTATTTGGTAAGTTTGCATATGTTTTCTTTGTCTATCTTTGCTTTTAAGCATATCCCTATGATAAGTTAGACTAGAAAAATAAGATTTGCTGAAAATCTTCCTCCAAACACCAAACCCTGCTTCTGCAGGCGGTTCCTTATGTGAACCGCGGTACCTTATTGATAAGGTACCGCCACCCTAGATAAGGAACTGCCTACAGTGGCCTTCCTTTTTCGGGTTTTTGTTTGAAACTCCAGATTTACTCCAACATTTTTGAGAATCTTTGTTTCAAACCCTTTGACCACCCCAAAAAATACCTTAAGCCTTCCTTATTTAAACCATAAGCATTTTGCATTACTTCACATCCAAAATGTCTTATTCTCCCAATGAAAGCCTTGAATCTCCTCCATTTTCTCCAATTGCTTTCAATCCAAACCCACCCAAGAACACTCTTAATCACATTTCTCCTACCAAGAATGTTGATTGTGGAACTTCTTTTCTTCCACCACCACCCTTTAGTGTTCTTCCTCCTTCTCATGATAATGTCATGCACCATGGAACATATTGTCATTGTTGTCAATATCAACATCTTGCTATGGCACACATCTATGAGGAGTTGAGCTACATCAAGAGTCTCTTAATCAAGCCTCCTCTTCACTTTGATTATGAGATCTCCAACAAGCCACCACCACCACCCTCCGCTATTACCTTGTCTTTCATATAAGCATTGATTGCTTATCCACAAGACACCAAATTCAAGCAAATCTTAGAATTCTAGAATAACTAGGATTAGATTTATGCTTTTGGCTTGTTTCTTTTTCCACACTTCTTTGTATGATGTTCTTTTAGTAACCTATCTTGGATCTTTGTCTTTGTGTTTTCTTCTCTTTTTATTTTATTTTTTATGTGACCTATTGCTATATATTGTTGGTTGTTTCTTTTGTTCAACTAACCCTTCTATGTAGCTTGTCACCATATCTCGATTCGTCGGTGCCCCAAGCTAGGGGAAGTAAGCACCAAGGGGGAGTCTTTGCAAAGTCCGTTTCTTCAACACCGGATTACGCAACCTTTTTGCTTCGACAAAGGGGGAGAAATGAATAAACTCGTCTTCGAAAATCTTGTTTTTGTGTGATTAAGTTTATGTATTGTCGGAATCAAAAAGGGGGAGATTGTTAATGCAATAATGACTAAAAACGTTACTCGCATTTTTCGGTCTCGCTTAGTTTTGATTACGACAATATGTAAAAACAAGTATTTATGAAAACAACGAAAAACGAATTCTTGAGTTCAAGTATTTTTCATTTTACCCATTTCCACTTAAGGTATGGATAAACAAGTACTAACCTTAATCAAGTGATCAAGTGATTTAACCTTTTCTTAAAACTCACTTTTTATTAAATGTGACAAGTTTTTATTAAACTTTATTTTTAAGAAATTTTTTTATTAAATTAATTATTTGAAATTTGAAAATGGCATATTCTTATTCTGTTAAGAATATCATTTCAGGATATTTTTATACCCAGATAAGACCTCCACCACTAAAGGACAAAAAGGAGCGGAGTCTAGTCCGGCGGTACCTTAGCGCCTAGGCGGTACCTTATCGATAAGGTACCGCGGGCTGTGATAAGGTACCGCGGGCAGAACTAGCCGTTGGCTCCTTTGTCCTTTAAATAGTTGGCCATTCTCAGCTTTTCACCTCACCTCTTTTGCACATTCATTTCCAGATTCAAACCCCTTCTTTAATCACTCAAATCTTTGATCATTTGTTTGATTATTACTTGTTTAAGAAGTGAATCTTGTTCTTCCATCTCTTCCTCTCCAAGTGCAAAGAGAAGAACACTATCCTAGTGAAGTGTTGAGTCCACCACTAAAGATCCATTGAAGATCAATTTTTATATACTTGTAGTTGTGTCATAGTTGTGAAGATCCAAGTAGTTGTGTCTATTTAGAAGTTGTGTATGTACTAAGTATAGTTGTGTAGATTGGTCCTAGCTACGATTAGGGCTCGACTTTTAGCTTAGAGTCGGAAATTGGTTAAGCGACGTGTACGGTTTTCTCCACCATAAGGAGCTTGTTGTGTAGTGAACTCTCGAGTAAGGAGTACTCGAGGAGTGGAGTAGGAACGAGGAGTGAGCTTCGTTGCCGAACCACTATAAATCCTTGGTGTTCGGTTTGATCTTTCTTTACCCTTAACTCTTTACATTCCTTATTACTTTTTGCATATACATGTGTTAATATTAGATTAGCTACACTATCATTCTTTATTCTTTGTGGATATATTTTTGTTAGTATTAGTTTAGCTACACTATCATTGTTCATAGTTGTGCATAAGAAGATTTCACATATTTCCTCAAGCCTAAGTTTTTTGAAAAAGGATTTTTGGAAACCATATTTTAACAAGTAAATTTTAAGAAACTATTCAACCCCCCCTTCTAGTTTCTACACAGACCTTCCGGGTACGAACCCGTTGTGAATGTACTCTGGTGCATTAACATCACCGAAGATGACTCGATATGAATGGCAGTCTATGGTAGCATGATGCTTGGATAGCCAATCCATGCCCAAAATCATGTCAAAATCATTCATGTCCAGTGTAAGTGCGTCAACAGGACGAATCTTGTCGTCAAACTCTAGGGGAAGGCTCTTGTACACATGGGTGATGCGTACAGAGTCTCTCAAGGGCGTGGAAATACTCAGTATATTCTCTAGTGGCATGGGGAGTATCCTAACATTCTTGGCATAAGCAGTAGAAATGACCGAGTGAGTAGCACCCATATCAAACAGAACACATGCAGCTTGACCATACATATACAAGATTCTAGTGATGGTACATGTAGACTTGTTGGCCTGATCGCGAGATGTCGTGTAAACGCGTCCACTAGTAGGAGGCGGCTTGGTATCAGCATGTCCTGATGTACCCTCCATCTCGCCCTTGCGGCAATCCTTCATGCGATGGCCAGGAAGACCACACTTGTAGCATGTGTCGTTGTCGCGGCGACATGGCCCTGGGTGCCTACGGTGGCAAGTAGAGCAAAGAGGATGAGTATATCCTCCAGTAGGTGTCCTGACTGGCTGAGAGCCTGATAAGAACAATATACATGAGACATGATAAAAGGTACAAAGGACAATGCGGATAAATCGTAAGATGGAATACCAGTGATAGTTGGACGGTTAGGCTGTGAACCTCTCTGGTTCTGGTCCCTCCCGTTACCATGATTCCTGGTAGAAGATTTGCTAATGTGTCAGAATTAAGAATTATAACATGTAATCATAAGAAAAATGAGTAAGTATAAGGACCTGCTGCTGTTGGAGTGTCCAGCGTTGTTACGGTAATTATCATTACCGCCACGCCTATCCGTAGCAGAACGGTCGTGAGTCTGACCATTTCCCTTGGGCTGAGAAGGTTGTTGCTGAGTAGCCGGCTGAGACCGGTACCCAGTCTTCTGCCTGGAAGATACATTTTAAAGAGATGAAATATCGACATATACTGAAAGAATACGGATTGGTCACCGTTTGAATACGAATGTTTACCTCTTATCGGGTCTCTCTGCTTCCCCGAACTCATCTCTTTCTTGCAGCATCTCCAGCTTACGTGCTATCGTGTTAAACGTAGCACACACCAAGTTGTTTGCGACCGATGTACGAAGAGCCCACATGAAGTGGTGTGCTTGCTCTTCAGGAGTACCTGCTGCTGTACCAAGGAAACCAGCCAAGCGAAGAAAGCGCTACATGAACTCGTTGCTATTCTCCCCAGCTCTCTGTCGGATTCCATGGTACTCTCTCTTCAGCTTGTCTTGCTCAGCCTTGGGAAAGAACTGTCCCATCACCAAATCCCTAAACTGAGCCCAAGTCAAACCAGCCACCCAATTATCACCTCCCTCAGACTGCTTCAGTGCCATCCACCATGATAGTACATCACCTTTAAATCTGTAGCAAGCCAACCTCGACTTGAAGACGGGGTCACAGCCCATAGCATCGAAGTTCTTATCAATGTGAGCCAACCAGCTTTCAGCTTCACTGGGGCTATCTGTTCTCTCGAAAGCTCAAGGGCGGGGTGATATGAGCAAAAACTCATATCAATTAATCAACAAATCACCCTAAAACATAAGGAAAATACCTAACTTTTATGCTATAAAGCAGAATTATGTGGTATGTTTTGTGTTTGTGTAAAAATAGGTAAGAAGGATACATTTTCAAGCAAACAAGAAGAAATCAAGCTTATTTGGATGAAAAAGAAAAAGAAGGATCAAAGATGACAAGACTTTGAAGATAAGGGACCTATCTTGACAACACTCCAAAGTTGAAGGACTCAATTGTAAATTTGCCAAAGTCAAGATAAAAGTCAAACATGGTCAACTCTTCAATCAACTAAGTCAAAGGGTCAAACTTATCAAGAATGCAAGTGGAAGGACCATTTATGCCAAAGGAATGAAGTTCTAAGCCTTAATTGAAAATCTGCCAAAATACAAGGGCTTAATTTGCCATTTTTCATAGTAAAAAACAAGTTTAATCCGTGTATTATGGTTCCAACCAATGAGAAGGCAAGAATAAAGGGTCATGGATTGCCAACTAGAGCTGCCACCTCACCCATTTCATTAATGCGCCGCAAAGCAACATTACACCCCACTATCTTAATTTCACCCAATCAGAACAAGACATGCAATAAACCAATATATCCAAAACGGATAACGATCCGTGTGACCTCCTCTCTCCCAACCAGGATTTGACACGTGGCTTCTTCTTCAACATCAAGCCCAGGAACGAATTTAAGCTACACTGAATTTCAGAAGATGGTTTCTACATGAAACCTGCTCGTTTTCAAGAGAGGAACACATTGGTAACAACTAATTAAGCTCAAACTCAAGGGATTAAAAACCCCCAATTCATGAAGAACACGATGATGAGCAATTAACTGTTTGAAGACACGTGGCATCATTTAAGTTGTGGGAACACGTCATCAACCCCAAAACACACTCACATTTTCTCTATAAATAGGGATTGTCCCCTTCATTTGTCATTGTAGCTAAAGTGTGAAATTATCACACACATCATTTTTCTCTCCTTCATTCTTAGTTCTTAACAGTTAGCTTAACAAACTCAAGAGTCTGACAAGCTCTTGAGTTAGTTAATATAGTTGTAACAACTTTACATGCACTTGTAACAAACTTTTACCTTCAATCAATAAATTCTCCTTCATTTTCCCTAAATCTACTGTTCATCTTCTACATTACTGTTACTATTGAGCTGTTATTAGCTACTTGTGATCATCATTGATCATAAGAAGCTGTTTGTGAAGATTGTAGCTGTTTGATCTTGTCCTGTTCCATCCAGTAGCATTTTGAGTTGAATTTGAAGCAGAATTGTTCAACAAGGGTGATGATGATGATGTTAGCAGGTTGATAAGTGTTTGATAGTGTTAAGGTGGTGGTTAACACTATCTAGGAGGCTCAGCGCCTACCTACTCCTTCAGAGGAGGCTCTAGCTAAAAGGTTTCATGTTTTCTAATTTTTGTTCCTCTAAACAGTTTTGCATGCTCAATTCTAGTTTAATCTTGTTTGCTGGTAGATCA
The DNA here is from genome assembly GCA_025667525.1 of Glebionis coronaria. Classification (NCBI taxonomy): domain Eukaryota; kingdom Viridiplantae; phylum Streptophyta; class Magnoliopsida; order Asterales; family Asteraceae; genus Glebionis; species Glebionis coronaria. Next base: position 540,413,004 of record CM046880.1, read on the forward strand.
AGTGTGATTTGAACTGATTTTGATGTTTAGATAGCCTATTGTTAGATTGATACTTGTTTCTTGCTTAATTCTTGATACTGAGTTCATTTTTATCAGTCATATTAGCTTACTTGTGCACTTTGAGTTTTAGTTGTTGTAACTGCTTGAATTTGGTTCATTTACATTACATTTTGGTTATAGAGTCTAGCTTGATATCACATTTTAACCAGTTTAGCCAATTGTACAAATTTCCTTCACAAAAGTTTGATATAATTCAGTAACTAGTGTTTGGTTTAGATATCATTTTGAAGTTTTAGTGTTGTTGATGGTATAAACTTTAGTCATTTACATCCTTTCAGTCATATTAAATAAGCTTTGGTAGTTTTCAAGTCAAAAACTAAGTCAATCAGGCAATTGGTCATAAAAAGTATGGGTCAATTTCAGCTTTAAAAGACGTTCATAAAAGTTGCTGATTTGATTTGCTTGCCATTTGTTCATTCCTTGATGAAACTGTTTCAAACCAACTCTCAATTGTCAATTGACATCTGAATATTAAGTCCTCTATAGGAAATTGCACAGTTTTCCAATTCAAGGAAGAAATAAGCATTTTACTAAGCCATTAAGCAAAGTGAAGTTTCTGTAATATAGGTGCTAACTGATTTCTCAAAACAGCAATTCTACTTCATAAACTTCCCCATTTTCTTTCATATTCGTGTTTAGAAGTTGTTCTTGAGTAGATCTGGAAATTTTCAGCTTTTCCAAAATTTGGTCAAACTTTGGTCAAATAAGCTAGTTTCAGCTTATTTGCATTTTCCAACTTCATTACTTGATCATTTTCAATTTCAAAAGATATTCCATACTCCTAATGGCTTGATAAACAAGTTTTGGCCATAAAATCAGTTTGTGCACGTCTAGCTTATTAGAAAGCGTATTTGTGGCTTATAAAGTTTGGCTTATTTGAGTTTGACTGAGTTTCAAGCTTTCCTTTTACAAGGCTAAGTAAAATTGAGTTTTAAGCAGTTTGCAGTTTGTTTGAGCTTATTTGGTCAAGTATAGAGCTTATACGAGCTTATTGATTCTCTTAGCCCGTTTTTGAGAAAAGTTCACTTATAATTGCAGTTTAGTCCTTCAAGATTGTAATTGTTTGCATAGCTAGTTAATCTTTCACATATCTAGGGTTTGCATTAATTCAGTCCATACATTTTCTAAACTTGTCATTTTCAGTTACTTAGTTTTACAAGTTTGTTACATTTAGTTAATAGTTTGTTAAATTTGCATACTTAGTCCTTGTAGTTTACTGATTTTACATTTCAAGTATATTAGTTTCAAGAATTTACATTTTCAGCACTTTAATTCCATAGTTTTACATTTTTGTCCTTATTTGAATAAAATTTTGGTATTTGACTAATTGTTTTACGGATACGTAGTTAATATTTTGCACGTTTTTACTTGATTGTTCAATTAGACATAGAAAGGCCAAATAACCCTACCAACCAAAAACGATCATAAACCCGATTTTGTTAGGACTTTCAATTGGTTAAGAATCGAGAAAACGAACTTCAATTATACACAATATCAAATGGCGCCGCTGCCGGTTCTTTAACTTTACGAGAGACTATCAATTGACGGTTTTCATTGGCTTTTGGGATTCGTTCACCTAGTGAACGTTATTTTTACGTATCATAAATAAAAAACAATAAAAAAAATCAAAAATATAAAAAGATAAAAACTAAAAAATAACAAAAACAATTCTTTTCCTAAATAATTGTCCAAACAAATTAAAAAAATCCAAAAAGCAATCTTTTTCCTAAGAGATTGTACCCAAAAATATATATATTATTGGATTCCCTCGGTTTTTATGTACATATAGTATTTTCTCTAAAAACCCATAAATACAAAAATATTTTTCATATATTATTATAAGTAAATACGTATACGTATAAGAACAACCAATACACATATTCTCCATAAGTATTGCCAAGGCAATACACCGTGTTGAGGGGCGTTCCGGTCCTTGACACGCGTATCGATCAAACTCAATAAAGCAAGAATAGATAAATACTTCCAATAAGCAATAATTTAAAGAATACAAAAAAAAGTGAATAGAAAGGTGATGTGCTATAAAATGCCATCTAAGGGTCAATAGGTACTTAAGTGCTTCGCGCCACCTAACCCCCCGTTCACTAGTAAGTATTCTAAGAAGGAAGGCTTCATTGGGGGTCTTGCACCCAAGTAGTACATATGTATATTATTATTTTCTTGTGGATATTTCATATTGAAACTCGAAGAGGATAATCCTTTTCTCTTCAAAGTCACACGAGAGCTTCGCTCTCATTCCTCGTATTGAGTTGCATTCTCACTCGCGGGCGTGCACAAATATCGATTGGTGTACAACCCCTTCCTCCGAAAAGGAAGAAAAAGAGAAAGAGTAGGAACACCACCGTCCATCAAGCCAATCCCGAGAATCGTGCTTTGATCCATCCACAACAAGAAGCCATGGCCGAAGTTGATACTCGACCTTTGATGGAGCACTTGCAATCTAATGTGCAAGGATATGCCGATGCTATCAAGATACCCGATATTCCCGCAAACACATTTGAGCTAACAACATCCATGATTAACTTGGTTTCAAACACACCTTTTTATGGGAACAAGAATGATAATCCACATGATCACCTTATGAAATTTCTTGCTCTTTGCAACACCATTAAGTACAATGGAGTTCCCCATGATGCCATTAAGTTGATATTGGTGCAATTTTTACTAGAGGGTCCGGCTAAACATTGGTTGGACACACAACCACCCGAGAGCATTACCACATAGGATGGTTTCACTAAGAAGTTTTTGAACAAGTTCTTTCCCCCATCTAAGACCACGGCTTTGAGGAACTTAATTATAGGCTTTCAACAAAAACCTAGTCAAACATTTAGTGGTGCTTGGGAGGAGTATAGAGAGTTATTGAGGAGATGCCCTAACCATAGATTGGATGAAGTTCACCAAATCAATAATTTCTATAATAGCCTTAAACCTCATCACCAAGACTCACTCAATGCTTCCGCGGGAGGAAATATTCTTCTTAAATCCATTCAAGAGGCTTGGGATATTATTGAGACCAAAGCAATGGTGCAAACCAACACACAATTTGATGAAAGAGTACATGTCATTCAAGAAGGAGGTTCTAAACCATTAGAGACTCAACTAATTTCATGTATTCAAGCATTGACTCAAGCTCAAAAGGAAAGTCAAACACTCATGCAAAACACTCAAAAGATGTAAGAAACTATGATGAATGACTTTATGAAGCTTTCTATGGGCAATCATTCCACAAATGATGTGCATGCTATTACTCTTTCATGTGAGACTTGTGGAGGTCCTCATTGAAATTAACAATGTGATAAGGTGCAAGGTTATCAAGGGGAATGTTATGCTTACCAAGAGGAACATCGTGAACATTTCAAGCCAAACATCAATCCAAACAACCTTTCTTACAAGTCTCAAAATTACCTTACTCCACCGGTATTCCCACCCCAACCACCCACCCAACCTCAACAAAATCCACCTCAATTGTTACAAAGAAACCAAGGTCTAAGACCACATTACCAAGGGAATAACTACAAGACACCTAACAATTTTCAAAATCAAGGAAATACTTTTTATCCACCAACTCAAGGATTTAATCCACCACTCCCACCCTTCCCAAATCAAGGATACCCTCAACTTCAAAATCAAGGATATGGGCTACAAGAAACTCATGAGTATGTTGAGAGGAGAATTTGTGAAAGTGAGAAAAGAATGAATGACCAAATGAAACTTTCAATGGATGAGCAAACTAAGAGGCTTTTGATGGCATTCAATCAAAGACAACAAGGGGCTTTACCATCTAACACACAAACAAACCCAAGGGCAAATGTCAATGCTATCACAACAAGAAGTGGAAAGAAAACTCATGATCCTTCACCATCCAAACCTACTTTGGTAGAGCCTACTATGATCCCTTCTTGTGATAAGCCTTCTACATCTAGTTCACTATCCTCAAGTTCTCCCATTTCTCCCACTTCCACACCTACTCATGAAGCTACCAACAAGGAAAATCCTTCATCAACTACTCAACCACAATCAAAACCAAGTCTCCCTTATCCATCAAGATTGAGAAAGGAAAAGCTTAAGAACAAGGATGATATACAAGTCTCAAACTTTTTGAGGATGTTCAAGCAACTTAACATAAATATCTCCTTTGCGGAAGCTTTAGCCAATATGCCTAAGTTTTCTAAGATGATCAAGGACTTACTTTCTAACAAGGAGAGATTGGTGGATTTGCCTAATGCTTCCTTGAATGAAAATTGCTCCGCGGTTTTGCTTAAGAAGTTGCCTACTAAGCTTGGAGATCCGAGGAGGTTTTTGATTCCTTGCAATTTCCCGGGGGTGGAAAATTGCATGGCTTTAGCGGATTTAGGAGCAATCATAAACCTCATGCCATTATCGGTTTGGAAGAAACTTTCACTTCCCGAGCTTACTTCTACTAAGATGATTCTTGAGTTGGCCAACCGTACGATAGCTTATCCGGTGGGAATTACGGAGGATGTTTTTGTTGGGGTTGATAAATTTACCTTTCCCGCAGATTTTGTGGTGGTTGATTATGATATGGATCCTAGAGTGCCTTTGATTGTTGGTAGGACATTTTTAAGAACGGGTCGAACTCTAATAGATGTGGCGGAAGGTAAACTTACAATGCGGGTAGGAGATGAGAGAGTTGTGTTTAACATGGGAAAGTTGTCAAAGAAGTCTACTGAGCCCGAAGCGGTAAAACATATTGATGTTGTGAATAAGGAGGAAACTCATGATGATATCCTTGATGAAGTTTGTGATGAATATTTTTATGAAGCTTGCTCAAGTGGAGATTTTGATTTACCTCATGTTGAGACTATTGCTTCCATTACTTCATCCTTGGATTTTCATGAACCTCAAGAGCTAAACTTTGGTGAAACCTCATATGACAATCCAGTTTTCCACAATGATGAACATATTCATGAGGACTTCAATGATGAAGAATCTCTTCTTTGTGATTCACCGACATATGATGACTATAGTGATGATGAGATCTCTACTTGTGACTCTCCATTTGTTGATGATCATACTTCCTTGAGTTTTGAGGAATCACTAATCTTTGATAGACCAATCTATGATGTTTATGGTGATGAGGAGGATTCCATCATGGATGAGAGTGATGAGTTTTTAGAGGAGGATATATCTTTTGAGTACACTCTTGGATATCTTGATCAAGAGGGGGACATACTCTATTTAGAATCTTTATTGCATGAGGATCCTTTACCTTCTTCCTTGTCCACTTCAACCTTTCCATGTGATAAAGGAAAACAAGCCATGATGCTTCCTTCCAAGAGCTTGTTGTTACCCATTACTCCACAACCTTTCTCTCACCATGTGACCTACAAGGGAGAGTCTTCTAAGGAAACCAACACTTGTTGTTTTCCCATAAAGGAACGGATTTTTGATCCTGGCATAGAGCTTGCTAAACCATCTCAGTATACGCCTGATGCAACAAAAGGAAAACTTGTGAAAGATTTGAGAGTATCACCTTCTTACCTTTTGGAGAACATATGGGCAACCATTTTGGAGAACCACACCTCACATTTTTCACCATTGCTTGGGAAGTTAGTTGTTGAATTGTGTTATAAGTGGGATGGTAATTATGTATTTGATCCGGGGGGGATATTTATGGAGTTTTGATAAATGAAAACTTGTTTTAAACTCATCATGGATATTTTTCTTAAAAAGGGCAAACTTTTCTTCTCCATGATAGGTTTTAGACACTTTTGAGTGTGGGATGAGTCGAGCTAGAGACTCCTTAAACCAAGCTTGGATAACTAGGTTTTGAAGTTGTTAGATCTAGAGTGTTGTAGGTTAGAAATAAGGATAGCAAATTGTTGAGAAGTGTTGGGGAGACCTTCTTTTGTCTTCATGATGTTTGTAGGGTTGCTCACTCATCACGTGCTTTGGAGCTTATGGAGGAGGCCCTTGTATCTGGTTCACTTCGTTACTATTGTGATCTTTCATAGATACCTTGTGCTTTAAAAATGAATTCACTATAGTTGATCTTTCTTTAACTTGGGTTAAGCAAAGTCTATTCATTGTCATAAGTGTAGGGTAAGTTTTATACTTCCATGCTCTTAAACATTGAGGACAATGTTTAGCTTAAGTATAGGGGGGGTCTTCTATCGAAGTGACCTTACCTAGAACTTGTCATTGACTTTCATGATAAATTGGAAAATTAGTTTTTCAAACATTTTTCAAATTTTTGATCTACTTTGGCCACCAAAAATATGCATTCATAATTTTTGCATTAATCATTTTTCATTTGCATAACACATTTGCATTGTATATGTTTCTTCTTTTATTTTTTAAAAAGAAAAAAAAAATAAAAACATGGTTTAACAAATTTAGACTTCTTTGACATATTAGGCCCGCTATGGATATTTTGACTCAACCCGAGTTTGTTTATCTTAGCATTCTCTAGCTAGTATCCTTAACCATGTAGTCCTTCATTGGTCTATTAGGCTAAGCATCCACCAGTCTTATTATTTGAGATTTTAAATTTGTGGAGAATGGGAAATGATAGAGTTGAAGCAAGTATAAAAAGGCTAGATAAACTTCATGATAATTACTTGTGGCTAAACCCTTCTCTTCTTTACCTCTATTTTCTTCGCATGTATATTTGTTAATAAATAATCAAGAACGGTTTTAATATGTTTGTAATCTCTTATGCATTTTTGTCTAATCATTCACGGTTGATATAAGTACGTCTTAAGATTCTAAGTTAGAACGTTTTATGTATACTAGATTTATGTCATGCTTAATACTTAGCGGGTGTTTTTCCTTTTATTCTTTTCAAATTTCTTTGTGAGGAATAAAGAAAAATAAGAGCGACTTACAAAAAAATGAGTGGCTAGAAAAAAAAAGAAAAAAAAGAAAAAAATAATTATACAAGACTCCCAAGAGGGGCAGTGAAGTGTTAATTATAGTAACTATTAGATTCCAATATTACCTTGACGGGTTGCGGGGATTTAATAGTTGCTCCAATCCAATATTACCTTGACGGGTTGCGGGGTTGAAGATCCAAAGTCTCAAAAAGGCGGAGGATGTAAATTATTGCGTGAGTTTTATTTTTCTTTCCTTAGCGAGTGTGTAGTTACTTATTAATGCATGACATAAGGATTTTACATACAAGGCGAATGACTTATTACTCTTGAAACGGACTTATATTAATTGTGAGGGGTTTTTCGAGTAATGGGTGAGAGGATTACTTAGGATTAAAACCGTGCTTCCTTATTTTGGGATTTTACATTTCTTATATTTCACGCTTCAAATAATGACAAATTTTCCCAAAAGCAATTTGCTCCAATAATAACCGGTTCCACATTTAATTGTCATGAATAAGTTGATGCACCTTTTTACTTGTGAATGCAATGATCCCATTTTTAAGCTTGGTATGGGGAAAGTGAAACTTGAGGGTGATAAGTGTCCATGGTACCAAAGCCCTAATCTAAGTCATTGATTTCTTTATGAGTTATTTCCATCAAAACCATTTCAAGAAAAATCCAAAAAGATATAAATAGAATTGTTTCTTTTGCATTGCATTGTTCAAAATCAAAATCATGCATCATATAGTGTAGAGTAGTGTAGATGCATTTCATATTGGCCAAGGTGGGTTAATTATGAGGAGAATGTAAATTTGTGCTTTAAAATATAGCATTGCATGAGGTCATGATAATGTTCAAGTGTAGGGGATTTGATATGAGCAAAAACTCATATCAGTTAATCAACAAATCACCCCAAAACACAAGGAAAATACCTAACTTTTGTGCTATAAAGCGGAATTATGTGGTATGTTTTATGTTTGTGTATAAATAGGTAAGAAGGATACATTTTCAAGCAAACAAGAAGAAATAAAGCTTATTTGGATGAAAAAGACAAAGAAGGATCAAAGATGACAAGACTTTGAAGATAAGGGACCTATCTTGACAACACTCCAAAGTTGAAGGACTCAAAGTGTAAATTTGCCAAAATCAAGATAAAAGTCAAACATGGTCAACTCTTCAGTCAACTAAGTCAAAGGGCCAAACTTATCAAGAATGCAAGTGGAAGGACCATTTATGCCAAAGGAATGAAGTTTTAAGCCTTAATTGAAAATCTGCCAAAATACAAGGGCTTAATTTGCCATTTTTCAAAGTAAAAAACAAGTTCAATCCGTGTGTTATGGTTCCAACCAATGAGAAGGCAAGAATAAGGGGTCATGGATTGCCAACTAGAGCTGCCACGTCACCCATTTCATTAATGCGCCGCAAAGCAACATTACACCCCAATATCTTAATTTTACCCAATCAGAGCAAGACATGCAATAAACCAATATATCCAAAACGGATAACGATCCGTGTGACCTCCTCTCTCCCAACTAGGATTTGACACGTGGCTTCTTCTTCAACATCAAACACAGGAACGAATTTAAGCTACACTGAATTTCAGAAGATGGTTTCTACATGAAACCTGCTCGTTTTCAAGAGAGGAACACATTGGTAACAACTAACTAAGCTCAAACTCAAGGGATTAAAAACCCCCAATTCATGAAGAACACGATGATGAGCAATTAGCAGTCTGAAGACACGTGGCAACATTTAAGTGGTGGGAACACGTCATCAATCCCAAAACACACTCACATTTTGTCTATTAATAGGGATTGTCCCCTTCATTTGTCATTGTAGCTAAAGTGTGAAATTTTCACACACACCATTTTTCTCTCCTTCATTCTTAGTTCTTAGCAGTTAGCTTAACAAACTCAAGAGTCTGACAAGCTCTTGAGTTAGTTAATATAGTTGTAACAACTTTACCTGCACTTGTAACAAACTTTTACCTTCAATCAATAAATTCTCCTTCATTTTCCCTAAATCTACTGTTCATCTTCTACATTACTGTTACTATTGAGCTGTTATTAGCTACTTGTGATCATCATTGATCATAAGAAGCTGTTTGTGAAGATTGTAGCTGTTTGATCCTGTTCTGTTCCATCCAGTAGCATTTTGAGTTGAATTTGAAGCAGAATTGTTCAACAAGGGTGATGATGATGATGTTAACAGGTTGATAAGTGTTTGATAGTGTTAAGGTGGTAGTTAACACTATCTAGGAGGCTCAGCGCCTACCTACTCCTTCAGAGGAGGCTCTAGCTAAAAGGTTTCAAGTTTTCTGATTTTTGTTCCTCTAAACAGTTTTGCATGCTTAATTCTAGTTTAATCTTGTTTGCTGGTATGATCAAGTGTGATTTGAACTGATTTTGATGTTTAGATATCCTATTGTTAGATTGATACTTGTTTCTTGCTTAATTCTTGATACTGAGTTCATTTTTATCAGTCATATTAGCTTACTTGTGCACTTTGAGTTTTAGTTGTTGACACTGCTTGAATTTGGTTCATTTACATTACATTTTGGTTATTGAGTCTAGCTTGATATCACATTTTAACCAGTTTAGCCAATTGTGCAAATTTCCTTCATAAAAGTTTGATATAATTCAGTAACTAGTGTTTGGTTTAGATATCATTTTGAAGTTTTAGTGTTGTTGATGGTATAAACTTTAGTCATTTACATCCTTTCAGTCATATTAAATAAGCTTTGGTAGTTTTCAAGTCAAAAACTAAGTCAATCAGGCAATTGGTCATAAAAAGTATGGGTCAATTTCAGCTTTAAAACAAGTTCATAAAAGTTGCTGATTTGATTTGCTTGCCATTTGTTCATTCCTTGATGAAAATGTTTGAAACCAGCTCTCAATTGTCACTTAACATCTGAATATTAAGTTTTCTAGAGGAAATTGCACAGTTTTCCAATTCAAGGAAGAAATAAGCATTTTACTAAGCCATTAAGCAAAGTGAAGTTTCTGTAATATAGGTGCTAACTGATTTCTCAAAACAGCAATTCTACTTCATAAACTTCCCCATTTTCTTTCATATTCGTGTTTAGAAGTTGTTCTTGAGTAGATCTGGAAATTTTCAGCTTTTCCAAAATTTGGTCAAACTTTGGTCAAATAAGCTAGTTTCAGCTTATTTGCATTTTCCAACTTCATTACTTGATCATTTTTAATTTCAAAAGATATTCCATACTCCTAATGGCTTGATAAACAAGTTTTGGCCATAAAATCAGTTTGTGCACGTCTAGCTTATTAGAAAGCTTATTTGTGGCTTATCAAGTTTGGCTTATTTGAGTTTGACTGAGTTTCCAGCTTATTGCTTTTACAAGGCTAAGTAAATTTGAGTTTTAAGCAGTTTGCAATTTGTTTGAGCTTATTTGGTCAAGTATAGAGCTTATACGAGCTTATTGATTCTCTTAGCCCGTTTTTGAGAAAAGTTCACTTGTAATTGCAGTTTAGTCCTTCAAGATTGTAACTGTTTGCATAGCTAGCTAATCTTTCACATATCTAGGGTTTGCATTAATTCAGTCCATACATTTTCTAAACTTGTCATTTTCAGTTACTTAGTTTTACAAGTTTGTTACATTTACTTAATAGTTTGTTAAATTTGCATACTTAGTCCTTGTAGTTTACTGATTTACATTTCAAGTATATTAGTTTCAAGAATTTACATTTTCAGCACTTTAATTCCATAGTTTTACATTTTTGTCCTTATTTGAATAAAAATTTGGTATTTGATTAATTGTTTTACGGATACGTAGTTAATATTTTGCACGTTTTTACTTGATTGTTCAATTAGACATAGAAAAGCCAAATAAACCTACCAACCAAAAACGATCATAAACCCGATTTTGTTAGGACTTTCAATTGGTTAAGAATCGAGAAAACGAACTTCAATTATACACAATATCACGGAGCTTATTGAATCTCTCCAACCATGTGACCAATGTTGCTGGAGGAGGTACTGGGTGTTGCTGCTGGTTGTTCGCAGCCTGCACCTCAGCCCTGATTTCGTTCCTCAGCTGAGGAAGCATAGCTTGCATTGCAGCTTGGATTGCTGCATTGAGTTGTTCCTGCTCGCGTGTGAGAACCATCTAACAGTATAACATAAAATACATGATTAAACTGATTAAAACATAAACTATATACATGAAAAAATTTTATACCAATAAATCATGAGAAAATTTTATGTAGGAAAAACTAGTACATGAATGCATGATGCAGTTTTATGAAAACTTTTGTATGCACGAGAGTGAACGCCTATGGTCAGTTCACTCAAAACAAAAGACATGGCGAGGGGACGCCAATGGGTCGGTCCCAAATTTAAAAGTTTCGATAAAACACATGCGACTAAATAGGGCCAGTACTGTACAAACCATTACTTAGTCATAAACCTGCTACAATGACATATATATGTATGCATGAAAATGATGAATGCATGAAAACCCACTGTCAGTTCTAGGAAGACCATAGTGACTACCCACTAATCACAGGTCGTGTTTTGAGAGCCTACGGATCGAAGCCTTGGCTCTGATACCATAATTGTAACGCCCCATTTTGATAAATGGAATGTCACGCGTGATTATGGCGTGTCATCAAAGCATATAAGGATAAATGTATAAAACATCACATGACCATAAAGGAAATACCGGAATCAAACATCGGTACCCCAAAAGTAGAACTCATCACACACAAACATAAGTATTGTAAATGAAAAGGCCAAAAAAATGTCCAAGGAAATGAGTATCAAAGTATAAAGAAATGCATAAAGTAAAGAAGGCTAGAAAGCTCCCAATCCATATGCACATACGCTTAAAGTCTACGAGCGTCCCTGAGTACCTGCCGTTTTGGGAACATGAAGAGGAAAACGGCTGAGCATAACGCTCAGTGCACGGATATACAAATAAAGCATGAATAACATAAGCATATAAGCATAGAGCAGCGGAAAAGACTAAGTCCTGAATAACCTGGCATGTCTTACTAAAACTGGTTTTATAGTTTGAAAAGCCTTATGTTTATCTTATAAAAACTGTTTAACATGTTTACCATTAGCCAATATAGGTCATGAATTATCAACGTGCATGAATACTTGGAGGGGTGACCTTGTCATGCAAATTAGAGGGGCTGCCTCTAATTTAATATACTGGTTTGGGTAGGAGGGATCAACTCATTGTGAAGGATGCAAGGCACACACCACATTCACCTGAATAATATGCTGAAAACATGTAAACTAGGATGCACCCATACGCCCCACCTGATAATAATAATATGGCCAAAAGCTGAAGGGACGCCACGAGCTATCACTCTGTCGTGGTGGAGTCATAACACTGGTGCCTCCAGTGTTATGGTTATGGTACCTCCATAACTAGGTGAAACTGGTCATGCATGTATATGGCTTTAGGTATCTAATTAAACATAAGCAATTCAAAAACATATAAAACATATACTAGGGAAAACAGTTGGCAACATACGGGGAAATTCTAATAAGGAAGAATGTCCATACTGAAAGGACGGAGAATCCGTACCTTGTGTCCAGTGAACGAAGAAGACGAACGGAAGAGAGTCCTACTTCGGTATCACTAATGCTACATAAATACATACGTGTATAAGTATCTGATTACTGAGTACGTAACTGGTTTTATATCATGTCTTAGCTTGTTTTATATGTTCATGTCATGTTTTACTGATTAAAGCTTTATATTGTGTTTATCATCTATTCTGTCTATTCTGATTAAGTATTACTTGTATTTCATGTATTATTATACTTGTTGTGTAATAATAGGTAACTTTCTAAAAATCGCAGGTTTCCTAAAATAGAAAGTTTTCAAAAATAGAAAGTTTCCAAAAATAGATTTACTACTTAAAATAGATAAGTTTTTAAAAACAGAAAGTTTCCCTAAATAGATTAGCTGCCTTCATTAAATAAGTTTCTAAAAATAGAAAGTTACCATAAATAGAAATAAGCTGGATTATTAAGCTATTTATATAAGCTTAAGTGTTTACTGATTAATATTCTAAGTCATGTAATTAAATAGTATAGTTTATTAATTATTTCATGTAAATTAAATAAACTATAGGTTAAAGTATTTAATTAAATATAACATGATTTAATTAAATAAAGGTAAAAATACTTAGGTTAAAACATGTATCATTATCTATTAATAATATAACCTAAGTCATGTAAATTAATTAATTATAAGTCATGATTTTAACAATTAATTAATTATATAGTCTAAATAAAATGGTAATTACTTAGGTTAAATTCATGTATTAATATTAATAACCTAAGTCATGCATAAATTAAATTAATCATGTACACGTTTTAATTAATTTAATTTAATCTTGTAAACATAATTAAACTTGTAAAATAATTAACTTGCAAAAATAACCCATGAACCGAACCCGTGTTTTAATCTAAAATGTCGTGAACCGTATTTGTGAACCCCGTGAACCGGTCACAAATGCACCCCTGGTCAAAGCTAGCCGTCGGCTAGCAAAAGTTCCCACCGGATAGCCGGTGGTTCCCCTTGCTGCCGCGGCTTGGGGGTTCCCCCTGCTTTCCTTATTTAGCCACCGGCATAAGCCGGTGGTGGTTCTTGTTTTAGCCGAGGCCCACCCGAGCACCAAACATACCCCGACCAAGGTCGGGGTTCCTTTTTCTCCTGCGGCCGAGACACACATCACCACACCGAGACCTTGAGGTCTCGGTTGGTGCGAAACAAAACAAGTCGAGACCCTCTTGGGTCTCGGTTCCTTGCGTCGGCCAAAAACAAACACCCCTTAACCATGATTTATTTTACCCCCCATGTTTAATTACATGATTATTAACTTGTTATTAAATAACTCATGATTTCATGTGTTCTTGATTAAATAAAACATAAGAAACTTTTTTTAAGGATTACTGATTACGTGAACAAAGGAGAACGATAACACTAACACACTTGCAAGAAATCGATCACCCAAATCAACAAACACACCCTTGGTGTATGTTTATACCCGGTGGCCAAAGAACAATAGAAGAGAAAGATTTTTAGGGTTTTGATCTTTTCTATTATTTTGTTATTATGAAATTAATCTTTCCCTTAATTCTTGTTTAGTAAAATCAAATGGGCTTGGCCCTTGTCCTTGTGTCTAGCCGCGGGTAAGGGGGCCCACATAGGGTAACCCGAATGTTTTTCCGTGTCTAATATTATGTGTGTTCTCGTGTTCGTATTTACATGATTTAAATAGTTATCGTTCGTGTCTTATTATATTTATTCATGATCGTAATAAATATACATAAATACGTAATACTAAGCTCGTGATTATTTACGTTCATGATTTCATGTTCGTATGTTCGTGATTGTAATTATTATTGAAATAATTATCGTGTCTTAATACGTATTAAATACTTATCGTGATATATCACGTACGTAATACTTGTAAATCTTGTTCGTGAAACGTAAACATGCTATAAAAGGAAAGTTCTAATCATGTACGTACGATCATAAGGGTACTATTCATGGTAAAAGCATGCGGGTTTTACACAAAGAGATGAAAAACAAATCTTGTGAATCCTGCACCCACTATGGAGAAAACCACCATTCCAATGAGTGTAATGACGATGATACACCTATGACCATATAAGAAGAAGCAAACTTCATGCAAACTTTTTGACGCACTCGCTTTTACAATGACTTATCGCAATTGAGATCGCGATAATTGGAGATCAAATGACAAACCAAGTTACAATCGAGATAACCAAAAATCCAACTGATTTGAAGAAAAACATAACCTCCAAAACAAGATCGATGATTTCATTAAATCTCAAAGAATGACCAATATTTTCGTTAGAGATACATTTTCTGACCAAGTTTGAAACCATAAACAAAAATCATCAAGCGTCCATTCAAAACTTATAAGCTAAGTTTGATCACTTCCCTGACAAGTAATCTGGTCGTGCTTCTAGTTCTCTACCTAGTAATACCGCACCTAACCCTAAGAACAAATATCAACCACCACAAGCTCGTAATGAGCATGTGAATGACGTATTTGTTAGGAATTAGATTTGATGAGAAAAAACATAAAATAATGAAACAAGAGGGTCTAAATGCAAATATAAAGGATTACAAGAATATGGAGAACTTCTACACAAGGAAGAGGACTAAAGTGTAAAAGATGGAAGAACTTCATATGTAATTAGATTTCTTGTAGGAAAAGCTATGCCTCTATATGAAGTTTCAGACTTGGTTGTGAGGGAAGATCAGAACAAGTTCTTTTACATGAGATGTTGAAGGTCATGTATGAGTCTGTAGGTGCATATGATGAGAACATCTGGAAAAATCAAAAGAACTGAATTCCCACACAATGGATATATTATAGATCTTGTGGAGTTCATACTATTAAGATCAGCAATGTCACTTATTATCTACTGCAAGAAAGAAGATATCATTTTGAGAGAAGAATGCTAGAAAGGTTGTTGGATCTTCAATTGGAAGTTTTAAAAGAATCCATGATGTAATGGGAAAGTGTCGGTGTATTTTTTTAAAAAATGGTATTTGGCGGAACCATCTTAATTCCGTGTACCTTTTTGGTATTTGATTCGACCTCAAATTAATTTAATACGTTATAGAGCAAATTTAGGAAATTACCATTAGGAAAAGGTAATAATCCAAACATAAGCTAAAGACGAATCAATTAAACATGAGAGTGATCCCGGTTCGTTGTACACAAGGAAATTGTGAAGTTGAGACTTTCGATTTGATTAGGACAATTGATTTGAATTTGGTTTCGGTTTTTATCTAATTTAATCCTACAAATTTTAAACCTAAAGTGCATGAATCGTATCCCGAATTAAAATCTACAAGACAATATTTAAACTATATAACTTTTTTTACTTTTACTTGAAACCTTAAACTAATTTAATTAAACAAAATTATTTAAACAATATTAAATTTTAAATATTTACTTCTTACTTTTTTTTATTTAAACCAAAAACTTATTTAAACTCTATTTTTTTTTATATTTGAAGCAAACTTTTAAACAAAATTATTAAATAAAAATTATTAAAGGCAAAACTATTTAAAAATATATTAATTTTTAAAGTAATAAAATATTTATTTATTATTTTTTTTAAACTTTAATTATTTATTTAAAACTAATAATTTTAAACTTAATAATTTTTTTTTTAATTTGTGACAATCCGTCAATTTGAGGTCGATATTTTATTCTCAAGCATTATTTATAATCATTGTTTTATTGTTAGTTTATGAACTCACTCACTTTTTGGAAGAAATTTAGGTTTACGTCTTAAAGTAGCATCGTCTACGTCTAAACCAGAAAGCTCTACGTTACGTGTTTATGTTTACGTACTCCGTTTTTGTGACAGTCTGACATTTTCAGATAATAAATTTATTCTCGTATATTATTTTGAAATTTTATTTTAAGTGGGTTCATGAAAACACATATTTACGGGATGAAATCAGGGCTTACGTGCATAATTTAACGTTTTTTACGATTAAACCGGAAACCCTAGGTTTACGTATTTACGCTTTTGTGCTCTGTTTTTGATGAGACAACTTTTATTAGAATCGTTTTGTGCCGTAGATTCATAATTTATAAAAACGTTTTTTGTAAATCGACCCGAGGGTACGTAAATCGAGAAAACTAGTTACGAATAGTACCCGTAAATTAATGGGGATGAAACAAGTTAACACTTGTCCCACCCCCATAATGGGTGGACACAACACCTCTTTGGTGTCAAAAATATAACAAGTATAGGACACCTGTCCCATATACTTGACCAAACCACAAAACCATCTAACCTTCACACATACATGCAACTTAACCAAAAAGTTTTCTCAAATCTCTCCTCCTCCTCTCTTTGGCCGTCCCATAACCACCACCATACACCACCATCATCAAAAATTTAACCATAAACTTTAACTATCATTCACATATGATGATCGCTACTTAAAAAGATGAAGATTGGAGGTGATTTTAACATGTGAAAAGGAGTTTTCATGGAGTCAAAGGGCTGATTTTCAAGAAAGAGTAGATATATTTGAAGATCATAATAAGTTGTTTCAAAAGGCTAAAGATTTGGTTGCAAGGATCAAGCTTGTTCATCCAAAATCTCAACCTATTCCATCACTTTGGATGGTATAAAGATTGTCTTCCTACCATCATCCTACTATTTTTGTAAATGTATTTATCTATTTACTTCAAAATATATATGTAAGAGATCTATGAATGATGATCAAGTGATTGCATGGGGATTTTATGTCATTAGATTAGGTTAAAAAGGCTAAAACTACAAGAAAAAGTTGTTAAAATATTGACTAGATTAGTAGGCTGTAATAAACAGCAACTTTCAATATTTTTACTTGGTTAAATGGATGTGATTATTGGATATACAGATAGATAAATGATTTTTACATAAGTGGTGAATTGGCCATACAATAGAATGTTAAAAATGAGCAAGATATGGCCAAAATACTTTTGTGATACTAATCTGTCTAGTCTGTTTTGGACGAATTATTAAAAATACTTAGAGGCTGTTTGAGCAGGAGCTACAGAAGAGTTATTTGTAGCACATATCATTTAGTTTATACAGTAAAAATTTGGGGTTTCAACTCCTTGTAAAACTCAAGATATGATCAAAATGGTGGATTTGAAATTCTATATTAGATTTGACCAAAGTATATATTATTAAAAGAGCACTCAAAGTGAAATACTATAGAAAATAAGTATGTATAAGTTAATAAATTGATATAACTAATATAAAATATGTTTATACACTATAATAAGTAAATATTACATTTTATAAAAATAAAACTCAAATGTTTTCTAAAACTACAAACTATATATAAGTTTTACGTCTTTTCGGCTAAAACCGAAAGATTAACGTTTTCGCCAAATAAAACTTAGATGGTCGGACCCGTCTAATATAACATTTTTATAGAACATATACTGATATATAAACACACTTGACAAGTAAAAATCGACAAAACCGAGCTTTATAACTAATGGACCATAATGGGCCAAATTAGCCTTGTTGGACCACTAGGCCCAACTAGTTTGGTATAATATTATTGGACTTACTCATGGGCTTAACCCACTTGGGCCCAACATATGAGTATGAGCCTGGTCTTAAAAAGATAAATAGACTAATATAATGTATTGGACTCTTAATGGGCTTATTGGGCCTTAATATGTAAATGGGTTAAAACTAGTATAACTAGACTAAGTTAACTAGTACTTAACAACTAATAATGTTGTGCAAGGAAATAAAACCCCACTTGATCATCATGTTATGACATCATTACATATACATAACAACTTTTATAAAGTTATTTGACGGTAGTCTAAGACCGAGTATTATTTGTCTAGGTTTTCGTGATCGAGGCACGTACCGTACATCCTAATTGCTGATAACCCGCCTTTCCCAGCCAAAGTGAGTTCATAGCCTCACACTCTTTTAAATGTTTTATGAAATGTTTTATAAACCCGCGAGGGAGATAACATGCTAGTTTTAATAAAACAGAACACAAGTGGTCTTGATTGTATGCTTATTGATATGGACCCGATTGATTGTATGACCCAATGGATGATTGAAATGGATTATTAAAAGTTAGATTATGTCACTGTAAGTCCCATTAGCATGAATTGTGAACTACCGGGATTTGGTTGACGCTTATGCATATAATAGTACTATTTGGGGAAGATCACCCCAGTTCGCGCCTTAACGGTTGATCCCCGTCGTGCCACATTGATTGGTAAGCGAATTTATGTACGAGAGTGGTATATTTAGCGTGATTTTGTGACGACACGCTGTTTTAAATGGGCAAATGAATTCCGGGCTAGCTACCCGATATATATTATACAAAGGTAACAATGTCATGCGGCTTATAATAATCTGATAATAATAATGATAATGGTAATACTGAGGCTGCGGTCTCAGTAATAACGTATGATATGTGATTTGAATTATAATATATTGCCGGACAAGCAATATTGGGTCTTATTTATGATTATACCCGTGTTCTGGTTTTACATAACTGTTTTATATAACGGTTTTTATTATTTTATAAACAACGTATTGAATGGTGTTGTTACGACAATGATTCGTATAAAATGTTTTTGGCCTAAGTTATGATTTACGACAATGATTCGTATCAAATGCTTAAGGCCTATGTTATGATTTACGACAATGATTCGTATAAAATGTTTTTGGCCTATGTTATGGACTATGACAAAGAATTATACAAAAATGTTTTCGGTAATGATTATATACCGGTTTTATGATTAATGGTTATTATCAAACTCTATGGACTCACTCAGCGTTTCGCTGACTTTTAACATGTTTTATCTCAGGTACTTGATGGTAATTCTCGGGAAGATGACAAGAGTTTATGGCCCGCATTTAAATAAAAATTTCCATTCAAATGTTTTGTAAATTTGTAAGATATATTTGACCTGAGGAGCTGTAATTTGATATTTATGAATGGAAAAATGTTTTGTTATTAAACAACGCGACTTTTAAGCGTTGTCTATGATTTGAGTAATGTGCTATCCCGTAACACCAACGACTCTTCCGCTGATTTAAAATGTGAAATAATTGGGGGTGTTACAGTGTGGTATCAGAGCTTTCGTTATAGAGAACGAAAGATTTTTAAAACCAAGGTTTTGAATAAAACATTTCAAAAACCTTTTAACTATAAATATTTTTAAATAAATATTTTGAGTAAAATGTTTAAAAATCTTTTGACTATAAGGTGCCGAAGAATTCCCGATTTACCGACAAGGCCAGACTGAAAAGTGTTATTTTAATATATATATATAACTTGGATTATATATATATGTTGTAATTTGATTACATGATTGTTTGATGATTATTTTTATACTTATACGAGGTATTTATACGACGTAGAATGTCACAAGGAACCCTAACTCTTCTAGCAAATCAATCGAAGCTATTTCTGTAGGAATTCTAGCTATTCCAGATCTAAACCAAGTTGTGGATGTTCATAATCCCAACAAAATGGTTGATATTCATAGAAATGTTGATATTAGTTATTGTGATATTAAAGATGAATTGTCGAGATTAAATCTGATATCAATGTCATGACAATCTTTCCTTATAGAGTGGAGTTTGATAAAACCTCACCACCTGGAAATGTGTCATCTAATTCGGTGTCACCCAGTTCTTAAATTTGAAATCGAAAAGGTAAATGTTGCACTTGAGGCTGTCATTGGAACCTTTAACCAAAAGCCTCATGCCACTTGTACCTTTCCGAGAAGTCTATTTGAATGTGTGAGTCATTTTCTACCCGTGACTTATTTGATAATTGTTGCTATAGGAGCTACAGAATTGGAAATTAAGTGTTGTTCATGTCGAGCTTTTATTGCCTTCCAAAGCCAAAGAAATAAGGTTGAAAGTATTGGAAAATGAGGTAGGATGTCGCATTAAGTATAAGTTGGTTGAAACTTGAATAAAGTCAAATTTAACTCGTATGGAATACAAGATTGTTTAGAGGAAGTCGTTGAGTCCTGTGGTTGAATTATGAGGTTTTAAATGATTGTTGGTTTGTGTTAAGGGTTGTTCCTAGGCCATTGTCCATTGATGAGGATGCCCAGTGTCCAAGCAATAAATTGAAAAAATCTTCTTCTGAATTGGGACCGATGGATCTTTCAGGACACGTGGAACACCTAATGACTCTTGTAGATTAGTATTCATTGTAGTATCTTTTAAAATCCCTAACTTAACTGAGACATCAGTTGGTAGGATGAGTCATTAGAATTGTATGACATGGCGACACGTAATGTGTGACGGTACAATTTTTGACTTGTTTGTGATTAATGAAAAGACTACCTTTGATTGCTAAATCCTACATGTATCGTCGTTATCTATCTTTTCTTGGTTCTTCTAACTATTCAATTATTGATGCAACCATCGAACGAATACTCATCTCGACTTGTGTTGCATTGTGAATTATTCTTTCGTATTCCCGAGTGCCATCGATGTCATGAACCTCATGATTATTTGGCTAAGCTCATTTCCTATCATATTGTAATTAGTTCTTGGTGAACAACTCTTCATCACCCTTTTGCAGATCACTCATTGTTTTTATAAGTAATACAATACCATCTGGGGAAAATATGAAATTCTTACTTTCATATGAGTTATTTAAATCAGTTCTATTAGTAATTACTGTCGAAATAAAGTTTTTAATAAACATCTTGTAAATGGAAATGCTTTCATAATGATGAACATTTCGGTAAAATCATTTTTATTTTTATTTCATAATTAAACATGAATATATATTTTAAACATGATGACAAAATTTTGACGAACTGAGTACTGCATCGTTAATCCTAAGTTGTACATAGAAGCGCGCCTACGTACAACTTGGAAGGGACCATGCAAGGCTGATTAGTAGTCACCATAAAGTTGTTAATAAACACTACATTTTTCTTTATAGTTATGAAAGATTAAAATTTTATGAGATCTACAAGAAGTGGAAAAATAGGGACATATTGTTAGGGACACCTACATATGTGCCCGTACCATTTTTCCGAATTGAATTTACTCATCTGTGGATATTGTCTTATTTGACAATTAACATCTTTCTTGTTCATTTCTTTCATGATAAGATCTCTTGGAAACTTATCCAATTATCGGTTGTTGATATCCGGCTTGGAGTTTCAACATTCCTATATTGTCTTTTAAAATAGACTGCCTTTGAGTAACGTGAGTAACGATCCCAGGTGCCTTGGGATGCGTAAACAAATCATGAAAACATGGGATATATCCATGTTTGTTAATGTTTTCGTCTTATCTGATTCAAATTATCTCGCGTAAATCATGCGTTGACCTTACTCTTTTAATGTTAGCTATGTCTCTAGACATCCTTGATTTGTGAAGGGCTACGAGTTATTATTAGTCTTTTGAGAAGTTCTCGTCTTATCAACGGTAATGAAACTGGAAGGTTGGTAGTGCCATTAGAATGGATTGGTTGATTATGACATGATGTCATTGTCTTAATTGATGGGAACTTTAGTAGAATTCCCCTAAAAGATAAGATGTTGATTATCAAAGGTGATCTAAATAATTCCCGATGGATGACCGTATCCTGCATTTAGGCTTGAAATTATACCATGAATGGTTGTGAACTAGTAATAGATCTTGTAAGTTTTGAAAGAACCTAAGGTAAATAAATAAGAAAATGTTCCTGTTATCTGAGACTTTCAGAGGTATTTGCTGATAAATTACCTAGACTTCCGCCATCAAGGCAAGTTGAATTTGGTATTGATTATATTCCCGGTGCTGCACCTGTGGCATGTGCACTATACGTCACCACCATCTGAATCAAAAGAGTTACCGTGCAATTGAGAGAGTTGTCGAAGAAAGCTTTTATTCTACCGAGCTCGTCATCATGAAGAGCTATGGTGTTATCAATCCTTACACTGATTACCATGAACTGAATAAACTGACGATCAAACTTTATATCTATTACCCAAGATGAAAGATTTGTTCGATCATTTACAAGGTTCTAGCGTATATTCAATTTTTTTTTGATCTACGGCATGGTTATCATCAAATTCGCGTCCGCAAAGAAGATTATCTATTCCAATCACTACATCCAGAACTCGTAATGAACATTATGAGTTTCATGTGATGTCGTTTGGATTGACCAATCGCATTCATGAATTTGATGAATCGCGTGTGTAAGTTGTATTTCGATAAGTTCATGCTTGTGATCATTAAGGACCATCTGTTTGTTTCTAAGAATAAGAAGGAGTTAGTAATCATTTGTAGACTGCCCTGAGTTTGCTGACCAGTGAAAACCTGTACCTTGAGTATTTATCATGTGATTTAAGGCTTGATCCTTTACATTCTTTGACCATGTGATTAATGGTAGTGGAATCCATGTTGACTCTTTAGAGATCGGAGCTATTAAGGCTTTGGGTTATACCAAAAAGGAAGTTCGAAGATGTTTTGACAAATATTTATATAAGGATTATTAAGGAATTATTCCCTCATACCCAGATCATTTAACTAAACTCCCTTACGAGTAGATGTTTGTGTATACCTCAAGACAACCTAAGAGGGATCGAGGAAACCATATAACCCATAACATGGAATTTGAAACGACAGTTTTCGCTCTTCAACTAAGAAAATTTTGACCAAAGTATAAACAAAGATTTTTCGAACATTTATGGATCTTATTAACTATTTTCGATAAATCAACAAAAAAATCGTGTTAACTAAATTCAAATTTATTTTGAACATTTTTCTATAATTGGACGAGCTGAGAAATTTAAAATTTTTACGTTTACGTTTCATAAATTAAATATTTATTATATAATTACTTGTAATGTTTATCAACGTTTTAAACGTTGGACTGGGCAAAACTAATAAAGATAATAGTTGAGACGAAACTAAACTTAGAAAATATGAAGAAAGAATTTCTGAGTGATTATGGTCATGATATTTATTTCATCGGGGAAGGGGAATGTAGTTACTGACACGTTATGTAGAAAGGATAAGGAACCAATTAGGATGTGTTCCTTAGTAATGACCGTGCAGAATAATTTGCCCGAGCAATTTAGAAATAGCCGATGCATGTAAGAAGGATATTATAGATGATGAATGGTTTCGCGGCTGAGAACCATTAAGATGGGACCCGATGACGTTAAGTGATTAAAAGGTCGTTGTAGTGACCTAAATATGGAGGATTTTGAGATTTACTCATGTTAGAATCTCATAAGTTTAAGTATTCTATTCATGCCATTTCTGGTAAAATGTATCTTTATCTAAGGAAGTTGTGCTGATGGCCAAATATAAAAGCAGACATCGCCACATACGTTAGTAAATATCTAACTTTTGCGAAGGTCAAGGCTGAACACTAAAATCCATCAGGATTGCTTTTACAGCTTATTATTATTCCTGTTTGGAAGTGGGATAGAATCACCATGGATTTTATCACAAATCTTCCAAGGTCATCCTGGATTTGATTCGATTTGGGTCATCGTCTACAGACTGACCAAATCTGCTCATATCATCCCAATTAATGATAGGTTCCCGATGGAGAAGTTGACTCATTTGTATTTAAAGGAGTTGTGTAAGCATAGTGTGCCTGTATCGATCATCTCTATCAAGATCTTTGCTTCGCATCGAATTTCTGGAGATCCCCTCAGAATTCATTGGGAATGAATCTTGATAAGAGTACTGCTTACCACCCCCAATCGAAGGGACAAGGTGAAGGAACGATACAGACACTAGAAGGCTTGTTTTATGCTTATATGATTGACCTTTGGTAATGAACAGGATAAGCACTTTCCTTCGGATAGGTTATCATTGATAATTATCTCTTTAGGATTGAGACTGAACCTTGCGAGGATCTATATAAAGAAAAGTTTAAGAGCATCTGTAGGAAGGATTTGGGATGAAGATACCCGACCCGCGAGACCTGAAATGATTGTGGAAATTAGGATATGATTATTGACTGCCGGTAGTGGGCAGGAGGTTATGTGAACGTGAGATGTAGATCTTGAAGTGAAGGATAGGTAGCGAAGTTATGCCAAGAATTTTCATCGTGGAAAGATGAATTGATGATCTGAAAGATCGTGGGAAGCTAAGTTCCTGTTGTATGGGACCACTAAGATAATGTAAAGACATGGTTTGAGAGGCATACAAGCTAGACTACCCTAGGACTTCAAAGAGCTGCATGAAATATCTTCCGTATATCGAACTTGATAAAATGTATATCAAGTGAAAATCTGATATTTTCTTAATGAAGTTAGGTCGGCGAAAAGTTGCATTCATCGAAAACCCGTGGACATCATGGAAAGAGAAAGTAAGTCAACTTAAGCATGACCGTATCCCCATAGTTATGTTGATGAAACTCGCGTATTATAATGAATTATGTTTGAGAGAAAAGACCGAACGTGGAGGAAATGTCCACATGTCTTTGACTCTATAAGAAGCGAGTAGTAAGATGAATTGATCTTTGAGGACAAAGATCCTCTTTAGGGGGAACTGCTGTGACAATCCGTCAATTTGAGGTCGATATTTTATTCTTAAGTATTATTTATAATCATTGTTTTATTGTTAGCTTATGAACTCACTCACTTTTGGGAAGAAATTTTGGTTTACATCTTAAAGTAGCATCGTCTACGTCTAACCCAGAAAGCTCTACGTTACGTGTTTACGTTTACGTACTCCGTTTTTGTGACAGTCTGACATTTTCAGATAATAAATTTATTCTCGTATATTATTTTGAAATTTTATTTTATGCGGGTTCATGAAAACACATATTTACGGGATGAAATCAGGGCTTACGTGCATAATTTAACGTTTTTTACGATTAAACCGGGAACCCTAGGTTTACGTATTTACGCTTTTGTGCTCCGTTTTTTATGAGACAATTTTTATTAGAATCATTTTGTGCCGTAGATTCATAATTTATAAAAATATTTTTCGCAAATCGACCCGAGGGCACGTAAATCGAGGAAACTAGAATCGAGGAGTACCCGTAAATTAATGGGGATGAAACAAGTTAACACTTGTCCCACCCCCATAATGGGTGGACACAACACCTCTTTGGTATCAAAAATATAACAAGGATAGGACACTTGTCCCATACACTTGACCAAACCACTTGCAAAAACCACAAAAACTATCTAACCTTCACACATACCTGCAACTTAACCAAAAAGTTTTCTAAAATCTCTCCTCCTCCTCTCTTTGGCCGTCCCATAACTACCACCATACACCACCATCATCAAAAATTTAACCATAAACTTTTAACTATCATTCACATATGATGATCACTACTTAAAAAGATTAAGATTGGAGGTGATTTTAACATGTGAAAAGGAGTTTTCACGGAGTCAAAGGGCTGATTTTCAAGAAGGAGTAGATATATTTGAAGATCACAATAAGTTGTTTCAAAAGGCTAAAGATTTGGTTGCAAGGATCAAGCTTGTTCATCCAAAATCTCAACCTATCCATCACTTTGGTTGGTATAAAGATTGTCTTCCTACCATCATCCTACTATTTTTGTAAATGTATTAATCTATTTACTTCAAAATGTATATGTAAGGGATCTATGAATGATGATCAAGTGATTGCATGGGGATTTTATGTCATGAGATTAGGTTAAAAAGGCTAAAACTACAAGAAAAAGTTGTTAAAATCTTGACTAGATTAGTAGGCTGTAATAAACAGTAACTTTCAATATTTTTACTTGTTTAAATGGATGAGCTTATTGGATATACAGATATGTAAATAATTTTTACATAAGTGGTGAATTGGCCATACAATGGAATGTTAAAAATGAACAAGATATGGCCAAAACACTTTTGTGATACTAATCTGTCTAGTCTATTTTGGACGAATTATTAAAAATACTTAGAGGCTGTTTGAGCAGGAGCTACAGAAGAGTTATTTGTAGCACATATCATTTAGTTTATACAGTAAAAATTTGGGGCTTTAACTCCTTGTAGAACTCAAGATATGATCAAAATGGTGGACTTGAAATTCTATATCAGATTTGACCAAAGTATATATATTATTAAAAGAGCACTCAAAGTGAAATACTATATAAAATAAATATGTATAAGTTAATAAATTGATATAACTAATATAAAATATGTTTATACACTGTAATAAGTAAATATTACATTTTATAAAAATAAAACTCAAATGTTTTCTAAAACTACAAACTATATATAAGTTTTACGTCTTTTCGGCTAAAACCGAAAGATTAACGTTTTCGCCAAATAAAACTTAGATGGTCGGACCCGTCTGATATAACATTTTTATTGAACATATACTGATATATAAACACACTTGACAATTAAAAATCAACAAAACCGAGCTTTATAACTAATAGACTATAATGGGCCAAATTAGCCTTGTTGGACCACTGGGCCCAACTAGTTTGGTATAATATTATTGGACTTACTCATGGGCTTAACCCACTTGGGCCCAACATATGAGTATGGGCCTGGTCTTAAAAAGATAAATGGACTAATATAATGTATTGTACTCTTAATGGGCTTATTGGGCCTTAATATGTAAATGGGCTAAAACTAGTATAACTAGACTAAGTTAACTAGTACTTAACAACTAATAATGTTGTGCAAGGAAATAAAACCCCACTTGATCATCATGTTATGACATCATTACATACACATAACAACTTTTATAAAGTTATTTGACGGTAGTCTAAGACCGAGTATTATTTGTCTAGGTTTTCGTGATCGAGGCACGTACCGTACATCCTAATTGTCGATAACCCGCCTTTCCCAGCCAAAGTGAGTTCATAGCCTCACACTCTTTTAAATGTTTTATGAAATGTTTTATAAACCCGCGAGGGAGATAACATGCTAGTTTTAAAAAAATAGAACACAAGTGGTCTTGATTGTATGCTTCTTGATATGGACCCGATTGATTGTATGACCCAATGGATGATTGAAATGGATTATTAAAAGTTAGGTTATGTCACTATAAGTCCCATTAGCATGAATTGTGAACTACCGGGATTTGGTAGACGCTTATGCATATAATAGTACTATTTGGGGAAGATCACCCTAGTTCGCGCCTTGACGGTTGATCCCCGTCGTACCACATTGATTGGTAAGCGAATTTATGTATAAGAGTGGTATATTTAGCGTGATTTTGTGACGACACGCTGTTTTAAATGGGCAAATGAATTCCGGGCTAGCTACCCGATATATATTATAGAAAGGTAACAATGTCATGCGACTTATAATAATCCGATAATAATAATGATAATGGTAATACCGAGGCTGCGGTCTCAGGAATAACGTATGATATGTGATTTGAATTATAATATATTGCCTGACTAGCAATATGGGGTCTTATTTATGATTATACCCGTGTCCTGGTTTTACATAACTGTTTTATATAACGGTTTTATTATTTTATAAACAACGTTATAAAACGTATTGAATGGTGTTGTTACGACAATGATTCGTATAAAATATTTTTGGCCTAAGTTATGATTTACGACAATGATTCGTATCAAATGCTTAAGGCCTATGTTATGATTTACGACAATGATTCGTATAAAATGTTTTTGGCCTATGTTATGGACTATGACAAAGAATTGTACAAAAATGTTCTCGGTAATGATTATATACCGGTTTTATGATTAATGGTTATTATCAAACTCTATGGACTCGCTCAGCGTTTCGCTGACTTTTAACATGTTTTATCTCAGGTACTTGAAGGTAATTCTCGGGAAGATGACAAGAGTTTATGGCCCGCATTTAAATAAAAATTTCCATTCAAATGTTTTGTAAATTTGTAAGATATATTTGACCTGAGGACCTATGTAATTTGATATTTATGAATGGAAAAATGTTTTGTTATTAAACGACGTGACTTTTAAGCGTTGTCTATGATTTGAGTAATGTGCTATCCCGTAACACCAACGACTCTTCCGCTGATTTGAAATGTGAAATAATTAGGGGTGTTACATAATTATGAAAAAGTAAATTATATTTCTAATTATTTATAAACCAGAAATAAAAACTTAACTGATGAAAGGAAAATCGTTTGTTATTTAAAAATGGCAGGTCAAAGTTTCTACTTTATATAAATGCATAAGGAAGAAGTTAACAAAAACAAGTAGCTAGCCAGTTCGTTGGGGCGTTGGGTTGTGAACCGAGAGGTCTCGGGTTCGAATCCACAGGAGTGGAAAATTTTGGTAATATTATCTTTAAACAGTAACTAATATAAAATTCGATTACATCAATAAACTCAGTTAAATCAAAACCAAATAGCACAGATTGATATAATAATCAAGAGCAAAATAGGACAACAACTAATAGAAATTTTACAGTATCAAAATCTAAATGCAGCTCTAAACAAATACTAACAGCTAATTATCCTAACAGAATAATGAGACTAAAAACAATTCATTAAGCTTGCAGCAAATCAGTAAAGATTCAATCCATTAGAACAAGTAATGCCTAAAATATTAAAACACTAGCAGATTATCATTTAAAAAGAACAGGTAAATACTTATAATGAAATCTCTTATTCAACCAAACAAATCAGCAGACCATGTTTATCAGTTAAAATCAAAAACCTTAAGTACAAACAATATAAACTATCTAAGTTCCCAAAACAAGATCAACAAATTCAGACCTCCCTATTCAGCAGACTCCAAAATCAGTAACATAACAATTTGCAATCTAATCATCTAATCAAAATCAACAGGCTATCATTATGCATACATCAAGATAATACAGTAGAGTCTACAAACCAACAGGCAGACATCATTTCCTAGACCACACTACACAGATCCAAAATCATATTCAACACATAAATCACAACTATATCAAACTTAAGCGATTCTAGGATAGTACAATGACTAATTGTTCACACTAAAACATAACAGATTCAAACAGTTAACAAATAGATCCATATCAGTTTTAAGCAAATAAAGTAGATTCAATTAAACATAAGTCAAAAACAGATTAAACCACACAAATCGAAATCAAACAGATCTTCATCAATAACATAAGCAGATTCATAAATTAAGCATATCCAATAAACAATTAACCAATAATAAACTAAGCAGATTAGACTAAAAACATTGAATAATCAAAGCGAGCTTAACCCTTAATGAGAATCGTTGACGAAGAAGGATTGGCGCTGAGCCACCTTATAAACTACTTGACACTAAAAACATCACGCACCACCATTGAAAATTTTCGAACCATAAACACCTCGAATCCACCACTTTGAATCGAACCAGCATCTTTTTATTTATTTATTTTTTCGAACCATAAACACCTCGAATCCACCACTTTGAATCGAACCAACATCTTATATGACTGATTTTTCAGTTATAATATCAACTGGAATATTTAGAAAATGCAAATTAGTACTATCAGTAAAATAAAAACGTGAGATTAAAAAGAGATAAGTAAATTGAAAATGACTTTTATTAATTCAAAACCTCATTACATCATTTAAAAAAGAAAAATTACAGATCCTAAATACAATCTAACATTATAACATTAAAAGTAAAGAAAGAGACGATTTTCTAAATGAAAATCAGGGGTTTATATAGGCTAACCAAGGGATATGGGTGTTGAGGTAGATTGATTATTGACCCTTAAATCTTCTCTTCGTCATCTCTCTCTTCAATTTCTTGATCAAACGGCTGTGATATACCCACCCTTCACACGGATCGCCAGGCTGGCAGAAAGTGTGCTTCTTGTGTTAGTTTGGAGGTGATGTGGCAAGCTATCATTGGTTCAATGATTGGTTGACAGTAATTCAACCAATCAGGGATGGGGAGTGACGTGACTCATAGCCACGTTGGATCTTTAGTAGCATCTTCTTCATCTCGAAATACTTGGCCTTTTATTTCAGCGCGTGAGATTCAAACTCTTGTAAATTGAAAACCCCCTTTTTGCATCTAGGGTTCTTGACTGGAACTTTTTCCCCAAACTTATTTTCTTTCTCCCTTCACGTTTTCTTTTTATTTACTTTCTTTGTCTCGTTTGCAACGTTTGACCAAGAAGTGAAAAGTATATATCCTCATTCACCGACTCATACTTTCTCTTGGGCCCAAAAATGTATAATACTTCCACGTCTCATTTGCTTATAAATGGGCTTTGGTATTAACTTCATTCGTTGCATTATTTACTTGTTAGGCTTTAAATATGAACTGGACCCAAAACTTAAACCATACTCCCATCCGTCCTATTATTATTTGATTTGGGCCTATTGGGCTTTTGACCCAAAAGTTAAATAATTCTTCCTCCATTAGCCCAATAATTAGGCCTATTAATGTGAATGTGGGATCCACTTGTCCCTTTAGACTTGATAAAACTTAAATCCTAGAATAAAAACGATCCTTTCATTTTGGCTCTTGATATTTCTTCAAATCCCATGTCGGTTTTGCCGGTTTTCGTGATCTTGGTACCTACACACATGAAACAATAAAACATGCATATACAATACAATATTCATACAAATTATGCATTTTATGTTTCTTTAGTGATATAAATGATATGAGTAATTTCACTCATATCAAACTCCCCCTTGCTAAGCAATTGTCATGTCCTCACGCAATGATAAAATAAAGCTACTAACTACACTTTATTCAACTTTTGACACTTTATTTTTGCAAAGACATAATGTATTGTTTTCATTATTGAAAAATAACTTTTACGATCATAAAAATCAAATAGATTCATCGTTCCTGACTTTTCACTCTTTCCATGCCAAGTTTAAAAACAAAATCATTGTCAATCATAAGTTCCAAAGTTAAGACCACTCATACAAGTAATTTGTGTTAAACTCAATCTCCTTTTATTCCTAGTTGTATCTCTAGTTTTTAAATTTTGTCATTCACCCAAAGGCTCATTTGACTTATTTAATAATTATTAGTCCAAAAATGAAGGCAAAAACGATGTAAACCCAACTGATAACTAGCTTTTACCTAGTAAGAAAATTAAGAGTTCGTT
Source organism: Glebionis coronaria (assembly GCA_025667525.1). Classification (NCBI taxonomy): domain Eukaryota; kingdom Viridiplantae; phylum Streptophyta; class Magnoliopsida; order Asterales; family Asteraceae; genus Glebionis; species Glebionis coronaria. The sequence continues at coordinate 540,444,451 of CM046880.1, forward strand.
TAAGTGTGTCTAATCGAATTGATCTTAGCTCTCTATGTGTGACTAAGTTGATCTTTGGTGAAAAAGAATATTTTTGGGTGATTTTAAATTTAAATGCAAAGACTTAAAAGTAAAAGTTCTCTTAACGTAAATCTAAGTCTAATTAAAGCAAAGTGCAAGTATTTAAAAACGTGACTAAAATTAAAGGGCACTAAAGTAAATCGACGTAAACTTAAATCTATCTAAGGCAAACTTAAAGTGCGACTAAAACTAAGGCAAATAATCAAAAAGTGCAATTAAATAAAAAGGCAAGTAAAATAAAGCTTGAAGATAAAAATCAAAGACAAAAGCTAATAAGAACCTGAATTCAGCTCATTCGGTATAAACCTTCGTTTGGAACAATCACTCGTCCTAAATGTCACCTTTAGTTGAAATGATTCTTCTTCACTTGGAATATTACCAAAATCCTTGATCCGGAACAAATTTGTCTGAATATGTCACTTATCCAAAACAATCCTTCGTTCGGAACTTGCTGATTCGGAACTTGTAAATCTTGCCTTGATTCGGAAGTTTTGGTCACCCCCTGATTCGGAACTTTCCGGATGAAGCTCCTTTATTCGGAACTTTTGAAGTTCCGAATGAAGGCCCTTGGTTCGGAACTTTTGGAATTGGTTCGGAAGTTAATGATTCGAAAGGTTCCGAATGAAGAGTCTTGATTCGGAAGTTTTGACTTCCGAATGAACAAGTTTGGTTCGGAACTTTTGAAGTTCCGAATGAGCAACCTTGGTTCGGAAGTTTTGACTTCCGAATGAACAAGTTTGGTTCGGAACTTTTGAAGTTCCGAATGAGCAACCTTGGTTCGGAAGTTTTGGACTTCCGAATGAAGCCTTCTATCCTTTCCTTGGTTCGGAACTTTTTCTGGAAACACAGAAACAAAGCAAAACTCTTCCGAAGAACAAGGAAGATGAGTACCAGCAGATATAATAGCAATTTAACCAAAATCAAACACACGTATGAATAAAATCAACAACGATTCAATGAAATAACATCAACAAGCAATTAAAAACATGAAATTAAACAACTTTTACCACAACAATCAAAAACCACTTTAGATCAAAATAAAGGCATGAACATAACCATAACATAAACACATGAATCAAAGAATAAGAAAGGTAGATAAGAGATTGACAAGATAAAGTAAAGATTGACAATAATTAAATGAAAACTTACTTGAAATTAAATGAATTTAAGGTGCGAGACAAGGTAATTAAATTGACAATTAATGTAAATGACAAGTATTTAAATGGTGGAAGAACTAGTGTCACCCTAGCCAACAAGAGTAAAAAGATGACTAATCTAATCTATTTATAGGGGAGACTAAAGCTTGCTTAGGAAGCTTCCTTAATTGCATACTTAGTCCCTCCTTCTTTAATCTTCTTCTTAATTGCAAGATTAAGTCCCTCCTTCTTTTATCTTCATTAAATGTAGACTTAAAGGACTTTTAGCTTCGGGATTTCTTTTAACTCGTCTTTAATTTCTTCAATAAATTAGACTTGAATTCTTCGGCTTTTGATAAACTTCCGTCTTTTGACTTTTTCTTCGATAAATCTTCAGAATTGGTCGTGGACTTCCGTTCTTTTTGCACTGTTGACTTCTTGACTTCGTCTTTCATCCTTTTCTTCAATAAAAGTCCATAAATGCCCGTGAATGTCCGTGTTTTCTCCATTTTTCACCTTTTCATCCTAAATCACAACAAAAACACAAACCACGCATAATTCCGACATAAAAGACATAAAATACACGTTTTGGTCCGGTTATTATTGTAATTAAGTGGTAGAAAAGATGGGTGTTTACACACCTATCAAATCCCCTACACTTGACCATTGCAATGTCCTCATGCAATGCATTAGTTACAAAGCAAGATTACACTTTTCATCATAATCAATCCACGTTGGCCTTTATTAAAGAGATAGAAAATTAAAAACATACAAAATAAAGAAATCAAAAGCATACCTTGGGTTTTGAAAATGTTATGAATAATCATCATCCTCAAGTTTTCACTTTCTCCAAACCAAGCTTAAAAACGAGATCATTGTTATTATAAGTTAGTAAACTAACACGAACTCATGTGGGCCAATTACTCACTTAGACTCCCTTATTCCTAGGTATATCTCTTATATTTTATTATTTGTCTTGAATGATCACGAAGATGCATTGTTTGACTTATTTCGATAGTTGTTTAGTCTGAAAATAAAGTGCACGATTTAATCAATAGTTAGCTAAAGGACCAAATCTTTTAAAACTGCTTCTCGGGATATCAAAAAGTTCATATCTTGGCATAACTTGGTTCGCGATTTGAGACCTTTCTCGGGCCGATATTTGGCAGCGACTTCATACTTCAAATCTTGAGAGACGTTCATGAAATAATGGTCTTCTCTTCATAATTGGAATTTCTTCACTTGAAGTTTTGAGAGATTCATTCTTGGACCACGACTTCTTCATTTTTCTCCAATCATTATTTTGGACTTTGATATACAACGATCCGCCTCCTTTATTGACTTGGATCTATTTATCCTCATACCTTGCTAGGGTCTTTTCGGATACACTTCTCCATGACTTTTGGGGAGTTTTTGCTTTACGTCGTGTGTCTCGATCCTTCATATTGATTTTCGATAAATGATTCTTCACATCACTTTGGATCTTTAGCAACAAAACATAGCCCTCATGCCTTGTTAGGGCCTTTTCGGACTCGCCAATCTTCGCGCCCCGCTTCATAAGTTATGCCTTGGCTATGAACTCTCGTCATTACCGAGCAACTTTTAAACGATCTGGGGCTAGAAGCTAAGTAACTTTTCAAATCGTACAACCTTATTTATTAGCAAATAAATTATTAGCAAGCGATGGGAGAATAGGCTCATAATTAACTCACATAAATTCATGAAAGAATACCGAACTTATAATTGGCTCTATCATCTCTCGTTCTCCACAGTTTAAAATCTCAAGTAATGAGACTCGTGGATACTTAGCCTATTAAATCAAAGTTTTGGGTTTTCGAGTCGCCTATAGGATCTTGCAAATTCTTAGACTTTTTCAAGTTTAGAAATCGCATTTTAAAGTTCCCTTGATAAACGACTCTCTAAGATCAATTATAGGAACTTGCGAAAAGTTCTTGTTCTTAACCCGTGAGAGTTAAGACTTTCGCGTTTTATAGCTCCCTATATAAAAGCCTAGCAAAACTTGACTTAAACACGTTAAGGATACTAGCTAGAGTAAACTCGGATTGAGTCAAAAGATTCACAACGTTTGAAAATTAAAACCACTTATTAAACATTTATTCTAGCAGAGAAAGAAAATAATTATACAAAAATAACAACTAATAGGCCAAAATAGATCAAAAATTTTGAAAAATGTCGAAAAATTGATTTTCCGGTTAAAATGAGGACAAAAACAAGGAAAAGACCACTTAACTTCGATAGAAGTCCCCCCTACACTTAAGATAAACATTGTCCTCAATGTTTAAGCATGTGGGAGTAAGCTCCCCTACACTTAGGACATTGTGCACGTTGTTTACATTTTGCTAAGGAAAAGACAACTAAAGAGATTCCTATTTAAATATTTGAGAAAATATATAAAATAGTGAATCGAAAAGAGTTTAGGATAGAACCGGGAAGAAATTGAACACGGAATCACGGGTCGTCAAGAATCATCAAGGGTGGATCATTGAAGCTCGAATCCCTGATTAAGAAGTGAGGAGAGGAAATAGCAATCCAAAGGGTCCCCCCTACACTTATGGTAAAGAAAGCGAAAAGATAGATGCATGGGTTGCCTCCCAAGAAGCGCTTGATTTTTGTTAACCGAGTCGTGAGCCTGACTCGACCTTGATCATCAACGGAAGTAGCATGAAACAAATCCACCAGGATCAAAGACATAGTTTTCATCCATCAATAAGCAAGAGCTTAAGGCGAACAATGCAAGCCAAAAGAGAAGTGGCAAGGTTCCCTTAAGCAGTGACGGAGCATAGTAGAAGCAAGGATGAAGTGGTGCAAGCATGTCTTCACGATTTCCAAAGATTTTTCCTTTTATTTCATCAGGTGGATACTGAGATGGCTTAAAGACTTCAATACCGGGATCGAACACCTTTTCCTTCAAGGGAAAATAGCTCTCAGGCTCAGCCGAGTGTGAAGAAGATCCGCAAAGAAGCACAACCTCGTCCTCAGAAGTGGGACAAAGAGGTGTCAAATCATAAGTGCAACGGATTTTGGTGTCAACCGGTTTCTTCTCCTTTGACAAAATGCTCTTCAAATCCAAAGTAGGATCAAGGCGATAATCTTCAAAGTCCAAAGGAGGAGCATCACTCTCATGAGGGAAGTATGTGTTGAGAAATTCAGAGAAATCTTCCTCGAATGAGTAATCGTCCAAAGTAGGATCGAGTGATGGTGGAGGATCTTCATCATGTGAAGAATCGCTCGAGAGAGTATCAGCCTCATCGAAATCATCGAAAGTGGGCATCTCGGGATACTCAGAAGTACAGTCATAATCATCCGAATCTGAGCTAGAATCATCATCATCATAAGCATCGAAGACCGGTGGAGAATCAAAAATGGGAGAAGCGTCCAAAGTAGAGTGAGAATCATCCACATCATCATTAAAAAGTGGATTATCAGTGGAAGACTCGAATAGAGGATTGTCGTAGACGGTAAAGTCATCGAGCACATTTATCATATTCACTGATTCTCGGCCTCCAAAAGATTTGCCTGTAAGCTTCCCCATTTTAAAAATTTTAGAATCATCCCCGACTCGTAAGATTAACTCACCTTCGGCCACATCTATTAAAGCACGTCCGGTTCTCAAGAATGGCCGACCAAGTATTAGAGGAATACGAGGGTCCATTTCATAATCAACTACGACAAAATCGACCGGGAAGGTAAATGTGCCAACTTTGATAAACACGTCTTTGGCTATACCAACGGGGTAAGCGAGAGTGCGGTTTGCAAGTTCGAGAGTCATCTTTGTAGGAATGAGATCGGGCAATGATAGTGTTTTCCAAACACTGAGTGGCATAAGATTAATACTAGCCCCGAGATCAGCAAGGGCAGTAAATTCTTCAGTTTTGTTGAATACGCAAGACAACACAAAACGACCGGGATCTCCAAGCTTTTCCGGAAGTTCTCTAAGAAGGACTGCAGAGCAGTTTTCATTTAAGCGTGTGTTGGCGAGTTCAAGCAACTTCTCCTTCTTGCTAAGCAATTCCTTGAATGCTTTGACAAATTTCGGCATGTGGCAAAGTGCTTCAACAAGGCTGATGTTGATGGTCATTTTAGATAGCATATCCACATATTTCATTACATTACAGTCATTCTTGGTTAGCTCGTTGGTTTTGCCTATGCGAGAAGGGTATGGGATTCTAGGCTGGTAAGGGTTAGGTGGAGGTGTAGTTGGTGAAGGTTGTGATGTTGAAGGGTCCTTCCGAGATACATCGTCATGACGAGGCGGAGACGGTAATGGTGTACTATCACTAAGTGTGAGAGGAGTAGGGATACATGGTGGTGGAGGAGGTGTAGATAATGGTGGTGAATCAGGTGGATTGACAATGGTAATTCCACTACGCGTAGTTATAGCACTCACATTAGCTCGCGGATTGGGGACGGTGTTTGAAGGTAGAGAACCCGCAGAAGAAGAAGGTTGAGCCTCGGGCAAGAAACTAGCCAACAGATTCTTTAATTCGGTTGTTTGAGTGATGAAAGAGGATTGAAGGTTTTCACGAACCTCGGTTCTGATGTCATTACCTTGCTTCAAGATATCTCCTTTCAAATTGATTATTTGGCTCTGTAGATTCTTGATTTGCTCACCTTGAGTTCTCATGATTGTGTCAACATCGGGATTAATGGGTGGGTGTTGTTGGGTGGGTGGTTGATAAGGGTTAGAAGCACGAGGTGGGATTTGGTTGCTTCTATTGTAGTTGTTGGCGGGGTTTTGGTTTTGAGGAGAAAAACCGGGTGAAAGGTAATTGTTGGAACGGTAGCTCAGCAGATTTCTATCCCCTTGTTGTCTAGCTTGGTAATTTTCCGGTGAATAATTACCGTAAGCTGCATACACATTTTCCGGATTTCCTTGTGTCGAAGGACAATCGGTGTATGAGTGAGGACCGCCACATGTTTCACAAGGATTAGCGACTGCTTTAACTTGATGTTGTTGTTGGTTTGAAGCGAGAAGCGTAATACTTTTGCTCATTTCAGCCATCATGCGGGTGAGTTCGGTCATCTCAGGGTTTGCTGAGGTAGAGGAAACATTGACTCTCGTGTTGTTTCTAGAAGAAGCAGAAGAATCCCAGTTCTTATGATGAGTAGTCATGTTCTCTATTAACTCTCTACACTCCTCGGGTCTCCTTTTCATGAATGTGCCACCGGCGGCTGCATTAATTGTATCACGATCTCGAAAAGTCAATCCGTTGTAGAAAGTATCGATCAAGGTGACCGGAAGCATGTTGTGGTTTGGACAACGGTCGATCAAGACATTATATCTCTCCCATGCATCAAAAAGAGATTCATTGGGATCTTGCATGAAACCGCTGATCTGATTGCGAAGGCTTGTGACCATGGATGGTGGAAAGTAGCGCGAAAGAAAGCGTTGAGTCATATCATCCCAAGTGTGAATAGAATTCTTCGGGAGACGATCAAACCATTTCTCGGCATGATGCGATAAAGTATGTGGGAAGAGTTGGAGGCGGAGTACATCCATTGTGGCCCCAGGCAACTTCATGCTTTGGGTGATTGTAATGAACTTGTCGAGGTGTTTGTTGGCATCATCATCAGGCAATCCTCTAAATGGGTTTGTTTGTACTTGCTGAATCATGTGGTGCTTCAACGAAAACTCAGGAGCGTTGATTTGCATCGGCGCAATCGGTCCTCCTCGTCCAAACATTGTTGGTTGACAAAGTTCCTCCATGGTCCGAAGATCGGGCTGTGGAAGAGCATTGTTGTTGTTATTATTATTATTGAGGTGCGGTAGTTGATTATTGTTGTTAACACCTGCCATATCTAAATCTTCTTGAGGCTCGGGCTCTTGGTAGTTAGAAGATCTAGTACGCATACACCTGAAAATGCAAAAGAAAAAGAAACCAAACGCAAAGACAATATATATACACAATAAAAAGAAAATCTTTTTGGATTTTTGAAATTTTTAATTTTTATGGTTTTTTATCAATTTTTAATTTTTATGGTTTTTGAATTTTTTAGGCAAGAAAATTAACGTTCACAAGTAAACGGATCCCAAAAAGCAACGTGTCTAGCACAGAAAACTGTTGATCTTAACGAAAAGAGCCGGCAACGACGCCATTTGATAACTAGCTTTTACCTAGTAAGAAAATTAAGAGTTCGTTTAAGTGTGTCTAATCGAATTGATCTTAGCTCTCTATGTGTGACTAAGTTGATCTTTGGTGAAAAAGAATATTTTTGGGTGATTTTAAATTTAAATGCAAAGACTTAAAAGTAAAAGTTCTCTTAACGTAAATCTAAGTCTAATTAAAGCAAAGTGCAAGTATTTAAAAACGTGACTAAAATTAAAGGGCACTAAAGTAAATCGACGTAAACTTAAATCTATCTAAGGCAAACTTAAAGTGCGACTAAAACTAAGGCATATAATCAAAAAGTGCAATTAAATAAAAAGGCAAGTAAAATAAAGCTTGAAGATAAAAATCAAAGACAAAAGCTAATAAGAACCTGAATTCATCTCATTCGGTATAAACCTTCGTTTGGAACAATCACTCGTCCTAAATGTCACCTTTAGTTGAAATGATTCTTCTTCACTTGGAATATTACCAAAATCCTTGATCCGGAACAAATTTGTCTAAATATGTCACTTATCCAAAACAATCCTTCGTTCGGAACTTGCTGATTCGGAACTTGTAAATCTTGCCTTGATTCGGAAGTTTTGGTCACCCCCTGATTCGGAACTTTCCGGATGAAGCTCCTTTATTCGGAACTTTTGAAGTTCCGAATGAAGGCCCTTGGTTCGGAACTTTTGGAATTGGTTCGGAAGTTACTGATTCGGAAGGTTCCGAATGAAGAGTCTTGATTCGGAAGTTTTGACTTCCGAATGAACAAGTTTGGTTCGGAACTTTTGAAGTTCCGAATGAGCAACCTTGGTTCGGAAGTTTTGACTTCCGAATGAACAAGTTTGGTTCGGAACTTTTGAAGTTCCGAATGAGCAACCTTGGTTCGGAAGTTTTGGACTTCCGAATGAAGCCTTCTATCCTTTCCTTGGTTCGGAACTTTTTCTGGAAACACAGAAACAAAGCAAAACTCTTCCGAAGAACAAGGAAGATGAGTACCAGCAGATATAATAGCAATTTAACCAAAATCAAACACACGTATGAATAAAATCAACAACGATTCAATGAAATAACATCAACAAGCAATTAAAAACATGAAATTAAACAACTTTTACCACAACAATCAAAAACCACTTTAGATCAAAATAAAGGCATGAACATAACCATAACATAAACACATGAATCAAAGAATAAGAAAGGTAGATAAGAGATTGACAAGATAAAGTAAAGATTGACAATAATTAAATGAAAACTTACTTGAAATTAAATGAATTTAAGGTGCGAGACAAGGTAATTAAATTGACAATTAATGTAAATGACAAGTATTTAAATGGTGGAAGAACTAGTGTCACCCTAGCCAACAAGAGTAAAAAGATGACTAATCTAATCTATTTATAGGGGAGACTAAAGCTTGCTTAGGAAGCTTCCTTAATTGCATACTTAGTCCCTCCTTCTTTAATCTTCTTCTTAATTGCAAGATTAAGTCCCTCCTTCTTTTATCTTCATTAAATGTAGACTTAAAGGACTTTTAGCTTCGGGATTTCTTTTAACTCGTCTTTAATTTCTTCAATAAATTAGACTTGAATTCTTCGGCTTTTGATAAACTTCCGTCTTTTGACTTTTTCTTCGATAAATCTTCAGAATTGGTCGTGGACTTCCGTTCTTTTTGCACTGTTGACTTCTTGACTTCGTCTTTCATCCTTTTCTTCAATAAAAGTCCATAAATGCCCGTGAATGTCCGTGTTTTCTCCATTTTTCACCTTTTCATCCTAAATCACAACAAAAACACAAACCACGCATAATTCCGACATAAAAGACATAAAATACACGTTTTGGTCAGGTTATTATTGTAATTAAGTGGTAGAAAAGATGGGTGTTTACACACCTATCACCAACACTCAAAACCTAAACTCGACTTCAAAAACCGTTGTCACTAAAGAAAGTCCACATCAAGGATAACTTAACACGATTTGAGGGATAAATCCCCGAATCCGAAATTTGGCTAATAGGACTACTTAAAGCAACAATAAATCCTCCAAAGTCTATTTTGACCTTATTAATGGAGTTATCAACTTACATCATACACCTTGAGGCTCTTTAAGATGTAAAAGTGCTCCTTATTTATGATCCACACCCTAAGGCTCCTTGGACATAAACAAGGGAATTGTCATTCACCATCCCACCTTAAGTCTCATATTGATGAAGCAATTTTTATTAAACACGTCACCATGCCATACACCCTAAGGCTCTAATGACAAGGCTAGTGCTACATGACTCCCACCCGAAGGCTCATAGAGAACATGTTTTTATTTATTCTTCTTTATTATTATGATATATATAGTAAGCCAAATTTCCGCAATCCCATGATCAAAAAGTCCATGACGCTGACACCCTCAATGTGTTCTTACTTTAATTACAAGAGAAGAAAAAGAAGGAGTTACGAGTTAAGATATTAAGCCCAAACCGCCAAAAACTTCATTTATTAAGCAAATTAATACTCAAGCGTGAAACATAAATACGAGGAGATAGAATCAAACACAAAAATACTTATACAAGGAATAATTAACCTCAAAACTTATGACTCAACTTTATCATCTCTTATTCTCCATATTATAAAATTTAAAAGATGTAAGACTAATGGATACTTAGCCTATTAAATCAAAGTTTTGGGTTTTCAAGTCATCTAGGATCTTGCATCTTCTTGGACTTTTTCAAGTTTCGAATTTGCGTTTTAAAGTTCCTTTGATAAACGACTTTCTAGGATCAATTATAGGAACTTGCGAAAAATTCTTGTTCTTAAACCCGTATGAGTTAAGACTTTCGCGTTTTAAAGTCCCCTATATAAAAGTCTAGCAAAACTTGATTTAAACACGTTAAGGAAAGAGCTAAGGTAAAAACCGAGTCGAGTCAAAAACTATTTTTATTTTCACCAACGAAAAGCCTACATTTGTGTCAAAAACACTTATTTTCTTTATTATTAAACACAAAATACACTAAATTTTTTTTTTATGAAAAACGAGAAAAACGATTACGTTTGAACACAACAAAAGCAATTGCAAGTGATTATATCGATTGACTCCCCCATGCTAAAACCAAACATTGTCCTCAATGTTTCCTAGCTCAAGAGGAACACCCCATTGCTAAAACACAAAGAGTCTAATGCAAAAGTCCTAACATGGTAAGAGCACGCAAATCTATAAGCCGTTTATTAATTATGCTTCAAGATAAAACGTTAGTCGATAAAAATCAAAGGATAGTGAGTGACCCTTTTATAATTAAAGTATGGAAGCTCGAGTGGACCAGCCAAAACCGAACATGAGAGTCTTCAAAGATTAGGTTCATACCTAAGACTCACATCACAACAAAACACGAGCACGAGCTTGAAAAGATCAAGCCTTATTAGTGTTAAAAAATAGAAAGAAGATAGAATGTATGGGACTCCCCCACAAGGTATCTCGTTTTTGTTAACTGCGTCACGAGCTTGACTCGATCCCCGCATTCATTGGTCCTTAGGGAAAATGGTGAAAACCGACATAATGGAATAAAATCCATCATAAAGCACAATATCGGGGTCAAAGATCACATCCTCATTGTCGGATGACAAAGGAGAGGATGAAACTCCAACACAAATCTCCAAAAAGAGATGAAAGTCATGTGGCAAAGTAATGGAATGAAAATGTTATGCTCCCCGAGGCAAACTCCCACCAAGATGATCGAAAAATCTTTCAATTATTGCATCGGTGAAAGGTCGAGATTTCCCAAAATCAATGATTCCGGGGTCGAATACCTCGTCCTCGGAAGAGAAAGGAATAGACAACACGGTGTCTTCCCCCATGTTAATCCATAATCATATAAAGCACATGGTAATGGTGGGGTAAAGGTCTCAATCATAGTGGTATCATCTTGCATAACCTTGTTGACCTTGTCATTATTTGGAATGTGAACAAAGGGATCATGATACTCAAAATGAGTCGCATGAAAAACCCACACATTAAGATCAAAGTGGGTGGGAGGGAGATTTGGAGTAAAGAAAGTTTCTCCCTCCGGGTCGAGATCATCAACACCCGGTGGTATCGAATCATTAGAAGCAAGAAAAGTGTCAATTTCTTCCATAAGCGGACCACTATCCTCAACAGGGATAGGAGATGGAGAGAAAGACTTGGTAATATGTTTAAAATTCAAAGCTTCGATTTTAGAAATGAGAAGATAGACGTTGGATAATTTTTCACGAAGAATCACGTCTTCTACATCTAAATGAGTAAGTTCATCGGTGAACTTCTCAAGGATCGGAATAGTCAAATCAACCACATTTCCCGGTGGAAATTGGTCTAAAGGAGTAAGTTCAAAGGCGAACCTCTCAAAAACTGGATCACTATCATCCTCATTTCCCGGTGATAATAGGTGAAGAAGAGTAGGTTCATCGGGAAACCCCTCATAATCCGAGTCGTGAATGTCATATTTATAAGAAAGTTAATCGGAGAACTCCTCATTAGATAATTCACTAAAAGTCGTATCATACTCAAAATCTTCATTTCCATCACAAGATTCATCATTAGAATTGGAGAAAATCTCAAAGTGAATAGAAGAAGGAGAGTTATCACAATGTGGTAAATCACACGTTCCATTGTAAATACCATAAAACTCTCTTGGGTTTTAGACAAGGATCTCATCACTAGACTTTATTACTTCGTCCGATTCCATTTCTGGATTAGTGCTAAAATGCTCGTCCCCCATGCTTAGAGAATTTTCGGGTTCCACGGTGGAAGAATCAAGAATAGGAGTAGTGATGTCATGAGATGGAGTGAGATCAAATATATCCTCATCATCGTCATCGTCACAAACAAAAGAACGCTCGAGTTAACGAGTAGCAAGATATTTTGCTCCCTCCTGAGTTTGTAATCTTGCGAAAGTTATCTAATCTTAATATCACATTCTCTTTTAAACTCGTCATCAATTATTTCTCCTCGATATCTTCGAATTCCCAATTCATTAGTTATATCGTTAATATCTTTATCAATTCGTCTCTTTTCTTGCAACATATCCTCGATGCTTTTTCAACAATTTCAACACTTCCTTGATTCATTATCTTATGAAATAACGTTTTAGTTTGTTTAAAAACTTCACCATCGAGAGAATATGGTGGGGGTTGGTCAAAACCGGAAGGAATAGAATTATAGCAAGGATTGGGCTCATAAAAATTTTGATCCATCGGTTGACAACAAAAAATCTCGTGAGGACCCCCACAAAACTCACAACAAAGATGTTGTTGTGATAAACTCGGTGAATCTTGTGGATAACAATTATCATTATAGTTTTGATTGTAGTCCGGTTCTTGCTCGTAATTAAGCGAGAATCGATGCGAACAATTAATTCCAAAATGAGAATCGTTTCCACATAACTCACACGAAGGTGTCTCATATGTGGGGTGTGGAGGTGGGTATAAATCGAGAGGGTTATTTGAAAAATTCGGGTTTCCACATGTAGTAATATCATTACAAGAAGGACAAAATCCAACTCGTAAATCGTTACGTAAATCATTTCCACAACGCTCGCACGTACACCACCGACATGGTAAAATACCATATAATAGTTCTCCACACCCTACACAACGGACGAAGGAATTCATAGAAGAATTAAAAATTGGAGGGTGAGGAGAAAAGAATTAAACATGATAGAGGATTAAGAAGATTATTTTTGGTATTTTTCATAAATCAATCAAAGATTGACAAAAATACGGAGTGAAAGTATTTACTATGGAAGTAAACTACCCTCGGTCGACTTTAAAACGTAGGTGAAAACCTAAACGTCTCGAGGTTCAATAAGTAAACAACGACAAAAATAAGATTATTACTACTTGAGTTGGAAAACCAATAATCGGCCGTCCCTCTCAATATATGCACAAGCAAGCGGGGAAACGAGGTGGCACAAAGCACTTAAAAACCTTTTTCCTTAGACGGCCTTTTATAGCTCGTCGCCTTATACCCACCTTATAGTTTGTATAAATCGAGTTCAAACTTTTTATTAGTATTTATCTATTTTGCCTTTTATTTTTGTTTTGGATTCGAATACAATAGCTAGGTGATGAAATCCCAAATAAGGTTTGCGTTTTCACGTTTTTGGAGGTAGTGAATTTATTGTTCTACATAATATAATATATTAATAACATAAAACACGAAAAACGATATATATATACAATATATAGAAAAATAACAAAACTTTCCGAGGACGGAAAGGGTCTTAAATCAACGATCAACAAATCTCCACGAAAGAATTGTACACAACTTCCCCGGCAGCGGCGCCAAATTTTTTGATGTAATGGGAAAGTGTCGGTGTATTTTAATTTAATACGTTATAAAACAAATTTAGGAAATTGCCTTTAGGAAAAGGTAATAATCCAAAAATAAGCTAAAGACGAATCAATTAAACACGAGAGTGATCCCGGTTCGTTGTACACAAGTAAATTGTGAATTTGAGACTTTCGATTTGATTAGGACAATTGATTTGAATTTGGTTTCGGTTTTTATCTAATTTAATCCTACAAATTTTAAACCTAAAGTGCATGAATCGTATCCCGAATTAAAATCTACAAGACAATATTTAAACTATATAATTTTTTTTTACTTTTACTTTAAACTTTAAACTAATTTAATTAAACAAAAATATTTAAACAAAACTAAATTTTAAAAATTTACTTCTTACTTTTTTTTATTTAAACCAAAAACTTATTTAAACTCTAATTTTTTTTTATATTTGAAGCAAACTTTTAAACAAAATTGTTAAATAAAAATTATTAAAGGCAAAACTATTTAAAACTATTTTAATTTTTAAAGTAGTAAAATATTTATTTATTATTTTTTTAAACTTTAAATATTTATTTTAAACTAATAATTTTAAACTTAATAAAAAAACTTTTAATTATAAAAAAGCAAATTATATTTCTAATTATTTATGAACCAAAAATAAAAACTTAACTGATGAAAGGAAAATTGTTTGTTATTTAAAAATGGCAGGTCAAAGTTTCTACTATATAATAAATGCATAAGGAAGAAGTTAACAAAAACAAGTAGCTAACCAGCTGGTTGGGGCGTTGGGTTATGAACTGAGAGGTCTCGGGCTTGAATCCACAGGAGTGGAAATTTTTGGTAATATTATTTTTAAACACTAATTAATATAAAATTCGATTAAATCAATAAACTCAGTTAAATCAAAACCAAATAACATAGATTGATATACTAATCAAGAGCAAAATAGGACAACAACTAATAGAAATTTTACAGCATCAAAATCCAAATGCAGATCTAAACAAATACTAACAGCTAATTATCCTAACAGAATAATGAGACTAAAAACAATTCATTAAGCTTGCAGCAAATCAGTAAAGATTCAATCCATTAGAACAAGTAATGCCCAAAATATTAAAACACTAGCAGATTATCATTTAAAAAGAACAGGTAAATACTGATAATGAAATCTCTTATTCAACCAAATAAATCAGCAGACCATGTTTATCAGTTTAAATCAAAAACCTTAAGTACAAACAGTTTAAACTATCTAAGTTGCCAAAACAAGATCATCAAATTCAGACCTCCTTATTAAGTAGACTCCAAAATCAGTAACATAACAATTTGCAATCTAATTATCTAATCAAAATCAGCAGGCTATCATTATGCATACATCAAAATAATATAGTAGAGTCTACAAACCAACAGGCAGACATCACTTCCTAAACCACACTACACATATCCAAAATCATATCAACACATAAATCACAACTATATCAAACTTAAGCGATTCTAGGACAGTACAATGACTAATTGTTCACACTAAAACATAACAGATTCAAACAGTGAACAAATAGATCCATATCAGATTTAAGCAAATAAAGCAGATTCAATTAAACATAAGTCGAAAACAGATTAAACCACACAAATCGAAATCAAACAGATCTTCATCAATAACATAAGCAGATTCATAAATTAAGCATGTCCAATAAACAATTAACCAATAATAAACTAAGCAGATTAGACTAAAAACATTGAATAATCAAAGCGAGCTTAACCCTTAATGAGAACCGTTGACGAAGAAGGATTGGCGCTGAGCCACCTTATAAACTACTTGACACTAAAAACATCATGCATCACCATTAAACATTTTCGAACCATAAACACCTCGAATCCACCACTTTGGATCGAACCAGCATCTTTTTATTTATTTATTCACTGGGAATAAATAATATATCCACTTTCACTCTTTCCAATCAAATAAGCTATTGATGAAGCTTATA
Organism: Glebionis coronaria; assembly: GCA_025667525.1. Taxonomy (NCBI): domain Eukaryota; kingdom Viridiplantae; phylum Streptophyta; class Magnoliopsida; order Asterales; family Asteraceae; genus Glebionis; species Glebionis coronaria. The sequence continues at coordinate 540,460,044 of CM046880.1, forward strand.
TGACTGATTTTTCAGTTATAATATAAATTAGAATATTTAGAAAATGAAAATTAATACTATCAGTAAAATAAAAACGTGAGATTAAAAAGAGATGAGTAAATTAAAAATGACTTTTTTTAATTCAAAACCTCATTACATCATTTTAAAAAGAAAAATTACAGATCCTAAATACAATCTAACATTATAACATTAAAAGTAAAGAAATGGATTATTTTTAGAATGAAAATCAGGGGTTTATATAGGCTAACCAAGGGGTATGGGTTTTGAGGTAGATTGATTATTGACCCTTAGATCTTCTCTTCATCATCTCTCTCTTCAACTTCTTGATCAAACGGTTGTGATATACCCACCCTTCACACGGATCGCAAGGCTGGCAGAAAGTGTGCTTCTTGTGTTAGTTTGGAGGTGATGTGGCAAGCTATCATTGGTTCAATGATTGGTTGACAGTAATTCAACCAATCAGGGATGGGGAGTGACGTGACTCATAGCCACGTTTGATCTTTAGTAGCATCTTCTTCATCCCGAAATACTTGGCCTTTTATTTCAGCGCATGAGATTCAAACTCTTGTGAATTAAAACCCCCCTTTTTGCATCGAGGGTTCTTGACTAGAACTTTTTCCCCAAACTTATTTTCTTTCTCTCTTCACGTTTTCTTTTTATTTACTTTCTTTATCTCGTTTGTAACGTTTGACCAAGAAGTGAAAAGTATATATCCTCATTCACCGACTCATACTTTCTCTTGGGCCCAAAAATGTATAATACTTCCACGTCTCATTTGCTTATAAATGGGCTTTGGTATTAACTTCATTCGTTGCATTATTTACTTGTTGGGCTTTAAATATGAACTGGACCCAAAACTTAAACCATACTCCCATCCGTCCTATTATTATTTGATTTGAGCCTATTGGGCTTTTGACCCAAAAGTTAAATAATTCTTCCTCCATTAGCCTAATAATTAGGCCTATTAATGTGAATGTGGGACCCGCTTGTCCCTTTAGACTTGATAAAACTTAAATCCTCGAATAAAAACGATCCTTGCATTTTGGCTCTTGATATTTCTTCAAATCCCGTGTCGGTTTTGCCGGTTTTCGTGATCTTGGTACCTACACACACGAAACAATAAAACATGCATATACAATATTCATACAAATTATGCATTTTATGTTTTTTTAGTGATATAAATGTTATGAGTAATTTCACTCATTTCAATCCACATGAGCTTTAGAGTTGATAAGTTTGATAAAGCAGCAAATCAAGGATCTTGAGAGAGAGAAGAAGCCGAAAGAGAACTTTAAATGTTTGGCTTTCAACCACACTTCTTAAATGGTAATCAGTTCATCATGTCTAATACACATAAGAAGTGGCTAATCCATAAGCAAACGACTTTTGGTAAAGATTTCTCAAATCCGTTAATAGTTGGTAGTTTGCTAAAAACTACATGGTCATTAACTCACCATACTTAAATGCAAAGAGTTGGTTAGTCCAAGAGCAAACGTTTCTAGGTATAGACATCTTAATTCGTTAATGGTTGACACTTTACCAAAAACTTGTAGGGTGCTCAGTACATCTTATTCTAAGGAATAAAGTATTGACTATTCTAGAGCAAACGACAAACTGGTAAAGAATAATCAAAATCGTTGATGGCTGGTGATTTACCAAAAATCATGATGACAATACAGATTGGTTTATTGTTTACTGTCTTATGCATGTGAGGAGATAAAGATGTTGCTGCATAATTTAAAGAAGATCTTGAAAAGAGCTACTCTCTCTGATATCAATTGTAAAGATCAAGATGTTGCAAAAAAGATGTTGCAGAAATATTGAAACTGTTAAAGATTCAATTTCAGATATTCAAGGGAACAAAAGCTTTAAAGACAAGAATGAACTCCATATGTTTACAAATCTTAGAGTTTATCATACAAGAAGAAGAAAGTTCTACTTTGGTGTTTGAATGCATTCCTCTGCTATACAAGTTGGAAGATAACAGGTCCTACCTAGAAGACTATGTATGTTAAAGACTGAAGACATGAAGATCAGACCAGTCAAAAACAGAGAATCAAGAAGATAACAAGCGATTATTCTTGTTTAGGGGAGGATTGTTGGAAATTATTTGTATAAGTATTAAGTACCATTAGTTAGTGGCGGAGCCAAGAATTTATATCGCAGGGGGGGGGGGATTTTTTTTATAGATACAATACTACTTAAGAAAGCCTTATCAGAACATATTAGAACTATGTAATGAGCAACAAAATTAGACAAAACCCAAGCATTCTTGGGCAAGAACTGAATACCAGCCTTGATAAATAAACTAGAGCAAACCACTACTAATTTTAAGCGAAAGATAACAACCCTATAAACTAGTTCAAAAAGTTTATAAGTAATAAAAAACAATGTTAAAAGAACAGGTCAGCTAAATTATAAGTTATACATAAAGACTAACTTTGGGCTACAATTGACCGTTTCTTTGTGTATAGTGGTGGAACCAGAAAACGAACTTGTGGGAGGCAAAAAAAATCAACGATGGGATAATACATAAACAAAAACTTAAATTAAACATGTTAAAACTATATAATTAACAAAAAAAGTGCATTTTATGTTGAAGATAAATTGAAAGAAAACATAACTAATATTTAAAAGATTAGCTTAAGAAAACATATATAAGATGGTTTTTAAAATATCATTTTGTTTTATTTGATTAGCTACATAAATTTGAAACACACTTTCAATTAGTATAAAGTTACGCACCACATTTTTAAGACTAAAGTGAGCAATTATTTAAAAAAGATAATTGAAAATTACAAAGGGAAGCAAAGTATCAAAACTACAACATGTTTGGCAAAATTAGCTATAAGTTGTAAGCTGTTAGTTGTTAACTGTAAGCTGCATTAGCTATAAGCTGTATCGTTTTTCAATAAAAGTAGTAAATTATTTGTTAACTGTAAATTAAGATGCAAAATGACTTAGAAAGACATATTTAGATAAATTATAATATTTTATGAAGGGTAAATTAGTGATTTACAACTTTTAAAGAGTTGGTTATTTAAAAAGTTGTATGAATCGACTTTTTATTTAAAAGCAACTTGTTTAAAATAAAAAGCTAATAGCTCTAAAAAGGTTGTTGTGCCAAATAGAGCTAGTTATTTTACAAGAGATTATTTTTGAAACAAAAAGCTAATAGCTCTCAAAAAAACTTTGAAAAATCTCTTGCAAAACATATCCAATATACAATACCATTCATATGTCTCGGATACTTTGATAATATTACTAAGGAGTTGTTTTGTAGAAGATTACTAAGGAGTTGTTTGTTATAGAACTATCGGTATGAAACAATCACAATCATAGTGATTCAATTTGTTTGGTTGAGTTAGTGGGAATGCAAATATGGATTTCACAATCATAGATCCATACCTCACCAACATGGTGACTTTTTCCATTCATGTGAGGCCCATTTGTTAAAAATAAATTCTACCACAGATATTTGATCTTCTCTCTTTTCTGCTTTTTTTTTCTTTCATACTTTCACCATAATAATAAGAACTCTTTTTTAAATCAAGCTCTTGTTTTCTTACGAATCAAACTAAGTAATTCTTTTCATGTTTGCATCTTTATTTTTGATTTTTATGAAATGATGGTTACGATGAAATTAGTGATCTATTACTATCATTTTATACATGGTTCACAGAAGCAAAAGGATGTTGCTACCATTTTTCTTTCATCTTTTTCTTTTTTCTAGTGTTACAAATAACTAGGTAAAAGAAAATAGAAAGGATTAGGCTAACGATGTAATACCCATATACTATAATTTTCATCCAAACAAAGTAATGAGTAAAGTGAATAGTGATATCCATTGTCATTCTATCTTAAAAGCAATACCTATTGTGATTGATGATATCATACCAAACGCACCCTTATTTATTTTATAGTAATAACTCATCATTTATTCATCTTTTTCTCTATCATTTTCTTCTCTATGATTTTCACCTTTTTCATTATAAAACTTCATAAAAAAAATAAGTAACCTTTCACCATATCAATTATTTCTTCACTTTCATTCTATCATCTTTTAGGTTGGGGTCAATATCAATTTTTAAGCGAAGACATTACGATTAAAATCTTATAATTAACATTAAAATGATCATTTTTGAAGAATTCATGGGCAGTTGCCCCCATTATGTTCCAAATGGCTCCGCTTTGCCATTAGTTATGTATTAAGTACCGTTAATTTTAACAAGTAATGTTAGTGTTAGCGCGGTACATGCAAATAGCGTTAAGCTTATTGTTAGGTACTGCTAGTTTGATATCGACACATATATTTTAGGTAAAGATATGTTATACTTATAATAAAGAGTATTGATATCGTATCTTAATAGAATATTATACTATCCTTAAATAAAGAAGACACCACCCTTGTATAAAACGAAACACGGGAGTCAAAAAGTCAGTCGAACAGTTAAATATAGTTTGAGATCATCTTCTTGTTATTGAAAAGAAAAAAAGATGGAGAATAGGAGTTTAATGATATGGTTAGTATCATCTTTTTTTGTTTTGATGTTGGTTACCCCTTCAATCCCTCAGGATCAAGATTATCACAATTTCGCTGATCAACGTCAATTTCTCGGTACTTCATTTTTCTTCTTTTATATTTTCGCTGATAGTCGCAAGATGATGCAGTAAACTTAATGGTTTCTACTTTCAGGTATACCTAATGCAATGGACGTCATTTCGAACGCAGCCTTCTTCATTATCGGTGTGATAGGGCTCATACTTTGCTATTACAAAAACTTTTTTAAGTTGAGGTATGCTTTTGGATCCAAGTTCTATTGCATATCTTTTAGTAGTTCTCGAATTTTTAGCAGTGTAACTAATGGTAGTTTATATATATTTTTTTTCAAACAAGTCTGAAAGGCGAGCTTTGTGGTTGGACGTTCTTTTACCTGGGCGTGGCTGCTGTTGGTTTTGGATCCGCTTACTATCATCTAAAACCGAATGATGCTACTCTTGTTTGGGATCGCTTGCCTGTAAGTTTTATCATTAAAGTAATATTTATAACAGTCCTATTTACATTGTCATGTTTTCAGTCTTATTAATTTTGTTATGAATGAATCCAGATGACCATTGCGTTCACTTCCATTATTGCTATATTTATCATTGAAAGAATCGACGAGCGAAAGGGAACATACTCCATCTTTCCCTTGCTTTTGGTTGGCGTTATAAGCATTTTATACTGGAGGTAAGCATATTCTTTTACTTGATAAGATTAGGTTTAGTCCAACAACAACAACATACCCAATCCCGCCGATTAGGTAAAATGACTAGTGCATTTTCTTCCACATCCCATCTCCATCTTATGGGGCTCATCCGTATATATTAACATAAGGAAACAAAAGTAGGATAATCGAGTAAAGCCTGTCCAAGCCATCGTAGGTTTAAAAGATGAGTATGCACATGGTCAAATTGAAGTATGTCGAGCTTGGTAAACTATGGTTTGGACCAAACTTTCCAATAACTCAAGCCTTGTTCTAGCTTGTATAGGTTTGGTTTCTAACTTCCTATGAGCTCATATAGCTTTGTACAAGTTCTGGGCATCATTTGTGCATGCTCAGGCCTAGGCTAGTTCTTGTGGGCTTGTACTAAACAACCACAAGTGAATTCTTTAAGTCTAGCATAGTATAAATGATTAAAGTTTGGAGTAGTCTAAATCAATAGATTAAAAAAACATGGTTGCACTTAAAGAGTGTCGTATAGGCGTCATTTTTGGGCAGTGACTACTAGTTGACATGTTTATACGTGTGAACTGGAGTTGGAATAACATTCTTTACTGATAAATTAGGGGTGTTAGTTAAAAATAAGTTGGTTAGTAAAATAATGGGGTTATCTTGACGGACTAAATATACTGAGATAAGATAGTTGGCCGAATATATAAGGAACGACAAACTCTCTTAGTTATCACTTCTCAGAATTCCAACAATTTAAAAGGTTAACTCCTGTTGATAGGTGTGAGATAGGTTAATATAATACTTAGGAACTTAGATCTAAGACCAAATATAACCTGGGTAAAGTTTCCACAATCAAGTTGATTAAACTTTGGATAAAGTAAATAAACACCTCCAAAGATTAATCAGATTGGCGAAAAGACAGTTATTTTTGGGTAACCACGGTTTCCAACACATTGGCCGACTAATCCACGGGGTTTGAACCCACCGCCAGAAAAGACGAAGTTATTAGTGATAAAGCAAACAGCACCACACCAAGAACAATCAACAATTGACTCCTATTCTTAGTTAGAATGTGTTCATAACTGAAGATGACGTCTTCTAAAACAAGTTGGAGGCCTTACTATAGGCTGGAATATGTAACCAAAGCAAGCATTTAACCCTTGATTTGAGAAAGACCATAAACTTTGAAAAACTAAAAAACATTAGAAACTTCATTGTACTCTTACTTTCTTCCTCTCTGACATGTGCTATGCATTATGCATGCAACATCAGAATACTAGTTGTTCCTGGGTTTAAAAAATGCCAACATAGAAGCAAGCGCAAACACCATAGGCGGATCCTGAGCATGAGCCTATACGTCAACCGTTATAACAAACACATATAGCACATTTCCAATATAAGGATTATTTGCCAGGTCTTTCGAATGCCATCCCAATGCTCAGGGCAACAACAAACCATCCTTAACTATCATGGATTTAGGTGACCTGGTATAAAATCACGAATGAGGCCCCCTAAATCACGGAAAACTTAACTATCATGGAAAATGTGAACATCGATGCATATGCTTTTGTTTTGTTTTTAACTTTTTATGGCAGAGATAGTTGTTTTTTACTTTTGTATGTCCCATATCCAATCTAGGTATTTCATTCTTTTGAAAATTTGAAAAAAGATTGTAAAAATACAAAACACAATACTTTGACATATAGTAAAAATAGGAGGTCCCTCACAAATGGTATCTCTGTGCAGCTGCCCCACTTGCACAGGGTAATCACCGGCACTGTTCTAACCCTACCTTTTCTTAGGATTTTGCGAAGTTCGACATGTTCAACCCATTTGACCTGTTTACTTTTGTTTGTCTTTTCAACATATATGGCCAGATGAAATAGTTAATAACCCGAGTCAACCGGTTAGAAATAAAACATCATCCGTGCCAACTGGTTCATATGTAAACGAGTCAAAATTGCCACCTCAAAACCTGGCTTTCCCTCTGTTTTTACATATTGCACAGATGTCTTAGAATCTTTGTCATCACCGATTGCTTTATTTTTGTGATAGGTTTTTTGATGATCTCCGACCATATGCGGTGGTTCAGTTTGTGCCTTGCATTGCCATTCCTGTGATGGCCATCCTGCTACCTCCAATGTACACACACTCTACATATTGGCTCTGGGCTGCAGGTTTGATATCACACGTTTGGCTTTTGCATTTACTGGAAATTCTTGTACTTAATGGAATCTAAGCTTTAATCTTTAATTTGCAGGTTTTTATCTTTTAGCTAAGGTTGAAGAAGTGACAGATGATACAATTTATAATTGGACTCACCATATAGTCAGTGGACATACTCTAAAGCATCTCTGTGCTGCAATGGTTCCTGTATTCTTGACACTTATGCTTGCAAAGAGGGATATATTACCTGAGAGGTATGGTTTCTCTATGTTTTAATATCTTCATTCGAATTTGAGGTATATTTGTTCTTTCGGGTGCGTCTGTTTGTCTATATCTGTTCTTTCGGGTGCGTCTGTTTGTCTACAGTCCTGACGACTTTGTTATTAAGATCATGATATCGCTTGAAACAAATGGGACCTATGTACCCCAAATATATATTAATTTCGGTGTACACTGTAAATAATACAAACAAAATGTTAAATTATCTGTGTTTCTTATGTATTTGATCTGTATCTATTACAGGGTAAGTTTATTGCAGATATGGAAAACATCATGGACTAAATACAAAGAAAATGGTGTGATGACCGAAAATGAAACGATCACATACACTAGCGTTCCTTTCAAAGAGTCTCGTGAATGAGTTCGCCTTCATACCTACCTCACTTGTACATGCACAGCTCGTTAAACAGTCACCGGAATCAGTTGGAGTTTGTTCCGTGTTCTGAGTATCCATAGTTTAGGTACTCCGTATAAGACAACCAGAAACCCAACTTTTGTATATGACAGCTTCCATTTATCTCTCTTTGTGATATTTATAAAATTGTTTCTTGACTTATTTTGTTGTTTCGATTTAATTTAGATTTTATTAAAGATTGAAAGCAACTTTATACTACAAAAGTATACAGGATCGAATGGGGTCTGTACTGTGTTTCGAGGACCTTCCACTCGGGTTTTCGTTGACATGTATGCACAAGTAGGCCAATTATGCTAGAGCATAGGTGAGTTTATAAGGTACGATGATTTGAGCAAATCATTAACCAAGTTTATTTAGACAAATGACACTTTAAACAAGAAGAGAACATCCTTAGCAAGCACCATTTTATGCTTCCTTATCCTCATGTGACCACGGAGGCTCGCATGCGCCGACTTCAGACTATCCAAAAAGAGTAGTTGCCTATATATTAGTCGGCTCACAATATCGAGTTGAAAACCGTGATAAAAAAGAAAGAAAAAACTCATCTAACATAACTTGATCAAAGACGTCCTTAAATCATAGTAAAAAATATGTATTTGAAGATGTTATTCTAGAACATCCTCCATAAGCATTATTTTATGCTTCCTTGTGTATTAAGTACCGTGTAACTTAAGATGATAAAAGGCATTCTCATTCAAAAATCATTTGCTGAATCGGTGAAGATGTTATTTAAAGTAATATAAGTATGTTGGTAAATAAAAAGAGACACAAATAGGGTGGTGGCGCAGTTGGCTAGCGCGTGGGATCGAAGGCAATATGATGATCAAATGGTACTCTCTGGTTCCGGAGGACCATCACACTTACCACTATGGGGCCAAATCATAGTCAAAAGAAGAGTTTGATCCTGGCTCAGAAGGAACGCTAGCTATATGCTTAACACATGCAAGTCGAACGCTGTTTTCGAGGAGCTGGGCAGAAAGAAAAGAGGCTCCTAGCTTTTGTATAGACTTTTAGACTGTGGACATCAACCAAACTGAGCTCGAGGACAATCAACATGTACGAATTATATAAACGGGTGAAAAAAACTGAGCCCAACCAGAATCAAAGTGACCAGAATGTGTCTTGTCGAACCATGTATGCTTTATGCGGGGGTTAACATGAAGTACATCCTGTTTGCGTTACAAGAATCCGACGTTAATAAAAAAAAACATAAAATGCGCATCCGGGGAATCGAACCCCGGTCAGTACCGTGGGAGGGTACTATGATACCACTACACTAGATGCGCTTTTTGGTTCCATGTTAACACCTTTAACTGTATTGGAATGAACAACTTGTTTGTACACATTTGAAACCAGAAATTTTAAACGAACAAACACTCCAAACTCTTAATCGGTCGTATAATTAACAGCTAAGCATTTGGCCATCATGCTACCTCCAATGTACACACTCGCTCTGTGCTGCATGTTTGATATCATGCTTGGCTTTTTCCATTTGCTGAAAGTTCTCATACTTAGGAATTGTAATAATCTATAACTTTCAGGTTTTTATCTTCTAGCTAAGATTGAAGAAGTGGCAGATGATACAATTTACAATTGGACGCATCATATAGTCAGTGGACATACTCTAAAGCATCTCTGTGGCGCAATACTAATGCTTGCAAAGAGGGATATATACCTGGGAGGTATAGTTTCAGTATCTTTATTCGAATTTGAGGTATATCTGTTCTTTTCGGGTGCGTCAATTTGTCTACAGTCGGACAACTTTGTAATCTTTGCTTGATAACCTGTCTTCTATGTGTTTCTCATGTATTTGATCAGATTCAATTACGGGGTAAGCTTACTGCAAATATGGAAAACATCGTGGACTAAATACAAAGAAAATGGTGTGACGACCAAGAAAGAAACGATCACATACACTAGCGTTCCTTTTGAAGAGTCTCATGAATGAGTTCGCCTTCTTACCTACCTCACTTTTACATACACAGCTCGTTAAACAGTCACGGGGATCAACTGGAGTTTGTAGTGTGTTATGAGTATTCTGACTTAAGTTTGCGTAAATGCATAGAAGGTTCGGCCACACTACCCATAGTTTTAGGTATAAGGCAACAAGAAACCCAACTTTTGACAGCTTCCATTTATTTCTCTGTGTGATCTTTATAAAATTGTTTCTCGACTTAGGCTGACTTATTTTGTTATTTAGATTCAAATTTAGAGTTGATTAAGATTTAAACCAACTTTGTACTGACAGTAGTGTGTTTTGACTTTTGAGGACCTTCGAACTGGAGGATTTCGTAGAAATATATGCACAATTAGGCTAATTATGCTGGACCATTTCATTTTAGAGTTCACTTATAATCCATGTGTGAGTTTATAACTATAAGTCAACCAAACAAATAATAGTCTAAAAAAACCGTGGAACCAGAAGAATTAGGAAACCGTACCGGTACCAACATCCTCAATAAGCATTATTTTATGCTTCCTTGTCCATTAACCATGTAATTTTAAGATGATAAAAATCATTTGCTGAACCTGTGAACATGTTATTTAGAATAGTATAATAAAGATGTTAAAATGAAAGAAAGCAAATGGGGTGGTGGCGCAGTTGGTTAGCGCGTCGGTCTCATAGCTATTATCTAGAGTAATCCGGAGGTCGAGAGTTCGAGCCTCTCTCACCCCATGATGTTTTACAGATTTCCATTACATTATTCACAAATAGTACGAAATCATATTGTCATTGCTTGATGAGCAAAGGGGTGAAGAGGACAAATTCGACCCAAACGCCAACAAGGAAAGAGGGAGAACTTCGTCATCCAAAGCTAACAAACGCTACCCACCTAAGAACAATTGTGACACCATATACTAAAACTGCGAGAACTTTAATATAGTTATTTTTTTATTATACCAACATAAATACTCGATTTAGACAGATGTGTCTTGTCGAATCATGTATGTTTTTTCTCGTTAACATGAAGTCATGATCCTCCACATGTTTGTGTCTAAACTAGAAGTATAGAAAGACTTATAAACAAAAACAAGCAAGCAAATGGCGAAATGCGCATCCGGGGAATCGAACCCCCTGTGATGATAGACTGAGAGATAAGTACTCCATATATGATAAAGATGTGGTGCTCTGTATGTAGTACATATATGATACTCTGTACAAAGTATCTAGCTACACGCATTTTGTACTTGGGTAGAAATTTTGAGAAGATGTACTGCAAGAACTCTAAATTAAATACTACCTTCGTATTAAAATTATTTTACATCTTTCTTGTTTCTTATTTTGTTTGTCTCAAAATTATTATTCATTTCTAAAAATAAAGGTTAAGTTTATTTAAATTTACTATGTTACCCTTAATTTATATTGATATTTACAAAAGTAAAAGAAACACTAATTAATTATCAAATAGTAAAATTGTCTTTTTGTACTTTTGTAGAAACCAAAATCATAATTAATTTAAACTGTGTATTTTGTGCATGTGAACAATAATTTTAAGACGAATGTAGCATTTTTTAATACAATTGTTAGTACTTACTAATCATTATTATGCTGACTAATTAACAGTATAAATACATGCATGATGCATGAAACTAGAGATAAGAAGAGGGTATGTACGATATAGAGACATTACAAAATATTGATTTTCGGATTATGTTTTTCGGGTCGAATCCGGTTTTTTTTTTCAAATTTTTATTTCATCTATAGCTAACATAATCTAAGTGGAGACGTATAAAAACAATTACTATATTACTGTGTCAACAAATTTTAAATCATGTGAAAGACAAATTCTCAAAAATATATTAATCTACCCCACATATGAAAGCATAAAATTAAATAGAATATACATTCATTATCCGTAAGGAAACTACCCAATTTGTTCATAAAAATGATAAACTCTCAATAGGATAAGCACGGTATCGGTACCGTACTGATCCAATACTGAATTAATGATATCGATTTTTTCAGAGTACAAATTAATGAAACCGGTATTGTATCGAACGTGATTCGGATATCCGTACCGGTATTGATACTCGTACCGGTATCGATACCGGTACCGGGAAATAGGGATTTTCTCTTTTTTCGGGGATTTTTCAATTTGGTACCGGCCCCGTACCGCATTAATGGTACCGATTTTTTTTTCAACTCATTTTATAGTACCGATACCATACCTAACGGAATTCGGGGTACCGGGAATTGGTATGGTTCCGGTTCGGTTCAGGACTGGGGACGAAATGCTCATCCCTAAACTCGAACTAAACGTAACTTCATGAACAGACATATATTCTACATTTCTACATATGTCCTAAGATGTAGATTTTAGTTAATGGGTCTTTAGAGGAAAAATGGGCGGACCTAAAGGTAAGTCTTAAATATTAGTGTATCATACTCACTTATAAAGCATTTTGATATGTTATTTATAAAATATTTGAAATTTCAAGTTACAACATTTTAAGCTATTTGTATAAGTAAAAAAAACCTTACATGGTAAAAGTAGCAACTTAAAACATTTAATTATAACATATTTGTATTATAACATATTTGTATTAAATTCTATAATTAAAATACCCCCGCATTCTATTTTACAATTAAAATAAAACATAGTACAAGTAATAAAGTGCATACTAAAAGTAGAAAACTTAAAACATTAATTATACTATTAAAACAACACATTATATTAAATTCTATAATTAAAACACCCCTCACCCTTAATTTACAACTAAAACAACATATAGTACATGTATTAAAACATAATTAGATATTAATTAAAACATATAAATATAATTTAATACTCATATTGAAACAAATTAATACACACTTAAAAATAAAATTAGGTAGTACCAATTTAATTAATACACCTCATTACTTAAATATACAATTATATACACATTGTACACAAATTAAAAGCATATATCTACAAAAACGTACATATGTTGTCTACCTAAAATGTTGGTGTACATAATTTTGAAAACCAAACCGGACCTACGGGTTTAACTGGAACCAGAGTCACAATCGGTTCGACTAGCAAAAAAACCGTCAGAATGCGAATCAAATAGACTCCATCGAAAGTGATAAAAACAGCCCCATTATACATATATGTACTGTCTTTTTGAGTAATACTATATAGACCTACAATACATGCCTAAGTATATGCCAAATGCGTAAATCACTTGTACAATTGTGTTATGCATTTTTCTCTCTAAATATCAACCAATCCTTTTTTTAAATCAACCAATTAAATCATTAGATACATTTGTATGTATGATTAGTAGGCACATCAAATATTTTTTATTGTCTACAGCATATAAATCTTGTACAACACAAAAACTACATAAATTTATTTTAGTATTAATTGTGAAACAATACACATTAAATGACAACGTGAATACAAATTAATATGCAACATGTACATATGGTTATTGCTACTATAATATTTTATGTATAATTATTTAAATTATTCACAAACCTATGTTTAATATTAAATACGTTTGATTTTGAACCATTCAATTTTTTTATAAATTTGCATATTCGAAAACACATGTCTTCCATGTATGTATTCTAGTACAATTTTAGTAAAATAATTATTTAAGGTTATTATCCAAATAAATTGATTTTAAGGTTATTATAATATACGAAAACGTGTAAACATATAAACTACGAAGATTTTGTATATTTACATGTCATATAACATTATAACGAATGTTACAGAGATTTGCAAATACTTTTTATGATCAATCATCACACTTTCGTAATACCATTTCATATGAAGTGTTCTATTATTGGTTAAAGTTATTTTAACTTAAAACTATCATCATTATTTGTAAAGTTATTATTGAAAAATATGTATACTCATAAAATAATATAATTGCGGAATTTTAGTTTCAACGTACTCTCAGTCGCAACGCGCGAATACCCTGCTAGTAATATTATAATTGGGCTAGCTAAAAAACATAACTGACTATTTTACCTACATTAAATTCCCTTATTGCCTCATCATCTTTCTTTTTTTCTTCAACAAACCGCTTCTTCATCTTTTCTTTCTTTCTTTAATTAATGGTTAGTTAAACTTAGGTATGCACTCACGTTTTTACAGTATTTTAGAGGGTGTGCACTCGTAAACTTTTAGTGTCTTTTGTGGTAACTTTTGAAAAAAAATCATATTTTTCTTACTACCAAGAATTTATACAGGGTATGCACGTGCATACCCCGTCGTCTATCTAGATCCGCCCTTGTACACATCTCATTATTCATGCAAAATGGTCGACAACCTTATAAACCCTTTGTTTATTTTCTATTTTGTTTCTAAAATCTTGTCAGTTTTTGTAAGCCACTCGTCAGGTTTAAACACCAATATCACTGGAAAGACCCATGGTAAAGACGGGTTTTAGCCTGCTTTAGAAACATGGTATGGTGATTCAAGAGGCTCTGAAAGTGGTAGTGACATAGTATTCATTATGAAAAATTATGTTAATCATGTAGTTTATCACATTTTAACGATAGTATATAACAACGTACTTTGAACATCACCAGGATTTAATTTACTCTGCAAATGCTATGATTGATAACAAACTGAAACTACACTGCTATTTTCGAATAATTTTAGACTATATATTATTGTTACTGGTATAAATGTGAAAAAATACTGCTAGATTGCATGATAATTTAACTTTGAGTATATATGAATATACATAGGAGGAGCTTGTGGATTGGGTGATAATGTTAAGTATCCTTCATTCTCAATCTCATCAATGATATCAGATGGAAATGCTAATGTTTTTACGCATGGCAAAGGACGTGGTGATTGTTATCAGGCGAAAAAAATTATTATTCAAAGATTGGTTAAAAAAGTCATGTGGTATAAGGTTATTTACTTTATCTTCATTAAAGGTAGCGGGAATAACTCCAATCTTGAATTCATTAAAAAGAGTATGTGGTGATTCAAAGATTAGCACATATATGACCCTTTATATTGGTCAAATGGTCAAATGCATTGAAAGGAGTATGTGTCTCAATCTTTAATTTATTTAGAACCGTTGGAAACAATAAACAAGCATGACCACTGAAATTAATCAGTTACTTATAGTACAAAACTTGGGACAAAGTGAGGATTTGCGCTTATCATGTACGGATATCATATTAGATTACAAAAGTCAATTATATTTTAGGAATTGTATTCTGATAGCTTTCTAAGCCATATGCATTGTCTGGTATATTGAAGGGTTAATACATAGCTAGGTAACTAACGTTTCCAAAAATGTGCACCTAAAGTAACAACGTTTCATTTTGTTCATTCAAGTTACTCAAGTAAACGGGTTGTTCACATTTGTTACTAACGATTCATAAACTTTAGGGTTAAGTTACTTTGTTGACTGGTAATCGGCTAAACACCCTTTACCCTCGCCACGTTGGATTTCCATTACTGCCTTTCTTTTAAAAACCCCAAAATACAGCCCCTATCTTCTTCATCACACTTCAAATTACTTTTATCCAAAAAATTAGGGTTTTCTTCAAGAAACACAATGAACCACAACATCAACCAAAACATTAACATACTTTGTAGGTGTGGTGATCCAGCAAACTTGCAAACCTCATGGACCCAAAATAACCCAGCAAGAAGGTTTCTTGGTTGCCCTAATTATATGGATCCAACAAGGAATTGCAATTTCTTTAGATGGATTGATGCTCCATTGCCAAATTGTTGGTATCAAGATAGGATGTATCAAAATCATGTTCAGTTGGTTAATGCACAACAACAACTTGCTCTACTTCAGAATCAACAGTCCCGATCTAGATTCTACAATAGGGTTATGGTTGTTGTGATTGTTAGCATGATGATTGTTAGGTTCTTTTAGGTCTTTGTTGATCTTTTGTTGGTTAATGGTTGTTATGTTCCTGTTCTGGTTGTTGCTTAGGAATGTTGTAGTTGTTCCTGGTAATAAAATTGTAAGGAACCTTTGTTGAACTTTTGTTGGATATTGTAAGGGTTTGTAATGATAGCATTATGTTTATTATGAAGTAACCTTTCCTTTACTTGTGTTTTTAAGCTTAAAATTAATAAAAGTCATAATACAACAAAGGTTTTTGATACATAAACCATTAACATTAACATTAACATTAACATTAATAAAATTCATAATACAAATAAGATTGTTAACATTTCTTGTTAATACTGGTTACATTTACCAGGAATACATCAAGAGTTACATAATTGGTAGATATACAAAACGGCCTAACATTTGGCCAGTCAATACAACAAGTTTGTCATAGTTAACTACATGTCAAGATCACTAATGTGGATTGGCAGATATACAAAAGGGCCTAACAAATGGCAAGCTAAATTTCCACACATTCCTAAAAACTACTATACTTCTATGGCATCATCAGGATGTAAACCTGGTTAAGGTGAGAGTGGTTTGCTCATTCTTCTATGCTTAATTCTTTCTGACTGTCTTCTTACCACAATTGGATGTGAGTCATCTGAATGATCTTGATCACCATCATCCTGTTCCTCATCCATTGGATGTGTCTGAGTTATAGCAATCTTAGATTTAACTTCTTGTTGTGCAATGTCAAATTCAACTTCTTGTTTTGCATCAAGCTAAAGCATAGTATGTTAAGGCCCTTTTAAGTTGTTCAGCCGACTCATACTTCTCACCTAAAACTGGTCGCATTAACTTCCATTTTATATTAGGATCATGTGTTGCCCATTCATCACCTACCTTATCAGGTTGTATATCATTAACATCTTTTTCTGTATAAGTATCCTTAGGCAACCCATCATAAATTCTACTTAGAAAATTAGCATCAAACATGTTCTCTTTAGGCGCAATAGGGTCGGGAATCCTAGTCCTCACCTCATACACCTCATCTTCACCATCAGATAAATGGTCAACACTAGCAGTATCACTAACTTCATCCTCATTGTTATAGTCAAACACATTATAATCACAATCAAGCTCTAAATCACTGTCTTCACTAGAAGGATTTTCTTCTACCACTTGCTGTTTACTACAAGTAGCATCAATAAACTCAAAAACAGTGTGGGACACATAAATGTCTAGTACATTATTCTTCTCAGCCCCTAACTCTATAGCTTTAGATAAGTCTACATCATTTTTTAAATTTCTAAGACCTTTCTCTAAGTCCAAACCAGGCACAACATAGAAGAACTGTCTAATATCACTAGAACAACGATGACCTAGAAGACGTACAAACCTATTAAAATTAAGTTCCTCCATATCCACATTATGGATTTCTGATAAGATTTCAGAATCATAAGAAAATGGATCCCTTACAAATACTCCACCACGATGAAATCGAATGAAAAATTCAGAAGATACCGACAATGATGCCATCTGAAAATGTTAAACCAAGTGTTAATGCAAGAAAAACCAAAACTTTTACATAAACCCTAACTAATTACTTAAGTTGTAATTATTGTATAAATCCTAATTACTAAGTTGTAAAATAATCAAGTGTTAATGTAAGAAAAATCCAAACTTTTACATAAACCCTAATTAATTACTAAGTTTTAATTACTTTATAAATCCTAATTACTAAGTTGTAAAATAATCAAGGTTCCATATTGAGCTATTAATTTTAACTAAACCATAATTAATTGTATAAACCCTAATTGATCACAGTTGTAAAGTAATCAATGGGAAATAATAAGGATTGAAACATACCTTGTTTTGTAAATCGTTAATCCATACTCAGTTGTGATATTAGATGATCGATGATTGAATATTGTAACGATGGATTTTTAGGGTTCTATGTGTTTTTTTATATATGAAAATGATAACTGGATTGGGATCTCCCAATATCTACGTTTTATATAATGGTCAACGATGGTGGAAACATTTTGTAATAAAATAATCCACGTGGCCATTAACCAGTTACCGTAAGTAAATATAAATGGGATACCTTAATTAGCGGGTTACGTTTACTTGAGTAACTTGAATGAACAAAATGAAACGTTGTTACTTTAGGCGCACATTTTTGGAAACGTTAGTTACCTAGCTATGTATTAACCCTATATTAAACAAGGTAACATGTTGACATCCAAAATTTCAAAACATGAAAAAATATGCTTTTGGCGCCTATTAATATAGTATATTAACACATGAAATTTCACTTTCAATAGGTACCTGAAAAACACAAACACATATTAGTATTAGTTTGTTTCCATATACAAACATTATAATCTATTTGTGTAACCTACAAAATACAAACAAAATATTCTAATCCATTTGCAAACCTTCATAAAATTGGGGGTTTTTTACATATACAAAAATTGGTTAACTATAACGTGTTTTTTAATGCGCTTCATTCTAATATTGTACTTTTAATCAGGATCTTGAAGGAGTTATCCATATAATATTGGCACACAAAAACAACCAGGTGATATTTTTTATAAATTATGGATGTTTAAGTTATTTTTCGTTATAGTTGTTTTTCTTATTTTGTTAGGGTGAAATAATACATGTTTTCACTAATGCAACCAAAAAAGGAAACGTGAAGATAACCTCAAAAACTGGAAACGGAGTGATGTCATTAATGTTGATGTCCTTTCAGACTTTGAAATTCAACCTGGAAAAGTCCTAAAGAGGGTGGAAGATTTTTAGGCTATTGTTTCATTTAATTGTTAAGGTAATGTCTTAGCAGTATTTCCTTTAGTAGTATGTGGTGTTATTGTTACTTTTTAGGCGTTATTTAGTAATATAATACTAACAACATATAAATAATTATTTGTGTTCATCATTCATGATTTCATATCTAGATGTTTTTGTTATTCTTTAGTATGTAGTGCAATTAGTTCTAGTAAAAACATCATAATTTATTACCTTTTGGAGATAAAGCAAAGCCACTCACAAGTCATAATTCGGCCACGTCATATATATCAATACAATATGCTTAACAAAACAAGTGTCGGTATCTCAAATATTAAGGATACTTGGTCATTAAATCATTTTTAACAAAGACTCAATATGCGTGGTTTGGTTTCGAAAAATTGCACCATGAAGATCTTTGGATCAAATATCTTTTCATGATATAGAAAACAATATGGGTATTGCAATGTGTGTGGTTTGGTTAGAATGAAGATCTTTGGATCAAACATGGAAACCAAAAGATAAATAAATCTAATGACATGTTCTAAGGGATAAATCTTTAAAGAAAATTAGATTGTTTGACTGTATTCATTTATGTGTTCTTTATATGAACCACATAGGCACATACATGACATTAGGATTTATGGAATCGGGTTAGATGACCGAAGAGAGTCATCGTAGATCAATGGTGTTGAGGGACCGTAGAGTGTGATGTACTGGTAGACATCGAAGGTTTATGTGCTATTCTGTTTTTCTTTTGGTTCATGGTTTGTTTGGTGGGATACAAGATATGTAATCATGAGTTATGTGTTGGAATTTGATCATTGTTATACGTAATATAATCATGAGTTATGGCATAATGATAAGTTATGGTTTGAAATTGGTCACTATGATACATAAGATAATAATAAGTATGCTTCGGTTAGTGACCACTTTGGTATATAATTATGAATTGATAATCCAAGCAATTCATATTACTCACATGTTTAAACTGTTAACAAATGAGTTACTTTTGTCACATGTTGTTATCCAAAAGTGATGCATAACCCTTTCATAACTAATACTCGATGTCACTAAACTACCAGAAAACATGATCCGTGGTCACTACGGTTGCATCCCTCTTATGCGTCCAACTAATTATTAGGTTCACTCAATCCTTTATTTCACGTAGAAGTTATAAGTACATGTACGCCCGTAGGCACATATTATTGACAATTAACTAAAGAATCAAAACAATAATAAAGACAAAGAGAGGTGATCTTAGTCAAACTTTTGTATCAACATCAACACTTCAATCTTTAATTTATTTAGAATTGTTGGATCCCTACAATAAATAAGCATGACTATTGAAATTAATCAATTACTTATAGTACGAAACTTGAGACAAAATGAGGATTTGTGCTTATCATGTACGGATATCACATTGGATTACCAAAGTCTATTACATTTTAGGAATTGTATTATTTCTAAGCCACATGCATTGTCTGGTATATTAAAAAGGTATCATGTTAACATTCAAAATTTCAAAACATGAAAAAATATGCTTTTGGCGCCTATTAATATAGTATATAAACACATGAAATTTCACTTTCACTACGTACCTGCAAAACACAAACACGGATTAGTATTATTTTGTTTCTATATAAAAACATTATAATCTATTTTTGTAACCTACAAAATACAGACAAAATATTCTAATCCATTGCAAACCTTAATAAAATTGAGTTTTTTTACATATACAAAAATTGGTTATCTGTCACGTGTTTTTTAATGTGCTTCATTCTAATATTGTACTCTTAATCAGGATCTTGAAGGAGTTATTCATGCAATATTGGCACACAACAACAACAACCAAGTGATATTTTTTATAAATTATGCATGTTTTCACTTATGAACCAAAAAAGAAAACGTGAAGATAACCTCAAAAACTGGAAACGGAGTGATGTCATTAATGTTGATGATCTTTCAGACTTTGAAGTCCAACCCACAAAAGTCCTAAAGAGGGCGGAAGATTTTTAGGCTATTGTTTCATTTAATTGTTAAGGTAATGTCTTAGCATTATTTCCTTTAGTAGTATGTGGTGTTATTGTTACTTTTTAGGCGTTATTTAGTAATGTATTAATAAAAAAACATATAAATAATGATTTGCGTTCATCATTTGTGATTTCATATCTAGATGTTTTTGTTATTCTTAATAAAAGCATGTAGTGCAATTAGTTCTGGTAAAAACATCATACTTTATTACCTTTTGGAGATAAAGCAAAACCACTCACAATTCAAAACTCGGCCTCGTCAGATATATCAGTACAACCTGCTTAACAAAACAAGTGTCTTTCGTATGTTTTTATAACTAACACTCAATGTCACTAAACTACCAGATTCTATTAAATCTTAATCATTTTTAGGTACTTTTTTCTTTTAGTACTTTCGTATGTTTAATACTTTCATTATATAAGAATGTTTGCACACTCTTAGATGTATGTGTGCTTTTTAATGTTTTTATATTTAATTATAGAAATTGTGTTATACTTTTCTTCTATTTTATTGAATCATTACCCGTGTTATGCACAAGTATTATACTATATCTTTTTGGAGTGGATACTAATATGATGTTTCTTTTCTTGCTTAATGCCAAACACTAATAAAATAAATTACTATTTTAACCTTGTTAATATTAAAATAAAACTTAAATTGCTATTCTTTTCTACCTATATTATAAAAAGAACCTCCCTTATTACTATAAACTCCTAAAATTGGCAAAACAATTCGACACTTTTATTGGTTTTCCATTACTACCTTCTTTTACCCTTTCATACACACAAGTTTCCTTCTTTCTTCTCACTTGCTTTCTGACCTTCTGACTCTATCTTCTCTCTAGCTCCAACAAAATCTTCATGTTTGTTCTTTGAAATTTGAATTGTTGTTGATAGTTTTTGTTAAATCTTTCAACAATCCTTTTTAATTTTTTTAGTTAAAGTTTAATGTGTTGATATGGTTTTTAAGTTAAATTAGGCACATGGAGCTGCTCATGATGTGTTATGAACAGTTGCCGATCTTCTAAAGCAACACATGTTGTTTAAATACATGCAAAGAATTACCGAAAGCAAATTATAGGATCCAGTATGAGCAAAAAAGAGAAGAAAAACAAACAAAATAACATAACCCAAAAGAAAAACTAAAGGTAAAATTTTACTGTTGTTATACCCATTTTAGTTTGTATTTATTGCTAATTTTTAGTACAGTAGTTTATTTGTGCTGCAAATCTTGTTTCATATGACCGTTCCTCTTTTGCAATTTTATCTATGAGTTTTTCAATGAAAATGTGTTGGTTGATTCAAGAAGGTGATAGTAAATGTTAATCCCTTTTCTCTAACGTGATGTATATTCATTATTTTAATATTTTCGTGTCTGTGCTTATTTTGGTTGCAGTTAGCCACAACTTATCTGTTTTTTCTAAACTTTTTAATACTCCTAAAAAGTTACCAAGCTCTCACAAAGTCCAATTTCTGCTACATGAGAAACATTGTCTTCTGTAGACCAACATTTAACTAGGAACTTCCATTATTTGTTCTTTAGAAAGATAGTTTCGTATAATTGTATGACTCCGTTTCTAAACCAATAACATTGAAAACAAGAACAACATGATCTCATTTAACAAATGTGAAAATAAGTTATGCACAACTAAATCTCATGCTAAAAAACAACGTAGATATGCAATATGCAATAGAACCATAACTTTAATGCAATGGACGGTTGACGGATATATATATATTCTCTTAGTGTTTTTTTCCACTGATGTTAAAATCTATAGCATTACTTTTATGCAATTTATTGGATTATAATTGTCGCTAATAAATCTCTCAAAAAAATATTGCATGAGAAACCCTTAAAGAAAACTAATACAATATTGAAAAAGATAAAAAAGTTGGTCATGATACCGTGAAAGTTCAACACTCAGTAAAAAAGGTCCCATCCGAAGTGTCTTGTTCAATGACAAGAGTAAAAAAAGGTCCCATCCCAGGTGTCAATTGATTAGATATTTTGAAAAAGAAAAATGAGAAAAAACCCTACTTTATATAAGAAGTAGATACACACGTGAAACAAAAAATTCATGAAAACCCTCAAGTGAAATTTGTAATTATTTATATGAAATTAACCTATGAAAACATACCAATAAATCACATAGTGTCGTTTTTAATGCTGATCGTATGCTTAAAAGCGACTTATTCGATTTTATTCGTATGATCTCTTTTTCATGGTTTAAGTATAGAGGTCATAAAGATTTATGTTGGAATTCTTGGTTAAACAATCCTTTGTAATCTTTTGTATCTTTTTCTAGCTTTTTGCTAGAGTGTTTTTAATTCAATCATCGTTCAAAAAAATAAAATAAAATAAAAAGTTTCATAGTAGATTAAACCATACTACTATGATGTGACATTAGAAAAATACAAAACACAACAAGATAAATTATCTGCTTATACATTTATTTTGAAAGAATATGCTTTCTATTTTAGTAACTAGAAAGTCAAAATGGTGAATATAATTCAAAATCAAGTCATAGTCATCAACATTTAATTCTCACGTGTTTTCGTTAGCTAAAACTTTCGCCTTTTGACTTTCCAACTTTACCTCTTATGGAGAATATGTTGGTCACAAAGTCTAACGAGAAGGGTCAAGTGAACAACGCTGGAGGTAAGTCAGCGGGCGTGATAGGGAGGATTATGATGACTTTTAATGTGATGAAAATTCATAGACAAAAGAGAAAAGACAACATTACATGGATTATCCTTATGGTTTGATCAAAATTGCAACTTTCGTCCCCCGATTTTTAATGTTGCATGGCTAGCCCCTAACTTCGAAAATAATAACACTCTTGGTCCCTTATCTTAACTGGTGTTAAGTAAACTCCGTTGACATTTGCAAATTAAGTCCTTTCGTTACCATTCGTTGCATCATCCATCATTTTCGAAAAGAAATTACTCCATCCGTCCCATATTAAGTGTCCAAAATCAAAAAACACAAATTTTTAGGTATATTAGATTCTTTCAATTAATGGTTAGAAAAATGACAATCACACCCCTATTTAATGCAAAAAGTTAAAAAAAATTAACATAAATATGAGCCATACATCTAAAGGGTAAAAGTGTAAATTTATTTTTAAAGATTCTTTCATTTATTATAATAGACAATCAATATCGGACAAACAAAAATATCAAAGTGACACTTAATATGAGACAAAGGGAGTAATTTTTAATATTTTTTAAAAGGGTTAAAAAAATAAAATTTATTTTTTATAAACATATATATTTTATATATTTTCAAAATTTTTTAACTTATTAAATTTTAGAAGAAATTTAATGTAAAAAAAATTGTTTTTTTAAAAAAACTACGTTTCGAAGACATAAACAAATTTATTTTATTTTCGAAAAAAAAAGTTTTAACTTTTTTCAAAATATAATTAAAAACGATAACTTTATTTTAACCATTTTTTTTAGTTTTTTAAAAAAATAGAATAATTTGTTTTATTTCTTGGAAGCTTAGTTTTTTTGAAAAATTATTATTATTTTTTAAATTAAACTTATTCTAACATTTTAAAAGTTTCATAAAATAAAAAAATTATTTTCTTTCGAATAAAAGTGAACTTTTTCTTCCGAAATAGATTTAATTTTTTTCAGAAAAATTTAAATATAAATTAAAAAAGACAAAAGATTTTGAAAATATAAAATTAAATTAATTTTTTTCGGGATATCGAATATATATATATATATATATATATATATATATATATATATATATATATATATATATATATATATATATATTTTTCTTATATTAATAGTTGGATTTATTTTAGTATGCATTTGTTTTTAATATGTCAATATTTAACATAAAATGATAGTTAACAATAAATATTATTCTCTTTGTCCTAAAATATTGTCATCACACAAAATTACACAGCTTAAGAAAAGTATATTTATTACAGTTTTCTATCTCTTACTTTTTAGCGTAATGACAGTTTTACTTCTAATTAATCAGTTAACTCTTCTTTAAAGTTTGTAATAACAATTTTAATGAAGGATAATATAGTAAATTTATCAAAGTTTTATATCTATTTTTAGTATTGGACAATAATTTTGAGACAACCAAAAATAGAAAGATGGACAATAATTTTAGGACGGAAGGTGTAATCACAACACAAATATAAACTAAAAAAATGGTAAGCGGTAATTAGAAATCATACCCGTCCATCGGACGGGTTTTGCAGCTAGTATATATATATATATATATATATATATATATATATATATATATATATATATATATATATATATATATATATATATATATATATATATATATATATATATATATATTATTTTCAAATTCTTAGCTTTTTTTTTTAAAAATAACTTAAATTTTTTTTTGGAAGAAAAATTAATTTCTTTCGAAAGAAAAAAATCTACTTTTATTCGAAATAATTTTTTTTTTGATTTTATAGGAATTTTCAAATGTTAGAAAAAGTTTAATTTAAAACTTTTTTTTTCAAAAAAACTAAGTTTCGATGACATGAAACAAATTATTTTGTTTTTGAAAAAAGTTAAAAAAAGTTTATTGTTTTTTATTTTATTTCGAACAAAATTCATATTGTTTTTTCGAAAATAAAATAATTTGTTTCACGTCTTCGAAACTTAATGTTTTTGAAAAAAAATATTTTTTTAAATTAAAATTCTTCTAACATTTAAAACTTTCAATTAAAAAGTAAAAAAATAACCGAGAATATAAAAAATATATATTTTCTAGAAGAATTGTATAAAGCTTTTACTTTCAATTTTTCTATGTTTTTTAGCAATTTTTTTAAAAGTTTTTTTTTAAAATTAAATATTAAATTTTTAACATCCTTTTAAAAATATTTAAAGTTAAAAAGCTTAATTTCTTTTTGACACGGGGGGATGATACAACGAATGGTAACACAAAGGATTTAATGTGTAAATGAAAACGCAGTTTACTTAACACCAGTTAAGATAAATGACCAAGAGTGTTATTTTTCCGAAGTTAAGGATCAGTCATGCAATTTTAAAAATAAAAAGACGAAAGTTATAACTTTGAACAAATCATAGAGATCATCCATATAATTTTGTCAAGAGAAAAAGTTAAAAGGTATTACACTTAGAATTTAATTTATAGAAAACAATAATAATAAAACAAGAATCTAAAATAAGCAATGACATGCTATTAAAAAAACTTAAATAAAAAATAAACACCATTCTGAAACCGAATCCTAAAGTTACATGCCAAACGATCCTTAAATAAAAGAAGACACCCTTCTAAAACCAAACACACCGGGAGTCAAAAAGCACAGCCTTTTATAAAGTCAGTCAAACAGTTAAATAAATATAGTTAGATCATTCATCTTGTTGTTCTGTATTGAAAATCAAAGAATAAAAATGGAGAATAGGAGTTTAATGATATTGTTAGTATCAATCGTATGCTTCTTTGTTTTGATGTTTGTTACTCCTTCAATCCCTCAGGATCAAGATTATCATAATTTCGCTGATCAACGCTACTTTCTCGGTACTTTTTTTTATTATATGATCATCTTATGTTGTTGATATGTTGTTGGTAATGTCAAACCTAGTTTAGTTTTCAGGGTTTTCGCCTTTTCGGTTAGATAGGAAAACATTTAGTTTATTTTGCCCCTAAAAGAGGATAAGTTTGCATTATCTAAAGTCAATAAGGTTAGCAGAAGAAGACTAAGGTTGCGTTTAGTTGGTGAAGAACGAGTAGTGAAGTTTTCACTAAAAAGTTGGAAACTTGTTTAGTCGCTAAATTCTAGTTTCTTTTTTTCTAAAAATGTGAATGTTTCAGGTATCGAATTCTAACTGTTAAGTTGAAAAGAGCCATCTAAGCACTTTTTTCTGAATTTTCTGCATTTTTTAGAGATAAAAACCACTTTCTTTCTCTTAGAAATTTTTCTGCAACTAAACGCACCCTAAGCAATCCCAAACTCCGGCCGACTCAATATGTATGTTTGTTTCCATATTTTACACTTGCATTGTTATCTACTACATAAGTCTAGTTACAATGTTTAGTCTAGCTTTTTATCAACTTTTTAACTTTCTTTCTTATTTTGAAGTTAAAAAATTAGAATGTAGGATTGGTTCCGTTGAAGATCACTTTCTCATGTGTGAACAAATTTCGTTTCTCATTTTGGTTCATATTTGTTTTATCTGGATTCTGGAACTCTGTATGTGATATTAAACCAGTTCTGGTTAGGAAATAGGAGCCTATGTGTTTTGCTTCTGGTACGATTGGAAAACTGTCCAGTTTATGAGGATTTACCAAACAAGGCTTATTTCCATACATAATTACTTAATTGTATTTGACTAGTTCATCTGAATTCTTACTATGTTATGGTCCTTTACCTTTAGAAGGGGTTTGGACTTGGAGATCCTAATCACCGCCTTTCTTTTGGACAAATGAGCCAATTTTTTTTGGGTAAAAGGGATTAACACCCTGGTAAAATATATTACACTCCAATGAGCCAATTATTTACTGTAAAATTGATAATAGTCACCATAAGCTGCTGATTGATAAAATTTGGATATTTAACATTTGAGTGATAACATGGTTACATGATGCATTCTTTTCATTTGTATACCGTTTATCAGTTCACTTTTTATTTTCACATCTGCAGTAAACTTAATGGTTTTTACTTTCAGGTATACCTAATGCTCTGAACGTCATTTCGAATGTACCCTTCTTCATTATCGGTGTGATAGGGCTCATACTTTGCTATTACAAAAACTTTTTTAAGTTGAGGTATGCTTTTGGATCCAAGTTCTATTGCATATCTTTTAGTAGTTCTCGAATTTTTAGCAGTCTAACTGATGATAGTTTATATATATATATATATTTTTCAAACAAGTCTGAAAGGCGAGCTTTGTGGTTGGACGTTCTTTTACTTGGGTGTGGCTGCTGTTGGTTTTGGATCCTCTTACTATCATCTAAAACCGAATGATGCTACTCTTGTTTGGGATCGCTTGCCTGTAAGTTTCATCATTAATAATATTTATAACAGTCCTATTTACGTTGTCATGTTCTCCGTCTTATTAATTTGGTTATAAATAAATCCAGATGACCATTGCGTTCACTTCCATTATTGCTATATTTATCATTGAAAGAATCGACGAGCGAAAGGGAACATACTCCATCTTTCCGTTGCTTTTGGTTGGCGTAATAAGCATTTTATACTGGAGGTAAGCATATTCTTTTACTTGATAAGATTAGGTTTAGTCCAACAACAAAAACATACCCAATCCCGCCTAGGCGGGGTATAAGATTAGGTTTAGTGACTAGTTCATTTTCTTCCACTTCCCGTCTCCATTTTAAGGGGCTCATTTCTACATATTTCACATAAGGAAATCAAAGTAGGATAAGCGAGTAAAGCCTGTCCAAGCCATCGTAGGTTTAAAAGATGAGTATGCACATGGTCAAATTGTAGTATGTCGAGCTTGGTAAACTGTGGTTTGGACCAAACTTTCCAATAGCTCAAGCCTTGTTCTAGCTTGTATAGATTGGTTTCTAACTTCCTATGAGCTCATATATGTTTGTACAAGCTATGGGCATCATTTGTGCATGCTCAGGCCTTAGGCTAGTTCTTGTGAGCTTGTACTAAACAACCACAAGTGAATCCTCTTTAAAAAATACACGATTTAAGTTTCGCATAGTATAAATGCTTAAAGTTTGAGTAGTCTAAATCAATAGATTAAAAAAACATGGTTGCACTTAAAGAGTGTTGTATAGGCGTCATTTTTGGGCAGTGACTACTAGTTGACATGTTTATACGTGTGAATTGTAGTTGGAATAACTTTCTTTACTGATAAAGGTTGTTAGTTAATAATAAGTTGTTTAGTAAAATAAGGGTCCTTATGGTTTGCTGGGTATAACAATTTTGGTCCCAACGTCTAAAAAGTAACGGATCTAGTCCAAAACCCGGTGACCCGTAACACTTTTGGTCCCAACGTTAATAGGTTTGGTTCTTTATGGTTTGCGAGGTACAACGGTTTTGGTCCCACATTGGGACCAAAAGTGTTACGGGTCACCGGGTTCTGGACTAAATCCGTTACTTTTTAAACTTTGGGACCAAAACCGTTGTACCCGACAAACCATACGGACCAAAAATGTAGTTAACTCTATAACAATATAAGATAGTTGGCCGAATATATAAGGAACGAAAAACTGTCTTAGTTATCACTTCTCACGATTCCAACAATTTAGAAGGTTAAGTCCTGTTGATACGTGTGAGACAGGTTATTATAATATTAAGGAACTTAGATTTAAGACCAATAAATATAACCTGGGTAAAGTTTCCACAACCAAGCTTAACAACCTGATTAAACCTTGGATAAAGCAAGGTAGTTAAAAGTGAAAGCGACATACCTGTTTCCAAAGCGAAAAGCGAGAAGCGAGAAAAGCGAGCGCTTTAGTAAGCATTTTATTCTATGTGCATATAATAGTGTAGCATGAAAACAATTATTAAATAAAAGCATAATTATCTTAAAATCTTCATTTTTAATATAAAAAGACCACAAAATAGAAGTTCATTCAAATAATTTAAAAGTTTAGGGCCGGCTGTACATCTTGTTTATCTAAAAATTTGAAAACTGTTTTACAAAAGCGGGCGCTTTGAGGTCGCTTTTTGATCGCTTTTCAGTCGCTTTCCTCGCTTCAGTAAAACGCCTCGCTTCAACAGATATAAAGCGCTTTGGGTCGCTTCAGTCGCTTTTCTCGCTTTAGCGAGCGCTTTTCTCGCTTTTGACAACCTTGGGATAAAGTAAATAAACACCTCCAAAGATTAATCAGATTGGCGAAAAGATGAAGTTGACTAATCCACGGGGTTTGAACCCACCGCCAGAAAAGACGAAGTTATTAGTGAATAGTGATAAAGCAAACAGCACCACACCAAGAACAATCAACAATCGACTCCTATTCTTAGTTAAAATGTGTTCAAAACTGAAGATGATGTCTTCTAGAACAAGTTGGAGGCCTTTCTATAGGCTGGATTACTGGAATATGTAACCAAAGCAAGCATTTAATCCTTGGTTTGGGAAGGACCATAAACTTCGAAAAACTGAGAAACATTAGAAACTCGTTGTACTCTTACTTTCTTCCTCTCTGACATGTGCTATGCATTATGCATGCAACATTAGAATATAGGCAGATCCTGAGCATGAGCCTATACGTCAATAATTATAATAAACACATATAGCACATTTCCAATATAAGGATTATTGTCAGGTCTTTCGAATGCCATTCCAATGCTCAGGACAACAACAAACCATCCTTTTTTTAATTCATAAATGATTGTGATTGTGGAGTTGAGTCGGGGAATGGGGCTTGAAGACGGTGATTCTACCTCCGGGCTGTCTCATTGATTTAGGTGACCGGTGACCCCGGTGTAAAACTACGAATGGAGGCCACCTAAATCATGAAAACTTAAGTATAATGGAAAACATATAACATCGTTGCGTATGCTTTTGTTTTGTTTTTAACTTTTTATGGCAGATATAGTTGTTTTTTTACTTTTGTATGTCCCATATCCAATCTAGGCATTTCATTCTTTTGAAAATAAAAAAAAAAGACGGCAAAAATTCAAAACACAATGCTTTGACATATATAATAGTTAAATACTAATGGACATGGACTAAATAGGAGGTCCCTCACAAATGGTGTCTCTGTGCAGCTGCCCCACTTGCACAGGGTAATCACCACCACTGTTCTACCCTACCTTTTCTTAGGATTTGGGGAAGTTCAACATGTTCAACCCATTTGACCTGTTTTCTTTTAGTTGTTTTTTCAACATATATGGTCAGATGAATAGTTAATAACCCGAGTCAACCTGTTAGAAATAAAACATCATCCGTGCCAACTGGTTCATACGTAAACGAGTCGAAATTGCCACCTGAAAACCTGGCTTTCCCTCTGTTTTTACATATTGCACAGATGTCTTAAATTTTTTGTCATCACCGATTGCTTTATTTTTCTGATAGGTTTTTTGATGATCTCCGACCGTATGCGGTGGTTCAGTTTGTGCCTTGCATTGCCATTCCTGTGATGGCCATCATGCTACCTCCAATGTACACACACTCTACGTATTGGCTCTGGGCTGCAGGTTTGATGTCATGCTTGGCTTTTTCCATTTGCTGAAAATTCTCGTACTTAATGGACTTGTAAGCTTTAATCTGTAACTTGCAGGTTTTTATCTTCTAGCTAAGGTTGAAGAAGCGGCAGATGATACAATTTACAATTGGACGAATCATATAGTCAGTGGACATACTCTAAAGCATCTCTGTGCCGCAATGGTTCCTGTATTCTTGACACTTATGCTTGCAAAGAGGGATATATTACCTGAGAGGTATGGTTTCTCTATGTTTTAATATCTTCATTCGAATTTGAGGTATATCTGTTCTTTTCGGGTGCGTCTATTTGTCTATAGTCCCAACGACTTTGTTATTAAGATCATGATATCTGTTGAAACAAATGGGACCCATACCCCCAATATATATTAATTTCGGTCACTGTAAATAGTACAAACAAAATGTTAAATTATCTGTGTTTCTTATGTATTTGATCTGATTCTATTACAGGGTAAGTTTACTGCAGATATGGAAAATATCGTGGACTAAATACAAAGAAAATGGTGTGACGACCGAGAATGAAACGATCACGTACACTAGCGTTCCTGTTGAAGAGTCTCGTGAATGAGTTCGCCTTCTTACCTACCTCACTTGTACATACACAGCTCGTTAAACAGTCACTGGGATCAATTGGAGTTTGTACCGTGTTCTGAGTATACTGACTTAAGTTTGCGTAAATGCATAGAAGGTTCAGCCACACTACCCATAGTTTTAGGTATAAGTATAAGGCAACAAGAAACCCAACTTTTGTATTTGACAGCTTCCATTTATCTCTCTTTTGGGATCTTTATAAAATTGTTTCTCGACTTATTTTGTTGTTCCCATTTTTCTTTTGAACGCCGAGTTAGTAGTTAGTGATTCGACCCCACAGTGACATCCAATTTATGTCAAAGTATTGTGTCCAAGTGAGACATCTCTAAAAATACCTCCTCAGCTCAGTTGGTTATTTTGTTGTTTCCATTCAATTTAGATTTTATTAAGATTCAAACCAACTTTATTCAACAGTATACAAGATCAAATGGGGTCTGTTCTGTCTTTTGAGGACCTTCGGACTCGAGGATTTTCGTTGAAATGTATGCACAATTAGGCTAATTATGCTATCCTTGGTAAGCACCATTTTATGCTTTGTATCCCCTTGAGGTCACTGAAGTTCACATGCCGACTCTCTGGGCTATCTACAATGATAGTTGCTCTGAAATTAGTCGGGTTGCGTTGTCGAGTCCGAAACCAGATAGCCAAAAAAAATATATATTAATCATGTAACTTAACATGATAAAAGGCATCCTCAAGACCTCAACTATCGTTTGCTCAATGTTTTGTGGTTAAGGATAGTAGAACTGTGACATGTTTGATAGAATGTTGCCCAAGGAAGTCTGGTTATTTGGCAGTTTTTGAACATGTTCTTTACACCAGTATAAGTATCTTGTTAAAAAGAATGGAACACAAATGGGGTGGTGGCGCAGTTGGCTAGCGCGTAGGTCTCATAGCTAATATCGAGTAATCCTGAGGTCGAGAGTTCGAGCCTCTCTCACCCCATCCTTTTTTTCTTTTTCTATAGACTTTTAGATTGTGGACATCAACCAAACTGAACCTAACAAACGCTAAGCTACCACTCGAGGACAGTCAACATGAGCGAATTATATAAACGTGTGAAAAACTGTGCCCAACCAGAATCGTGACATAAAAGCGCATAACCTTGATATAGTTGTTTATTTATCTTAATTGCTTAAATACCTGATTTATACTCATGTGTCTCGTCGAATCACGACTTATAAGTTAAAGAAACAGAGGATCAAATGTGATACTCCTTGTTCAGAAACAAGCGAGCAAATGGCAACTTACGCTAAATATAAACAGCGAAAAAGTTAAAAATGAAAAACAATAAATGCGCATCCGGGGAATCGAACCCCGGTCAGTACCGTGGGAGGGTACTATGATACCACTACACTAGATGCGCTTTTTGGTTAAATATCAAAACCTTTATTATTTGTTTAAACACACTAGTCTAACGAACACTTAAAACTCTTATCATTCCATCAAAACTGCGTATGCTACCGAGCTTTTTAGATGATCCTTAATTAGTTCCTTACCGATGCCAGGACCCTTTTTAGTGGCGTTAGGCAATAACAAAAAAAAAGTTTTTTTACGCGCGTTAAATTAAAAAAGTTTCATATAAAATTGAATTATATAACTCACGTTTGTTTAATATTATACAAAACTAATAAAAATATAATATTTCTGTGCGACGGCATATGTTTCACACCCATCACCCTATGAACCATGCAACAGTACGTGTTAGTCTCCCAAATTCCGTTTTGTTCTAACAATCAATAATAGTAATGCTTAATCTAAAACGCATCTGCGCTCCATAATAAACTTTATTTAAAGAATTAAAGGGAGGTTTAATATCAAATATTGTTCCTTCCTAATTAAATAGTAGTAGTAAATATCAAAATTTATTAATAGAGTAGTTACTACTTACTAGTCATAATTATGCTGACTAATTAACAGTATAAATAGATGATGCATGAAACTAGAGATATACACATCTCATTATTCATGCAAAATGGCCGATTATAACCTTGTAAAGCTTTTGTTTATTTTCTCTTTAGTCCTATCGGTTTTTGTAAGCCATTCATCGTGTTTAAACACCAATCTCACAGGAAAGGCCCATGGTAAAGGCGGGTTTTTGCCTGCTTTAGGAACCTGGTATGGTGACCCAAAAGGCTCCGGAAGTGGTAGTGACATACTAATATTCATTATGAAAACTTATGTTAATTATCATGTAGTTTTTCACATTTTAACCATAATCTATAACAACGTACTTTGAACATCACCACGATTTACTCTGCAAATGCTATGAGCCTATGATTGATAACAAACTGAAACTACACTATTTTCCATATTATTGTTATTGGTATAAATGTGAAAAAATACTGCTAGATTATATTGCATGATAATTTAACTTTGAGTCGTATATTATACATAGGAGGAGCTTGTGGATGGGGTGATGATGTTAAGTATCCTCCATTCTCATCAATGATATCAGCTGGAAATGCTAAAATTTTTTGGCATGGCAAAGGATGTGGTGATTGTTATCAGGTGTAAAATTTATTATATAAACATTGGTTATAAAAGAGTCATGTGTTATAAGGTTATTAATATTGTTGTGTGTCTTCTTTTTCAGATTAAATGTACTAGACGGGGATATTGCTCTGGACATCCGATAACAGTGACAGTTACAGACGAGTGCCCGGGTAAATGTAACGATGTTCCATACCATTTTGATCTAAGCGGATTTGCTTTTGGTGCAATGGCGAGTCCAGGAAAAGCGGATGATCTCCGTAATCTTGGTCAAGTTGATATTCAATATCGAAGGTACATACATTAATTAACGCATTATCACGTAAAATTTGATAAGTAACATAAATAACAACTTTGCAGACTTTTTTTTTTGCAAACTTTTTTTTTTTGGCAAACTTGAGGTGGTCAATACTTTTCTAATCATTCAAAAGTGGTGTGTTTTTTACTAGCTAGGGGAAGATGATGGTTTAACATTTGACAAATAAAATAGCGAAAGTTAATTTTGTGACAAATTTGAAATCTTTTCTATCAAAATTGCTCAAATCTGTACAAGTTCTGTTTTACATTTCTTGCTTATTTTTCCTGTATTCAAGACTTTAATTTGAATCCTAAAAGTGCCTTACTGAGTTATAAACTTGTATGATCAGGGTGCAATGCAACTATGGTAAAACAACAATAGCATTCAAGATCGATGAAAAAGTAAACCCGAACTGGTTTGCTACTTCAATAGAATTTGTAGACGGAGCTGGTGAGCTTAGCTACGTGGAGATTGCACAGGCTCATTCAACAAAGTTTGTTCCAATGCGAAATACATGGGGTGCAGTTTGGACAGCAAACATCAGCCCATCATTTTATGCTCCATTCTCATTTAGGCTCACGTCTTCAAAACATAAAGCAGTCACCGCTTACAATGTGGTTCCTTATCAGTTTGCTCCCGGAAAAACTTACTACTCAAATGTAAACTTCTGGTAGCTAGCTACTTATGGTTATTTTATCAGTTATTTCAGAATAACACTGAGCTAGTTTTGTGGTAATAAAGAAACAATGGAATGTAATTTATCAAGTACCCTTGCACAACAAGTGTTCCATTTTCCAAATTTGCAAAGACATACGAAAAAATGTCAAAACCTAATTAAACTGATTATTATGAATTTCGAAAATGGGCCTCAGGGTGAACGGTTTCGAAAAATGTTTGAGAAAATAGAACAAAGAACACAGGTTTTCTATATTAAAAGAACGGGCTGATAACCCATTGATATATCCCGTGCAGGTTGTTAAAAAAAAAAGACTACACAGCCGAGAGCCAAGACATATAGACATATAGTTATCCTTTAAGTAAGAAGTAAGAACCAAAAATAACATTGTTGGTTATGTCAATTTGATTTATCAGTCATGAGTAAGAAGTAAGAACCAAAAGTACAGGACAATATTTGATGACTGCAAAGGCAAAAAACGTAGCAAACTGCAAAACCACAAAAATAGATTACCTTTCGATGACACTAACATAACTACATAAGTAACAACGTAAGACATTAGAACTATACAGTATGTATCATATTTGCAGAATTACCTTTTGATGATGCAAACTTTTAATTTAAGGCCAAAGTGTATTTTACTATCCCAAATTTTGTTATGCAGGTTTTATACCACCTCAAACTATCAATGGTACAGCTTAGTACCCCATACATATAACCTCGATTGTTTCAGTACCTTGACTCACTTGGTTTGAATTTGTAACATACTTGCATGATCATCTTCTCCTTAATATCTCTAGTCTAGATTCCTCGTCGATTCTTCCCCTCGTTCTTAATAAATTGTGAGATGAGATCCCCATAGACCCCCTTTTTAGTAAAGATCAAATGAACCCATCTATACCCTCCATCTCATTTTTAATTAAAATTCTAATTTTTTACACTCTTCGTTTTTGCTCCAAAACACACACACACACATTGATATAGGTTTAGATCTTTAGTTTAAGATTCTTGCACCGCTAGCTAAACAACTGGGTTACGACCAAAAAAACTCTTTGTGATCTTTATGAAATCGTTTCTTGACTTATTTTGCCGTTTAGATAAACTTTATTAACAAGTAAGTTGACAAGTTGCAATTGTTGAAGGGTAAGTTTGGTAAGTTTTTCCTTTTATATTTTTGGTTTGCATATTGTTTGTCTCAGTTTGACAGGTTGCTAAAGGAATAAGGGCTAAATGTGTCAAGTTGAAGAAACTTGAGTCAACCCTAGTCTTGGACTATTTATTCATCGCTTTCTGTTGCGTACTCATTCATTCATTCATTCTGTTTAGCTTTTCATTTCACATAGTTCTCTCCGCCATTGTTGAATACTTGATCAACACTTGATCTCTGGTTTTGATTCTTGTACGTGTATATTGATCTTGGGTTGTAAGATCATTGATACACTTGTTTCTTTCTTTCTTTCTGCTTTGTATGTATGATCAAAAAGCTAGGTATCACATTTGAAGTGATAGCCTAACGCAGTTTAATAAAAATAAAAGGGAGGTTGGCTGAATAAATCATTTCTTGAGTTTTGTTTTATAAATCGAATATGGTATCAGAGCTATTGGTTCTTGATATCTGATTTTAAAACTGTTTTTACTAAAGATCTTGATTAATCTTGTGGTTAATCTTGTGTTGATTGTGGTTAATTACAAGTTTCTGGTCGATTAAAATTTTTAGGGTTTTAAAATTTGGGGGTTTTCTGATTCTTGGTGTTCTGTGGTGTTTAATTGGGTTCTTTATTGGTTATTTGAGCTTAATTTCAACTCTGGTAAGGTTAATTGAAGAAACCCTAAATTTCAGAAATTAGGGTTTCGTTCAATTTTTGGGGGTTTGTTGTTTTTAGTTGGTTATTTGTTATAACTAACACTTTCGGGGTGGTATTCGGCTGTGCTTGTTGATTTGTGGTGAGATCTTCTTGATCTCATTGGATCTTGGCTATTCTTTGCTGATAGCTGCGCGTTTTGTAACACCCCTCTTGCTCTCTCTTTAGTTTTTTGATTTCTTGTTTAGAGGGTGATTTAGGTGTCGAAGGGATTAGGTAGTCTTGGTGGATTGATTCAGTTTTCTTTTGTGCTGTTTGGTAGTTGTGTGTAGAGGAGGTACAAGGTGTTTTGTGTTTTTTGTTCTCTTGTGTGATTTCTTTGAGGTGTTATCATGTCTGATCCCAAGAAAGGTGATCAGGATGATAATCCTGTTAGTGATACTGAAACAGAAAATGAAACTGTCATTCACACTAATGACCCATTATACTTACACCCTACTGATACTAATGGACAACCCATTGTGAGTGCTAAACTTACTGGACCAGAAAACTATAAAGTTTGGGCTGCTGCATTTAAACTTGCTTTACATACTAAGAACAAACTGGGTTTTATTGATGGTACTTGTGAGAAAAATAATAATGATGTTGTGTTATCTGATCAATGGGATAGATGTAATGCTGTGGTTTTATCTTGGATTCTTGGATGTATCTCTTTTGAGTTATATCAAGGACAAATTTTTTCAAAAAATGCTAAAGATGTGTGGGATGAGTTTAAAGAAACCTATGATAAAATTGATGGATCTGTTACCTATAATTTGCATTATAAAATTTGCTCTCTCACTCAATCTGGGTCTTCTAAGTCTAAGTATTATCATAATTACAACAATTTATGGAGGCAGTTTGACTCCCTTGTCAATCTTCCTTCTTGTAATTGTGATGGTGCCCCTCAAATAAAGAGTCATAATGCTCTCATAAGGCTTATGCAGTTTCTTATGGGTCTTGATGACACTTTCAGTGTTGTTAGGAGTCAATTGCTAACTGCTGACCCTTTGCCAGATGTTAAATCTGCTTTTGCTACTCTTTCTAGGGTTGAGTCCCATAAAAACAATTTGGTTCATGCTGTTAGTGATAAAAGTACTGCAACTGCTTTTGTTGCTAAACCTAATAACTGGACTGGTAATAGAAATAACCAAAACAGTCAAAATGGTCAAAATAGAGGTCCTAATAGGAACAACAATAAGTTTGTTTGTACTCATTGTAATATGAATGGCCATAATGTTGATAGATGTTTTGAGCTTCATGGATATCCTCCAGGTTTCAAGAAAATAAATACTGGAGGGTCTAATGGTTCTAATAATGTCACTAGTTCTCATGGTGATAGTGTTGATCAGGGATCTGGGAAATCTCTTCCCTTTACTGCTGATCAAATTAATAGACTCATGGCTTTGATCAACTCAAAGCCTGATATTGGTGATGTGCAGTCTTGTGCTGCAGGTATAAGATTTGGTTCTAATCATGTTATAAGTTTGTTACTTGTAGATTTTTTAATTATAATACCAATATAAGTACTTATAGTACTTATATTGGCTGGATCTTTGATTCTGGAGCATCACAACATATGACTTTTTATACTGAACATTTGTTTGATATTATTGATGTGTCAAATTTAAATATATTTGTTTCACATCCTAATGGTACTATTGAACATGTTAAGCATGTAGGAAATTTTAAACTTTCAGATAAAATTACATTAAAAATGTGTTGGTTGTTCCAGGTTATAAGGTCAGTCTTATATCTGTACACAAACTGGCTAAAAATAATAACTTGTTGTGTCCTTTACTGAGTCTAGATGTTTTGTTCAGGATTCTCTTCAAAAGTTCCTCTTGGGGACTGGTAGTGAAAATAATGGGCTTTACTTGTTTGATTCAAGTAGGAAGTTTACTAATAGTGCTATCACTAAGTGTAATTTGTCTAAGTGTGTGTGGCATAACAGACTTGGTCATCCCTCAGACCAAGTCTTAGCTATTCTTATGGATAAAATACATCTTGAGTCTACTAGTAATGTTCAGCTTTGTGATGTGTGTCACATGGCTAAGCAAACTAGAGATCCTTTTCCTATAAGTGACCATAAGACCAAAGCTTTGGGTGATATTGTTCATCTGGATGTTTGGGGTCCTTATAGAGTAAACAGTAAAGATGGATTTAGATTCTTTCTTACTATTGTTGATGACTATACCAGGGCTGTGTGGTTATACATGCTTAAAGGCAAATATGAGGTTTTTTATAAACTTGTTGAATTTCATAATCTAATCAAAAATCAATTTGATATTTCTATCAAAGTTTTTAGAAGTGATAATGGAACAGAGTTTATTAATCATAAATTTGAAGATTTTATTAAGGATAATGGGATTATTCATCAAACTACTTGTGTGTATACTCCACAGCAGAATGGTATAGCTGAACGTAAGCATAGACACTTGCTTAATGTTGCTAGAGCCCTTATGTTTCAGGGGGGATTAC
Source organism: Glebionis coronaria (assembly GCA_025667525.1). NCBI lineage: Eukaryota > Viridiplantae > Streptophyta > Magnoliopsida > Asterales > Asteraceae > Glebionis > Glebionis coronaria. Next base: position 540,499,305 of record CM046880.1, read on the forward strand.
CTTTGAACATGTGGCCTGAATCTATTCTTACTGCTGTTTATCTGATTAACAGGATTCCTAGCTCAGTTCTCTCTGGAAAAAGTCCTTATGAAATGATTTATAAAGTTGAACCTAACATCTCTCATTTAAAAAGTTTTGGGTGTCTTTGTTTTAGTATTGTGCTTAATAATGTGGATAAGTTTGCTGCTAGGTCTGAAAAGTGTGTGTTCATTGGGTATTCTTTTACTAAAAAGGGTTATAAACTGTTTGATCTTGAGTCAAAAAATGTGTTTTTCTCAAGAGATGTCAAGTTTTATGAAACAGTCTTTCCATTCAAAAATGATGTTTGTAAGAGTGATTTGATCTTTGAAGATCAGGGTATAAAAAGTCTAAATATCTTTGACTTAGTAGTAAACAAATCTGATGATCCCTATGATGATATGAGAGATGAAAGTTTAAGAGATAGAGGTAGCATTTCAAAAGAGTCTGTCTTAGCTGATAAAGTATCTACTGATACTCCTAACATTGTTACCAGTCATTCTCAGGGGTCAGAGTCTATGACTAATAAAGATCATAGTCTTGGAAACCAGAATGACTTAGGCAGTAATGCGGCTAATGATATAGATCATAATGTTGCCCTTAATGATGAAAATTATGAGTCTGAGGGTGAGGATTTTATAGAATTTAATCAACTTTTTTAGAATAGTCCAGAGAAGACTGAGCTAAGAAGGTCTAGTAGACCACATAAGCTTCCTACTAAACTAAGTGATTATGTGCTTGATAAAAGAGTTAAATATGATATTAATACTGTGGTGAACTACAACAACTTGTCTGTGCATAATTTTGTATTCACTAATAATTTGAATAGAATACATGAACCTAAATCCTATAATGAGGCTGCCAAAGACCCTAGGTGGGTTGAGGCTATGAATGAGGAAATAGAGGCACTTAATAGAAATAATACATGGGTTATAGTTGATCTACCTCAAGGTAGAAAACCTGTAGCATGTAAATGGTTATGGAAAGTGAAATATAAATCTAGTGGTGATGTTGAGAGGTTTAAAGCCAGAGTTGTGGCAAAAGGATTTAGTCAAAAAGAGGGTATAGACTATGAAGAAACTTTTTCGCTAGTTGTGAAAATTGTAACTGTTAGGTGTCTTCTTTCTGTTGTTGTGCACAATAATTGGCCTGTTTATCAATTAGATGTGAATAATGCCTTTCTATATGGAGATTTAGATGAAGAAATTTATATGAATCTTCCTGAAGGATATGGCTCTAACTCAAAAAAGGTGTTCAAGCTAACCAAGTCTTTATATGGGTTAAAACAGGCACCTAGGAAATGGAATGAAAAGTTAACAAGTGTGTTAACTGAAAATGGTTTTTTGCAAAGTAAAAGTGATGTTTCTTTGTTTACTAAGACTGAGAATGAATCTTTTGTTGCCCTGCTTGTTTATGTTGATGATATTATCATAACAGGGAACAATGAATGTATTATCAATGACTTTAAAGAATATTTGAGTTCTAAATTTAAAATTAAAGACCTTGGGAAACTCAAATATTTCTTGGGTATTGAAGTACTTGATACTAATTCAGGATTATGTCTTAATCAAAGAAAATACTGTCTTGAATTACTATCTGAGTATGGAATGTTGGCTTGAAAGCGAGCTAAAGCTCCTATACCAGATCCATCTAAGAAAAAGAAAAATCTTGTTGAAGATGAGGTTGATAATATGCTTGATAATAAAACTTGTTATCAAAATATTGTTGGCAAATTAATATACTTGACTTTAACCAGGCATGATATTGCTTATGCTGTTCACTGTTTAAGTCAATTTATGCATGCTCCTTATAAATATCATTTGAAACTTGCTTTTCATGTGCTTAGATACCTTAAAGGGTCTCCTGGAACTGGTATATCTTTTGAAAAACATAACAATCTGAATCTTAATGCTTTTGTAGATTCAGATTGGGCTAAGTGTAAGATTACTAGAAAATCTGTTACTGGATATACTGTATATCTGGGTGATAATCTTGTGTCCTAGAAAAGTAAGAAACAGTCTGTTATAGCTAAATCTTCAGCTGAAGCTGAATATAGAGCTATGAACAGTGTTACTTGTGAAATCATGTGGATACTTAAGATTATGAAAGATCTTAAGGTGAATGTGGTCTTACCTGTGCCTATTAGTTGTGATAGTAGTTCTGCAATTCAAATTGCAGCCAATCCAGTATTTCATGAGAGAACTAAACATTTTGAAATTGACTTATATTTCTTAAGAGAAAAGGTATCTGCAGGTTTGATCAAAACCATTAAGATCAAATCTGAAGATAATGTGGCAGACTTGTTTACCAAAGGGTTGTCTATCAAAGATCAAAATTCTTTTTGTGATATGTTGAAGCTTGTTGATCTCTACCACAAGTCAACTTAAGGGGGGGGGGGGGGGTATTAACAAGTAAGTTGACAAGTTGCAATTGTTGAAGGGTAAGTTTGGTAAGTTTTTCCTTTTATATTTTTGGTTTGCATATAGTTTGTCTCTGTTTGATAGGTTGCTAAAGGAATAAGGGCTAAATGTGTCAAGTTGAAGAAACTTGAGTCAACCCTAGTCTTGGACTATTTATTCATCGCTTTCTGTTGCGTACTCATTCATTCATTCATTCTGTTTAGCTTTTCATTTCACATAGTTCTCTCCGCCATTGTTGAATACTTGATCTCTGGTTTTGATTCTTGTACGTGTATATTGATCTTGGGTTGTAAGATCATTGATACACTTGTTTCTTTCTTTCTTTCTGCTTTGTATGTATGATCAAAAAGCTAGGTATCACATTTGAAGTGATAGCCTAACGCAGTTTAATAAAAATAAAGGGGAGGTTGGCTGAATAAATCATTTCTTGAGTTTTGTTTTATAAATCGAATAAACTTTAGTGTTTATTAAGATTCAAACCAACTATATTCAAAAGTATAGAGGATAAAATGGGTCTGTATTGTGTTTCGAGAACCTTCGGACTCGAGGATTTTTGTTGAAATGTATGCACAATTAGGCCAGATATGCTAGACCATTTCATTTTAGAGTTATCATCTATATGTGAGTTTACAAGTCAAGTTTATTTAGACAAATGACAGTCTAGGGCCCTAAAAAACCCAAGGAACCATGAGAAGTAAGGAACCGTACCGGTACCATGTAGGAAACGAGCGGTAGAATCGTAGATTGGAACCATGGCCGGGTTCTTGGTTCCTTAACTTCCAAATTTAACTTAAGCAATTTGAAACAAACATGTCTTTGAAAATGTTATTTACACTTGTTTAAGTATATTGGTTAAATAAATGATAACAAATGGGGTGGTGGCGCAGTTGGCTAGCGCGTCAGTCTCATAGCAATAAGAGTAATCTGAAGGTCGAGAGTTCGAGCGTCTCTCACCCCATCAAGTAAATCATAAATAGTTATTCTCAGACTTGAGATACCAAGAAACTGTCGTGGATCTAGTGCATTTCTATGAAATAATCTAACGCTATACGTAACTGGTGGCCATTAGGGTTATTTTCAGAAGTGTTGCAAAATTCATAAGTTTTGCTTGTAGTTAATATGTAATTTGTTTCCTCCAAATTCATTTTGGAGTTTAATATAACTGGGCCTCTCGTGTGATTCGTAAGATGTTTGTGCGGCTGCACCCAAAGTCGTTTTGGTAATCTTGCTGAATCTAATGAACGAGAAAAAGAATGGTTAATGAAAGGAATGAATAGGATCCATATCCTCACTAACGTTGTATTAGAAACGAAAGAATAATAATAATGATGAATCATTAAAAGGTTTTATCCAGGAGACCTTACTCGAGTCGACTAGAGGCATCGGTGTGTAACTAGACGCTAACCGATATGATCACGCTATTTTAAATATGTCCAAGTGGGAGCTGTAAGTTTATGGACGTAAATTTAATAGTCGTGTGTTAGGATCGAACTCGAGATTACGAGATTGCACACAATATGTAAAGAGTTAATTTGTTAATAAACGTATTTATATATTTATTAATTAAATCGAGCTTTAAATATTTAACCGTCGTTAAGTTTAAGAGTTAAGAGTTAAGTACTAACGGTTAAACGTGGATATTTAATGAGAGGAAAAAAAGGCTCTGGAACACCCTTGTGGGTGGGCCGACGGTCGGTGGAAAAAAAGAAGGGGGAGAAGATTTCTTGCCTTATTTGTGTTTATCTTGGACTACAAGTTTGTAGAGCCTATATAAACACATCAAGCCTTCATAAATTTTCACTCCATCCCTCTTCCTCTCCTCTCTGCGATCAACTCAAACAGAACACCCTTATAGGGTTCCTTTTAGTTTGATTGATTTCTTGAATCAAGTCCTAGCTTCTCTCTAGGGTTGTTGGGTTGATTTTCCACTAAACGTTTAAGCTCGTTTTATACGTACTAGTATTACGGTTAACTCGTTATTATACGTGTGTACAAGAACGTAATACAATCTCATTATAGATTGCATCTTGGATCGACTAACAAAATGGTAAGGGGTTAATCATTGATGCGTCATAAACCCTAATAGGTAATCTGTTCTTGCTTTGTGGAATCGCATTAGCTAAAAGGTATGTAACCCTAATTCGATTAATTATGAATGTGTTACTATTATGATCTTGTTAAATCGCTTCCGCTATTACGTGCTTTGATCTTTGCTTATGTTTTAATAATTGTTATAAATTTCATAAACCTTCAATTGAGGCAGGAAATGGGGCTTGAAGACGGTGATTCTACCTCCGGGCTGTCTCATTAATTTAGGTGATCCGGTGACCCTGGTGTAAAACTACCAATGAGGCCCCCTAAATCACAAAAACTTAACTATCATGGAAAACGTATAATATCGTTGCGTATGCTTTTGTTTTATTTTTAACTTTTTATTTTCGAGATAGTTGTTTTTTTCTTCTGTATGTCCCATATGGGCATTTCATTATTTTTTGTTTAAAAAAAGACAGTACAAATTCAAAACAGCCCAATACTTTGACATATATAATAGTTAAATCACATCCCCCTCAAAATTATAGTCCACCTTTCTTTTTCGGGTTGTCTCAAATTAATTTTCCACATTTAAAAATAGGTAGTAAGTTTAGATCGAGATTGCTACATTACTCTTGGTTGAAATTATAATTACAAACTTTAAAAAGGTTTTTAATTAATTGGTTAAAGTTAAAACTTTATTTATGCAAAAAGTAAAGAGCTATAAAAGTGTTATTTTTTTAAGCTGTGTGTTTTTTGTCGGCGGTCAATAATTTTAGGATGGATGGAATGATGAACATAGACTAAATAGGATGCCAAATGGGGTGACTCTGTGCCCCACTTGCACAGGGTAATCACCGCCACTGTTCTACCCTACCTTTTCGTAGGATTTTGCAACGTTCGACATGTTCAACCCATTTGACCTGTTTACTTTTAGTTTGTCTTTTCAATATATATGGTCAGATGATGAAATAGGTAATAACCCGAGTCAACCGGTTAGAAATAAAACATCATCTGTGCCAACTGGTTCATATGTAAACGAGTCGAAATTATAACAAAAATGGTTGATCAGAGAAAGGATAGACTGGAAACAAATGACAATGAGAATGAAAGACTTTTTTATTTCTGATATTCAAACTTGAACCAACGATTACATTATATAGAGATGAAGCACTAACTGCTTAACTGAAAACTAGGACACCACTACTGACTACTTTGCCTAGTCAAATGTTGAACCACTAACCAGGACTACCCATAAGACTAGGAATATATGTGATTTATTCTGCCCACTAAACTATGACTCAATTAAATAACTTAGCATAAAAATAGTGACATAGGTCTGTACTAGTTTTTGACATTCCCCCTTAGTGCAGACTCACGACTAGTAACTCCAAGTGCAGCTCTAAAAAAGTCAAACTTAGGCTTTTCTAAAGCTTTTGTAAATATATCAGCAACTTGTCTATCAGTAGGAACTCCTTTCAGCTCAAGTTCTCGATCCAACACTTTTTCCCGAATGTAGTGATGACGAACTTCAATGTGCTTGGTTCGCGCGTGAAAAACGGGATTTGAGGAAAGTTTAATGGTGCTTTCGTTATCACACTTGACTTCAACGGCGTACTCGAACTTGCCCATCATATCTCCAACCAACCTTTTAAGCCACATACATTCTTGTGCTGTCATAGTTGCAGCTACATATTCAGCCTCCGTGTTGGATAACGTGACCACTGATTGCTTTTTGCTACACCAAGAGACCATCGTGGAACCTGTGCTAAAGCAATACCCCATAGTGGAATGCCTATCATCTGCATTTCCTGCCCAATCTGCATCAGTAAACCCTTGCAAACAAAATGTATCTGTTTTCCTATATAAAAGGCCATAATCAAGATAGCCTTTTATATATTGTAGAATCATTTTTGCAGCCTCTAAATGAGTTGTTCTAGGACATTGCATGAACTAAGAAAATTTTCCCACAATAAGAAAGTTCTGGTCTTGTGATCGTCAAATAAATTAAGCTACCAACAAGTTACCGATATTTCTGAGCATCCTTCAACAACGTGCCTTCATTCTTTTTGAGTTTTAGCTTAGCTTTGGTTGCATCGGAGTCTCCGTTTTAGTAGAATCGTCCATGCCAAAATGTTGCAACAACTCTTTAGCATATCCTCTTTGAGAAATGAAGTACCCTTGGTCTGTATGTTCAACTTCCAAACCAAGAAAATAACCAGCCTCTCCTAAATTCTTCATCTCAAAACGGACAGAAAGATCACCCTTTAACATAGAAATCTCGGCTTCATTGTCTCCGGTTATTATCATATCATCAACATATAATAAGACTAGCAAATGTAGTTTGGATTCTAATTTAACAAATAAATTAGAATCTGCATCAGAAACCTTGAAACCACAAAAGTTAAGGTATTGAGCAACTTTACCATACCAAGCACGTGGTGCTTGTTTAAGACCGTATAATGCCTTCTTTAAGCGAAAAACATAGTGAGGATTCTTCTTAGAAACATAACCAGTTGGTTGTTCCATAAACACGTCACGGTAAAGTTCTCCATATAGGAAGGCGTTCTTTACATCAAGCTGTCACACTTTCCAATTCTTATAAGCTGCAAGAGAGAAAATTTTTCTCAAGGACACCATCTTTGCAACGGGCTGAACGTCTCCTCATAATCCAACCCGTAATTTTGAGAGAAACCACGTGCAACAAGTCGAGCTTTGCACCTATTAACAGTCCCATCAGGATTTTTATTTAACCGGAAAACCCATTTACACGTTACAGGCTTACAATTCTCTGGTTTCTCCACCAAAACCCACGTTTGATTCTTGTTTAGGGCTTCAATTTCTTCTTTCAAAGCTGCTTCCCAATCTGGTTTACCTTTAGCTTCTTCATAACAAGTTGGTTCTCCAACAACTACTGCTCCTGTAAAGAAGCATTGAGTAACGCTGCAATTATTAATGTTTACCTCATAGTCATCGAGGTAAGATGGTTTTATTTTATCTCTTGTAGGCCGTCCTTTTGTATGCACAACATCAATATCATCATACACAAGGTGTCTTGATGCTTGGTCTTCATCAGCGTGGTTGGTAGTTCCCTCCTCATACTGTGTACTAACCTGAGAGACCTCCTGACTGCCATTTTCTTCTGAAAAGAACGGAAAAATATCTTGAGCTTCATCAATAATATGCTTTTCAACAGTAGGGTTTTGATGACCATAGTATGATGATGCTTCATCAAACATTACATCCCGAGAAGTGATAAACTTCTTTGTTTCAGGGTCCATGCATTTCCATCCTTTCCTACACGGATCATAGCCAACAAAAACACATTTCTTTGCCTTCGGATCAAGTTTGGTTCGTTTATTTTTTACTATATGGACATAGCAAACTGAACCAAACACCCGAAAATAATTAACATTTGGCTTTGTTTCATATAAAAGTTCAAAAGGAGATTTATCCTTACCCGGCCAAGGAGGTAGACGATTATCACATAACAGGCACATCGAATGGCTTCTGCCCACAACTCACGCGGAAGACTTTTATCATGTAACCATGACCGGCTCATGGAAGTAAGATGAGCTAACTTCCTTTCTGAGACGCCATTTTGTTGTGGGGTACCCGGGCATGTCATCTGCCTCAAAATGCCATTATTGTTACAAAACTGGAAAAATTCATCAGACATGAATTCGCCTCCATTTTCACTTCGTAAGCATTGAATTTTTTTCCCAAACTCCTTTTCCACATTATTTTTAAACTCAACAAATACTTTTAAGGCTTCATTTTTCTCTTTTTGAAACTTCACCCATGTGTACTTGGAAAAATCATCAACCAGCACCATGACGTAAAAGTATCCACTATAGCTTGATGGTTTTGTCGGTCCCATCAAATCAGTATGAACAAGCTTGAACATAGTGGATTTGTGGGTTACTGGCTTCTAGAAAGGAAGTCGATTTGATTTTCCAAACTGATATCCTTGGCAGATTACATCTTTACGAACATGTTGTAAGACGGGTATGCCTTCAACTAGCCTTTTGGAAGAAATCTGCTTCAATAGTTGATAACCTATGTGACCCAAACGAGCATGCCAAATCGCCGCACTATCAATTTTGACTCGTCTTCCTTACGTACGCTTCACCGGCTGATAACACAAACAAGGAGCCTTTCTTTTCACCGGTCACAATCACATCAACAGCTAAATTTCTTACATTATCAAGTATTTTCACTTCACTCGGCCCAAACAAAACATATTTCCCAGAAGCGGTAATTTGAGGAACTGAAATTAAGTTTCTTTTCAAACCTGGAACATGATAGACGTCTTCCAATTTAACAGCCCCTTCAATACCAGCTTGAATCTTTACAACACCTTCTTTTTCTACAGGATGAGTTGAATCATCAACCGTGATGATGACCCGCTCTTCCTTGTGTTGACGTACCTATGAGAGAAGTGAAGCATTTCCAGTAACATGGTGCGAGCTACCTGAGTCAACTATCCATTCCTTGTTGTAACTTTCCTCATTGTATAGAACTAGATCTTTAATGGGCTTAGTGACAGTGTTATCCCTTCTTTCAGCAACTTCTGTGACGAAGCATTGTTCCCACTTGAGTTGTTCATTTCCTTCGTTCTGACATGCTACATTTGCGTTTGACAACTTCGCTCTACAATACTTTCTGACGTGTCCAATCTTACCACATCAGAAGCACTTGGGTCGGCCTGTATGATTTTGTGAGTTTACATCATCTGGTTTCCTAGCACTTGATTCACCTTCAGGTTTCTTGCTCAAGGTTTGTTAGTATTAGTGTCGAGTCTAGTTTACGTATACCAAAAGTAGAAGGTACCTAAGTGTAGTATCTATGTAAGTCAGCTAAGGTTGGGCTCGGGCTTTCTTAGTCGACTTATGTGTGTAACCGACCCCCTCACCCTATAAAAGGAGGTGAGGGGTGATACACAAGATACACTCGTATCTTTATTCTTTCCTATGTAATCGATCATTAATAACAAAAGATTAATCGTTCGGTTACCTTTGTGTAGTGTTCGTTCTTCTGGGTTATCGTTATTGTAGCTCCGCGATCTTCTTTACAGTGATCTAGGGTTCCGTAAATCGATCTTCAGGGTTGTTGGAGGTGTCGATTCCAACAAGGTTGGTGTGTGTTTTTTTTGTTATTTTTCCCTTTAGAAAAGAGAACCGCATCTAAATCCATATTTTTAGCAAGTTGCGTTGCTAAAGCCTCCTGATTAGCAAGAAGATTTTCTAATTCTTCGACAGATGGTTGTTTTTCCCACCCTTAAATAGAGGTGACAAAAGGAGTATATTCCTTCTTCAACCCTCGAAGGAGAAAACGTCGTAGTCTCGCTTCACTGAACTTCTCATCTACATCGTGTTCTGAAATCTCCGCACAAAGGCTTTTGACCTTTAAGAAATATTCAGAAATGGACATCCCACCCTGCGTTGTAACCGCTAGTTCATTCTCTAAGAATTGTAGTCTTGTTGTGTACTTCTTGGAAAATAACCTTTCAAGCGTTTCCCAAACTTCCTTTGGAGAAGTGATGTCACAAACATGATCAATGAACTCTTTACTAATCGAAGTTCTCAAGGCGAAGAGTGCCTTGCTACACTTCACCTTCCACTTATTGCGTAGATCAGCATTTGCTGGAGTGTCCGTCGTAATCGTCTCCTCACCAGCAACTAAATCCCATAAATCTTGACCTTGGAGGAAAGCCTCCATGCACATTCTCCAATACTTGTAGTTTGTTCCTACAAGTTTTTCCACACCATAGTGAGTGTTTGAATTGTTTCCTCCATTTGACAACTCCATGTTGTATACTACACCTTTCTCTCCATGTAAATTATCTTCCCCAACAAGATAACCAATTTCTTGATAGACAAGAAGAACTTCAGATACGTGACAGTGCTTTAACGAGGCTCTGATACCATATAACAAAAATGGCTGATCAGAGAAAGGATAGACTGGAAACTAATGACAATGAGAATGGAAGACTTTTTATTTCTGATATTCAAACTAGAACCGACGATTATCATTATATAGAGATGAAGCACTAACTGCTTAAATGAAAACTAGGACACCACTATTGACTACTTTTCCTAGTCAAATGTTGAACCACTAACCAAGACTACCCATAAGACTAGGAATATATGTGACTTATTCTGCCCACTAAACTATGACTCAATTAAATAACTTAACATAAAAATAGTGACATAGGTCTGCACTAGTTTTTGACAGAAATTGCCAGCTCAAAACCTGGCTTTCCCTCTGTTTTTACAAATTGCACAGATGTCTTAGAATTTTTGTCATCCCGATTGCTTTATTTCTGTTATAGGTGTTTTGATGATCTCTGACCGCGGTGGTCCAGTTTGTGCCTTGCATTGCCATTTCTGTGATGGCCATCATGCTACCTCCAATGTACACACACTCTACATATTGGCTGTGGGCTGCATGTTTGATATCACGTTTGCTTTTGCATTTACTGGAAATTCTTGTACTTAATGTAATCTAAGCTTTAATCTGTAACTCGCAGGTTTTTATCTTCTAGCTAGGTTGAAGAAGCGGCAGATGATACAATTTACAATTGGACGAATCATATAGTCAGTGAACATATTCTAAAGCATCTTTGTGCTGCAATGGTTCCTGTATTCTTGACACTTATGCTTGCAAAGAGGGATATATTACCTGAGAGGTATGGTTTCTCTATGTTTTAATATCTTCATTCGAATTTGAGGTATATCTGTTCTTTTTGGGTGCGTCTAAATGTCTACAGTCTTGACGACTTTGTTATTAAGATCATGATATCTGTTAAAACAAACGGGACCTATGTACCCCCAATATATATTAATTTCGGTATACACGTACTGTAAATAATACAAACAAAATGTTAAATTATCTGTGTTTCTTATGTATTTAATCTGATTCTATTACAGGGTAAGTTTACTGCAGATATGGAAAATATTGTGGACTAAATACAAAGAAAATGGTTTGACGACTGAGAATGAAACGATCACATACACTAACGTTCCTTTTGAAGAGTCTCGTGAATGAGTTCGACTTCTTACCTACCTCACTTGTACATACTGTTGGTGTTTACTTCGTCCCAACCAGGGTATATATAATCAATCCTAGCTACGTACTAAACAATGGTTACCGGATATCACTTGGAGTCGTGTAATCACTTTCCAAAGTAAATTATTCGACCCTAATGCCTGGGTATCACGAATACCTATTTGGGATAAGACTAAATGCAGTGAGAGATTTAGGCACAAATCTTTAACCCTTTTGTTGCTATGCGTTTTTGATTCTGTCTCTTCTTCATGCAAGTGAAGATCACCTTTTTATAGGTGGAGTACTCAACCCTAGTCAATGGTATTAAGAGGAATTAACGGCCAATTAATCTCCTCTTAATAGGCTCCATAATACCAGGTCAAAGTGGTTACAAGACCAATTAAACGTGGTATTTAATGCACTTGATTTGGTCAAAGACTGTTACAAGCATACTTATTCAGCTCCAGCATTCGTCCATCCTTCAGTCCCACTAAAGCATCAGCGACCCCTGAAGGGTGTTCCGCCTGAAGCCTTCAGTACTGAAGAAGACATGCCGATGAGTAAACACTGAATACATGTCTTCAGTGGTGTTACTCCTTGATGAATACCTTTAGTCCAGAGTTACACTCTCTAAAGATCATCAGCGATGCTGAACAAACTTTAACCACAATATGAGTCTGGGTGTTCAGGGACTTATGGGTGTACACTCCATACCTCCTTACCCATTCATCAGTATGAACTGACCCACAATTGAACTATATTTCCAACAATCCTCCCCAATATAGTACAATTCCTTTTGCATAAAAATCAAAACTAACAAAACCAGTGCATAAATGAAAATATCCTAAGGATTGAATTTCCATCTTAGTACATCACTTCAAATATTCGAGAATCAGGGTGTTCTAAGAATTGAACCCTTTAACTACTTTGAATACCTGAAGATAAAATACACACAAGTTTTCAAATACATAAAAACTCTTGACACTACTAGCCATGTGTCCATATCCAAATTTATAAGTGTTGTAAGAGCCAAGTCCATGCTCCATGAGGCGGCAAAACCTCAACATTTACATAGGTGGTTCCTCTTTAGTTCATGCTCTTGCTTCAACACTTTTTCAAAGACATTAACCATTGAGAAGTTTTTAACTTCATCCTCCTTCAGCAAGTACAAGCACATCCTTGGGATGATATACATGTGCTTCAGTCCCCTGAATGTTCAGCTTTCCACATTGAACTCAGCTCCCAAGTTTCCTCAGGAGGGAGTTAGGTGTCCTAGCATTCAGTGACTAGAGTGGACTTTTAAACCCATCCTTTTACCAGACTTTATAACCAAGTCTCTAGCCAATCCCTTCGTCAAGTGATCTAAGTTTTGTTGAGACCTCACAAACTCTATTGAAATCACCCCATTCGTGACTAGTTCATGAATCATGCTATGTCTAACACCTAGGTGTCTAGACTTACCATTGTACATCTGGCTATATGCCTTATCCAATGTAGCTGCACTATCACAACGGATAGAAATGGGTGCCATAGGTTTGAACAACAATGGAATCTCAAGAAGCAAGTTTCTCAACCATTCAGCTTCTTTGCCAGCAGCTGCTAGAGCCACAAACTCAGATTCCATGGTAGAACCAGTAATGCAAGTTTGCTTCTTGGATGCCCAAGAAATTGCACCACCACCAAGAAGGAATACCCAGCCACTGGTGGATGAATTGTCCTCAGTATTGCTGATCCAACTTGCATTAGTGTAACCTTCCAACACTGATGGATATCCAGTATATGACAAAAAATAATCCATTGTTCCTTTCAAATACTTTAGTACTCTCTGATTTGCTTGCCAATGCTGAGTACTAGGATTACTAGTATACCTACTCAGTTTACCCACAACAAATGCAATGTCAGGCCTATTACTAGTCATGACATACATCAAGCAACCAATAACCCTAGAATACTCAAGCTGGGAGACAACCTGACCATTGTTAGGCATCAGTTTCTCACTTGTATCCATTGGTGTACTCACTGGAGTACAATCAAAGTGATTGAATTTCTTCACTACCTTCTCAATATAATGAGACTGAGAAATTACAATACCATCACTTTCATGTTTGATCCTAATGCCAAGGATAAAATCAGCCTCCCCCATGCCTTTCATGGAGAACTTTGATGACAAAAAATCCTTTGTCTGATCAACCTTTGCTTGGCCAGTACCAAAGATTAACATGTCATCAACATATAGGCAAATGATGACTCCTTTACCAGATTCATCAAATTTGCTATATACACATTTGTCAGCTTGGTTAAGTGAACAACCATTAGACAAAACCACTTCATCAAATTTTTGGTGCCATTGCTTAGGTGCCTGCTTCCGTCCATATAAGGACTTAATCAGTTTACACACCTTGCCTTCATGACCATGTATGATGAAACCTAGAGGTTGGTTCATGTAAACCTCCTCATCCAAATCATCATTCAAGAATGCTGTCTTCACATCCATCTGATGAATTATCAGATTGTGAATACTTGCTAAAGCAATCATCATTATTATGGTACTGATACGTGCTACTGGAGCATAAGTATCAAAATAGTCTATTCCAGACTTTTGTTTAAAGCCTTGAATGACTAGCCCTGCCTTGAACTTTTCAACAGTTCCATCTACCTTCATTTTTCTTTTGAAAATCCATTTGTTACCAAGTGGATTGCAACTAGGAGGTAGATCAACCAACACCTAAGTGTTGTTGCCTATGATGGAATCTATCTTATCATTTATTGCTTCTTTCCAGAAAGCAACATCCTGGGACTTCATTGCTTCACCAAATGTTTTGGAATCATCTTCAACCTTAAAGCAATAGGAGTATTGATCAGAGATCTCATCCCTTGTTCCTTCAACCAAGTATAGTTGAAACTCAGGCCCAAAATTCCTTGGAGTCCTATGCCTTGTGCTTCTTCTAAGCTCAGGCTCAGGTTGCTGAACTACAACCTCATCAGTGACCCTTTCAGGTTCCACTGAAGCACCAATGTCCTCAACTCCAGCAGGAGTCCTGGGGCTTGGTCTAGGGACTGACGAGAACCTAGTCTCATCAAAGTTTGAATCCCTTGATTCAATGATTGAGTTTATAGAAAATGAATCATTATGTTCAATAACATAGAACCTATAAGCCTTGGAATGCCCAACATATCCAACAAAGATGCATTCAATGCCTCTTTCACCCAAGGTTTTCACCTTTGGGTCAGGGAGTCTTACAACAACCCTACAACCCCAAACCTTGAGATAGTTCAAGTTTAGTTTCCTTTTAGTCCAGAGTTCATAAGGGGTAATATTGTTCCTTTTGTTGGGAACCCTATTTAATAAATAGCAAGCTGTTAACATAGCTTCACCCCGAAACCCTTGACTCAGTCCAGAGTAGGACAACATGGAATTAACCATTTCTTTCAGTACTCTATTTTTCCTTTCAGATATACCATTTTGCTGAGGGGTATAAGGAGCAGTCGTTTCATGGATAATACCAACAGACTGAAAATACTGAGCATCCATGTAGTCACCTCCCCTATCTGTCACACCCCACCATCGCGGAATATGGGGCGCGACGTATGGATATCATCAGAACATGGCGTGTCTATAGAGATAACTATATGATATAAGAAATGTCATAAAAATGGTGACACGAAGGTCATGACAATATCTCAACAAATGCAAGGGGTCTAGGTAAGTAAGTAACAGTCCTACTTCTTACCCAAGACAACAAATAACATACCAAAACAATCATATGTGTGCCACAGTATCACTTATTAAAATGAACAATCAAATAAAACTAAGAAGGAAACGGGGATTCTCCTTCTATATGCATTCCTAAGCTTCTCCAATCCTAGCCACTTATGTTCTCATGCTTAACCATAGTATCACCTGAAAGAGACACTAAAACACGTCAACATAAAGTTGGTGAGAGTCATAGGTTTAGACTCCAACACAAGACAAGTCATAAGCTGTGAATACCATAAACCAATAAACATATGGACAATGCGCTACAATCATGTACTAACAACTAGAATTCAAGTTCAATCAATCATTACAATTCCAAGGCATCACGCCTTACCAACAATCACAATTTCCAAGGCATCACGCCTTACCAACAATCACAATTTCCAAGGCATCACGCCTTACCAACAATCACAATTTCCAAGGC
The DNA here is from genome assembly GCA_025667525.1 of Glebionis coronaria. Classification (NCBI taxonomy): domain Eukaryota; kingdom Viridiplantae; phylum Streptophyta; class Magnoliopsida; order Asterales; family Asteraceae; genus Glebionis; species Glebionis coronaria. The sequence goes on from CM046880.1 coordinate 540,515,005, forward strand.
ATCACGCCTTATCATTAACCATAGGTCCCATAGGCGCCCATACACCTATGTACCTTTGATGTTGCGGTTTTTAGTCGTTTACTATCTTTTAGGAAAAAGAAAGCAAAAACCAAAGTCGTAGCAAGTATTAGTAATTACGTTTTGTGAAAAACGTAAATACCGACAATCGAGTTCGTTCTCGGTGGAGGTATGGTGTTTAGCCAACAATTATAGACGTTATTTAAATGAGTTATTACGTTTTTGAAATGAAGGAAAGAAAAACGTAAGACGGATTATGCTAAAAATTAAAAACGACGATTACGCGTTACACGTGAATCGTAAAAATCGACGAAATTAATTTTTTTTATAAGTAATAAAAAGATCGATATATAAAACCTAAACTATGGGGAAGCATAAAAAGGCATTGGAAAACCTACAACGTGTACGGGGACAAAACAAAGGCAAAAGCTAATTAACGATATAACGTAAAAACGCAACCTAAAAAAAACAAATAAACAAATTTAGACCCTACGAAAGCAAATCTAATTTTCCTATAACCTAAATGACGAAAGAAAATTTTAGTAAAGAAGAATTACATTTTTTTTTGTTTTTAAATATCTTTTTTTATGAATTAAATACTATTTTAATGAAAATAAATGATTAAAAATACTAAACTAATAAAATAAATCCTAAAATTTTTTTTAGAAACTAAATTACGTTATTTTTAAACTTAAAAACTTAAAAAGATATGAAATTAAGCTACATAAAAGCTATGTAATTAAATAATTTAGGCTGATAAGCAAAAAAAAAGTTAAAAGCGATGTGATTTCATACTTTAGCAAGAAAGTTGAAGTGGCACAGTTGGTTGTGTAATTGGTATTTGAGGCGTTGTTTGGCAGACGAACAATCCAGGGTTCGAGTCCCATGGATGACAGATTTTTTTGGCAATCATTTTTTTTCTTGTTTATCTAACTTAACCCAACAGAAGAAACTAACAAACACCAGACCTATTGCTTCATTTTTCGTGTACCAGCAAAGATTTAATGGGCTTAACAGTCCATCTAACTCACATACTTAAAATTGCTTATATCTTGTTTCAAATTTTAATTTATCACAACAGCAACATCATTAACCATTAAATTTTATCTTATTTTATTTTATTTGGACAACAAGTTAACTAAACTTTTGACAGTGAAACATTTTTTTTGTTTGGTTAAAAACATGACAAAGGCCAACGGTATACGATATGGGCTTTAATTATTTCCAAATTAGAGGAAAAATGATACTAACAAAATTATGCTTCAACATCAATCAACTCTTAAACCATACAAAACATCAAAATTTAAACCATACAAAATATTCATATAATCCAAAATAAAAATAAAAATTAAATAAACAGGAAGAACAATCAGGCAACTCAAACTCATGACTAAAAATTAAGAAAACACATAGAACTTACAAATGTTTGATATGAAGGAAACCAAAATTCATTGAACCAAAATCTTCAATAAAACTTCACGACCTTTTTTGTTTCTCTTTTTTTTCTTCTTTCGGTAACAGTAACACGAAAAAGAAAAAAAAAATCTCTTTTTTTTCTTTTTCACAAACTCTCTTTGTTTTTTATATCAGCAACTAAAAAAAAGAAGCAAAACCACTTCTATTTTCTTTTTCGTCCAGCAGCAACAAAACCCCCCTTTTCGAGCCACAGCTTCTAACTCTCTCTCTTTTCTTTATTTTTCGACAGTTACAATGAATAGAAAATAGGAATCTGTTCTTTTTCTTCCTCACTTCAAACCAACAGCAACAATAAAATACCTCAACTCTCTTCTTTTTTTTTCTTCGATACCAACAGCAACAATTACAAACGACAATCTCACTTTTTTTTTATTCTCGGTACAGTAGTACCAACACCAACACTTTTGCAATATTTTTTTTTCTTTTTTTGAAATTAAGTTACAAAATCTTAGTAACAAAAAAAAAACCTTTTTTCTGTGTCTCGAACAGTAACCACAACAGAAACAAAAATAATTTTAGATTAAAAACAGATATATAAAAGAAACTGACTTTGAAAAACTTATCTTTCAAATGAAAATAAAACTGAAACCAAGAAAACACTTGCAAAAAATAAAGAGGAACTCAGATTTAATCAAACACCAACTTTTTCATTCATAAAAAGGGGATTTACATTCATAAAAAATCTGGAACAAGTTAAAAATAAAAACCCTATGCCTTATATATGTGGCTACAATACTTCTAGAAACAATAAGAAAACTAAACCCTAAATGCTTGAAAATCCTAAATTACCCAATCTGACCTTGGATATTCTGAGGCATATTATAAAAATTCGAATCATAACTGTTGTATATCGACATCCTTGACTTCTTGATGAGATCCTGAGTGTTGATTTTTGAGTAGAGACCAAGGTGAATAATCGTGGCCATCAATTTGTAACTCTCTCTGCATCTCGTGACTTTGAGCTGTCATTTTGTCACCATATGCTGATGTGGATCTGTGGTATCACATGGGTGTTGGCAGGATTTGATTTTGGGATTAATTGTTTAAGATGGAGGCTGGTGTGATAGATAAAACCCTAATCCCTCTTTGTTTTTGTCGTCTGTTTAAAGTGTTTATCCCAAAAAAAGTTTTATAACGTTTAAAAAAAGAGTTTGAGGGGCCGGTTGGGATAAAAATAAATTTGGGCTTGGTGGTTTGGTTGATATCGGGCCAAGGGTGTTTATGAGGCCCAAAACTAAAAACTAGGCCACGTTGGGTTTTTGTATCATATGACCATATCTTGGATTTTGGCTAGACTTAGTTATTAATAATATTAATACGGGCCGACTCGGCCCGTTAGACGTGAGCGGGTTGGTCCATAAAATACTATTTAGGATTCGGGATCGGTTTTTCATGCCTATTTTATTGTCGGGTCTCGGGTTGACTTTGACTTCATTTTTAAATTGTAAAATCTTCCAACTTTGTCGAGTCGAACCGAATATACCTATTTTTATTCCGTTCAGTGCAATCCCGGCTTCGGTTTCTTGTATGACTTGATTCTTCAAGGACCAAATAGTAAACTCTTGTCATTTTAGGGACCACAATGTAATTTTAGAGTTTTACAAGGGTATAAAATGACAAGTCTTCAAACTTGGAGGACCATTCTTGCCAATCTACAATTCTTCAAGAGTCTTTTTGGAAATTCAACATTCGGATCCGGTTTATTGTGCGGCTTCATTTCCCGTGTTCGTTTTTGCATGATTCTTGTGATCTTTTGTCATTTTCTCAATATCCGTACCTAAAATACACAAGCAACAAACACGAGCATATATTTGGCATTTTTAATGATATTTAATGCATTTTAAGCCCAATTTAGACGATGAGACTATGTATAATTACAGTCTCATCACTCCCCTATACTAAACCATTGCCGTGCCCTCATGCAATGCTAGAATTAAGTATCGTAGCACCTCCAAAATTCATTTTTATTCACTTTATTGAATGATAAACTAGCTACACTACTACTATTGCTACTACTTGTGTTTTAGACATAATGTATGATTTTCATCGCAAAATGGGACGTTTAGATTCATAGAATAAGAACACGTGAATGCTTCGTTAGAAATAATTTCATCGTCCTCGATTTTCACCCCAATTCCATGCCAAGCGTGCAACGAGATCATTGTCATTATAAGTTAGTAATGCTAACACTACTCATATGCCCTAATCACGTACTTATACTCCCATTATTCCTAAGTTGTATCTCTTATATTTTATTATGTCTTGAATGTTTCACGAGGATACATTGTTTGACTTATGCGATAATAGAGATTTAGGTCTAAAAATAGAGTCCTAACGATGTAACTAAGACTATCAAATCAATAACCCCTCCTAATAGACAATGATGTTAAAAAATTAAGTTGACAAGAAGAATCGATAAACACGGTTTTATAACGGTTTTGAACATGAGACTTATTACCAAGACTTTTATACGCCCCCTAACGGAAGGGCCTTATTATCTTTGGTTTACCTCCATCTTTTATTCAACTTCGCCATGAAGCTTTTATTATGACTTCGGTCTTGCCTTGCCTTTTATTATCCGCCTTGTCACACACGTGAATTTTGAACCTATTTGATTTAGGTAAGATGTTATAGTTCGGGTTAGACTTGTTTGTCTATTGATGTTCCCGATTGTTTACGCATATTTTGTTTATGAACTTAAATTTTTATGAATGACATTTCTACAATTTCTTCTTGAATGAATTATTGTCTCGTTACGTTACGCACTAAGACTTGTTATTTTAGGAGTTGACATTCATTTATGTCAACGTAATCTCATTTAAGAATTTCACTAGACAAAACAAATATTGTTCACACGGTAAACGACATACTTAGAAATTTCCTAATTTCCTTTCTAACCAGTTTTATTAAACTAGTACAACTACTAAAAACTTACTTAAACTCAACCCTCTAACTACTACTACATTTTTATATAAGCTACAAGCAAAATTACAACTTATCAAAATAAAGGAAAACCAAAAATTCTTTCTTCCCTTTGTCACAATACAAACCGGTCCCCTACCCCTCATGTTTTAAAAACCCACGCTACACGATTTACTTCTCCATAAACTTTGAATATTTGGCTATGTACTTACACTTACCATCAAAACTTGTCCTTCTTGTCCCCCTCTTTTCTTCTACATCCGACGGACAAAGCATCAAACCTCCAACCTGTAACTTTAAACTTTGCACATCAACTAACTCATAAATGAGTCAACCATGGGGACCCAATACTTCTTCCCATTTCATGCCCTAGCCGATCCCCAAAGTACTTTCCCTCTTCCATATGTTTTGCTACTTCCCAATGTGTACTCACTAGTTACATTTCATAGTTATGAACCAACCATGTAGTTACAAACCCTAACTAATGGATTAGTTACCTTAAGGCTCCCCACTTCACTATAAATACCAACCTCTTTCCCCTCACTTAAACACACACTCAAAAACTTAAGTTCATCAATAAAACACTAAAACCCTTGGATGGTAGATCCCGACTAAGAAAGTAAAACAAGATTCAAGTTGATTTTAAGCAAGCAAGATTTGTTTGATAGTTGATCACTAGTCATTGATTTATTCTTCACCAAATATCTTAGGACCATTTGTAAGTTCTTATACTTTTCTTCATCACGCTTTGGTTGATATTATACTTGCTATAAACTCTTAAAATCTAAAGGTCATACAAACTAGTCACGGGTTGATGGGTATTTATGTGAACTAAGTCCTATGTTTCTTTCATGAATATTAAGAGACCATGTAAGGTTGTAATCTATGTGAGAACCAAAAAACAACATGAACCAACTAGCAAACCACTACGAGGCTAACAAAGAAGACGAGAGCATGTAAAGACTAAGAACCCTAGTTGTTGTAATCTCGGCATGAATAAGGTGGTGTAAATATGAACCGTAATGTCATGATTTTATGTATAATGGATGTATGATTCTATATGATGAAACAAGCACGAGTTTATGCTAAACTAGTATAAGGATATGAAGATCTTGTGTAGACATTTCATAAGTCAAGCAACAAGAAACCCATAGAATAGAGGATTACGCGTGCGTGATGTTTTTGTTGTGTGTTTACGTTGAGAAATATATAAGTATGCATGCTTTGACATCTATGGTTCTGTGTGAAGACTAGTAATTCAAGACTTGCATTTCCATTACATGAGGGCTACTGTAATTCGCATGTATATATACATGTATGTGTGAGATATGGAGAGGACCTAGATAAATCTAAATATATATACTTATGTATGTGAAGCTAAAACAAGTACAAGGTGTGACCACCTTTCCCCTTTGTGGAATACCCTGCATCAATAGTAGCAACAGTAGGACCTCTTCCATCTTTTGACTTATCATGAAAACTATATGCTATGTTTTGAGTGTTGCTAGGATGTGTATATATGCATATGCATGATAAGAAAATAGACCCCTTTTATTTAGGTATAGTCTACGAACAGTGACACACAAACAAAAAGGGCTTTCCAATTTAGCTAGTAAACAAGTATGCATGTCTTAGTAACTAAAATTCTAGGCGACAAATATGAAACCTGAGATTTCCAGTCCACTTTTATGTTTACCGCTATGAACTAGGAATGTGTAAATATGGGACGTAAATAGGGATAAACAAAGAATCAAGTGGCTTGATGTTGTATGCTAGTAAGTATGAAAGAATAAAAAGTATAAGTAGTGACCACTTTCCTCTTTTGGTGTACCCTACTCTGAGCAGTACACAAACAACAACCAACTCTTTTGTCATTTTTGCAACTGGCCATATTTAATGTTAAATGTATGTACGAGTCTGTGATTAGTTGAGATATGTGTGTGTGCCTCGTGTGTATGATCAAACAGAAAGAGGACGATGTGTCCATGTTTTATATGTGTGTATAAGAAGAAGTATGGGCTGCGTGTGTAGGACTGCCAGAGTAAAGTCACCAAAATACTTCAACCTTAAGTGTGTATATGTTATAATAATGAGGGAGTTGTTTGGGCTGCTATGTATCTGTAGTATATGTATATATACATGGGTATGCAAATGAAAGTGAAAACAAAAGAAGTCCCCCACTCCTTTCCTATTTTCGTGTAAGAGTGTACAAAACAAGGACCACAAAGAAAACTAAGTACCATACTCAAATGATCTAACATGTTGCATGTGTGTATGTATGTATGTACACAAATAGCCTCATTTCCTTTCATTTCCAAAAGAAAGAAATCTACTAAGTGAGTACTTGTAACAAAAGGGATTTCGATCCATAAACCACACTCCACGCTTGTTTTTAATCAACTTAATGGTCATGCCCCGAAAATCTAAAGATACATTATTAAAGTTGACGTGGCCTAGTTGTCTAAACAGCTTTCCGTTCGTCTTAAAGTTGAGTAACGAACCCGCAATTAATTTTCAAAAATGCTTGATCAACACTTGTATAATAATGAACTTTGCTTGTTTATTTTTGTTACAAGTGAACTACTTTGAATAATTATTTTCTAGACTTAGCGACTTCATAAAAATGCGATATTTATCAAATATCGAAGACCTCGCGGCCTAGTTTTTATAACAAGAACCCGATTATTTTTCGGACTAATAAATAACGAGTTATTAAAGCCCAAAGTCGACCCCGTGACTAAAATGGTTGAACGAGAAAAATGTATGAAAACATTTTATAAATTAATAGCAAGTATAAATTATCAACCAAGTGCATTGTACGTTATTATTTATTGTGTTTAGCCTAAGTACGGATATTTTACTTAGGTTACGTGTGAATCGTTTGCGCGTTGTTTTGCGTGTCTTGATATTCTGTGCTATCCCTTATTTATCATATTCGCTACTTCATCAAGGTGAGTTTCATAGCCCCACTTTTTACTTGTTTTATATACTTTTGGGGTGAGAACATTGCTTGTTTTAAACGGATGAACATAAGTGCTAAAACTTGATACGTTTGCCTACATGATGTCTAAGTAGCGATATCCCTAGATGCTTTAGCCCACTATCGTGAACCGTTAATTACTTTGTGTAAGCGCGAATGTTATGGATAGATCTATCGAGACTAACCTCCCTATCTAATTTGCTTGTGTGGCCAAAGTTAGATACACTTACATTTGAGGATTTACAAATGCTTCGGGATAGGCATTTGCTCGGGCTCTTATTATTTCTTGTTGGTTGAGGTTAACGCTTCGGTGTCACGAGCTTAGGCGTAGGTGATTAAAACGTATACTTTTGATTATAATTTTGTATTTGTTACAAGATTATATGCCGGTTGCCTTGGAAATCTTATGGTTCATCACACTATTTAAACTTAAACCTATGAACTCACCAACCTTTGTGTTGACGCTTTAGCAATGTTTTTCTCAGGTATCAAGACGGAGGAGTGACGTGGTTATGCATGGGAGATTTTTAAATGAAAATGGTCGTGACTAGTATATGGATATTTGGATCAATGTTAAAGTCTTTTGAAACAATGTTTTATTATGATCTGGTGTAATTCGCTTCCGAAACAAGTTTTATGCTTTTAATTAAATTAAAACGACTTTTAAATAGTCGTTCTTTGTATCTATGTCTTTTGATAGTCATGACCGTCGCACCCCATTGTGTTGTATTACTCTGATAAATTGGGGGTGTGACAGATTGGTATCAGAGCCGTAGTTATAGAGAACTAGGTTATTTTACAAAATGATTTTTATAAACGTGAGTCAAAAATTTAATTTTGGGAAAAATAATTCTAGACTATAACTAACTCTCAAAAATCTCCAAGAACCACTTCACTCCACGTCTTCGATACAAGTAAGTTGTGACTTGAGATAATTTATGATTTATGCAATGCTAAGTTTTGAGTTTGATGTCTACGTGTTATTAGAATTAGGTATTTCCTTCCTACGTTGAGTAACACCCATAGGGATATGTAATAAATGATTTTTTTTCTTTTTAAGTTGAAATAAAATGCCCAACATCCTGGTATGGATTGTTAGGATACGCAAATGGTTTGTTCCATATTCGTTTGAATGGTTTGTGCCATCTTTATTTAAATGGTTTGTGCCATATTCGTTTGAATGGTTTGTGCCATCTTTATTTAAATGGTTTGTGCCATATTTATTTGAATGGTTTGTGCCATATATATATATTTTCCTTTGAGATTAAACGTACGCATACTTATGCTCAACATATTTTAGATAGTCCGCGAGACTATTATCGACTATCGAAACGTTTGTGTGTTTCATATCACTATACGCCAAATTAAAAATATCGCCACGATTTCTATAACGAAAACTATATGAATATGTTTATTTACCATGTGTTTGGTAGTATGTTAATTTGTAGTAATACTTGAATCAAGCGATACTATTATAAATGTCGAGAGGAGCAACTATTTATTGGGTTCGATAAATCGTTACTCCACTAGACATTTATAATAGACTCGGTTGAGGAAAAGTGACCTACGTTAATTAACGGTTTCGAAATTGAAATTGAATGCGACCGAGGAACGACGATGACGTCACTATTTAAAATGAAATATGACGATAAAACACTTAGTACAAGTATTACTCTTGTAATGCTCCAAAGAATACTACAATTCAAAGAACGAATAAATTTCGCGATATATGAACTACCCATAAATGCGCTGACGCGTAAGTCAAGTGGTTATCTAAGAAACTTTTTTTTTATTGGAAATAAATTACGCAAAGACAAATCAAAATTTTTGTTAGTCCATTGGTTGTGACTAAATTATTATGACTTTATCTCGAAGTTACGATATGGATATAAATAAAAGGGTTTACCCGTGGTTAAACAATTATGCCAGTTTCTACATCAAAGGGATTATCGCGTTACGTGATATTTGAGAACCCCAGATACGAAATGTGGACGTATATTGAGATATTAAATGCAAGGCATAAATATACAAAAATGACTGAAAAGTTTATCTAAGATTACGAGCAAAACGCTAGACGAGAGCAAGATAAACGAAACATATAAGGTATAACGGAACATATTCCAAAATCAGAGAAATTCTTGTAATAAAATTTAGTAGTTGCTCGAATTGAACATTTGAACGATTACAGATTAAAAACATATGGAACAATTCTTGTGATGAAATTTTTGTGATAAAATTTTAGTACTCGACTCGTTTAAATCAAATTAACAATTTTTCAAGGTGTAAAATTTGTCGAAAGTGTACGAACTAGCAATAATAAGTTAAGGAAAGACTTATGAAAACAAGAACTAGTACGGGCTACGTAATAGCCGTAAGCCGACTATACCTCAAAAACATACTTACTCATCCGAGTTGCAAGTAATAAACGTTAACGAGAGGAAATTGCACAAAAATGAACATCGTAATAGACCTAAATTGATTAAGGATAATTGTATTTATCCATCCGTGCATAATCACTACTAAGAGAAAGTACAAATAATAAGTATGTGGAAGAGTATGTTAGAGGATTTTAACATTCCACGATTCACTTATTGTTTTCCATTTAAGGACTACTTGGACATTTGAGTAGACTTACGGATCGATGTACGAGAACTTACTCTAAATAAAAGAAAAATTTACAAGACATCATACAACTCATCCCTATTTTTAGAACTTTAGAAAAATACTTCGTTTCTACCTACCAAATAACCGTCGTTTTGCATTTGGTGACAGGCGAAAAGGAAAAATGCCTCTCATTCCGTTTGTCATTTTGCAGTCCGAATCCGACAAGGAAATTACCCCCATCCGGAGCGTAATCACAATAAATTCGGATGACGAGCAGGATTCACCAGTCATGATGCCAAATGTCACTACGGGATTTCCTTCCATCGTCTCAAATATTTCTACTACTACCACTATGCCAATCCCCACTCCTATACCTTCAACAATGACTGAAACTTCTAGAAAAAGAAACCGTTCTTCATCGCCACCACCTAATGTTGCTCATTCCCCAGAAGACGAGCCTACTTCAGAAGCACTCGGATTCGATGCATAACACCTGATAGGTCGTCTAGAGGATGTAGAGGGCGATGTGGATTTTCTTACCGCGCAAGATGAGGACAAGGACTTAGTGATAGCCGAGTTGCGAGAGTCTGTCGAGGCTGCTGAGTCTGAGATTGCAATTTTACAAATAAGGAACAATGATATCGAGGCTAGGCAAGCCGCGGATCATGCCCAGATTCAAGAAATCCTACACATCCTAGGTCTTTAGGATTTTCTCGCCTTTCTAATAAAAGTATGATGTTTTGTAATAAATGTATGACGTGTTGTCAAGACTAAAAGAAGTCATTCATTAGTTGAATGAAATTTTGTACTCTAAGCTCCAAAACTATGTATGGAACGCAGTTCAAGGATGAAATGTATGAACTTTATGATACGATCCCTTGAAAATTGTATTACAATAATTGTGAGAAAAGTTTGGTCAAATTTGAACAATCGTAAGAATTGATAACAATGAAAGAACTAAAAAAAATATACATCGTTTGTGCGATAATGTATACAGAAAAATTGAAATGACAGAACAAGGTTGCAAGGACCTCAAAGAGGTCATCACTCGTAAATACAAAAATGCCATTAGGGTCGTTGATGCGTTTGAAGCTAGTATCCGCACGGTTGACCGAACCATGGATCCTAGTGTTTACGAAAAAGCCAATGAAACAAGTGCTACTCCGGTTAACACTTTTGGACCTCGAGAGACCCTTTCGAAAACAAAAGCGAACCACTCCGTTAGTGGAAGAAAAGGGCCTTATGAGAGGAGGTGCTCTATGATGAAGAACCACTCAAGGTTTAACACCATGAAGCAAGGTGTCGGAAGGTTTAACCCTCACCGTATGACTAAACCAAAGAATCACTCGTGGAAAGCGCCATGTATCCACCAAGGAAATTTTTTTTTACCACCCCTTACTTGTTGTGCAAGGAAAAATTTCCCGGAGGATGTTCCCAAACCAACTCCAATCTTGAACAAGAAGTATCTCGGCAACCTTCCATATTGCCGCACGTGTGACTACCACCACAAAGGTAGTTGTGCTAACCATTGCATGCTTTGCGATGAATTTGGGCACTTGGAGGGTGATTGTCGAGTGGTAAGGTCCCATGAGAAGAAAATGAAGGAACGCTACATGGAGGGATGTCGTTTAAGACAAGAAATACTTGAAATTGCTAAAGAAAAACACTCGGTGGCAAAGTGCGTCCAATACCCCACCAACGTTTTACACCAGTTGTCTTTCAAGAAAGATGCGCCGACAATATTCAAATATCAACCCAAGGGTTTCTACCCTCGTCATGGATAGAGCGTTAAAATTCATGTATTAGGAACTAGTTTACTTTTATGCAAATCAAGTGACTCGACGTCCGTCGATGTTACCACCAACAAAACATAACTATGTAACCGTGCTCCAAGTTTTAAATTAAATTGTGTTGTTTTGTTTTTTTTTAAAAGCCTATTTTGTATAAACAACGAGAAAACTTTATATCTATTTTTCATGTGTCGTAGAAAAACTCATCCACCAAAAATTTTACTTAAGAAAGAGCGTTCTTCTGCAATATTTTCTTTACCAATCAAAGGGGAATAAATAAAGTAAATTTTCACTAAAAGTTTTTGTAAAAATAATCTTTAGAAGATGTCAAAAAAAAAGAAAAATATTTTTACTATAAGAAATCACTATCGAAAACACTTATTAGTGGGAATAATAACAATTGTAATAATGTAAGTTAGAAGATTAATAAAAGCATTATTAATCAAACGCCGCAACTAATAACGAAATATTTTTGGTAAGATCTACCATGTAAAGTTTTGGAACTTGGTTTGACGACCAACTCGATGTGGAGAACAAAAACTATTGATAAATTTGACGAGAACTAGTACGAATAAATTTTGGGAATTATTTTGTTGATTGTGAAAAGTGAGCAATGGTTACAAATGAAATGAGCTATGTGCAAAATTTGTTGATTATGGAAGTGAACAACGGTAACGAACGAAATGCACTGTGGACTACCAACATATAATTACAACCTCAAAGAGTCAAATTGTGATGAAAAGGAGGATGCAACCGTTGGTCCCGAGACGTACGTAGCCTGATCAACTACGTATGATCGTGGCCGAACGCGAGTATGCTCATAGTAGTCATCTTAAAAAATGAAATATATTAGTAGAATATATTCTAGTTGCCCTATTTATCAAAGAAAAATTTATCATGTGCTACGAACGTCGAACACTTATATACCGTCTTAAGTAAAAGCGTCGAGTACGTGATACAAGTAAGCCTAGAATAATTATTTTCTTCGCCACTATTACATACAAAAGCGTTTATGACACGCGAATACTAAGAGCGCCACTTGTTTTGACGAAATTAAACTCAAATAGATCAGAGTTGGAAAAATCGAAACAATTTTAAATAATAATGAGAACGAAACGTCATTTGAGTAAAATCCAAATTTAACGGATATCCAGAACTCGCCGTAACATAACTCATGTTAAAGAACAATTGGGTCAAGATAAGCGTGCTTTCGTATATAATTGGAATACCGAAACCACTCGGACAAAAATCTATTTTACCTGACGATGTTTAAGCATCACACCACACTCATAGGCTTAAGAAATATTATATAATTTTTTTTATAGAAGGAATCCGAACGAACTATGACCTAAATATATTATAAATTGTGCACCCGTTTTCCTCTCCATGAAAAAGGAGATAAACGAGGAGGAACGCAAACTAAATTGATTAATTAACGAAATTATATAATATTGAATGTCACATAAAAGGGAGAAACGTCTTGACCACCATATGTTAGGACGATCGATTATCCTAGATTTTGGGAAACCGGTTCAAGAAACCTTGACGCATACGCTACTTATCACTACCAAGTAGACGGTTAATGTGAACGGGATTAATCAAACCATGTGGAACGATTTTCAAATGTGGGATATATAGTCATTTAGGTGAAAAATGACAATACACGACAATTTAAAGTGGAAGTAATACGCGAGACGACGCGAAAGTTAATAATGAGAAAACTCGCTAAACAAAACCGACGTCGTCGAGAAAAAGTTGACATACAAGAAAAGACTTAAGGAACGCTATAGAACCATGTACAAGTCGGAAGAAATTTTCGTTCGTTTTAATCATAACAAGATTATAGTAATTTTAATCTTAGCAACAAACTAAATAAAAACGAACACATTGAACACTATAAAAGGAAGATAAAAATTTAATTGATCTCTTATTTTAACAACGACATCGACGTGCTAGTTTTGAGGACAAAACTCAATTTAAGGTGTTACGAATGTCACACACGTGAATTTTGAACCTATTTGATTTAGGTAAGATGTTATAGTTCGGGTTAGACTTGTTTGTCTATTGATGTTCTCGATTGTTTACGCATATTTTGTTTATGAATTTAAATTTTTATGAATGACATTTCTACAATTTCTTCTTGAATGAATTATTGTCTCGTTACGTTACGCACTAAGACTTGTTATTTTAGGAGTTGACATTCATTTATGTCAACGTAATCTCATTTAAGAATTTCACTACACAAAACAAATATTGTTCACACGGTAAACGACATACTTAGAAATTTCCTAATTTCCTTTCTAACCAGTTTTATTAAACTAGTACAACTACTAAAAACTTACTTAAACTCAACCCTCTGACTACTACTACATTTTTATATAAGCTACAAGCAAAATTACAACTTATCAAAATAAAGGAAAACCAAAAATTCTTTCTTCCCTTTGTCACAATACAAACCGGTCCCCTACCCCTCATGTTTTAAAAACCCACGCTACACGATTTACTTCTCCATACACTTTGAATATTTGGCTATGTACTTACACTTACCATCAAAACTTGTCCTTCTTGTCCCCCTCTTTTCTTCTACATCCGACGGACAAAGCATCAAACCTCCAACCTGTAACTTTAAACTTTGCACATCAACTAACTCATAAATGAGTCAACCATGGGGACCCAATACTTCTTCCCATTTCATGCCCTAGCCGATCCCCAAAGTACTTTCCCTCTTCCATATGTTTTGCTACTTCCCAATGTGTACTCACTAGTTACATTTCATAGTTATGAACCAACCATGTAGTTACAAACCCTAACTAATGGATTAGTTACCTTAAGGCTCCCCACTTCACTATAAATACCAACCTCTTTCCCCTCACTTAAACACACACTCAAAAACTTAAGTTCATCAATAAAACACTAAAACCCTTGGATGGTAGATCCCGACTAAGAAAGTAAAACAAGATTCAAGTTGATTTTAAGCAAGCAAGATTTGTTTGATAGTTGATAACTAGTCATTGATTTATTCTTCACCAAATATCTTAGGACCATTTGTAAGTTCTTATACTTTTCTTCATCACGCTTTGGTTGATATTATACTTGCTATAAACTCTTAAAATCTAAAGGTCATACAAACTAGTCACGGGTTGATGGGTATTTATGTGAACTAAGTCCTATGTTTCTTTCATGAATATTAAGAGACCACGTAAGGTTGTAATCTATGTGAGAACCAAAAAACAACATGAACCAACTAGCAAACCACTACGAGGCTAACAAAGAAGACGAGAGCATGTAAAGACTAAGAACCCTAGTTGTTGTAATCTCGGCATGAATAAGGTGGTGTAAATATGAACCGTAATGTCATGATTTTATGTATAATGGATGTATGATTCTATATGATGAAACAAGCACGAGTTTATGCTAAACTAGTATAAGGATATGAAGATCTTGTGTAGACATTTCATAAGTCAAGCAACAAGAAACCCATAGAATAGAGGATTACGCATGCGTGATGTTTTTGTTGTGTGTTTACGTTGAGAAATATATAAGTATGCATGCTTTGACATCTATGGTTCTGTGTGAAGACTAGTAATTCAAGACTTGCATTTCCATTACATGAGGGCTACTGTAATTCGCATGTATATATACATGTATGTTTGAGATATGGAGAGACCTAGATAAATCTAAATATATATACTTATGTATGTGAAGCTAAAACAAGTACAAGGTGTGACCACCTTTCCCCTTTGTGGGATACCCTGCATCAATAGTAGCAACAGTAGGACCTCTTCCATCTTTTGACTTATCATGAAAACTATATGCTATGTTTTGAGTGTTGCTAGGATGTGTATATATGCATATGCATGATAAGAAAATAGACCCCTTTTATTTAGGTATAGTCTACGAACAGTGACACACAAACAAAAAGGGCTTTCCAATTTAGCTAGTAAACAAGTATGCATGTCTTAGTAACTAAAATTCTAGGCAACAAATATGAAACCTGAGATTTCCAGTCCACTTTTATGTTTACCGCTATGAACTAGGAATGTGTAAATATGGGACGTAAATAGGGATAAACAAAGAATCAAGTGGCTTGATGTTGTATGCTAGTAAGTATGAAAGAATAAAAAGTATAAGTAGTGACCACTTTCCTCTTTTGGTGTACCCTACTCTGAGCAGTACACAAACAACAGCCAACTCTTTTGTCATTTTTGCAACTGGCCATATTTAATGTTAAATGTATGTACGAGTCTGTGATTAGTTGAGATATGTGTGTGTGCCTCGTGTGTATGATCAAACAGAAAGAGGACGATGTGTCCATGTTTTATATGTGTGTATAAGAAGAAGTATGGGCTGCGTGTGTAGGACTGCCAGAGTAAAGTCACCAAAATACTTCAACCTTAAGTGTGTATATGTTATAATAATGAGGGAGTTGTTTGGGCTGCTATGTATCTGTAGTATATGTATATATACATGGGTATGCAAATGAAAGTGAAAACAAAAGAAGTCCCCCACTCCTTTCCTATTTTCGTGTAAGAGTGTACAAAACAAGGACCACAAAGAAAACTAAGTACCATACTCAAATGATCTAACATGTTGCATGTGTGTATGTATGTATGTACACAAATAGCCTCATTTCCTTTCATTTCCAAAAGAAAGAAATCTACTAAGTGAGTACTTGTAACAAAAGGGATTTCGATCCATAAACCACACTCCACGCTTGTTTTTAATCAACTTAATGGTCATGCCCCAAAATCTAAAGATACATTATTAAAGTTGACGTGGCCTAGTTGTCAAAACAGCTTTCCGTTCGTCTTAAAGTTGAGTAACGAACCCGCAATTAATTTTCAAAAATGCTTGATCAACACTTGTATAATAATGAACTTTGCTTGTTTATTTTTGTTACAAGTGAACTACTTTGAATAATTATTTTCTAGACTTAGCGACTTCATAAAAATGCGATATTTATCAAATATCGAAGACCTCGCGGCCTAGTTTTTATAACAAGAACCCGATTATTTTTCGGACTAATAAATAACGAGTTATTAAAGCCCAAAGTCGACCCCGTGAATAAAATGGTTGAACGAGAAAAATGTATGAAAACATTTTATAAATTAATAGCAAGTATAAATTATCAACCAAGTGCATTGTACGTTATTATTTATTGTGTTTAGCCTAAGTACGGATATTTTACTTAGGTTACGAGTGAATCGTTTGCGCGTTGTTTTGCGTGTCTTGATATTCTGTGCTATCCCTTATTTATCATATTCGCTACTTCATCAAGGTGAGTTTCATAGCCCCACTTTTTACTTGTTTTATATACTTTTGGGGTGAGAACATTGCTTGTTTTAAACGGATGAACATAAGTGCTAAAACTTGATACGTTTGCCTACATGATGTCTAAGTAGCGATATCCCTAGATGCTTTAGCCCACTATCGTGAACCGTTAATTACTTTGTGTAAGCGCGAATGTTATGGATAGATCTATCGGGACTAACCTCCCTATCTAATTTGGTTGTGTGGCCAAAGTTAGATACACTTACATTTGAGGATTTACAAATGCTTCGGGATAGGCATTTGCTCGGGCTCTTATTATTTCTTGTTGGTTGAGGTTAACGCTTCGGTGTCACGAGCTTAGGCGTAGGTGATTAAAACGTATACTTTTGATTATAATTTTGTATTTGTTACAAGATTATATGCCGGTTGCCTTGGAAATCTTATGGTTCATCACACTATTTAAACTTAAACCTATGAACTCACCAACCTTTGTGTTGACGCTTTACCAATGTTTTTCTCAGGTATCAAGACGGAGGAGTGACGTGGTTATGCATGGGAGATTTTTAAATGAAAATGGTCGTGACTAGTATATGGATATTTGGATCAATGTTAAAGTCTTTTGAAACAATGTTTTATTATGATCTGGTGTAATTCGCTTCCGAAACAAGTTTTATGCTTTTAATTAAATTAAAACGACTTTTAAATAGTCGTTCTTTGTATCTATGTCTTTTGATAGTCATGACCGTCGCACCCCATTGTGTTGTATTACTCTGATAAATTGGGGGTGTGACACGCCTCATCGGTGGTTTTATTAGCCAAAGACGTATATCCTCACGCTAAAGCGAATTTTGGATCTTTAAAGCTTCGAAGATTAAGGCTTGATTCACTTTCAATTTTGCATAAATTTTAGGCCTTGTGGGGCTTCAAATTGTTTGCTAGATTTAGGTGAGCACTTGAAATCTTATTATTGGGTGAAGCTTTCGATTATTCGGGTGCCAATACTTCATAACCGTGACGCTGGCGATACCTTAATGTCTTCCCAATTTAATTACACGGAAGCTACTAGAAAAGACTAGAAACCCAACAATCCTAACTAAACCGCTAAGTCAATATTTATTAAGCAAAAAATATTTACATGCGAAGGGAGAATAAGCAAACAATGAGAACACATGAGTTTTTGAAAGAATACGAGTACTCTACGTTTAGCATAGTAACTTATAATTAACTCTATCATTTCTCGTCCTCATTTAAGAGACTTAGCCTAATGTGAAGTTAAGGAATCAAAGCTAAGTGCTCAACAAGCACGGTCGAGTCAAAAATTACTCTTAATCTCGCCATCAGAAAATTTACATTCGTGTCTTCAAACACTTATAAAACATGAGAAAAATTTAAAATTTGGCCATTTTTAGCCTTATTTTGCAACAAAAACGATAACAAAAGATAAACTTTGGAATGCGTGAAGGTTTGGCAAGGCAAGTATCTACTCACCCCCCATACTAAAACTAAACATTGTCCTCAATGTTTCGAGTCTAGGGGTGAAAACACCCCCGTACTAGAGACGTAGTCGAATGCTTAATCTAGCATGGAAAGGGTGTAACCAATAAATTAATAGCCGTTTATGAAGTGTGCTAAAAACCTAAGGTTAGAACAATCAAGGATACATCATGGATATTGAGAAAGTCTTCAAAGCAAACGATCGAGTGCTCCCATAAAACGAACACGAGAGGCTCCAATCGTGAAGATCATGATCTTCTAAAGTCCACAATTCACAAACAACCACGGAGCAAAGGTTGGAAGGGCACAAATCCCCACACGTTAACTACATTAGAAAGCGATAATATGTACATAGGATAAGCATGGGACTCCCCCACGAGGCACCTTGTTTTTGTTAACCGAGTCAAAAGCTCGACTTGAATCCCCATAAATGTGATCATTTAGGGATATCCTTGGTTCGGTAATTTTTGGTGGGACTTACATGTAATCAAGGCCCAAAAGCAACCGTGTATAAAGGCAAAACCTCTATACCGGGATCAAAGATCGTGTCTTCGTTTTCGGATGATAAACGAAACAACACGACTTCAAGTAACAACGTCCCAAAGGGACACAAGAAAATAGCATAAGAAGAGAAGGGTGGGACATTGGTTGGGCATAAAAATCGAGTTACTCGAGGTAAACTCTCACCGTAAGTGTAGAAAGATTTTCTAGTGACTACTTCAGTAAAAGACCGAGATTTTATCTTAAACGTGATACCAGGGTCAAAAATCTCGTCCTCGGTGGAGAAGTGTGAGGGAACAAATGGGGCTTCCCCCATACTAGATCCACACAAAACGTCGTCAAAAGAAGTAGACGCGTTTGTAGCAAGCTCAATTAAGCGAGGTGATGACGGAGTTAACTTTGGAAATTTTTTCAAATCAATTGTAAAATCTTTTCCTTTTTCATTTTTTAACTCTTTGTTACGAAAACCCAAGTTGATTAAATTGAAAATATTTGGTGTTTCTAAAACAATTCTAGGCACACTTAAAATTTCCACATTTATCTTGAAGGCGGGAGGAGGATTTGAATTTTTAAAACGTGAATCGACTAATAAAACATCCCCCTCCGGGCTAACGCAACGGTCCTCATCAAACTCGAAAATTGAAGGCGGATCATCAAGTATACGTTTGATCTCGGAAAAATCACCGTCAGGATCAAAAACGTCTTCTCTTCCTCGTGGAAGAGGTTGGGAAATCAAGTCGTCGACAATCGAGTCGTTAGCTTCAACCGTCGTGAAACTAGGAATAGAAGGCTCTTCGATTGAAGATTTTGCCTTTGTCGTTTCGACCTCGATATCGAAAAACGTATCGATGTGAGCAAGGCCATCGGCGGACTTCTCACATGATAAATCCAAAATCTCACTCGGTGTGGGATTAGGAGTAAAAGGCTCGTCTCGTGACGATTTTGCCTTGACGGTTTCAACTTTGTCCTTCGAAGGGATCGAACGTGGGTTTTCAAACATTTTAGCAAAACTACTAACACGTCCCTTCGGAATTAATTTTCGTTCATCTTGTAAAAACGTGGGTTCAACGATTTCCTTTAAAACCTTTTCATATTTTTCTTTTTTAAAATCATTTAATGGAATTTCTTCGTCAAAATTAAGTGTATATTGATTTAGAAAATCCTCAATAATTTCATCCTCATTAGAAAAATTAGGTTTAGAAGGTACAAGATTTAATAATCCCAAGTATCCTACGAGTTTTTCCTTTGGTTTATTTTCAAAAACATTTTTCAAAACTTCGTTGGATGACGTTTTTGTTTCCTCTACGTTTTTGCAAGACGACGAAGGTTGCACGACTCTAAAATTCAAGATATTGGGATCAATACGAGACGTACGAGTCTTAGGAGTCGAAATAACTTGAACCTCTCCCTCGAGATTAGGATTGGTGACGTTCGATGAAGAACTCGACTCGTATGAAGCTACTTTTTTCTCTAAGGTCTCAATCGTTGAAAGAAGTTCATTTTTCTTATTAGTGTAAGCCTCCACAACTTTATCAACAATTTTATCCCATCTCTTGTCAATTAGGTCAAATAAACGTTCTTATTCTTTAGAAGCGGCATCATATTCGTTTTCCAACTCGGTTCTCATGGAGGCCATTTCCTTTAAGTAAAATTCCTTTTGAGTTTCCAATTGTTTTTCGTAATGTTCCTTAAGATTCGTAACTTGTTCTTGAATCATCGTTAAGTTTTTATTATTACGTCTCACATAGTCACAAAAGGCGTTTTGATTCATCTCATTATTTTGATTTTGATCACAATTAAAAGACGAATCATATGACGAATAAAACGAAGACGATCGGTGATCTTGGTCGTAAATTTTAAAATTGTCACCACGATCACATGGGGCGGAGTTATAGATATAACCCTCTCGACCTCCAATAACCTTACAATTAAAACAATTGGCACCATCGGGCGGGCCTCCATAATATGGACACGAATAATATCCACCATCATTCGACATGATGCAACGCGAAAGTCGATTCGAGAATTAAACGTTATAGAGGGTGAAAGAAGAGAATTATGAAAATAGAGGAAAAAATAGAAGAATCTTTTTGTGTTTTTGGTTTTTTAATTTTTTGGAAGTTTGGTGTATTACGTAGAAATTAATCTACAAAAACTATCCACTAATCAAAGGTCTCGATTAATGAATCAAAGAAGAATGAAGGTAATTACGTGAAGTAAAAACCCTCGTCGACTTTGAAACGTCGGCGGAACGCCAAAACGTTTCGAGGTTCAATAATTAAAACTCACAAAAATAGATTAATAATACTTGATTTGGCAAACCCCTAATTAATCGTCACTTTCAAAACACGCACAAGCGAGCGGAGAAAACGAGGCGGCGCGAAGCACTTAAGAGCCTTTTTTCCTTAGGTCGTGAAATACAACCGCCTTATACCCACCTTGTAGTTTGTATTTATCGAGATTAAATCAATTAAGAGTATTTATCTATTTTGCCTTTGATTTCGTTTGAATTCGATACAACAATAGTGACCGGAACGCTCAACTATTGAGGTGCGATTTCTCGCGTATTTGGATAATTATTGTGTATTAGTTGTTCTATGTAAATACAATATATTATGCACAATAAAAACGAGAAAACGATTTTTGTGTTAATAGAGTTCAATTTAACACTATTTATTTGTATGGCTAATAGTATAGAAAAATAAAAAGAAGTATTTACGATAAAAACGTAAACACTCAAATAAACACGATAAATAAATATGGCTAAACACACCTCCCCGGCAGCGGCGCCATTTTGATGTTGCGGTTTTTAGTCGTTTACTATCTTTTAGGAAAAAGAAAGCAAAAACCAAAGTCGTAGCAAGTATTAGTAATTACGTTTTGTGAAAAACGCAAATACCGACAATCGAGTTCGTTCTCGGTGGAGGTATGGTGTTTAGCCAACAATTATAGACGTTATTTAAATGAGTTGTTACGTTTTTGAAATGAAGGAAAGAAAAACGAAAGACGGATTATGCTAAAAATTAAAAACGACGAATACGCGTTACACGTGAATTGTAAAAATCGCCGAAATTAATTTTTTTTTTGATAAGTAATAAAAAGATCGATATATAAAACCTAAACTATGGGGAAGCATAAAAAGGCATTGGAAAACCTACAACGTGTACGGGGACAAAACAAAGGCAAAAGCTAATTAACGATATAACGTAAAAACGCAACCTAAAAAAAACAAATAAACAAATTTATACCCTACGAAAGCAAATCTAATTTTCCTATAACCTAAATGACGAAATAAAATTTTAGTAAAGAAGAATTACATTTTTTTTTTGTTTTTAAATATCTTTTTTTATGAATTAAATACTATTTTAATGAAAATAAATGATTAAAAATACTAAACTAATAAAATAAATCCTGAATTTTTTTTTTAGAAACTAAATTACGTTATTTTTAAACTTAAAAACTTAAAAAGATATGAAATTAAGCTACATAAAAGCTATGTAATTAAATAATTTAGGCTGATAAGCAAAAAAAAAAGTTAAAAGAGATGTGATTGCATACTTTAGCAAGAAAGTTGAAGTGGCACAGTTGGTTATGTAATTGGTATTTGAGGCGTTGTTTGGCAGACGAACAATCCAGGGTTCGAGTCCCATGGATGACAGATTTTTTTGGCAATCATTTTTTTTCTTGTTTATCTAACTTAACCCAACAGAAGAAACTAACAAACACCAGACCTACTGCTTCATTTTTCGTGTACCAGCAAAGATTTAATGGGCTTAACAGTCCATCTAACTCACATACTTAAAATTGCTTATATCTTGTTTCAAATTTTAATTTATCACAACAGCAACATCATTAACCATTAACTTTTATCTTATTTTATTTTATTTGGACAACAAGTTAACTAAACTTTTGACAGTGAAACATTTTTTTTGTTTGGTTAAAAACATGACAAAGGCCAACGGTATACGATATGGGCTTTAATTATTTCCAAATTAGAGGAAAAATGATACTAACAAAATTATGCTTCAACATCAATCAACTCTTAAACCATACAAAACATCAAAATTTAAACCATACAAAATATTCATATAATCCAAAATAAAAATAAAAATTAAATAAACAGGAAGAAACAATCAGGCAACACAAACTCATGACTAAAAATTAAGAAAACACATAGAACTTACAAATGTTTGATATGAAGGAAACCAAAATTCATTGAACCAAAATCTTCAATAAAACTTCACGACCTTTTTTGTTTCTCTTTTTTTTTCTTCTTTCGGTAACAGTAACACGAAAAAGAAAAAAAATCTCTTTTTTCTTTTTCACAAACTCTCTTTGTTTTTTATATCAGCAAGTAAAAAAAAGAAGCAAAACCACTTCTATTTTCTTTTTCGTCCAGCAGCAACAAAACCCCCCTTTTCGAGCCACAGCTTCTAACTCTCTCTCTTTTCTTTATTTTTCGACAGTAACAATGAATAGAAAATAGGAATCTGTTCTTTTTCTTCCTCACTTCAAACCAACAGCAACAATAAAATACCTCAACTCTCATCTTTATTTTTTTTCTTCGATACCAACAGCAACAATTACAAACTACAATCTCACTTTTTTTTTACTCTCGGTACAGTAGTACCAACACCAACACTTTTGCAATATTTTTTTTTCTTTTTTTGAAATTAAGTTACAAAATCTTAGTAACCAAAAAAAAAACCTTTGTTCTGTGTCTCGAACAGTAACCACAACAGAAACAAAAATAATTTCAGATTAAAAACAAATATATAAAAGAAACTGACTTTGAAAAACTTATCTTTCAAATGAAAATAAAACTGAAACCAAGAAAACACTTGTAGAAAATAAAGAGGAACTCAGATTTAATCAAACACCAACTTTTTCATTCATAAAAAGGGGATTTACATTCATAGAAAATCTGGAACAAGTTAAAAATAAAAAGCCTCTGCCTTATATATGTGGCTACGATACTTCTAGAAACAATAAGAAAACTAAACCCTAAATGCTTGAAAATCCTAAATTACCCAATCTGACCTTGGATATTCTGAGGCATATTCTAAAAATTCGAATCATAGCTGTTGTATGTCGACATCCTTGACTTCTTGATGAGATCCTGAGTGTTGATTTTTGAGTAGGGACCAAGGTGAATAATCGTGGCCATCAATTTGTAACTCTCTCTGCATCTCGTGACTTTGAGCTGTCATTTTGTCACCATATGCTGATGTGGATCTATGGTATCACATGGGTGTTGGCAGGATTTGATTTTGGGATTAATTGTTTAAGATGGAGGCTGGTGATGATAGATAAAACCCTAATCCCTCTTTGTTTTTGTCGTCTGTTTAAAGTGTTTATCCCAAAAAAAGTTTTATAACATTAAAAAAAAGAGTTTGAGGGGCCGGTTGGGATAAAAATAAATTTGGGCTTGGTGGTTTGGTTGATATCGGGCCAAGGGTGTTTATGAGGCCCAAAACTAAAAACTAGGCCACGTTGGGTTTTTGTATCATATGACCATATCTTGGATTTTGGCTAGACTTAGTTATTAATAATATTAATACGGGCCGACTCGGCCCGTTAGACGGGAGCGGGTTGGTCCATAAAATACTATTTAGGATTCGGAATCGTTTTTTCATGCCTATTTTATTGTCGGGTCTCGGGTTGACTTTGACTTCATTTTTAAATTGTAAAATCTTCCAACTTTGTCGAGTCGAACCGAATATACCTATTTTTATTCCGTTCAGTGCAATCCCGGCTTCGGTTTCTTGTATGACTTGATTCTTCAAGGACCAAATAGTAAACTCTTGACATTTTAGGGACCACAATGTAATTTTAGAGTTTTACAAGGGTATAAAATGACAAGTCTTCAAACTTGGAGGACCATTCTTGCCAATCTACAATTCTTCAAGGGTCTTTTTTGAAATTCAACATTCGGATCCGGTTTATTGTGCGGCTTCATTTCCCGTGTTCGTTTTTGCATGATTCTTGTGATCTTTTGTCATTTTCTCAATATCCATACCTAAAATACACAAGCAACAAACACGAGCATATATTTGGCATTTTTAATGATATTTAATGCATTTTAAGCCCAATTTAGACGATGAGACTATGTATAATTACAGTCTCATCAACCTTTCCAATCCAGATCACACACAAACAAGAATCATATAGCAGTTAATCACATAAATGTACACACAAGTCCATCTCAAACCTTAAAACATTCACAACATTAATTTAGAAAATAATTCAACACAGTGTCTCTTCCATCCCATATGGAAGTCAAAAACAATAGTAAACATGGGACTATGAAACTCACCTGATAGCTTCTTCACAAGTCCTTGTACTAGCAACAAACTAACAAACCAAAAACAAGCAATTAATACACGAACCAATCACTAAGATGGCTCATTAACCTATGATGGACATCTAGCCTATTCCCACATATTTACCTCATTAACAAGCTCTAATCACCCCATTACCCTTCCTTAACAATTCCTTAACTTGGTTAAGTTTAATAACTATCCCGTTCATATTTTACCCAAAACAATCCCAGTTTTTAGGTCTCAAAACTTTAAGTCAAACATCCACTTAAACATACCCATGGTTTCTGTAAAAGGAATATTCATACCCTTACATATGTTGGCTAACACCTACTACTTGCCCTAACCTTAAAGCTACTGTTAAGGCCCCGATATACATATATCTACTTTTGTCATTCCAGATTTCTTGATTTTAAACGTACTAAAAATTTGTTACCATTAGGGGTCTTACCCTAAACCACAACCTTAGCCCAAGTGAAGATACTTACTAAAATATATAAACCATCTCTCACGTTCGTGAGAAGATCCCAATGCAACCCTAAGTACCCCAAACAACCCAAAACTTAAAAAGAAAACAGGCTGAATTCAAAACTGTTTTGACCTCCGACTGTTGTAACTTGTTTTTGTCCCTCTTCCCGACCTCCAATTTAGTTCTCGTTTCTTTCATTGGAAAGCCACTTCAAATACCTTTCCAGGGGTACTTAGATTGTAAAATAAGAGTTTATAGAACTCCCTATATGATCAAAATAATTGACTCAAAAATCTGCCCAGTTTTTAAAAACGGGTTTAAAAAAATTGAACAAATTAATTACCCATAACCCCATCTAATACAAGCCCTAGATTATATGATCATCATATTATGATTATCACATCATTATTTTACTGATTTTATAAAAAACCTAACCCTAATCCATCATAAGAATGATTAATTAAACACAAACAATTAAATCAAAAAGGTTAATGAAGGTTTTTACCTTTAATTAAATGGAAGATGAAAGAAAAACTATAGAAACCTAAAAATTCTCTCTTGACCGTCGACTTAATGTTTCCAGGAAGAATAATACGTTTGGTTTGGTGTATGTGTTCCTTATATAGCCAAAAGTCCTAGCCCAACCCAAACACTAGTTACCATAAATCCTTTTTCCCCTATTTTTTGGTTATAATCGGTTCTAGCCGACCTATATGCATTTTTTTTAATTTTTTTTTTCTTTTTATTGTTTAATAATATAATACTAATATTACCTTAATTTATCTTAATTTATTTCAGCCCCTAAAGCTTCCAAAACCCCAAAACCGTGAAACTAGTCAAAATTACGCGTTTTACCGTAAAAGACGTAAAATATACACTTTTAAAAAAAATCTCAAATTTTTAAATAAACTTTATAAGTAAGTCCTAAATGACTTAAAACCATCCCGAAAAATATTCATTTGACTAATTACCTCATTCGAGACCTCTAAATGCTAAACCGTAAATCCTAAAAAAAATACACTATTACTATAATACTTATACGTATACGTAAACACCAAAATATCACCATTTCATTTCATAGTCACTAATCGTGAGCTCATGAACATGAAATAACCGTTCCTCGATTTACTTATGAGTACTTCTATACTCATAAACGATAACCACACCAACCTCGTTCACACAAAATAAACACGTAATCACACAAATCAAGTAAGCACACATAAAATAACCTAAAAGTAAGTCCAAGTGACAAACCCAAAACCACGGTTGTCACATCACTCCCTCCTAATAGAAATCTCATCCCGAGATTCACTCCCAAACTCAAACTTATTCTCAGCAAACAAACGAGGATGCATATCCCTGATAAAACCTTCACGTTCAAACGTGAACTCAGTTTACACGAAATAATCTCAACCAACAACACATGAGCCTTAACCGTCCGCGAGGAAACTTATCAAAACCATAAAGTTATGTAACCAACCTAACTAAATCTCGCAACTCATCAAACAAAAACTGTCTTGAAACCAAGTTAGGAGCTGTCACATAACTCAACGGGTTTAAAACTGTCACCCCGATTTCAGTCTTACTCATAAATACCATAAATCAAAACTCATCAAAAATATAACCACGTATAATAAGGTCTAAAGAACTCTCAAATTCCTTCCCAACTCATCTCTATGTTAACCCTCCAAGTGTTCATTACCGCAAAATACCCAAAACACGAGTTTAAACCATGTTGTCCGAAAATTAACCTTGAACTCAACACTTGTACAATTAATTCGACCAAACTACTGACTTCCAATTACGAAACTTTCTGAATATTTGAAAAGTATGTTCCGAGTACATAATTTTAGGCTTTTGAATCACCCAAAAACCTTTAAAAACGAATAAGTTATGACCAAAACGATTTTTCTCAAAATCTGCCTATGCATTAGTGACAGTTTCTGACAGTTAGCGACATATTTTGACAGTTTAGCGACAGTTTCTGCCTACTCCGATTTATACCAAAAAAAAAACTATTTGTAAACCCTAAAACCCCCCATTAATTACCAAAACTAGAACCTAATTTATTATAATTCCAGAAAATTAAAACTCTATTAATTACATGATTTTAACATATTTCACTAAATAAGAACAAAATTTTTAACTTAAGAACAATAACTTTAGGTGATCAAAACCAAAATATTTCAAAATAACCGAGTCATGCTTATATGTTAAAGAATTTATATTCCATCTTATTTGAAACATGATCCCGACACTTCCTTATTTCATCGACTACCAACAACTATTTTTTTCAATTTGCAAGTTCTATTTTTTTACCATGTATAACTCGAAACAAAAGACATCGTTACCCCAAAAAGAAATCTCCACCATCTCAAAATCCTTCACGCCAAAAGTACCGTACAAACAAACACGTGAAATGAGGACCCGAGAAATGCGCTACTACAGAAGTTGAACATCTCAAAGAGAAACGAGCTAGCAACCATCCCAAGAATACAACCGGTAAGTAGAAAATAATTTTACATACATAGGCATAAGCGTACATACACTCAAATCCATCCAACATATACTATACAAGCATGTATTAACTCTCTTTCATGCAATCATACTTGAAAGTCCAGTGGTGTTGTGGCACATATATAATTATGTAGGCCTCCCTAATTATACATGTTCCCTTTCACCAATGTACTCCCTCCTATGATGACACTTATAAGAAATTAATACTACACATAACACATAATCCAACAACTCACAAGCACATAACCACACAAGATAAGATCCAAAACCCCATGTATTAAAATAACATAGCCAATGCACGAAACACATAAACTCGTAGTCCAGCTGAACCAGCGTAGACAAAATTCAAAATGTATAAAGAACATGAAAACGTAATTAAGCGAAATCCAACAATGACTAGCGTATACGACCATGGTTCCACCCGCACTAATCAAAACTCATAAAGAAAATAACATGTAGTTAAGTATGAACCATAGTAGTTCATAACCTAACAAATACTGCGAAAATAATATTCAAACACATCAATTACTATAAAATGCACACATACTCCTATGACGCATATATGCAGGGACCCTTAAGCTATAGACTAGGCTACACGACTAGGCAACCTAATTCTCTATAACCATTGTCTCTGATACCATTCTGTCACACCCCACCATGGCGGAATATGGGGCGCGACGTATGGATATCATCACAAAATGGTGTGTCTATAGAGATAACTATATGATATAAGAAATGTCATAAAAATGGTGACACGAAGGTCATGACAATATCTCAACAAATGCAAGGGGTCTAGGTAATTAAGTAA
Organism: Glebionis coronaria; assembly: GCA_025667525.1. Lineage (NCBI taxonomy): Eukaryota > Viridiplantae > Streptophyta > Magnoliopsida > Asterales > Asteraceae > Glebionis > Glebionis coronaria. Next base: position 540,544,175 of record CM046880.1, read on the forward strand.
CAGTCTTACTTCTTACCCAAGACAACAAATAACATACCAAAACAATCATATGTGTGCCACAGTATCACTTATTAAAATGAACAATCAAATAAAACTAGGAAGGAAACGGGGATTCTCCTTCTATATGCATTCCTAAGCTTCTCCAATCCTAGCCACTTATGTTCTCATGCTTAACCATAGTATCACCTGAAAGAGACACTAAAACACGTCAACATAAAGTTGGTGAGAGTCATAGGTTTAGACTCCAACACAAGACAAGTCATAAGCTGTGAATACCATAAACCAATAAACATATGGACAATGCGCTACAATCATGTACTAACAACTAGCATTCAAGTTCAATCAATCATTACAATTCAAAGGCATCACGCCTTACCAACAATCACAATTTCCAAGGCATCACGCCTTACCAACAATCACAATTTCCAAGGCATCACGCCTTACCAACAATCACAATTTCCAAGGCATCACGCCTTATCATTAACCATAGGTCCCATAGGCGCCCATACACCTATGTACCTTTCCAATCCAGATCACACACAAACAAGAATCACATAGCAGTTAATCACATAAATGTACACACAAGTCCATCTCAAACCTTAAAACATTCACAACATTAATTTAGAAAATAATTCAACACAGTGTCTCTTCCATCCCATCTGGAAGTCAAAAACAATAGTAAACATGGGACTATGAAACTCACCTGATAGCTTCTTCACAAGTCCTTGCACTAGCAACAAACTAACAAACCAAAAACACGCAATTAATACACGAACCAATCACTAAGATGGCTCATTAACCTATGATGGACATCTATCCTATTCCCACATATTTACCTCATTGACAAGCTCAAATCACCCCATTACCCTTCCTTAACAAGTCCTTAACTTGGTTAAGTTTAATAACTATCCCGTTCATATTTTACCCAAAACAATCCCAGTTTTTAGGTCTCAAAATGTTAAGTCAAACATCCACTTAAGCATACCCATGGTTTCTGTAGAAGGAATATTCATACCCTTACATATGTTGGCTAACACCTCCCACTTGCCCTAACCTTAAAGCTACTGTTAAGACCCCGATATACATATATCTACTTTTGTCATTCCAGATTTCTTGATTTTAAACGTACTAAACATTTGTTACCATTAAGGGGTCTTACCCTAAACCACAACCTAACCCCAAGTGCAGATACTTACTACAATATATAGACCATCTCTCACGTTCGTGAGAAGATCCCAATGCAACCCTAAGTACCCCAAACAACCCAAAACTTAAAAAGAAAACAGGCTGAATTCAAAACTGTTTTGACCTCTGACTGTTGTAACCTGTTTTTGACCCTCTTCCCGGCCTCCAATTTAGTTCTCATTTCTTGCATTGGAAAGCCACTTCAAATACCTTTCCAGGGGTACTTGGATTGTAAAATAAGAGTTTATAGAACTCCCGATATGATCAAAACAATTGACTCAAAAATCTGCCCAGTTTTTAAAAACGGGTTTAAACAAATTGAACAAATTAATTACTCATAACCCCATCTAATACAAGCTCTAGATTATATGATCATCATATTATGATTATCACATCATTATTTTACTGATTTTATAAAAACCCTAACCCTAATCCATCATAAGAATGATTAATTAAACACAAACAATTAAATCAAAAAGGTTAATGAAGGTTTTTACCTTTAATTAAATGGAAGATGAAAAAAAACTATAGAAAACCTAAAAATTCTCTCTTGGCCGTCGACTTAATGTTTCCAGGAAGAATAATACGTTTGGTTTGGTGTATGTGTTCCTTATATAGCCAAAAGTCCTAGCCCAACCCAAACACTAGTTACCATAAATCCTTTTTTCCCTATTTTTTTGGTTATAATCGGTTCTAGCCGACCTATATGCATTTTTTTATTTTAATTTTTTTTTCTTTTTATTGTTTAATAATATATTACTAATATTACCTTAATTTATCTTAATTTATTTCAGCCCCTAAAGCTTCCAAAACCCCAAAACCGTGAAACTAGTCAAAATTACGCGTTTTACCGTAAAAGACGTAAAATATACACTTTTAAAAAAAATCTCAAATTTTTAAATAAACTTTATAAGTAAGTCCTAAATGACTTAAAACCATCCCGAAAAATATTCATTTGACTAATTACCTCATTCGAGACCTCTAAATGCTAAACCGTAAATCCTAAAAAAATACACTATTACTATAATACTTATACGTATACGTAAACACCAAAATATCACCATTTCATTTCATAGTCACTAATCGTGAGCTCATGAACATGAAATAACCGTTCCTCGATTTACTTATGAGTACTTCTATACTCATAAACGCTAACGACACCAACCTCGTTCACACAAAATAAACACGTAATCACACAAATCAAGTAAGCACACATAAAATAACCTAAAAGTAAGACCAAGTGACAAACCCGAAACCACGGTTGTCACACTATCAGTCCTAAATCTTTTGATTTGGGCTCCTTGTTGTAATTCAACTTCAGTTTAAATTTTTTTTATCTAATGCTTCATCCTTAGTATGTAACAAGTAAACATAGAAAAACCTAGAAGCATCATTAATAAATGTTACCAAGTATTTCTTATTCCCTAATGAGGGAGTAGCATGCAAATCACATAGGTCACTACGGGTTAGCTCCAAAACTGTAGTTACACGTTTTACATCTTGAAATGGTTTCTTAGTTATTTTGTTCAGCATGCAAGTCAGACACTTTTCAGTGTCCATGTCAAATACTGGGATTAACCCATCCTTAGACATATTTTGCATCCTCTTAAAGTGGACATGGCCCAGTCTAGCATGCCATAGTGAAGAATCCTTCAGTTTACTGGTGGACACTGAGGCTGAACAAATATTTGCACTACGAGCACTAACTGAGTTAATGCTGATGGTTGTTTCAATATTAAGCCTGAACATTTGATTGCTCAAATAACCAAAACCAATAAACACACCATGTTTGGATAAAACAAATTTATTAGATTCAGTCACTTGTTTATAACCACAATTATTCAAGACACTACTAGAAACCAAATTCTTCCTAATATTAGGAACATGAAAAACATTAAACAAGATAACAATCTTTCCAGAACTAAACTTAAGATCTACATAACCACGTCCATGCACTAGGGCTGTTGACTCATTTCCTATGTGAAGAATAGATCCATCATCCAGTGACTCATAAGTCTTGAACCAGCATCTATCTTTACACACATGAACAGTTGCTCCAGAATCAACCCACCACGCAACATCATCATCCTTTTAGTGTTGTGTTGTTAGAACCAATCACTGAACCTTTTGTGCCTGATCCACTAGCTTTGCTGCTAGTATCAACACCTTTGCAATCCCTTTTGAAGTGTCCAGGTTTCCCACACTTCCAACAAGCCACTGATGACTTCTGTTAGGATTTGCTTTGGTGTTATCCTGATGCTTACGTTTGCCCTTGTTGTCATTGTACCTGATGGAGTTGTTATGCTCCACCATATTGACAACTGATGAACCAACAACATTATTGCTCTTTGGCTTGTCACTTTCATGCATCCTGAGGGATTCCTCAATGCGCAAATGACTGCCCAACTCAACAAGAGTTAATTCCTCCTTCTTATGTTTCAAGGTATGCTTGAAATCTTTCCAAGAAGGAGGTAATTTGTCAATGACACAAGAGACCTGAATGGTCTTATCCATGTTCATTTTATGTTGTGTAAATCTACCAAGTATTCCAAGAAGTTTATTGTATTGTTCCATGACTGGTTTTGAATCAGTCATTTTGTAATTTGTGAAATCACTCACAAGAAACTTCTTACTTGATGCATCCTCAGCCATATATTTAGTTTCTAAGGAATCCTATAGTTCTTTACCAGATTCAGAATTTTGGTAAATATCAAATAAGGAATCAGACATACCATTGAGAATAATACCACGACACACATAGTCGTCATTCTCCCATTTGCTCCTTTTCCTCAGTTCCTCCAAAGTAGCATCATCACCACCATCAGGAATGGGAGTAGTCAGCACATACACCACGCTCATGGTGGAAAGAAGAAAGTGCATCTTCTTTTGCCATCTTCTGAAATCCACCCCTTCAAACTTATCCAGCTTGGAGAAGTTAGCCACCATATACTTCATAGCAGCCGCCATTGATTATCACAAAATAATTTACTTTGATTGTTGGTGTTTACTTCGTCCCAACCAGGGTATATATATCAATTCTAGCTACGTACCAAACAATGGTTACCGGATATCACTTGGAATCGTGTAATCACTTTCCAAAGTAAATTATTCGACCCTAATGGTTGGGTATCACGAATACCTACTTGGGATAAGACAAAATGCAGTTAGAGATTTAGGCACAAATCTTTAACCCTTTCGTTGCTATGCGTTTTTGATTCTGTCTCTTCTTCATGCAAGTGAAGATCACCTTTTTATAGGTGGAGTACTCAACCCTAGTCAATGGTATTAAGAGAAATTAACGGCCAATTAATCTCCTCTTAATAGGCTTCATAATACCAGGTCAAAGTGGTTACAAGACCAATTAAACGTGGTCTTTAATGCACTTGATTTGGTCAAAGACTGTTACAAGCATACTTGTTCAGCTCCATCATTAGTCCATCCTTCAGTCCCACTAAAGCATCAGCGACCCCTGAAGGGTGTTCCCGCTGAAGCCTTCAGTACGGAAGAAGACATGCTGATGAGTACACTACCACATAAAAGTCTAAATAGAACGGTGAAAATGCCTTATAAAGAGCGGTTTTGAACCGATCTAACAAAGGGTGATCTTTTTAAGTCGGGTTACATATAGATCGGGTATTAACCGTTCTTTTTAAAGTTATAAATAGATCGGTCCCTTCACAAAAAAGTGATCTATGTAAGGCATATTTTTAATGGTTATATTGGTTTACATAGATCGGTTTTTAACCGTTCTATTTAATTTAAAAAATATATTGAAAAATTAAATATTTTTATTTTTCCTGATTTATATTATACAAATATGTAGATTTTCGAAATTCAATTCATTACCAAATAAACTACAAATGTGCAGGTTCTCCATAGATACCAAATAGTAATCTAGTACAAACAACTGATAAAGATTAGCATTTGAGTTATACGTCAAATTAACTTAAACAAGAAATCGTCAATGGCAACATAATTCCAAATCCTCAAAATATGAGCTTCACAAGTCCTGCTACTTAGAGAGCTTCCTTCATCTGATCTATCAATCTCGAACTGCATTACGTCTAGTACTCAAGGGAGCTTTATAGGTGAACTGCAACTATCTGTAAATTACCATACGATCAGATGAAGTGAAGTACAAACCATTATCAAATCATATGTAAGATACAGAAGACTCACCTCGCACAAGTAGCAGGCGAACACGGCCTAAATTTAAGACTCCTTGTTTCATTGGGAAACCTTGTTTGTCACATCCTCCCATGATTTTGAAGATGTAACCTTTGACCTCCTGCAAGTTGATAAAACATAAGAATCTTTATGCTGAATAGATAGTCAGAAATTACTTCTAGCACTTAAAGAGAAATAACTTTCTTACCTCACCGAGAGCATCCCTATTAACTTCCTGCGAGATCTTTTTGTCATAGAATGCTCGGCTACACATCAAAACAACATGAAGTAAGGAACTGAACCAATAATTGTAGAATCTTTTATAATTTCATTTTGCTCTTATAGAATATATCATTAGAAGATTGAAGGAGAAAAAACGCCACAAAGCAGTATCCAAGCTTCCTAACTGCTCTATCTAGTAGGTAACCCAATTTTTGATATTTCTACAACAGGTGAACAATACTGATACTTCGTGATTTTTGCAAGAGTAAAAAAACTGATACGAATTATTAAATGAATCAATAATCAAACTCAGTTACTGCCTTATGATATTTATCTCATGTATATGTGAGTTCAAACAAAGGACCAACTTCTTTAAAATAAGCCGTTACAACTACTTAAAAGTTATCAAATATAATCAAACCATAACCTATTTATCAGATTCTTAAGCCGTAACAAACACTTTGAGTAAGCACATTATTTATTTATTTTATTTTATTTCTAACAGCAAATTCTTAGGAAACAAAATAAAATAGCAGGTATACACGACATAGTGCAGGTATATCTAACAAAATTAAAATTTTATTGCACCAAAAAACTTCTAACAAGTATGGATTTCAATGCAACAAAATGTTATGGGCTTTCCATCTTGTAGATGCAGGTAATGGACCATTTTTACCTCTTTAATTACGAAACAACATTCTATCCCGTTATCAATCCAACGAATAAAAGTTTGTTATATTAGAGGTTACAAGAATAGTCCATTACTGACAGCTACCAGATGCGAAAATACATCACAGTTTTGAGAAAATTTTCCATAAACTTGAGCATAAAAAAGCAATAAATACAAAAGCCATAATGGCTATTTCTTGGGAGATTATAAAATTGGTACAAAATGCACAAAATGAGTACAGAAACAATTTTAGAGATTATTGCACCAAAATGTAACGGAATTTCATCGAACTCTCATACTCTCTAAGTCCTCCCAAGATTAATTTGAGAAAGATGACCAAAGGTTTATAGGTGGCAAGAGTGGGTTACATGGCCCATCGAAATGGGTTTATTTTTAAGGCTGGTCAAACAGGGTTCTTTGTAAGGTGCATTTAGCATACATAGGCCAATTTAACTGGTTCATGATGTGCTAAATTTTAGACTTCCGGTATATTTGCTAATGGCAAAAGAACAACTTGAGTTGAGAGCCACAGTGGCTGTAGGAAATATGAAGTAACAAAGACTTTGAATGTATTAATGTGAGAAAGAGTGGAAGTGGAAGTTGAAGTTTCATACTTAACAGGATAAAGCGGATCCAAAGTTTGCTTGTCCACAAGTTTGTCTATAGTATTAAAAACATCACCAACCTGCAACCAAATAAATCACAATGCAAATATGAAAAACGGAATGAAATTAACTGGTGTTCGAATATCCACATTTCGATATATCACTTTTGACTAGGATTACAGTTTATGTTTCACAACGCATATATGATTTCCCAAGTTTAAATTTATAAAGATATACCTCATGTACTTGTTGCAGGTATAAATGACCTAGCGACCTATATTTCTAACATAATCTAAACGACATAAACTTAAATGTCAATGTTCAGAGGATGAAGTTTCATACCTTCAAAGATGGATTATTAACTAAAGGATTAGAGCTGGGCAATGCTGTTTCAGTCACTTACATCAGCTTGCCAACTAGTCTTCCTTCTTCGCTCTAATTGCTTGCACATTAACGGCTAGCCATACAGCTTTTTTTTCAACTTCAGCACCGCTTGTACTTTGTGCACGAGCTCCATCTCTTTTAGTGTAGTTTTCAGTTACATCATCTAAGTGGTGACCAGTTACTGATTTGCTTTTAGCTTCCTGAAAAACGTAACATGAACAACCAGATCCAAATCAAGAGTTGTACTTTTTTACCAATTTAACACCGCAAATAATTTACAAGTATGCGCACCTACATATTCTTAAACGAGGGAAGTCACGGCTCCCTGTAAGGTGATTAATTGCACTCTCAGACCTTCAAAGAAAACAAGTAGTGTCGGCATTAATACGAAACATATTCCAAATTGATGCAATAAGCAAAAAAAAAACTAGTCAATATGAATGTATTATTCTGCAAAAAAAGTTGGGAACCTTTTGTATTTACCTGTTGTGTCCACCGTGTCCACCTTTTGGCAACATCTGCAATTTCCCGAAAGGCGAATCTAAGTCATCATAGATCTGAAAATGACACATCATAACTCATATGTTACAAGAATTTAAAAACGATACTAAAAAGTAAAGCGAAATCAGAGACTCATAACTCACCTTGTCCACCTTTTGGTGGAGGGGTTGTCGGCGTATGACATCATTAATGGTTGTGGTGATGATCATAATCCGTTTATGTATAATTTCACTGCTCAGTCAATCAGTCAAAGTGTAATTTTTAATTTGTTGAATAGTTAATAGGTGAAAATATCATAATTAGTCAAAGCAGCAACAGCTGACTTCTTCGAACGCATCTCAATCATAACAAATAAACCACCTATGGTTTTATAATTGGGGATTAGGGTTTTAGATTAATAGCAAATTAATTAAAAATTAATATTAATTAACTAGCAATAGAATAGCAACCTGACTAACAATTGGATTGTCTTCATCATCATCAGGATTGTCTTCGTCATCTATGATGTTCAAACCATCTTCTCCTTCATCATCTTGATTGGTGATTTTTTGCAACTGTTCATTAGTTGAGACAACTGTACGCACCATCTCGATGAATGATTTGTTGGAAATAGATTTTGGGGATTGGATTATAGATTTTGGGGATTGGATTTTGAGGGTTCATAGATCTTGGGAGAAAGGTGTAGCTGCAGCAAAATAGATTGGAGTTTTGTTATTTTGAGGAAAGCGGCAAGTGAAAAGGTGTTAGGTGGATTGGATTTGGGAAGTGAAAATTTCGTGTGTAGCGGGAAGTGAAAAAGTGAGCCCGCTAAAATAATTGGGCTTTAATTAGATCGCCTTATCCTAAACCGTTCTATTTCAAACTAAACGTGGTAGTTTGTGACATATAAATAGAACGTTTTTTTCCTAAAAACCGTTCTAACTAATTTTGAATTTAATTAGATCGCCTTTTATCGGAACAACCGTTCTATTAGTCACATTTCTCCTTTATTGTTCTTAAATAGATCAGCTTTTATCAAAACTCTTCTATATGAAGCGATCTATTTAAGATATTGTGTAGTAGTGGTAAACACTGAAGACATGTCTTCAGTGGTGTTACTCCTTGATGAATACCTTTAGTCCAGAGTTACACTCTCTAAAGATCATCAGCGATGCTGAATAAACTTTAACCACAATATGAGTCTGGGTGTTCATGGACTTATGGGTGTACACTCCGTACCTCCTTACCCATTCATCAGTATGAACTGACCCACAATTGAACTATATCTCCAACACATACACAGCTTGTTAAACAGTCACCAGGATCAATTGGAGTTTGTATCGTGTTCTGAGTATTCTGACTTAAGTTTGCGTAAATGCATAGAAGGTTCAGCCACAGCACCCATAGTTTTTGGTATAAGTATATAAACAGCTGAAAAACTGAGCCCAACAAGAATCAAAGTGACCAGAATGTGTCTTGTCGAACCATGTATGCTTTATGCGGGGGTTAACATGCATGCAGTACATCTTGTTTGCGTTTAAACTACAAGAATCCGACGTTAATAAAAAATATATAAAATGCGCATCCGGGGAATTGAACCGCGGTCAGTACCGTGGGAGGGTACTATGATACCACTACACTAGATGCGCCTTTTTGTTCATTGTCGACACCTTTATTCCTGTATCTAAATGAATAACTTGTTTCTACACATTTGAAACAAGTGTTTTCTGATGAGCATCTCTAACAGAAACTTTTAAGGAACAAACACTTAAAACTATCAATAGGTCGTATGTATCATTAACAGCTAAACATTTTTTTATCGTCTACAGTTTCGTATCTTTATCATTTCATCAAAACTACGTTTGCTACCGAGTAGTTCCTTACCTATAGTACATATTAGTCTCTCAAATTCCGTCTATGTTCTAAGAATCAATAGTACGTAAGTACGCATGCGTGTAAGTTAATAATCCATGTCAATGCTATCTAAAACGCATCTGCCATAATAATAACTTTATTTACCAAATAATTGAACTATTGAAGGCATCTTTAATATCAAATATTGTTTTTTCCTGATATCTTATCGTGAATATTAACTTCCATGCAAAATTACTTTAGTAGAAATGTTGAGAAGATATATTGCAAGAACTACAAATTGAATAGTAAATAGTAAATATCAACATTTATTAATACAGTAATCAGTACTTACTAGTCATAATTATGCGGACTAACAGTATAAATAGATGATGCATGAAACTAGAGATACACACATCTCATTATTCATGCAAAATGGCCGATAACCTTGTACAGCCTTTGTTTATTTTCTCTTTTTTGTCTTTAATCCTATCAGTTTTTGTAAGCCATTCGTCGTGTTTAAACACCAATCTCACTGGAGATACCCATGGTGAAGACGGGTTTTTGCCTGCTTTAGGAACCTGGTATGGTGATCCAAAAGGCTCCGGAAGTGGTATTGACATACTTTGAACAACATCTTAACGATAATATATATTATGTTAATCATGCAGTTTTTCACATTTTAACGATAATATATAACAACATACTTTGAACATCCCCACGATTTAATTTACTCTGCATATGCTATGATTGATAACAAACTCAAACTACTATACACTGCTATTTTCCAATCATTTTAGACTATATATATATTATTGTTAATTGCTACAAATGTGAAAAAATACTGCTAGATTTCATGATAATTTAAGTTTGAGTATATATGGAAATTATATATTCCTCTTTTTGAATTTTGCGAGTGATTGTATATACATAGGAGGAGCTTGTGGATGGGGTGATGATGTTAAGTATCCTCCATTCTCATCAATGATATCAGCTGGAAATGCTAATGTTTTTTTGCATGGAAAAGGATGTGGTGATTGTTATCAGGTGAAAAAATTTATTATTCAAAGATTGGTTAATAGAGTCATGTGTTATAAGGTTACTAATATTGTATCAGTGTGTGTTCTTTTTCAGATTAAATGTACTAGATTGGGATATTGCTCTGGAAATCCGATAACAGTGACAATTACAGACGAGTGCCCGGGTAAATGTAACAATGTCCCATACCATTTTGATCTAAGCGGATTTGCTTTTGGTGCAATGGCGAGTCCAGGAAAAGCGGATGATCTCCGTAATCTTGGTCAAGTTGATATTCAATATCAAAGGTACATAAATAAAATACCGAAAGTTAAGTTTTTTTTGGCAAATTTGAAATCTTTCCTATAAAAGTTGTTCAAATTTATATAAATTCTTTCTTGTATTACATTTCTTGGCAATTCTCCGTTGTTTTTCATGACTTTGAATCCTAAGAGTGTTCTACTGATGAGTCGTTAAACTTGTATGATCAGGGTGGAATGCAACTATGGTAAAACAACGATAGCATTCAAGGTCAGTGAAAAAACAAACCCAAACTGGTTCGCTACTTCAATAGAATTTGTAGACGGAGCTGGTGAGCTTAGCAATGTTGAGATCGCACAGGCTCATTCAACAAATTTTGTTCCAATGCAAAATACATGGGGTGCAGTTTGGGTAGCAAACATCAGCCCATCATTTTTTGCTCCATTCTCATTTAGGCTCACGTCTCCAAAACATAAAGCAGTCACCGCTTACAATGTGGTTCCTTACCAGTTTGCTCCCGGAAAAACTTACTACTCAAATGTAAACTTCTGGTAGCTAGCTACTTATGGTTATTTTATCAGTTGTTTCAGAATAAGACTGAGCTAGTTTTGTGGTAATAAAGAAACAATGGAATGTAACTTATCAAGTACCCTTTCACAGCAAGTGTTTCATTTTCCAAGTTTACAAAGACATTAAAAAAATGTGAAAATCTAATTACACTGATTATTGAGAATTTTGAAAATGGGCCTCAGGGTGAACGGTTTCGAAAAAGGTTTGGAAGAATAGAGCCAAGAACACAGGTTTTCTATATTAAAAGCATGGGCTGGTAACCCATTGATATATCCCACGCAGGTTGTTAAAAATAAACTGCACAGCCGAGAGCCAAACCAAACAGTTATCCTTTAAGTAAGAAGTAAGAACCAAAAGTAACATTGTTGGTTACTTTTATCAGTCATAAGTTAGAAGTAAGAACCAAAAGTGCAGTACAAAATATTGATGACTGCAAAGGCCAAAAACGTAGCAAAACTGCAAATAAAACCACAAAAATAGATTACCTTTCGATGACACAAATATTAGTAACAACTTAACGACATCAGAACTATACAGTATGTATCATATTTGCAGAATTACCTTTCGATGATGCAAACTTTTAATTTAAGGCCAAAGTGAATTTTACTATCCCAAATTTTGTTATGCAGGTTTTATATACTACCTCAAACTATTAATGGTACAGCTTAGTACCCCATACATTTAACTTCATTTGTTTCAGTACCTTGACTCACTTAGTTTAAATTTGCACTGCTAGCTCAACAACTGGATTACGACCAAAAAAACTCTTTGTGATCTTTATGAAATCGTTTCTTGGCTTATTTTGCCGTTTAGATAAACTTTAGAGTTTATTAAGATTCAAACCAACTGTATTAAAAAGTGTAGAGGATAAAATGGGTCTGTATTGTGTTTCGAGAACCTTCGGACTCGAGGATTTTTGTTGAAATGTATGCACAATTAGGCCAGTTATGCTAGACCATTTCAATTTAGAGTTATCATATATATATGTGAGTTTACAAGTCAAGTTTATTTAAACAAATGACAGTCTAGGGGTCTAAAAAAAACAAAGGAACCGTACCGGTACCGACTAGGAAACGAACCGTAGAAATCGTAGATTGGAGCCATGTCCGGGTTCTTTCCACAAGTTCCAAATTTAACTAGTTTAAGTACATTGGAACAAAAATGTCTTTGAAGATGTTATTTACACTAGTTTAAGTACATTGGTAATTTGACGAATAACAAATTGTTTGGTGGCGTAGTTGGTTAGCGCGTCAGTCTCATAGCTTTAAGAGTAATCTGAAGGTCGAGAGTTCGAGCCTCTCCCACCCCATCCTTTTTTTTCCTTTTTTTCCTTTTTTTTTCCTTTTTTTTTTCTTTTTTTTTTCCTTTTTTTCATTCTTTTTTATTGTGTGGACGTCAACCAAACTAAAGCTAGAAATTTTTACAGATTCTACGAAATCATATTGTCATTGCTTGACCAACAAAGGCTGAAGAGGACAAATTCGACCCAAACGCCAACAACAAACGAGACAATGATACTAAATGATAACCGTGAATAACCAAATAATCGGCGGGAGAACTTCATCATCCAAACCTAACAAACGCTACCCACCCAAGAACAATCACCATGTACGAATTGGGTAAGCGGGTGAAAAACTGAGCACAACCACAACTGTGACACCATATACTAAAACTGCGAGAACTTTGATATAGTTTTTTTATTATACCAGCATAAATACTCGATTTAGACTGATGTGTCTAGTCGAATCATGTATGTTTTTTGCTGATTAAGAACTTAACATGAAGTCATGAACCACCACATGTTTGTGTCTAAATTACAAGAATAGAACGACTTATAATCTTACAAGGAAGCAAATGGCGATTCAAGATCAAATGTGATAGACTGAGAGATAAGTACGTACTCCTTGTTCGGAAACAAGGAAGCAAATGGCGATTCAAGGTAAAGATAATAGTTGAAATTGTTTATAAACAAACCTAAACGAAATGCGCATCCGGGGAATCGAACCCAGGTCAGTACCGTGGGAGGGTACTCTGATACAACTACACTAGATGCGCTTTTTTGTTTATACATTTGAAAACAAATTTTCTTTACACGTTTGTAACAAGTGTTTTGTGATGAAACAATTACTGTAAAACTCATAATCCGTCGTAATATTAACAGCTAAACATTTGTTTATCGTCTAAAGTTTTGTATGTTTATCATTTCATCAAAACTGCGTATGTATGCTACCGAGCTTTTCATATGATCCTTAATCAAAAAAATTAAGAATCCGGCTTTGTTCTAAGAATCGATAGTACATACGTACGCATGCATGTAGGTTAATAATCCATAATCAATGCTTGATCTAAAACACATCTGCCATAATAACTTTATCATAATTAAAGGCAAGTTTAATATCAAATAGGGTAAAAAGCTATACAATAACATCGTACTTATCAAGATGTGTCGACTTTAAACACTTACTAATTAATCTCGTGACTTTACCATTATACTTTCAAATTTGTTTCGACTATACCAATATAAGCTTGAAATGACTATATTACCCCCGTCTTCTTCAACATAATTACATTTATTACCATAAATCTGGTTGTAGGGTTTTACGCTTTCTCACTCTCTTTGACTGGCCTAATAATGCGGTTTTCCTTTATGTGAATTCAAACTCCTGCTTGCGTCTTTGTTAACCCTCCTTAAGTCACCATCATAACTTAGCAGCAATTGTTTTAAATCTATTTGGTTAACATCGACCTTCCTTGAAACTATGCTATTTTCTATTAGCCTCTTAAATTCTGCAACCAATTTTACGGTTGGTTACGGTTACGCATCACATTTGGCCATGTGGGCCATAACCTGATGGACTTAACCGGTACCCATCAGAAATTCTTACAAATTCTTAACTTGGCCTCATATCTCGTCCTTACTGGCTGCCCTCGTTGTACAACCTAGCTCGACTTTTAACCAAGGTAATAGATCTCGTTGATTTGGGTATGCAATCCCTTCGATTTCATAGTTTCTAAAGATTCAGATTGGAATATTATCAACATACCAATCCATGTGCTTGCTTACTCAAAAATATGTTTATAAAAATTATTTGACTAATTCAAGTCAACCACCAACTTAGTCTTGGTCAAAGCTTCCATTAAAATCTTGTTTCATCAGCTTCCATTGCAATCTTTCCCTTTAAACACACTCCTTATAAACACCTTTTTCCTACACACTATACCCACATCCAAAAATGGTGAACACCAGAGCCAAATGCAGAAATCACGAAAACATCTGTAAAATCTGCTTCTCACAGGCTTTCATCACCGATTTAGAAGGTCTGACAAGTCAGTCTGGAACTTTGATTGCTTCAAACGATAAACTTTTAACTGAGATCATTCGCAGGCTCCCTGTCACTTATGTCCTTCGATTTAAATATGTATCTAAACACTGGCGGACACTTTTGAGTCACCGTAATTTTACTCTCCTTTATGACAAAATATGAGTTAACCTGGTTTTTTTTCGCAATATGTAATTCCTTTTGATGTTGAGAACAAAAGCCATTCTCCTGGTTTTTTTGTTCAAAATATGTATATTCCATTTGCATATGGTGGGGACAATCATGAAAGCTACTATTTGCACCTGAATGTGTATGAGATGTTATATTTCCATTTGACAAGTGTGTTTTAAACAATCTAGTGATGATGGTATTAAGGTTTCAAAGTAAATGTGAAAGGGAAAAAGATAAAGGGTATATTTGTCATTTAAAAGGGTAATATAGTCATTTCATGCTTATATTAGTGTAATCGAAACAAATTTGAAAGTATAATGGTAAAGTCACGAGATTAATTAGTAAGTGTTTAAAGTCGGCACATCTTGATAAGTACGATGGTATTGTATAGCTTTTACCCTATCAAATATTATTCTTTCCTGATATCTTATCTTACACTCTCTTCTCGAGTTTTTTTTTTAAAAGAATGAAAAGGGAAAGGAAAGGAAATCATAAAATTTTTGTGTTCTCAAGTTTTTTTAGAAAGGGAGGGTAGAGGACGGGAAGAGGAAAGGAATGAAAGACATGGGCTTTTTATGTATAAAGTTAATCCGTCCAATTTTGGGATGATCAGGAGGGAAAGCTTGTGATTACACCATGAGCTTTTGCTAAATTACATTTATATCCCTTTTTTTATATACAGGTATTTCATCATTCTGATAACCTAGTTGCAAAAGTGACGGTATTAACAAAAAAAAAGAGCAGTTTTGATCGATTGAAAGCTATATTGCTGTTTTGTTGCTCCCCAAATATCTGTACTCTCTATGAAAAGCAACACTGTTAAAACATGAACAGTAATGTAGCACTTTGGTATTAGTGTTGCTTTTATAACTCTTTATGAAAAGATGTTATCAAAAATTTATAAACCATGAGTGTTTGCTATCTTCGGTGACATGAATCAAAACAAAGAAAAGTCTAAAGAATAATGTGAGATGGGGCTACTTGTTTTTAGAACTTATCTTTTCTTTTCACCATCAATAAGGTGCTAGTTTATTTGAGAAAGATAGTGCATTCACTTTCACATATATGTTTTGGTTCTCAAAAAGTTATGTGAAAGCTATATATGTACTCTTTATCTTCAGTTTTACTATATACTCGTAACCAAACAAAGACGCAACTAAAAAAATTAAGGGTAATTTAGTAATTATGTTTGGTTCCCATTTTTTTCTTTTCAATTGAAAAATAAACTTGAGAACATAAGTTAATGCACATACTTCCTTCCTAATATGATCTCTTCCACTCCTCTTCCTGTCCCTTCCAGTTCTATTCTTTTAAAAAACAACTCGAGAACAGAGCGTTAGGAATGAGCACGGTACCAATCCTATTCCGAGAACCTATACCGAATTGGTAGTGTAAAACCCGCATTTTGAAAATACGAAAATATGACAAATTTCATTTCATTTTGAAATTTTGAGTTTCATTTCATTTCGTAAACTTCCATTTCAATTCATTTCGTAGAATTGTGAATTTGAATTTAATTAAGAAATTTGAATAATTAAACCATAGGTTATGATTTTTGGAAAATTATAAGGAAATAACTTATGTATTTATTTTAAAATGAATATGTATGTATATATATATATATATATATATATATATATATATATATATATATATATATATATATATATATATATATGGGAGCGGTCAATGCAGAACAACTATTTGTTTACAGAACTTACAAAACCACAGTAATTAATCCCTAACCCCTAAAACTTAAACCCAAAACACTAAATCACACTCCATAAAGTTGAAATCCCGAATTCTAACCCTTAAACCCTAAATCTTAGACCCTAAAATTTAAATCCTAAATCCTAAAAAAAATAATAACTTATAGTTCTGCAAGTTCTGTACATAGTAATGTTTTTGCATTTAACGCTCTAAACGACACACCCTAAACGTTAAACCTTAAACAATGAACTCTAAAGCCTTAAATATAAAGCCAAAACCCAAAACCATATACCATAAACCCTAAAATAGATAGAAACTAGTGGTTCTATAAGTTCTTTATAAAAATAGTGGTTCTACATTGAATACTACACTATATATATATATATATATATATATATATATATATATATATATATATATATATATATATATATATATATATATATATATATATAGGGATGGGTTATAGAGAAAACCTCATGTTTATAGAAAACCTAGAAAACAAATTTACATGATAGGTTTTAAAACATCTGAAACTTTAGGGTAAAAAATGAAAATATCAAAAAAAAGAGGGGGCGGAGTGCACACCTCTCATTCTCACACACCCAACCACTGGTTTGTCACACACATACAAAGAAACGATCCTCACTCTCATTCTAATCCCACCACCGCTATAACACCGGGAACCACCATCTCGGTCACCACTACCCTCGAATCACCGCCATCATAACAACCACTAGACGCCACAGAGTGACACGCCTGCTTCCACGCATTCAGCTCCACACAAGCGTTACAACCACCGTCGGCACCGCCACTATCGAGACGCCAGACACCGTTATACACATTCCACGCGTCACCACTTAGTACTCTGTCATCCCGAATCACTCTGTTCACACCTCATCAGGTATGTTTAATCTTGTTATAGAACTATCTTTTTTTCAAATTTCACTCGAAATTAAATTATTTTTGAAGTTTTTTTGAATGTTTATGATCATATCATCATCTTTTTTACAAGATATTTAATAGATTTGACAAAAAAATTGCATGAAAAACGTGTTTGTTAAAGTTACATACCACGTGTTTGATGAAATGTCTGAATAAATTTTTGTAACTAACATTCATTATATATGTTTATTGTTGAATAATATGACACATTAGAGATATTTGTGTATATTCAAATCATCTCATTTGCGTGTTTATTAGTGTATTAACTTATTAAGGCATCTAATTATATAGTTTAATATAGGCTGATATATAATACTTAGTTTTTAAGGGTGTATTTACATAAACACTGATAAAAAATTAGCTTACATGCTGTCTGAAAAGAATTGGTTTGCATCTGTTTGAGGTAGTGTAGTGCATTCGTTTGTATCATAATATATGTAATAAATTCAGTTCAGGTTTACTATTTTTTGAACAAGTATAAGGTTTTTTGGTTCTATAGAATGGTTAGGCATCACTGAGAATGGTTAGGCATCCGTGTGTGAGTATGGTTAGGGCATCAATGATAATGACCTGAATCCATAAGAACCACTGAGAATGGTTAGGGCACCACTGAGAAGGGATAGACATCAATGTGTAAGTATGGCTAGGACATCAGTGATATTGGCTAGGGAATAAGTGGTTAGGGCATCACCGAGAATGGTAAAGCATCAATATGTGAGTATGGTTAGGGCATCGGTGAAAATGGCTAGGGCATCACTGTGTTAGTATGGTTAGTCTATCAGTGAGTATAAAATGACAAACTTTGACTATAATCCAGCCACGTGCACCAAATACAAGCCATAATTCATAGAACAATACAAGGGTCTTTTAAATAACAAGAGTGCTTCATTTGTTTATGCAAACTAAAAGTAACCGGTTTGAGGTATTTAGTGCATCTATTTCACGTATATATTGCATCCGTTTGAGGTATTTAGTGCATTCGTTTGAGTTACATTAATGCATCTGGTCTAAATATATCTTTGTGAAGAAAATGAGCCTTAGTGTGGCGAGGCATAGGGGTTGCATTAGGTTTTCTTTTCCTGTTGCATTCGTCTATTTCTATATTATATCAGCTGACATTCTAAATTGGCGACATGATTTCGTAAGACTTGCATTTGTACAAGCTGACATGAGTAGTCTTTTTGCCTTTCTTCTGAAGAGGTAATGGTTCTTATATAACCTTATTATTAATTAATTTACAAATCTCTTACAATCAGCTAGTTTGAGTTTATATCACACTAACTCGTCTTTGGTTTTAAATACGGTCTCGCAATATAATTGAGAAATTTTTGGTTTATACGTTAACGAATTTGTTTTTATATACGTTCTCGTAGTTAGGATATCGCTTTGTTTGGATTAAGAAATTTGTTTTTGAACAATGTTTTACGACGTCAGTTCAAAACTATGTTACGACGTCAATTCAAAGATGTTTTACGGCATCAGTTCAAAACTTTTTTACGGCATCAGTTCAAAACTTTTTTACGGCATCGGTTCCCAACTATATTGCAGAATCGGTTCCCAACTATATTGCGGCATCGGTTCCTAACTATATTGCGGCATCAGTTAAAAATGATATTGTATCACGACATCCGTTTGTTTGTTTATTTTATGCATCGATTTTAATATTGTATCACGGCATCTATTTGTTTGTTAATTTAGTGCATCGGTTTTGATCGTGTATTACGGCATCACTTTGTTTTTTGGTTAACGCACCCGTTTATATATTCTAATATACCCTCATTTGTCTAATCGAAATACATCATCTATTTGTATCGTAATACGGCCGCATCCGTTTGTATTATAATAAATTGAAATCTATAGGTTCATCTTATTAGTTATATTTTCTTATATAAATATGTCGCACATGCTTGACATTTAACTGTTACCTTTATCTTTTTCTGGTGAAGATATCTTATCTGTGATGAACGTTTGTGTTTTATGCAGCATTACAGTGAATTGCCTGATATCAAGCGTATCATGTGAACACTCTGGCTATTGAGCCACAGGTTTGTCTATTTGTTGTATCTCTTGCTTTAAGTTTTGAGTTTTATCTAGACTAGAAACTAACTATTATGAATTTTAGTCTCTTGTCGATTTCTTTGGGACACTGTCAAAGGAGTGGGCACTTGAGTGCATGAAGGATCTTTTGCTGGCCAATCTAAGGGGCAACCTTCAGATAATTGTGCAGGTAATTTGAAATGGTCAACTTTGGAATTCAGATTAAAAAAAACAAAAGCTTTTAATTCTATGTGATTGCCATTTTCCACTTTGCTGACCATTGTATCAACTGTAGGTTGCCAAAAGAATACTGTGAGCAACTGGGCGTTAAATCGTGTATCAAACTCTTTGAGCAATTTAAATCAAATGAAGGTCTTTACTTCTTCCTGGGGTCATATTTGAGCTCTAGGTAAGTTGATCATAACTAAAACCTATCTATGCAAAACAATTGTAGGTTTACTTTGTTTGATGTGTACTATCACTAAAGTTTTGTTCAACATCACAGTGAGGATCCTGAGATTTACTTCAAATACATCGAGGCAGCGTGTACAAGAGAATCTAACTTTCATGATGCTGAGAAAGATAAACTTTTTAATGGAAGCCAAGCTTCCTGATGCAAGGCCATTGATAAATGTGTGTGACCGTTTTGGATTTGTCCCGGATCTCACTCATTATCGCTATACCAACAACATGCTTCGGTATATCGAAGGCTTTGGTCAGAAGGTATGTGGAATTTTGTTGTTCTCTTTATAATGGTTTGTTATATATACAGGGTATAATTCAATTAGTTATTGAATATTTGTCTTTGACCATGAACATCGATTAGTTATTGGGGACCTTCAAGCTAACTCTGTCTGGTATGTTGTTTGGTCAAATGACATGGAGAGTGTTACGTTCCTCAGCAAACATTCAATAATCATAGCTGATAAGAAGCTTGTTCGTCACCGCACCCTTCATGAGATGATACGAGTTGGAGACATCAGTATGGTGCTTGATGATGAAGAAGCACCTGAAGACAATGAAGGAGGTTGGGATCTTGAGGATCTTGAACTTCCAACTGATGTTGAAACCCTGAAAGTCGCCACTGATCGCTCTTTGGTGTTTGTTGCTCCCACTGCTGATATGCTTGTGAGTCAAATTTGGGTTCAGGAATCATCTATTGCTGCTAAACATGCAACAGCTGAAAACTTTGACACTGCCATGCGGTTGCTGAGCCGCCAGTCATGAATCAAGAACTTCATAGCATTGAAATCATTATTTATTGATCTTCACATGGGGAAGTTATACTTACTTTTGTGCTTTCCCTTCCGCTTCATTGATCGGATTGGCTATTGAAATGGGTTAGAGTGATAAGATTCATTACTGACATGCTTAATGGGACTGTGGACATATCGAAGGCTATGGACAGATTGAAGGCTGTGGTCAGATCGAAGAATGTGGACAGATCGAAGACTTCTGAACCCTTGTAGGCCGCTCTAGAAAATCTTGTCTAAATTGTTAGCTAGCTTTCTGTATGTCATCAGTGTATATTATACATTTGTAAAAAAACTTTGTCATTTAAAAACTTGAAACATAATTGAAAACCCTTGTTTATTGAATTATTTTAAGAGAAGTTTGGTCTGAAAAAATTTCGCAACAGAAAATTTCTCAGCTAAAAGTAACGAAGAAAGCATAAAAGGAAAAAAAAAACGTTAAAAGCAAAAAAAGGAAAAAAGAACGATAAAAGGAATAAAGGAAAAGAAGAAAGAACGTTAAAAGCAGAAAAGGAAAAAAGAAGAACGTTAAAAAAATAGTGACAAAACCAGCCCTTAGAAAATAAATAAAGAGACAAAGAGGCCCCTGTACTTTAAAAATTAAAAAAAAAGGAAGGGAAGGGGCTTGATCTAATGGTTGGAAGGAAGTTTTCTAGGTTTTCTATTGAGATATTGTTTTCTATTGATCCCATCTCTCTCTCTCTCTCTCTCTCTATATATATATATATATATATATATATATATATATATATATATATATATATATATATATATATATATATATATATATATATATATATATATATATATATATATATATATATATATATATATATATATATATATATATATATATATAGAGAGAGAGAGAGAGAGAGAGAGAGAGAGAGAGAGTTGGGTTATTGTAGTGTAGTAGCTTAAATTGTTAAACTAAGAAGTTATTTTAACCATTGTTTTTTTCAATTAACATGTGATTTATGTAATATTAGACACAAAACTATAAACCTTAGACTCAAAAATTTATAAAAAACCACAAAAAAATGATACATAAATTTGTTATAGCTGATACATATGATACATAATTTTCTTCACAAAATATTTTTAGCATACATAATTATTTTATTTGCAATCAATGATACACTATCACAAATTGCATTCGAGTTAACAAACAATTCCTAAACTATGATATACAATTGATACACGAGAAAATAGTAATATTAAAAATCGTGAATCAACTACTCGTACACGAACTAACACTTCCAAAAATCTTATACACGAACCAGTAACTCATAAAACGAACAAAAAAATACTCAATAAGGTGACATTTACCTATTTTTTAATGCTTTTGATTTTAACAATTTTAAGCACCTACACCATTTTATCCAAATTCTCTCTCTCTCTCTCTCTATATATAAATATATATATATATATATATATATATATATATATATATATATATATATATATATATATATATATGAAAGTTACACTATATATATATATATATATATATATATATATATATAGAGAGAGAGAGAGAGAGAGAGTTGGGGTAAAATAAAAAAAATTATAATAAAATAGATGAGGTGGAATCACAAGCTGCCATGTGTCCCCCCTTTTTTTCAAAAAAATGGTGTCTTTTTGTAATTAATAAAACTTCAGGGGCGGTTTTGTAATTTTTAATATGAGAGTATATGTACTATTTTTTTCTCTGTAACAATTCATTATCTCATTCCAGTCACCAATCCACGACCGGTAACCACCATTTTTCTAACCTCTCGACCGGTAACCACCGCCTTCCCACCGTTAACCACCACCATCTCCACCTTATCCACCACCATCCCCACCTTGTCCATCACATTCCCCACCATAAAATCGCCATTGTTTATTGTGTAATCGTAATTATAATCTCAGATTTAAAGTTTGATTTCGTAACCTTAATTTATCATCAATGGTGAAAGTAAGTGATTTTAATTGTTTTTACTGTTACCATGACTAATTTTGTTATATTGATATTTGATTGCATGTATATGAATTTTTACAGATTGAATTTGAATAATTAAAAGTTTGATTTATATTATATCTTGTTTTTTTTAATACATACATGTTCTTAGATCTGTAACAAAATATAGAAAATGTGAAAGTTGTATACGTGTTTGATAAAATGTCTAAACTAGACTTTATAACTGTGAAGCACTTAATTCACAATGTGATGCAATAAGATATACAGTAATTGTGACAATCCTTCAATTTATGGTTTATATTTTATTCTCAAATATTATTTAAAAACATTATTTTAATGTTATAGTATGAACTCACTTATTTCTGGGAAGAAATTTGGATTTACGTCTTGAAGTAGCATCGACTACGTCTAAACTGGAGGATTCTACGTTACGTGCTTACGTTTACATACACCGTTTTGGTGACAGTCCGACATTTCAGGAAATAAATTTATCCGTGAATATTATTTTGGGATTTTAATTTTGAGTTGGTTCATAAACTCATAAATTTACGAGAAGAGATTAGGACTTACGACTTTAATTTAACGTCCTTTACGACTAAACCGGAAACCTTAGGATTACGTATTTACGTTTTCGAACTCCGTTTTTGATGAGACAATTTTTATTAGATTCGTTTTGTGCCGTTGATTTATAATTTATAAAAACGTTTTTCGTAAAACGACCCGAGGGCACGCAAATCGAGGAAACTAGAATCGAAGAATACCCGTAAATTAATGGGATGGGACAAAACAAGTTTATCCCACCCCACTCAAAAGAGATGGCCAAAAGAGGACACCACATCATAAGATGTGGCACCCTTTTAGCTAGAAAGCTAACACATGTTAGCATAACCTTAACATGTAAGCTAACTTTGCACAAAACCACCAAAACCACTTCATTCATACCATTTACACTTAGCAACTCATGCAAACCACTCACCAAACTCTCTCATCTCTCTAAAATTCGTCCAACCATCATAAAAAACAACCCTCATTTGATCTATGTTAGCCATAAAATCATGTGATACTCATACACATGATGATGCTACTTTGAAGCTTTGAAGATTGGAGGTGATTCTAACATCCAAGGAGAAGATTTGTTGGTGTCATAGGGCTGATTTTCCATGAGAAGTTTATAAAGGTTGGTAGACTTGAAGATGATATTGGTTTATCACAAGTTTTGCCATCAAAATCAAAGCCTTGTTCATCAAAGACTCATCTTTTCATCACTAATGGTGGTATAGAGATTGTTCTTCCTATCCTCTTGTTATTTTGATTATGTAACCTTGTTTTTTCTTTATTTATGTATATGTATATGATGATGAATGATGATTAAAAATATTATGTGGGGATTTGATGTTGATAGATTTGATAAACATGGGTTAAAAGATGGAAAACCACATGTAAAATGGTTAAAATCTTGCTAAATATGATGGCTGTATAAAAACAGTAAGTAACCAAAGGTTAAACTGATAAAATGATAAAGTGGAATCCATTTACATTAATTTTTAGATTTCATACACATGTGAGAGTTGGCCATGCAATGAAATCATCAAAATGAGTGAGATATGATCAAAACAAAATGAGTGTACCAATCTGAATAGTCTGTTTTGTAGGGACTGTTAAGGATAGTTAAACATAGAATGAGCAGTATCTATAACTAACTTATTTGTAGCACATAATATGAAGTTTATTCCATCCAAAAATGAGCTTCTATCTCCTTATAGAACTCAAGATATGATAAAAATGGTGAAGATGAAACTAAAAATCAGATTTTGAAGAATTAATGTTTAATAGTATTATATAAGCACTCAAACTAATATAGTATAAAATGTGAAATAAAACCCACTAACTTGTAAATTTTATTTATATAAATATTTATAAGGTTAAATAAATGGACACTTTATAAAAATGGTAGTTGAATAAGATTTATAAGTTATAAAAACTATAAACATGATTTTTACGACTTTTTCGGCTATTACCGTAAAATTAACGTTTTTCGCCAATTAAAACTTAGACGATCAAACCCGTCTAATGTAAAGTTTTTAAAAGTCATATACTGATGTTTAATTACCTAATACACGTAAAACCCGATAACACCCGAACTATATGACATACGGACATTAACGAGCTAAGTTAGCATAATTGGACTAATAATTTAACTAAATAAGTTAAACACTTATAAAAATTACTTATTGGGCTTAACCCATTTGGGCTCAACATGTAAAGTATAAATACTGATAATACGAGTATAAAATGGATTAATACAAGTTAATGAACTTATAATAGGCGTATTGGACCTAAAATACGTAAGTAGGTAAAACTAGTAAACTAGTAAAAAGTTACCAATACATAAACACTAAAATGAGTAAATAAGAATATATAAACCCAC
This sequence comes from Glebionis coronaria, assembly GCA_025667525.1. Taxonomy (NCBI): domain Eukaryota; kingdom Viridiplantae; phylum Streptophyta; class Magnoliopsida; order Asterales; family Asteraceae; genus Glebionis; species Glebionis coronaria. Next base: position 540,569,414 of record CM046880.1, read on the forward strand.
TTGATCATCATCATATGTACAAAATCATCATATGTATACATAATTGTTATTTTTATAAAGTCATTGGACAAGAGTCTAAGACGAGTATTATTTGTCTAGTTTCCGTGATTGAAGCACGTACCGTACATCCAAATCGCCGAAAACCGCCTTCCCACATCAACGTGAGTTCATAGCCTCGCACTCTTTTAAATGTTTTTATAAAATGTTTTATAAACCCGCGATGGAGATAACATGTTAGTTTTGATAAAATAGGACACCATTTGTCCCGATTGTTTGTTTATTGATTTGGACCCGAATGATTGTATGACCCGATGAATGATTAAATGACCCGATAGATGAAATGAAATGGATTATTAAAGTTAGGTTATGTCACTAAAAGTCCCATTAGCATGAATTGTGAACTACCGGGATTTGGTAGACGCTTATGCATATAATAGTACTATTTGGGGACGATCACCCCAGTTCGCGCCTTGACGGTTGATCCCCGTCGTGCCACATTGATTGGTAAGGCAAATTTATGTATGAGAAGATTTCCATAGCGTGACCTTTGTGACGACACGCTAATTTAGATGGGCAAATTGAGTTTCGGGCTAGCTACCCGTTGTTTGGTTTAGTAAGGTAACAATGTCATGCGGCTTATAATAATCCAGTTAACGAAATACTGCTATACGCACCGAATTACAATGTATTGCCTGACTAGCAATACGAGGTCATACTCTTGATTTTATGTTCGTGTTTTGGTTTTATATAACCATATTCATATAACGGTTTTTATTTAATCTATACAACGTTATAAAACGTATTGTATGATGTTTTTACGACATTGGCTCGTATAATGATTTTTAAGGCAAATGCCTATATTATGATTTTCGATAAGGATTTGTATAAAAATGACTTTGGCTATTTTATGGCCTATTACAATGATTTGTACGAAATAATTTTTGGTAATAATTTTATACCAAAGTTATATTGATGAATTTTATTAAACTCTATGAATTCACTCGGCGTTATCGCTGACCTTTTCTTTTAACATGTTTTATCTCAGGTACTTGAAGGTAATTCTCGGGAAGACAACAAGAATTCATGGCCCGCACTTAAATTATAATTCCCATTCAAATGTTTTGTAAAACCTGTATGAAATATAATAACTTGGGACCAATGTAACTTTGATTTTTATGAATGGAAATGCTTTATTATTAAATGACGCGATTTTTAAGCGTTGTCTATGATGTGAGTAATGTGCTATCCCGTAACATCAACGAGTCTTCCGCTGTATTGAATTGTGTAAATTTGGGGGTGTTACAGTTTGGTACCAGAGCTCTCGTTATAGAGAACGAAATATTTTTAAAACCAAGGTTTTGAATAAAACATTTCAAAATCTTTTTACTATAAACATTTTTCTAAAAATGTCTAAAAATCTTTTGACTATAACGGTGCCGAAGAATTCCCGAGTTACCGACAAGGCCAGACTGAGAAGTGTTATTTTAATATATATATAACATGGATTATATATATACATATATATATATATATATATATATGATGTAATTTTATTACATGATTGTTTGATGATTATTTTGATATTTATACGAGGTATTTGTACGACGTAGATTGTCACAAGAAACCCTAACTTCCCTAGCAAATTAATCAAAGCTATTCTCGTAGGAATTCTAGCTATCCTATATCTAAACCAAGTTGTGGATATTTATGATCCCAACAAATGGTTGATATTCGTAGAAATGTTGATAATAGTTGATTATGATACTGAAAAAGAATTGGCAAGATTAAATTTGATATCGATGTCATGACGATCTTTCCTTATAGAGTGGAGTTTTACAAAACGTTACCACCTAGAAAGATGTCATCTGATTCGTTGTCATCCAATTCTTAAATTGAAATCGAAAGGGTGAATGTTGCACTTGAGGCTGTTATTGGAACCATTACCCAAAAGCCTCATGCCACTAGTACCTTTCCGAAAAGTCTAATTGCATGTATGAGTCATCTCATACTAGTGACTCATTTGATAATTGTTGTTGTAAGAGCTATAGGATTGGAAATTAAGTGTTGATCATATTGAGCTTTTATTGCCTTTACAAGGCCGAAGAATAAGGTTGTAAGTATTGGAGAATGATGTAGGATATCGCATTGAGTATTACTTGGTTGAAACTTGAATAAAGTAAAATTTAACTCATATGGAATATGAGATTGATAAGAGGAAATTATTAAGTCATATGATTGAATTATAAGGTTTTAATTGATTGTAGGTTCGTGTTAAGGGTTGTTCCTAGGCCATTGTCCACTAACGAGGATGCCCAGTGTCCAAGAAATAAATTGAAGAAATCTTCTTCTAAATTGGGATCGATGGATCTTTCGGGACATGTGGAACACCTAATGACTCTTGTAGATCAGTATTCATTGTGGTATCTTTTAAAAATCCCTAACTTAACTGAGATATCAGTTGGTAGGATGAGTTCTAAGAATTGTATGACATAGTGACACGTAATGTGTTACGGTACAATTTTGACTTGTTTGAGATTAATGGAAAAGACTACCTTTGATTGCTAAATCCTACATGTATCGATGTTATCTATCTTTTATTGCTTCATCCTAATGTTCGCATTAGTGATGTAACCATTGAACAAGTACTCATCTCGAATTGAGTTACGTTGTGGATTATTCTCTTTTGAGTGCCATCAAGGTCATGAACCTCATGATTATTTGGCTAAAGCTCATTTCCTATCATATTGTAGTTAGTTCTTGGTGAACAAGCTTTCATCACTCTTTTGTAGATCACTCGTTGTTTTATAAGTTAAAACGGTATTCTTTGAGAATAATTGGATTTTCATCACTATACGGATTATTTAAAGTGAGATTTATAAATAATCGTTATCGCAGTAAAGTTGTTTATGAAACGCTTTGGAAAACTTATTTGTTTTCATAACAAAGAAAATCTTTGTAAATTTATTTTTGATTCTTATTTAAGAATTAAGCATGAAAATGTTTTTATTATAAACATGATGATAAAATTTTGACGAACTGAGTATTGCATCGTTAATCTTGAAATTTTATATAGTTGCGCGCCTACATACAATTTGGAATGGACCATGCAAGACTGATTAGTAGTCACCATAAAACTAATGAATAAACACTACATTTTCTTTGAAGATTGTGAAAGATTAAATTTTATGAGATCTGCAAGAAGTGAAAGATAGGGACATAATGTTAGGGAAACCTACATATGTGCCTGTAGCATCTATTCTTCTGAGTTGAATTTACTCATCTGTGGAATTTGTCTTATTTGACAATTTGTTGAAATGTAAATCTTGCTTATGTTTATAGAGAGAGAAAGAGATGGTGGATTTCACACTTTTTAGAGAGAGAAAGTTAAGAGAACTATGTGTAAATTATGAAACCACACACCCTCTCCATCAAAGAAGAGGGTTTATATACCCAAGCCTTGCAATGGGCTTGGGCTTACACGTTTGGGCCGGCCTACACATGTTGTAGGCTAGGCTTGGACTTGTTTGATAAATTAAGAAAGTTAACTAAACTACGAGCTATTACATGGACTATCGTTGGAGTGACCGATCCTTCTTAATACGTAAAACGTATTTCCAACAATCTCCCCCTAAGGGAGGTCACTCTAAACAAGGGCGTTACCCAAGTTACAATAATAAAATAAACCTAGCATACTATGCTTGTCTTGAGCTCGTAGTCTTCGTCTTTCTTTTTCTTTTTCTTTTCTGGTGAACATGCTGATGTGATCTTTGATATCAATCTTTGAGCATTAATCTCTTGCCTTGATCTCGTGCATCCATCACTTGTGATCTTCGCCTCTTCGTGACACCATGTCCCACATACTTATACCTTCGTAATTCTTGAAAGCTTCAAAGTTCGATACAGCGGAAGACTTAACGTTTAGGCTTTCTTGAATTTGATGAGGTATTAAGTGCATAAAGTATAAGCATGCGGGGACGACTTCTTCTTGGATCCCGCAATGCCACCGTCTTCAAATGCCGCAACATAAGTATACACGAACGAAATGGCTTTGAACATTTCATTCTAATTCGGTAGCATTTTACCTCCGGTCGGTGAAGACCGTTGGACGATATTAGATATCGTACCCATGACGGATAGTTTCAATTAAGTAACTTCCTGACAGGATTTCGCGGGTAAACCCGTTCTCTTTATTCGACTGTCCAAAGCTGACTGCGAACATAAAGAGTGAATCATTTGGATAATATTATCCGCACGATTTGAAGCCGTCAGTTCATGTTCCTGGAACAAGTGAAATTCAATTAAGAACCACACCATCGTTGCTTTCCAGTTGTCACGAGCTTGATTCGTATAGAATCTTGCAAGTTACCTACCAAGTGCTGTTTGAGGTTAACACTAGAAGGATTTCCACTCATCACTGTGAACACTAAGGTATCACTCTGAGTGTTCTGGCAAGATCACTAAGATATTAGGTAGAGGCCTGGAACGTGTTTAAATTCAGTTAAGAATTAAACAGCTGTTGCTTTCCAGTTATCACAAGTTTGATTCACAAAGAATCGCACAAGTCACCTACCATGAGCTTTTTGATATTCGCTCAAGAAGGATTTCCATCTTCATTGTAAATACTTTCGTATTAGTCGGATGTTTAGGCAAGATCACGAAGATTTTGTGTAGGACTCTTAAGATCTTTCTTACTTTTCACAGTGTGTGAAGAAGCAAGGAAATGTGAAAGTGTGTCCTAATGAGATATTTGATGATCTCAAATGGCTCTAGACTCGATCGTGCATTTTGGATTTTAGTGATCGGAGGCTGGAGAGGAGTGCCACCATTTCAATACCAATTTATTCGGAGTGAATAAATCAATAGATAACGTGTTGTCTCCGTGTGATTAAAACAAATATCTTTTAAGAGATATCTGAGTTAGCTGGGATGGGTTGTGCATTGCATCACTGGGTCCATGATGTCTTATCTTCAATATCAAGCATCATTAAAAATGATCTCAATAGCATATGTGTTGACCCGGTTTTTGCCTAAAGTTGTAAGGAGGGCTTCTTTCTTTACACCCTTTATCTTTACAATTCTTTTTCATTCTTCAACCCCTTCAATGCTTACCAATACGTCATAACTAGCACCTTGTTGTGATTGTTCCAGTTCTAACTTAATTACTTGGTCGGCATTCAGCTACGTTCACAATCTTTCTCCAACTTTCCTAAGGACTATTATTTCTAGCTATGGAATGTCCTTGGGAAGATTCCTCCGGTTCTGGAAGAATCAAAGGACTTAACCTATCCTACCATCCTTATGTCACCACAATCTTCATCGTCGTGAAATAAATGGGTTTTCGGTAAGTATAAATCACCATGAAAATTCATTTTGATATGCAAATCCGTTTTGCTCCCCCTTAACATATGCCACGATATTCGAAAACATTTCGCATATGTCGGGATGAGCCAGCACATTAAGTCAAACCATTTGTGATAATATCCCATATTAAATCACATTTTCTCCCCCATATTAAAATATTAACCCAATCGATGTTTTTAATATCAATTGATTTAATGAAGTTTTAACAAAGGTTTTGGGAAGAAAAATGCAAGTCCATTTTATCTTCATGATATCAAACGTATGAGATATGATACCGATTTGTAACATGATCACATATTCACCATATTAGAAAAGAATTGACAAGGTTGGACCTGATTGATGAGAACATCATATGATAAGATCAAATGGTTCTTGTCAGGATATGTTGGTCGCCTCGTCACGTCTGAAGTCATTTCTTGACACCACGTGTACGATTGGTATTTTTGTCTTGACACCAGTTAGTGAGCTTGGCACGTTCGGCATCGAAGATTCTGAATGCTTGACAAGTGCTCCCCCTCAATTGTTGACCCGTGTTCTACTGAAAGAGTTGTAGTCGTCGGTTGAGTAGTCGCATCGTCGAGTATGTAGATACCAATTGTAGATTGCTATGGTTGTAGAGATGATAGCTTCATAAAAACAAGACTTCTCTTGTTTTAACAAATAAATGCACTGAAACTTACATTGATTTATGTTAGACTAAGTTATAAAGTAAACCCGATCCCTTACAAGGTTTTAAAGTAAACCTTGCCCAAGAAAATTAATTCCCGTTGTGAGCCAAAGCTTTCATAAGAAATACTTGACTTTAATATGAAAACCAGGTTACAGTCAGAAATAACTACAAGCCATAAGGGAATTGTTGATGCAAAAGTTGGTTGATCCTTGCTAGACCCGAATTAGGCTTAATTCGGGTTGGCTGGGCTCCGGCTCCTGCACCAAGTGAATTGTTTGGTTAGGATCCTGCACACTAAACAACACGCGTTAAGCTTACCGTGGGAAGGTTTCCCACGATTAGACTCCGGCGTGAGAGTAAGTAATCGATTTAGGGTTATATGAGTTTAGAGTGAGTCGTAATACCTTTGTGGAACCCTTGGGGGTTCCTTTTATAGGCAGTGAAACCCTAGTGGGCTTTCACTTATCCTTCGGCCCCAAGGAAGAGATAAGCACCATAATTAGAATGATTGTTATCTTCTAATTCTGGTAGTGAATATCCTCTCTTATTGGGGTAAAGATATTCCTAGACAGAATATTATTCTGTCTGATCTTATGTCGGCCGCCTTGGGCCGTAGGCCGCACACATGTGCGGGCACTATTCACTCAAGCCCATAAGCCTGAATGACATTTATCCACCCATCTGTGATGGGCCGGATACGGGTAGTACCCGTGAGCCGGGCTCATGACCCGGTTGGGGACTATACGTCATCATGTCCCCCCAGTCTAGTTGTTACAGCCGTAGGCGTAACCTCTAGACTATCAAGCTGCTCTCCGGTCATATCAAGAAAGGCCTAGGAAATGACACTGGAAAATTTGTTCCGGCCGCACGTGGCAACCGGTCGTAGGAATATACTTTAATGAATACTACCTCAGCCGCACGTAATGGCCGAGACAAATTAAATGCAACATTTAATACGGTCTTACGTAAGAGCCGCATAACCCGACAAGAACCCAGTCGCATTAATGATATTCAACAATCCAGTCGCATGTCTGCAAAAAGTGCATGATTACTGACCACCCTTGAGCCACGCGAAACTGTTTAAGAAGTGACCCGTGGGTCCCCTACTGACGTTACAGAAATGTCAGAAACCCTATCCATTGGATAGGGAATGTGACTGACACGTGTCAAAGATCCACGGCACCTCGGAAACCGAGGCCACCCTATATAAGAGTGAGTATGCGTGTACGTTACACACACAACTCACTCATTCTTCCGCCATTGTTAACTTCAAGCTTTTTCCTTCAAAACTTTTGCCTTTTTTTCCACGGATATCCGTCACCGCAGGTTAGATTACCACCCCTTTAAAAACCTTTTCCTAAATTATGGTCAAGGATAACCCCCTTATCACGGACGTCCTGAATGTGATGTCGGGGGAAAAATACCTCGACTTCCTGTCGAATTATTATGTGCCCGAAAGCGTACATCCCACCTTTCCGGGTGATGGTGAAGCTATTACGGACGCACCGGCGGGGAAAATAGGCATATACACACGCCTGTTTGACTCAGCCAACTACCGTATTCCGTTGTCTAAGTTCTTAGTAGACCTTCTTTTGTACTATGACTTTCATATCACCCAGCTCCACTGTATAGGGGCGTGTAAGATCAACCAGTTTGAGATTACATGCCATACCTGTAGGGTAACCCCCACCGTAAACCTGTTTAGGGCTTTCTACTTTCCCCAGTTAGTGAACGGGTGGTTTTCGTTCAAGAAACGACCCGGCAATGCCCCGATGACATATAGGAAACCCCTTGACTCCCTGAAGAATTGGTACGACCATTACTTCTTTGTAGATGAGAAAGTATTCCCCACCCCCTTCGTACTTAAAACCAAGGCCCCAAAAGACTATCCACCCAAATCCAAAGATTATAGTAGCCGGGACCTGAAAATACTAGATACCCATCGCACGGAATTTCATAGAGGGTTGCCGGAGAACTTTCTGTGCTTAGTAGGGATAAGCCGCCGTTACTTTGGGAGGGATGACTTATATCCGTGCTTCTTAACGGAACAGGGCGAGGGTAGGTCATATATTTCTTGTAAATTTGATCTATCACATATGTGTAAAATGTTACTAACCCATATACGTCTACAATCATTTGCAGAGATGAACCTCCACGGATTACTTCGTCAAGGCGACCCCATGAAGGTGAGGGAAGGATTCCGGCCGTTAAAGCCGAATGAGCTCCCCTTGCTAGAAGCTTTAGCCGACCGTACAATTCCACTGGAGGAGACAACCGAACCCAGGTCGGATGAAGAAGAGCCTGTTATCGAGAAGTACCCATTGGACTTTCATAACGAAGATGGCGACGACCCCTTGCTGGAGGGAGGCACCATCAACCAGGAGGAGGAGCGCGATCCGGATGAAGACACCACGCAAGCCTCCGGATCCACCACACTTACTTCAAAAAAGAGAAAAACAACCAGGCGTGTGGCGAAGAAGACTGGGGAAGATGCCGGAGTTGCAAATGCTCCTCCCAAGAAGTTGCGGAAAGACCATCCTCAGTATCAAGGAGAAGGCAGCACCATGACTGGTCAAGCCGACCCTACCCCGACCATGGAAGGGCCAGTTCTGCGGGTCGCCCCTGTGAGCGCCGTAGCTCCTACCGGTCCAGACCCTGCTCTTGGCACCTCGTAAGTACCCCTCACGATTATAATTTGTATCTTCGTATGATATATGTAGACTAAAAATTTTTTCCCTCTTTTTTTTTTTAACGACAGGGTGAATCCGGTAGCCGCGGCTCAAGGAGAAGAAGTGGGGAGAAATCCATCTCCTGCGGCTACTAACAATCCCCCTTCACCCATCACCACCCGTGCCAAGGAACCATGCCCCGAGGGGCCAGAAGAAAGCTTGCGTCTAGCATGGAACCTATCAAGCTTGACACTGCTGGAGGCCGAATCAGAGTGTTCGGAATTCATCGAACACATCACCCCGCCTGCCCTCGCACAGGATTTGGATGAGCTAGACCATGAGGCCCTAATTGAACAGTTTGATGTGTCATCCGCACATCAGGTAACGGTGGGTGCCGCGCTGAGACGCCGACTGATCAAGGCCCTCACCAATGTGAGCCGTGCCGACAAAAGGATCGCCCGCCGGGAGGCATTGGTCGTAAAGAGCGAGAAGACCATCACGTCCTTGCAAGCGGCGTTATTGACTGCTGAGGCAACGGTGAAGGAGCAGGCGCTTCATGCCGAGACAAGAGAGAAGCGTATCGCTGAGTTGGAGGCCCTCGTAGCCGCATCAAACGAGAAGGTAAACTTTCAAACATGTTGTTCATATATTCCTACTCCTTGTGTGTATGTAGCCCAAAGATATATATTCGTGTACTAACTCCAAATTTCATACGCAGGTGTCTGCGGCTGAGGCTGCTACTAAGGCGGTGACCGTGCAATCATTCAGCATTGCTCAGGAGCGCGACGCACTGAAGGAGGAATTGAAGCAGGCTCAAAACAACCTTGAAAATCAAGTTGTCGCTGCTGATGAAGAGTTGAGCAAGTTGGTCGTCAGCTGTGCGGAGAGAGTATGCCCCCCCTACTGACCGCGACAGCCGGTCGTAGGTGGATTATCGGGCAAGGACTGCGGCTTGCCGTAAGCGGGGCCCTTAACGCTCCACATCTATTGCAGGCCTTTGCCGGGGTTGTATCTGACGGGATCGACCGTGGTAGGCATGAAGGCATGGTCCAAGCTGCGGAGATGATCACAAAAGGTGAGGATATCACCCAGCATCCGTATCGCAATCCCTCTGCAGCGGGCAAGATGACTGCGTCCATGGATGCGTTGGCAGACCTTCAACACCCCCTTCTGGACGAGCTTGAAGCCCTGAAAGATGCTCCCAATGAAACAATAATGTCCCGGCTAAGTGCTGACCCAATTCCCTTGACGCTGGCTACCTATGATTTCGCATCCAAAGCCATGTCAGGTGAGAAGCCGCTTGGTGAAGCTTTAGACGCTCTTGCAGTCAAAGTTCAGGACGGGAAGGATGCTCGTGGGGAGGCCCTTCGTGCTTTAATTGAGGAAGGGAAGAAGGATCTAGAAGAATTCCTCCCCCCTTGTAACTTATATGTTGTAAACATTTGTGATTATATTCGTCCGTGTATGTACACGGCTAAGACATATATGTAATAACTTGTCCTTTTATTTTAGAAGTCCGTGACAACCACGGCCATTTTGTTGGTTGTTAATTTTGAAACTTGTGTATCTCATTGTACTCCAATGCCGCGTGACGTATCACGTCTTACGTACAAGTCTAATTTACTAGACATGCGACGTGCGTCTTTATTATGCGGAGCACCGTATGGCTATAGCATATGAAACTTACCCCAACGTCTTGTGGGTAAGGTGTCTAGTAAGGATACATGATCCGTGCGGCTGGGGTTGCATCCCTCTTACGCGGCAAGTTGAATTAGTAGGTTCACTTAATCCTCTTACCCCACCTGGGGGCGTATGGTACATGTACAGTAATTTGAGAGAATGCATACGAATGAAACATGGCATATTATAATACAAGTAAAATTCATACGACTAACAAAGAAAGGAAAATGGTTTGCACGAAACAGGCCGTGGAGCTAGCTAGGCACCACGGCATTTTATTTAGAACGTTTACACTTTTGTTTGAGTAATGACGACAAGTCCTAAAAAACAAGAAAGGAAACTTAAACAATCATAAGAAGAACAAACAAAACAAATAACCCGCATGGTTCTTTATTAAGACCGCCTATAGCGAAGTACCCATGCGGAAGCCGTAGCTTTCAAAGATAGCACCTTTTGAGATTGGAGATGTTCCATGTGCGCTCTAGGTCGCGGCCATCCATATCACGTAACTTGTACGCGCCTCGTCCCAAGGTTTCAGTGACTTCATACGGTCCTTCCCATTTAGGGCCCAGTTTACCTGTATTCTCCACTCGAATCACTTCGTTAGCACGATAGACGTAGTCTCCCGGTCGAAAAGAAACACCCTTGACCTTTGCGTCATAATAAGCCTTCATCTTAGCCTTGGACTTAGCCTCATTGATGGCTGCTATTTCCCTTTTTTCTTCCAACAGATCCAGGTTGATTCACAGTTGTTCATCGTTTGTGACGACATTAACCTCCGCCGTGCGGATGGTAGGCATCCCTATTTCTGCTGGTATAACGGCTTCAGTGCCGTAAGCCAATGCAAATGGAGTATCTCCGTTGGCTGTTTTTATCATGGTTCTATGTGCCCATAGCACGTGTGACAACTCATCGACCCATTTGCCCTGTCGTTCATCCAGCCGCGCCTTGATTCCATTCCCCAAGCTCCTATTTGCTCGTTCGACAAGGCCGTTCGTTTGTGGATGCTTAACGGACGCGAAGCGCCGTTTGATGTTCAATGATGCACACCAGTCTTTGAATGGGTTGTCCGTGAACTGCTTGCCGTTGTCCGAGATAATTTCCCCTGGTAGACCGAAACGGCACACGATGTGTTCCCACACAAACTTCTTAACCTGCTTACCTGTGATAGACTTGACTGCCTTGGCTTCTATCCATCGTGTGAAGTAGTCCATTGCAACAATCAAGAATTTAACCCCTCCCGCAGCTATAGGAAATGGTCCTGCAATGTCAATTCCCCACTTGTAAAATGGCCATGGGGACGTGATAGGTGTAAGCTCCTTCTGCGGGTGCCGCGGTACTGGCCTATGCACTTGGTAATCCTTGCACTTGCGAATCATGTCGCGCGCGTCTCTGTGCATAGTGGGCCAATAGTATCCTGTTCGTAAGGCTCGGGCTACCACGGATCGTGGGCCTGCATGCATGCCGCACAACCCTTCGTGTATGTCACTGATGACGTAAGCCGCCTGGCGTGGTCCAACACACCGCAGCCACGGCTGCAAGAAAGAGCGTTTGTCAAGGATGCCTTCTCGGAGTTCGAAATGTTGTGACTTCCTTTTAACGCGCCTTGCTGCTTTTTCCTCGTCTGGAAGGGTTTCATTAGTCAAATAGTTGATGATTGGGGTCATCCACGTAGGTCCCTCCTCCTCAACTATAGCGGCCACTTCCCTTTCCGTGATAGATTTCTCCTTGAGTATTTCCACCAAAACCTGTTTAGACAAGTGGGCGAAGCTCGTGGATGCGATCTTGCTAAGAGCGTCCGCTTTCTTGTTCTCGCCCCTTGGCACCTGCTTGATGGAAAACTTACTAAAAGTCGTGATTAACGACTTGACTTTTTCCAAATACCTGACCATGTTGTCCTCCTTAGCCACATACCCACCTAGAATATGGTTCGCGACAAGCCGTGAGTCCACGTAGGCCTCAAGGTTGCGGACTCCCATTCTAGCGGCGATTTTTAAACCCGCAATTAATGCTTCATATTCCGCTTCGTTATTGGTGGCCGTGAACTCAAAACGGAGGGCGTATGTGAATTCCATTCCTTCTGGATTTGTGAGGATGAGACCTGCCCCGGACCCGTCTGTGCATGAGGATCCGTCCGTGAATAGCACCCAAGGTTCCGCTGGGACCTCGTCTTGCTTAATGATTGGTTCTTCCTCATCCGGCTTCTCGATCAGGAAATCTGCCAAGATCTGGCCTTTAACAGCCGTCCTTGGTCTGTAAGATATATTATGCCCTCCCAATAGGATGCTCCACTTCTCTAGCCTCGCTGCCACGTCTGGTCTAGAGATAACCTGCTTAATTGGCTGATCCGTGATCACCACAATTGGGTGCGCCTGAAAGTACCGGCGCAACCGCTTTGTAGCAAATACTAGCGCTAGCACCAATTTTTTCATGGAGGAATAATTCAACTCCGCCCCTTGTAGTGTTCTACTTATAAAGTAGACCGGAGTTTGTATTGTATCTCTATCCGTCATCAGTACCGCGCTTATTGCGCCATGGGTAGCTGAGAGATACATAACGAGTTCCTCCTTTGGCCGGGGAGCTACTAGCATGGGGAGAGACGCGAGATGCTGCTTGAGTTGGCAAAAAGCTTCCTCAGCTTCCTTCGTCCAGCGGAAGTCTCCCTTTATAATGCACTTCTTGAGTGTCTTAAATAGGGGTAATGACTTCTCTGCGGATTTAGATAGGAATCTATTCAGCCCGGCTAACTTCCCATTCAGGGACTGCACCTCCTTCCGTGTCTGGGGGGACGGTAGTCGTATCACTGCGTCCGTCTTCTCTGGACAAGGTTTGATGCCGTTTGGGTCAATCAAATATCCTAGGAACATTCCTTCTGTTGCCCCAAACGTACATTTCTTTGGATTTAACTTCATGTTAATCCTTCTCAGCGTGTCGAATGTCTCATGGACATCCCGGAGAAGTGCCTCCTCCGTGTGGCTTTTTATCACCAAGTCATCAACATATACTTCCAAGTTGCGTCCTATTTGTGATTCGAAAGCTTTATCCACCAACCACTGATACGTAGCGCCGGCGTTCTTCAATCCAAACGGCATTTTCGTATAGCAATATACGCCCTGGCTCGTGTGGAACGCCATTTTTTCTGCATCTTCCTCCGCCATCTGGATTTGGTGATACCCTTTATATGCATCCAAGAAGCATTTGAAAGGATATCCACACAAGGACTCCACCTTCCAGTCGATTTCTGGTAATGGGTAACAGTCCTGTGGGCAGGCCTTGTTCAGATCCGTGAAATCCACACACATGCGCCAACTTCCGTCATGTTTCTTGACCATGACCGGATTAGATAACCACTCGTGGTAGTATACCTCGCGCATGATGCCTGCGTCCACTAGCTTACGCACTTCCTCCAGTATCACTTGGCTGCGCTCGGGCGCCTGGCCGCGCTTCTTTTGCTTGATGGGTTGGTACCCTTGGCGGATCTGGAGCTTATGCTCTGCTATCGCACGTGGCACACCCGTCATATGTTTTGGCTCCCATGCGAATATGTCCAGATTTGCACTTAAAAGAGAGTACATGGCCCTTTTACCGCTATCCGAGAGCGCCCCTCCTATGGATACCTCCTGTTCCGGATAGTCAGGGTGAATGGCCACCTTCCAATTGGGTGGTGGTGCCCCATCCTTGGGTGGGACAGGTGGAGCCGGTGTTGTCACGGTGTGACACTCGGATGTTGGTACGACTGTGTTGTAAATAGTAACGATTCCCCCCTCAACGGGGAATTTGATCATTCCGTGTGCCGTAGAGGGTACTGCCCGGATAGCCAAAATGCCTGGTCTGCCGATGATTCCATTATAGGGAGAGTGTGAACGTATCACCATGAAGTTCATCTACGTCGTAGTGGAATGTTCCTCATTCCCAATGGTGACAAGCACACGCAATTGCCCTATCGGCCAGATAGTGTCTCCACTAAAGCCAGTAAGCGGCGACGTGGCCGGTACTAATTGGCTTCTTATTTCTGGGCCTAACTGCACAAAGCAGTGTTCATACAGTACCTCTGCTGACGATCCTCCATCCACATACATGCGACGAACATTGTGTGTTCCAATGCTTATCTCAATAGTGAGAGCCGCATCAACCACATCGCTTGCTGTGATGGTAGGGAATGAGATTTCCCTGCCGCGTGAAATTTTTGGCCAATTTTCTGTCTCGTGCGGCGCTGTCTGGATTGGATCATGTATATGGTAGAAGGCTTGTCCTTTTGGGGGTCCTTCTTATCATACTTCTTGTTGTTGTCTTTTCCATCTTTCCAATCTTTAACTAGATGCTTGAGTTTGCCTGATTTGATCAGCGACTCAATATGCTTCTTGAGCTGGATACACTCCTCCGTACCGTGTCCTTTGTCGTTATGGAACTCGCATAAGCGACTTCCCTGCCGACGTTCCGGGGGAGTGGTCATTGGGGGAGGTCTTGGAAAGTTCGCCCCTTCAGTCAGCAAGATCTCACGGTAGGACATCTTTAGGGGGGTGAACTTGTCGTCCGTCCGTCCGCCTTTGCTTTGGCTCTTATAGTCCGAGCCCTTGTTATTGTTCTGGTTGCCTTGACTGCCCGACTGTCTCCGGGACTGGTCATTTGACCGGTACCCATTTCCTCGGGATGGGTAGGCTGCGGCAACAGCTGTCTCTCCCTCTATAAAATTTCTGACCCTTTCCATGAGGTCATCATATCTCTCTGGGCGCTTGTCGTTGAGACGCCTGATCAGTTCTCTGTCTGTTATGGCGTGCATGTAGTCAGAGATTTTCAGGAGCTCTGGCATGGTTCTTGTGCGTGTGCACTCATCATTGAAGCGCTCAGTGAAGGCTTCTGTGGACTCCCCCGGCCGTTGCTTAACGGTTGCCAGTGAGACCGGATCCCAATTATACTTCTTCCTTTGAGTATAATTGTTCTCGAACGCAGTGCGTAGTTCCGTGAAACTATCAATGCTCCGTGGGGGGAGTGCCTCGAACCAGTCACGGGCGTTTCCAGTCAAGGTTGAATTAAACATTTGGCACCATATAGGCATGGGCCATCGCTCAATTTTAGCCTGAGTATCGAATATTTTGAGGTGATCCACAGGATCACCGGACCCATCATAAGTCTTGATACATGCCGGCATGCGACGTTTGGTGTCCTCAGAATAGTTCCGTATGCGGAGGGTGAACGGATCTTCCCTGGGATCGGCCCATGGCCGTGTGAGCCTAGGGTCATCCCATGGTTCACACCATGGACGCGAGAGGTCCTCTGCTTCCGTATCCCGATAGTAAGGGCCACCATAATACTCCTCATTGTTTGGTGGTGGAGGCGTGCGCCTTGGCCGGCGGCGCTTAGGCGGATGGTCATCTGAGTCCTCCCCAGACGGATCTGGGGACGGTGGTGGTGCCCCGCCTTTTGAATAGGGACCACTTTTTTAAGACGAACCAGGAGCCTTTCTCCCAGTGTTCATTCTATCCCACACACTTGGGCGGCGTGTGGTTCTGGTCAGCTCTCGATCTGGCCGCTCGGGTGAGCCATCCGACCTTTCTCCTTCTTGAGACTGCGTTAACTCTTGTATAAGGCGATCCCCTATGCGCTCAAACACATTCCGGGGTTGAGGGTTTTCCTCAAAGGTTCCCTGCTCCTGAGGCTGAGTTCTCCTTTTCCTCCGGTTTTTAGAGGGGGTGGTTGGTCCACTGTCACCAAAGTTGAGTCTGGCTTGGAGGTTTCTCCCCAGACTCAATCTTGATGCGATCCCTGGGACGATCCTTTCGAAGTTCTGAGTGAGAACTCGAGTAAGATCCTCCTTACTGAGTGGCAGGGCTTCCACTTCTTCCTCCGTCGAGGGTCTGCGCGGTTCCTTGTTAGGAGGGTCTGGCGCACTCCCTGGATCAGGGTTGTCCAGGGTTGAAGTAGGCGGGGGTGTCACCGAGATCGTGCTCGTCACCCCCGCGGGTTGAAAACCGCTACGGTTACCCAGCCCGCCTGCGAGGCGGTTAGGTGATTGGTTGGGGATGAGAATCCCTTCCCCTTGGGACTTCCGGTTCCCAGGATTCACATTCCTGGGGTTAGTTGGCGGATGCCCCTTCGTCATTGGAGATTCGAGATGAGGTTTTGTTCTAGCTTAGTGTTATGGGTCCCACGGATGGCGCCAACTTGTTGATGCAAAAGTTGGTTGATCCTTGCTAGACCCGAATTAGGCTTAATTCGGGTTGGCTGGGCTCTGGCTCCTGCACCAAGTGAATTGTTTGGTTGGGATCCTGCACACTAAACAACACGCGTTAAGCTTACCGTGGGAAGGTTTCCCACGATTAGACTCCAGCGTGAGAGTAAGTAATCGATTTAGGGTTATATGAGTTTAGAGTGAGTCGTAATACCTTTGTGGAACCCTTGGGGGTTCCTTTTATAGGCAGTGAAACCCTAGTGGGCTTTCACTTATCCTTCGGCCCCAAGGAAGAGATAAGCACCAGAATTAGAATGATTGTTATCTTCTAATTCTGGTAGTGAATATCCTCTCTTATTGGGGTAAAGATATTCCTAGACAGAATATTATTCTGTCTGATCTTATGTCGGCCGCCTTGGGTCGTGGGCCGCACACATGTGCGGGCACTATTCACTCAAGCCCATAAGCCTGAATGACATTTATCCACCCATCTGTGATGGGCCGGATACGGGTAGTACCCGTGAGCCGGGCTCATGACCCGGTTGGGGACTATACGTCATCAGGAATGTTTTATGAAATATTTACAAATTTTGTACGAACTCTATTTATGGCGCCGTGTCGATATTAATCAACATTTCTAAGGCCGTAAATATTATCGTACCAAAAGACATGCCTTTGAAAAATAAAGTAAAAATATTTTTAGATTTTTATGAATTTTTCAATTTTTATGGTTTTTATATGGTTTTATATTTTTGGATTTTGCTTTTGTGGATAAAAATATAAACAATATATACAGATGATCACCAAGGATACGGAGAATAGTTTACCATCACTATTCTTTCGCTTCATCTGCCAATTCCTTTAGAGTCTCAGGCGAGAAGGTTCTCATTCCTAGCTTGTCGGCCAAAAATTCAATTCGAGCACGATCTAAAGCCTTCGTGAAAATATCCGCCAATTGATACTCAGATCGGACAAAGTAAAGCTCTATTACTCCATTTTCTACTTGCTCCTTGATGAAATGGTAGCGAATGTCAATATGCTTCGACCGGGAGAATTGAACATTGTTGCAGCATAAGGCAATTTCACTTTTGTTGTCGCAGTACATCGGAATCTTGTTGAAACCTAGACCATAGTCGGTTAATTGCGATCTCATCCAAAGAATTTGAGCACATCAACCGGACATAGCTATGTATTCTGCTTCCGTACTTGATATTGCAGCGCTTTTCTGTCTTTTCGATGCCAAACTAATTAATCGATCTCCTAGTAGTTGCAATGTTCCACTCGTGCTACGCCTTGTATCTTGACAACCCGCGTGATCCGCATCTGCATATGCCATTAGTGCAATAGAAGAGTCCTTCGAATACCAAAGTCCCCGATTAATGGTTCCTTTAAGATATCGAAAGGTCCTTTTAACAGTAGCTAAGTGTAACTCAGTAGGCCTAGTTTGATACCTGGCACACATACATATAGCAAACTGAAGATCAGGTCGACTGGCTGTGATTTACAGAAGAGTACCGATCATTCCACGATAAAGTGTCGGATCAACGTCAACTCCATGTGGATCTGCATCAAGCTTATCTCGTTCCATCATTGGAGTATCCACGGGGTCGCAAGATTCCATCTTATATTTCTTAAGCGATTCAAGGGCATACTTGGATTGATTGATAAAGATGCCTCTGGGACTCTGAGATATCTGAAGACCTAAGAAGAATGATACCTTCCCATCATTGACATCTTAAACTTGGAAGACATGAGTGTCCCAAACTCATCCGATAAGGTTTGGGTTGAGGCTGCAAATATAATATCATCAACATATATTTGTACCATAATCATATCTTTACCTCGTTTCTGAATGAACAACGTGGGATCCACCTTGCCTTTAGCGAAGCCTTGCGAAATGAGGAATTGTGACAAAAGATCATACCATGCGCGAGGAGCTTGCTTCAACCCATAGAGAGCCTTCTTAAGCTTGTACACATGATTTGGATAATTAGGATTCACAAAACCATCCGGCTGTTGAACATAAACCTCTTCCTTGATTTCACCATTAAGAAATGCCGTCTTCACATCCATTTGATAGACGATCATATTCATGTGGGCTGCATAAGCGAGGAATAGTCTAATAGCTTCCAAACGGGCAACAGGCGCAAAGGATTCCATAAAGTCGATGCCCAATAATTGCTTGTATCCACGAGCTACTAGTCGAGCTTTGTTCTTCAATATTCTGCCTAACTCATCGAGTTTCACCTTGTAAACCCATTTCAAAGTGAGTAACTGCACTTGATCCGGGCATGGGACAAGTTCCCAAACTTCAAGACGTATGAATTCGTTAAGTTCTTCTTGCATAGCTTCTATCCAACATCATTAAGTAAAAGCTTGTTGCCATGTCTTAGGTTCAACTTCAGTGAGAAAAGCATCAAAGTGACAAAACATTGCATTTTCTTGTAACTGACTTCGTGTGGATACCGGACGATTAGTGTCACCAATAATAGAATCTATAGGATGATCCTTTGTCCACTTGCTGTCATGTTCACGAATCCGTGGATTGGAGTAAACTGTAGAAGGAGCTTCCTCTGAGGTGACGACCCGGCTTGATTAGGGTCGGGAATTGGTACACCAAAGAATGGAAGTTCACGCATTTGAGCGAATTCCAAATCGTGATCATCATCATCCTCTTCATCATCAATAGGCATGACATGGGTAGTTGAAACATGTGTTGGTTGAGAATTACTTGTTGAAGGTATATCTTGACCAATTGTAAGTGCAGATGTATCTGATTGTGCAACAGTTTCTGGAGCGACAACTTCGGTTACCGGAGCTATTACCTCAGGTTCTGGAGCAACAATAGTTGAAGGAGTAAAGAATTCATCAAAGAACGGTTGAAACAATATATCCCATTCAGTCCTAGAAGGTGGTGTAAATGATGATGAAGTAGGGTTATTTGGGATAAGACCAGAACTAATGTTGCTGGGTCCCATTTCATGAAGTGCGGGTTCAGAGCTGCTTTGCTCAGAAGCCATAGCTGTCAGCTCATCAAAATCAACATTCATAGTTTCGAGGATCTTGCGAGAGTTACGGTTGTAGATTCGGTATGCCTTCTTTGCGGGGGCGTAACCAATGAAAATAGTTGAAGTTTTCCCAAATTGTCACCATCATTATTTGGATAGCAAAGAGAACCAAATACATGAAGATATGATAAATCTGGTACTTTTCCATGGAGAAGCTCATAAGGTGTTTTACCATGGCGTTTACAAATTAGTGACCGGTTTTGGGTGTACACTGCTGTAGATACTGCTTCTGCCCATAAAAACAATGGAGCCTTTGCGTAAATTAACATTGTTCGAGCAACTTCCATAAGTGTGCGATTTCGCCTTTCAACGACACCGTTTTGTTGTGGAGTACGAGCAACGGATGTTTCATGAGATATGCCAACTTCTTCATAATAATCACGCAAGATTTGATTCACGAATTCGGTTCCATTATCTGTACGAATGCGTCGGACAGTAGTGTTGAGACGCACTTGAATCATCTTGAGAAATCCGATGATGAATTTAGGTGCCTCATTTTTTGCTTTAAGAAATTTCACCCATGTAAACCGAGAGTAATCATCGACAATGACGAGGATGTACTTTTTGCCACTAAGACTTTCAACACGCATTGGCCCACAAAGATCCATATGCAACAGATAAAGTTTCTCTTGGTTGGTGTCTTTCGTCTTGGGTTTGTAAGATTTCTTAGTGCTTTTCCCCATTGTACACGCGGAACACAAATGATCCTTGTGAAATGAAAGTTTAGGAAGACCACGAACAAGTTCGTTTTTTGCCAAATGATTAATAGCGTCAAAGTTAAGATGAGATAACCGTCGATGCCATAACTATGACTTAGTCTTCGATGCTTTGGAGAGAAGACATACGGGAGAAGCGGCCATCATGTCTTGTAGAGACAAAGTATACAAATTATTCCCTCGAGTACCTTTCAATAAATCAACCCCTTCCAAATACGAATGAAGCAGGTATGCTCTCGAAAAGCAACTTCTAGGTTTGCATCACAAAATTGTCACACAGAAAATAAGTTGTGACCAAGACCTTCCACATAATACACTCTTGAAATAATAACATTCCCAATATGATATTCACCATAACCCATTATCTTTGCAATATGATCATTTCCAAATCGAACCGTACCAAGAAACTTGCTGACGAAATTTCTGAGCTGAGAGCGATCTCCGGTCATATGCTTGGAGCAACCAGAGTCTAAATACCAGAGAACAATTTGGACCACCTGTTTTCAATAACAACAGTAGACAATGTATTGGAAACTATTGGTTCCTTAGTGTTAGCAGATACAGATATAAGATTATCAGAATTGCTAACATGTTTGTGACCCTTAGAATTCTTGCGTTTTCTAATCTGAGTTTTAGCACTAACAGGTTTTACAGTTCCAACTTTCTTAGGTGTTGGATTATCCGCGGGCACTACAGTGGGAGAGACCTAGTTAAAGGGCACTTAGTTCCTACGGTAGTGTTGGTGTTCCTAGTTAAAGGACACGCTTGTGTTTTGGTAGCCTTGGTACTCCTAGTTAAAGGGCACACTTTCTTCGCTTTAGTGGGAGTGATCCTAGTCAAAGGGGACGTATTTCCTACTATAGTGAAAGTTCTACCAGTGGGGCGCCACATCCAACCAACTTAGGTTAACACTTTCCCAGTTGGTTTCCATTCTAGTCCATTTTTCTGGGCATACATCTCATTCACATGGTCATAAGGCAAGAATCATGACGACTAGAAAACATACATTCATTGCAATTCCAACATTTCAAATTAGAATTCACACTAGGCTTAGAAAGCTGCACAACCGCAGAGCCTTTAGGTTTAGCTACATGATTCTTTTTATTCAAAACAGAAATAACATTCCTAGGATGGGCTTCTACTTTCTTCTTCACTTGACTACTAGATGGGGGCAAGATCCTATCATTCTTCTTGTTTCTCTTAAGCTTAGATCTTTGAGCCTTAGTAGTGGTGCTTACTCCTGTAGAAGGCAACACGGGAATATTAGAAGCTGGTTTTGATTCCGCCTTATCTTTAGTGACCAAAGTTTGAGATGGTTTAGTCCTAGGGCCCTTATTAAGTGGTGTGACGGCTATAAGGTTCCTTTTGATTGCACTAGAGGACGATGCTGAGACAGTGGCTGCGTTATCCACAACATTCTTACCTTTTAGAGTACGAAGTGTTTCCTTTAACTCAGCCAAGACCAGATTTTTATCACCAATTTGTTCCCTCAAATCAGATATTTCCACCGACTTTCGATTCAATTGTTCAATCAATGATTGATTCTGTGTAGTGGTATTAGCACATGCGGGCTTTACTGAATCGAAGAGTCGTGTATTTTTCTGTTTTAAGTTATCAACTTTGGACAAAATCTTGGAAACTCGATTATCTAGATCAAGTTTAAAATTCTCAGCGGCCTCAAGTACGTTCACACAGTTAAGCTCCTTAGATTTCTCTATTTCTATCGGCAAAGATTTAGCAACTTTGTCACTTGGATGACACTGTTTTGATTGTAAATTCAATCGAAAATTCTTTTCAAAGTTTGCATCATCGATATTAACACCTTCGAATGACGTTTCAAAGATTTCTTGAATAAATTGTTGCTTGCATTCAAGCGAAATACAATGTGTTTTAATCTCATCAAAACGTTTTGAAAGCGAAGAATATGAATCTTGAAGCTTTAAAAATTCAGCGTCAGATTCGTGACAAGTACTATCTACCACAGTATCCACAGATTCAACATTATGCACAATAGAATCATCATCAACAGTTTTATTCACACAAACGGAAACTATATCATGAGACATTACTTGCTTCAGAAGCTGATCATTTTGGCGTGAAACCCGTTCTATTTCAAATAAACTGTTTTCAAAAGCATCTTCCATTTCATTGAAAACACGTCTAGCTTCTTCTATTTCCAAAAACAAATCTTGATCAAGATTACTAAGACAAGCCTTAACATTGTCTACAAACGGAACAATTTCATTTCAGAACGCAGCTCTAGTATGCTCAAAGTTCCATTCACCTTCCGTTATGGCCGAAGCCGTCGTACGTTCCAAAATGACCTTGTCAAAATCGGCTAAGTGTTGGTGAACCGCATTTAAGTTAACGGACGCCTTGCTTACCGGTGGAATTAACTTTGTTAAATCCGTTTTGACAAGTGTAGGAGACGTACTAGGAAGGTTTTCATTTGACAAACTTTGGGGCACAAGAACTGTCAATTCTGCTAATTCCTTTTGTAAGTGAATGCGTGTTTTTTTCAAAAATTGATCTTTGTTATGTTGATCATAATCAATTGTATGGAATTTTGAAAGCATTTTAGAATGAGTTTCATCCGCAATTGATTGTGTCTCCTCAGTACTACGAACAAAAGGTGCTTCTTTTGATTTGCCAATTATGGTCATGTCATAAAGACCGGGAATATATTCCTGAGCTTGTTTTGCATAACCGGGATTAGGTGGTAAATCTTGAAGACGTTTAAGTTCGAGTTCTTTAAATGATTTAGTTAAAAGATGAACCTTTTCTGTGGAAGCGTATTGTTTTAAAAGCTGTTGTTCCTTGAATTTAAGAAGTTTGGTAGCATTAATTTCTGATTCAACCTTTTTAGACTCGAGAGTTTCGAAATCCATTTTAAGTTTCTGAAAATCATTGTCAACCGTCTCCTTTTCTTTTAATTCATTAGAAAGATTAGCTTTTAATGATTCAATTTCTTTCAAGTGTTCAATCTTTTCAAAACGAAATTGGTCAAATTCAGAACATGTTATTTTCTCTGCTTGAGGGACCATTTCAAAAGTTTTGACCTTTTCTTTATGCAACGCAAGCTCAGCAGTTAGGGTGGAATTGGTATCTACAGATTGTCTGAGGGCCATATGCATTTGATCAATAATATGTTTAGGCACCATGACCAAATCATGTTGAGCATAAGATTCCATACCCGTCATAGCATTTGGTTGAGGTTCACTCAAATGTGTAGGGTTGGGTACCACATCATTTGAGTTACTAGTTCCCGAATGCTGTTCGAGGTTGTCATTTTCATGCCCAACTTGATGTTGGTTAGCATCAATATTATTAGATGTGGTTGGTACCTCACTGACGACATCAGAACCGTAGTGAGAGAGATTAGCAACAAGAGCAGTTTGGGCAGAGTGAATGTCATCACAATCCGAATCATATGCGTCAAGATCATCAGCTTGATAAGCTGAATTAGAAGTGGAAACGACTGTAATGCCTTCAGTATCTGCTGCCCCTGGGTCTGCAAGAAATGCTAACTCCTCTGAATCCAAGATCTTCCCCTTAGACTGAGCATCAACCAAATACATCTTCTCACGAAACCATGCATCATCCCTTCTCCTCCTCGTTTGAGTGCATTCCCTAGCCATATGACCTTGTCCTCGGCAATTGTAGCAAGTCACAACCTTTTTAGGACCAATAGGACTTCAATTTCCACTAGCTTGAGAAGTCACAGCTTGATTGTTCCCAGTCCTTGTAGGAGGTCCATATGAATTTTGCCTTCCCTGAATAGGTTGCACCGTCACTTGACCATCTTGAACAGTGGCTTGTTGTCGAGGATTTGAAGAGGTGCGGAGCTGATTGTTTGTTGGTGGAAATCCTCTAGTTGCAACAAGTTTTGACAAGTAAGAAGTGAGATGGTTTAGTACATCAGCTGGCGTATCATTTGGAGTAAAGACCGGTGCTTGGATTGGTGGAAGTTCATTAGAGTAGAAAGCTTGTGCTGGTTGTGCTTCAATAGGAAAGTATCCTTGCTGAGGGGTATAGCCCATTGGAGAAGTGTTGGCTTGTGATGGTGATGAACACTTTGTTGATATGCTTGCTGTGGCATCATTGGTGGTTGATAAGATAGTTGCTGTGGTTGCTGATAGTTGTGTGGTGGTGGCTGCTGCAAGTATGATGGTTGCTGATAAGTATAAGCCATGTTTTGTTGAGAAGCATACATTGCAAGTGGATCATGAACTTGAGGTGTAGACAACCGAGCCTTGATCACATGGCATTCGTGTTGTTGAAGAAAAGCTTGAAGTTGATCCACATTGGTGTTATGCAAGTCCTTAGCCAATTTAACATCCGTCACGTATTTTTTCCATTCTGGTGGAAGAGTGTTCAAATACTTGGTGTTCAATTGAAAGGTAGGAATTGCCATGCCATAGATATTAAGATCATTCAACAATAGGGTAAATCTCAGGTAGTAATCATTGAGAGTCTCCCCTGGCACATAGGCAAACTTATCAAAAGTATCATAAAGCTTACACTCTCGTTCTTGTTTAGTTAACGAGGTGCCTTGCATGAGAACACGAATTCTATCCCATAACTCTTTGTTAACTTTATGTTTGCTGACGAGTTTGTAGAAATCTAGAGGAAGGGCTTGGATAATGATGTTTGTAGCATACTTATCACATTTATCTTGAATCTTCATATCTCTAGTCAATTCACCCGTTGTGCGAGGACGAGTAGTTGTACCTTCCGTCACAGTACCATAATCTAATGGTCCATTGAGCATTGATGCCCAAATGAGATGTCCATTCTCTTTGTTCAACATGTAAAGTTCCATTCGGGAAGTCCAATCCTCGTACATAGACTTCTCCAACATTGGTGGACGATTATCCGTACCCGAGAGGATGGACTTATCCGTAAGAGATGTGTACTTCATTTCGATAAGTTAAGATTTACAAACTTGATCGATCAATGAAAGAAAGTAAATGTATTTTTTGTTGTGTGTTAAAGATCGAGAAATAATTTTAAAATCCTTTAAATTATGTCCTCGATAAACCAAAAAATTCCAAGACGAAATTACACACGATTGTTAAAAATTGTCAAAAACACGTTTTGAAAAAACTGTTGGATCGTACTCAGATCGCACTTGTGGATCGTACCCTATGGTCGTAGTCAGATCGCACTTGTGGATCGTACCCTATGATCGTAGTCAGATCGCACTCCTTGATCGTACCCAACGATCGGACTCTGATCGCAACAAGTGATCGCACTTACTATGATCGTACCCAACGATCGTGCTCTGATCGCAACGAGTGATCGCACTCACTATGATCGTACCCAACGATCGTGCTCTGATCGCAACGAGTGATCGCACTTACTATGATCGCACTCAGATCGGACTCCCAGATCGTAATGCGATCGTACTCCCTTATCCTAGTCAGTGATCGTAGTCTGATCGCAGTGAGTGATCGTACTAGGCAATCAGATTAATGGATCGTACTAGGGATCGTAGTTAGATCGTAACAACAGATCGTGACTATGGATCGCAAGTAGAAACCCCCAGGGTTTATGCAAACACAAAGTCAGATCGAACTGAATACCCACTTACCTTATTTCTCGGACAGTACAATAACACAATCAAATCAAGATTCAAAGCCAAAATATGAATCAAACAACCAAAAATTTTGTGTTTTTAACCCAAATAACAATACCAAATCACTATAACAAGTAACAAGATGAAGTATATCAAGATTAACCCATAAAAACACAAAAAGTTTTTTTTTGGTTCGTGTGAAAATGGATCAAAAATAGCGAGAATCAAGAACACAAACACAAGAACTAAACAATCATCCCATGGCTCTTGATACCATTTATTGAAATGTAAATCTTGCTTATGTTTATAGAGAGAGAAAGAGATGGTGGATTTCACACTTTTTAGAGAGAGAAAGTTAAGAGAACTATGTGTAAATTATGAAACCACACACCCTCTCCATCAAAGGAGAGGGTTTATATACCCAAGCCTTGCAATGGGCTTGGGCTTACACGTTTGGGCCGGCCTACACATGTTGTAGGCTAGGCTTGGACTTGTTTGATAAATTAAGAAAGTTAACTAAACTACGAGCTATTACATGGACTATCGTTGGAGTGACCGATCCTTCTTAATACGTAAAACGTATTTCCAACACAATTGATATTCCCATCTTGTCCAATTATCCCGTAGTGAGATTCTTAGGAAAAGTATCTGATTACTGAGTGTTGATACCCGACTGGATGTATCAACGTTCCAATCATTTCTTATGGTTTGATTTCATTTGAATGACCTGGGTAACGATCCGAGGAGCTTTCGAATGCGTACTCAAATTAAGGGAAACATGGGATATATTGATATTCGTTAAATGTTTTTGTCTGTATCTGATTTGAAGTTCTCTCGTGTAGATTATGCGTTGACCTTACTCTTTTAAGGTTAGTTATGTCTCCTGATATCCTTGATTTGTGAAGGATTATGAGTTATTATTAGTCTTTTGAGAAGTTCACATCTTATCGACGGCAATAAAACTGGAAAGTTGATAGTGCCAGTAGAATGGATTGATTGATTATGACATGACAACATTGTCTTAATTGATGGGAACTCGAATTGAATTCCCCTAAATGATAAGATGTTGATTATCAAAAGTGATCTAAATAATTCTTGATGAATGATCATATCCTGCATTTAGACTTAAAATTTTACCGTGAATGGTTGTGAATTAGTCATAAATATTATAATCTAGAAAGAACCTAATATGAATTTATTAAAGATGTTCCTGTTATCTGAAACTTTAGAAGGTATTTGCTGGTGAACTACCTAGACTTTCGCTATTAAGGCAAGTTGAATTTGGTATTGATTATATTCCCGGTTTTGCACCTGTGGCATGTGCACTTTACGTCAGCACCATCTGAATTAATGGAATTGCCGTACAACTGAGAGAGTTGTCGGAGATAGATTATATTCTACCGAGCTCGTCATCATGACGAGCTATGGTGTTATCTTTCCTTATATTTATAGATTACTATGAAGTGAGTAAATTGACAATCGAAAACGATATCCATAACTCGATATGGAAGATTTGTTCGATCATTTACAAGGTTCTAGTGTATGTTTTAAAGATTTGATCCACGGCATGGTTATCATCAACTTCGCATCTGCGAAAAAGATTATCTATTCCAATCACTACATCCGGTACTTGTAATGAACATTACGAGTTTCACGTGATATCGTTTTGATTGACTAATACACATGTAGCATCCATAAATTTGGTGAATCACGTGTGTAGGCTGTAATTTGATAAATTCATGCTTGTCATCATTAAGGACTATTTGTTTGTTTATAAGAATAAAAATGAGTTAATAATTATTTATGGATTGCCCTGAATTGGCCGAACAATGAAAACCTGTACCTTAAATATTTAACATATGATTAAAGACTTAATCTTTTACATTATTTGATCATGTGATTAAAAGATAATGGAATCTATATTGACTCTTCAAAAATTAAGAGCCCTTTTAAGAATTTGAGTATTACTAAAAAGAAAAAGTGCAAAAAAAAATGTTTTGACAAATGTTTTATCAAAAGAACTTTTGAGGGATTATTCGCTTATACCCAGAACATTTAACTAAACTCCTGTTTAGGGGTAAATGTTTGTGTATACTTCTAGACAACCTAAGAAGAATTGAGGAAACTATATAACTTATTACTTGAAATTTAAAACGACAATTTTTGCTTTTCAATTAAGAAAATTTTGACCAAAGAATAAACGAAGGTTTTTCGAACATTTAAGGATTTTATTAATTATTTTAATTATTTTCGATAAATCAGCAAAAAAAATCGTGTTAATTAAATTCAAATTTATTTTGAACATTTTTATATAATTGGTCGAACTAAGAAATTTAAATTTTTTACGTTTACGTTTCATAAAAATTGAATATTTATTATTTAATTACTTGTAATATGTATCGACGCTTTAAACGTCAGATGGAGCAAAATTGATAAAAATGATAGATGAGACGAAACCGAAACTTAGAAAATATGAAGAAAGGTGAACGTAATTACTGACACATTATGTAGGAAAGGATAAAGAATCAATTAGGATATATTCCTTAATAATGATTGTGCAAAATAAACTGCCCGAGCAATTTAAAAATAAACAATGATTGTAAAAAGGATAATATAGATAATAAAAGGGGTTCGCGGCTAATGTGAACCAATAGATTTGAGAAGCCTATGGCATTAAATGTATAAAAGACCACTTATGGTTGTCTAAATATGGAGGATTGTGAGATATAGTTATATTGGAATCTTGTAAGTATAAGTATTCTATTCCTGTCATTTCTGATTAATGTATCATTATCAGAAGAAGTTGTACTAATGGCAAATTATGAAGGCAGACATTGCCTCATACATTAGTAAACGTCTAACTATTACAAAGGTCATCATCTGAATTTGATTCGATTTGGGTCATCGTCGACAGACAGACCAAATATGCTAATATCATTCATGATTAATGATAAATTCTTGATGAAGAAATTGACTCTTTTGTATTTAAAGGAGTTATGTAAACATAGTGTGCCTGTATCGAACATCTTTACCAAGATCCTCGCTTCGCATCGAATTTCTAGAGATTTGCTCAGAAGTCATTGGGAACGAACCTTGATGAGAATACTGTGTACCACCCCAATCGAAGGGATGAGGTAAAGTAACGATACAAAATACTATAAGTGCTGTTTTATGTTTGAATGATTGACCTTTGGTAATAGACCGTATAATCGCTTTCCTTAGGAAAGATTATCATTGATAATTATCGTATTAGGATCAAGATCGAATCTTGTAAGGGTATATATTAGAGCATTTGTAAGCAGGAGTTGGGATGAAGACACCCGACATACACCCATTATGAGTTGGACATGTCTTTTAGGTTTAAGGTTTAATATGATGGCGAACCTAACCTTACAAAATACTCGACCCGCGAGACATGAAATGATTGTTGAAATTAGGATCTAATTATTGACTGCTGGTAGTGGGCAAGAGGTTATGTGAATATGAAATGTAGATCTTGAAGTGCCAGGTGGGTAGCGAAGTTATGCCAAAAAATTTCACCATAGAAAGATGAATTGAAGATCTGAAAGATCATGGGAATTAAGTCCCCGTTGTATGGGACCAATGAGATGATGTAAAAGATTGGTTTGAAAGGCATATAAGCTGGATCTACCCTAGGACTTCAAGAGCTGCGTGAATTATGTTTCGTATATCGAACTTGATAAAATGCCTATCAAGTGAAAATCAGACTATTCCTTAATGAAGTTTAGATCGGCAAAAAGTTGCATTCATCAAAAACCCGTGAACATCATGGATAGAGAAAGTAAGTCAACAATAAGCCTGATCTTATTCCTGTAGTTATGTTTGTTGAAACTCGCGTATTGTAATGAATTACACTTGTGAGAAAAGACCGAATGTGGAGGAAATACCCACATGGCTTTAACTCTATAAGAAGCGAGTAGTAAGATGATCTTTGAGGACAAAGATCCTGTTTAGGGGTAAATGCTGTGACAATCCGTCAATTTATGGTTTATATTTTATTCTCAAATATTATTTAAAAACATTATTTTAATGTTATAGTATGAACTCACTTATTTCTGGGAAGAAATTTGGATTTACGTCTTGAAGTAGCATCGACTACGTCTAAACCGGAGGATTCTACGTTACGTGATTACGTTTACATACACCGTTTTGGTGACAGTCCGACATTTCAGGAAATAAATTTATCAGTGAATATTATTTTGGGATTTTAATTTTGAGTTGGTTCATAAACTCACAAATTTACAAGAAGAGATTAGGACTTACGATTTTAATTTAACGTCCTTTACGACTAAACCGGAAACCTTAGGATTACGTATTTACGTTTTCGAACTCCGTTTTTGATGAGACAATTTTTATTAGATTCGTTTTGTGCCGTTGATTTATAATTTATAAAAACGTTTTTCATAAAACGACCTGAGGGCACGCAAATCGAGGAAACTAGAATCGAAGAATACCCGTAAATTAATGGGATGGGACAAAACAAGTTTATCCCACCCCACTCAAAAGAGATGGCCAAAAGAGGACACCACATCATAAGATGTGGCACCCTTTTAGCTAGAAATCTAACAACACATGTTAGCATAAGCTTAACATGTAAGCTAACTTAGCACAAAACCACCAAAACCACTTCATTCATACCATTTACACTTAGCAACTCATGCAAACCACTCACCAAACTCTCTCATCTCTCTAAAATTCGTCCAACCATCATCAAAAACAACCCTCATTTGATCTATGTTAGCCATAAAATCATGTGTTACTCGTACACATGATGATGCTACTTTGAAGCTTTGAAGATTGGAGGTGATTCTAACATCCAAGGAGAAGATTTGTTGGTGTCATAGGGCTAATTTTCCATGAGAAGTTTATAAAGGTTGGTAGACTTGAAGATGATATTGGTTTATCACAAGTTTTGCTATCAAAATCAAAGCCTTGTTCATCAAAGACTCATCTTTTCATCACTAATGGTGGTATAGAGATTGTTCTTCCTATCATCTTGTTATTTTGATTATGTAACCTTGTATTTTCTTTATTTATGTATATGTATATGATGATGAATGATGATTAAAAATATTATGTGGGGATTTGGTGTTGATAGATTCGATAAACATGGGTTAAAAGATGGAAAACCACATGTAAAATGGTTAAAATCTTGCTAAATATGATGGCTGTATAAAAACAGTAAGTAACCAAAGGTTAAACTGATAAAATGATAAAGTGGAATCCATTTACAGTAAGTGTTAGATGTCATACACATGTGAGAGTTGGCCATGCAATGGAATCATCAAAATGAGTGAGATATGATCAAAACAAAATGAGTGTACCAATCTGAATAGTCTGTTTTGTAGGGACTGTTAAGGATAGTTAAACATAGAATGAGCAGTAGCTATATCTAACTTATTTGTAGAACATAATATGAAGTTTATTCCATCCAAAAATGAGCTTCTATTTCCTTATAGAACTCAAGATATGATAAAAATGGTGAAGATAAAACTAAAAATCAGATTTTGAAGAATTAATGTTTAATAGTATTATATAAGCACTCAAACTAATATAGTATAAAATGTGAATTAAAACCAACTAACTTATAAATTTCATTTATATAAATATTTATAAGGTTAAATAAATGGACACTTTATAAAAATGTTAGTTGAATAAGATTTATAAGTTATAAAAACTATAAACATGATTTTTACGACTTTTTCGGCTATTACCGTAAAATTAACGTTTTTCGCCAATTAAAACTTAGACGATCAAACCCGTCTAATGTAAAGTTTTTAAAAGTCATATACTGATGTATAAGTATCTAATACAAGTAAAACCCGATAAAATCTGAACTATATGACATACGGACATTAACGAGCTAAGTTAGCATAATTGGACTAATAATTTAACTAAATAAGTTAAACACTTATAAAAATTACTTATTGGGC
The DNA here is from genome assembly GCA_025667525.1 of Glebionis coronaria. NCBI lineage: Eukaryota > Viridiplantae > Streptophyta > Magnoliopsida > Asterales > Asteraceae > Glebionis > Glebionis coronaria. The sequence goes on from CM046880.1 coordinate 540,601,279, forward strand.
TTAACCCATTTGGGCTCAACATGTAAAGTATAAATACTGATAATACAAGTATAAAATGGATTAATACAATTTAATGAACTTATAATAGGCGTATTGGACCTAAAACACGTAAATAGGTAAAACTAGTAAACTAGTAAAAAGTTACCAATACATAAACACTAAAATGAGTAAATAAGAATATATAAACCCACTTGATCATCATCATATGTACAAAATCATCATATGTATACATAATTGTTATTTTTATAAAGTCATTGGACAAGAGTCTAAGACGAGTATTATTTGTCTAGGTTTCCGTGATTAAAGCACGTACCGTACATCCAAATCGCCGAAAACCGCCTTCCCACATCAACGTGAGTTCATAGCCTCGCACTCTTTTAAATGTTTTTATAAAATGTTTTATAAACCCGCGAGGGAGATAACATGATAGTTTTGATAAAATAGGACACCATTTGTCCCGATTGTTTGTTTATTGATTTGGACCCGAATGATTGTATGACCCGATGAATGATTAAATGACCTGATAGATGAAATGAAATGGATTATTAAAGTTAGGTTATGTCACTAAAAGTCCCATTAGCATGAATTGTGAACTACCGGGATTTGGTAGACGCTTATGCATATAATAGTACTATTTGGGGACGATTACCCCAGTTCGCGCCTTGACGGTTGATCCCCGTCGTGCCACATTGATTGGTAAGTGAATTTATGTATGAGAAGATTTCCATAGCGTGACCTTTGTGACGACACACTAATTTAGATGGGAAAATTGAGTTTCGGGTTAGCTACCCGTTGTTTGGTTTAATAAGGTAACAATGTCATGCGGCTTATAATAATCCAGTTAACAAAATACTGTTATACGCACCGAATTACGATGTATTGCCTGACTAGCAATACGAGGTCATACTATTGATATTATGTTCGTGTTTTGGTTTTATATAACCATATTTATATAACGGTTTTTATTTAATCTATACAACGTTATAAAACGTATTGTATGATATTTTTACGACATTGGCTCGTATAATGATTTTTAAGGCAAATGGATATATTATTATTTTCGATAAGGATTTGTATAAAAATGACTTTGGCTATTTTATGGCCTATTACAATGATTTGTACGAAATGATTTTTGGTAATAGTTTTATACCAAAGTTATATTGATGAATTTTATTAAACTCTATGAATTCACTCGGCGTTATCGCTGACCTTTTCTTTTAACATGTTTTATCTCAGGTACTTGAAGGTAATTCTCGGGAAGACAACAAGAATTCATGGCCCGCACTTAAATTATAATTTCCATTCAAATGTTTTGTAAAACCTGTATGAAATATAATGACTTGGGACCTATGTAACTTTGATATTTATGAATGGAAATGCTTTATTATTAAATGACACGATTTTTAAGCGTTGTCTATGATGTGAGTAATGTGCTATCCGGTAACATCAACGAGTCTTCCGCTGTATTGAATTGTGTAAATTTGGGGGTGTTACAGTAATGGAGTAGATCGTAACTGCAATGCGGTAGAAACATACATGTAACGCAGTAGGATATAAAGTAATGTAGTAGAACGTAACAGTAATGTAGTAAAAGCTATTTGTACTAATGTAGTAGAACGTAACAGTAATGCAGTAAAAGCTATTTGTAGTGTTTTTATAGTTTTTACTGAAACTTTATTTCTACTAGATTATATTTATACTCCGGTGCATATGCTTGAGTAGGATAAAGTTGTATTTGAGGTTTTGTCGAAATTAAGTATTTGTATTTAATATAGAAGTGATTTGGTAAAATTATAACTGTGATGGAGTAGGATTAACACTATGATTGAGTAGAATTAATATTATGATGGAGTAAAACTAATACTATGCATGTGATTTGGTAAAATTAGAACTGTAATGAAGTATGATTATTTTAATGTAAATATGCTTGAGTATGATAAAGTTGTGATTGAGGTTCTGTCAAAATAAAGAATTTGTATGTAATATAGAAGTGATTTGGTAAAGTTATAACTATGATGGAGTAGGATTAACACTATGATTGAGTAGAATTAATATTATGATGGAGTAAACTAATACTATGCATGTTATTTGGTAAAATTAGAACTGTAATGAAGTAGGATTAACACTATGATTGAGTAGAATTCATATTATGATGGAGTAAACTAATACTATGCATGTGATTTGGTAAAATTATAACTGTGATGGAGTAGGATTAACACTATGATTGATTAGAATTCATATTATGATGGAGCAAACTAATACTATGCCTGTGATTTGGTAAAATTATAATTATGATGGAGTAGGATTAACACTATGATTGAGTAGAATTTATATTATAATGGAGTAAACTAAAATTATACATGTGATTTGGTAAAATTATAAGTGTGATGGAGTAGATTAACACTATGATTAAGTAGAATTCATATTATGATGGAGTAAACTAATACTATGTATGTGATTTGGTAAAATTAGAACTGTAATGGAGTATGATTATTTTTAATGTGAGTATGCTTGAGTAGGATAAAGTTGTGATTGAGGTTTTGTCGAAATTAAGTATTTGTATGTAATATAGAAGTGATTTGGTAAAATTATAATTGTGATGGAGTAGGATTAACAATATGATTGAGTAGAATTCATATTATGATGGAGTAAAACTAATACTATGTATGTGATTTGGTAAAATTAGAACTGTAATGGAGTATGATTATTTTTAATGTGAATATGCTTGAGTAGGATAAAGTTGTGATTGAGGTCCTGTCGAAATTAAGTAATTGTATGTAATATAGAAGTGATTTGGTAAAATTATAACTGTGATGGAGTAGGATTAACACTATGATTGAGTAGAATTCATATTATGATGGAGTAAAACTAATACTATGCATGTGATTTGGTAAATTAGAAGTGTAATGGAGTAGAATTAAAACTATGTTGGAGGACAACTGAATTATAGTTTATGTTCTACTGAATTATAGTTTATGTTCTACCGAACTGTAGTTTACCTTCTACTGAATCACAATTTATGTTATATACTAAATTATTGTTTATGTTCTACCGAATTACAGTTTATCTTCTACTAAATTAAAGTTTATCTGCTACTGAATTCTAGTTTATCTTCTACCGAATTATATCTTATGTTCTATTGAGTTATAGTTTTATATAATCGCTTTTCATCTTGTTTCCTTTTAAACTATAACTCAGTAGAAGATAATTTATAGTGTTATTTCTGCTACATTATAGTGTTATTTCTACCGCATTAGAATTATTTTACACTTCATTACACTGTTATTTTTACTGCATTACATCGTTATTACTACTAAACGTTCTAGATACTTTTCAAGGTTTAGACCCAGAGCTGAAGGACTATCGAAGAGAATGGCTTGGTCATATGTGGAGAGAAAGGATGTCACAATTCCAAGACTTCACCAAATTATTACCAACATCAAAGAAATCCAAGAAAATGAAAAAGATTTGCCAAAGAGAGCTCGTTTAAAAGAATCTACAACACCAAAAATGATGTCTTTTCTACTTTTTTTCTTTTATTTTTTACTGTTATTCATTTGGGTAATAGAATTTTAAGTGAGATGTACTAGCTTTAAGTGTAATGCATTATAAGATACATTTTAATACATTAACTTTTTAAAACTGAGATGTACTAACTTTATAACTTTAATGCATTAACAAAATATATTGTGATGCTTAATGTATGACTGCAATGCAGTAGAATATTAGTGTAGTGCAACATAATATAACTATAATGCAGTAGAACGAAAGACATAAATGCAGTAGAATTAAAGACAAAAATATAGTAGAATACAAAATATAAGTACGAACAAACACTGTCATAATCAAAATGTACAATATTGTGTAGACATTAAGTATTCCAAAGTGTTACATCTAATAAAATTTAAACATTGTTTTCAAATGATCCACGAGTATCCTCTAATAATCTTTGTTACGCGTTCAATGCATCTTTGTACCGCACCGTTTTTGAATTGGAGTGTATCATTTGGTATTAGAGGATGCAATCTAGTATTTGTGGCTTGTTAAATGCACCTTGCTTTGTCACCTGCGTTTTTTTCCTATGTAACAACAGTTCAAATATTTATTCATGAGAATACCAAAATATATTATGTGATAAATTAGAATCTACACTATCATGCAGTATAAGATGGTAAATATTAAGTTGTAATGCATTAAAAACAATAAATATAAAACCTACTGCATTTCAGTTCTAATACATCACACACAATCCTACTACATTCATTTCACATTTTAGTACATCACACACAATCCTACTGCATTTTAGTTCAACTTCTAGTTCATTACTCAATGTAGTAGTTTTTTTACTGTTTGTAGTAGGTTTTGTATAGTAATGCATTAGGTATAGTACAATAATGTAGTAGAGAACCTATTTTTATAGTATAAAACCTAATGCATTACCGTACAAAACCTACTTCATTACATAAAATCTGCAATGTAGTAGAGTAAAACTATAATGCAATAGAATGAAAGACTACAATGTAGTAGAATAACCTATTACATCATAGTTCATTTTTTAGCACACACACATTTTAGTGCATTATAGTTTTTAATTCTAATTGAGATATTACATTAACAAATTCTAGTTGAGACATTAAAGTAACACATTTTAGTTCAAAACAAATGCATCAGAACATAAATTTAGTGAACTACAGTAAGAAATTCGCGTTGAGTTATTTTGTCAAACACTTTGTATGCAACTTTCTATAACACATTTTGTATCTAATCTTTTCTCAACCATTTTTTAGACCAAGAACAAAACACTGAATATAACATATTTAAATCAATAAAAACTCTTAAATAACAACAATAACTTACTTTCATAGTTTTGATTCTGACTGGATTCGCTTATGACGTTTCGATCGGAGATTAACAACGATTCGGTCATTCGATCATGATTTATTTATGATGAATCGGTCGTGATTTCGTTATTTAAACCCTAGATATTAGTGATGATTCAGTAATTTTTATTGTGAATTAAGATATGTGTGAACTTTTAGGAAGTATTAATTCTCCATCATAATATTAATTCTACTCCATCATAGTATTAATTCTACTCCATCATAATTATAATTTTACCAAATCAATTCTATATTACATCAAATACTTAATTTCGACAAAACCTCAACACACAACTTTAACCTACTCAAGCATATTCACTTAAAAAATAATCATACTCCATTACATTTCTATTTTTACCAAATCACATTCATAGTATTAGTTGTACTCCAACATAGTTTTAATTCTACTCCATCGTAGTATTAATCCTACTCCATTACACTTCTATTTTTACCAAATCACATGCATAGTATTAGTTGTACTTTAACATAGTTTTAATTCTACTCCATCATAGTATTAATCCTACTACATTACATACTTAATTTTACCAAATAACATGCATAGTATTAGTTTACTCCATCATAATATTAATTCTACTCAATCATAGTGTTAATCCTACTCCATCATAGTTATAACTTTACCAAATCACTTCTATATTACATACAAATTCTTTATTTTGACAGAACCTCAATCACAACTTTATCCTACTCAAGCATATTCACATTAAAATAATCATACTTCATTACAGTTCTAATTTTACCAAATCACATGCATAGTATTAGTTTTACTCCATCATAATATTAATTCTACTCAATCATAGTGTTAATCCTACTCCATCACAGTTATAATTTTACCAAATCACTTATATATTACATACAAATACTTAATTTCAACAGAACCTCAAATACAACTTTATCCTACTCAAGCATATGCACCGGAGTATAAATAAAATATAGTAGAAATAAAGTTTCAGTAAAAACTATAAAAACACTACAAATAGCTTTACTGCATTACTGTTACGTTCTACTACATTACTTTATATCCTACTGTGTCACATGTATGTTTCTACCGCATTGCAGTTACGATCTACTCCATTACTGTATATCTTACTGCATCACATTGTGAATTAAGTGCTTCACAGTTATAAAGTCTAGTTTAGACATTTTATCAAACACTTCGTATACAACTTTCACACAAAGTTATAATAAAAACACACTTACACACAAAGTTCTACATGTTTGATATCGTACTATGTCATCGACCACCGTTGCAATCAACGACCATTACTGATATCTCTTTCCGGATCATCGTTAGCGTATCCGATCATCAGAACCATCGACGACACAATCATCAATCGTTGCTAATGGATATGATCAAAACATTGAGATTCAGTATGGATTGATCTTTATTGCGTGATTGTGTGTGTGTTTTTGATCAGATGTAGTGTGCATAATGTGTGTGTGTGTGTGTATGTTTGATTATGTGTTTTTAATCTCTTTTAATACTGGGTGGGTTTAATTTAAAGACTTTTACAGAAGTTACCTTAAAGTTTTAGAGTTTATAAAAATGACACCATTTTTTTCCTAACTTTTGATTAATTTTGGTGGTTTTGATCCAAGGGCTAAGATTTCACCTCACCCTTTTTATTATAAATATTCTTTTCGAATAACCCCACTCTATATATATATATATATATATATATATATATATATATATATATATATATATATATATATATATATATATATATATATATATATATATATATATATATATATATATATATATATATATATATATATATATATATATATATATATATATATATATATATATATATATATATATATATACTAGCCTTTAGACCCGTCCAGTGGACGGGCTAGCTTTAAGTATATATTTTTTTAATGAAAGTTGAAGTTATGTGTGTTTGTATTAGAAGTTTATTATATGTAGTGTTAGTTATGACATTAATATTCTAATAATGTAGCATATAATGGACAAAAATAACGTAATTTAAGATATTTTATTTATTTAAGAATATCATGAGTTAATTGAATTTGCATACTTTAATGTTAAAATAAGTTTGTTACATTAAAATGATTTAGAATTTTAATAATATTGTATAAATATTTTATGTATTTTTGAACTTTATGAGGTATTAAATTTTGTATATGTTAATGTTAACAATAACATTTTTACATTAATTTTTTTTTGAAATTAATATTATTGTTAATTTTTTTTGTTAGCAAAAATATTATAGTTAAATATATTTTAGAAATGATTTTGTTTTATAAGTTTTGTGGTAAAGTGTTTTCTAGCAAAAGTAAGTCGAAAAAGCTCATTCTTGGTATTTTTTTTTGTCACACGTATAATATAACAACAGTATATAGCCCACTCCAAAACTTGACAGTCTGAACATCTAAAAATATTTTCATTTACGTAAGTCAAACTATTGTGAATCAGTTGTAATTCCTATTTCTTTTTTGAAGCATTTTATGGATTAATGATTTACATGTGTCATTTTTATAGAATTCTGAATTTAAGGCATCATTTGTAATTCCTATTTTCTTTTTGAAGTATTTTATGGAAACTCTTTAATAAATTACATGTGTCATTTTTATAAAATTTTGTATTTAAGGCATTGTTTCACCATCCTTTTTTTAATGAATTACATGTGTCATTTTTAGAATTTTGTATTTAAGGCATCATTTGTAATTCCTATTTTCTTTTTGAAGCATTTTATGGAAACCCTTTAATGAGTCATGTGTCATTTTTATAGAATTTTGTATTTAAGGCATTGTTTCACCATCATTCCTTGTATATTTTTATAAAATTTCTTATTTAAGGCATCATTTGTAATTATTTTTTTCTTTTTGAATCATTTATGGAAACCCTTTAATGAATTACATGTGTCATTTTTATAAATTTTGTATTTAAGGCATTGTTTCACCATCCTTCCTATATAAGGGTTTTTGATTTGATTTGATTTGATTTGATTTGATTGATTTGATATATATATATATATATATATATATATATATATATATATATATATATATATATATATATATATATATATATATATATATATATATATATATATATATATATATATATATATATATATATATATATATATATATATATATATATATATATATATATATATATATATATATATATATATATATATATATATATATATATATATATATATATATATATATATATATATATATATATATATATATATATATATATAATAACTAGATTTTCACTTAGTTATGCAAGAGTTATCGTCCGATCTTTTCGAATTGATTACCGTTAATTAGTGCGACTCAGTTGTTCTTGGTGGAAAATTAAATGGTTTGGTTGTCTAAAACTAATTAAAAGAAAAGGCGTCATTGAGTAAAATAAAAGCTTTCAAAATTAAACTAAAAATTACTAAAAAAACACTTTGTAAAACTTTGTAGAAAAGGCGTGCAATTTTTGGAAATTAAAACGAAATGAATTTAAAACTTGAAAACTTTGTAAATCTTAAAACTTTGTAAAAATAAACTAAGACAAAACTCGTTTAAAATAATACTAAGTAAAAATACGGGAAAAGTAAAATTTAAAAACTAAGAACCAAAACAAAAACATGAGTCAGATCGCAACACGATCGTACTCAGATCGAAAGATGGATCGTGGTCCCCGATCGCAGTGGTGGATCGCACTCAAGAAGTAAGGGATCGCACTGCTGGATCGTTACTTGGATCACACTCACTAATCGCAACCACGATCGCAACAATTGGATCGTGGTCTTTGATCGTAACAACAAGGATCGCAGTCAATGCGATCGTACCAAGGGATCGTGACACGATCGCACCCACAGATCGCAACAAGTGATCTTGGTGTGGATCGTAGCCAATGAAAGAAGTATGGATCGTAGTCAATGCGATCGTATCCAGGAGATCGTACCCAAGGGATCGTGACAGGTAAACCCTTACAATATTGCGATGGATACAAAAGGTAACAAAGCTGAACCGAATAAGCTGTTAATCCAATAAGCATTTACCAACTCTTAGCCAAGACTAAATAAGCACAAATTCGAAAACTTTTAAAATATGAAATAGCAAACTTTATGAATCAAACTTTTTAAAAACACTAAACTTTTAAGAAAACTTAAAAACCAATAAGCTAAACACGAAATAAGCCAAAAAGCATAACAAGCCTTAAGCTTAATCGTATAAGAACTTATATAGGAATAAAAAGATGAACTTTTTAATCACATAAACATCAAAGTCAAACACGAATCAAGAACATTTCGGATCAAAGATAATCCAAAATCAAGAAAGGTAGAAGAAGATTAAAGATTAAAAGCTTAAACTTGAACTTTTGATTAATGAATTCCAAATACAAAGATGAAATAAAGCTTAAATTTGAAAGAAAAGATGAAGTTTTAGTGAGAGAAAGTTAAACACTTTACAAAAAAGAAATAAACTAGCTAACACCCTCCTAATGTGTCATTAGGAGGGTATTTATAGGAGATGGGCAGGTGCATGTGCTTCCTTCTTTCTTTCTTTCTTCTCGACTCGATTTAAATTCTTTGTCGTTCTTGACGTCGTCTTGGGATTTGTCGATGTAAATTGAACTCGTCTTCTAATTTTCTTCTATAATTAGACTTGAGTTCTTCGACTTCATTAAACTTCCGTCTTTAGACTCTTTCTTCGATAAATCTTCAGAATAGGCCTTGGACTTCCGTTCTTTTTGCACTCTTGATCTTTTGACTTCGTCTTTTCTCGTTTTCTTCAATAAAAGCCCGTGAAAGCCCATGTTTTCTTCCTTTTTCATATTTTTATCTTGAAACACAATAAAAACACAAACCACGCATAATTCCGACTTTTACGATATAAATACACGTTTTGGTCTTGTTATTATTGGAAATAAGTGGTAAAAGGATAAGTGTTTTCACACTTATTAAATCCCCTACACTTGACCATTGCAATGCCCTCATGCAATTCCTTAATTTCAAAGCACGGTTTACATTTTTCATCATAAATGACCCACCTTGGCCTTTATTAAATACTAAACACTAAGGAAACTAAAAGATAGAAATATTTACAAAACAAGTAAAGAAATCAAAGACTTACATTGGGGTTTCGGCTGTCATGAACGTTTATCATCCTCAAGTTTCACGTTCCCCATACCAGGCTTAAAAACGAGATCATTGTTATTATAAGTTAGCAAACTAACACAAATTCATGTGGGCTAATTATTTACTTAGACTCCCTTATTCCTAGGTGCATCTCTTATATTTTAATATTGTCTTGAATGATCACGAGGATGCATTGTTTGACTTATTTCGATAGTTTATTAGGCTGAAAATAAAGTGGGACGATTTAATCAATAGTTAGCTAAAGGACAAAATCTTTTAAAACTGCTTCTCGGGACCTTTTAAAGTTCATATCTTGGCATAACTCGCTTCACGATTTGAGACCTTTCTCGGACCGATATTTGGCAGCGACTTCATACTTCAAATCTTGAGAGACGTTCTTGAAATTATGGTCTTCTCTTCATAATAGGAATTTCTTCACTTAAAGTTTTTTTAGAGATTCTTCATACTTGGACCACGACTTCTTCATTTTTCTCCAATCTTTATTTTGGACTTTGATATACAACGATCCGCCTCCTTTTAGGACTTGGATCTATTTATCCTCATACCTTGTTAGGGCCTTTTTGGATAGACTTCTCCATGATCTTTTGGGGAGTTTTTGCTTTTCGTCTGTCTCGATCCTTCATATTAATTTTTGATAAATGATTCTTCACATCACTTGGGATCTTTAGCAATAAAATGTAGCCCTCATGCCTTGTTAGAGCCTTTTCGGACTCGCCAATCTTCGCATCCCGCTTCAATAAGTTATGCCTTGGCTATGAACTCTAATTAATACCGAGCAACTTTTAAACGATCTTGCGCTAGAAGCTAAGTAACTTTTCAAATCGTACAACCTTATTTATTGCAGTTAAATTTATTAGCAAGCGATGGGAGAAAAAGCTTATAATCAACTCACATAAATTCACGAAAGAATACCAAACTTATAATTGACTCTATCATCTCTCGTTCTCCACAATTTAAAATCTCAAGGAATGAGACTCGTGGATGCTTAGCCAATTAAATCACAGTTTTTGGTTTTCAAGTCATCTATAGGATCTTGTAAACTCTTAGACTCTTTTAAGTTTAGAATTTGCGTTTTAAAGTTTCCTTGATAAACGACTCTCTAGGATCAATTATAGGAACTTGCGAAAAGTTCTTGTTCTTAACCCGTGAGAGTTAAGACTTTCGCGTTTTAAAGCTCCCTATATAAAAGCCTAGCAAAACTTGACTTAAACACGTTAAGGATACTAGCTAGAGTAAACTTAGATAAGTAAACTCGGGTTGAGTCAAAATATTCACGACTTGAAAAATTTAAAACCACTTTATTAAATAGCAAAAAAAGTAAATAACGATAACTAAGGAAAAGTACAAGGCCGAAATAGATTAAAAATTTGAAAAATGTCGAAAAATCAAATTTTTCGGTTAAAATGAGGACAAATTCATGGAAAAGACCACATACTTCGATGGAAGTCCCCCTACACTTGATATAAATATTGTCCTCAATGTTTAAGCATGTGGGAGTAAACTCCCCTACACTTAGGACATTGTGCACTTTGTTTAAATCTTGCTAAGGGAAGGAAAACTATAGTGATTTCAATGTGAACATAAAAGATATGAAATATTGAACCACGACAGTTTAGGATAGAACCAGGAAGACGGGTACACGGGATCACGGTTCGTCAAATGTCATCAAAAGTGCTCTTTGAAGCTTTAATCACTGCACATAATAAGAAACAAGAAAACAAACAGATACGGGGCTCCCCCTACACTTATTATGAAAACGGTAAAGGATAGATCAACGGGTTGCCTCCCGAGAAGCGCTTGTTTTTGTTAACCGAGTCACGAGCCTGACTCGGCCCAAAACTAATTCAAGGGAAACGTGGTGAGGGATGGAATCATCTCATGAGAGATGTCCTCACCAAAGTACAGCTTCACGCGCTGGCCATTCACTTTAAAATTTGGCCCATTTGACTGAGAAAGCTCAATGGTGCCATAGGGGAAGACTTTGGCGACGGTGAATGGACCAGACCAACGGCTCTTCAGCTTTCCCAAGAAGATCTTCAACCGAGAGTTAAAGAGTAAAACTTGATCACCAACGTGGAACTCTCGGTTCTTAATCCTAGCATCATGGATGATCTTGGTCTTCTCCTTGTAGATCAAAGAATTCTCGTAAGCTTGATTCCTCAGTTCATTTAGCTCGTTGAGTTGAATCTTCCGAAGATCACCGGCTTTGTTGATGTCAAAATTGGCCCACTTCAAGGCCCAATATGCCTTATGTTCCAGCTCTATAGGGAGGTGGCATGCCTTCCCGTACACAAGACGATAAGGTGTACAACCAATCAGAGTCTTATATGCGGTACGGAAAGCCCACAAAGCATCGTCTAACTTATCGGCCCACGAGGCACGATGCTCTCCCACAGTACGCTCAAGAATTCGCTTCAATCCACGGTTAGATATCTCGGCTTGACCATTTGTTTGAGGATGATAAGCGGTGGAAAGACGGTGATTGACACCGTACTTAGCCATGACTCGAGCAAATTGATCATTGCAAAAATGAGTCCCGCGGTCACTGATGATAGCACGAGGAACAGCGAATCAAGAAAAAAGTTGCTTCAGAAAGTTCACAACCACCCTCGCATCGTTCGTAGGGAGAGCCTTAGCTTCAACCCATTTAGATACGTAGTCAACGGCTACGAGGATGTACTTGTTCCATTTAGATGATGGAAATGGCCCCATAAAGTCGATGCCCCATACATCAAAGATTTCATATTCTTGTATGAAATTTTGAGGCATCTCATCTTTATGTGTGATCTTGCCTTGTGTTTGGCAAGCATCACAACGTTTAACCATTTCATGAGCGTCATGATAAATGGTGGGCCAATTGAATCCCGAGTCAAAGACTTTCTTCGCGGTGTAGTTGGGACCAAAGTGACCACCGGTGGGTCCTTTATGGCAAGCTTCAAGAATGTCTAAAGCTGCGAGTCCATCAACACATCGACGAATAATCAGATCAGCACATTGTTTGAAGAGATAAGGGTCATCCCAAAAGTAAGTCTTAACATCTTTAAAGAACTTCTTCTTTTGTTGGGATGTTAACCCTTCGATGAGAATACCACCCGCTAAGTAGTTTGCAATGTCCACAAACCACGGGGTGTCATCAAGATTGGAATTGATAGACATTAAGGCCTCAAGGGGAAAAGAGTCATTGATCTCTTGATTCGGATGATCCCCTTGATAAGGATCCTCAAGTCTACTTAGATGATCCGCGGCTAGGTTTTCTGCTCCCTTCTTGTCACGAATTTCAATTTTAAATTCTTGAAGGAGCAAACCCAACGAAGAAGTCTTGGCTTAGAATCTTGCTTAGTCAACAAGTACTTCAACGCGGAATGATCGATGTACACGATTGTGGTGGAAAGAACAAGATAGAGGCAGAACTTCTCAAACGCATACACTACAGCTAAAAGCTCTTTTTCGGTAGTGGTATAATGCAATTGAGCCCCCGTCATTGTCTTGCTACAATAATGGATTGGTTGGACGTGTTTGTTCACTCTTTGGCCCAAAACCGCTCCAATGGCAAAATCGCTAGCATCACACATCAATTTAAAAGGTAGCTCCCAATTAGGGGTAACCAAGACCGGTGCCGTAGTTAGCTTGTCCTTAAGAAGATTGAAGGATTCAATACACTCTTTAGAAAAAATAAAGGGAGTATCTTTTTCCAAGAGGTGGGTCATCGGGCGAGCGATTTTAGAAAAATCTTGAATGAATCGACGATAGAAGCCCGCATGACCAAGGAAACTTCTCACACCCTTCACGGTTGAAGGTGGAGGTAATTTGGCTATGACATCCACATTAGCACGGTCCACTTCAAGACCGGCTTTTGAGATTTTATGTCCAAGCACAATGCCTTCTTTTACCATGAAATGGCATTTTTCCCAATTTAGAACAAGGCGAGTGTCTTCACACCGCTTAAGCATGCGTTCTAAATTGGCAAGGCAATGAGAGAAAGAATCACCATAGACCGAGAAATCATCCATGAAGACTTCCATAGTTTCTTCAACCATGTCATGGAAGATATCCATCATACACCTTTGGAACGTCCCAGGAGCATTGCATAAGCCGAAAGGCATTCTTTTGTAAGCAAATGTTCCATAAGGACAAGTGAATGTGGTTTTCTCTTGGTCTTTAGGATCGATGGGAATTTGAAAATACCAGGAGAAACCGTCTAAGAAGCAGTAATAGTCATTACCCGCTAGACGTTCAAGCATTTGGTCCATGAAAGGAAGGGGAAAATGATCCTTTCTCGTAGCATCATTGAGTTTGCGATAGTCTATACAAACTCTCCACCCTGTAACGAGACGAGTAGGAATCAACTCGTTGTTTTCGTTGGGCACAACGGTGATTCCGCCTTTCTTAGGCACATAATCGACCGGACTAACCCAAGGTGAATCCGAGATAGGGTAGATTATTCCCGCATCAAGAAGTTTGATAACCTCTTTTTTGATAACGTCATGGATCTTGGGATTCACCCTTCTTTGGTTTTGAATAGTGGGTTTAAAGTCGTCCTCCATTAGAATTTTATGTGTGCAAAAGTGAGGAACAATTCCACGAATATCGGAGATTCCAAGCAATCGCTTTCTTATGATTCTTCAGCACGGCGATAAGTCGAGATTTTTCGTCTTCTTTCAAATCCTTTGCGATGATGACGGGTGACTTCTTATTGTCTTCAAGGACCACGTATGCGAGATGAGACGGCAGATCCTTAAGCTCTAAATCCGGAGGATTTTTGATGGAAGGAATAATCAAATTCGGATCATCGATGGAGATTTCCTTAGGAGATGGTGGAGAAATATGGTCCTCATTGAGAAGTTTCTCAATGGTACGAATGTCTTCATCCTAATTGGAGGGAGAATCGTCATATTGTAAGTCCACATCTCCCATAGTTGCTTCAAATTCTTTCAAAAGTAACTCACTTTCTCCAAATGGAGTTAGTGAGGGAGCAATGGAGGCAACGGTCTCAACAGTGGGTAGAGAAGAAGAACCATTTTTACAAGCGTCTTTGAAATGTTTTTCACAAGCCTCATCAAGAACGTCAATGAAATTAACGCTCTCGTTTTCAGAAGGCTGCTTAGAAAGTTTACCCATTTGAAGACGATTTTATCGTCACCAACTCTCATGATTAATTCGCCCGCGGCTACATCAATGAGAGTGCGATCGGTCCTCAAGAATGGACGTCCAACGATTAATGGAACACGGGGATCCATCTCGTAGTCAACGACAACAAAATCCGCCGGAAAGGTGAAATTGTCGACACCGACGAAGACATCTTCGGCTATCCCCAATGGATAAGCAACCGTACGGTTAGCTAATTCCAATGTCATTCGTGTGGGGACTAGCTCGAGTAGAGACATATGTTTCCAAATGCTTAGAGGCATTAAGTTGATACTAGCACCTAGATCGGCTAGGGCCATACAATTCTCTACCCCGGGGAAGTTGCAAGGAATGAGAAAACGACCCGGATCACCAAGTTTGGTGGGTAATTTCCTTAATAGCATCGCGGAGCAATTCTTGTTAAGTTGGGTCTGAGCGATGTCAAGAAGTTTCTCCATATCACTGAGAAGATCTTTAAACATTTTAGCATATTTCGGCATGTGAGCGAGAGCCTCAGCAAAGGAGATATTGAAATTCAGTTGTTTAAACATTTTAAAAAAGTTAGAAACCTGAATATCATCATTGTTCTTCAATTTCTCTTTCCTCGACCTTGAGGGATAAGGTATATTGGGTTGAGATGAAGGCTTTGGAATGGAATTCTCACTCACATCCTTGGGTGGTGGAGGGGTGGAAGTAGAAGGTGGAGGAATTGGAGAAGTAGAAGTTGGAGGAATTGGAGAAGTAGAAGTTGGAGGAATTGGAGAAGGGGACTCGTTTTCCTTTGTCACAATCACCGGTGTAGGTGTAGGAAGCTCGGGTTCCTTTAAACCTTTTCCACTTCGAGTGATGATTGCTTTCATCTCCCCTCTGGGATTAGCAATGGTGTTACTCGTAAGAGAACCCGAACCAGAGGCTTGATTACTTTGGAAGAAACTAGCCATCATGTCCCTTAAGTCATTCGTTTGATTGCTCAAAGAGTTTTGCATATCGGCTCGAAGATCATTCCCTTGTTTCACCATATCTCCTTTCAAGTTGGCCATTTGCCGCTGAAGATTCTGCACTATCGCATCATTAGTCCTCATGTAAGTTTCAACCTCTTGATTAAATGCGGTGGGTTGGGTGGGAGGAAGAGCATGGTAGGCAGGTGGTTGATAAGCGGGTTGTTGGTAAACTTGGTTGTTTCCTTGAGGTGGATATGGGTTTCTTTGGGTTGGATATTGTTTTGGAGTTCGAGGTTGGTTTTAATTGTTGAGATTGAGGTTGTTTGGGTTTTGAGGTGGAAAACCGGATGGTGAAAGGAAGTTGTTTGAACGATAACTGAGAAAATTGCGGTCACCTTGAGGACGTGCTTGATAGCCTCCCGTGGAATAGTTACCGTTAGCGGCATACACATTTTCCGGATTGTCATGAGTCGAAGGACAATTGGTGTATGAATGAGATCCCCCGCATATTTCACATGACTGACTCAAAGCATTAACTTGCGCATTGATGGCTTTGGTATTGTTAGCGGTTTGTAGAGCAAGTGTTTCAACAAGCGAAGTAAGCTTATCAATTCTCTTGTCGCTCTCACTAGTACTAGCACTAGGCATATTAGTCCGAACACTCTTGGTTTGCACTCTAGACTTATTCTCAATAATATCCCATGCGGCATTAGAAGACTTAACCAAAATGTTACCCCCCCGAGGCACTATTTAGTGAATCTTGGTCATTCATGCTTAACCCATTGTAAAAAGTATTTATTTGATGTACTTTTGTGAAACCATGTTGTGGACACTTTCTTAAAAGTTCCTTAAAACGGTCTCAAGATTCAGTAAATGTCTCTCCGTACTTTTGTTCAAAGGTAATGATTTCATTCCGCAAAGCGGTAGTACGTGAGGGTGGAAAAAAGTAGTTAATGAACTTGGTCTCTAAATCCGTCCACGTAAGAGTACTTTGTGGCGGTTCCTTATCAAGCCAATTCCGGGCTTGTCCCTCTAAAGAGAAAGGAAAAAGTTGCAAGCGAATCACTTCTTGTGAAACCCCATTATACTTAACATTATTAGTGAGTTGAAGGAACCTTTTTATTTGGTCATGAGGATCATCAAGTGTACGCCCCAAGAATGGTTGAGCAGAGACCATTTGAATGAAACCAGATTTGAGCTCAAAGTTGTTGGCTCCAATCTCGGATATAACAATAGCATCAGTGTTGCCCTCTACTTGCGATTGCAAAAGCTCGATCATTGGTTGATTGTCCATGGTGACAATAGGTGGAGTTATGACTTCGGCTTGAATTGCTTTCTTCTTACGAGCACGAGTACGAATGCACACCTACAAAAGGAAAAGAAAAATAGACAAGAAATATTTTTGGTTTTTTATGTTTTTCTATTTTTTGGATTTTTGAATTTTTTTAATTTTTTAGGATTTTTGGCAAGAAAAATAACGTTCAAAAGTGAAAGGATCCCAAAATCCAACGCGTCTCTCACTTAAAACCGTTAATCTTAACGAAAAGAGCCGGCAGCTAGCGGCGCCATTTAATGACTAGATTTTTACTTAGTTATGAAAGAGTTATCGTCCGATCTTTTCGAATTGATTACCGTTAATTAGTGCGACTCAGTCGTTCTTGGTGGAAAATTAAATGGTTTGGTTGTCTAAAACTAATTAAAAGAAAAGGCGTCGTTGAGTAAAATAAAAGCTTTAAAAATTAAACTAAAAATTACTAAAAAAACACTTTGTTAAACTTTGTAGAAAAGGCGTGCAATTTTTGGAAATTAAAACGAAATGAATTTAAAACTTGAAAACTTGTAAAACTTAAAACTTTGTAAAAATAAACTAAGACAAAACTCGTTTAAAAATAATACTAAGTAAAAATGCGGGAAAAGTAAAATTTAAAAACTAAGATAACCAAAACAAAAACATGAGTCAGATCGCAACACGATCGTACTCAGATCGCAAGATGGATCGTGGTCCCCGATCGCAGTGGTGGATCGCACTCAAGAAGTGAGGGATCGCACTGCTGGATCGTGACTTGGATCACACTCACTAATCGCAACCACGATCGCAACAAGTGGATAGTGGTCTTTAATCGTAACAACAAGGATCGCAGTCAATGCGATCGTACCAAGGGATCGTGACACGATCGCACCCACAGATCGCAACAAGTGATCGTGGTGTGGATCGTAGCCAATGAAAGAAGTATGGATCGCAGTCAATGCGATCGTATCCAGGAGATCGTACCCAAGGGATCGTGATAGGTAAACCCTTACAATATTGCGATGGATACAAAAGGTAACAAAGCTGAACCGAAGAAGCTGTTAATCCAATAAGCATTTACCAACTCTTAGCCAAGACTAAATAATAACAAATTCGAAAACTTTTAAAATATGAAATAGCAAACTTTATGAATCAAACTTTTTAAAAACACTAAACTTTTAAGAAAACTTAAAAACCAATAAGCTAAACACGAAATAAGCCAAAAAGCATAACAAGGCTTAAGCTTAATCGTATAAGAACTTATATAGGAATAAAAAGATGAACTTTTTAATCACATAAACATCAAAGTCAAACACGAATCAAGAACATTTCGGATCAAAGATAATCCAAAATCAAGAAAGGTAGAAGAAGATTAAAGATTAAAAGCTTAAACTTGAACTTTTGATTAATGAATTCCAAATACAAAGATGAAATAAAGCTTAAATTTGAAAGAAAAGATGAAGTTTTAGTGAGAGAAAGTTAAACACTTTCTCTCTCTAAAATGAAAACTACAAAAACAGAAATAAAACTAGCTAACACCCTCATAATATGTCATTAGGAGGGTATTTATAGGAGATGGGGAGGTGCATGTGCTTCCTTCTTTCTTTCTTTCTTTCTTCTCGACTCGATTTAAATTCTTTGTCGTTCTCGATGTCGTCTTGGGATTTGTCGATGTCAATTGAACTCGTCTTCTAATTTTCTTCTATAATTAGACATGAGTTCTTCGACTTTATTAAACTTCCGTCTTTAGACTTTTTCTTCGATAAATCTTCAGAATAGGCCTTGGACTTTCGTTCTTTTTGCACTCTTGATCTTTTGACTTCGTCTTTTCTCGTTTTCTTCGATAAAAGCCCGTGAAAGCCCATGTTTTCTTCCTTTTTCATATTTTTATCCTGAAACACAATAAAAACACAAACCACGCATAATTTCGACTTTTACGACATAAATACACGTTTTGGTCTTGTTATTATTGGAAATAAGTGGTAAAAGGATAAGTGTTTTCACACTTATTAATATATATATATATATATATATATATATATATATATATATATATATATATATATATATATATATATATATATATATATATATATATATATATATATATATATATATATATATATATATATATATATATATATATATATATATATATATATATATATATATATATATATATATATATATATATATATATATATATGTGTATATATATATATGTATATATATATATATATATATATATATGTATATATATATGTATATATATATATATATATATATATATATATATATATATATATATATATATATATATATATATATATATGTATATATATATATATATATATATATATATATATATATATATATATATATATATATATATATATATATATATATATATATATATATATATATATATATATATATATATATATATATATATATATATATATATATACTAGCGTCGTAACCCGCCCAACGGGCGGGGTCGTTTTATTAATTTGTTAAAAAGTACGTTTGTGTGTTAGTTATATTTGTTTGTGGTAGGACTTGTTTTTGTTAAAATAAAACTTAAAGAAAACTAATTTTGATACATTTAGGCCTTGGCCCACTTAACAGAGTGTTTGTCTTATGTGACTCTTTGGTTGTATAAATATCGGGTTAATTCTTTTTATTTTGCTCCTTACACGTGAACTAACCTTTGATAGTATTAGGCCTTGGTACACCCAACTACTGTCTTTGGTGTCATGTTAAGTTGTGCATGTACATAAATGTACGTCGTATTTGGTTTGTAATTTTTTCCTAAAATTACGTTTTTGTATCGGTTATATGTGTTGGTAATGGGACTCGTTTTTGTTTAAAGGAAAGTAAATTGAATTATTTTTTTTTATAGTTTTAGGTGTTTGGCTATCCAACGAACGTGTTTTGTTCAATTTGAATGTTTGGTTATCGATCAGTTATAATGGTTTACTTGGCAAGAGGCTGACTACGTATGGAACCTAGCTGAGTATATGTTGTTATTAGTTTTCAAAATATAAACTTGATTTAGATGAATCTTTTCATGTGAATTAACCAAGTAACCACCTAATAAGTTATTTTGGAGAATACAGAATTTACGATTTTGGAATGTCATTTTATTATTAGCATGTTTATAATAATTAAGTCATGTGTCTTTTGATAAATAAATATTAGTAACATTTATACACTTTTATTTTAGTCGTGTATATATTTCACTTTTACACAAAAATTACATGTGACATTCGACTTTTTTGTTTATTACCATCACACATAAATAATATTATAAATAATAAGTAAATCATTAGAAAATTGTTTTTTTATTAGTTGTTTGTGTATCATCACGGTTTTCATATTATAATGGTTTATTTGACAAGAGGCTTAAGTAACGTTTATTTGTGGTCAACGGGTGGGCTTGTCTTTTTTTCTTGGTCTGAACGAATCATTAACGATGAACCTGTAACATGTTGACTCGATCGGCTCTACCCGACGATCGACCCCGTTACCCGGTGATTTGCTCGGGTTGAACCGGTGATCAAACCGTAACCCGGTATATTGCTATAGTATGATTCATAAATTTATTTTTAAAATAGATACTACTTATTATTTAAAAAATAGAATTCAAACAAATTTTAAAAAACTCGAAATTAAGTTGGTAAATCAAAAAGGAGCTTGATATCTGCCTAAGTGGAAAGAAAAAGTAAATGTTACCATGCAAACGACACTAATAATAGAACATTTAAGTTTATGAATATATGTAGTAAAATGTATGAGCTATTAAAGCTTTAGTGCTTGTTTATATTATTGCAATCTTACGACTACAGAGGCGGAGGTAGGCAGGGGTCAAGGGGGTCGGCCGACCCCCCAAGCGAAAAAATTGTAATGTAAATTTTCGAAAATTTTCAGGTATTTTCGATAATTTGACCCCCTAAGAACCATTTTATAGTGTAGTTTATAAAAAGTATTAAAGTTTGACCCCTCGAGCAAAATTTTCTAGCTCCGCCCCTAACCACACATGTATAACATGGACCATGTATGTGATAACTTTGATACATACACTTACGAATGGTTCAAATTAGTTAAAGAGGAAACATGCCAAACGATTTATATGATTTGAAAGTCGTCCAAATGTACTTTTTAGAACTTCTTTAGTCCGTCAAAAAATATCAATTAATGTAATTATATAATGTAAGAGTAGGGATCCAGTAAAAAGAAAAATTAAAATAAGAAGAATAAGAAGAAACCATGACCACAAATTCCACAAAGGAAGGAGAATTTTAAGGGGAAATGCATCTGACTAAATGCATCTGACTTTGTAGGTGCATCTGAAATGTGTGGCTGTGGTTTCTTCTCATTCTTCTCATTTTACTTAATCTTCTTATTTGATCCTAACACTATAATGTAATATCTACTTTGCACAAAAAACATAAGATCTAGGGAGTATAAAAAGTGTTAGTTTATGTGTTTGGATTTGTTTTCCTACAGGTTGATTAATCAATTTTTACTACAATCAAGTAATCAACAACCCATGAATCAAAAAATATTCATTCCTTAGAAAACTCTGTACGGTATCTGACCATCTTCCCGGTGAGTGATCACTACTATTATTAGACAAGACAGGAGCAGCTTCCGCTCTTGTTCCCCTAATCATCCTCATCACTCCCTTCGTTTTTGGTACAAGTGAAACACATGCCATTGCTATATTCAAAAGCGCCGCCAACTTTTCCTCTGTTGCCTCATTACCAGATGATGTCGGCTCATCACCCGACTCAATCTCCTCTTCCCTTACATACTTGACCCATTTAGAAATATCTTGTTATTCCCATTCAATCCATAACACAAGATTCTTAGAGAAGGAAAGAGAAGAAAAGTAGAAAGAGAAAGTAGAGAGAGAAATGGAAGGTTTACACTAAAACTATGTGTTTAATGAAATGAACCAACACCCTCTTTCACATGTGAAAGAGGGTTATATACCCCACGAACCAATGGGCTTTCCATGGGCCGTGGGTTTGTGACTTGGGCCGGGCTTGGCTTAGTCTTGGGCTTACGCCCCTAACTTAGACAATATTAGCTTAAAGTCCAAGCCCGGTTATCCCGACTAACCTATTACAATACAAGACCTTTTAACGACTAAGATGACCTATTACATTCTTGTTCGACTATATAAATATAGGGCTAACAATCTCCCCCAATGTATCGGTCATCTTAAAATGCTTAAAAAGCATAAGATGGTTGAGTGAATACATTCTTGTAGAGGAGATCTTCCTGCTTTGGTCTTGTATCTTGGTCTTGATCTTGTTTGTAACAGCTTTGTTCCTTCATGCTTTCGTGATCTTTATCTTGAGCCTTTGTCATTTGACTTTGAGTGCTTGAGATCTTCATTTGTACTCCTTGTGACTTAGATGACCTATTACATTCTTACATTCTTAGGTATCTTGATTATCGCCATCTTGTGCTCTTGTGACTTCTGAATCGACATCGGTTGCACAGCTACGCCACCTTCTTGATATGCAGCAACATATATAGACACGGATAAAATGGCTTTGAACATTTCATCCTAACTCGGTAGCGTTTTACCTCCGGTCGGTGAAGACCGTTAAACGGTATTAAAATACCGTACCTGTGATCAGGTAGATTCGATTAAGAACCTCCTTGACAGGGTTTCCCAGCGGTAGTAGCCAGTTCTCTTTACTCGACCGTCTCAAAGCAGACTGCGAACGTAAAGAGTAAATCATAAGGATAAATTATCCGTCTGATTAGAGTCGTCAATTCAGATTTCCTGGAACAAGTTTGATTCTAAAAGAATCGCACCATTGTTGCTTTCCAGTTTGTCACAAGCTTGATTCATAGAGAATCTTGCGAGTTACCTACCGCAGTGCTGTTTGATGTTGACACTGGAAGGATTTCCATTCGTCACTGTGAACACTAATGAGTGTCACTCTGAATGTTCTGGCAGGATCACATGGATTTTGCGAAGAAACCTGGAATCAAGTTTGAATCAATTAAGAATCGACACTTAGTTGCTTTCCAGTTCTCACAAGTTTGATTCGTGTAGAATCGCACAAGTTACCTACCATGAGCTTGTTTGATGCTGGCTCAAGCAGGATTTCCATCTTCATTGTGAATCGTATCACTCAGATGTTCTGGCAATATCACAAGGATAATGCGTAGGACTCGATTGTGTCCTAATGAGATGATAAATTGATCTCGTTTGGCTCTAGACTCAATAAGTGCATTTTGGTAATCGGAGGCTGGAGCAGACTGCCACCTTTTCAATATTAACTGACTCGGAGTGAGAAAGTCAATAGATACGTGTTGATCTCCGTGACAATGAGACAAGTTTCTTTTGAGAGAAACTCGAATGGCTGGGGAAGGGTTGTGCATCACATCACTGGGTCCATGACACTTGTCTTCAAAAGATGTGTTAACCCGGTTTCTACCTAAGTTGCATAGAATATTCAACTCCTTCAATGCTTACCAATACGTCATCATTAGCACCTTGTTGTGATTGTTCCAGTGCTAACTTAAGTACTTGGTCCGCATTCAGCTTCATTCTACTCCATCTTTCCTAAGGACAACTATTTCTAGCTATGGAATGTCCTTGGGTAGATCCCTCCGGTTCTGGTTGGATCATAGGACTTAGTTTCCTATCCTAAACCACCTTTTGACTCCATCGTTCCGTCGTGGATAGTAGGTTGTTTTGGGTATAGATCGTAACCATAAACCATTGAAAACCATTCAAAGTGTTTGATAAAAATCAAAACTTTTAACACTTGAAAGTTTTACATTTCCAAAAAGCTCCCCCTACACACATGCATCGATATACGAAATAGTTTGGCATGTGAAGGAAAGAGTTGCACTTGAGTCTTTAAGATCACATGTTGCAATATATTACATTTTAATCACATTTTCTCCCCCTATCTCTAATATAAAAATATAATATTAGAGATACCAATTGATTAAAATATGACATTTTCCGAAAAATCGATGGGAGAGAAACATGTGTGCACGCATGAATCATGGAACATTTTCAGTCGGGTCGCTCCCCCTCAACAATATATGTGTGTCTTGAGACAAAATTTGACAAAATTTTAGAAAAACGACACCACAAAATATGTTGAGGTACGGAGTTGAGATGCCTTTTCCGATATAATATATTACATTTGACAATTTCATATCATTTTCGGAATGTGTTGGATACATAAAATATGACAATTTTAGAGATGTACCCAATCAACATTAAAAGGCTTGATTTTAAAACGCTCCCCCTCAAAAATTGATCAAAATAACATATGACAAGTTTGAGATATAAAAACCACTTATGAGGAAGGGAGTGTTGAACACACAATTTTGAAAGATTTAGAAAAACCTTTTGAGAAATGCTTGAAAAATTGTGTTCAACGGTTTTAAAATAATCAGGATAGAAGACTTCTCTTCTATTGGTTAGGGAAAGCGCACTGAAACGTACACTCCCCTTTCGGGTCCGTTTTTCATGAGCTCAAAACTTGGATTGTTTTGTGACTAGCTCATGACCGAGAAAAATAAATTTCCCGTTGTGAAGGATAAGTTATCGTCCGTGATAAACTTTCCTTATTTGAGGTCCGAGTCCTAAGCTGTGATGCGCCTAGAAGTCATTTACACGAGCGTAAAACTTTCGAATAGTTTTAATAGAAACTCGTGTCCGAGAAAATCGAATTTCTCGTTTTGAGGATAAGTCATACTCGGGATGAACTTTCCTGTCTTGTGAGCCCGAGTTACAGTCTGTAATTTGACTGTAAGTCATGTACACGAGCATAAAATTTTTGAATAGTTTTAATATAAGCTCGTGACCGAGAAATATGAATTTCTCGTTTTGAGGGTAACTTATCGTTGAAGAGATAAAGTTCCCTTTCTTTGACGTTCGAGTTACAGCCTGAAATGTGACTGTAAGTCATCTTGAATCTTACTTGTGAAACCCTTGAGACACGTATTTCTCTGATATCTGCTTCTTCAGCAACCAAACTCTGAGAGTGTCTTTTGTTGAACGGTATGAATATGGAAAACCTTTGTGTTCTTTTTGAACCTTTATTTTAATACCTGCACTTTTATCAGTAGTTTGTATGCTTGCTTGTGGGTTAGTGATATCTTTGTGAGAACCGTGTTCGGGTTCACCTAGAACCTTTTTTGTGCTAGAGGGAAATATCTTTCCTGTAGGAACCCACCTAAGACCAATTGTTTTAAAGGTTCTACCCGTTGGTATCCACCTAAGACAGGATCTAGGAGTCATAGGTTTCTCATGCACAGCGGAAGACTTAGTTGGAGAAAACCTATTTCCTTTAGGGTTCCATCTTTGAGGTGCTATAGCTTTTTGGTTCACCTTGTTCAGGACTTTAGTGATACAATCATCATGAATGGAATTAAACACGCATTTGTTACATTTCGTGCAAACAAAGTGCTTAGCATCTGAGAAGGCTCTAGAGTTCCTAGGGTTGGCAGAATTGTGCACATCATAGAAGGGTCTAGAATTCCTAGATGTGTGAACAATGCTCCTAGGTTGTGGTTTGGTCCTATCTCTTGCTTGTGTCTTGTTTTTAGCATCCTCTAGATAGCTTTTATGACCCGTGTCATTTGAACTACGCCTAGGCATGTTCTTGGAGCTAGATCTAAAGTTGCTTGAAGCATTCATGTGATCGGGTTTTGCAGAAGCAGTTTGTCTTAAAGTCGGTCTAGATTGTGGAGTGACTGGTTTAGGAAAATTGCTACGCACGTCAACTTGGGATGCAAACCTCAAATTCGACGTTTTGAGTCGTTCAGATTTAAACGCATTCGGTTGTCTAGCAACTGAGCGATTTCTGACTTGTTGAGAAAGAGGTTTCCCCAATACTGACTGTTTTGCTAACTTAGTATCCACACTATTTCCTTTTATCTTCCTTAATTCGTTTTTCACCGCTGTCAGTGCAAAAACCTTTTCCTGAATCTGAGCCTTTAATTGCTCATTTTGTAGAAGTAATTGAGCAACGCGTTGTTCTAACTTAATGTTCATATTATCAAATATGGCGTTATCAGCATTCGTATCATTACTTTCTACAGTGTCGATAGTTTGCACAGATATTTCACTTAATGAAGCAGGCGGAGGACTTGGATTTTGAGAAGCCAACTTTGATTCTAACAAATTTATTTGTTTCACAAAATGTTCTTTTTCCGCGTTGAAATCTTGAATCTTACGATCCAATTTTTGTTCAAGAACAACATTTGCTTTTTCAAGTTTTTCAAAATAAGCTTCAAATTTGTCATTTTTCTTTGAAAATTCGAGTTTGGCATCCTCAAAATCTTTTGTCTTCTGAGCTAACAGACTTTCAAGCTCGTGAATCCTAGAATTAACATCCTGAGAAGTCTCTCTACCATTAGTACTCGTATCTGATGAATCAGGTGTGGTATTGCTATCAACCTTTTCCACTAGATACGTGTCAAGAATGGGTTCAGATTGCTCAGTATGTTGAGAGACATCGTATTCAGCATTTAAATGTACCATAGCCATTGGCTGATCATCATAAATGGGTCTGATATCCGCATCATTGGTTGTTTGATCATTCCCTGAGCTGGTACTGATATGCTGCGTTTCTGATTCTGTCCCGCTGCTCTCTGTATCAACCGAAGAAGCATCCAATGCTTGATCTCTATCGACAGTGCTCTCTTTCGTCTGCATCAGTATTTGATTCACCCTTCTTTGAAAGTGCCTTTGATGGCGTGTTCTTTCAGCAATTGACTTCTTTATGTTGCTCATATGTTGAAGAAGTGTCTCTTTGAACGCTTGAAGATCTACGAGAGTATATTTGGTAAAGTATGTGCTTGTGAACTCTCGATCGTTTTTGGATAAGCCACTTGAGTCAATGAATTGCTGGAACTGATTGTTGAGAGCTAAAAGGACCTCCATGGATATATTCTCGTGAAAATCGTCTCTGTCAAGTTCTTGTTGAAGATGGTCCACATTAAGTAGCATCGTTCTGATGAATGTCTCAACATCTTGACCAAATAGTAAAAAGAATACCCGTTTGAATCCAATTTCAAGACGAGTGCCTTTTAGGTCTTCTCTTGAAAGAACCTGAAGGTGTGACTGAAGCAACTTTATGTGTTCCATGCATCTTTCTTTTGCTTTCGACATCTTGTATTTGATTGCATGAACGATTTTGGTGGTAGAATCCTTGTTAGAAGGTTTACTGATTGGAGTCTCAGTATTTGTCTGAACCTCTGGATTCTGCATCTTCTCTTTATTCATCTCAGTCATGGACGTTGTTGTTGTTGAATCCACGAAGATGTCCATTGAACGGATGTCTCGAAGAAGATATGATGTGTATGGATTACGGATCTTAGTGGATGTGTTGTGATTTGATTGTGGTTGAAATTCCGAAAATTCTAATTTTTTCTCAGTCCGACAATAAATTCCTCAGTCCGACAAAACGGTAAGCCGAAAATTTTTTGAATCAACAAATTTTGAAATCGAGTTAGAAATAGCCAAAAACTAGTAGGGAAAAAATTTGAAAAATGAAAAATTTTGACAAAAAATAAAACCTAAAATGGCCTAAAAATTTGAATTTTGGTCCGAAAATTCGAATTTTTGATCGAAAAATTTTTCGCATCGCCAAAATTTGAAATTGAAACTTAAATGGCCTAAAAATGGTCTAGGAAAAAATAAATTTTTTGGAGTTTTCCCGCCAAAAAACTCTTTTTTTTTTTTTTTTTTTTTTTTTAATCTTCGTGTAAACTACGTTCCGAAACTAGTCTAGATAGTGGCTAAGTCCAAAAATTACTCAAACAAAATACCCATCGGAATGTCCATCGGAATACTTATCGGAATGCTCAGATCGGAATGTCAAATCGGAATGTCCAATCGGAATGTTCAGATCGGAATGTTCTATCGCAATATGCTATCGCAATGTTAGATCGGAATGTGGCTGAGACAAATTGGACAGAGTAACGACTTAACAAAACCCTTAAACCCGTCGGAATCCCAGATCGCAAAGTACGATCGGAATGTCCAGATCGGAATAAGTAATAAAAACCCACGATCGCAATGTAGAACCAAACCCTTTCCGATGGTAAGGTTATTGCGATGGAAGCCCAAGTACAATTTGTACTTTCCGATGGAAGTTTCTGCTAGAATTTCGGAATGAAGAACAAGAAGAAATTTCGCAACTTTTGATCCAAAAGATTTGTGTTTTAGCCAAAACCAAGATACCCAAATCACTACTACTAGTATGTATATGATTTGTATCGAGAAAAGACCATAAAAACACAAAAAGAACAAATGGGACGTGAGATATGGATCAAAGAAGCCACGAAAAATCAAGAACACCACACACGAATCTTCAATCACCTATCCACTATAGGCTCTGATACCAAATGTTATTCCCATTCAATCCATAACACAAGATTCTTAGAGAAGGAAAGAGAAGAAAAGTAGAAAGAGAAAGTAGAGAGAGAAATGGAAGGTTTACACTAAAACTATGTGTTTAATGAAATGAACCAACACCCTCTTTCACATGTGAAAGAGGGTTATATACCCCACGAACCAATGGGCTTTCCATGGGCCGTGGGTTTGTGACTTGGGCCGGGCTTGGCTTAGTCTTGGGCTTACGCCCCTAACTTAGACAATATTAGCTTAAAGTCCAAGCCCGGTTATCCCGACTAACCTATTACAATACAAGACCTTTTAACGACTAAGATGACCTATTACATTCTTGTTCGACTATATAAATATAGGGCTAACATATCTGACTTGTGTTCCAATACAAGGTCCTGGAAAGGAGTCTTTCCAGTAAGAAGCTCCAACGTAAGAACACTAAAGCTGTAGACATCCGCTTGTTGTGTGAGTGGTTATGTCACGACATTCTGGGGCCGGTAAAAGAGTGAGGACACACTCGATTCTTCAGGGAACTCAGGGTTTCTGAATGACATTAAACCGTAGTCAGTTAAGCATGACTCATAGTCAGATCCTAAGAGGGCGTTGGACGATTTAAGGTTTACATAAGTGAGACCCGGGTTTTGGTAAATGTATAGAACTCTAGTACCTAAGTCTCATCGATCTTTAGACAAGATGTCCAGTGAACCACACATAGAATACATATGTGTGTGTCGTGTAATTAACAAAGATAAATTACGTACCAGTTGCAGGTAGTGGTTATAAACAGTAGTCAGATTCCTCCTCCTCCACCATCGTATATCAACCACACACCAAATGCCCATGTGCAAGCCTCTTTGCTAAAAAATTTTCCACCATTGGATCAGAAAAGCTGAGTAACTTTTCATTCGACAAAAACCAGTATCATGACTTTGACAGCTATTCACAACCCCATTTATTATCCCCAACATATTAACCCTCCAAATGCGTATCAACTCTTTCTGTACAACCACATCATGGTCAAGAAGCACTATCTTATTCAATGTTGGGAAGATTTCAGGCAAATAGAAACGGAGGTGGTTCATAGCAGAAGTATATCTAGGGTCTCGAGTACCATGACCCTCAGCATTTGATGTCTCTTATTTAGTGGATAACCAATCAAAATGGTCCATGTTATGAATCTTAACTGTAGTTTCTCCTAGAGGATTTGGCAAAGTTTGCTTTAAAATTGAGAGAATCTGTCACCGCATGAAAGGCAATTTTCCTAGCGTCCTACAAATGAACAACTTTAATTAACTCACCCGCATTTCAATATATAAGTAGTAGAGCTACCATGTTACGTCACATAAATTTACAAAGCAAATTATATCTTTATATAAAGTTTTGAAAGAAGTCAATTGAAGTAAAATATTTAAATGTATCTAGACACTAACGGTTCAGCTGCCATAGAAGACTGATTTATGGAATCTTTAACACTAACGGCATTAACTTTGCAGAATTACCATTATCTCGTAAAAGCTCATCGTTCTCAAGAAGAATTCCTAAAATGACAGGAGTTGCAGATTCAGTTAATGATATTAAAGTTGCACAATGTGATAGGTAAGATACATTCAGAAGCAATTACCAGTAATATATTATGATTCCCACTTATTAATTCAGCTTGTACGTTCATGTTAATTACAAAAACAGATTTAAAAGGTTACAAGTTGTGACTGAAGGAAAAATACCTTGTAGACCCACAAACGTTACAATACATGGTCTGCTTTTCTTGGGTGTGAATGAAGGCTTCTTGAGATCCAAACATCTTACAGACCTCACTGAATATAGCCTAAAAGAAATGAATACATTTCATGCATACATCGTTATTGATGGTTTATGATTATCATAACAATTATAAAAACTCTAAAATGGATCAAAGAACACACAGCGGAAGCAAATTAACAAGATCTTTAATTAACACGATTATAATTAATCAAGGCTAGGGTTACATACCTTTATCCTAGCAAGATCTACAAGTTGATGGAATGGTCACCGGTAGAGATAGATCACGAACACCACCAGGATGTAATCTAAAGCAAGATTACACCACGATCTTGTACACACGTGATACGGTGAGTTAACCGTGAGTCTAGCACGGACAAACCGAGCTTCCAAGTCTATGGAAGATCTACCCAACAACCCTAGAGAGGGGCTAGGACTAGATCTAGAATAGCTTATGAAAAATCAAAGAAGAACCCTAATGGGTGTTTGTTTGGCCGACGGTTAGGAGCAAAGAAAGGGAGATATGGAGTGAAAAATTATGAGGCATTAGGTTTGTTTATATACACCTTGGAAAACTTCTCTTCCAAGGTTAAACAAGATAAAGCCACAAAATCTTTTCTCCTTATCCTTGTCTCCCTATTTAGGCTGGATATACACAAGCTCCAAAAGAGGTTTCCGGAACTTTTCCGACTCCTTCTTTTAGCTTCTTTAACCTTCTATAACGGTCGTTTAATACTTAACTTTTAAATATTGAACGATCAATAGCTACGGTTTGATTTAATAAATATAATAAATCTATTTAATAAACAAATTAACCCTTCACGTAATATGTGCAATCCCGTGATCTCGAGTTCGATCCTATCACACGACTATCGATTTTTAAGTCCATAAACTTTCAGCTCCCACTTGGACAAAATTCGAATATCGTGATCACATTGATTAGCGTCTAGTTACACTAACAATGTCACTAGTACAACTCGAGTAAGGTTTCCTGGACAAAATCTTTTAATGATATATAATCATTATTATTATCCTTTCATTTCAAATACATCGTTAATAAGGATATGGATCTTAGTCATTCCTTCATTAACTATTCTGTTTCTCGTTTACAGATATAGCAAGATTACCAAAACACATTTGGGTGTGGCCACACAAACATCTTACTATTCCTCCGAGGGGCCCAGTTGTATTTATACTTCAAATAATAATTTGAAGGAAACGAATCCCATTTCGACTACAAGCAAAACACATGAACTGTGCAACACTTCTGAAAATAACCCTTATGACTACCGGTTACGTTTAGCGTTAGGTTACCTTACAGAAATGCACTATATTCAATGCAGTTTTCTGGCATCTCAGGTCTAAGGATAACTATTTATGATTTACTTAATGACAAAGATCCATAAAGTAAAATCACATAGTTGGGATAAGTCCAATATTTGATCCATCAAATATCATCCAAAATTGACCAATATACTTTCAAGTATACTCTGTCACTATTTTGAATTGTCTTAGTTTAATAATACTCCCATATTATTAATCGACAACGGACATTTAGAAACATCATAATGCTCACGGATTAAAACATGTAAAATAGGATACAAAATCAAATAACAGAAAAATAAACGAAATCCAATCCTTATTTCATCAATTCAATAATGTCCTACATCCTTTATCCAAATACTAATCAACAGATTTATTGCATGAATTCGCTAGCTAGTTGCAGCCCAATTGCCTTGGCATGCTTAACTACCTTTGGCCTAGATAAAGCCTTAGTAAAAGGATCAGCTACGTTATCATCTGTGTGAACTTTAATTAATTTTATTTCTCGAGCTTCCACTTGTTCTCGAACGTAGTGATATCTACGTTTAAAGTGTCTGGCGCCCTTCATGACTCCAGGGTCATTGGCGAATATTATTGTCGCAGAATTCTCTCAATATATATCAATAGGTTCTTTAATTGAAGGCATCACTCCAAGATCTCCAATAAACTTCCTAATCCAAACAGCTTCCATTGCAGCTTCTGAAGCGGCCATGTACTCAGATTGAGTCGCATGCATAGCAATGGTTTTCTGCTTACTGCTCTTCCAGTCAACTGCTCCTCCATTGATGACAAACACGTAACCCGTCTGAGACTTCGTATCGTCTTTATCACATTGCCAGGACGTATCACAGTATCCTATTACATTCAATTATGTGTCTGGTTTACCCCCGAATACCAAAAACATATCTTTCGTACTTCTCAAATACTTTAGAATATGCTTAACAGCAGTCCAGTGGGACTTTCCTGGATTCTGTTGGTATCTACTGACCAAGTTCTGAGCAAATGCCACATCGGGCCTTGTACATCTTACAGCATACATAATAGATCCTACAGCCGAAGCATAAGGCACCTTCTTCATGTAAGCCACCTCTTCAGGTGATGATGCATCTTTCTCATGACTTAACACATGCTTAACCTCCATCGGTAAAAAACCTTTCTTAAAGTTATGCATGTTATACTTCTTTAATATCTTATCAATATAAGCATCTTGGCTAAGACCAATTAACCGTCTACTCCTATCTCGATAGATCTTAATTCCCAGAATATATGCAGCATCTCCCAAATCCTTCATAGAAAAACATTTACCAAGATAATTCTTAACTTCCTTAAGTCTTGGAATGTTACTTCCCATGATCAATATGTCATCGACATATAGAATTAGGAACACTACATTACTCCCACTAGCTTTGCGGTATACACATGGCTCATCACAATTTTGAACAAATTCGAACCTTTTGATTTCTTCATCAAATCGCTTATTCCATTGACGTGTGTTGGGAATAAATTAAGGCCAGATCACTTGAGCGCTGACAAGATTAAAACAAGCGTTGACAAGAACAAAACAAGCGCTGACAGCTCAAGCTTTGACAAGATAAAGTCAAGCGTTGACACATTGAAGACAAGCACTGATGGAAAGATATACTCTACGCGTTTATTGTATTCTAGATTACTTCTAGTAAAGATAGGAACAACAATGTATTTTCTATATTTATCTTTACCTAGAATAGCTGATACATAGATTATTGTACAAGGCTTCTTATGTCTATAAAAGAAGACCGTTAGGTTAATGTTTCATATAAGTTTTCATTCGTAAACTACTTTCATTGTAAGCAAGTTTGATATCATTAATCAAAGTGAAAGTTTGTTTATATCATTGTGTGTTCTTGTTTAAGTGTTAAATTCCGTATAACACTTAGATTCATAAGTATATACAAAGGTTTCTCTAAGTGTATTACTTGATCTAATCTCATATACATAAAGCTAAATCGATCTAAGTTTGGGATCAACAAGTGGTATCAGAGCTTGTTGAGGAACTTTTGATCTTAAAGAACACAAGAACCCTAAAAATCACCAAAACCCTAATTTTCTCAAAAACCCTAACAACATCATGTCTGAAGCAATAACCTCCTCCTCCTCATCTTTACCAAACATCAAGATTCCCATGCTTGATGCAACCAACTATGATTTGTGGAAATTCAACTTTGAGCAATATCTGGGAATCTATGACTACACACTCTGGGAGGTTATTGAATATGGAAACACATTCGATAAAGCCCAAAAGATTGCTAATGTTATTGCTCAAAGATCAGCTGTTGCTGGATGTTCTGAAGAGGATAAGAAAGAAAAACCTGGAGATGGTAGACCTGTGGCTGCTGAAGACATATCAAAGAAAAGGGTTGACATGAAAGCCGTAAATATTCTGAAAGTCTCTTTGGGACAAGAGAACCAGCATAGATATAGAGGCTATGAATCTGCTAAAAACCTTTGGGAAGCTCTTGAAGTTGCATATGGTGGCAATGCAGACACTAAGGAAGAAAAGAAAAAGCAACTCATGCATGATTATGTTGTCTTCAAAGCTCAACCCAATGAGAAACTGAGTAGTGTGAGAAGCAGATTGCTTGACATTACAAGCAAGTTGTCCTTCATGGGGACACAACTTGGTGATGTCGACATTAATGCTACCTTTCTTAAAAGTCTTGGTGAGGCATGGAAGATTGAGGCAAGAACAATTCTTTCTAATAATACCTACAAAAGTTCCTCGTTTGATGACATCTACAACAAACTAAGTCTGTTGGAAGATGAAACTCTTTTAGAGCATGGAAGCAAGTCTACCACCAGTAACATGGCCTTCTTCTCTCATAGTGAAGGTCAATTCAATCAGAAGGACTCTTACATGCATCCAGTTACTGGATCATCATATGTCAGCGCTGGAACAAGTTCTGTCAACGTCTCCTATTCAGACGCTGACACATTCAAGAGTGACTCCCCAAGAGTTAAACCTGCTGGTTTAGATTTGGATACTGTATGTGCTTATATTGCTTCTTTGCCCAATGGTTCAGTGATTACATATGAGGACCTTGAGCAGATAAGTGATGAGCACTTGGAAGAGATGGACATTAAGTGGAACATGGCTCTTGCTAGTATAAGAGCAAATAGGTGGAACAAAAGGTTTAAGAAGAAGATGACCTTCAATGCAAAAGACACAGCTGGATTTGATAAATCCAAAGTTTAATGCTACAACTGTCATCGTATGGGGCACTTCATGAGGGAATGCGGATCTCCTAGAAGATCTGATGCTGGTAAACCCTCAAGTCAAGTTGTTAAAGCTCAAGATTCCAAAGCCATGGTTGCAGTTCAAGGAATTGATGGTATGGGATGGGATTGGAGCTTTCTGGATAAGAATGTTGAAGAGGATAAAGCTTTGGTTGCTGAGGTTGAAGAAGAAGAGCATGTTGAATATGCTCTCATGGCACACTCCTCCTCTTCATCTGATAATGAGGTATACAATGATGCTTTTTTTAGTAAAGGTTGTAGGTTAAACACTGAGAAACTTAACAAAGAAGTGATAAGATTAATGAGTGATGTGAGTACTGAAAAGTGCAAACTGTCTAATTATCAAGTAGCTCTCACTCAAACTGAGAAAACCGTTTCTGAATACAAGAAAATGGAATTTGACTTAAAAGATAAAATAAATATCTTAAAACATGAGTTAGATGCTAGTATGGATATTAGAAACATCATGGAAAGGGTTAATGGTGAGTTACAGGCTAAGTTAGATGAGGCCATTAAGAATAAAGATAATGTTGGCCTTAAAATTCAAAGATTTGATAGAGCCACTCAAACCCTAGGAGACTGTGTGGGTAAACAAAGGGATCCTAAGGATATGACTGGGATTGGGATGAATGATTACTCTTTGGTTCCACCACCAGCTGGTGACTTCTATGGTATCCAACAAAAGGACCTATCTTGGACTGGTTTGCCAGAATTCCAAGAGGAGGAATTCATTCCTCCACCAAGAGTTGTCACTCTAGTTGAAGAGTACCAACAAAAGTTGACTGACCTGAATGAATGGAAGAAAGCTAACCCTACTTTGTTTGTTAAGGGTGGCTTGCTATGTGAAAGTCCCAATGAGTCAACTCTCATTAAGGTTACAAACCTAGTCACTGGTAAAGCTGTTGACCTAGGCTCAAATACTGATAGAAAACCTAGCATTAAATATGCAGAGATGTATAGGAATACTAGGTCACCCAAGAGCCAAGTTAGCAATAATGAAACAGGCTTCTTTTCTTCTAGACCTAAGGTTGTGTCTAGAAAAGCTTGTTACACTTGTGGTAGCTTTTCACACTTGGCATACAAGTGTGTCAACGCTCCCAAAGCCAGCGCTGACAGGAACAATTTCAGCGCTGACAGGAACAAAGTCAACGTTGTTAGGAAGTCAAACGTTGTCAGACCCAAACCTTGTGTGCAGAAAAGTCCACAAGTGATTAGACCTGCCCCATTCTTCACTAGAGGGTCTAACACTCATGGACAAAGACCATTTCAAAAGACAAACACCTGGTCTAATAGGCAATGGGTTTCTGTAGCAAACCCTAGGTTCAACGCTGACAAGGGTAATTTCAGCGTTGACAAGACCAATTCCAACGCTGACAGAACACCTTGTTGGTCCTAGTAATACACTTAGGTGAAGGTAATACACTTGTTGATCCCAAACTTAGATCGATTTAGCTTTATGTATACGAGATTAGATCAAGTAATACACTTAGAGAAACCTTTGTATATACTTATGAATCTAAGTGTTATGCGGAATTTAACACTTAAACAAGAACACACAATGATATAAACAAACTTTCAGTTTGATTAATGATATCAAACTTGCTTACAATGAAAGTAGTTTACGAATGAAAACTTATATGAAACATTAACCTAAAGGTCTTCTTTTATAGACATAAGAAGCCTTGTACAATAATCTACGTATCAGCTATTCTAGGTAAATATAAATATAGAAAATACATTGTTGTTCCTATCTTTACTAGAAGTAATCTAGAATACAATAAACGCGTAGAGTATATCTTTCCATCAGTGCTTGTCTTCAATGTGTCAACGCTTGACTTCATCTTGTCAATGCTTGAGCTGTCAGCGCTTGTTTTGTTCTTGTCAACACTTGTTTTACTCTTGTCAGCGCTCAAGTGATCTGGCCTTAATTTATTCCCAACAATCCTCCCCTAAACTTGATATCCACTCTTATGATCAAGTTTCTGAATAAGCATTAAGGACTAGGAGGAATCTTACAAACCTTTTCATATTGGTAATGAATAAATCTGATCAAGTCTTTTGCCACGTCACTTGAATAATCAATCTCCAGCTGAGTGTCCTTCATCTTCTCCAAAATAGCATTGGATATGAAATACTGACCATCCACAAGTAGATATTCAGCAAACTTTGTAGAACTCAAATGGTAAACACTAGCAGCTGAATATAATCTCCATTGAAGACCACTGAGATCATCTTCAAGATCCTTCCAAATAGCAGGATCCTTATCTTTTGGTC
This sequence comes from Glebionis coronaria, assembly GCA_025667525.1. Lineage (NCBI taxonomy): Eukaryota > Viridiplantae > Streptophyta > Magnoliopsida > Asterales > Asteraceae > Glebionis > Glebionis coronaria. Next base: position 540,638,703 of record CM046880.1, read on the forward strand.
CACACATTCTTTTGAATGTGGACCATAGTTTTAGTCCATTAGCTGAAGTTGGTGCTTCAGCCTCATACTTAGTCTCCAGCAACCTCCAAAGGTCCACCAAGTCTTCTCTATCACAACTTGCAAACAAAGATATGAGAGTGGTAAAAGTGTGTACCTCTTTACCATATATTCCAATCTTCCAAAACCCACATTCATCTTCTTCATAGCTCACAATTGGGTTTCTGGAATCTAATGGTAACACTTGCACCATATCTGAAGCTTCTAATGGTGAGAGCTTGAGGCTCTTTCTTATAACAGCTTCACTTGGATATAGTGGATCCATATCTTTGGGAAACTCAAGAGAAATTCCCTTTTTCACTGGTCTGGGAACAAACATAGCTTTCTTGAGCTCCATTTCTTCTGCAAGTTCTTCCTTTCTTTCATCAGAAAGAAGTCTGAGAGTGTTTGCTTCCTGCACTCTCACCCAAATGGGATAAGCCTTGCATTCCAACTCATCAAATGTCAATGCCTTCAACTTCTGATAAGTCCATCCTACTCCATGACATCTGAGCAACATGCAGTATAGCTCCCTTCTATCCCTTTTCAATTCTGAGAGAATATTGCTTGCCTTGTGTTTCAAAATTACCTGGTAATCCTTCTGAACTCTGAGGAGAATCTCCAATCACCATATTTGATCTGAAACAGTCAAGTCTGGATTCTCCATACATCTTTCTTCCCAAGCATGATACATTTGAACCACCTCTGGCATGTCGAAGTCAACCTGCAATTTCAATTCTCTCAATTTCTCCTCAGCCAACTCATCTCCATACTCAAGCCTTTCTGGTTCTATAATCATAACACTTGAGTCTGAGCTAGCTCCATCACTTCCTTCTTCTAAAGTCACAACAAATGGTGACTCTTTCACCTCCTTTTTATCCTGTTCCATGATTTGTGCAGCTAATCTTCTATCAAACTCAACTTGAGTTGCATCCTTTGGAACACTCTCTTCTACCATAATACCCTTACCCTTATCTAATGGTGAAATTGTTGGTAAGGTAGATGGTGATACCTGTGTAGAAACCTCCTTGATGATAGATGATGACTGGGATACATCACCTTCATGTGCAGGTCTGTCAACGCCCAATTTAGTTCTATCAGCGCTCAAAATATTTCTGTCAGCGTCCAAATTCTCCTTGTCAACACCCAAATATCCTGCCTCAACGCCTTTTGTAACCTCTTTCAACATGGCTGTAAATGATAAATTCAAGTTGATAGGTGAGACTAAGGACGTATCAAAACCTATTTGTTTCTTCAAAATTGTAAGGGCCTCAGCAACATCCAAAGATTGACCATCATGGCTGCCCTTATCACTCAGATTTATTGGATCTTCCTCCCCTTTGGAAGATTCCTCCATACCCCTCCTGGCACTAGCACTCTCCAAAACAACAATCCTCTCCCTCAATTGCTTGAGTTCAAGGCCTTGTGAGCTGACAACTTGTACTAAGTCTGCATTTTGCTGTTGCAAGCTCATGCAGACTGCCGTCAATTCCATAAGAGTCATTGGTTCCAGTCTGCCCTCTTCTAAAATGGGGATTTGACCTCCCAAGTCAGATTCATTGGGCATGGATGAGGACTTAATGATGGTGGGACTGCCTTGGCCAGCTTCTAAGCTAGAACCAATAGTCCCAGCCTCATCCATGTCACCAGCCACACTTGTGGTGGTGGTTCTCTCTGCTACATGGCTAGGACCACTAGAGGAGAACACTCTAGTAGTCCTTTGGCGTTTCATCAACCTATATTCAGGGGGTGTGGAAGATGGTGTGGAAGATTGGGTGGATGTGGGTTGGTTAAGGGGTGTTTGGGTTTGTGAAGGTTGTGTGTCAACGAAGAAATAGGCACATCAACGCCAACATTGAATGTGTCAGCGTTGAAGGGATCTTGGTCAAGTTGCATATGTTCAGGTGAAGGTAATGGTTCAGGTATTGGATCAAGTTGTGGTTGGGGGTCAATTTGGGGTTGGGGTTCTGGTTGGGGTTGTGCTGCTGCAATAACAACAAGCATAACTTGGGTTAAGGGTAGATCACGATGGGGTGGTGAGTTCATCTTCATAAAAATAGCTTTCTTTTGCACAGGGATCTCATAAAGATCATTATGATCCCTTGTGTAGTATCCTTGAACATCAAAAACCATTTGCAAAAATCAAGGATAAGCTAAAGTCATTTTGTTCCCCTTATTTTTACACATGCCCTCAAAAATCATTTTTGAATAATTAAATTTTTGCCCTGTTGCAATGCAAACAATAGCACTTGCAATAGATCTATTGATCTCATTGTGTGCAGTGCATTTGGGACTCAAACATTGAAGGAGGACATGTATGAGGTACTTCCAGGCTGGGGGAAATTCCTGTTTATGATACTTGTTTAAGGTACCTTCATCAGGAAAAGGATATCCCAAAGCCCTTATCCCTTGTTCTATTTCATTAATAAGAAGGGTGGCTATACCATCAGCATCATCAAGATGCAAGGCTTGGCGTACCAAAGCCTCAGTAACCACCCAAGGTCTCCCATGAACAATAGAAGTCAAGGTAGTCACTCTATTAACTGTTGAGGAACTGACAGTGTTCCAAAACTGTTTAATATGTGTGACTAGAATGAGTGGTACATGAGAAAGAGCATACCTTAGGGGGGATGCGTTCAAATACGCCACCATTTGTGTGTATTGGGGAAACAGAGTATCATCAGCTTCAAGATACGCGATCATGTTGTGTTGAGTTTTGAACCCCAATTCCAATTCTGATGGTCTAAACTTTGGTGCCATTGATGAAAGCTGTTAAATTTGATGGATGAAGATGAAGTTGATAAGAGAAAATTGTGTTAGACAAGAAATATAGATACCCTGTTTAAAAATAGTAGCCAAATTTATAGGAGAAGAAATTGCATGTGATAGGCCCAAAAATAGGCAAGTATTTTCAAAAAGTAATCATGAAAATATTGAAAAATTATAAGTTTATCTCATGTATTAAATGAAAAGTAACAACTCCCAATATTACGGCCTAAAAATATGTCAAAAATTAACAACTGGGTAGGTCCCATTGAGTGTCAACGGTAAAAAATAACCTATCAACGCCCAACGGCTATAATCTTGTCAACGTTTGCCTATAGCCATGTCAGCGTCTAAATTGGTCACAACAACGCTTGGAAAATTCTTGTCAGCGTCTAAAAATAAAAATGTTTAAAAATGAAAAATGACCTTAACAAAGTAATTTATCCTAGAGAAGATAACCAAAAAGCTGATAATTATTATAGGGCGGCAAGCACTGTCCAGTTATGCACACTTGCATAAGCAAGATAGACATAACAGTCCTCTAGTGTCCCTTGTTAACCAAAACTCTTAACAACCAAGTTACCTTATAAAATTCATTGTTACTCCCAGGTAAATCCCATAACAAAGTTATTCCCAAGTCTCCCAACAGACCACAACCAATTCTAGGCCAAAAATGTCTTGGCAGCATGCATAGTATATCAACTTTGCATGCTACAGTGCCTCATGATTTAGTAAAACTAACTCATACTCACCTGTGGACACAATCTAGAATTGTGATAAGAGTATCATATGGATACCCAAACATCCTAAAGGTTCCTAAAACCTCCCCTTAAACTATGATACAAAAGTTACTAAAAACATTGCATGAACATAAAAATTTATGTCAAGATAGGAATTGAAAATTCCAACCATCATCCATAAATAAAAACTTGTCCAAATGCTTCTCCATTGATCCATAAGCAACTCTGTATCCAATGGTATACTGCTAACACCATCTGCACATTTAGATTGAAAACCACAAAACTAACATTGTTGTTGACAACGCCCCGATAACACATGACAGCGTTGAGGGAAGCTTTGTCAGCGTTAGACAATTATATTGCTGACAACGTTGAAAAAACACTTATCAGCGTTCAAGCAACCTTTGTCAGTGTTAGAAAAATATAGTGGAAAATCTAAATCATCATAAGACCAATAACAAAGCATCATCCTGTACATACTTTTACAAAAATACTCTAAAACACATATTATGTGAGATTGACCATTCCAATACTTGTTACCAAGTATTGAAACCTCCCAGCATCAAAAGGTTTAGTTAGTAAATCTGACACATTTTCCTCAGTGTCAACCCTATCTGGTTGTATTAAACCTTTTTCAAAGCAATCTCTTATAAAATGGTGTCTAATTTCTATGTGTTTAGTTTAGAATGATGTACAGGATTCTTAATGATGCATAAAGTGCTGTTATTGTCAACAAATATCTTGGTATGCATGAAATTATACCCATAGTCCAACAGTTGGTTCTGAATCCACAAAACTTGCCCACAACAAGCAGCTACAGCAACATACTCGGCTTCAGTTGTAGAATTAGCCACCACTGTTTGTTTCTTGCATTGCCAAGATATCAACCTGCTCCCAAGAAATTGACATCCACCAGTTGTGGATTTCCTATCAAATTTATCACCTCCATAATCACTATCTGAATATGCAATCAGCTCCAATGGTGAATCCTTTGGGTACCACAAACCAAGACCAGGATAACATCTGAGGTACCTAAAGATCCTCTTCACAGCATAAAGGTGACACTCTTTAGGAGTCACTTGATGGCGTGCACAAGCACACACAGCAAACATGATGTCAGGTCTGGAGGCAGTAAGATACATCAAGGATCCAATCATGGATCTATAGTGCCTGACATCAACATCTTTCCCATCTCCAATCTTTCCCTAAGGGTGTTCTCTATCCATAGGAGTAGTAGCCCTCTTTTCATGTGGAGAAAAGCCAAACTTCTTCAAGATCTCAGCCACATATTTATCCTGGGAGATGAAGATACCATCTTATTTCTGCTGAACTTGTAAACCAAGAAAGAAGTTCATCTCCCCCATAACACTCATCTTGAATTTGTCTGTCATAAGCTTGGAGAAATCCTCACTCATCTTTGGATCAGTAGACCCAAAAATGATATCATCAACATAGACCTGGACAAGCAACACATCCTTGCCTTTCTTCTTTGTAAACAGTGTCTGATCTATGGTGCCCCTCTTGAATCCATTGTCCACCAAATAGGTAGACAAAGTACCATACCATGCTCTAGGGGCTTGATGAAGGCCATACATAGCCTTTTTGACTCTATACACTTTATCTGGATGCTTTAGATCCTCAAAACCAGGAGGCTACATTACATATACTTCCTCAACAATAGTTCCATAGAGGAAGGCACTCTTGACATCCATTTGATAGACAGTGAAGCCCATGTAGGATGCATAGGCTAGAAAAATCCTAATAGATTCAATCCTTGCAACTGGTGCAAAGACCTCCTCATAGTTTATCCCCTCCTCTTGTGTATATCCCTGAGCCACTAACCTTGCCTTGTTTCTGACCACAATGCCTCTTTCATCTCTCTTGTTCCTTAGAACCCATCTTGTCCCTATAGGTCTGACATATCTGGGACAATCAACCAGCTCCCAAACATCCTGAATTGCAAATTGGTGAAGCTCATCCTGCATTGCTTCCACCCAACTTGGTTCTTTAAGAGCATCAAATATTTTCTTGGGTTCCTGTTGTGACAGAAAACAGGCAAACAAACATGCTTGCACAAGAGGGGTATCAACCTTCTTGTTTATATTGGCAATAAACCCACCAAGACCTTAATGAGATCTTCTAGTCTGAACTGGAGTATTAACATGACCAATGATTTGAGAAGGAGGATGATTCTTCATGACTGAAGTAAGTACTCCTCCCTCAAAAAGTCTGGTATCTTCAACTTCATTCTCCATGTTGCCAATGTCTTCTTGATCAGACTCTCTTTCATCAACATGAGGATGAACCTCTTCATAGATATTGGAAGGTTCACCTTGTTCAAAAATGGAAGAGAAAAGATGTGCAGAAGTGTTGTCAACGCCTGAATCTTGTTTGTCAACGCTTGGGCTAACAACGCTTGAACTGTTGTTGTCAACGTCTGAACCATCAACGTCTGAATTGGTCTTGTCAGTGCTAGATTTGCCTTTGTCAGCGCCTGAAGGACCATGCATGTTTGTATCTGGTGGTACTTGGAAACCACCATTATCTTTACCAGCAGCAGCAGCAAAAGCATCTGTCCAAATGGGAATTGTAACATATTCTTGTATAGGAGATGTCTTTTCTGCTTGTGATCCAACCTTTTCATGAACCTGTGTACCTGAAACATCAACAACTTGTTCCTCCACAACATTTAAAGTTACCTTCACAATGTCTGGATTAGTGACAGGCATATAATTTAAAGTTCTAGATAAGGGTTCCAAGTCAAACAACCAATTAGGACCACTTTCAGGATCACTAGGTTTATTCTCTAAAAACCTAACATGTACTCTTTCAAGTATACGTTTTTCCTCTTTAAGATAAACCCTATATCCCTTGCTCTGCACTGAATACCCCATGAAGTAGCCCTCATCACCTTTTGCACTAAATTTCCCTAAGGCATCACTAGTATCTAATACTACTACATGACAACCAAAAGGTCTGAGAAAACCAATATTAGGTTTTCTCCCCCAAAGTAACTCATAAGGTGTTTTGTTCTGAATTTTGTTAACCAATGCTCTATTTTGAACATAACAAGTTGTATTAACAGCCTCAGCCCAAAAGGATATAGGAAAATGAGCATCAGCCAACATTGTTCTGGCTGCTTCAATTAGGGTTCTATTTTTCCTCTCAGCAACCCCATTTTCCTGTGGGGTTCTAGCAATACTAAATTGCCTAGTAATTCCTTTCCTGGCACAGAAATCATCTAGCTTCTTATTCCTAAATTCACCACCATTATCACTCCTAAGCATTTTAACCTCATTGCCAGACCTCTTTTCAATCTGAGTGATAAAATCAATTAGAATATCAGCTGTGTCACTCTTCATAGCTAGAAAGAATGTCCAAGTAAACCTAGAGAAGTCATCTGTGATAACAAAGCAATATGACTTACCATTCAAACTTTCTATATTACCTTCACCTGAACATATGCAACTTGACCAAGATCCCTTCAACGCTGACACATTCAATGTTGGCGTTGATGTGCCTATTTCCAACGTTGACACACAACCTTCACAAACCCAAACACCCCTTAACCAACCCACATCTACCCAATCTTCCACACCATCTTCCACACCCCCTGAATATAGGTTGATGAATCGCCGAAGGACTACTGGAGTGTTCTCCTCTGGTGGTCCTAGCCATGTAGCAGAGAGAACCACCACCACAAGTGTGGCTGGTGACATGGATGAGGCTGGGACTATTGGTTCTGGCTTAGAAGCTGGCCAAGGCAGTCCCACCATCATTAAGTCCTCATCCATGCCCAAAGAATCTGACTTGGGAGGTCAAATCCCCATTTTAGAAGAGGGCAGACTGGAACCAATGACTCTTATGGAATTGACGGCAGTCTGTATGAGCTTGCAACATCAAAATGCAGACTTAGTACAAGTTGTCAGCTCACAAGGCCTTGAACTCAAGCAATTGAGGGAGAGGATTGTTGTTTTGGAGAGTGCTAGTGCCAGGAGGGGTATGGAGGAATCTTCCAAAGGGGAGGAAGATCCAATAAATCTGAGTGATAAGGGCAACCATGATGGTCAATCTTTGGATGTTGCTGAGGCCCTTACAACTTTGAAGAAACAAACAGGTTTTGATACGTCCTTAGTCTCTCCTATCAACTTGAATTTATCATTTACAACCATGTTGAAAGAGGTTACAAAAGGCGCTGAGGCAGGATATTTGGGCGTTGACAAGGAGAATTTGGACGCTGACAGAAATATTTTGAGCGTTGATAGAACTAAATTGGGCGTTGACAGACCTGCACATGAAGGTGATGTATCCCAGTCATCATCTATCATCAAGGAGGTTTCTACACAGGTATAACTATCTACCTTACCAACAATTGCACCATTAGATAAGGGTAAGGGTATTATGGTAGAAGAGAGTGTTCCAAAGGATGCAGCTCAAGTTGAGTTTGATAGAAGATTAGCTGCACAAATCATGGAACAGGATAAAAAGGAGGTGAAAGAGTCACCATTTGTTGTGACTTCAGAAGAAGGAAGTGATGGAGCTAGCTCAGACTCAAGTGTTATGATTATAGAACCAGAAAGGCTTGAGTATGGAGATGAGTTGGCTGAGGAGAAATTGAGAGAATTGAAATTGCAGGTTGACTTCGACATGCCAGAGGTGGTTCAAATGTATCATGCTTGGGAAGAAATATGTATGGAGAATCCAGACTTGACTGTTTCAGATCAAATATGGGGATTGGAGATTCTCCTCAGAGTTCAAAAGGATTACCAGGTAATTTTGAAACACAAGGCAAGCAATATTCTCTCAGAATTGAAAAGGGATAGAAGGGAGCTATACTGCATGTTGCTCAGATGTCATGGAGTAGGATGGACTTATCAGAAGTTGAAGGCATTGACAATTGATGAGTTGGAATGCAAGGCTTATCCCATTTGGGTGAGAGTGCAAGAAGCAAACACTCTCAGACTTCTTTCTGATGAAAGAAAGGAAGAACTTGCAGAAGAAATGGAGCTCAAGAAAGCTATGTTTGTTCCCAGACCAGTGAAAAAGGGAATTTCTCTTGAGTTTCCCAAAGATATAGATCCACTATATCCAAGTGAAGCTGTTATAAGAAAGAGCCTCAAGCTCTCACCATTAGAAGCTTCAGATATGGTGCAAGTGTTACCATTAGATTCCAGAAACCCAATTGTGAGCTATGAAGAAGATGAATGTGGGTTTTGGAAGATTGGCAGATATGGTAAAGAGGTACACACTTTTACCACTCTCATATCTTTGTTTGCAAGTTGTGATAGAGAAGACTTGGTGGACCTTTGGAGGTTGCTGGAGACCAAGTATGAGGCTGAAGCACCAACTTCAGCTAATGGAATAAAACTATGGTCCACATTCAAAAGAATGTGTGGACCAAAAGATGAGGATCCTGCTATTTGGAAGGATCTTGAAGATGATCTCAGTGGTCTTCAATGGAGATTATATTCAGCTGCTGGTGTTTACCATTTGAGTTCTACAAAGTTTGCTGAATATCTACTTGTGGATGGTCAGTATTTCATATCCAAGGCTATTTTGGAGAAGATTGATGAGACTGCTTTTATACATGGTCTCATAGTCCAAAACGGGCTTTAATTGCATAAAATATCATCAAATATACCAAATATATGCTCGTGTTTTTTACTTGTGTATTTTTAGGTACGGATATTGAGGAAATGGCAAAAGATCACAAGAATCAATCAAAAACGAACACGAGAAACGAAGTCGCACAATGAACCAGGCCCAAGTTTGGATTTTACAAAAATGCCCTTGAAGAATTGAAGATTGTCAAGTTTAGTCCCTCATCTTTGAAGAACTTGTCACAATTGACCCTCCAAATGTCAATTGTAGAAGAATGGTCCTTGATGTTTGAAGATATTACAAGACCAGTCCTTGAAATTTGAAGAATGTGCATTAAAAATCCTTGGATAAAATTTTGGAAGTTTTTGTGCCAATAATGACAACTTGTCCAAAGTTGTTAAAGAAAGAAAAGGAGTTGATAGCTGATTTATTACAAAGTGGAAGAAAAGTGAATGCTTGGGGGCCCTTTCTGCCAATTAACCAAACCCTCACACCCAACCAAAAGCTGCCACATCACCACTGCCCACCCATTAACCCAAATACCCAAACCCTACACCGACCCTACCCAATCCATTAACCTTTTACCCGGTTTCTTAATTAACTAGGTCAAAAAGTCAAACCTATTTACCCCGTCCCACTTTTCCCACTAAAACAACTTTTTAAAATCAGTTTATACCCAAAATGGATTAAATCCATTTCTAATCACCCAAGAACCCTAACCACCCCAGATTTAATTACCCTCATTTCTTACCTAAACCCTAATTAACCATAGGGGTTTTACTCTTTACCCCACACCCAACATACCCCACAACCCAGAAAACGACCTATCATTCCATTGTCCCCTCCCCTGCTACACAACTCACGTGTCACTGTTCATGCTTGACCACATCAACGATTTAGATGCATTGGCTTGCTCCCAAAGCTATTTTGGACGTCCATGATCACTTGTACCCTGCTGGCATGCACAAGACTCCAACAAATTCACATGAGACGATTTGAAAAAGGGCATCAAAGGAGCATAAACTCAAGATTCCTCAAGGGCATTCCTGGAATTCCAATAGCTAGGGTTTTCCTTTTATTTTTGTATCTAGATTCTTCTATTACCTAGTATAAATACATAGTCGGATTGTGACTTGTATTTTGTTCCAGATTTTTCTCCAAAATTGTAATTCCTTTTTAAAGAAATTAAAGTTGGTGTTTTGATTTAATTGTAATTCCTTTTACTGTTTTTTAAAAGTTGGTATATCTTTTTTGAGAAAAATCTGAGTTCCATCATATTTGTGAAAGATTTTGTGTGTTTAAGTTTTTCAAAAAGTTTTAAAAAGGGTTGAGATTTTTCAGAAATTTAAAGAACTTTTGAGAAGTGAAAGTGGACCAAAAGTTCTTGAGTTCTGAATATTCAACTTGTTTTTAAAACTTGTTAAAGGTTTCAAAGGTTGTGAAAAGGTTTTTGGAGGAAGTTTTGGTAAAATCAGAAAGTTGTTTTTGTGCTTGTTTTCATTTTCTCAGGTTTGAGCTTGAATTGATCAAGGTTCTGCATATACCCGAGTATATGGGAGGTGACATCAGTCACTGAGGGACTTGGAAGTAAGTCCCTCAAGGTAAAAACCTTTTTACCTTTTAAATTTTCAGTTTTTGGTCATTCTTAGTGATTTACTTGAAACTGTATGCCAAGTGTTGTTTAGGTGTTTGGATTAGCTCATAAGTGGTTTTATGCATGTTTAAGGTCTATTTAATCAGTTTGGTAGGATCTTGTTAGGAGTTGGTTTATAAAAATTGCATATTCAGTCTTATAGGGGTGTTTGGATTTGAGTGTTATGCAGATTTTGTGACATTATCTTTGAGTTTAAATCCTGTAATAGATACTCATTAGGATGTTATAAGGCTGTTGGTAGTTTTGTTTTTAGTTTGGTTCAAGTTTTGACACATTTGCATGTATAAAAATTGTTCCAAGTTGTCTTAAATCAGTGAACTACTTTTGTGCCTGTTTTGGTTTAAATTTGAGCCTGAAATCTTGTAATTTGCTAAAGTTTAGGTTGTTTAAGGATTTTGATTTGTTTGTATGTGAGTTTTTGAGCTTATTTGCAAAATCTTGGCCTTTAAAAATCATTGTTGTGCAAGTAACTTTGGTCAAATACCACCAGACCCATAGTGAACACTACAGCAACCTGCATTTGGCTTGTGTACATGTTCTTTGTGAATTATTGTGAGTGAAGTTGCTTGTTTTCTGCTCTCCTTGACTCCCTATACTCCAAAGAGTATAGGGGTGCCCCTGTATCCATCAAATCAACACCAAAATATCAAAATCCAAGTCCTCTTGGATAATTATCACAAGTGAAGATATACCATCTTGCTTGTGTTCTTGAACAAGTTTAACTGGATACGTTTTGGGCTTGGAAATAGCCTTAATCTTTGATAATTTTGGAAGGTGTTTGTGTTTTGAAGCATAATTAGGTTACTGTTTGAGTTTTTAAAAGTAAAAAAAAAAGAAAATCAAAATAAAAAAGGTGCACCCTGCCTGGACTCGAACACGGGACCCCTCGTTGGGGGAGTGTACGTGTTAACCAGTGATCTAGATGACCTTTTTACGTTTAGGTTTCATTTCAAAATATACTTAAGGTGATTTTCATTTTGGCTTTTTAAAATAAGCCGTAGCTTATTTTGTCCAGTTTAAGCTTATTGGCTTAGCTTATTTGGTAATTAGCAATTTTCCTAGGACTTAATTAAGTTTTCAGACTATGCTGTTTAAAAAGTAGATTTTTCCCTTTATTTAATTATTTATTAGGATTATTTTTAGATTTAATTTTAAAAAGTGTATTAAAAATAGTAAAAAGTATTTTAAAAATCCAAAAAAAATAGTTTTTAGGTTTTAATTTATATTTTTGAGGTTTACATATCAAAAAGTTTTCAAAAAGTCTTATTTTTAATTTTATTTAATTTTAGGGTTTTTAGACAACTTTAAAAATTAATATAAAATTAATAAAAAGGTTTTAGGAACTTTAATTTGCATTTTCTTCTTAGTTAGAATATTTAGGATTTTTGGTAATTTTTTAGAATTTATTTTTAAACTTTTTATTTTTTGGATTATTTTAATATTATTTTATTAGTAAAAATTCAGAGTTTTATTTTTAACTTTTTTTCATTTTTCCTAGGTTAAGGACATTAAATTAGGAACTTTGTCACTTTCTAAATCTTTTTATGGCTTTTCATTTATTTTTTAGAATTAATTTAAGATTTAATAGATTTTAATAGTTTTTAGGAGTTTAAAAATATTTTAATTTGGTTTTAAAATTTTTAAAAATAGTTTTTAGCTTAATTAGGATATTTTTGAGGTTTACAAACTATAAAATCTTGTTTAGGGCTTTTTAATAATTAAAAGTGATTTGTAGGGCTTTAATTAGCATTAAAAAGTCATTATTTAATTAATTAAAAGGTTTTAGCAAGTTTGGATTTTTTGTAAACTCTTAGAATTTTATTGGGGATTTTTAGTAATTTTTAGGAATTTTTAGGTTAAAATTTTAATTTTTGTGTTTTTTTAACGTTTCTACGTCTTAACTTTCTAGTAGTGTTTTTGTTAATTTTTATTTTTTCGTCTTCGTCATTTTCTCTTCTCTTTTCTTCTTAATAAAATCATTAATTATCATTCATTACACAACACACGTGTCTCCTCGAGAGAACGATCCCCATTAAGGGTCAGAAGTGCTTGGTTTTCCTAAACCGACACTTAACACTTACCACTATTTTGTCATCCTTTTCCTAAAGGGTACAAAAACACTACATCAATTTTTGGCGCCGCTGCCGGGGAGGCGTGTTGTGTTTTGATTAAACCATTGTTGTTTTTTATATTAGCCATAATAGTATTTGTATTAGTAGCACTCTACTAATACGTATTATCGTTTTTTGGTTTTTGTGTGAATATTATTAATATATTGTATACGTAGAACAATAAATTCACAAGTACTCCAAATACGTGAGCAATCACAACCTTGATTCGGGATTTCATCACTCGATCATTGTATTCGAATCTCAAACCAAAGAAAAAAGGCAAAAATAGATAAATACTTTCGTGAAGCTTAATCTTGATAATACAAACTATAAGGTGCGTATAAGGCGGTTGTATTTCACAACCTAAAGGCAAAAGGCTCTTAAGTGCTTCGCGCCGCCTTGTTTCCTCCGCTTGCTTGTGCGTATTTGATTTTGAGAGTGAATCGAGGGTTTTGCCGCCCAAAGTATTATTACATATCATATATATTTTCTTGGTTTCTATTGATTTAACCCTCTTGAACGATCTGGTGTTCCACCATCGTTCTAAAGTCATCGAAGGCGTTCACTCCACGTGATCGTTTTCATTCCTTGAGGCTTCTTTAATCAAGAGATTTGATTAAGGAGGAGATTTGTGGACTCATTGTCTACTTAATACATTCACCAATTTCCAAAAAGTTAATACAATCGAAAACCACAAAAAAAATTGAAAAACACAAAATACCAAAAAGAATCTTCTTTGCTCGTCTCCACGTTGTACGTGACGTTTATGCTCACTCGTAACAAAGCAAAACGTGCACGTAAACGAAAGAACAAAACTCCCACTCCAACTCATTCTAGTGAGGAGTCTCCTATTGACGAACCCATTGTACGAGAAGAACCTACCATGGCGAATCGAACTATGATGGAGTTACTTCAAGCACCCACCGAGGGTTATGGAGAAGCTATTGTGATTCCCGCTATCCTTGCGGAGAGTTTTGAGGTGAAAACGGGTTTGTTGTCGATGATCCAAAACAACAAATTCCGTGGTGATGAGAAGGACAATCCCCACAACCATATCCGCCAATTTAATCGTCTTACCGCCACGTGCAAATTTAAGGATGTCTCGAATGACTCGATTAAGATGATGCTTTTTCCGTATTCCTTAGCGGGGCCCGCTAAAATTTGGTTAGAGAAAGAGCCACCCAATTCTATATTGACGTGGAAGGATCTCGTTTCAAAGTTCGTGAACCAATTTTCTCCGCCCTCTAAGACTACACATTTGAAGAATGAAATTTCTAAATTTTCACAATAATCAAATGAAAGTTTTTCTACGGCTTGGAATAGGTTTAAGGAGATGTTACATGAATGTCCTCATCACGGTTTTTCCGACTTACACCAAATCGACACATTTTACAATGGACTCAACGATCATGAAAGAGATTATCTAAATGCCGCCGCGGGTGGTAATTTTTTGTGTAAAACGGTTGAAGAAGCTTTGGTCATTATTGAGAATAGGTCTAAGGTTTATAGCCCTCGTCACACACCGAGTGTTGCCAAAATGGGCTCGTCATCGTCTCGTTCCATCAATGCTTTACATGATGAGGCTAATGAGGAAAATCGGTTTTTCGATAGGTTTTCGACCCTTATGTCCCATTGGAAGGCTCAAGAAGCTTCCAATTCCGCTTCGGTTAAAGCGGTTTCTAAGAGTTGTTTGTCATATGGTGGAGCTCATGATCTTTCCGAGTGCATTACCGCGGATGGTAACACTTCGAATGATTTTGTAGCCACGGGAACTTATAACCAAATCGGTCAAGGTTCTCGTTCAAATCAAGCTCCACCAAATCAAAATGCTAATAACTATCGCAACAACAACCAAGGTGGAAATTACCAAGGAAATCAAAGGAATTATAACAAAGGTAATTACCAAAGTGGAAATGGGCAAATTTCTAATCAAAACCAAAACCGTGATTTTCAAAACAATGCCCAAGGTTTTCAAAACGATCACACCAAAAATCTTCAAGGAGAATTTTTGAGTTATGCTAAGGCTAATGATGCTAAGTTTGACAATATGCAACGTGAAATGGTTAGCTTAAGATCCGAGTTGAAAAACGAGCTTAAAAACGAACTTGCTAATGAACTTAAAACTCATGCTAATAAAATGGAAGGAAATGTCACACGACTCCAACAAAATCAACAAAAAATGGAGCAAGGACAACATGAGATTAAGCAAGAGTTGTTAAAAGCGGATGCTAGGCAATCTAAGTTTGAAGACCGTATGGCTAAAATGTTTGAAGCTATCATGTGTAAACCCTCTTCTTCGGGTGGTCTTCCTAGTGATACCATCGTGAACCCGAAAGGAGAATTGAATGTTATTACTACTCGTAGTGGTAAAACTTTCAAAGAACCCACTTCTCGTCCAAGTACTTCTATGGAGAAGGAAAAAGAGAAAGAACCCGAGGTTGTGGTTGAAAAGGAGAAAATTACAAGCCCACGAAGTACCGCTCAAACCACACCTACGGTTGAACCAATACCAATCATGGAACCCGAGATTCCAAGGCCTTTGCCTATGCCTACTTTGCCCCAACCCACACCACCTTTACCCTACCCTTCAAGACGAGACAAGGAAAAGGCACAAGAACGAAATAATTATCAATTTGAACTCTTTATGAAAATGTTTCGTGACTTACATTTCAATATAAGTTTTGCCGACGCCTTAGTCATGATGCCTCAATTTGCCGCGAACTTCAAAAGTATGTTGAATAACAAAGAAAAATTGCAAAAATCGTCTAGTTGTTCTTCGGTTTTTCTAAGCCGCATACCTCAAAAAGTCGGTGATCCTGGAAAGTTTTTAATCCCATGTGCTATCCAAGACATGGAAGAATGCTACGCCTTGGCCGATCTTGGTGCTAGTATTAATTTGATGCCTCTTGAGATTTTTAAATCGCTCAATCTTCCAAATCTCACTCCTTCAAGAATGTCAATCGAAATGGCCGATCATTCTACGATTCTAGCTTGTGGGGTAGCCGAGGATGTCTTCGTGAAAGTTGGGAAATTCTATTATCCCGTGGACTTCATTGTTGTTGATATTCCCATCGATCCTAAAGTTCCGTTAATTTTAGGTCGATCTTTTTTGGATACCTCGAGAGCACTTATCGATGTGCATGCAAGAAAAATCACTCTTCGTTTCAATGAGGAAGAACTCGTCATTAATGCAACCCAAAACTCCACTCTTTCTCATGTGTATTCCATCACATCTTTGTACAATGTCAATCCCATCAAAAGCATTTGCAAAAGAATTTCAAATAGAGTTTTAGGAGTTGTTGATAAAAATGAAGTTCCGTCCCCTCCGCCGGTGGAGGTTAAGAGTGTGAAGCCTACGATTCCAATCTCGAGTGATTCTTCGGATGATGAATACGTTGATCCCGGTGGGGAGGTTTTCTTTGTTGACAAAAGATTTGAAAACTTGCCACCACCTAAACCAAAAAGATTTCAAAATGTGAGAATTTTTAGTGTGACTAACATTGCTTTAGATACACCAAATATTTTTGACATAATCAAATCGGGTTTTCACAAGGAGAGTTTAAAAGATGAAAAAGGAAAAGATTTTGAATTTAATTTAAAAGATTTTTTTACAATTCTAACTCCGTCATCACCGCGTTTATTGAGTACTACAAGCTCGTCTTCTCCTTTTGACGATGCTTTGTGTGGACTTAGTGTGGGGGAATCCCCTTATGTTCCCTTCCCTTTCTCCACCGAGGACGAGATATTTGATCCTGGAATTGCTTATAAAGGGAAATCTCGGTCTTCCACCGATGCAATAAATGGAAAATCTTTTCATTTGATTGGTGCGAGTCTACCTCGAGTAGCCAAATGTTTTGACTTACCCATTGTCCCACCCTTCTATGACTTCTCTCCTATTTTCTTCTACCCCATTGGGGTTTGTGTTGGAGTGGCGTTGTGTCGTCTTTCATCCGAAAACGAGGATGCTATCTTTGACCCCGGTACACGTTTATCGGATTTTTAAAGTACTCCACGTGCTTTTGGGCCTTGTTTATCATGTAATCCCCACCAAAAATTGACCATACCATGATTATCCCTAAATGATCACATTTATGGGGATTCGAGTCGAGCTTTTGACTCGGTTATCAAAAACAAGGTGCCTCGTGGGGGAGACCCATGCTTATCCATGTACATATTATTGCTTTCTAATGTAGTTTAATGTGAGGGGATTTGTGCCCTTCCAACCTTTGTTCCGTGGTTGTTTGTGAATTGTGGTTTTTAGATCATGATCTTCACGATTGGAGCCTCTCGTGTTTCGTTTTATGGGAGCACTCGATCGTTTGCTTTAGAGGCCTTTCCCAATATCCAAATGATATATCCTTTTATGTTCTAACCTTAGGTTTTTAGCACACTTCATAAACGGCCATTACTTATTGGTTACACCTTTTCCATGCTAGATTAGGCATTCGACTACGTCTCTAGTATGGGGGTGTTTTCACCCCTAGACTCGAAACATTGAGGACAATGTTTAACTTTAGTATGGGGGGTGAATAGATACTTGCCTTGCCAAACCTTCACGCTTTCCAAAGTTATCTTTTTGTTTATCGTTTTATTGCAAAATAAGGCTAAAAATGGCCAAATTTTAAAATTTTTCTCATATTTTATAAGTGTTTGAAGACACGAATGTAGATTTTCCGATGGCGAGAATAAGAGTAATTTTTGACTCGACCGTGCGTGTTGAGCACTTAGCTTTAATTCCTTAACTACACATTAGGCTAAGTCTCTTAAATGAGGACGAGAAATGATAGAGTTAATTATAAGTTACTATGCTAAACGTAGAGTACTCGTATTCTTTCAAAAACTCATGTGTTCTCGTTGTTTGCTTATTCTCCCTTCGCTTGTAAATATTTTTTGCTTAATAAATATTGACTTAGCGGTTTAGTTAGGATTGTTGGGTTTCTAGTCTTTTCTAGTAGCTTCCGTGTAATTAAATTGAGAAGACATTAAGGTATCGCCAGCGTCACGGTTTTGAAGTATTGGCACCCCAATAATCGAAAGCTTCACCTAATAATAGGATTTCAAGTGCTCACCTAAATCTAGCAAACAATTTGAAGCCCCACAAGGCCTAAAATCTATGCAAAATTGGAAGTGAATCAAGCCTTAATCTTCAAAGCTTTAAAGATCCAAAATTCGCTTTAGCGTGAGGATATACGTCTTTGGCTAATAAAACCACCGATGAGGCGGATAATAAAAGGCAAGGCAAGACCGAAGTCATAATAAAAGCTTCATGGCGAAGTTGAATAATAGATGGAGGTAAACCAAAGATAATAAGGCCCTTCCGTTAGGGGGCGTATAAAAGTCTTGGTAATAAGTCTCATGTTCAAAACCGTTATAAAACCGTGGTTATATCATTCTTCTTGTCAACTTAATTTTTTGACATCGTTGTCTATTAGGAGGGGTTATTGATTTGATGGTCTTAGTTACACCGTTAGGACTCTATTTTTAGACCTAAATCTCTATTAGCGCATAAGTCAATGATGTATCCTCGTGATCATTAAGACATAATAAAATATAAGAGATACAACTTAGGAATAATGGGAGAATAAGTACGTGATTAGGGCATATGAGTAGTGTTAGCATTACTAACTTATAATGACAATGATCTCGTTGCACGCTTGGCATGGAAATGGAGTGAAAATCGAGGACGATGAAATTATTTCTAACGAAGCATTCACGTGTTCTTATTCTATGAACCTAAACGTCCCATTTTGCGATGAAAATCATACATTATGTCTAAAAACACAAGTAGTAGCAGTAGTAGTAGTGTAGCTAGTTATCATTTCAATAAAAGTGAATAAAATGAATTTTGGAGATGCTATGATACTTTATTCTAGCATTGCGTGAGGGCACGACAATGGTTTAGTATGGGGGAGTGATGAGATTGCTTTTATACATGGTCTCATCGTCCAAAACGGGCTTTAATTGCATAAAATATCATCAAATATACCAAATATATGCTCGTGTTTGTTACTTGTGTATTTTTAGGTACGGATATTGAGGAAATGGCAAAAGATCACAAGAATCAATAAAAAACGAACACGAGAAACGAAGTCGCACAATGAACCGGGCCCAAGTTTGGATTTTACAAAAATGCCCTTGAAGAATTGAAGATTGTCAAGTTTAGTCCCTCATCTTTGAAGAACTTGTCACAATTGACCCTCCAAATGTCAATTGTACAAGAATGGTCCTTGATGTTTGAAGATATTACAAGACCAGTCCTTGAAATTTGAAGAATGTGCATTAAAAACCCTTGGATAAAATTTTGGAAGTTTTTGTGCCAATAATGACAACTTGTCCAAAGTTGTTAAAGAAAGAAAAGGAGTTGATAGCTGATTTATTACAAAGTGGAAGAAAAGTGAATGCTTGGGGGCCCTTTCTGCCAATTAACCAAACCCTCACACCCAACAAAAAGCTGCCACATCACCATTGCCCACCCATTAACCCAAATACCCAAACCCTACACCGACCCTACCCAATCCATTAACCTTTTACCCGGTTTCTTAATTAACTAGGTCAAAAAGTCAAACCTATTTACCCCGTCCCACTTTTCCCACTAAAACAACTTTTTAAAATCAGTTTATACCCAAAATGGATTAAATCCATTTCTAATCACCCAAGAACCCTAACCACCCCAGATTTAATTACCCTCATTTCTTACCTAAACCCTAATTAACCATAGGGGTTTTACTCTTTACCCCACACCCAACATACCCCACAACCCAGAAAACGACCTATCATTCCATTGTCCCCTCCCCTGCTACACAACTCACGTGTCACTGTTCATGCTTGACCACATCAACGATTTAGATGCATTGGCTTGCTCCCAAAGCTATTTTGGACGTCCATGATCACTTGTACCCTGCTGGCATGCACAAGACTCCAACAAATTCACATGAGACGATTTGAAAAAGGGCATCAAAGGAGCATAAACTCAAGATTCCTCAAGGGCATTCCTGGAATTCCAATAGCTAGGGTTTTCCTTTTATTTTTGTATCTAGATTCTTCTATTACCTAGTATAAATACATAGTCGGATTGTGACTTGTATTTTGTTCCAGATTTTTCTCCAAAATTGTAATTCCTTTTTAAAGAAATTAAAGTTGGTGTTTTGATTTAAATGTAATTCCTGTTACTGTTTTTTAAAAGTTGGTATATCTTTGTTGAGAAAAATCTGAGTTCCATCATATTTGTGAAAGATTTTGTGTGTTTAAGTTTTTCAAAAAGTTTTAAAAAGGGTTGAGATTTTTCAGAAATTTAAAGAACTTTTGAGAAGTGAAAGTGGACCAAAAGTTCTTGAGTTCTGAATATTCAACTTGTTTTTAAAACTTGTTAAAGGTTTCAAAGGTTGTGAAAAGGTTTTTGGAGGAAGTTTTGGTAAAATCAGAAAGTTGTTTTTTGTGCTTGTTTTCATTTTCTCAGGTTTGAGCTTGAATTGATCAAGGTTCTGCATATACCCGAGTATATGGGAGGTGACATCAGTCACTGAGGGACTTGGAAGTAAGTCCCTCAAGGTAAAAACCTTTTTACCTTTTAAATTTTTAGTTTTTGGTCATTCTTAGTGATTTACTTGAAACTGTATGCCAAGTGTTGTTTAGGTGTTTGGATTAGCTCATAAGTGGTTTTATGCATGTTTAAGGTCTATTTAATCAGTTTGGTAGGATCTTGTTAGGAGTTGGTTTATAAAAATTGCATATTCAGTCTTATAACGGTGTTTGGATTTGAGTGTTATGCAGATTTTGTGACATTATCTTTGAGTTTAAATCCTGTAATAGATACTCATTAGGATGTTATAAGGCTGTTGGTAGTTTTGTTTTTAGTTTGGTTCAAGTTTGGACACATTTGCATGCATAAAAATTGTTCCAAGTTGTCTTAAATAAGTGAACTACTTTTGTGCCTGTTTTGGTTTAAATTTGAGCCTGAAATCTTGTAATTTGCTAAAGTTTAGGTTGTTTAAGGATTTTGATTTGTTTGTATGTGAGTTTTTGAGCTTATTTGCAAAATCTTGGCCTTTAAAAATCATTGTTGTGCAAGTAACTTTGGTCAAATACCACCAGACCCATAGTGAACACTACAGCAACCTGCATTTGGCTTGTGTACATGTTCTTTGTGAATTATTGTGAGTGAAGTTGCTTGTTTTCTGCTCTCCTTGACTCCCTATACTCCAAAGAGTATAGGGGTGCCCCTGTGTCCATCAAATCAACACCAAAATATCAAAATCCAAGTCCTCTTGGATAATTATCACAAGTGAAGATATACCATCTTGCTTGTGTTCTTGAACAAGTTTAACTGGATACGTTTTGGGCTTGGAAATAGCCTTAATCTTTGATAATTTTGGAAGGTGTTTGTGTTTTGAAGCATAATTAGGTTACTGTTTGAGTTTTTAAAAGTAAAAAAAAAAAAGAAAATAAAAAAAAAGGTGCACCCTGCCTGGACTCGAACACGGGACCCCTTGTTGGGGGAGTGTACGTGTTAACCAGTGATCTAGATGACCTTTTTACGTTTATGTTTCATTTCAAAATATACTTAAGGTGATTTTCATTTTGGCTTTTTAAAATAAGCCGTAGCTTATTTTGTCCAGTTTAAGCTTATTGGCTTAGCTTATTTGGTAATTAGCAATTTTCCTAGGACTTAATTAAGTTTTCAGACTTTTCTGTTTAAAAAGTAGATTTTTCCCTTTATTTAATTATTTATTAGGATTATTTTTAGATTTAATTTTAGAAAGTGTATTAAAAATAGTAAAAAGTATTTTAAAAATCCAAAAAAAATAGTTTTTAGGTTTTAATTTATATTTTTGAGGTTTACATATCAAAAAGTTTTCAAAAAGTCTTATTTTTAATTTTATTTAATTTTAAGGTTTTTAGACAACTTTTAAAATTAATATAAAATTAATAAAAAGGTTTTAGGAACTTTAATTTGCATTTTCTTCTTAGTTAGAATATTTAGAATTTTTGGTAATTTTTTAGAATTTATTTTTAAACTTTTTATTTTTTGGATTATTTTAATATTATTTTATTAGTAAAAATTCAGAGTTTTATTTTTTACTTTTTTTCATTTTTCCTAGGTTAAGGACATTAAATTAGGAACTTTGTCACTTTCTAAATCTTTTTAGGGCTTTTCATTTATTATTTAGAATTAATTTAAGATTTAATAGATTTTAATAGTTTTTAGGAGTTTAAAAATAGTTTAATTTGGTTTTAAAATTTTTAAAAATAGTTTTTAGCTTAATTAGGATATTTTTGAGGTTTACAAACTATAAAATCTTGTTTAGGGCTTTTTAATAATTAAAAGTGATTTTTAGGGCTTTAATTAGCATTAAAAAGTCATTATTTAATTAATTAAAAGGTTTTAGCAAGTTTGGATTTTTTGTAAACTCTTAGAATTTTATTGGGGATTTTTAGTAATTTTTAGGTTAAAATTTTAATTTTTGTGTTTTTTTTACGTTTCTACGTCTTAACTTTCTAGTAGTGTTTTTGTTAATTTTTATTTTTTCGTCTTGGTCATTTTCTCTTCTCTTTTCTTCTTAATAAAATCATTAATTATCATTCATTACACAACACACGTGCCTCCTCGAGAGAACGATCCCCATTAAGGGTCATAAGTGCTTGGTTTTCCTAAACCGACACTTAACGCTTACCACTATTTTGTCATCCTTTTCCTAAAGGGTACAAAAACACTACATCAAAGATGAAGGACACTCAGCTGGAGACTGATTATTCAAGTGACGTGGCAAAAGACTTGATCAGATTTATTCATTACCAATATGAAAAGGTTTGTAAGATTCCTCCTAGTCCTTAATGCTTATTCAGAAACTTGATCATAAGAGTGGATATCAAGTTTAGGGGAGGATTGTTGGGAATAAATTAAGGCCAGATCACTTGAGCGCTGACAAGAGTAAAACAAGCGTTGACAAGAACAAAACAAGTGCTGACAGCTCAAGCGTTGATAAGATGAAGTCAAGCGTTGGCACATTGAAGACAAGCACTGATGGAAAGATATACTCTACGAGTTTATTGTATTCTAGATTACTTCTAGTAAAGATAGGAACAACAATGTATTTTCTATATTTATCTTTACCTAGAATAGCTGATACGTAGATTATTGTACAAGGCTTCTTATGTCTATAAAAAAAGACCTTTAGGTTAATGTTTCATATAAGTTTTCATTCGTAAACTACTTTCATTGTAAGCAAGTTTGATATCATTAATCAAAGTGAAAGTTTGTTTATATCATTGTGTGTTCTTGTTTAAGTGTTAAATTTCGCATAACACTTAGATTCATAAGTATATACAAAGGTTTCTCTAAGTGTATTACTTGATCTAATCTCGTATACATAAAGCTAAATCGATCTAAGTTTGGGATCAACAACGTGATGCTTGCTTCAAACCATAAATAGACCTTTGAAGTTTGCACACGCGCGTTGGATATTTAGGATCAACATACCCTACCGGTTGTTGCATATAGATGTCTTTATCTAAGCGACCGTTCAAGAAGGCAGTTTTAACATCCATTTGCCATATCTCATAGTCATAGTATGCTGCTATAGCTATGAGAATCCTAATAGCTCGTAAGTCTGCTACAGGAGAAAAAGTCTCCTCGTAGTCTATGCCAAAAGTTTGAGTAAAACCTTTAGCCACTAAACGCGCTTTATAGGATTGTACATCACCATCCATGTCAGTTTTCTTCTTATAGATCCACCTCTTTTTTCACTACTTTAGCATTTTTAGGTGCGTCTACAAGAATCCAAACATCATTGATTTTCATGGATTTCATTTCCTCATTCATCGCAACTATCCATTTTGACTTTTCTGGATCAGACATTGCGGATCGATAGTTAGCAGGTTCACCAAGATCCCCTACTTCCTCATCATCATCCTCTATGTATAGACATAGTTTGTCCGGCGCACGTATAGCCCTTTGAGACCTACGTGGAGGAATTAATTCCGGTGGAACACTCAGACTTTCTGGTTCTACAGGAATTTCATCGCTAGTATTTTCAAAAGGCAATGTATCTTCTTGAATTTCTTCAAGATCAAAATTTCTCCCACTGAATTCTTGATTTACAAGATCATTTTCAAGGAAGTCTCCATATCGAGCCACAACTATTTTGTTCTCAGCCGGATAATAAAAGTAGTAACCCATAGTTTCCTTAGGGTAACCTACAAAGATACATTTTACTGAGCGTTGTTAGAGTTTATCTCCAGAGTCACGTTTCACATACGCCTCACAACCCCAGACTTTCAAATAAGACAAATATGGCTTCTTGCCATGCCATAGTTCATATGGTGTCTTATCAACCTTCTTTGTGGGAACCATATTCCGAATACGAACAGCAGATTCAAGAGCATAATCCCAAAAAGATAATGGTAAAGTTGTAAGATTAAACATAGATCGTACCATATCCAATAATGTACGATTTCTCCTTTCAGATAAACCATTTTGTTGTGGAGTATACAGAGAAGTAAGTTTCTGAACAATTCATTCTTACTTAAACAATCTTTAAACTCTTGACTTAAATATTCACCACCACGATCAGAACGAAGAGCTTTAATCTTCTTTCCTAGTTGTAACTCTACTTCGGCTTTAAACGTTTTAAATGTTTCAAATACCTCATATTTATGTTTAAGTAAATAACATAACCATAACGGCTATAATCATCCGTAAACGTCAAGAAGTAGCTAGCACCTTTCCTTGACACATGTCTAAGTGGTCCACACACATCAGTGTGTATTAAACCAAGTAGTTCAGTAGCCCTTTCAATATTGCTATTAAAAGGTTTCTTGGTCATCTTCCCAGAGATACAAGATTCACATTTATCAAATGATTCATCATTGATACTTTCCAAAAGCCCATCACGTTGAAGATTTTGTATGCGAGTCTTCCCAATATGGGCAAGCCTACAATGCCAAAGATAACAAGAGTTCTTGTCTAACTTACTCTTCTTATTCATGCTAAAAACAGAATTATTTTTCCTATTGGAATTTTTATCATGCATGTTAATTTCAAAAACACCATTCACAGAAATTGCATCAAAATAGAATAAACCATCTTTGGAAACAGAAATTCTATTATTATCAATCATGTGAGTAAATCCAAGATCTAACATACAAGAAAAGGAAATGACACCCTTAACAATTGTAGGTGCATAATGACAATTATTTAAAAACAGTACTAAACCCGAAGGTAAAACTAATTTAAATATTCCTATAGCTTCAACCACTGCTTGTGCGCCATTGCCCACTTGCAGAAATTGTTCCCCACAGGTAAGCCTCCTTTTCAACTCAAATCCCTGCAAGGTATTACAAATATTAATACCACATCCCGTATCATATACCCAGGACTTTGATTTGTATGAAAGATTAAATAACTCTATCATAAAAAGTTACCAGAAGATGATGCTGCAGCAGCTTGCTCAGACTTCTTCATATGTTCTACCATTTCAAGGAGATAGAGAGAGCAATTCCTCTTCCAGTGTCCAGTCATCTTGCAGTAGTGACAAGTCTCATCTTTCAGAGATTTCTAAGCAAAGTTCTGCTTTCGTTTTGATGTAGTCGCAACTTGCTTGCTCTTATCAACCTTGCCTTTGCCTTTCTGCTTCTTATTCACTTGCGATTTTGGTTTCGACACTCAACCCTTTTGTACATAAAGTACTTGAGGAGTAGCAGTGGGTGCCTTATCATTCAAACCCTTTTCAAAGTCAATGAGCATTGCATGCAAATCATTGACTGTCTTCCCCGTGCAATGCACATTATAGTTACGAACGAAATCATTGAAGTCCTTATTAAGGGACCTATTGATCAAGTTAATAGCCATATTATTATCAAAGGGTTGTCCTAGTGATATGAGTTGTTCCATATAACCCCTCATCTCCATATAATGAGCACTTACGGACTTTCCATGAGCTTGCTTGCAACTATGTAGAGCATAAACCAGATTATAGATCTCTACAGCTTGCGGCGTTTCATACACAGCCTTGAGTTCATCAAGCATTTGCTGAGGTGAAGCTAGCTCATACTTCCTTTGAAGTGATGGAGCCATTCTTCCTAACATTACAGCAGCCACCTTAATATTTCGTTTTTTAGTGTAGTTGTCTTCTCAGCTCAATCCGAATTGATATAACGTTTTTAAGCTTGACTAAATTGTTTTTGGTTGTAAAGACTTGATTGGTATTCTATGTCTACTTTGCACAAAGCACATAAAAAGGTAAAAATATTAGCTACTACGTATATTTACTATACTAAAAACACATTGCAATTACGACAATTAAATGCACAAAATATAAAATGAAAAACACAATCTTACACTACAAGTTAAAAATCAAAATATACAAATTATAAAACTAAATCTATTTTTTTATTAATTCTAAAAATTCAAACTTATTAAATCTAAAATATAGAAATTACAAAAGTTAAAATACAAAGTAACAATTAAAATCTAGTAATACAAAAGCAGCCAACATTTCATAGGATCCTAACTACAATTCTGGCCCAACTGGAAAATGAGCCCAACAACATTTAAACAGAAACGAAATTTCATTAATAGGCCCATATTAAAATGAATTACAAAATTATATATATCCAACTAATAGACTGGGCAAAATTGGACAAACAAGTGGTCAGTTACTAAAAACGAATTTCAACCAAGAAAAATCAAACTTGTATAATGAAATCAACAGAACGAATTTGAAGAAACTGAAAATCAGATAACAAAAATCTAACGCAGAGAAAAAATCTACTGATCTAACACCTAAAAACAGATTATGCAAGTATTTAGAAAAATAGAACATATGAACAAATTATCCTCTACAAACTGATAACCATCATATAACTAAATACTATCACTTAACATATCATTTAGCTATGGAGACAAGTAAATTTTTACACTAATAATCAACAAATTCAAAGCTAAACTTTCAAAGAACAGATCCACAATAGAACATTGCCAGTAAGTGATATCCTAACATCTGCTATCTAGACTGAAAATTGCAAGAGATCAAAATTGCGCTTAACCAGTTGTATCCAGACCTGCCCTTTGACGGTGAAGCGGAGCGCTGAGCTCGCTTAAAAACAGATGCACCTTGAATTCTACTACTAGTCTGAACTGTATTCTACTCCTTGATCTACTATCGAACAAAAATCAACCTGCGAACCTGCATAACGAAACCTGCAAAACAGAATTTGCCAAACAAAACATGTGCACAATCTGATCTATCTATATGAACCAAACTGAGTTACCAAAACTAATACCGAAATAAAGCAAAGGAAAACTAAAAAAAATCTTCCGATTCTGAACCTGCAAAACTGATAACCAAACGAGCCAAAACTGGACAAAATCTTCGATTCTTAATCCTATATGAACTGATCTAAAATGAATGATTTCTACAAACTAACTCAACCAATCTTTAACTGATTTCATAAGCTATTCCATTTAACTGAATTCTAACAAAAACTTTTGAAAAGAACTTTTATTTACTTTTAAGAACTAATGAACAGTAACTCAAAGATTTGTATAACAAAGCTTGTAAAATCTCATAAGCTGGAAAACCAAACAGATTTGACAGAAATAGCTTTAATGTTTTAACAGACCTGAAACTAGAACTCAAACTGATGAACTATTAACAGATTTCTAACAAATTTGAGATAAACTGAAACTAATGAGCTATATCTATAAACTGACTTAACCAATTTGTAACTAATTCCATTAACTACCTATCATCTTACTAATTTCTATCAAGAACTGATGAAAAGAACTTTTAATACACTTCTTAGATTTAACGAACAGTACTCAATAACATGCCTAACTTGATTATTAGAAGAACTGAAACAAGCGTTTTAAGCAGTAAAGCAGAAAGTAAGAACAAAGCTTGAGAAAAACTCTGAGATTTCATTAATGGTGAAAATTGAAACGGTTACAAACTACTTAACTAAAAAAAACTGAATTCGTTACAAGATTAAAAACTAACTATCTATCTACTCCTAATTAACTATGTGTGTGAAATCTACACCTAAGCTAACCCATTGCAAATGAAGCTCTTCTCTTCTATTTATAGCCGCTGAAAGGAGGAGATATGACATGTTCTATCCAATGAGGATTGGACACGTGTTTAATACGAGGTTAGCTCGTTCTTCATCTTCAATCCGATTTGGGGGTTTCTTCTCCTTTGAGTCTTGATCAAATTAATCTGTATCATCTTGTAGAGGAGGAAGGGAGGAACACTTTTGTAGTTATGATCTTCACTTGAATCTTCTTGGATCATTTGTTATTTGAGTTTGCAGGTTTTGGAGATGAAAAGAGGAATAAACCGTCTCTCTCTCTCTTGAAGGTTGAAGAAGACACGAGTGTGTTTGTGTGTTGAACGTGACTTGTCAACTGACCAAGTATTAAGTAAATACTTTCTCCATCTTTTCCTTTTGGTCCCTTGTCTTTCACTTCTTTCCAAATGTATTTAAGTACTTTTAAATCAAGCTTCTTTATCATCCTTTGTTTTGTTAAAGTTACAAGTCTAGCCCTCCTTCTTGATAATATTGGCAAATTAAGTCCTTAGAAGCTCTTTCGTCCTTTTCTTCGTCTTTTCGTCAAATAAATCCTTAAAAACGCATGTTTGCTCCAAAACGTATCTTTTTACCTGAAAACACATAAAACACAAATACACGCGTAATTCTGATATTTTACAGTTAAAATAATGTATTTGACTGTGTTTTGAGTGGTTTTTGGATCATTATTGATGAGTGTTTTCACACTTATCAACTCCCCTCCACTTGACCATTGCCATGACCTCATGCAATGCAGCATTTCAAAGCTCTGAAGTGCACTTTTCTCATATTTAACCAACCTTGGCCATTTTATGATTTAATAAACTATACTATGCTATATGATGAATGGTTTTGAATATTTACAATGCAATGCAAAAGAATCAATTCTATTTATATCTTTTTTTTGAATTTATAAATGGTTTTGATGGAAATAACTCATAAAGAAATCATCGACTTAGATTAGGGCTTGGGTACCATGGACATTTATCACCCTCAAGTTTCACTTTCCCCATACCAAGCTTAAAAATGGGATCATTGTATTCACAAGTAAAAAGTGCATCAACTTATTCATGACAATTAAATGTGGAACCGGTTTTTATTTGAGCAAATTGCTTGTGGGCAAATTTGTCATTATTTCAAGCGTGAAATATAAGAAATGTAAAATCCAAAAATAAGGAAGCACGGTTTTAATCCTAAGTAATCCTCTCATCCATTACTTGAAAAACCGCTCACAATTAATACAAGTCCGTTTCAAGAGTAATAAGTCATTCGACTTATGTGTAAAATCCTCATGTCATGCTTTCATAAGTAGCTACACACTCGCTATGGAAAGAAAAATAAAACTCACGCAATAATTTACATCCGCCATCTTTTTGAGACTTTGGATCTTCAACCCCGTAACCCGTCAAGGTAATATTGGATTGGAGCAATCTATTGAATCCCCGCAACCCGTCAAGGTAATATTGGAACTCAATAGTCACTATAATTAACACCACACTGCCCCTCTTGGGAGTCTTGTGTTATTTTTTTTTTCTTTCTTTTATTTTTTTCTTTTTCTAGCCACTCATTTTTTTTATAAGCCGCTCTTATTTTTCTTTATTCCTCACAAAGAAAGTTCAAAAGAATAAAAGGAAAAACACCCGCTAAATATTGAGCATGACATAAGTCTAGTACACATAAACCGTTCTAACTTAGAATCTTAAGACGTACTTATATCAACCATGAATGATTAACCAAAAATACATAAGAGATTACAAACCGATTAAAACCGTTCTTGATTATTTATTAACAATTATATACATGCGAAGAAAATAGAGGTTAAGAAGAGAAGGGTTTAGCCACAAGTAATTATCATGAAGTTTATCTAGCCCTTTTATACTTGTTTCAACTCTATCATTTCCCATTCTCCACAAATTTAAAATCTCAAATAATGAGATTGGTGGATGCTTAGCCTAATAGACCAATTAAGGACTACATGGTTAAGGATACTAGCTAGAGAGTGCTTAATAAGCAAACTCGGGTTGAGTCAAAATACCTATGGCGGGCCTAATATGTCAAAGAAGTCTAAACTTGTTAAAACCATTTTTTTATTATATTTTTCTCTTTTATATATTTTTGATGAAAAATAAAAGAAGAAATATATACAATGCAAATATGTTATGCAAATGATAGATGCAAAAATTATGAATGCATATTTTTGGTGGCCAAAGTAGATCAAAAATTTGAAAAATGTTTGAAAAATTATTTTTCCATGTTATCATGAAATTAAGGCAATGGTCTAGGTAAGGTCACTTCGATAGAAGTCTCCCCTACACTTAAGATAAACATTGTCCTCAATGTTTAAGAGTATTGGAGTGAACTCCCCTACACTTATGACATTGATTACTTTGTTTAACTCGAGCTAAGGAAGAGACAACTAAAAGGTATTCATTTTAAGCACAAGGGTTTAATATCACGATAGCAAAAACTAATCAAAGTGAACCAGATACATGGGCCTCCTCCATAAGCTCCAAGCATGAAATGTAAGAGAGCGACCCTTGAAACAAACACGAAAAGACGAAGAAAGGCACCCCTCCACTTCAACTCTATTATAACATCCTTTTAATTAAACCTAACCTATTGAAAATCTACTCTACGTTTTCTAACCTAGTTATTCATTGCTTGAGTTTTTTTAACCCTAAGTCGCTAGCTCGACTCGGACCCGAATTAGGTTGTCCTTGGGGAAACCATCATGGAGAATAAAGAATATCCACTTTGAAGCACGTCTCACATGATACACTCAAACTTAGCACGTTGCCATTTACTATAAGATTTACAATATCCGCCTCGATAAATGGAACGGTCCAACGTGTCTCAAGTTTGTCCAACATACGAAATCTCTCAAATAGGAAGCACCCCAAGATCAAATACATAGTTTCCATCTCTACATTCGAACAACTCCAAAATAGGTAGTATCACCAAAGTAAGCTCATACAAGAAGTCCATATCAATAGAAGTCACACTCTTAAGTGGAGTATATGAAAACCAATTTTTCCCAAACATACGTATCCCAGGATCAAAAACATTTCCCTTCATGGGAAAATAAGAAGATGAGCTCATATCAACCATATAAGATTCCCCCTTAGTGATCAAAGCATCATGAGAATATGAAGGTGTAGGTATCAAAACATTCATAACTATTATGTCCATATTAGGCTCGTCATCATCATCAAAAGGTGGGTAATCTTCCATAGAAGGCATAGTGAAAGGAGGATCAAAATTAATAGTGTCTTGTGGAGGAGGTGTAGGCTCTATATTCCCAAAAAGCAATGTAGTAATAAGACGAACCTCCTCTTCTAAATTAGAAACACTATCGTCGACCTCTATATCAAAATGTGCAAGAGTATCCTCTATGGTGGCATCAATCTCCATAAAAGAGTCCATATCAAAGGTTTTGAGTTCTAAAGGTGCCTTAGATGAAAAAGTATCAATCTCTAAGAGGAAAGGATCTTCATCAATAACCAACTTCAAGGGTGGGAGGGTGGGAACATAAGGCTCAAAAGGAGGTGTATTAATGAGAGAATCACTCAAAGGAATGATATGATCATGAAAATCAATAGGTGTATCCTCAAAAACCAGTGAAGGATGATCAATTAAGGGTTCTTCTTCTATAGACTCATTATTAGGTTCTTCACACTCCTCAAAAAGTGGGTTATCAAAACATGTCTCAAAAAGAGGTTTTGAATGTATCACAAAATCACTTAGAGGAATAGGTGAAGGAGGCATAGAAGAAATGGAGTCATCATCATCAGAAGTAAAAGACTCATCACTATCATAAGGATCATCAAAGGTTTCATCACAAGAATCATAAGGTGGTAGAGGAGAAGGATCCACTTTTTCAATAGGAGCAAACTCTTCATCCAAATTAGGAATGTTATCTTGACAAGACAAATCATCGGATGATATAGCATAAGACGCGTCACTAGAATCACAATTTTCATCCTCTATTTGTGTCACGTCTTTCACAAACTCTTCCTCAATCTCATTATCCCTTTCTTTAAACAATTCATCAAGATCAAAGTCACCAAAATCACTAGTAGTAGCATGAAGGTCAATATGTGATAAAATCTCAATATGATCATGAGGAGAAGAGGTATCAACACAAAGCTCATCACATGGTTCATTGGAAACCCTCTCAAGCTCTCTTTGGAGTGGGATAAGGTTCTCAATACTAGAAGAGGTTAATTCATCCGAATTGGTATTTGTATTAGTGCTAAGAGGCTCGTCCCCCATGGTGAAAGAGTCGGTGGGTCCCATGTGAAGTAAAGGTGATGAAGGTGTGTATGGCTCAAGTATAGTCGGTGGAGAGATGGAAGGGTCTATAATAGGAACATCATTAAGTGTATCATCCTCAACATCTACTCTCAAAGAAGGCTCATCATCAAGTAAAGCATCATTCGGTCTCATGTGTTGCAAGATGTATGTGCTCAAGCCTAAGATTTTCGGATCAGTTGCCTCTTGCATTGACTCAAGTGCTTGCATTACCATATTAAAAGCGTCTTTACTCAAGAAATGATAAATGCCTTGATTGTGAGAGGTTGTTTGATTATGACTTTGAAAATACTCTTCATTCTGAAAATATCTTGATTTTGAAAATCCTCATCAAACCCTTGATCATAATTACTCGCGTATAGATGATAATTATTTTCATTATACGATGCTCCACAAGTCGCACAAGGCCCATACATAGCTCGATATTGCTCGTCTTGTAATATCTCCAAAATAGGACGAGTATCCATGTGTGGCAAAATGGTCGAATGTGAAAACCCTTGATTTTGAAAGGTGTCTTGATTATGGCATGGAAAATTCTCATCATTTTGAAAGCCTTCATAATTGAAAAATCCTTGGTTTTGGTATGGCTCATTAAAGGTTTGATCATGAAAGGATGGTGGAGGTTGTGATGAAAAACCGGAATATCCCATATAGTCATTACAAGTATAGTCCATTTGAGTGTTAGGTTGAAAATTAGGGTTCTCGGTTCCATTATAAGCATATCCCTCCCCATAATAGCCAGTGTTTTGATCACATAAATAAGTATCGTGTGGACCACCACAAGTCGAACAAGGCGAATAATTAGCGTTGGCGGATCGTTGTTGCAAAATCTCCAACATGGAACGAGTATCCATGTTTAACAAGGTGGCCGAATGTATATACAAGTAAAATGACGTTTAAAAGCTTCCTCGGGGAAGGAAGTAATACACCAAAGGTGGTATGTTTACACGTGTGCGAGTACACGTGTAAGTAAACACGAGGAATGAGGGAGTAGCCCTCGGTCGACTTTGAAGAGAAAAGGATTATCCTCTTCGAGTTTCGATATGAAATATCCACAAGAAAGTATATATATAATTACTACTTGGGTGCAAGACCCCCAATAAAGCCTTCCTTCTTAGAATACGCACTAGTGAACGGGGGGTTAGGTGACGCGAAGCACTTAAGTACCTATTGACCCTTAGATGGCATTTTATAGCACATCGCCTTTCTATTCACTTTGTAGTTTGTATTCTTCGAATTATTGCCAATTGGAAGTATCTATCTATTCTTGCTTAATTAAATTGGATCGATACACGTGTCAAGGACCGGAACGCCCCTCAACACGGTGTATTTCCTCGGCAATACTTATGGAAGATATGTGTATTGGTTGTTCTTATACGTATACTTATTTACATATAATAATATATATAAAATATTTTTGTATTTATTTGATTTTTTAAGAAAAATACTATATGTACGTAAAAACGATGAAAACGATATAATATATATTTTTGTTGTAATCTTTTAGGAAAAAGATTACTTTTTGGATTTTTTATTTTTTTGGTTCAATTCTTTAGGAAAATAATTTATTTTGTGATTTTTATTTTTTTGTATTTTTATCTTTTTGATTTTTTTTATCTTTTTGATTTATAATACGTAAAAAAAATAACGTTCACAAAGTGAACGGATCCCAAAATCCAATCGCCTCACTCGAAACCGTTAATCTTCACGAAAAGAACCGGCAGCGGCGCCATTTAATATTTCGTTTTTTAGTGTAGTTGTCTTCTCAGCTCAATCCGAATTGATATAACGTTTTTAAGCTTGACTAAATTGTTTTTGGTTGTAAAGACTTGATTGGTATTCTATGTCTACTTTTCACAAAGCACATAAAAAGTTAAAAATATTAGCTACTACGTATATTTACTATACTAAAAACACATTGCAATTACGACAATTAAATGCACAAAATATAAAATGAAAAACACAATCTTACACTACAAGTTAAAAATCAAAATATACAAATTATAAAACTAAATCTATTTTTTTATTAATTCTAAAAATACAAACTTATTAAATCTAAAATATAGAAGTTACAAAAGTTAAAATACAAAGTAACAATTAAAATCTAGTAATACAAAAGCAGCCAACATTTCATACGATCCTAACTACAATTCTGGCCCAACTGGAAAATGAGCCCAACAGCATTTAAACAGAAACGAAATTTCATTAATAGGCCCATATTAAAATGAATTACAAAATTATATATATCCAACTAATAGACTGGGCTAAATTGGACAAACAAGTGGTCAGTTACTAAAAACGAATTTCAACCAAGAAAAATCAAACTTGTATAATGAAATCAACAGAACGAATTTGAAGCAACTGAAAATCAGATAACAAAAATCTAACGCAGAGCAAAAATCTACTGATCTAACACCTAAAAACAGATTATGCAAGTATTTAGAAAAATAGAACATATGAAACAAATTATCCTCTACAAACTGATAACCATCATATAACTAAATACTATCACTTAACATATCATTTAGCTATGGAGATAAGTAAATTTTTACACTACTAATCAACAAATTCAAAGCTAAACTTCCAAAGAACAGATCCACAATAGAACATTGCAAGTAAGTGATATCCTAACATCTGCTATCTAGACTGAAAATTGCAAGAGATCAAAATTGCAATTAACCATTTGTATCCAGGCCTGCCCTTTGACGGTGAAGCGGAGCGCTGAGCTCGCTTAAAAACAGATGTACCTTGAGTTCTACTACTAGTCTGAACTGTATTCTACTCCTTGATCTACTATCGAACAAAAATCAACCTGCGAACCTGCATAACGAAACCTGCAAAACAGAATTTGCCAAACAAAACATGTGCACATTCTGATCTATCTATATGAACCAAACTGAGTTACCGAAACTAATACCGAAATAAAGCAAAGGAAAACTAAACAAAATCTTCCGATTCTGAACCTGCAAAACTGATAACCAAACGAGCCAAAACTAGACAAAATCTTCGATTCTTAATCCTATATGAACTGATCTAAAATGAACGATTTCTACAAACTAACTCAACCAATCTTTAACTGATTTCATAAGCTATTCCATTTAACTGAATTCTAACAAAAACTTTTGAAAAGAACTTTTATTTACTTTTAAGAACTAATGAACAGTAACTTAAAGATTTGTATAACAAAGCTTGTAAAATCTCATAAGCTGGAAAACCAAACAGATTTGACAGAAATAGCTTTAATGTTTTAACAGACCTGAAACTAGAACTCAAACTGATGAACTATTAACAGATTTCTAACAAATTTGAGATAAACTGAAACTAATGAGCTATATCTATAAACTGACTTAACCAATTTGTAACTAATTCCATTAACTACCTATCCATCTTACTAATTTCTATCAAGAACTGATGAAAAGAACTTTTAATACACTTCTTAGATTTAACGAACAGTACTCAATAACATGCCTAACTTGATTATTAGAAGAACTGAAACAAGCGTTTTAAGCAGTAAAGCAGAAAGTAAGAACAAAGCTTGAGAACAACTCTGAGATTTCATTAATGGTGAAAACTGAAACGGTTACAAACTACTTAACTGAAAAAAACTGAATTCGTTACAAGATTAAAAACTAACTATCTAGTGTAACACCCCACTTGGATAAGTGGACCGTTACATGTATTTATGGCGTGTCATCAAAGCATAAGGTAAATGTCCTAAAACATTAACTGACCATAAAGGAATACCGGAATCAAACATCGGTAATCCAAACATAAGCCCAAAACATGAAACATAAAATACTGAATGAAAGGACTAAACAATGTCCAAATAAGCAGAATAATGTAGGAAGTGCATAAAGTAAGAAGTCTGGATAGCTTCCATCCAAATGC
Source organism: Glebionis coronaria (assembly GCA_025667525.1). Classification (NCBI taxonomy): domain Eukaryota; kingdom Viridiplantae; phylum Streptophyta; class Magnoliopsida; order Asterales; family Asteraceae; genus Glebionis; species Glebionis coronaria. The sequence continues at coordinate 540,674,876 of CM046880.1, forward strand.
ACATGCTCTTAGAATCCTAAAAACGTCCCGGTGTACCTGCCGTTAGAACATGAAAGGAACTACGGCTGAGCATAACGCTCAGTGAACGGATATAAAGCATGATAGGGAATTACTAAAATGAAACAGATGATAAAATATTGGAGCTGTAAGACTGATAAGTAAAGTTGCAGCGGAAATCTGTGTATAATCTGTAAAGCCTGATTTATAATTAATAAAGCTGAACTGTTATCTGTTAAATCTGAAAACATGCATTTACTGTAATTTAATTGCCAGAGCTTATATAGGTCATGTGCTGTAACAACGTTGCATGAATAACTGGAGGGGTGACCTCGTCATGCTGTAGAGGGGTGACCTCTAAATAACTGTGCTGGGTGGAGGGATCAGCTCCAATGTGAAGGATGTAGAGCACACACCACATTCACCTGCTAAACTGTAAACTGTAGCCTAGGATGCATCCATACGCCCCACTAATAATACTGATAAAATGGCGAAGCTGAGCTGAGTGGGACGATGCAGGATATCACTCTCCTGCATGTGAGTCACGACACCGGTGCCTCTAGTGCCGTGGCTACGGTACCTCCGTAACTAGTACATAAACTGGTCGTGCTTGTATATAATGCTCAGGCAATTTATTTAGTTCATAATATGATTACTGGTAAACTTAAACATATACTGGGGAAAAACATTTGGCTGAAGACGGGGAATCCTAATCATGCATAGAAAGGAAGTTCTTACTGAAAGGACGGAAATCCGTACCTCTAGTCCAGTAACTGACTGAAGAAAGACTGAACGGACACTACTCGGGCTTCACGGAAGCTACAATAATGATAGACACGAATAAGTTATCTGATTTTATTTAATTTACTGTTCATATTGGCTTTCTCATTTATTTGTTTTAATTCTGGAAATCTGTACTTATATTAACTGATGAATCTGAGTTTATAATAATTATTTTAATATATTTAACGACTTACCAATAATTATGATACGAATGTATTCTGACGTGATATTAATACTTTACTAAGTAACCCGTAAATATTATAAGGTTTCCTAATTTATAAAGTTTTCAAAATCATTTAATTTCTATAATAGAATTATACCTTTTTTTAAATATTACAACTATTTTAATTTAATTCTTTTTAAATACACTTTAAACATTTATAAAAGTATAATAAACAAAAGGTATAATATAGAAATCTTCATTTTATTTATTATAATTATGTCCCGAGCTTACCGAGATACCCCATCTCGATCGCACTAAACAATGCCACAACTATATTAAAAATCTGTCTATATGAAATTAGCGACAGAAAAACTGAGTCACTAAAACTGTCGCTAAAAGCTGCCCCTTTAAAACTGCATATATATAACAATTCTGCGACAGAAAGTTCTGTCGTAAAACTGTCGCTAATCTCATTTTAAATTCACTGTTTTCTGTCCAAAACTTACCTGCTGGTTTTATAAAAGGTTTCTACTAATTCCATAAAAATACTAACTGTTTTAAAACTTCCAAACGCCCCCTTTTTTTTTAAAATCCCACGGTTGGGTTTTCTTGCTTCACGGCTGGCCAAAAGGAAACCGAGCCAGCCTGTGGCCACGGCTGGTCTCTCGGACAGAAATACATCGAAACCCCTTGGTCTCGGTTCCATGTATAAAAACCAAACCCGACACCTCCTTTACTATATTTATATACCCCGATTGGGGTTGCTGTTTTCGGCCGACCAGAAACAAGAAGCACCACCGAGAGTCTAACTCTCAGTTTTCTAATTTCCCAAGACTCGACTCCTTATGTTCGTTTATCATTCTGATTTGGGGGTTTGGTTGCTGTTCGTGGCTGGGCACCAAAAGAACCATCGAGACTTAAAAAGTCTCGACTGGTGCATTCATAAACCCACTGAGACTGAATCAAATAAAAGAAAGAGACAAGGGTATTTACCTTCTAATGATTACAAATGAAATCACGAATCAATGATTAAAGAACGAATTGCATCCCCCTTTTTTTAAAAAAAAACTCGGCGGCTACAAAACCCTAGAATTCTTCATTCTTTTTTTTTATTTTCTGATTATGGCCAAAGGGGTGAACCCCCGTTTCTCCTTACAGTAAAACCAAACGGGCCTAAGCCCCATTCCCTTTTCTTCTATATATATATATATATATATATATATATATTTAACCGGTCCAACTTATACTTATATAGTTTTCATTTTTTTTTCTGAAACGTATAATTCTGAGTATTTAATATTCTAATTTTAAATACGGGTTTTACAATTCTTCCCCTCTAAAAATAATAATTCGTCCCCGAATTATAGATACGACCATACAGGGTTTTACAATTCTTCCCCTCTAAAAAGAAGAAATTCGTCCTCGAATTATAGGTAATAAGCTGATGAAGCTATAAGAACTGAAAGAACACGTAAACTGAAAAGACAAATAAGGTGAAGGATAATTTGTCTTCTAATTAAGACATAATGCTGCTGATAGGTTTAAACCTGACATGACTGAAATGATCATGTAACGTGACATGGCTGAAGAGAACATGGAACATGACATGACTGAAATGATCATGTAACGTGACATGGCTGAAGAGAACATGGAACATGACATGACTGAAAGGACTTAACTGGATTTATTAAAGGAGAAGGAATGAGAGGTCCGGATGGACTTCTTTGTTTCGAGTGGCTTCCCGCTCGAAACGATTCCTTCAAAGGTCTAAACATAATGAACAAAATCTTGGTCCTGATGACATTGTCCTGATGATGCTGAATAGTTTCTGGTTCCATACTTAATATAGATTTTCTGAATCTGAATGAATAAGCTATAGCATGTAGTATACATGAAATGGTACGTATAATTATTCTAAAAATATAACCTTTATATTTCTGGGCAAGCTGCTGAAAACATACAGGGACGAACTACGTGAACAATTGTGAACATGCTACATGAGCAATTGTGAACGTAGTTCGTGATCATCTGATGAACGCTGGCATGGAATATGCCGTGAACGTGATACTAGACATATCATGAACGTATGCTGACTGAGGAAGGAATGCCAACCGATACGGCCTGAGATGTGAAACGTCTGCTTGGTTATGGAATAGTTGTGCTAAACTTGAGTCTGATTTCCCAAGCTGTCTATAACCGTATTTGGTAATAAACTGCGAAACGTGTATCGTGAAATGGCACACGAACTTGAACGTGAACAATGTTATGAACACAAATGTGAGCTTAAATTATGAGATAGCATAAAGATGAACTGAAACAACATCATACCGCGAATGAGGCGTAAACGTGAAAGTGAAAATAAACATGAATTTAAAGTGGGCGTAAACATACACTTGATCGTGAACATGAATTCTGTCTGATATTATGGTCAATGGAATGTCTTGAATTCGTACGATTTACTGCTGAATTTCAAAATTTTCTGTAGATCTGCTACTGCGTGATCCTTTCGGACGAAAGAAACGCGCAGGCTGATTACATGGTTGACGATAACTTAGATAGTATCATACTTTCTCTGAGCCTGTGATAGCTGATAACGATTTCATGGAATTTCGTCTCATTTCTGTTCAGAAATTTCTAAGGGTTGCAGTAACTCACTAACATGACGGCGTTCTATCTTGAACCTGCGGTATGTCAGGCATCTAGATATGAACATAGCTGTATCAATGTGTGATACGGTTTCTATCAAAATTATGCCTAGGCTTATGGGACATTCTGGTGGGAATCTGGTTGAATAGTCATAGAAGAATTTCTGCGTTAGCCTAAGATTTAGTGATGACTGTCAGCAATTTCTGCGTTAGCAGTCAATTGAGTTCTAGAAAAATTTGTACTTCGTTCACAGGCGTCGGTCGGGACCATCAGGTGATGGCCTTCACCTTCGCAGCATTGTTTGAAATTTCTTTCTGCTAAGGTAGAATGGCTTAGAAATGCCACTTTATTCCATTAGAATTCATATCTGGAAAGCTGTATATAAAATCTTCTCCTATCGAAGATTCTGTACCACTGTGATAACATGATTCTCGTGTTCTTCTTTATGATTTGGTAGATCAGAAAGTGATGAATGAATATGCTGACGAGTTTGTCTGAGAATCATGGGAAAATTTTTATTCATAAATTCCATAAGATAGCTGAGCATTAGGGAGTTCAGAAGTATAAATTCAAAGTTTTAGAGAGACTATATCGTGTGTAACCGCAGTCTAGAAAACCTCGTGTTCTTTCTCTCAGCACTGTTGGTGGTATGATCGTGAATCGTTCTAGAAAATATTTAAGACATCGTAGCAGGTCAGATAAACCTCCTATTCGTGGAATGAGTATCGTTTTATGAATGGCGGTCTCGTAAATTTTCGGTGATCGATACATGATCTCATGATACCGGCCTTCTTTCTGATAGACAGAAACGATACACCTCCTGGTGGTGCGTTAAGGCGAATAAAGCCTCGTTTCGGTAATTCTTGCAGCAATTGCTGCAACTCTTTTAACTTAGCTTAAGCCCTGTGATCAAGAGTTCTGAAAATAGTTTCTGTCCTTGAGACAAGCTCGATGTTGAACTCTGTTTCGTGGTTAGGAAGGAATTTCTGGAATGACATCTGGAAATTTTAGTATAATCTGTTGATCATGGATTCGAGGAATTTTAGAAGTGAATTTATAACTGGTAGCTAAAAGTCTTTGTACCTATGGACTGATAAGTCACGCGCTTGTAAGGCAGAAATAATTTGTACTGATTTTTCTGACAGAAAGTATAATGAATATATTTGGGATTTAGTAAGACGGATCTCATTGTTAACTGAAAATAAGGTTTTAACAAATATGGTGATACTGTTGAGTCCTTTCTGGCTGAGAGGTAGGGGCTACCTGATTTAAGATAAAGCTGACATATGAATACGTGAAGTGAACATGGCGACTTTTCACGGAATGTGTTCGTCTCTAACCTCACTGAATGAATATTACGTGTTTAACCTGAATAATACTCTAGTGGTGGTGACTGAACTTTAATCATCTGATTCATGCGTGGCATAATAGAACGGGTATACCCCTTTCTGAAGGGTACCCAGAATTTCTAAGGGCCTGGTTTAGCAACATACGGAGTTATGAGTTCTGACTCGTACTCTGAGAAGATATTCGTATGACGTGTACCATGACTGGTGCCCTGATATGTGTCTTCCAAAATGATACCTGAGATCTGTGTCTTGACTGTCGTCTTGACATGTGTTTTAGTGGATGAACCTGAACAAGGCTGAAAATTTTTGGAAACTGCTAGGATTGGCATACCGGTTAGACTACTGACCTCTTGTATTTCTGTCACGTCCGTTCCGGAGTTCCGATGGTTACTGACTGATTAATTATAAGCACGATGGTTGTCACTACGGCTTTGTCTGTCAGTTTCCTGACGGTCGTTATCATTACCGTGATTCATGTAACTATTTCTGCTGAGTGGCCGGCTGGGATCCGGTTCCCACTATTCTGAATGAAAGGTTAGCTGAGTGAAGTGTGACATCAAACTGAGAAGGTAAAAGCATGGAATGGAATGGTAGTGTCTGATGGTTGAAATTTATTCTTGTCAGAGATTTCAATTTTATAGTTTTCGTCCTTGTTCTGCAGAGTCTTCATAGTATAAGCAGTATCTGCATCTTGAGAAATTTCCAAAGTATCAGCAGCATCAGCATTTGTGAGGTCTTCAAAGTGTTAGCAACATCAGTATCTCTGGTAAAATCTTCAACTTACGAACAACATCAGCATCTGGTAGAATATCGACAAGTGGAAACGCCTGTGATGATTGAGGATCGATAAGCAATATTCATGGAGTAGGGTACCTGGAGTACACTTGGACTACTGTACATGAAGTAAAAAATGAATATTGACATGGAGCAAATCTGAGACACTGTACGTAGAGTACACGTGAAATACTGTACATGGAGCTGGTTGAAATTTTATGGGATGATCGATACTGGTGTCGCTTGTTTGACATTATCAAAGGAATAAATCTATTTAAACGGTAGTAAACTGAACTGAAACGATTAACATGATAGGCTGATAATTTTCGCGTAGACTTAATGCTGGTTGTATAGAGGCTAAAAAGCATGACTAAACGGAGTTTCATCAACATTTAGTATAAAGACATGATTGTTAAAGACCAGAACATGATTTATCATGAAATAGTATTTTACTGTAATCCTTCTGTATCTTAGCATGAAACATTATCATTCTGTTGAAAACATAATACTTGTAAGAAAACATGAAACTAAATCATCATGTAGATGACATCAACGTGAGGGTATGAAAATTTGACTGTTACAAGGAACATAAAAAGTCAAATCAACTGAGGTGTAATATCAACTGATGTGGACGGCTATGGTTCAATCCACAGAATTCAAAAAGAAAACATGAGACTAAGTATGGGCTATTCTGGTTCGATCCATACTGGTCAAAATTTTCTGAGAACTGTCATGTATAGAAATTTATAATCTCGGACTAAATATGGATGGCTGTAGTTCAATCCATACTTGTCAAAATTTATGAAGTGTCCTGATATGACAAAGGTGAACAACTGTGGATCGGTTCATAAGAAATCATTCGACTGAATAGTATGAAAATTTGACCTGAAAAATGGTGAATGTTTATGGTTGGTTCACCAAGTGATATTTGACCGAAAACATGAATCTGTCATGAGTAAGGGTAAACGCCTATGGTCGGTTTACCAATACAAAATCTGAACGAAAAGGGTGAACGCCTATGGGTCGGTTCACCAAACAAAATTCGAATGAAAACACATGCGACTAAATATGGCCAGTCCTGTACAAACCTTTTACTTAGTCAAAACTTTAAGAAGACTGACTCATAAATGAAGAAAACTGACTGAATAATCCATGAGAAACATGAATGATAACAACGCCAAAATCTGGGAAGTCCCTGGTGACTACCCACTAGTCATAGGTCAAGTTTTAGAGCCTACAGGTCGAACCTTGCTCTCTGATACCATAATTGTAACACCCCACTTGGATAAGTGGACCGTTACGTGTATTTATGGCGTGTCATCAAAGCATAAGGTAAATGTCCTAAAACATTAACTAACCATAAAGGAATACCGGAATCAAACATCGGTAATCCAAACATAAGCCCAAAACATGAAACATAAAATACTGAATGAAAGGACTAAACAATGTCCAAATAAGCAGAATAATGTAGGAAGTGCATAAAGTAAGAAGTCTGGATAGCTTCCATCCAAATGCACATGCTCTTAGAATCCTAAAAACGTCCTGGTGTACCTGCCGTTAGAACATGAAAGGAACTACGGCTGAGCATAACGCTCAGTGAACGGATATAAAGCATGATAGGGAATTACTAAAATGAAACAGATGATAAAATATTGGAGCTGTAAGACTGATAAGTTAAGTTGCAGCGGAAATCTGTGTATAATCTGTAAAGCCTGATTTATAATTAATAAAGTTGAACTGTTATCTATTAAATCTGAAAACATGCATTTACTGTAATTTAATTGCCAGAGCTTATATAGGTCATGTGCTGTAACAACGTTGCATGAATAACTGGAGGGGTGACCTCGTCATGCTGTAGAGGGGTGACCTCTAAATAACTGTGCTGGGTGGAGGGATCAGCTCCAATGTGAAGGATGTAGAGCACACACCACATTCACCTGCTAAACTTTAAACAGTAGCCTAGGATGCATCCATACGCCCCACTAATAATACTGATAAAATGGCCAAGCTGAGCTGAGTGGGACGATGCAGGATATCACTCTCCTGCATGTGAGTCACGACACCGGTGCCTCTAGTGCCGTGGCTACGGTACCTCCGCAACTAGTACATAAACTGGTCGTGCTTGTATATAATGCTCAGGCAATTTATTTAGTTATTAATATGATTACTGATAAACTTAAACATATACTGGGGAAAAACATTTGGCTGAAGACGGGGAATCCTAATCATGCATAGAAAGGAAGTTCTTACTGAAAGGACGGAAATCCGTACCTCTAGTCCAGTAACTGACTGAAGAAAGACTGAACGGACACTACTCGGGCTTCACGGAAGCTACAATAATGATAGACACGAATAAGTTATCTGATTTTATTTAATTTACTGTTCATATTGGCTTTCTCATTTATTTGTTTTAATTCTGGAAATCTGTACTTATATTAACTGATGAATCTGAGTTTATAATAATTAATTTAATATATTTAACGACTTACCAATAATTATGATACGAATGTATTCTGACGTGATATTAATACTTTACTAAGTAACCCGTAAATATTATAAGGTTTCCTAATTTATAAAGTTTTCAAAATCATTTAATTTCTATAATAGAATTATACCTTTTTTTAAATATTACAACTATTTTAATTTAATTCTTTTTAAATACACTTTAAACATTTATAAAAGTATAATAAACAAAAGGTATAATATAGAAATCTTCATTTTATTTATTATAATTATGTCCCGAGCTTACCGAGATACCCCATCTCGATCGCACTAAACAATGCCACAACTATATTAAAAATCTGTCTATATGAAATTAGCGACAGAAAAACTGAGTCACTAAAACTGTCGCTAAAAGCTGCCCCTTTAAAACTGCATATATATAACAATTCTGCGACAGAAAGTTCTGTCGTAAAACTGTCGCTAATCTCATTTTAAATTCACTGTTTTCTGTCCAAAACTTACCTGCTGGTTTTATAAAAGGTTTCTACTAATTCCATAAAAATACTAACTGTTTTAAAACTTCCAAACGCCCCCTTTTTTTTTAAAATCCCACGGTTGGGTTTTCTTGCTTCACGGCTGGCCAAAAGGAAACCGAGCCAGCCTGTGGCCACGGCTGGTCTCTCGGACAGAAATACATCGAAACCCCTTGGTCTCGGTTCCATGTATAAAAACCAAACCCGACACCTCCTTTACTATATTTATATACCCCGATTGGGGTTGCTGTTTTCGGCCGACCAGAAACAAGAAGCACCACCGAGAGTCTAACTCTCAGTTTTCTGATTTCCCAAGACTCGACTCCTTATGTTCGTTTATCATTCTGATTTGGGGGTTTGGTTGCTGTTCGTGGCTGGGCACCAAAAGAACCATCGAGACTTAAAAAGTCTCGGCTGGTGCATTCATAAACCCACTGAGACTGAATCAAATAAAAGAAAGAGACAAGGGTATTTACCTTCTAATGATTACGAATGAAATCACGAATCAATGATTAAGGAAGGAATTGCATCCCCCTTTTTTTTAAAAAAAACTCGGCGGCTACAAAACCCTAGAATTCTTCATTCTTTTTTTTTATTTTCTGATTATGGCCAAAGGGGTGAACCCACGTTTCTCCTTACAGTAAAACCAAACGGGCCTAAGCCCCATTCCCTTTTCTTCTATATATTTTTTTTTAACCGGTCCAACTTATACTTATATAGTTTTCATTTTTTTTTTCTGAAACGTATAATTCTGAGTATTTAATATTCTAATTTTAAATACGGGTTTTACAATCTATCTACTCCTAATTAACTATGTGTGTGAAATCTACACCTAAGCTAACCCATTGCAAATGAAGCTCTTCTCTTCTAATTATAGCCGCTGAAAGGAGGAGATATGACGTGTTCTATCCAATGAGGATTGGACACGTGTTTAATATGAGGTTAGCTCGTTCTTCATCTTCAATCCGATTTGGGGGTTTCTTCTCCTTTGAGTCTTGATCAAATTAATCTGTATCATCTTGTAGAGGAGGAAGGGAGGAACACTTTTGTAGTTATGATCTTCACTTGAATCTTCTTGGATCATTTGTTATTTGAGTTTGCAGGTTTTGGAGATGAAAAGAGGAATAAACCGTCTCTCTCTCTCTCTTGAAGGTTGAAGAAGACACGAGTGTGTTTGTGTGTTGACCGTGACTTGTCAACTGACCAAGTATTAAGTAAATACTTTCTCCATCTTTTCCTTTTGGTCCCTTGCCTTTCACTTCTTTCACAATGTATTTAAGTACTTTTAAATCAAGCTTCTTTATCATCCTTTGTTTTGTTAAAGTTACAAGTCTAGCCCTCCTTCTTGATAATATTGGCAAATTAAGTCCTTAGAAGCTCTTTCGTCCTTTTCTTCGTCTTTTCGTCAAATAAATCCTTGAAAACGCATGTTTGCTCCAAAACGTATCTTTTTACCTGAAAACACATAAAACACAAATACACGCGTAATTCTGATATTTTACAGTTAAAATAATGTATTTGACTGTGTTTTGAGTGGTTTTTGGATCATTATTGATGAGTGTTTTCACACTTATCACACCTCATGGTGATTCTTAACGTTAGCAGCGTGTTGAAGCCTTTCCGCATCAGTTGCTCCTTCAGCAAGATCCTCCGGAAAAGGAGTTTCCAAGATATTGATAGTACCCGCTGCTCTCAGAACAATTCTTAGTGAGCGGTACCAATCATTGAAATTAGGGTCAGTAAGTTCAGGCCGTTCAAAGAAAGCTTTGAACGCCGAGCTTATTGTCAGATTGCTTTCGGGTTGAGCCATTTCTACTGAAATAAGTTCAAATATTAGTATTTTCGATAATACAATTCAAGAAAATAAAATTACCCCGGTAATAAAACCATAGTGTTTTCCTTGAAAACTATAATCCATATTGACATAGATTTATCACATCAGTTGATCTGCTAGTGACAAATGTATTCAACACAGTAACTTGTCGAACAATAATTGACAAACAAATTTGCAATTTCTAGATATGTTAGGGATTTACATTGCCAAAATCATTTGCATTGTAAACATGTTTTATCCCTATTTTATGCCTTAAGTTTCCAGTTCTCACTGAGTAACTCAATTAAGTCGACTAATCTAAAGAACGTAAAACCTTCATGTGCAATCTGATTCAGTCATGAAGTTTACTCTCCATTACAACATCGTCCGGTATCTTATATGACGTCAATTGTAACTTCAAGTGTTCGTCAATTAGAGGGCATAAGACTTAAATTTTGGGGTATAGATTTTGGTGTCAAAATCATATACGGAGAAGCATGCATACATCTCCATAACATAGGTTTAATAAAATGTTTAGTAAACTTTTTGGTGAGACTAAAAGTTCATCATATATTTGCAAGTTGAGGTATTGGTTAAACCAATCAACCTTAAAGAATTATACCAATAACAACCGTAGGTAATTTCAATTCTGACGCACAGGCGAGCCGGGAATTTGGTCAGCGCTGAAGCATAACACCTCCTTCCTTAACCGGGTACTTGACCAGCGGTGCGTTATACCCACTTTATAGTTTGTCAAAAATTGAGTAGGCCGTTAAGTTGCTATTGCAATTCTAATCAACACAAATCATATGTAATTTAGATCTCAAAACAATTCATTAATTTTGATAGGATTTAGTCCATATTATTTTTCTTAAAAAAAACTACCCTTGTTTACAACATACAATAGAACACATGAAAACAATTAGTACAAAAAAAACTAAATCAAATAGCCACATGCATAACAATTTATTCAAAGAACATTAAATCTAGGGTTTTTATGAACATAAAAAGTCTTCCCTAATTTTAAAATTTTGAATCAAATAAAGCAAATAGCAATCAAAATTATATGATCCGTAAAAACATGCATGTTTATTACGGATCTCCCACATTCTCTTAAAAATTAAAAAACTACTACGGATCGTAATCACGCATGACATAACAATTAATTCATGCAAAATATCTAAAGTTTAATTACCATGTAATTTTAGGGTTTACTAAAAAAAAAATTTTTATATAAAAAATCGGCAGATCCGAATATAAAAAAAAAACAAAAAACCTACTTTTTTTATAAAACCTAAAAAACAACATGTAATTATTTACACCAATCAATATTAGTTAAAAAAACTTTAGATCTTGATAATTAAAATCATGTTAAAACGGCTCTCGATGCCACTGATGGTTTATGATTATCATAACAATTATAAAAATTCTAAAATGGATCAAAGAACACACAACGGAAGCAAATTAACAAGATCTTTAATTAACACGATTATAATTAATCAAGGATAGGGTTACATACCTTTATCCTAGCAAGATCTACAAGTTGACGGAATGGTCACCGGTAGAGATAGATCACGGACACCACCAGGATGTAATCTAAAGCAAGATTACACCACGATCTTGTACACACGTGATATGGTGAGTTAACCGTGAGTCTAGCACGAACAAACCGATCTTCCAAGTCTATGAAAGATCTACCCAACAACCCTAGAGAGGGGCTAGGACTAGATCTAGAATAACTTATGAAAACTCAAAGAAGAACCCTAATGGTTGTTTGTTTGGCCGGCGGTTAGGAGCAAAGAAAGAGAGATATGGAGTGAAAAATTATGAGGCATTAGGTTTGTTTATATACACCTTGGAAAACTTCTCTTCCAAGGTTAAACAAGATAAAGCCACAAAATCTTTTCTCCTTATCCTTGTCTCCCTATTTAGGCCGGATATACACAAGCTCCAAAAGAGGTTTCCGGAACTTTTCCGACTCCTTCTTTTAGCTTCTTTAACCTTCTATAACGGTCGTTTAATACTTAACTTTTCATTACTTAACGATCGTTAGCTACGGTTTGATTTAATAAATATAATAAATATATTTAATAAACAAATTAACCCTTCACGTAATATGTGCAATCCCACGATCTCGAGTTCGATCCTATCACACGACTATCGATTTTTAAGTCCATAAACTTTCAGTTATACTCTCACATATTCATTCAATTTTGCAAACACCATCTCACGTATTCAGTTTTGCATATAACTAATTGTATAGTTCTACTTATTCAGAATCTTTTATTAAGCGATCCAAAACACTATCTTACTCTGTTGCGAAAGGGACATGGATTATCATAAGGAATTTCTTATCACTTCCCTCTTCAACCACTCTTACCAGAAGGGTCGAACAGTATGCTATACTATGATCGTTGCAAATACAATACAATTTTTCAAACCGTTCTTTCAACTAAAAATCAATAAACTTGTATCAGTTGGTAAAGCATACCTCAAGCCTCTCAACTGTTTCTAGGTATCCAGCAAGCACATAGTCTTTTGTAACCCTGGCAACAGAAGGAAACATAATTCAAAGACAGTTGTAAGTAGGGGTGTTATAGGATCAGTTTGTCGGGTTAATCAGATCGGGTTCATTCGGGTTTTTGGTTTTGAAAAAGTGCCTCGCAAACTCTCCATGCAAAACAATTTAAAGGCATCCTAAATGACCTGTCAGCCTACTAATGAGCTGGTTATGTGCTATTTCTAACGGTGTCAAGAAGTAAAGTATTAGTATGGTCCTTTGCTTAGTAACACTAAACACTAACTAATTTGCAGCCAAGATTACAAACACTTATTGAAGAATTCTAAATATATAACTAAGAGCAGCAAAAAGTTAGAAATAAAACTCATAAAACCATACATTGCACAAAAGGATTGATAAACTACGTTGTCCTTTTATTCAGCTATAAATGGGGGGTCAGCATTACCGTTATACAGATATAAATAAGAGGGAAAAGCACGGATGGAAATCGTTTTCATTACCTGCCAATAACTATTTCAATTTATACGCTACTCGATTGAGCCCGACTTCATAACACCATGAAACTACTTATAACTTGTAAGTTTGTAGCAGAACCAAACACCCCTTAAATCTTTAGTTTTGCAGCCATAAAAACTACATAAGCCATACCTAATTGGACTGGTCATTTAATAGGTACCGAACCTTGTACAGCTCATCCCACTCCCGTTTTTTTGTGTAAATTCGCTCACTATGGCAAGTAGCTGTTACAGCACATTGTTTGTGTGTTGTATTTATGTTATACGAGACCATGAAACTCCTTGTGGCTATTTTTAAAAACTTCAGTCTTGGGGTTAAATGCATTAACTTGCAGACCAAATGTTCGCCTATGATAAATTTAACTATATAATTGTTCATAGTCGATACTAACAAACTGATTGTTATTAGTATCCAGGATATTCCTTTAATTTATTTTTACCGAAAGATTATTTTAAATGAATAAATAAAATAACTTATGCCGTGAACTGATGGAAACGGATCGGGGTGGTACCTTTCCAATCCTGGGCGTGCAGAACTTATATATTGCTTGATCAATAGCATTTGCCCTTATCACGTGAGCACCGGTTTTATAAGCAGTATGATGATTTATCCTTTTAGCAGAATGTGACTCTTCTAGAGCTTGGCAATAAGCATATGGACCCCAAATCCAAAGAAGTAATGTTAATAAAACATAATCATACGGATTCCGGTAGACACGCAAACACTTGAAAAACTACCTTCAATGTGATATGGTGCTAGGAAAAACTACAAATAGCAAAGTGTGGAGAAAATGAGTCTTGCAAAAATATGATAAGGAGTTATAAGCATACGAAAAGTTCGCAAGATGGGTGGGTTGTTGGGTCGGTAATATCACTATCAGAAATTTCCGTAGGTTGACTACACAATGAAAAAAAACCAAGCTTTATTAATGAAATATTTTTTATCCTTTTCACTTGCAAATGGGTCGATTGAGATAGTGTTCAATCTCAATACTTGTCAAATAGGTTAAACTAAGAAAAATTCTAATAGAGGAATGGAAACTTATTTTCACAAATCAACACACTCCTTTCCGATAGGTCCAGTGATAGCAGATCCTAAAGTATAGAACACAAAATAAAATACATAAGACATCATCAAACGATAACACAAACAGCAAATCCCAAATAGTTTGATTTCAAAATACATGAAAGGTAAAAAATTTATCACATAGCAATGATAGTTGAGCGCTAAAAGCAAGATACTTGAATTACTAATGTGATTGGTAGGTTCCTGGCTAATCGCTAAGATGATATAACTACCGAAAGGAGAATCTACAGCACCGATAGAAACAGATGTTATCGGACGCGGAGAACTTGAATTTAAGAAAAAACATATTAGAAGATACAATTAGAACGGAACGCGCACGGGTAACTAATTGGAAAAAGGTAGGACTGGATATAAGGTGTGTCAACGTCATTGAGATGCAATGTTACTGGTAATTACCTGAATGTGGTTGCTGCTGGGTCACAGGAACCACTGGTATTACTTGATGGAAACCTGCTGAATATACATACGTGTAAGAAACTGCAAATGCAAACTCATATTGGAAAGTGAAAGTGGTCGTAAGAAAATGGGGAAAGGTACTTATATGCGGGAGTAGGCATTTTAAACATTTGCAAATGCGGAGCGCAACGCGGTGTAGAGTTTAGCACATGTATACACTGCCTTTTGGGGGGAATATTTGGAGTAGAGGTAACACCACAAAGTCGACATGGACTATTCATGATAATATGAGTTAATAGAATATTTATGATCAATTTACTTTTTAAATCATTCTTGCAAAAATCACATTAATCTGTTGCCCATTTATAAACTGATTACGAGAAAGACTATTGTTCTCTCTCTATTAGTTAAATAGTCATACATGGCACCTACTATCATTTTTATGAAATTTAAAAGAACTTGACTATAAAAGTGCAGACTCGTCAAACTGAACTTGTCTTACACGTCCTACATTTTTTTTTCCCGTTTTGATAAATTTAAAAAACCTTGCCATATTGCAGCTAATTCTGAAAAGAACAAAGAAATGATAGAAATACTAAATTGAAGTACCTCGTGACTGAGATACCATAAGTTTCGTCTTCGTTGTAGATGGATGATAAAGACCCACTGCAGTTGAATTCTATATTTGGGAATTGGATGAATCCACTTGGTCAAAATAATTGATGGTTGATTTACTCATATCAATTATGCACAAAATCAGGGAGCAGTTACTGCACTTGATTTTGATTTAGCAGTTTACCTTATTTAAGTCTAAGAAGGATAGTATAAATAATAGGTCTCTTGTCATTGTTATCATCAGTTCAGTTTTTATATGTGTTTTCCTGTAAAAGGAGATCCTGTAAAAGGAGGCCTTGCCCCTCTCGAAGTGGGCCACTATCAATAAAACTATCCCATTCCTATTCCTATTAATTCAGTATCTATCAATTGGTTCCAGGGAATCGAAACATGGTGCAAACCCGGAATAGAGAGAACGATCCAGTTGCCACTCAATTGGCTGCAATAGCCGCGAAATTGGAGGCAATTGAAACGATGAAGGAAGATATAGCAGCTTTGAAGGAAGGAGATCGATCCAGATCCAAAGGAAGCAAGAATTTTGATGGGGAAAGTTCTTGGAGGGGTCGACAGTCGTATAGACCCTATAACAAGATTGATTTCCCGAATTTTAGTGGCGGAGACCCTCGCGGTTGGCTGCTGAAAGTCGAAAAATACTTCAAGTATTATCAAACACCGGATGAAGAGAAGGTAGAGAAGCACTTAGAAGGGGATGCCTTGGACCTCTATTCATGGCTCTCTAACGGTCAATTCATTTTTTGGGAAGAATTAGTCTAGGCGTTTACCAAAAACTTTGAACCGGCAGAATTCCAAAACCCGGATGAGTTCCTGTGTAGCATTAAACAAACTGGTTCAGTACAGGAATATCGACAGGAGTTCGCTAAGAGATCCTCTCGGGTTCCTAATTGGCCCGATCATTCTTTTGGGGGTGTTCCTAAATGGCCTCAAAGATGAGTTAAGATCAGATGTACGAATTCACAAGCCCCGTACAGTATATAGCGCCATGAGTCTGGCTCTAGAGTTTGAATCTAAACTCACCACCCACGGACCCCAAAAAAATGATTCTTGGATCCCAAATTCAAAACCCTCTCAACCTGATTCTAAACCAACAACTTTCACCCAAGCCCAAACAACCCAACCAAAAAATACTTTCAGAACGTTCGACGTAGAAAAACAAGACCGATTCCTAAAGGGGGAATGCTTCAGATGTGGTGATAAATATGGACCGGGACATCGTTGCAAAACCGCTACCTTTAAGGTTCTAGAGGCTAATGAGGATGTCTAAGAATCCTTTACAACAGATTCATTCGGCATCGATTGTATCGAAGAAGAATCTGCTGCTCAAATAAGTTTGCATGCTATTTTGGGGAAGAACCAACCTACCACGATGAAGGTCCATGGTGAGCTTCATTCTACTAAAGTTTTAATTTTGATTGATGGGGGTTCTACACTCAATTTCATTTCAGATGGTTTGGTGAAAGAACATAAGCTGGCTATGCAACCAGTAGCGTCTTTCGGGGTTCAAATTGGTAACGGGGATATAATTCGATGTAGTCAAATCTGCAAAAATCTTCCTCTACAGATTAATGATCTCAAAATCACTCAAGATTTTCATCATTTTTCTCTTGGAGGGGCTGATCTAGTTTTGGGTGTTCAGTGGTTAGCCACATTAAATACGATTCAAGCCAACTGGAAAGAATTGTTCATGATTTTTTTAATAGATGGGAAGCGATATAAACTAAAAGGCGTTGTAACTGGTCCCCAATTATTATACAGTTTCCAACATCTAGCCATTAAACCAGAAGTTATACGCTGCATACCAACCCCGACTACACCATTACCCATCACTAAAGACAGGGCAATTGACTTGCAACCAAGTTCTGTCATGACGCATCGTTGGGTTTATGAAGCAGGCCGCCCGAACTTGGAATTGCTGATTTCATGGTGTAATCGGCATGTAGAAGAGGCAACATGGGAAACCTATGATCTAATGGCTGAGCAATTTCCTGCATTCCATCTTGAGGACAAGACGTTTTACCGGGAGGGAAGTAATGATAAAGATCCACTGCAGTTGAATTCTATATTTGGGAATTGGATGAATCCACTTGGTCAAAATAATTGATGGTTGATTTACTCATATCAATTATGCACAAAATCAGGGAGCAATTAGTGCACTTGATTTTGATTTAGCAGTTTACCTTATTTAAGTCTAAGAAGGATGGCCTTGCCCCTCTCGAAGTGGGCCACTATCAATAAAACTATCCCATTCCTATTCCTATTAATTCAGTATCTATCAATTGATTTATTTTTCACATGAACAGATAGTGTGTTTTTTGTAATACGACGTTACTTGAAAATCTGGCGCACTTGCACTTTTAAAAAGTGATCTCATAATCCACCACTTTAACCTGCTTTGACCAGCCTTTGGTTGATCCGCTAAAACCACACGACATGCATACAGAAAAATCTTGTGTTTTGAAATATATGTGTAAATGATCGACATCAAGTAGAATGTTCAGCATATCGGTTCGTCTAATAAACATGTTAGTAAGTAAAAACACATGAAAGACATACGTAAAATGCAATTCCAGGAAAGCATTCATATCTCTTTTGAAAGAAAAAAAGTAGAATCATCCACTACTTAAAGGGGTGTTTGGAATAGCAAAATAAAAGTAACCTTCGAAAATTCTAGTAGATTTCGTCAAGTATGATTTCTTTGGTACGGATATCTGCGTCATCCGCTGTCGATGCACAACACCAAAAACCTTTATAATATTACCATCTCAGCTTACACGAAATCTATTCGGAGCAGGTCTTACTGAAACACCAATTCAAATGCAGATAATGATCAAGAAGACGCAAAAAATCTTGCACCAAATTTCAGAAATTCAAGTTCGATGGATGCCTTGTCTTGATGTGAAAAATATTTACATGCTCACCAAAAGCTGAAACTTCCATGCTACACTTGGCATTGGCATCCAAATTTGCAAGTCCACAAGCCTGTCCATTCTTACAAAATAAGAAGCCGAAAACCGAATTATTTTTTGGGTAAAGGGGACTTCACCCCGGTAAAATAACCGAAAACCGAATTAGTTTACAGTTTTTTGCTAAAACATTAGAAAATCAATAAATGTGTTAGTACACTTGACTAACAGTCAGTTGGGATAATGAGTTGCAAAATCTAAAATGTTTAGTCTTAACAACTGTGGAAATAGATAATTAAGTTTATGAATAACAATTATTATAAACCGAGATTTGAAAAACATAAGTATACAACTATAACTTCACATCCATGTTTGGTAATAGTAATAAAGATAGTGAGCAAAGTTTATCAAGAATTACCCGGGACTGTTCCAATTTAGTTTAACACCTTATTAATAACTACAATATTTGTTTCCAGTAATATCAAGTGAAAAGACGTGCATCCCATACCAATTTACAATATCCAAAACTATTTGTAGTAGATTCACAACCACTTTTAAAATGTATAGCATGGACAAATCTCATGATTTAATCATATAACCTGTTTCCTATGATTTCACATGGATCATCAGTTGGAAAATCAAGAATTTTTTAAAATCTGAACATCTGCCGCAGCTGATTGGGTTCGGCTGAAGTGCTTCCAGTCCAGACAATTGGGATTCGGGTAAAATAGTATCCATTTGAGCAAGGGTATCAAGTGGAATAACATTAACAATTTTTCCATTCTCTACATTAATGTCAAAAACAGAATTTGTAGATACAGCTACCGACTCCTCTATGATTTCACATGGCATATCTAAAGCCCTATCAGCAACTTCTCCAACCTGAACCTCTGCAGCTACACGGGTCACTAAAGACCACCTATTTAATTCCCAATAGTAAATTAAAATGAATCATAAATCTAGATGTTGAATTTTAGATGCATATCTTCCAAGTTATTCTAATCTGTGTTCTCCAGATAATTATAATGTAGAGGATCCAGATGATCAATAGAACATTATATACATTAGCAGACATAGACAACATTAGCAGACTTAGACAACATTAGCCGAATAAACGCAGTCAAAACATAAAAAAACGACGAATAAAATTATTACCTAGTAGGAATAAGTGCAAGATAAGTTAAAACAGAAGGAAAGATCTTAACAGCAATATATCCACAGAGAATTACAACAGTTAATCCTTTACATCTTCAACGACGCCATCAGTTAAATACGTATTCTGCCACCCTCGGCTCAAAGCTTTTTTTTTTGGAATGCCAGGAGATGGTGTTGTGCGAACGATGTACGCAGTGCACGCTTTGAATAGGGCAGATATTGGTATCGCATGTGATGATGCCACTGATACATCTTGAGGTGCATCTGATATCGTGTTGACTGAACCAGGTCTTAGTGTCATTGTTAGTGCGGTTTTGACAACTATAGCTATCTTCCAAAGGATGAAAAACTACACCATTTATGTTGTCACCATCACCATCCATCTCGTGCTCGACGTTCGAGGAAAGGTGCCTAACTTTAGGTTGCTAAGAATTGATAAGACAAGCTTAATGGTTTGATTTCGACCCATATTTGGAAAACAGTAGATATTTTTGGCACCTGTAGATTTCATGGTATATTTAATGCGCGGCCATATAAACCAAATCAAAATATTAGAAAAAAATCACTCTCAATACCGAAAAACAAAACAACATTTATGCAGAAAACGACTAATCTATTTGACTTTCACGTTATGGTATGCAATCCCAAAACACCCAAATACTGTTTTGAGACCGGTCAATGTCGGTAGTGTTTTATTGCAAACGGGTGAAATTACCGAAGGTACCTGAGGTTGTTGGGATAAACAAATTTCCTGATCTTTTAGAGTCACCGGTACCACTC
Organism: Glebionis coronaria; assembly: GCA_025667525.1. Lineage (NCBI taxonomy): Eukaryota > Viridiplantae > Streptophyta > Magnoliopsida > Asterales > Asteraceae > Glebionis > Glebionis coronaria. The sequence goes on from CM046880.1 coordinate 540,695,366, forward strand.
CCATATCAATCACCCGCAACGATAAACATATGAACATAAATAAAACGACGAAAATAATTACTCAAAAAAAAGTTAACAAAAAACATGATTTAACAGAATGACTTTTAGGTGGCTGTACGTATTGAACATCAAACTTTAGAACCTTTCAACCAGTTCTCCTTTTACCTAAAAACGAACTTATATCACCGGATTAGTGTTGTAAGAAAATCAAATCGAACCTATTTTTAAATAAACGGGTAATATGGTCATTCTGTTATACTGGGTGTGGCTTTATCTCTATTGTGTATTGTAGAGTCAGACCCTTCATTATGCTCGGTGAACTCGGTCTGTGTTCACTCGTTTTCTGCTGCATTAGGGTCAGACCTTATATTAGTGGAGTCAGGAAATACCGTCTGCTTCTTTGCTGCTCTTGATAGACAAGTATTTAAACGACTAATGCCAGACCAGAATTTCTTATACTGAATGTCAGCCCATTATTTGGAAATGGGTCTTTCGGGATGAAAGCTGAAGGTGATGCAGAATCTCTAAATAATTAGTTAAAGTCAAACCTGTCAAATAGGCATCTAATTCTTTTATCAGTAAAACATGCAAATGTCTCCATCCTATCCGATCCTTTCCTGTGAGGATTTCTGGCAAGAATGCCCAACCAACTCGACCCATGCAAACCTGAAACAGGAATAATAAACAGGAATGATCACATCGTGTTTCAGTTGTGTGTGTGTATGAATGAGCTTAATAGAGAATCAAAAGTTGTCTTCAAGTTGTTCAAAAGCTACATAAAATTCAAAATCTGGCGTAACCCAACACAATAGAACTGCAAGAAATTTGAACTGATGTATAAAAACATTCGTATAATATTATAATTCTTCTGCAAAAACTATATGAACTATAAATTAATAATCAAGACAGAATCAATTTGGAGATGGAGAAATAAATATTTCATGTTTTGATTTGTAAACTGATGTCCAAAAATTATTTGAGGATTGTGTGTTGTGGTATAACTAATAGAACAACCTAGGTTGATCTTTATGACCGTGGTCAGTTCCCTTTATCTCCTCATCTAGTGTTCATCTTTTTGTGCTTTATCTTTCCTGTGAAAGTCTCAGAAACTGAAATTCAAGAGAATTTAGCGACTTTTACAGGACAGATGCTTTTGTGGGCAGAATTCAACTTCTCGTGTATAGTAAGGGTGCTTTCTTTAGAAAGTTAACTGTCTGCATAGAAAATATGATGTTACCTGCTGCACAAAGCATTCAATCGACACTGTCTCGGTTATTTTATGCATCAATGCCTTCTCTTTGCAGCCTATAATGTGGGTCACACTAAGCCTAGAATTAGGTTCCTTTATAATTGGGTTCCTTTGTATTAGAATCCATAGAATATTTTGAGTATTAGCAGCAGGAGGATCTCTTTAATCTTTTTCTTTGTGAGAATTAAAACTCTTGCCATGATTTTTGTGTTTTTGAGTGATCAGTAATCATACTGGTTATTGTGATTTTGTGACATATGTGGCAAGATCCTCTTTTGCTATAAAATCTGAAAATTGACCATATATAAAGTTTCTAGGTTATGGTAACATAAATCATTGTTGAAACTTGAAAGTATGTTCGCCGAGTAAGAGAATGACTCACCGTGACGATGTCTCATTAACATCCGTGCTGTCAGTTTTACGCCTACTGTTATAGTCAGGGTAAGCCTTCATCTCTCAATGAAGAAATTCCATGTGTGTAATATTTTTACTTTTTGTCTTTGTCCATATCCAGTAAATATTGTAACAACCGAACCATCTAGAACCGATCGGAAATCGATATATTTATATTTCACCGTGCTCTATAACAACACACTTTCAAATTATGTCGAAAAAAAATTGTAAGTCGGACTATCAAATACAGTTTATGGTTGCTGTCCTAGGCAATACGCAAATGCCCTCCCGTGAGAGAACGGATAGTGAGGAATAAATGAAGAATAATGAGGATGATAATACCTTATGTCAAGAAAAGGGAATTCTTGGGGGGCATCCATCAATAATACAACCAGCTCCTCCACCATGAGATTCACTAAATTCTTGTGTGAACCACAACCAAATTCTAGATTTAGGGAAAAAATCCCCAATTTTCAATTTGATATGGGTATGAACCCTAATTGAAAATAAGAGACATAAACTTTGTTAAGTGTAATATTGATAAAAATTTTGTCAATTTTATTCTTGGTTTTCAATTTTGAGATTACTGATAAAGATTTTTTCAATTAGGGTTTATGAACCCTAATTAATTAGGAGTTTTTCAATTTAATAAGGATCGTTTATCTTAAATGTTGAGATTTCAATGATTAATAAGGATTTTGAAATTTTAAGGATTAATAATTAATTAATGAACGATTTATGAAAAGTGGGGGCAAATGATAGGAGACGATGCAGGTTGGAGAGATGTGATGGCTGCTTTAGGGTTTTTCTGTCTGTGTGTTTTGCCCGGCTATGGAAAATAATGAAAACAATGGAGTCTATATGTATTATATATACACGCGGTATCAAAACGCCGTTTTTTTTATAAAACTACGTTTTCAAACATCAATATTCGGATTTTTATGAGATTTTTTAGGGAAATATCAAATTATATTGGTTTAGAGGTGCCATGTCATATATGACTGGGATTATGGGTGTGGCTTCAAGTCATAATTATACCTATATATAATATAGAGATAGTGGAGTGCTATTTGTAGAACCATGTTTTTGGTACAGAACTTACAAAACCATCTCTTTTAATCTTGTAGTTGCATGATGTACATCACATTAAAGCAAGATGGCTTGTAAATAAATTTTATTCATTTTAAGAAAAAGAAAAAGAAAAAGGGCAAATCAGGTAGTTTTCAAAATATCCATCCACTCTTTTCCTCTTTAAATGTCGCCTCCTATTTTTTTATTTCTTTTCTAGATCTATTCAAAACTAAACCTATACACCTTTTTCCTATCAACTCTCAACAACATAACCACCACAAATAAAAACACCCGCCGGTAACCATCCGGCCGCCGGTGTCCAGAAAACCTTCATCTCCCAACACTCTTATTTTGTTTAGGTTACAAAAACCAAACCCGCAAGAACTGTAGCCCGTTTCTATTCCACAGTTTCAATTCCACAAGAACTAATTCTACAGATTTGGTCTTGATTCAACCAGATCTGAGCCGACCTACTCGATCGCGAATCGATGGTGTAACCAAGACTCTGTTTATTTGATGGTGAAGCTTTACATTTTTTCAAAATTATGGCGAATTCCTAGATGACAGTGAACATGTACACCATAATGATCTTAATTTAGGGCTTATTTAGTTCATCTGCTTTAGCCTTTGGCTACTCCCGATGGTTACTTTTTTACGTTGAAAATTTAATAAATATAAGGCTTGTTTATATGTAGTGAATTAAAAAAAAAGAAAAACCTAATTCACATTCGAAATTAAACAAAACTAAAAACAAAGTTACGATAATTAATGTGTTGGATCTTGTTTAAGTTAAATTAATGAAAATTATAAACGAAATGGTTTTGAAACAAAAAAAGGGTATGTGAGTAGTTGCGTTTTGAGGAGGAAAGAGGATAAAAGATAATTAATGTATTAAGAGGAAAGAATGATTTGTTTATAAAAATGGAGGTGTCATGGCATGTTATGTGAAGATCATGATGGATCGGTGAAGCAAATGAAGTGATTACACGTTTATATTGTTAATGTCTATCACATTAAAAAGTTATATTTTTATAATAAAAAAAAGATTGTTGTAAATGTTATCCGTGGAGAAGCAAATGGTAAATGTATAGTACTTTTAACATATTCTTTAGTTATGTGTTCATCTAAAACATATATGTTTTTTTGCAGGGTACACATATGTTCTAATGAATTTGACGAAAAAGTGACGTGTGCATATATGTTTTTGGAAAACGAACATATATGTTTTTGGAAGACGTGCACATATGTTATCGGAAGACATGATTGCAAACATGTTTTAAATGACTTGCATATTTGTATTAATAAGATACTTGTACATAGATTGTATTTTATTTTATACAGTATCAATTTTGTGTATTGTATTTATGTTTTTACTTTTATTATAAATTCAGATATTTTGATCTTAAATTTCAAAGTTAAAAAATACATGGTAGAAACATCTATGAAACTTAAAGAATATATGGTAGAAAGATATGTTTAATTGTCATTTATTTAGAAAGCATACACTCAAAACATATATGTACTCGTTTATCATATTAAAGAAAAACATATATGTACTCGTCTTTTTCATAAAAAAACATATATGTTCAGAAAATATAAAATATAAAATTATTATTATTATTATTTTTGAAAATTAATTCTTTTAAAAAACTTTTTATAAATAAAAATCAAAAAAGAAAAAATAGTTTTTGACTGTAAACCCTTTTGAATTAAAGAAAAACATTTAAGAATGCTAAATTTTGATTGGTGCAAACTAGTTCTATAGGTTCTGTACAAAAAAAGTGGTTCTACATATAGCGCGCCCCTATATATATATATATATATATATATATATATATATATATATATATATATATATATATATATATATATATATATATATATATATATATATATATATATATATAGGCTCCGGTTCCATTGAGAAGGTTTTTATTTTGAGAAATTTGAGAAATCTTCGTTTGAGCCATTGATTCGAAATTTTTTCATTGATTCACTAGTTAACATCATTTAATAGTGAATCAAAACTATAAATCATAATTTTGATTCATAAATCTTTGTAAAAATCGAGTTATGAAATGATTCAAAAAATTTGTGCAGTAAACTCAATATTTTACAAATATCGCAACATCGAGAGTTTTTTTAATGTTGATTCAAATTTTTTTTGACTCATTTTGTATTATTATCATATTAAAATGAATCAACACTTGAAAAACTTGAATCAAAGTTAACAAGCTATGGTTTTTGAAAAACCTTCTCAATTGAGAAGGTTTTTTTCCTTCTCAATCGATCCAGATTCTATATATATATATATATATATATATACTTTATTTTTAATGCAAAACTCATTTTCCCTTATATATATATATATATATATATATATATATATATATATATATATATATATATATATATATATATATATATATATATATATATATATATATATGTATATATTTGATATAATATATTTTTTGGTAATTTATTTAGAATATGCATCAAAATCTTCTATTTTTCAAGTTTTGGTTAAATTTGGAAAAGATGTAATTTGTTAAGATATGTTTTTGTTAAATAAATGTGTAGTATTTTAAAGAGGTAAATAAAATATTTTGTCTCCTCATATATTTTATATTAGGATGGTTTAAGACAAAATAAGATAAAGAAAATGTAATTTTTTTTTAGCTTGTGGTATTTTAAGGAATTGTTTAAAAACACAATAAAACATGTTCCCTCTAAGTTAAGAAGTTACTCAAAACACGAACCCTTCTCCCTTGTATAATTATGTGATTAATTGTGTTTCTTGTTGATTGTTTAAAAAACCTTTAAATAAAAAATTATGGTTTGTTCAAAGATCGGTAAGGTTGTTGAATGATTGGTTATTTGTTTTTAACTAACGTTATTTCGCTATGCTGAGATCATCTTGATCTTGTGTTTGGAAGTTGCGTTCTCTGTAACTACCTCTTACAACCTCTATTTAGGTTCTTTACTTAGGATTTTTAGATTGGGGGTAATCCTTGATATGTTGAAGGGATTAGGTAGTTTGATTGGATTGTTGCTTCTTATGAGGTCAATATTTGTTATTTGACTGAGGTGATATAATGCGGCATGATTTGTTTGTCTTGCAAGCTCTTGTTTGTTGTTTTTCTTGATTTTGGTTTTTTGTCATCATGGTTGAGATTACTAGGGATAAAGTGGCGGCCAGTGGCAGTAGTTCTAATGATATACCTTTTCATGCTAATGACTCTCTCTATCTGCACCCTAATGATACTAAGGGCTGCTGCTATTAGTCTTGCTTTACATACTAAGAACAAGCTTGGCTTTATAGATGGTAAATGTTTTAGACATTCTCCTGCTACAAGAGCAGTGGGATAGGTGTAATGTTGTTGTTCTATCTTGGATACTTAGATGTGTTTCTCAATATCTTTATCAAGGTCAATTTTTTTATTTCTAAAAGTGCTAAATCTGTGTGGGATGAGTTTAAAGAAACATATCATAAAATTGATGGTTCTGTGATATATAACTTTCATTATAAAATTTGTTCTTTAACTCGGTCTAGGTCATCTTTGTCTGAGTATTACAATAATTAGAATAGTCTGTGGAGGCAGTTTGACTCCCTTGTCAATTTGCCACCTTGTAGTTGTGAGAGTGCTACAAAGATGAAAGATCATATTGATCTTATGAGGTTGATGCAGATCCTCTTGGGACTTACAAACACTTTTGGTGTTCTCAGGAGTCAAATCTTAAATACTAAACCTTTACCAAATGTTAAATATACCTTTTTGATATTGTAGAGGGTGGAATCTCATAAGAAAAATCGTGTTCAATCAAGTTCTGTTAAGCCCACGGCATCTGCTTTTGTTTCTAGGCCAAATACTTGGTCTAATAACAAGAGCACTCAGAACATGAGGGTTAACATGAATAACAACTTGATTTGCATGCATTATAATATGAATGGACATACAATTGATAGATTTTTTGAGCTTAATGGGTATCCTTTAGGTTTCAAGAAAAGAAACACAAGAGGATCTAATGGATCTAATAATGTTTCTATTCTTGTTGTTAAGGTTGATCAGGGAACAAGGAGTTCTCTTCCCTTCACTTCTAGTTAAATTTGTAGAGTTATGGCATTGGTTGGGTTTAAATCTGAGTCTGGTGATGTGTAGTCTTGTGCTACAGGTACTCTTATTGGTTGTAAGCATGTGATTAACTTTGCCAAGTGTAAATTCTTTAACCATAATATCAATATAAGTACTTATAGTACTTATATTGGTTGGATTTTTGATTTTGAAGCTTCTCAACACATGACTTTTTCAGGTGATCACTTATCTGATATTATTGATGTTTGTCACTTGAAATATCTGTTTTTCATCTTAATGGTACTGTTGAAAAATATAAAAATGTTGGAAATTTTAAGTTGTCAAATAATGTTTTTTTTGAAAAATGTATTGGTGCTTCAAGGGTACAAAATTAGTCTTATACTAATTCATAAACTAGCTAAGGATAATAAATTGTGGTTTATGTTGCTAAATTAAACGCTTTGTTCATGATTTTCTTCAAAAGTTCCTTGTGGGGACTGGTAGTGAGAACAATGGATTGTCTTTGCTTAATTTAGGTAGAAAATTCACTGATAGTAACATATCTCAGTGTTGTTTATCTAAGTGCATATGGTTTAACAGGCTTGGTCATTGTTTTGATTAAGTTTTGATATTACTTAAAGATAAAGTGCATATAGATACTATCACTAATGTCCGACCTTGTGATGTGTGTCACAAGGCTAAAAAACTAGAGACATTTTTCTCTAAGTAGTCGTAAGACCAAACTATTAGGTGATATTATACATTTGGATGTATGGGGGCCTATAAAGTTAAAAGTAAAGATAGGTTTAAGTATTTTCTTACAATTGTGGATGATTATAACAAAACTGTGTGATTATACTTATTAAAGGAAACGATGAAGTTTTTGATAAAATTGGTAAATTTTTCGATTTTGTTAAAAATTAATCTGATATTTGTATCAAAATTTCAGAAGTGATAATGGAACTGAATTTATAAATCATAAGTTTGAAATTTTTTTTTACTTCTCATGGTATCATCACACTACTTGTGTATATAACTCACATCATAATGACTTACCCATTCATATTAAACCCAAAATAACCCTAAAATTCTCCCTCTAGAATGGTGTTTTCCGGCGGCCAACCCTACCTATTTTTCCGATCATAAATCTTATTTTGATCCTCTTCAGCTCTTGATCTATCAATTGCGTGTTTTGATCTCAGATGATTGTAACACACTTTTTTGTTCTTCTATTAGGGCTGTGATGTAAATATTCTTATTAGGGTTCTGATTTCGTTAGTCCTAATTGCTGAATATTGATTTGTTTATTCCATATTTAAGATTATTGAAGTTGTAGGTTATTAGGGTTTTTGATTGATTGGTATTAGGGTTTATCTTTCTAGGGTTTCAACCTTTTTTTCCGTTGTTTTGTGGTTGTTCGACTTCTCTAGCTCTATTAGGGTTTAGTTACCTTTGTAGGGTTTTAGGGGTTAATACTAGCCATATATTTTAGCTTGGTTTATTGGTGTTGATCTGTTCATACTTTAACGTTTGGGTCTTTCTCAGCGTTAGGGTTTCCTGGTGTGTTCTTGGTCGTTATTTGCTATTGTTCTTGGGCGTGGGTTTAGAGATAACAGGTTTTCTCAACAATCCTCGTGCTGCTACTCATGTTAATAAAAATCCTGTGACTTCATTAGGAGAATTGATGAAGAATAAGAAGAATATAGATGGGAAGATCATCAAGACTAATGATAAGTTACAAGCTGTGAGACGAGAGGTGCTCAAGGAGCCAAATGTTTCGGAACCACATAACCCTAAGGATAGGCCTTTGAAGCCTATATTAAAGAAGAGTGGTAATGCTGAGGGGAGTGAAGACAATATGACTGGTAGATTGGTGCAAGATGAGGGTTTGCAACATGTTATTAAGGAGAAAGGGACTGCTAATAGCCCATCATTTGCAACAATTTATACTAATGGGGTCGTGCCCACTAATTACACATCAGCGGACACGTTGAATGCTGCTCGTAAGAACAAGGTTATTAATTCGTTGGTAGCAAATGATGAGGTTGTATCAGGTGCTGATGTAGCTCTTCCACTAGTTGCGATTGAAGGTATTAGGGAACAGTTTGCACATACTTTGTATGGATATCTCGTGGGTAAGAGACTTGCGTTCCCTATTGTGGAAAATTATGTTAAGAATACGTTGGAGAAATTTGGTATTCAACGGGTTTTTATCCTTAATGGTTTCTTTATGTTTAAATTTGCTACAAAGGAGGGTATGGAGCGTGTACTTGAAACAGGGCCATGGCTTATTCGTTTAGCTCCTATTTTTCTCAATTTGTTGAAACTGAATACTAGGTTGATAAAGGAGGCAATCAAATCTGAACCGGTATGGGTTAAAATCCATACTGTGCGTTTCTTGTCTTCTCGGAACTGGGGTTGAGTTTGATTACTTCTAAATTAGGGAAGCCAATAATGCTTGATAGTTATAAAAATGATTTGTTCCTCAATCCGTGGGGACAATGCACTTATGCTCGGGATCTAGTAGAAGTATCTTTAGAAAGGATTCTTGTGAATTCGTTAGTACTAGCTATTCCGATGGAAGACGGGTTGGGACATTCGTTAGAGTCGCTAGGTAAAATATGAATAACAGCCCCGCGTTGTAATTCTTGTAAAAATATTTATCATTCGGATGCACATTTCCCAAAGAAGCCGAAACATGTTGCTCCTATTATGGAGGACGAGTTTGCACCGGTTGAGCGGAAGGAACATCCTTCTACGTCTAGACCGCACCAAATTAAAGGGTTGAGGTTATAAACCTAAATCAACTGGGTCATGAAACCACCACAGTCTAAGGCATCATCGAAAAAACAGCCTACAAAGGTAAAGAATTCTTCTAGTAATATTAACAAGATTAATCTTGTGGAATTGAGGAATTCTTTTGATAAACTAAGGGAAGAAGACACGATTCTTGATGTGGTGGAAATGGTTGATAAGAAGGAAGTATGAACTAAATCTCCAATTGATACAAAGTCAAGAAATGGTAAGGAGGTTACTAAGAAGTCTGGATTGTCTACAAGTAGGCCTACGTTATCATTTGGTTATTAAAATCTTGGCGATGTTAGTGCTTCTGTTGATGATGAGGTATTTGCATCTAAAGAAGAATATGAAGCATATATGTTATCAAAAGAAGGTGGAGGCCACAATTTTGCGGAGGATTACGATTTATATAATGATGATTACGTTGACCAGATTCGAGATTTGTCAGGTGAGGTTAAGGCGTTTCGTGATTTTCAACTCTTAAATAGTGGTAGGAAATAGAACTTGTTTTTAGATGTCATTTGAGGGCATGTCCTCTTATGTAGGGTTTTGGTTCTAGCACCATAGGTGTTTGGTTGTTGCCTATGTAATGGGCTTTGATGTATGATTTCACCTACATCCTATGTACTTCAATATTTTTTGGCGTAATATATCTTTTATAGGGGACGGCCCCCTTTACCCGAAATAATAACTCACATCATAATGGTATAGCTAAAAGAAAACAAATACATTTACTTAATGTTTATAGAGTTTACATGTTACTAGGGGTATTACCTTTGAACATGTAGCTTGAGTTTACTTTGACTGTTGTTTATCTCATTAACATGATTCCTAGCTATGTTCTCTAGAAAAGTGCATATGAAAGGATCTCCAAAATTGAACCTAATTTCTCTCATTTGTAATATTTTGGGTTTGTTTGTTTTACAACAATTCTTAGTATTAATGATAAGTTTGTTGCAAGATCTGAAAAGTGTTTGCTTATTGGGTACACTTTTACTAAAAAAGATTACAACTTTATAATATATGAAACTAAATCTATTATGTTTACAAGAGATGTTAAGTTTTATGAAACTGTGTTTCCTTTTAAAATTATGTTTGTAAAAATGGTTTAGTAATTGAAGAACAAGGTGTAAATAGTTTAAATTTCTTTGATAAAGCAGCAAACAAGACTGATGAACCCTATGATGAAAAGAGAGATAACATTCTAGGAGATAGTGGTAGCATCACTAAGTTTTCTGATTCTACTGGTGTATCCAGTAATACGTCTTCCACTATTACCAGACATCCTCAAGAGTCAAACACTGTGTCTCATAAAGAGCATAGTGATTGAAGCCAAAATGGCCTAAGAAATAGTAGGCAAATCTAAATGAAAATGATGTTTCCTTTAATGAAGATGAGTATAAATATGAGGGTGAGTACTTCATATAATTTATCAAAATCAAAATATAGATTAGGAGGTCTAGTATACCACATAAGATTCTTGCTAAGTTTGAGAAATATGAGCTTGATAAAGGTTTAAATATGATATTAACACTATGATTAGTTATGCTAATCTATCTATGGATAATTTTGTGTTCTCTAATTAGTTGAATAAAATTCATGAACCTAAACCTTGTATTAAAGTTGTTCGTAATCCAAGATGGGTAGAGGCTATGAATCTTGAGATGGAAGCATTGAATAGAAGTAATACGTGGGAAATAATTGGTTTACTTGAGGGTAAAAAGGCTATTGGATCTAAGTGGTAATGGAAAGTCAAATATAAATCTAAGTTTGAGAGCTACAAGGCTAGACTTGTGGCTAAAGTTTATAGTCAGAAAGAAGGCATAAACTACAAGAGACTTTTTTACCAGTTGTGAAAATTGTTATTGTGAGATGTCTTTTGTTTTTTGTTATTGTCTAGTAGCATGTGTATCAACTAGATGTTAACAATGCATTTCTATATGGTCATATAGATGAGAAAGTTTATATGAAACCTCATAATAGTTATTTTCCAAAGATAGTAATAATAAAGTGAACATGCTTACTAAGTCCTTATATGGACTTATGCAAAGCTCCTAAAAAAGGAATGAAAACTCACTGAGGTTTTATAGGAACTAAATATGTTAATGATATTTTTGTTGGTTTACTTGTTTATGTTGATGATATCATCGTAACATGTAACAATAAAAATGGAATTAGTAATTTCAGAGAATATTTGAGTTCTAAATTTAAAAGTAAAGATTTTGGTAAACTCAAATATTTCTTGGGAATGAACGTTTTTGAAACAGATAATGGTGTATGTTTAAAACAAAGAAAATATTGTTTGGAATTGTTATTAGAATATGGTATTTTGGCTTGTAAAACAATTAAAGCTTTTATGCTTGATCAATCTAAGAAAAATAAAGGTCATGTTGAAGTGGATGATTATTTACTGAGTGATACTACTTGTTTTCAAAAAATTGTTAGGAATTTTATATATCTTGCTCTAACTAGACCAGAAATTGCATACGTTGTGCATTGTCTTAGTTAGTTTATGCATGCTACATGTGAGTCTCATCTTAAATTAGCTTTTCATGTTTTAAGATATCTTAAAGGTTCTCCTAGAACTCGTATATCTTTTAACCATTTTAGTAATCTTAGCTTACGTGCTTTTGTTGATTCTAACTAGATTAAGTGTAAGGTTACTAGAATATCTGTTACTGGTTATGTGGTATATCTTGGATAAAATATTGTGTCCTAGTAAAGTAAGAAACAATATGTTTTGGCTAAATCCTCAACTAAGGCCTAGTATAGAATAGTGTTACTTGTGAGATCATGTGGATTGATAAGATTTTGAAAGATCTGAAAGTTGAGGTTACTTTAACTGTTCCTTTAAGTCGTGACAGTAGCTCTGCAATTCAGATTACATCCAATCTCGTGTTTTATGAAAGGACCAAGCATTTTGAGCGTGATCTATATTTTCTGAGGGAAAAAGTGTCTGCAGGTTTGATCAAAACTTATAAGATCAAATATGAGGATAATGTTGCTGACTTGTTTACCAAAGGGATTGTCAATTAAAGATACACGAAATTTTTTGAGTGTTTGAAGTTGTTATACCAGTAATGAATTTAAAGAGGGGTATTGAAAGATATAAGAGTTGTAAACTTTATTACTAGTTTAGCAAGTGAGTTAAAGGTAAAGAAGGTAAAGTATAACTTATTTATTATTTATATATATATATATATATTTTTTAATTATTTATATATGTTTTGTCAGGTTGGATATAGTGCAGAGGCTAAAGTGTAAATGTGGAAAGATATATATGTTCGACCTAAAGTTGCCTTACATATAGTCTTGTTTTCTTCATTTTAGGGTTAGAGTTCGAGTTGTATTTTTCACACACTTATCATTGTTGTCTTTGATTGTGTTCATAGTTTGTGAGGTGTGTAATCGGCTGATTATAGGTTGTAACTTATGTTGATCATAAACCATATCACCAAAATTAAAGTTGTGGATATATGTAGTTTATAAAAATAAAAAGGGTGGTTGGCTGAATTGTATTGCCTTGATTCATCTTGTTTTATAAAATTGAATATTGTAACATAGCGTTCCCACATGTTCCAAATACACGACGAAAGCCAGAAAAATCAGTTCATCTTTACTAAAATATATTAACTTTGTTGTGCCATATCAAACTTGATTTTCGGTCATGCTAATAATGAGCTATTTCTCAATCTCCGGCCCATTTCTTGCCACAATACTTGCAGGTACACCTATTCTGATGGAGGTTGTATGATCAAACAGCCGTTTTTCATGTATGTAATAAAAGAGAAAGAAAAATAACAAGAAAACCGGGTTGTACACAGCTTTGACTACTTCTAAAAGGTTTAAGGATTAAGATGTAATTTTTTTATTCCGTATTACTTTTCGGTGATGCAAACTTCTACAAATAGCTACCCTATCATCGTCACATCATATATTTTGTTTGATACGATTAAATGAAACATCCTCCTTTGACCCAATCCCAACCAAATTTAGCCATTTACATATACTAGACGAGTACCCGCGCATAGCAGCAGAAATGCTTAACGGCAAGAAGATAGTTAATGAGGCACGATAATGCGGTAATTAGTCAATTCTGATTTTAATAATAAGCGATTGAAGCATTGTATCTCATAGCCAAATATCGCGCATAACAAAAAGAATGTAAAGTTCCCTCGGCAAAAATACCCAAAGTTCATAAAATTGAACAACTGAACTTAACATCATTTTAACTGAAATAAACACTAACTAAAAGGTTATTATATAAACATGACAGTAGTACGAAAAAGATGCATAAGTCAAGAAACCCAACATCAGGATCCGACCCAACATCTTGAATATGTGTTTGGTGCGCATTTCTTAAGCAGCCCTCCCTTTTCAAATGCCAAATGCGTAAAGCTTTTATGTGTTTCATTACTTCAACAGTCAAATTGATCCAGGACAAAGCAAATAACATTAGTTACTCTTGAACTCCAAACAAGTTTATTCTTGAGGTGGAGCAAAAACAATATGAAACATCCTTAAACTTTCTGTACCTTTTGCGGCTGCTTGGCGTTTGGGGGTACCATGTTAAAAATAACGGGCTTAAAATCCATTTATGGTAAAATGGGATAACATTTTTCACAATTACCGACTACTAAATTTCATCTGATAGCGTAGGGATATCAGTAGGATTGAGTTGAACCAACCCGAACCGGATAACCCTTGTCGGGTCAGATTAAATCAGGTTAAACCAGGTTAGTCTGTCCCGAACCCGATAACCCTTCATTATTATCAGATCGGGTTAGGTTAGAAAAATATTTAATCGAGTTATGGGGCAACCCGATAAGACCCAAAAATTAACACTATTAAATTTATTTAGTGTTATCCTATATTCGTAATCTTAAATGGGGAATTGAATGCCATGTTAATAGTTGATCATGTGTGACATTAAAAATAGATTAACTTTAACCATGAGGTTTAAATAACTAAGTAAGAAATAACTAATGTGGTTTTAACTAATTGTGCATACATAATAAACATTAAGCTTATTACTATGTTATAGGTTAGTGAAACACACTTATTAGAATAACAAAAGATGGTCCAGTAACTATATTTCAGTTATACACACATATTAGAGTAAACAACTGTACGGAAAAAAACAATCTAAATAACTTCAAAGTATTTGTTTTGTTTCACGCCTAGTGACTTTAACTTAGTTACAATACAAGTTTATGAAACAAATCTATATAACCTACAGGCAAGTGTGTACTCGTACTGATATTTTTAGAAGTACAGAAAGAAATATAGTTATGAAATGTTCTGTTTTTATAGAGGATATCTTTGGAAGCTCTTTATAATATAACACGATAACCCGAACCACCGACCTGACATAACCCGACCTGAATACAACGCGAACCCAATAACACGATTTCTTATCATGCCCAGTTGTGTGTGAGATTTAAAAATCAAAACCCGACCCAATATGACTCGATAACTCGACCCGCTAAGACACCTAGTCCGACGCCTAAATCTACTAACAATTTATGCACGGACACACAATAATATTGGAAGTGATTAATTTATCTAAAAGTAAAAAAAAACTAAGATTTTGTTTGGGATCATAAATCCATTTTTCGGACAAAAACCTTAGCTGTTGGTTCAATGAACCGTTCTTCCACAACTTTATGGATAAACGACAACAATGAGTGGCAGTGTCCATCGACATTAAGCAAACTAACCTGCAATTTTTTAAACGTATTAAAATCTTTGCTACAATTTTCAGTGGTTTAGAAATTTAAACTAAGGATGCATCATATATATTACTTGCTTATTATGAATGTCGAGTTGAGCCGATGTTATGACTGCAAGAAGCTCTTCAAGAGTGTCAAACCCTCCTGGACTCAATGGTAGGGCCTATGAATACATTGTTCAACAATAGGCAATGTCATCTTCTTGGAACGATGTGGATTTCCACCATACATTGCATTATGGAAAGGTGTGCTTTCGACACCTGAAATAAAAAAGTTCACGCTATCTAGAATATAATCAGAAAAGTGCAGCTAGTAAGAGTTCGCTTACCAATGTTTATCCTTTGGTTATTTTAGTCCCATTGAAAATGATTCTAGGGATTTTGCATAACCACTATGCCTACAAAGTATCAAGTACTCTGTATTTAGGAAAGACTTTAAATAGTAGAAAATAAGTATGTGTGTACTAAGAAAAGGAAAAAGTAAGAAAAAAACAACAGAAAGTAAGTCATAGACATATGCACATGATGTAAAGAGGAAAGGGTGATAACCATTTGTAAAGCTAATATACATGTATAGTTACCTGCAAGTGGTTACCACAAAAACAGAAGTTCATGACACAAGCACCGATCTAATCTTAGAGTTAAGTCTGTTGCTTTGTAGACTTATTTTGTACAACTGTGTTAACTCGCTACTTATAATTGTCCTTGATTTTGACCTATTTCACAAGTGATATGCATAGTGACAATATGTTTGTGTTATAGCATACCTTGTCCCAAGAAGGTGGCAATATGTAACTTTATTATATGTGACACTTATCTTGACATTTTCGCATAATCGTCCTCGATGACTTTTGAAAGAGAAATATTCACGGCCAAAAGGGGTCGTGTTAAGCCCTTCACAAATATGCTTATAGTCATTCTTTGGAGTGCTTGGTTATGAGGCCGTCATTCTCATAGCCGTTGAATTTTAAATTCTAAAAAATGCAAGCAAGAATAGTTATTCAAGCTTCCCAATCTTCTAGTCGGCTTCACTAAACCTGATGCAAGCTTCTCGATCTTCCTATTACCCGAAACACGCAATTTACATTGCAAAGAAAAGCAAACAAAATAATCAACACAAAAATATGAACAATACAAAAATATGAACGAATAAAAAATAAGTATCATGATTTTTAGTATACCGATAGGAGTATACATCAGGTCTCCAATTCAAAGCTAGTCTTAAATATACCTGAATCCAGCTTCATTTTCTTGCTTATGCAGAACCTAAATTAAAAAATATAAAGACACATTATAAAAACATACAATAATTTTCACACAACAATACATATATGACATATCCATAAAACTGCAAAGTAACCGATTAATTAACGTAAAAAAACTTAAACCCTAATTTATTCTATTTTCTAAAAAATAACAACCAAGCATGAACACTCTTCAGGTTAAATTGTTTCCAATCTTAAAATGCAAAGAGTTAATTAAGTACGTAATACCTGATTGCCATTAATAGGATAACCAATGCCAGAGTACAACACGAATATACAACACTTTAACACCTCTAGACTCAACCAAATAGCTAAAACTTGGAGTATCAACTACAAGGACAACTTCTTAACACCAAGATGGTTTATGTCATGAAGATGGGGACGTGATGAACAATCGACATTATAGTTAAAAGAAACCACCCAAACCATCAACTATTACCACCAACCACAACTACCTGAAACCACTTAACCATCAAGAGATGATGACGGATTTGGCAGATGGGAGCGGATTCGTTAAATGGAGGGGTGATAAAGATTATAACTGTGGTTGTGTGCGTGTTAGGTTTAGAGAGAAATTATGTATCTCTGTGTGTGTTATTCCCCTAGGATATGCATATGACAGCTAAAATACATCAAAAAAAACACTTTCATTCTTGTTAAATGACAGCCTTGTCTAATTAATTTCTAAAAATGGGGTAATATCATCCTAAAAATAGGTCACACATTTATTTGATTGCATTGGTTGAATTTTATTTCAAGTTATGACATTTTATTTGGTGCATCATTTCCTTATATAAATTAGTAAGTCAACATAACAATTTCCATACTTTCCATACATGTGTTATGAAACTTATATTCGAAGTCGGTTGTCGCAACATATGAAGTCGTTCGAACCTACGACCAACGACAATCTGTCGTTTCTTTCTTTTTCTTTTATTTTTAATTTTTTTATTTTTTGAATTAGATTATATTAGTTTTATTTATGTTTTAATTAGATTTAACTTGTAATAAATTTTGAAATTTTAATATATCGACATTTGTTTAATTATTCACAACATATATTAATTTGATTATTTTTAGATTTAATTTTTGATAATGGATTTTACTCTTTTTATTTGTAATTAAGCTTTGTTATCATCATTTTTTAACAATATTTTAGTATAA
This sequence comes from Glebionis coronaria, assembly GCA_025667525.1. Lineage (NCBI taxonomy): Eukaryota > Viridiplantae > Streptophyta > Magnoliopsida > Asterales > Asteraceae > Glebionis > Glebionis coronaria. Next base: position 540,713,114 of record CM046880.1, read on the forward strand.
ATATTATTGTAGTGTTTTCGTTTTATTAAAATAATTATTTGAATAAAAAAGATATAAAAAAATTGAACTTGATCGCTTTGTTGTGAAAATAAATCGTTTGTAGGTTGCCGAAGAGAAAAAGCTGATGTAACAAGAAAAATGTAGATCATAGGCTGGTTGTAGCTAAAAGAATACAACACGAGATTTCAGTCAATTCAAGTGTATCAATTTATATCTTTAGTATTAATCATACTTTCTTACTTTTTTAACACTTGTAAATAAATTGAGGATCCACCGAGAAAACAGAGATTAACTATAATAGAAACATAACTTATATTTTTTGTGTCTATATTTTTAGAACTTCATTACTTAGCAGCATTTGGAAAAAATAATTGATGTTCCCATATGTTAATGAAAAGATTTATATGAGGTATAGTTTTTTTAACAGAAATTCATATTATCGTTTAAGTTTATAAATTAATTTGATTATAACTCAATGACTTGAAATCATTGAATTTTTAAAAAGAATCTTCTAAGTTTTGTTAAACATATTATTAATTACAAAAGTGTAAGAATAATTTTTTCAAACCTAACTGAGTTTATATGTATACTTTTTTTCCTTTAAATCACATGTGCAGTCTACGATTTACCACTTTTATGGCTATCCCCTACCTTCATCAGCATGTTGAAAAACAAGAAGAATCGTCCCGCGCATAAAACACAAAATACGTAACCAGTATTGACTCATTTACTTACTCCATCAAAATCACTCTAATCTTACTTAGTTGGTTTTGTACATCAATGTCCTTTGTGTAGAAAAATGTAAACGATAATTACAAGTCATGTACTTTTATCGAGCGAGCTTAGCCACTAGATAAAAAGCTATCAATTAAATATAAGTAAACTTACCACAAAGAATAGCTAAAGCCAAACATTATCACAAGTTACTTTGATTCTAAAAATGTTATCCATCAAATAAAAAACACAAACTTGCCAAAATAGAACACGTAAATAAAATTTATAAGTCATACCCAACAATGAACATCCCTCCTTTATAGTTAGTATAGATATAGATAGATTAGATATATGCAAGACAAATCTAGACTATATATAGAAGGAAATATATAAATTTAATATATTGATACAGGAATTTATAGAACCGGTCTTCACAAATCGACACAGTTATTCTAGATAAACTTATAAATAATTAAGAACCAAAATGGGTATAGTTGGTTCTGTAGCTTTAGAATGAGTATATGAAAATGTTACTCTCCTATTCGCTATTCCATCAACGTATCTCCTACCAAAAGTTTACATGGGAGGAATAGGTTTGACCCGGACTAAAGTTGGCTGGAACAGCATTCCAAGCCACAACCTTCTTTCCGGTTTCAATAATTGGAGAAAGGTTAATAGTGGTAAAGATTGTCCTTTCGTGAGCCATGAAGGTAAGACTCCTGCCTCGGCTCATAATTTTTCTGTGAGATGCTATGAAGATTTGAAAAACAAAGTATGTCACATAGAGAATGTCATAGATAAGCAAACTGAACAAGAAATAATGGACAACAGATTACGAGTTAAAGTAACGATTGACTCTACTAAGTGGCTTACATTACAGACATGTCCTTTAAGAGGCGATGATGAAAGACCCACTTCATTAAATCGAGGAAATTATCTTGAACTCGTAAAGCTTATTGCTTCATATAACCCGGATGTAGCTAGAGTTGTGTTGGAAAATGCCCCTCAAAATGCCAAGTACACTTCACCAGATATTCAGAAAGAACTATTGCAGATGTTTGCTATGAAGGTGCAAGAAGTCATTCGAGACGAGATTGGAATGGCAAAGTTTTGTTTGTTAGTCGACGAATCTCAAGATGAATCTAAGAAAGAGCAAATGGCTATTGTTGTGAGATTTGTAGATCGAAATGGCTACATTAAAGAGAGGTTTTTAGACTCGGTTCATGTCAAAGATACAAATGCGCTGACTTTAAAAAATGAGATATTATCTTCTTTATCTCATCTTAAACTTGATGTTCAAGATATTCGAGGTCAGGGCTATGACGGAGCTAGTAATATGCGCGGAGAATGGAATGGGCTAAAAGCATTGATCTTGAACGAATGTCCTTTTGCTTATTATGTGCATTGCTTCGCTCATCAATTGCAACTAGCACTTGTTGCGGCATCGAAAGATGTTTCTGAAGTGCATACATTTTTTAAACATCTGAACTCCATTGTTAATGTCATAGGTTCTTCAACTAAGCGTAATGATGAGTTACAAGATGCTCAATTGGCTGAAATTTCACATCTAGCTGAAATAGGAGAACTTGAAGGTGGAAGAGGAGCAAATCAAATGCAAAACATACAAAGGGCTGGAGATACAAGATGGAGTTCACACTTCAAATCCATTTGTAGTTTGATGAGATTATTTGGTCCAACTCATGTGGTCTTGAATGAAATTTGTATTGGACGGTCTACTGGTGCTCAAAAAGGTGATGCTAAATACGCTCTTACACTTTTGTTATCATTTGATTTTATTCTCGTTTTGCATCTTATGAAGAAAATAATGGAGATTACAGATAAGCTTTGCAAATTTCTACAAAATAAGTCTCAAGATATTGTTAATGCACTGACTTTGGTCTCCACAACAAAGACATTAATTCAAAAACTAAGGGATGATGGGTGGGAATCACTTTTAGATCAAGTTGTTTCTTTTTGTGATAAATATAACGTCCTTGTCCCTGATATGAGCACGACTTATAAAGATATAATTCAGTCTCGTAAGAAGAAAGACGATGTAACAGTAGAGCATCATTATCGGGTTGATGTGTTTATTGTTGCTATTGATAGTCAGTTACACGAGCTGAATAATAGATTTAGTGAGTCTGCCTCGGAGCTTCTTCGTCTTAGTGTTACTCTGGATCCTAAGAAGTCTTTCAATGCTGATGACATATGTAAATTGGTTACGAAGTACTATCCTTTGGATTTTACCGAACAAGAGAGAATTGAGTTTAGACTTGAGTTGCAACATTTTGAGCTAGATAGTGATCCTGAACTGAAGAATGTTAGTTCACTTTCGGCGTTGTGTATAGGATTGCAAAAAACTGAGAAGTCAGAAATATATCCTCTTATTGATAGGTTAATCCGTCTTATATTAACTCTCCCTGTTTCAACTGCAACATCTGAAAGAGCTTTTTCAAAGATGAAACTTGTAAAAACAAGACTTCGTACTACCATGAGCGATGACTTTCTTAAGAGCAGCATGATTCTTAGCATTGAAAGGGAGATTGTTAATACACTTTGTAATGAGAAAATAATAGATGATTTTTACTCCAAATCACAACGACGCGTCCAGATGATGAAGAAGCGAAAGGTACTTTTTTGTTACTCTTAACATGATTATTTTTACTTAACATAAAGTTTATGTTGTTATTGTTGATTTTTTGTGTCGCTTGCAGATTAGTTCATGACAAAGGAAAGCTGAAGTCCTCAAAGTCATTGGATGTTTTATTTGATTATGCTATTTTATAATAGAAGTGAACCGGATCATGTTAATTGTTTTGGGTCTTTCATTTTGTTTCTTGTACACAGTTACCTTTTTTTTATGATATCAGTACCTTTATTATATTATCTATTTGGTTTTTCATCTATTATATGCATTGATGTGGTTTCTGAAATCATGTTGCGAGTGTAAATTTTTTTTAGGCCTCCCCTAACTTGAAATCCTGGCTCCGGCCCTGGAAAGATGGGTTAATGTTGGCTGCCCAAATCGCACCCCACGTATTAGTCATTTGGACGAAGTTACGTGAACCAGCTGGAGCTATCTCCACTGACCGAAGTCCTCCATCACCAGCATCAGATTCAATCGCCGTTGCAAACCAGTTTGGGTTTGATGCAGCCTCGGTCTTGAAAGCTATGTTTGTTTTACCATAGTAGCACTGCACCCTGCACATATGTACATTTGCTTAGACAATCTCCCTAAATTAGATCGATATATATGCATAAGAAAACATAATATTGGATCTAATAATACACAAATAAAAACATAAGGAGGATTTTTGTGCATAATTTGATATTTTCATACTTTAGTACACGTACTATGTTTTTAACTTCTTTGCATGTCATAATCAGTTTAATATGCTGCTAGTGTACTCATACAGTCATAAAATATAAAACCATGAATGTACAAACCTTCGAAACTGAATTTCAACTTGGCCTTGATTCTGGAGACTATCAGCATGTCCTGGACTCGCCATTGCACGAAAAGCAAATTGACTTAAATCAAAATGGAAGGGAACATCGTTGCATGCACCCGGGCATTCATCAGTAATCGTCACTCTAATTGGATTTCCAGAGCAATAAGGCCATTTAGTGCATTTGACCTGAGAAGAACCAAACATATCCATGTTAACCAAACATATCCATGTTTTGTAACCAAAATATATTTTTATAAACTACACTGAAAGGAAAGGTATAGTGAATAATTTTTATAACCTGGTAACAGTCTCCACATCCTTTGCCTTGCTTAAAGATCCTAGAGTTTCCAGCAGCTATCATGGCATGGTATGGAGCGTTTCGGACCTCATCACCCAATCCACAAGCTCCACCTTTTCATTATTATGAAAAAAAAAGAAAATGAAAATTTGATCCATAACATATATATTACAAATAATGGAAAATGAATATTAATTAACAAGTAATGAAAACTTAATATTTACCACTTCCAAAATAACTATAAAAAGTTCCTAAACCATTTGTTAATGGAGGTCCATAAGCATGATGATTCCCATGCCCACGGTACCACGCTTGTGCATTTGCCTGTCCGAATTCGGATCCATGTTCATTGACATAGAATTCAGTGTCATCCGCGATCGCAAATGAAAATAAATAAGCAGAAATGACAATGAGAAATAGATTTTGATGGTTGAATGGCATTTTACTTTTACTCTGAATTTGCATTTGCAGTTGTGGAATTATTCTGGAATTTATACTGGTCTTTACAAATATACAAATATGTAATTGATATTTTTGTTCTTTTATTACTAAGCGAAATTAAAGGTCTAATATACTCTTATTAAAACCTCTCACGTTAAACGTTAATGTTAACCGACCAATAAATCTTCTATTCTTAAATCATATAAACCCAATACCTATTCCATCTAAAAATGAGTTTTATAGTTCTGATCAATTAACAAAATTAAGAATATATCAATTGTCTAAATCATCCCATATACAAATGATACACAATCATTGCAATTTAGAACGAGATTAATTCCCATAGATAGGTTATTCTAGTGGTTATCTTAATTTGGAGCCATTTATAAAATTATTATTAGTGATTTATGATTAAATTTACTAGACGATTACCCGCGCATAACAGCGGAATTACCTAAAGACATATAATTAATGATATCCTAATTGATTCGATGGTCGAACTCGTGACCCAATAATTGTCTAGCGATAGATAGTAAATGATTTATTAATTGACCCGATGGTCGAATCGGTAACTCGGTGACTCGTCCGTGTTGAATCGGTAGGCGAGCCCGTTCCCATTGACTCGATTGGGTTGACTCGGTGGTCGAACCCGTGTCCCGGTGGTTGAACCCGTGACCCAGTGACTCGATAGGATTAACCCGGTGGTCGAAACCAGTGACCCGGTGGCTCGACAGGATTGACCCGATTTTCGAACCCGTGACCCGGTGACTCGATCGGGTTAACACGATGGTCGAACCCGTGACTCGAAAAGATAGGCCCGATGGCCGAACCCGTTACCCAGTGACTCAATCGGGTTGGTCCGATGGTCGATCCGTGACCCGATGAATCGACCGGGTTGACCCGTTGGTGGAACCCGTGACCAAGTTACTCGACAGAATTAACCCGGTGGTGGAACCCGTGACCCGGTAACTTATGCAATTGTTTATGGTTTAATTTTTCAACATTTCCTACTTTATCCAACTTATGTGCATTTAATTTTTCAACAATTCCATAATTATTATACAACTTCTATGCATTTAATTTTTCAACAATTTCATAATTAAGTTATTTTTCAACATTTAAGGTTTTTGGGTTTTTCCTTTATAAGTAGTAGAGATTAGTGTAGTCAAACAATGCATTTGTAAAATACTTGAAATATGTATTCAAATAAATATTATTGGAAGTACTTCGTGACCTGCGTCTTAAAAGAAATTGACTTATACTAACACAATACTCATTAACCAACTGAGCTAGCTGAGTCACCTACCAAAGATAACCTTGAGAAGATATTCTTAGAGAGGTTTTCGGTTCGAGTCTCACCAAAAACCTTCAAGAGCCCGAATTAAATATACTGCCTAATTGGATGTCACTATAAGCTTGAATCGCTAACTACTAACTCGTCATAAAAAAAACTAACACAATATTGACTAGGAATCAAAAGTAGTCATTATTACAATCTTAATTTCTTGACAATTTGTAATAAAATAATTACTGGGTTATAAAAGAAATAGCTTAAAAAAAACAACTAGATAAGAAGTTATTAACAAAAACTTTCTTTCTTTTCTCTAAAAAAAATCACCTTTTAAATCTCCATTTCAAACCTTTAATTCTCATAGACTTCTCCATTTTACTCTATGGTTATGTTTGGTAACACGTAGCAGTAAGCAGTTGTATGAGCAGAGGCAATAAGAGGTAAGCAGTAGCAGTTAGTAGGAGCAGTAAGCAGTAGCTGTTTGTTAAATAAAGTGTTTGGTAAATGAAGCAGTAGCAGTAATTATACACTGTAAAATTACTTAAAAGGACATGTACATATTAACATAAATATTCTTTAAATAAAGAGAATGGGCATATATGTAATTTAAAAATCAAAACGCTAGCGGTTAGATCTAAATGCTTGTTGATAAAGCATTTTGAATAAGAGTAGTTACACACAATTCAACCGCTAGTCGCTCTTTGCCAAACAAGCATTATATTTAAACTGCTAGTCGCTTGCCGCTAGTTGCTCCAAAATACTCTCAAACGCTTGGTACCAAACATACCCTATTATAACTCATTTGATTCAGAATTTCATTGCGCATACTACGTGTGTTTTCATCAATTTCCCTTAATTTTTGTTTTGGCGCCAAAATTGAGTTTGAATTGTATTTTCAATCGGGGGTTGCATGCTCTGAATTGATAGTCATTGTTGTTACGGTTTGTTTTACAGGAGTTGTTTGATCTATTGTGATCAATTATAATCAATTTGGTTGAATTTTGGTGATTAACAAAAATCATCAAAGTAGCAATTTAAAAATGAGATAAAAAATAACTGGTAGACCGCCTCAGGTGTTTGATAATTCTTTTACTACAAATAGTAAAAAGAATGCAAGTGTGAAGAAAAGCTTAGGAAAAAAGAATGGGGCCGGGATAATGATGATATTGTAATGGAAATTATGAAGAGTGACGTAGGTCAAGATTGTTTGGGTAACAATGTGAATATGGAGAATAACTCTAATGTGAGTAAGGGTTGTTTTGAATAATGTTGAAGGTGATGTTGGTGATCTGAAAAATGTTAAGAGAAAAGGTGATGTATGTCAAGATGGAGAAGTGGAGAAAGTGGTTACAAGGATGAAGGTCTCTAATGAAGGGATGGAGGATTCTGTTAATTGTGTTGTAAGAACGAGTAATGGCAATGAGATTAAAACATATGTTCAGACCTTCTTCCTTGTAAATTTGTTGTCTTTGATGAAGATATCATAAATGAGGGTTGTAAGAAGTGGGACATGACTCTGTGTGGGCATTTTGTTGGACATATTATGTATATGTAAAACCCGCATGCTTTTATCATGAACGTACATACATATTAAAACTTTCATTTTATAGCATGAACACGTGTCACGGTTAGTAATTACATAAGTTATGTACGTATTATTATTACGACAAGTATTAAGTACGTGTTAGTACACGATAATTATTAACAATAATAATTATAATCACGAACATGAAATCATGAACGTAAAAATCACGAACACGTAACCACGTACTTATTTAATATTATACGGTCAATATCGTTATGTACAAGTATTAAATATAACACGAACATTTAATTATAACACGAAAACAAGATAATACGATCACGTAATTTAAAACACGGGAAAACTCCAGGTTTTTCCTTGTGGGCCCTAGTAGCCGCGGCACCAAGAGAAGGAAACGTGCCAAGCCCATTTGATTCTTAAGTAATAAACAAATAAGGGAAATCACTTTTTCACTTTACAGAGTTTTCATGAAAAATCAAAAACCCTAATCTTTTTCTTCTCTCTTGTGGCCGGCGGCAAACATCACCACCAAAGAGGTGTTGGTTTGATTTTTAGCTAATTGAATCCAAGATCGTGTTTGTGTTATTGTCCTCTAATCTTTACACGCATTCGGTAATCCGTAAACCCTTTTGTTTTTATTCTTTTATTTAATTAATTAGCACATGAACATGAATTAAATAAAAACAAGCATTAAAAACATGTCACGTGATCAAGGGGGTAAAATTAAGGGTTTGTTCGGATTTGGTTGCTCGGCCGACACACAAACCGAGAGCCCTAGGCTCTCGGCGTATTTTTGACCACGCCACCAACCGAGATCTATGATCTCGGTGGTGTTTGGTTCGGTCGACAACAGGAAACAAGGAACCCCGACGTGCGTCGGGGTGTCGTTGTGGTTTGGTTGGGTCTCGGCAGCAAGCAGCCCCACCACAGGCACACAGCCGGTGGCAAAGTGGGTCAAGCAGGGGGAACGCAGCACAGGAAGGGGGACCACCAGCACACAGCCGGTGGGAAACCACTGCTGGGCAACGGCTAGCCGAGAGACTGACCACCAGCTTAAGCTGGTGGCAGCCTTAACAAAAACAGTTGCCACTGTTAATGGGTGTTTGGTTCGGACCGGTTCAAGGGGTTCCGGGTCTGGTTCATGACATGTCTAAATTAAATGCATTGGTCCGGTTCATGACTAAAATATGTACAAGTATTTATTTTAACAAGATATTAAATTAATTAAAACATGACATGTAATTAATTTAATTAATCATGGACTTAGGTTAATTATTATTTAGTAAATAATACATGTTTTAACCTAAGTATTTAATTATTTAATTTATACTATAATATTAGTTGATTATTAAGACATGAAATATAACTAATTAATAAACATGACTTAGGTTATTATTTATATAATATTAATACATGTTTTAACTTTAAGTATTTTATACACTTTAATTTAATTAAATCATGCTTATATTTAATTAAATCATATAACCTATAGTTTATTTAATTAACATGTTATTATTAATAAACTATAACATAATCACATGACTTATAATATTTAATCAGTAAACTTAAGCTTATATTATTAGCTTATTAATTCAGCTTAATTCTAAATATGGAAACTTTCTAATTCAAGAAACTTACTATTTTTGGAAACTTTCTATTTTTAGAAACTGATTTATTTTAAGAAGTTAATCTATTTTTGGAAACTTTCTATTTTTGGAAACTTTCTATTTTTAGAAACTTTCTATTTTAGGAAACCTGCTGTTTTTAGAAAGTTACTTATTATTATACAACAAGTATAATAATACAAGAAATACAAGTAATACCTAATCAGAATACGTAGAACACATGATAGACACGGTATAACGTTAAAATCAGTAACACAAGACATGAACATATAAAACAAGCTAAGACACGATATAAAACCAGTTACGTACACAGTAATCATAATACTTATACATGTACCCTATTTATGTAGCATTAGTGAGATCGAAGTAGGACTTTCATTCGTTCGCTTCTTCGTTCACTGGACATAAGGTATGGATTTCCCGTCCTTTCAGTATGGACATTCTTTCCTTATTAGGATTCCCCGTTTGCAGCCAACTGTTTTCTCAGTATTTGTTTTATATGTTTGATACTTATGTTAGTTAAGAGCCTAAGTCATATACATGCATGACCAGTGTCACCTAGTTATGGAGGTACCATAACCATAACACTGGAGGCACCAGTGTTATGACTTCCCCACGGCGAAGTGATTGCTCGTGGCATCCCTTTTCAGTTTTGGCCATTATATTATATTATCATGTGGGGCGTCTGGGTGCATCCTAGTTACATGTTTATCAGTATTATCAGAGTGAATGTGATGTGTGCCTTGCATCCTTCACTAGGAGCTGATCCCTCCTACCCCATACTATTTAATTAGAGGCAACCCCTCTAATTGCATGACGAGGTCTCCCCTCCAGGTATTCATGCACGGTGGAACCTCATGACCTATATGGGCTATTTGGCTAATTAATAACAGATTTTCATAGAAACATAAGTCTTTCTAAACAATAAAACCAGTTTTATGAACATGAATCCAGATTGTTTATAACTTAGAATATTCCGCTGCTATTAGTTTTATATGCTTATGCTATTCCATGTCATACTTGTATATCCGTGCACTGAGCGTTATGCTCAACTGTTTTCCTTTCATGTTCCCAAACGGCAGGTACTCAAGGGCGCTCGTAGACTTTAAGCGTACGTGTATATGGATTGGAAGATATCTAGCCTTCTCTACTTTATGCATTTCATCATATATTTTGCTACTTATTTCTTTGGACATTGTTTAGTCCTTTTCTTTTATAGTACTTATGTTTCTGTGTGATGAGCTTATACTTGGGGTACCGATGTTTGTTTCTGGTATTTCCTTTCATGGTCATGTAATGTTTTAAGACACTTTTCGTGTATGCTTTGATGACATGTCATAATCACGCGTGACATTCCATTTACCAAAATGGGGTGTTATAATTATGGTATCAGAGCCCACGGCTTCGACCTGTAGGCTCTCAAAACATGACCTGTGATTAGTGGGTAGTCACTATGGTCTTCCTAGAACTGACAGTCGGTTTCCATGCATTCATTGTTTTCATGCATTCATGTTATATGTCAATGTTGCAGGTTTATGACTAAGTAATGGTTGGTACAGGACTGACCCTATTTAGTCGCATGTGCTTTTATCGAAACTTTTGAGTTTAGGACGGACCCATTGATGTCCCCTCGCCATGTCTTTTGTTTTGGGTGAACTGACCATAGGCGTTCACTCTCGCGCATATAAAAGTTTTCATAAACCGCATCATGCATTCATGTACTGTTTTCGTTTATAAAATTTTTCGCATGATTTGTTGGCATAATTTGTTTTCATGTATTGATAACGACCTAATTATACATATTCAATCTATCATTATAATGCCACTTTGTAGTATAAATAAGAGCTTCCGATACTTAATATGTTGTGTTTTATATGTAGATATATATTTTGAAGGAGCAAAGTGAAGATATACAAAGAAGGGGCTCAATATGCAAATAAGCCAAAGTTGTTGAAAGAAGATTCTGGATCACCCAGAAGTGTGGCGCACAAACTCAGATGTGCGGCGCACATTCACGTCTCCAAAGTGCGGCACACTTTCGGAGAAGTGCGGCGCACATTTGACCCCAAACAACACTATAAATAGAGGCCACTTCCACTCATTTTACACACACCTCTCTCTCTCTCAATACTCCATAGCTCGAGTATTTTAGCTTTCTTAGTAAAATTTTAGTATTATCCACTTATGGGAGATACTTGTAACGAGAGTATTCCACTCTTCGATTCTTGGAGGAACGATACAATCGTGACACTTGTGTACTCGTTTATTAAATCCAATCTAAGTATGATGTTCTCTTACTCTTTTCCAATTGTTACTTTGATTACTATGTTAGGCTAAGCTATTTGTGACTATATGGGTATGTGACTATAATTAGTGATGATGCTATGATATGATCCTTTATAATGATTTCAAGCTAATATTGTAGAACCATTTTACCACCTAGTTTTATAAACCATATTTTATCTAAGTTGATTTGTTACGATAGTTTGGCGTTGAGAAACGCAGATTGTTATAATAAGTTTTCAAGAACTTGTCTATGGTCATGAATCTTTGGTTGGAGAGATCCGCTTAGAAACTTGATAAAATATTGAACTTGTTGGCAACTTGTTTTGAGCTTAGTCGCTTAATTAAACATAAGTCTTGAATCAAACCCAAGTAAATTGTGTAAACGCCGTTTTGACGAAAAAGGATTATCACTCTTTACATACATAAACATATCTCGATCATTATTATCATCATCACGAACTTATACGAACTATCCCATATTAGTCATACTTGTTACTATTGATATTATTTCACGAAGAAAAATTACTCCTACAGATTTAGAACTTAAACCTCTTCCTGAACTTCTGGAATATGCGTTTCTTCATGAAGAAAAATTACTCCCTGTAATTATTTCATCCCAACTTTCGGAAGAACACAAAGACGATCTAATTGACGTTCTCAAGAAGCATAAACAAGCTTTTGCTTGGAAAACTTCTGACATTCCTGGCATATGTCCATCGTTCTGCAAACACAAAATCCAACTTTTGGATAACAAGAAACCAATTGTTGAAAAACAACGAAGATTAAATCCTAACATGAAAGATGTTGTTAAAAAAGAAATCCTTAAACTCTTAGACTCTGGAATAATCTACCTAATCGTCGATAGCCCATGGGTTTTTCCTATTCATTGTGTACCTAAAAAGGGAGGTATCACTGTAGTAACCAACGAAAACAACGAATTAGTACCAACACGAACCATCACCGAATGGAGAGTTTGTATTGATTATCGAAAACTAAATGATGTAATCGCTAAAGATCATTTTCCTTTACCGTTTATGGATCAAATGTTAGAAAGACTCACAGGAAATGAATACTTTTGTTTCCTCGATGGTTTTTTTGGATACTTTCAAATCCCAATCGACCCTATGGTTCAAGAGAAAACCACGTTTACTTGTCCATTTGGAACTTACGCTTATAGACGCATGCCTTTTAGTATATGCAATGCACCTGCTACTTTTCAGAGGTGTATGATTGAAATCTTCCATGATATGATTGAAGAATCGGTCAAAGTCTTCATGGACGATATCTCCGTCTTTGGAAATTCTTTCGACACATGTTTGAACAATCTCGATAAAATGTTAGCACGATGCAAAGAAGCAACTCTTGTGCTAAACTGGGAAAAATGTCACTTCATGGTTAAAGAAGGAATTGTGCTAGGACACAAAGTGTCTGGAGCCGGCCTTGAAGATGACAAAGCAAAAATAGACGTGATCTCAAAAATCCCACCACCTACTAATGTTAAAGGCATTAGAAGTTTCTTAGGTCTTGCCGGTTTTTACCAACGATTTATCAAAGACTTTGCGAAAATCGCAAGACCATTAACTCAGCTTTTAGAGAAAGAAAGAACGTTCGATTTTAACGACGAATGTCTTTCAGCATTCGAAACACTTAAAGAAAAACTTACATGACCACCTATTATTACAAGACCTGATTGGAACCTTCCATTTGTGCTTATGTGCGACGCAAGTGAACATGCCCTTGGAGCCGTCCTTGGACAAAAAGATGGTAAACAATTTCATCCCATCTATTTTGCAGGTAGAACTCTTAACGCAGCACAACAAAGTTAAACAATTACGGAAAAAGAACTCATGGATGTAGTTTACGCATTTGACAAATTTTGATCATACCTCGTATTGTCGAAAACGATAGTTTACACCGATCACTCAGCTTTAAAATACTTGTTCAAAAAGCAAGACGCCAAACCTCATCTAATACGATGGATATTTCTTTACAATAATTTGATTTGGAAATTAAAGATAAAAAAGGAGTTGAAAATGTTGCTGCCGATCATTTATCTCGCATAGTGAATGATGATTATAGCGATGATGAAATCGATGATTTTACCGATGAGCATATAATGCAAGTAAGTACTAACAATACACCATGGTTCGCATACTTTGCAAACTATTTGGCTGTAGGTATTTTACGAAAGGGAATGACGCACCAACTAAAGAAAAGATTTTTCTCTGAACTAATAAAATACTTTTGGGACGATCCTTACTTATTTAGAATCTGTTCCGATGGAATAATTCGACGTTGTATTTCCGGATTTGAATCTAGAAAAATTCTCGATGAATGTCACTACGGATCGACCGGAGGACATTATGCCGCGAACACCACCGCTAAAAAAGTGTTCGACACTGGCTTTTATTGGCCAACAATTATTCGTGAAGTTCATACCTTAGTACGACTATGTGAAGCATGTCAAAGGACTGGAAATATTTCTAAAAGAGACGAAATGCCTCTAAACAACATCCAAGTTTGCGAAATCTTTGATGTGTGAGGTATCGACTTCATGGGACCATTTCCTAAATCGTACAAATGTGAATACATTTTAGTCGCCGTCGACTATGTATCGAAATGGGCCGAAGCTCAAGCTTTACAAACAAACGATGCAAGAGTTGTTATGGCATTCTTAAAGAAATTATCATGTCGTTTTGGAATTCCAAAAGCATTAATAAGCGACAAAGGAACTCATTTCGTCATTCAGCGGTGACCATTTCAAATTCATTCAGTACTATCCAATATTTATCTTTCTCTTTAAACTGCATCTTTAAGGCAGCAGACTGAGGACCGGTCTCAACCGACTTGTAACACCCCATTTTGGAAATGGAATCTTACGCATAATCATGGCGTGTCATCAAAGCATACAAGGATAAACGTCTAAGCATTATTTGACCATAAAAGGGAAATACCGGAATCAAACATCGGTAACCCCAAAGTAGAGCTCATCACACACAAACATAAATACTGTAAAAGGAAAGGACGAAACAATGTCCATTGCAAGCTGTATTAAAGTAAAGGAAATGCATAAAGTAAAGAAAGACAGTAAAGCTTCCAGTTCATATGCACGTACGTTTGAGATCTACGAGCGTCTCTGAGTACCTGCCGTTTTGGGAACATGAAAAGGAAAACGGCTGAGCAAGACGCTCAGTGCACGGATGTACAATATAGCATGAAATAGGATAAGCATGTAACATATAACAGCGGAAGACTAAGTTCTGAGTAGACTGGTTAAGTATTGAGAAAACTGGTTTTATAGTTTGAAAAGCCTTATGTTTATCTTATGAAAAATGTTTTAACATATATATACCATAGCCCATATAGATCATGAAAAGGTCACGTGCATGAATACTTAGAGGGGTGACCTCATCATGCTGATTAGAGGGGATGCCTCTAATTAATATACTAGTCTGGGTAGGAGGGATCAACTCCTTGTGAAGGATGCAAGGCACACACCACATTCACCATGAAATACTGAATAAAACATGTAACTAGGATGCACCCATACGCCCCACATGATATAATAATATGGCCAAAACTGAAAAGGACGCCACGAGCAATCACTCCGCCGTGGGGAAGTCATAACATTGGTGCCTCCAATGTTATGGTTATGGTGCCTCCATAACTAGGTGAAACTGGTCATGCTTGTATATGGCTATAGATTATGCTAATTAAACATAAGCAGTTCAAAACAATAAAACAAATACTGGGGAAAACAGTTGGCTGCATACGGGGAAATCCTAATAAGAAAAGAATGTCCTTACTGAAAGGACGGGAATCCGTACCTCAAGTCCAGTGAATGAACGGAAGAAAGACTCCTACTTCTGGATCACTAACGCTACATGAATACACACGTGTATAAGTATCGAATCACTAATTACGTACTGGGTTTTATGTCTCATCTTAGCTTACTTTGTATGTTTTAGGTCATGGTTTACTGTTTAAAGCCCTGTCTGTGTTTACCTTGTACTCTGATTAATCTGATAAAGTATTACTGGTAATTCATGTATTATTATACTTACTGTGTAATAATAAGTAACTTTCCAAAAATAGCAGGTTTCCAAAAATAGAAAGTTTCCAAAAATAGAAAGTTTCCAAAAATAGAAAGTTTCCAAAAATAGAAAGTTACCAAAAATAGAAAGTTTCCAAAAATAGAAAGTTTCCAAAAATAGAAAGTTTCAAAAAATAGAAAGTTTCCTAAAATAGAAAGTTTCCAAAAATAGAATTCACTGCTTAAAACAGATCAGCTGCCTTAATTAAATAAGTTTCCATATATAGAAGGTTTCCATGATTAGATTAGTTGCCTTATTTAATTAAGTTTCTATAAATAGAAGTTTCCATAATTAGAATTAAGCTGGTTGCATAAGCTAAAATATAAGTCTAAGTGTTTATAAGCTTATTTCTTAAGTCATATGATATATTGTATAGTTTAATTATTATTTCATGCATTTTAATTAAACTATAGGTTAAGCATTTTAATTAAAGTATTACATGTTTTAATTAAAATGGAATAAATTACTTAGGTTAAAATGTATATTAATATGTATTAATAATATAACCAAAGTCATGTCTAAATTAATTAATTATAAGCATGTTTTAAATAATTAATTAATTATAACTTATAACATAAAAATACTTAGGTTAAATTAATATCATGCTAAATTAATAATTAAGAAATAACCTAAGTCATGGTTTAATTAATATCTCATGTTATTAATTAATTTATATCCTAAGTTCATAATTCATAATATTAACATGTAGCATAAATCATGATTTAACCAACGAACCATGAATCGGGCATGAACTCGACACTGTACCCCGAGCCAACTCGGGGTACTTGTGTCCCCTTGCTGCTGTGGGTCCCACATGCACCAACCAAGACCAAAATGGTCTTGGTGGTGGCGGCTAAAAGCAAACCGAACCCCCATCGGGTTGGTTATACTAGGCGGCCAAAAACAAACACCCTCATATAACAACCTTTGATTTTAATTAACCCCAAAACATGTTAGATCTATGTTTAATTATCATGTTTTAATAAGAATAACAATAACATGTTCATGAAAATAATCAAAGATTTAAAAAGAATTAAAAAGAAAGGTTTAGAATGATATACCAATACGTAGCTTGGAAGAGGATGAACAAACACGGTTTATAGCAATGGTTTTCAAGATCAAAATCAACCAATCAACCACCTATGGTGGTCTTAGGGTGGCGACACAAAGAGGACAAAAAGGAAGGAGAGAAAACCTTTTTAGGTTAAATGTTTATTTTGCTTGAAATGTAAAATGAAATGAAAAGTTACCATAACCCCCCCCTTTCTTGTAAAAGTCCATGGGCTTAGCCCACCTTGTTATGTGTGTCGTGGGTATGAGGCCCCACATGGGTACCCGTACCTTTTCTCGTGTCCCGATGTTTTGTGTTCGTTCGTGGTTAAACGTGTTCGTGTTTAAAGTGTTTCTGTTTATTTTATCATGTAGTTTATCGTATTATTTACACTCGTAATTAAGTACTTACGTAATTATTTTAGTTCGTGTTTTAAAATAATGATCATGATTTAATTATGTTCACGTGAAATATCTATTAACTGTTTATCATGAGTTTGTACGTAATCGATACTTATCCTGTCATACACGTATGCCCTTGCTTGATTATTAGCACATGAATGTGATCAATACTAAATAGGGTAAGTTTTAATCTAGGACGTACGATCTTAAGGGCACTATTCATGGTAAAAGCATGCGGGTTTTACAATTCTTCCCCCCTAAAAAGAATAATTCGTCCCCGAATTATAGATAAAGTAAACTGGAAAGAAGTAACATACCCGAACTCAAAATATGAAGTGAGGGTAAGAAGCCCGGATAGACTCCTCCGTTTCCCAAGTGGCTTCCCGCTCGGTATGGTCCCTCCAAAGAATTTTGACGAATGGAATCGTCTTCCTTCTCATGACTCGTTCTTGCCTGTCAAGAACTCGTTCGGGTTTCTCTATAAAAGTGAGATCTTCACGTGTCTGTTCCAGTGGATACTGAACCATGTGAAGGGGATGATACTTGTACCCTCTGAGTAAGGACACATGAAACACGTTATGCACGTGCGAAAGCTGAGGAGGTAACGCCAATCGGTAAGATACTTCACCGATTCGTTCAATGATATCAAACGGTCCGATGAAATGAGGACTGAGTTTCCCTTTGATCCCGAAGCGTTTAACACCACGCGCCAGCGAAACCTTGAGGAAGACGTGGTCTCCCACATTAAAATGTATGTCCCTACGATGCTTATCAGCGTAACTCTTCTGACGTGACCGTGCTTCCTGCAGCTTCTGCTTAGCTACTTCGATCTTCTCATTGGTCATTTCTATAATTTCTGGTCCTTCGAGTGTTCGCTCTCCCCCTTGATCCCAGCAGATTGGAGCGCGACACTTCCTGCCATACAACATTTCGAAAGGAGCACATTTGATACTTGCGTGCCAGCTGTTGTTGTATGCAAACTCGACCAAACAGATGTAATCGTCCCAATCACCTGTCCATTCCAACGCACACGACCTTAACATATCTTCCAATGTCTGAATTGTTCGCTCCGACTGTCCGTCTGTTTGAGGATGAAAGGCCGTACTCAGCTTAAGTTGTGTACCCCAAGCATTTTGCAGACCTTTCCAGAATCGCGACGTGAAACGAGGATCTCTGTCTGAGACGATGCTGGAGGGAGCACCGTGGATTCTCATGATCTCCCTTCTGTAAGTATCTGCGAGTTTACTTACCGGATCTTCCTTGCGTATCGGTAAGAAATGAGCTGATTTGGTGAGTCGATCGACGATGACCCAAATGGCATCGTGCTTCTTCTTGGTAGGCGGAAGACCGGTAACAAAATCCATGGTGATTTTGTCCCACTTCCACTCTGGAATATCCAACGGTTGAAGGAGACCGCCCGATCGCTGATGCTCAATCTTAACCTGCTGGCAGGTAAGACATTTGGAGACATAAGTGGCTACATCCTGTTTCATACAACTCCACCAAAAGTACTGTCTGATGTCATGGTACATTTTTGTCGACCCAGGATGTATAGAAAATGGGGAGTTGTGAGCTTCAGCTAACAATGCTTCCCGGAGTTCTTGATTGTCAGGAACACAAAGTCTCATGCCCTGCCAAACGATACCGTCTGCGTCCATTCTGAATTCTGTCTGCTTCTCCAAATTCTGAATTATCGCCCATATTTCTCCATCATCCTTCTGAGCTTCCTTGATCCTAGACAGTAACTCGGGTTCTACTCTAAGATTCGCCCAGTATCCGTGCTGCCCACGTACCATGATTTTGATGTCTAGCCGCTCCAAGTCTCTTATGTTTTGTTCCTTGATTTCAATGCCGTTGATCATTCCGGGCTTTCTGCTGAGTGCATCTGCTACTACATTAGCCTTTCCGGGATGATACTGTAGGTTAATATCATAATCCTTCAATAGTTCCAACCATCTCCTTTGTCTCATGTTCAATTCACGTTGAGTGAAGATATACTTCAAGCTCTTGTGATCCGTGAAAATGTCGCATGATTCTCCGTATAAGTAGTGCTTCCATATTTTCAATGCGAACACCACTGCAGCAAGTTCCAGGTCATGCGTAGGGTAGTTTTCTTTATAGGGCTTAAGCTGCCGTGAAGCATACGCGATCACTTTCCCATGTTGCATGAGAACACAGCCCAGTCCCTTCCCCGATGCATCGCTGTAGATCTGAAATCCACCTGTACCAGATGGGAGAGTAAGAATAGGTGCAGATACTAACTTCTGCTTTAGGTCTTCGAAGCTCTTCTCTCGTTCTTCCGTCCAGACGAATTTCTCTCCTTTTCGCATCAGTTTGGTGAGAGGTAGTGCCAAACGGGAAAAGTTCTCCACGAATATGCGATAATATCCAGCTAAGCCCAAGAAACTGCGGACTTCTGTCGCTGACGTTGGTCTTGGCCATTTAGTGATAGCCTTAACCTTCGCTGGGTCCATAGTGATCCCTTCTGCTGATACAATGTGACCTAAGAATGCCACTTTGTTTAACCAGAACTCACACTTGGAGAATTTCGCATACAGCTGCTTCTGACGAAGAATCTGTAGTACCGTACGGAGATGGTCTTCGTGTTCCTCCGTGGACTTTGAGAAAATCATGATGTCATCGATGAATACAATGACAAACTTATCAAGGAATTCATGGAAGATTCTGTTTATCAGATCCATGAATACTGCTGGAGCATTAGTCAGGCCGAATGGCATGACTACAAACTCATAATGGCCATAGCGGGTACGAAAAGCAGTCTTGGCAATATCCTGCTCTTTAACCCTTAGCTGATGGTAGCCTGACCTTAGATCGATCTTTGAGAAGTGTTTGGCTCCTTGAAGTTGGTCAAACAGATCATCTATACGTGGCAGTGGATATCTATTGCGGATGGTAATCTTATTAAGTTCACGGTAGTCTATGCAAAGTCGCATGCTGCCGTCCTTCTTCTTAACGAACAAGACCGGTGCGCCCCATGGAGATGCGCTTGGTCTAATGAACCCTCGCTCAAGAAGTTCATGCAGTTGGTCCTTCAGTTCTTTTAGCTCTATGGGAGCCATACGATACGGAGCCTTAGAGATTGGTTCAGCTCCTGGAACAAGGTCGATGTTGAACTCCACTTCTCGTGCAGGTGGTATGCCGGGGAGTTCAGCTGGGAAAACGTCTTGAAATTCCGAAACTACTGGTTGATCCTGAATCGATGGGGATTCAGCATCCATGTCATGAACCGTAGCTAGATAACCCTCACAGCCATGTGACAGTAATGCACGTGCTTGCAAGGTAGATATGACTTGTACAGACCGTCCGGGTATGAACCCGTTATGAATGTACTCTGGTGCATTAATGTCGCCGAAGATCACCCGATATGAGTGGCAGTCTATGGTAGCATGGTGCTTGGATAGCCAGTCCATGCCGAGAATCATATCAAACTCAATCATGTCTAGGGGAAGTGCATCTACTGCACGAACTTTATCGTCAAACTCTAGAGGAAGACTCTTGTATACATGAGTTATTAATACAGATTCCCTCAAAGGCGTGGAAATGGTAAGCCTATTTTCTAATAGCAAGGGAAGTGTCCTGATGTTCTTAGCATATGTAGTGGAAATAACTGAGTGAGTGGCACCCGTGTCGAAAAGGACACATGCAGCTTGGCCGTACATATACAAAATTCCAGTAATGGTACCTGTAAATTTGTTTGCCTGATCGCGAGATGTCGTGTAGACACGCCCAGTGGTAGGAGGCGGCTTATTATCAGCATGACCCGAGGTACCCTCCATCTCACCCTTACGGCAATCTCTCATACGATGGCCAGGGAGACCGCACTTGAAGCACGCGTCGGAATCATGACGACATTGGCCAGGGTGTCTGCGATGGCAAGTACTGCAAAGAGGATGAGTGAATCCTCCAGCAGGAGTCCTTGCTTGCTGAGGGCCTGCTGATGACAAAATGTGTTAAGATAAAGTATATGCACGAGTATAAGACATATGTATCATAAGATGTTCACCAGTGATAGCTGAACGGTTAGGCTGCGAACCCCTGTGGTTCTGGTCCTTCCCGTTACCGTGGTTCCTGGTAGAGGTTAATATAGTGTCAGCATGAGAGATATAACATGAAATCATAAGAAGATGCGTAAATAGTAGGACCTGCTGTTGTTGGAGTGTCCAGCGTTGTTACGGTAATTATCATTACCGCTACGCCTTTCCACAACAGAACGGTCGTTAGTGTGACCGTTTCCTTTGGGCTGATGAGGCTGCTGCTGAGTAGCCGGCTAAGACCGGTCCCCAGTTTTCTGCCTGGAAGATACAGTTTAAGAGATGATTATTGAACATATAATGATAGGATGCGGTTTGGTTACCGTTTGAATACGAAATGTTTACCTCTTGTCGGGTCTTTCAGCTTCCCCGAACTCATCTCGCTCCTGCAGCATCTCTAGTTTCCTTTCTGCGTCGGCCACTTGTGCTACTGTATTGAACGTAGCACACACCAGATTGTTCGCGACCGAGGTGCGAAGTGCCCACCTAAAGTGGTGTGCCTGGTCCTCAGGAGTACCAGCTGCTGCTCCCAGGAAACCAGCTAAGCGAAGAAAGCGCCGCATGAATTCGTTGCTATTCTCGCCCGCTCTCTGTCGTATCCCATGGTACTCTCGCTTGAGCTTGTCCTGCTCTGCCTTGGGAAAGAACTGCTCCATCACTCTCTCCTTGAATTGGGCCCATGTCAAACCAGCGACCCAATCATCACCTCCTTCCGACTGCGTCAAGGCTAGCCACCAGCTGAGTACATCGCCTTCAAACCGGTAGCATGCCAATCTCGCCTTGTATGCGGGGTCACAGCCCATAGCATTGAAAATCTTCTCGATATGAGTCAACCAGCTTTCAGCATCGCTGGGGCTATCAGTCTTTTCAAAAGCTCTAGGACGGAGCTTGTTGAATCTTTCCAGCCACACTGCTAGTGTCACTGGAGGAGGAGGAGGAGGTGCCTGATTCTGCTGCTGCTGATTGTTGGCAGCTTGGACTTCAGCACGGATGTCATACCTCAGTTGAGGAAGCAAGGCTTGCATGGCAGCTTGAATTGCAGCATTGAGCTGCTCTTGCTCGCGTGTGAGAACCATATGACAGTATAACATAAAACATATGATTAACAGTTCAAAACATAAAATATAAATTATATATATACATGAAAAAAAAATTTTATACCAAAAATTTCACGAGAAAAATTTTATGCAAGAAAAATTTTGTATGAATGCATGATGCAGTTTTATGAAAACTTTTGATGCTCGAGAGTGAACGCCTCTGGTCAGTTCACTCAAAACAAAAGACATATCGAGGGGACGCCTATGGGTCGGTCCCAAATCTAAAAGTTTCGATAAAACACATGCGACTAAATAGGGCCAGTCCTGTACCAACCATTACTTAGTCAAAAACCCTGTAACAATGACATGTATATGTATGCTTAAAAATGATGAATGCATGAAAACAACTGTCAGTTCTAGGAAGACCGTAGTGACTACCCACTAATCACATGTCATATTTGAGAGCCTACAGGTCGAAACCTTGGCTCTGATACCATAATTGTAACACCCCATTTTAGAAATGGAATCTTACGCATAATCATGGCGTGTCATCAAAGCATACAAGGATAAATGTCTAAGCATTATTTGACCATAAAAGGGAAATACCGGAATCAAACATCGGTAACCGCAAAGTAGAGCTCATCACACACAAAAATAAATACTATAAAAGGAAAGGACGAAACAATGTCCATTGCAAGCTGTATTAAAGTAAAGGAAATGCATAAAGTAAAGAAAGACAGTAAAGCTTCCAGTCCATATGCACGTACGTTTGAGATCTACGAGCGTCTCTGAGTACCTGCCGTTTTGGGAACATGAAAAGGAAAACGGCTGAGCAAGACGCTCAGTGCACGGATGTACAATATAGCATGAAATAGGATAAGCATGTAACATATAACAGCGGAAGACTAAGTTCTGAGTAGACTGGTTAAGTATTGAGAAAACTGGTTTTATAGTTTGAAAAGCCTTATGTTTATCTTATGAAAACTGTTTTAACATATATATACCATAGCCCATATAGATCATGAAAAGGTCACATGCATGAATACTTAGAGGGGTGACCTCATCATGCTGATTAGAGGGGATGCCTCTAATTAATATACTGGTCTGGGTAGGAGGGATCAACTCCTTGTGAAGGATGCAAGGCACACACCACATTCACCATGAAATACTGAATAAAACATGTAACTAGGATGCACCCATACGCCCCACATGATATAATAATATGGCCAAAACTGAAAGGGACGCCACGAGCAATCACTCTGCCGTGGGGAAGTCATAACATTGGTGCCTCCAATGTTATGGTTATGGTACCTCCATAACTAGGTGAAACTGGTCATGCTTGTATATGGCTATAGATTATGCTAATTAAACATAAGCAGTTCAAAACATTAAAACAAATACTGGGGAAAACAGTTGGCTGCATACGGGGAAATCCTAATAAGGAAAGAATGTCCATACTGAAAGGACGGGAATCCGTACCTCAAGTCCAGTGAATGAACGGAAGAAAGACTCCTACTTCTGGATCACTAACGCTACATGAATACACACGTGTATAAGTATCCAATCACTGATTACGTACTGGGTTTTATGTCTCATCTTAGCTTACTTTGTATGTTTTAGGTCATGGTTTACTGTTTAAAGCCCTATCTGTGTTTACCTTGTACTCTGATTAATCTGATAAAGTATTACTGGTAATTCATGTATTATTATACTTACTGTGTAATAATAAGTAACTTTCCAAAAATAGCAGGTTTCCAAAAATAGAAAGTTTCCAAAAATAGAAAGTTTCCAAAAATAGAAAGTTACCAAAAATAGAAAGTTTCCAAAAATAGAAAGTTCCCAAAAATAGAAAGTTTCCAAAAATAGAAAGTTTCCTAAAATAGAAAGTTTCCAAAAATAGAATTCACTGCTTAAAATAGATCATCTGTCTTAATTAAATAAGTTTCCATATATAGAAGGTTTCCATGATTAGATTAGTTGCCTTATTTAATTAAGTTTCTATAAATAGAAGTTTCCATAATTAGAATTAAGCTGGTTGCATAAGCTAAAATATAAGTCTAAGTGTTTATAAGCTTATTTCTTAAGTCATATGATATAGTGTATAGTTTAATTATTATTTCATGCATTTTAATTAAACTATAGGTTAAGCATTTTAATTAAAGTATAACATGTTTTAATTAAAATGGAATAAATTACTTAGGTTAAAATGTATATTAATATGTATTAATAATATAACCTAAGTCATGTCTAAATTAATTAATTATAAGCATGTTTTAAATAATTAATTAATTATAACTTATAACATAAAAATACTTAGGTTAAATTAATATCATGCTAAATTAATAATTAAGAAATAACCTAAGTCATGGTTTAATTAATATCTCATGTTATTAATTAATTTATATCCTAAGTTCATAATTCATAATATTAACATGTAGCATAAATCATGATTTAACCAACGAACCATGAATCGGGCATGAACTCGACACCGTACCCCGAGCCAACTCGGGGTACTTGTGTCCCCTTGCTGCCGTGGGTCCCACATGCACCAACCAAGACCAAAATGGTCTTGGTGGTGGCGGCTAAAAGCAAACCGAACCCCCCTCGGGTTGGTTATACTAGGCGGCCAAAAACAAACACCCTCATATAACAACCTTTGATTTTAATTAACCCCAAAACATGTTAGATCTATGTTTAATTATCATGTTTTAATAAGAATAACAATAACATGTTCATGAAAATAATCAAAGATTTAAAAAGAATTAAAAAGAAAGGTTTAGAATGATATACCAATACGTAGCTTGGAAGAGGATGAACAAACACGATTTATAGCAATGGTTTTCAAGATCAAAATCAACCAATCAACCACCTATGGTGGTCTTAGGGTGGCGGCACAAAGAGGAAAAAAAGGAAGGAGAGAAAACCTTTTTAGGTTAAATGTTTATTTTGCTTGAAATGTAAAATGAAATGAAAAGTTACCATAACCCCCCCTTTTCTTGTAAAGTCCATGGGCTTAGCCCACCTTGTTATGTGTGTCGTGGGTATGGGGCCCCACATGGGGTACCCGTACCTTTTCTCGTGTCCCGATGTTTCGTGTTCGTTCGTGGTTAAACGTGTTCGTGTTTAAAGTGTTTCTGTTTATTTTATCATGTAGTTTATCGTATTATTTACACTCGTAATTAAGTACTTACGTAATTATTTTAGTTCGTGTTTTAAAATGATGATCATGATTTAATTATGTTCACGTGAAATATCTATTAACTGTTTATCATGAGTTTGTACGTAATCGATACTTATCCTGTCATACACGTATGCACTTGCTTGATTATTAGCACATGAATGTGATCAATACTAAATAGGGTAAGTTTTAATCTAGGACGTACGATCTTAAGGGCACTATTCATGGTAAAAGCATGCGGGTTTTACAATTCTTCCCCCCTAAAAAGAATAATTCGTCCCCGAATTATAGATAAAGTAAACTGGAAAGAAGTAACATACCCGAACACAGCTTTAAAATACTTGTTCAAAAAGCAAGACGCCAAACCTCGTCTAATACGATGGATATTTCTTTACAAGAATTTGATTTGGAAATTAAAGATAAAAAAGGAGGTTAAAATGTTGCTGCCGATCATTTATCTCGCATAGTGAATGATGATTATAGCGATGATGAAATCGATGATTTTACCGATGAGCATATAATGCAAGTAAGTACTAACAATACACCATGGTTCGCAGACTTTGCAAACTATTTAGCTGTAGGTATTTTACGAAAGGGAATGACGCACCAACTAAAGAAAAGATTTTTCTCTGAACTAATAAAATACTTTTGGGACGATCCTTACTTATTTAGAATCTGTTCCGATGGAATAATTCGACGTTGTATTTCCGGATTTGAATCTAGAAAAATTCTCGATGAATGTCACTACGGACCGACCGGAGGACATTATGCCACGAACACCACCGCTAAAAAAGTGTTCGACACTGGCTTTTATTGGCCAACAATTATTCGTGAAGTTCAAACCTTAGTACGACTATGTGAAGCATGTCAAAGGACTGGAAATATTTCTAAAAGAGACGAAATGCCTCTAAACAACATCCAAGTCTGCGAAATCTTTGATGTGTGGGGTATCGACTTCATGGGACCAATTCCTAAATCGTACAAATGTGAATACATTTTAGTCGCCGTCGACTATGTATCGAAATGGGCCGAAGCTCAAGCTTTACAAACAAACGATGCAAGAGTTGTTATGGCATTCTTAAAGAAATTATCATGTCGTTTTGGAATTCCAAAAGCATTAATAAGCGACAGAGGAACTCATTTCGTCATTCAGCGGTGACCATTTCAAATTCATTCAGTACTATCCAATATTTATCTTTCTCTTTAAACTGCATCTTTAAGGCAGCAGACTGAGGACCGGTCTCAACCGGCTTGTAACACCCCATTTTGGAAATGGAATCTTACGCATAATCATGGCGTGTCATCAAAGCATACAAGGATAAATGTCTAAGCATTATTTGACCATTAATGGGAAATACCGGAATCAAACATCGGTAACCCCAAAGTAGAGCTCATCACACACAAACATAAATACTGTAAAAGGAAAGGACGAAACAATGTCCATTGCAAGCTGTATTAAAGTAAAGGAAATGCATAAAGTAAAGAAAGACAGTAAAGCTTCCAGTCCATATGCACGTACGTTTGAGATCTACGAGCGTCTCTGAGTACCTGCCGTTTTGGGAACATGAAAAGGAAAACGGCTGAGCAAGACGCTCAGTGCACGGATGTACAATATAGCATGAAATAGGATAAGCATGTAACATATAACAGCGGAAGACTAAGTTCTGAGTAGACTAGTTAAGTATTGAGAAAACTGGTTTTATAGTTTGAAAAGCCTTATGTTTATCTTATGAAAAATGTTTTAACATATATATACCATAGCCCATATAGATCATGAAAAGGTCACGTTCATGAATACTTAGAGGGGTGACCTCATCATGCTGATTAGAGGGGATGCCTCTAATTAATATACTGGTCTGGGTAGGAGGGATCAACTCCTTGTGAAGGATGCAAGGCACACACCACATTCACCATGAAATACTGAATAAAACATGTAACTAGGATGCACCCATACGCCCCACATGATATAATAATATGGCCAAAACTGAAAGGGATGCCACGAGCAATCACTCCGCCGTGGGGAAGTCATAACATTGGTGCCTCCAATGTTATGGTTATGGTACCTCCATAACTAGGTGAAACTGGTCATGCTTGTATATGGCTATAGATTATGCTAATTAAACATAAGCAGTTCAAAACAATAAAACAAATACTGGGGAAAACAGTTGGCTGCATACGGGGAAATCCTAATAAGGAAAGAATGTCCATACTGAAAGGACGGGAATCCGTACCTCAAGTCCAGTGAATGAACGGAAGAAAGACTCCTACTTCTGGATCACTAACGCTACATGAATACACACGTGTATAAGTATCGAATCACTAATTACGTACTGGGTTTTATGTCTCATCTTAGCTTACTTTGTATGTTTTAGGTCATGGTTTACTGTTTAAAGCCCTATATGTGTTTACCTTGTACTCTGATTAATCTGATAAAGTATTACTGGTAATTCATGTATTATTATACTTACTGTGTAATAATAAGTAACTTTCCAAAAATAGCAGGTTTCCAAAAATAGAAAGTTTCCAAAAATAGAAAGTTTCCAAAAATAGAAAGTTTCCAAATATAGAAAGTTACCAAAAATAGAAAGTTTCCAAAAATAGAAAGTTTCCAAAAAAAGAAAGTTTCCAAAAATAGAAAGTTTCCTAAAATAGAAAGTTTCCAAAAATAGAATTCACTGCTTAAAATAGATCAGCTGCCTTAATTAAATAAGTTTCCATATATAGAAGGTTTCCATGATTAGATTAGTTGCCTTATTTAATTAAATTTCTATAAATAGAAGTTTCCATAATTAGAATTAAGCTGGTTGCATAAGCTAAAATATAAGTCTAAGTGTTTATAAGCTTATTTCTTAAGTCATATGATATAGTGTATAGTTTAATTATTATTTCATGCATTTTAATTAAACTATAGGTTAAGCATTTTAATTAAAGTATTACATGTTTTAATTAAAATGGAATAAATTACTTAGGTTAAAATGTATATTAATATGTATTAATAATATAACCTAAGTCATGTCTAAATTAATTAATTATAAGCATGTTTTAAATAATTAATTAATTATAACTTATAACATAAAAATACTTAGGTTAAATTAATATCATGCTAAATTAATAATTAAGAAATAACCTAAGTCATGGTTTAATTAATATCTCATGTTATTAATTAATTTATATCCTAAGTTCATAATTCATAATATTAACATGTAGCATAAATCATGATTTAACCAACGAACCATGAATCGGGCATGAACTCGACACCGTACCCCGAGCCAACTCGGGGTACTTGTGTCCCCTTGCTGTTGTGGGTCCCACATGCACCAACCAAGACCAAAATGGTCTTGGTGGTGGCGGCTAAAAGCAAACCGAACCCCCCTCGGGTTGGTTATACTAGGCGGCCAAAAACAAACACCCTCATATAACAACCTTTGATTTTAATTAACCCCAAAACATGTTAGATCTATGTTTAATTATCATGTTTTAATAAGAATAACAATAACATGTTCATGAAAATAATCAAAGATTTAAAAAGAATTAAAAAGAAAGGTTTAGAATGATATACCAATACGTAGCTTGGAAGAGGATGAACAAACACGGTTTATAGCAATGGTTTTCAAGATCAAAATCAACCAATCAACCACCTATGGTGGTCTTAGGGTGGCGACACAAAGAGGACAAAAAGGAAGGAGAGAAAACCTTTTTAGGTTAAATGTTTATTTTGCTTGAAATGTAAAATGAAATGAAAAGTGACCATAACCCCCCCTTTTCTTGTAAAAGTCCATGGGCTTAGCCCACCTTGTTATGTGTGTCGTGGGTATGGGGCCCCACATGGGGTACCCGTACCTTTTCTCGTGTCTCGATGTTTCGTGTTCGTTCGTGGTTAAACGTGTTCGTGTTTAAAGTGTTTCTGTTTATTTTATCATGTAGTTTATCGTATTATTTACACTCGTAATTAAGTACTTAAGTAATTATTTTAGTTCGTGTTTTAAAATGATGATCATGATTTAATTATGTTCACGTGAAATATCTATTAACTGTTTATCATGAGTTTGTACGTAATCGATACTTATCCTGTCATACACGTATGCACTTGCTTGATTATTAGCACATGAATGTGATCAATACTAAATAGGGTAAGTTTTAATCTAGGACGTACGATCTTAAGGGCACTATTCATGGTAAAAGCATGCGGGTTTTACAATTCTTCCCCCCTAAAAAGAATAATTCGTCCCCGAATTATAGATAAAGTAAACTGGAAAGAAGTAACATACCCGAACTCAAAATATGAAGTGAGGGTAAGAAGCCCGGATAGACTCCTCCGTTTCCCAAGTGGCTTTCCGCTCGGTATGGTCCCTCCAAAGAATTTTGACGAATGGAATCGTCTTCCTTCTCATGACTCGTTCTTGCCTGTCAAGAACTCGTTCGGGTTTCTCTATAAAAGTGAGATCTTCACGTGTCTGTTCCAGTGGATACTGAACCATGTGAAGGGGATGATACTTGTACCCTCTGAGTAAGGACACATGAAACACGTTATGCACGTGCGAAAGCTGAGGAGGTAACGCCAATCGGTAAGATACTTCACCGATTCGTTCAATGATATCAAACGGTCCGATGAAATGAGGACTGAGTTTCCCTTTGATCCCGAAGCGTTTAACACCACGCGCCGGCGAAACCTTGAGGAAGACGTGGTCTCCCACATTAAAATGTATGTCCCTACGATGCTTATCAGCGTAACTCTTCTGACGTGACCGTGCTTCCTGCAGCTTCTGCTTAGCTACTTCGATCTTCTCATTGGTCATTTCTATAATTTCTGGTCCTTCGAGTGTTCGCTCTCCCCCTTGATCCCAGCAGATTGGAGCGCGACACTTCCTGCCATACAACATTTCGAAAGGAGCACATTTAATACTTGCGTGCCAGCTGTTGTTGTATGCAAACTCGACCAAACAGATGTAATCGTCCCAATCACCTGTCC
The DNA here is from genome assembly GCA_025667525.1 of Glebionis coronaria. Taxonomy (NCBI): domain Eukaryota; kingdom Viridiplantae; phylum Streptophyta; class Magnoliopsida; order Asterales; family Asteraceae; genus Glebionis; species Glebionis coronaria. The sequence goes on from CM046880.1 coordinate 540,743,549, forward strand.
ATTCCAACGCACACGACCTTAACATATCTTCCAATGTCTGAATTGTTTGCTCCGACTGTCCGTCTGTTTGAGGATGAAAGGCCGTACTCAGCTTAAGTTTTGTACCCCAAGCGTTTTGCAGACCTTTCCAGAATCGCGACGTGAAACGAGGATCTCTGTCTGAGACGATGCTGGAGGGAGCACCGTGGAGTCTCATGATCTCCCTTCTGTAAGTATCTGCGAGTTTACTTACCGGATCTTCCTTGAGCTGATTTGGTGAGTCGATCGAAGATGACCCAAATGGCATCGTGCTTCTTCTTGGTAGGCGGAAGACCGGTAACAAAATCCATGGTGATTTTGTCCCACTTCCACTCTGGAATATCCAACGGTTGAAGGAGACCGCCCGATCGCTGATGCTCAATCTTAACCTGCTGGCAGGTAAGACATTTGGAGACATAAGTGGCTACATCCTGTTTCATACAACTCCACCAAAAGTACTGTCTGATGTCATGGTACATTTTTGTCGACCCAGGATGTATAGAAAATGGGGAGCTGTGAGCTTCAGCTAACAATGCTTCCCGGAGTTCTTGATTGTCAGGAACACAAAGTCTCATGCCCTGCCAAACGATACCGTCTGCGTCCATTCTGAATTCTGTCTGCTTCTCCAAATTCTGAATTATCGCTCATATTTCTCCATCATCCTTCTGAGCTTCCTTGATCCTAGACAGTAACTCGGGTTCTACTCTAAGATTCGCCCAGTATCCGTGCTGCCCACGTACCATGATTTTGATGTCTAGCCGCTCCAAGTATCTTATGTTTTGTTCCTTGATTTCAATGCCGTTGATCATTCCAGAATTTCTGCTGAGTGCATCTGCTACTACATTAGCCTTTTTGGGATGATACTGTAGGTTAATATCATAATCCTTCAACAGTTCCAACCATCTCCTTTGTCTCATGTTCAATTCACGTTGAGTGAAGATATACTTCAAGCTCTTGTGATCCGTGAAAATGTCGCATGATTCTCCGTATAAGTAGTGCCTCCATATTTTCAATGCGAACACCACTGCAGCAAGTTCCAGGTCATGCGTAGGGTAGTTTTCTTTATAGGGCTTAAGCTGCCGTGAAGCATACGCGATCACTTTCCCATGTTGCATGAGAACACAGCCCAGTCCCTTCCCCGATGCATCGCTGTAGATCTGAAATCCACCTGTACCAGATGGGAGAGTAAGAATAGGTGCAGATACTAACTTCTGCTTTAGGTCTTCGAAGCTCTTCTCTCGTTCTTCCGTCCAGACGAATTTCTCTCCTTTTCGCATCAGTTTGGTGAGAGGTAGTGCCAAACGGGAAAAGTTCTCCACGAATCTGCGATAATATCCAGCTAAGCCCAAGAAACTGCGGACTTCTGTCGCTGACGTTGGTCTTGGCCATTTAGTGATAGCCTTAACCTTCGCTGGGTCCATAGTGATCCCTTCTGCTGATACAATGTGACCAAAGAATGCCACTTTGTTTAACCAGAACTCACACTTGGAGAATTTCGCATACAGCTGCTTCTGACGAAGAATCTGTAGTACCGTACGGAGATGGTCTTCGTGTTCCTCCGTGGACTTTGAGAAAATCAGGATGTCATCGATGAATACAATGACAAACTTATCAAGGAATTCATGGAAGATTCTGTTCATCAGATCCATGAATACTGCTGGAGCATTAGTCAGGCCGAATGGCATGACTACAAACTCATAATGGCCATAGCGGGTACGAAAAGCAGTCTTGGCAATATCCTGCTCTTTAACCCTTAGCTGATGGTAGCCTGACCTTAGATCGATCTTTGAGAAGTGTTTGGCTCCTTGAAGTTGGTCAAACAGATCATCTATACGTGGCAGTGGATATCTATTGCGGATGGTAATCTTATTAAGTTCACGGTAGTCTATGCAAAGTCGCATGCTGCCGTCCTTCTTCTTAACGAACAAGAACGGTGCGCCCCATGGAGATGCGCTTGGTCTAATGAACCCTCGCTCAAGAAGTTCATGCAGTTGGTCCTTCAGTTCTTTTAGCTCTCTATGGGAGCCATACGATACGGAGCCTTAGAGATTGGTTCAGCTCCTAGAACAAGGTCGATGTTGAACTCCACTTCTCGTGCAGGTGGTATGCCGGGGAGTTCAGCTGGGAAAACGTCTTGAAATTCCGAAACTACTGGTTGATCCTGAATCGATGGGGATTCAGCATCCATGTCGTGAACCGTAGCTAGATAACCCTCACAGCCATGTGACAGTAATGCACGTGCTTGCAAGGTTGATATGACTTGTACAGACCGTCCGGGTATGAACCCGTTATGAATGTACTCTGGTGCATTAATGTCGCCGAAGATCACCCGATATGAGTGGCAGTCTATGGTAGCATGGTGCTTGGATAGCCAATCCATGCCGAGAATCATATCAAACTCAATCATGTCTAGGGGAAGTGCATCTACTGCACGAACTTTATCGTCAAACTCTAGAGGAAGACTCTTGTATACATGAGTTATTAATACAGAGTCCCTCAAAGGCGTGGAAATGGTAAGCCTATTTTCTAATGGCAAGGGAAGTGTCCTGATGTTCTTAGCATATGTAGTGGAAATAACTGAGTGAGTGGCACCCGTGTCGAAAAGGACACATGCAGCTTGGCCGTACATATACAAAATTCCAGTAATGGTACCTGTAGATTTGTTTGCCTGATCGCGAGATGTCGTGTAGACACGCCCAGTGGTAGGAGGCGGCTTATTATCAGCATGACCCGAGGTACCCTCCATCTCACCCTTACGGCAATCTCTCATACGATGGCCAGGGAGACCGCACTTGAAGCACGCGTCGGAATCACGACGACATGGGCCAGGGTGTCTGCGATGGCAAGTACTGCAAAGAGGATGAGTGAATCCTCCAGCAGGAGTCCTTGCTTGCTGAGGGCCTGCTGATGACAAAATGTGTTAAGATAAAGTATATGCACGAGTATAAGACATATGCATCATAAGATGTTCACCAGTGATAGCTGAACGGTTAGGCTGTGAACCCCTGTGGTTCTGGTCCTTCCCGTTACCGTGGTTCCTGGTAGAGGTTAATATAGTGTCAGCATGAGAGATATAACATGAAATCATAAGAAGATGCGTAAATAGTAGGACCTGCTGTTGTTGGAGTGTCCAACGTTGTTACGGTAATTATCATTACCGCTACGCCTTTCCACAACAGAACGGTCGTTAGTGTGACCGTTTCCTTTGGGCTGATGAGGCTGCTGCTGAGTAGCCGGCTGAGACCGGTCCCCAGTTTTCTGCCTGGAAGATACAGTTTAAGAGATGATTATTGAACATATAATGATAGGATGCGGTTTGGTTACTGTTTGAATACGAAATGTTTACCTCTTGTCGGGTCTTTCAGCTTCCCCGAACTCATCTCGCTCCTACAGCATCTCTAGTTTCCTTGCTGCGTTGGCCACTTGTGCTACTGTATTGAACGTAGCACACACCAGATTGTTCGCGACCGAGGTGCGAAGTGCCCACCTAAAGTGGTGTGCCTGGTCCTCAGGAGTACCAGCTGCTGCTCCCAGGAAACCAGCTAAGCGAAGAAAGCGCCGCATGAATTCGTTGCTATTCTCGCCCGCTCTCTGTCGTATCCCATGGTACTCTCACTTGAGATTGTCCTGCTCTGCCTTGGGAAAGAACTGCTCCATCACTCTCTCCTTGAATTGGGCCCATGTCAAACCAGCGACCCAATCATCACCTCCTTCCGACTGCGTCAAGGCTAGCCACCAGCTGAGTACATCGCCTTCAAACCGGTAGCATGCCAATCTCGCCTTGTATGCGGGGTCACAGCCCATAGCATTGAAAATCTTCTCGATATGAGTCAACCAGCTTTCAGCATCGCTGGGGCTATCAGTCTTTTCAAAAGCTCTAGGACGGAGCTTGTTGAATCTTTCCAGCCACACTGCTAGTGTCACTTGAGGAGGAGGAGGAGGTGCCTGATTCTGCTGCTGCTGATTGTTGGCAGCTTGGACTTCAGCACGGATGTCATTCCTCAGTTGAGGAAGCAAGGCTTGCATGGCAGCCTGAATTGCAGCATTGAGCTGCTCTTGCTCGCGTGTGAGAACCATCTGACAGTATAACATAAAACATATGATTAACAGTTCAAAACATAAAATATAAATTATATATATACATGAAAAAAAAATTTATACCAAAAATTTCACGAGAAAAATTTTATGCAAGAAAATTTTTGTATGGATGCATGATGCAGTTTTATGAAAACTTTTGATGCTCGAGAGTGAACGCCTCTGGTCAGTTCACTCAAAACAAAAGACATATCGAGGGGACGCCTATGGGTCGGTCCCAAATCTAAAAGTTTCGATAAAACACATGCGACTAAATAGGGCCAGTCCTGTACCAACCATTACTTAGTCAAAAACCCTGTAACAATGACATGTATATGTATGCTTAAAAATGATGAATGCATGGAAACAACTGTCAGTTCTAGGAAGACCGTAGTGACTACCCACTAATCACAGGTCATATTTGAGAGCCTACAGGTCGAAACCTTGGCTCTGATACCATAATTGTAACACCCCATTTTGGAAATGGAATCTTACGCATAATCATGGCGTGTCATCAAAGCATACAAGGATAAATGTCTAAGCATTATTTGACCATAAAAGGGAAATACCAGAATCAAACATCGGTAACCCCAAAGTAGAGCTCATCACACACAAACATAAATACTGTAAAAGGAAAGGACGAAACAATGTCCATTGCAAGCTGTATTAAAGTAAAGGAAATGTATAAAGTAAAGAAAGACAGTAAAGCTTCCAGTCCATATGCACGTACGTTTGAGATCTACGAGCGTCTCTGAGTACCTGCCGTTTTGGGAACATGAAAAGGAAAACGGCTGAGCAAGACGCTCAGTGCACGGATGTACAATATAGCATGAAATAGGATAAGCATGTAACATATAACAGCGGAAGACTAAGTTCTGAGTAGACTGGTTAAGTATTGAGAAAACTGGTTTTATAGTTTGAAAAGCCTTATGTTTATCTTATGAAAACTGTTTTAACATATATATACCATAGCCCATATAGATCATGAAAAGGTCACGTGCATGAATACTTAGAGGGGTGACCTCATCATGCTGATTAGAGGGGATGCCTCTAATTAATATACTGGTCTGGGTAGGAGGGATCAACTCCTTGTGAAGGATGCAAGGCACACACCACATTCACCATGAAATACTGAATAAAACATGTAACTAGGATGCACCTATACGCCCCACATGATATAATAATATGGCCAAAACTGAAAGGGACGCCACGAGCAATCACTCCGCCGTGGGGAAGTCATAACATTGGTGCCTCCAATGTTATGGTTATGGTACCTCCATAACTAGGTGAAACTGGTCATGCTTGTATATGGCTATAGATTATGCTAATTAAACATAAGCAGTTCAAAACAATAAAACAAATACTGGGGAAAACAGTTGGCTGCATACGGGGAAATCCTAATAAGGAAAGAATGTCCATACTGAAAGGACGGGAATCCGTACCTCAAGTCCAGTGAATGAATGGAAGAAAGACTCCTACTTCTGGATCACTAACGCTACATGAATACACACGTGTATAAGTATCGAATCACTGATTACGTACTGGGTTTTATGTCTCATCTTAGCGTACTTTGTATGTTTTAGGTCATGGTTTACTGTTTAAAGCCCTATCTGTGTTTACCTTGTACTCTGATTAATCTGATAAAGTATTACTGGTAATTCATGTATTATTATACTTACTGTGTAATAATAAGAAACTTTCTAAAAATAGCAGGTTTCCAAAAATAGAAAGTTTCCAAAAATAGAAAGTTTCCAAAAATAGAAAGTTACCAAAAATAGAAAGTTTCCAAAAATAGAAAGTTCCCAAAAATAGAAAGTTCCCAAAAATAGAAAGTTTCCTAAAATAGAAAGTTTCCAAAAATAGAATTCACTGCTTAAAATAGATCAGCTGCCTTAATTAAATAAGTTTCCATATATAGAAGGTTTCCATGATTAGATTAGTTGCCTTATTTAATTAAGTTTCTATAAATAGAAGTTTCCATAATTAGAATTAAGCTGGTTGCATAAGCTAAAATATAAGTCTAAGTGTTTATAAGCTTATTTCTTAAGTCATATGATATAGTGTATAGTTTAATTATTATTTCATGCATTTTAATTAAACTATAGGTTAAGCATTTTAATTAAAGTATAACATGTTTTAATTAAAATGGAATAAATTACTTAGGTTAAAATGTATATTAATATGTATTAATAATATAACCTAAGTCATGTCTAAATTAATTAATTATAAGCATGTTTTAAATAATTAATTAATTATAACTTATAACATAAAAATACTTAGGTTAAATTAATATCATGCTAAATTAATAATTAAGAAATAACCTAAGTCATGGTTTAATTAATATCTCATGTTATTAATTAATTTATATCCTAAGTTCATAATTCATAATATTAACATGTAGCATAAATCATGATTTAACCAACGAACCATGAATCGGGCATGAACTCGACACCGTACCCCGAGGCAACTCGGGGTACTTGTGTCCCCTTGCTGCCGTGGGTCCCACATGCACCAACCAAGACCAAAATGGTCTTGGTGGTGGCGGCTAAAAGCAAACCGAACCCCCCTCGGGTTGGTTATACTAGGCGGCCAAAAACAAACACCCTCATATAACAACCTTTGATTTTAATTAACCCCAAAACATGTTAGATCTATGTTTAATTATCATGTTTTAATAAGAATAACAATAACATGTTCATGAAAATAATCAAAGATTTAAAAAGAATTAAAAAGAAAGGTTTAGAATGATATACCAATACGTAGCTTGGAAGAGGATGAACAAACATGGTTTATAGCAATGGTTTTCAAGATCAAAATCAACCAATCAACCACCTATGGTGGTCTTAGGGTGGCGGCACAAAGAGGACAAAAAGGAAGGAGAGAAAACCTTTTTAGGTTAAATGTTTATTTTGCTTGAAATGTAAAATGAAATGAAAAGTTACCATAACCCCCCCTTTTCTTGTAAAAGTCCATGGGCTTAGCCCACCTTGTTATGTGTGCCGTGGGTATGGGGCCCCACATGGGGTACCCATACCTTTTCTCGTGTCCTGATGTTTCGTGTTCGTTCGTGGTTAAACGTGTTCGTGTTTAAAGTGTTTCTGTTTATTTTATCATGTAGTTTATCGTATTATTTACACTCGTAATTAAGTACTTACGTAATTATTTTAGTTTGTGTTTTAAAATGATGATCATGATTTAATTATGTTCACGTGAAATATCTATTAACTGTTTATCATGAGTTTGTACGTAATCGATACTTATCCTGTCATACACGTATGCACTTGCTTGATTATTAGCACATGAATGTGATCAATACTAAATAGGGTAAGTTTTAATCTAGGACGTACGATCTTAAGGGCACTATTCATGGTAAAAGCATGCGGGTTTTACAATTCTTCCCCCCTAAAAAGAATAATTCGTCCCCGAATTATAGATAAAGTAAACTGGAAAGAAGTAACATACCCGAACACAGCTTTAAAATACTTGTTCAAAAAGCAAGACGCCAAACCTCGTCTAATACGATGGATATTTCTTTACAAGAATTTGATTTGGAAATTAAAGATAAAAAAGGAGTTGAAAATGTTGCTGCCGATCATTTATCTCGCATAGTGAATGATGATTATAGCGATGATGAAATCGATGATTTTACCGATGAGCATATAATGCAAGTAAGTACTAACAATACACCATGGTTCGCAGACTTTGCAAACTATTTGGCTGTAGGTATTTTACGAAAGGGAATGACGCACCAACTAAAGAAAAGATTTTTTCTGAACTAATAAAATACTTTTGGGACGATCCTTACTTATTTAGAATATGTTCCGATGGAATAATTCGACGTTGTATTTCCGGATTTGAATCTAGAAAAATTCTCGATGAATGTCACTACGGACCGACCGGAGGACATTATGCCGCGAACACCACCGCTAAAAAAGTGTTCGACACTGGCTTTTATTGGCCAACAATTATTCGTGAAGTTCATACCTTAGTACGACTATGTGAAGCATGTCAAAGGACTGGAAATATTTCTAAAAGAGACGAAATGCCTCTAAACAACATCCAAGTCTGCGAAATCTTTGACGTGTGGGGTATCGACTTCATGGGACCATTTCCTAAATCGTACAAATGTGAATACATTTTAGTCGTCGTCGACTATGTATCGAAATGGGCCGAAGCTCAAGCTTTACAAACAAACGATGCAAGAGTTGTTATGGCATTCTTAAAGAAATTATCATGTCGTTTTGGAATTCCAAAAGCATTAATAAGCGACAGAGGAACTCATTTCGTCATTCATCGGTGACCATTTCAAATTCATTCAGTACTATCCAATATTTATCTTTCTCTTTAAACTGCATCTTTAAGGCAGCAGACTGAGGACCGGTCTCAACCGGCTACTCAGCAACAGCCTACTCAGCCCAAGGGTAACGGTCAGACTCAAGACCGTTCTGCTACGGATAGGCGTGGCGGTAATGATAATTACCGTAACAACGCTGGAAACTCCAACAGCAATAGGTCCCCACATTTAACTCATTACTTATGTTACACGTTTATGATTCATAATTCTGACACATTAGCGATCTTCTAACAGGAATCATGGTAACGGGAGGTAGCAGGACCGAAGAGGTTCACAGCCTAACCGCTATCACTGGTATTACATCTTACGTTTTTCCGCATTGTCCTTTTGTACCTATAAACCATGTCTCATGTGTACTTTTCCAAACAGGCTCCCAGCCAGCAAGGGCACCTGCTGGAGGGTATACTCACCCTCTCTGCACTACCTGCAACCGTAGGCACCCAGGGCCATGTCGCCGCGACAGCGACGCTTGCTTCAAGTGTGGCCTTACTGGCCATCGCATGAAGGACTGCCACAAGGGCGAGATGAAGGGCACATCTGGACATGTTGATTCCAAGCCACCTCCTACTAGTGGACGCGTGTACACGACTTCTCGCGATTAGGCCAACAAGTCTACAGGTACCATCACTGGAATATTGTATATGTATGGTCAAGCTGCATATGTTTTATTTGACACGGGTGTTACTCACTCGGTCATTTCTACTGCTTATGCCAAGAATGTTAGGATATCCCCTATGCCTTTAGAGAATGTTTTAAACATTTCCACGCCTCTAAGAGACTCTGTACACATAACACATGGGTACAGGAGCCTTCCCCTAGAATTTGACGACAAGATTCGTCCTGTTGACGCACTTCCATTGGATATGTGTGATTTTGACATGATATTAGGCATGGACTGGCTATCCAAACATCACGCCACCATAGACTGCCATACATATCAGGTCATCTTCGGTGATGTAAATGCATCAGAGTACATTTACAATGGGTTCGTACCCGGAAGGTCTATACAAATAATTCCGACCTTACAAGCACGTGCATTACTGTCACATGGTTATGAGGGCTATCTTGCTATTGTTCATGATTTGGAGGCTGAATCTCCATCTATCCAGAATCAGCCGATCGTGTTAGAATTTCCAGACGTGTTTCCAGAAGAACTTCCGGGCATACCACTTGCTCGTGAAGTGGAGTTTAATATGGAGCTCGTCCCAGGAGCTGAGCCAATATCTAAGGCTCCTTATAGCGTGGCTCCCATAGAACTGAAGGAGTTAAGGGAACAACTGTAGGAACTGTTAGAACGCGGTTTCATTCGACCTAGTGCTTCTCCATGGGGCGCACCTGTTTTGTTCGTAAAGAAGAAGGACGACAGCATGCGTCTGTGCATAGATTATCGTGAGCTTAACAAGAACACCATCAGGAATAGATATCCATTACCACGCATTGACGACTTGTTTGACCAACTCCAAGGGGCCAAACATTTCTCCAAGATTGATCTAAGGTCGGGCTATCATCAGTTACGGGTTAAAGAGCAGGACATCGCCAAGACTGCTTTCAGTACACGTTATGGGCACTACGAATTTATAGTCATGCCATTTGGCCTTACCAATGCTCCAGATGTTTTCATGGATCTGATGAATCGTATCTTCCATGAGTTCCTGTACAAGTTCGTCATTGTCTTCATTGACGACATTCTTATTTTCTCTAAGTCAAAGGAGGAACATGAAGACCGTCTTCGTACTGTACTACAGATACTTCGCCAGAAGCAGTTGTATGCTAAATTCTCCAAGTGTGAGTTCTGGTTAGACAAGGTGGCGTTCCTAGGCCACATTGTATCAGCAGAAGGAATCACCATAGATCCAGCAAAGGTTGAGGCTAATTCCAAGTGTCCAAGACCGACATCAGTGACTGAAGTTCACAGTTTCCTAGGCTTAGTTGGTTACTACCGTAGGTTCGTAGAGAACTTTTCTCGTTTAGCACTGCCATTGACCAAACTGACGCGGAAAGGGGAGAAATTCGTCTGGACTGAAGAAAGAGAGAAGAGCTTTGAAGACCTAAAGCAGAAATTAGTATCTGCACCGATTCTTACTCTCCCATCTGGTACAGGTGGATTTCAAATCTACAGTGATGCTTCAGGGAAGGGACTTGGATGTGTTCTCATGCAACATGGGAAAGTGATTGTGTATGCTTCACGGCAGCTTAAGCCTTATGAGAAGAATTACCCTACGCATGACTTAGAACTTGCAGCGGTCGTGTTTGCATTGAAGATATGGAAGCACTACGTGTATGGAGAATCATGTGATATCTTCACAGATCACAAGCCTGAAGTACATCTTCACTCAACGTGAGCTTAACATGAGGCAGAGGAGATGGTTAGAGCTGTTGAAGGATTATGACATTAATCTGCAGTATCATCCCGGCAAGATGAATGTAGTGGCAGATGCACTTAGTAGAAAGTCCGGTATGATAAACGACATTAAAATTGAGGAAGAGATTATAAGAGACTTGGAGCGACTAGACATTGAGATCATGGTACGTGGACAGCACGGTTACTGGGCTAATCTTAGAGTGGAACCTGAGTTACTCTCTAGGATCAAGGAAGCTCAGAAGGATGATGGGGAAATTTGGGCGATCATTCAGAACTTAGAACAGCAGACGGAGTTTCGGTTGGATGACGATGGTATCTTATGGCAGGGCACCAGACTTTGTGTTCCTGATGATCTTACTCTTAGGGAAGCGTTATTAGCTGAAGCTCATAGCTCCCCATTCTCCATTCATCCTGGTTGAACCAAGATGTACCACGACATCAAGCAATACTTTTGGTGGAGTGGTATGAAACAGGATGTTGCTACTTATGTCTCCAAATGTCTTACCTGTCAGCATGTTAAGATCGAGCATCAGCGGTCTAGTGGTCTACTACAACCGTTACACATTCAAGAGTGGAAGCGGGACAAGATGACCATGGATTTTGTTACCGGTCTTCCGCAGACAAAGAGGAGGCATGATGCGATTTGGGTTATCGTTGATCTACTTACTAAGTCAGCTCATTTCCTACCGATCCGCAAGGATGATCCGGTCAGCAAACTCGTCGATACTTACAAGAAGGAGATCATGAGACTTCATGGTGCTTCATCCAGTATCGTCTAGGACAAAGATCCTCAGTTCACTTCACAATTTTGGAAGAGTTTGCAGAAAGCTTGGGGTACAAAACTTAAGTTTAGCATGGCTTTTCATCCTCAAACAGACGGACAATCGGAGCGAACGATTCAGACATTAGAATACATGCTTCGATCATGTGCATTGGAGTGGACAGGAGATTGGGACGATTATATCTATTTGGTAGAGTTTGCATACAACAACAGTTGGCACGCCAGCATTAAGTGTGCACCATTCAAAATGTTGTATGGCAGGAAATGTCGCGCCCCAATCTGCTGGGATCAGGTTGGTGAGCGAACACTTGAAGGACCAGAAATGATAGAGTTGACCAACGAGAAGGTCGCTGTAGCTAAGCAAAAATTGCAAGAGGCTCGTTCACGTCAGAAGAGTTACGCCGATAAGCATCGTAGGGACTTACATTTAAACGTAGGAGGTCACGTCTTTCTTAAGGTATCACCGGCACGTGGTGTTAGATGTTTTGGAATCAAAGGGAAACTCAGTCCTCGATTCATCGGATCATTTGATATCATCGAGCGAGTCAAAGAAGTATCTTATCGTTTAGTGTTACCTCCGCAGCTTTCTCACGTTCATGACGTTTTCCATGTGTCCTTACTCAGAGGGTACAAGTATCATCCCCTTCACATGGTTCAGTATCCACTGGAACAGATTCGTGAAGATCTTACCTTCATAGAGGAACACGAACGAGTTCTTGACAGGCAAGAACGAGTCATGAGGAAGAACACGATTCCATTTGTCAAAATCCTTTGGAGGGATCATACCGAGCGGGAAGCCACTTGGGAAATAGAGGAGTCTATCCGGGCTTCTTACCCTCATTTCATATTTTGAATTCGGGTATGGTCCTCTTTCAACTTATTTTATCTATAATTCGGAGACGAATTATTCTTTTTAGGGGGGAAGAGTTGTAAAACCCACATGATTTTACCATGAACAGTACACTTAGTAAACGTACGTACATATTAAAACTTTCCTTTTATAGCATGAACATGTGTCACGGTTAGTAATTACAGAAGTTATGTACGTATTATTATTACGACAAGTATTAAGTACATGTTAGTACACGATAATTATTAACAATAACAATTATAATCACGAACATGAAATCATGAACGTAAAAATTACGAACACGTAACCACGTACTTAATTAATATTATACGGTTAATATCGTTATGTACAAGTATTAAATATAACACGAACATTTAATTATAATACGAAAACACGAGAATACGATCACGCAATTTAAAACACGGGAAAACTCTGGGTTTTCCATTGTGGGCCCTAGTAGTCGCGGCACAAAGAGAATGAAACGGGCCAAGCCCATTTGATTTTTAAGTAATAAGGGAAATCACTTTTTCACTTTACAAAGTTTTTAAGGAAAATCAGAAACCCAAATCATTTTCTTCTCTCTTGTGGCCGGCAGCAAACATCACCACTAAAGGGGTGTTGGTTTGATTTTTAGCTAATTGAATACAAGATCATGTTCGTGTTATTGTCCTCTAATCTTTACACGCATTCGGTAATCCGTAAACCCTTTTGTTTTTATTCTTTTATTTAATTAATTAGCACATGAACATGAATTAAATAAAAAGAAGAATTTAAAACATGTCAAATGATCAAGGGGGTAAAATTAAGGGTTTGTTTGGGTTTGGTTGCTCGGCCGACACACAAACCGAGAGCCTTAGGCTCTCAGCGTGTTTTTTATCACGCCACCAACCGAGATCTATGTGTTGGGAATAAAATTAGCTAAGTCTCTCAGACGCCGACAAAGGGATTTCAGATGCTGACAAGAAGAATTGAGGTGCTGGCAGGTGAGACGTTGATAAGAATTATCAAGGCGTTGACAAGAAGAATCTTAACACAAAGACAAGGAATAAATCTGCCAATGATAAATTCTTCAAGCTGGTGGACAAAATATGAATTTAAGAATTCAGAATATATTCTTAAATGTTTAAAAGATTTAGTCAATAAGTTATTTGAGTATGTTTATCTTGTGTCTCTTCCTAAAATAGTTGATCTTAGCTTTTTGTACAAGGCTCCTTAAACCTATAAAAGGAGGACTTAGGGTTAGACATAAGACACATTCCTTTCACACATCTCTTCCACATATCTTATAACACTTTCATTGTAATCATTCATTGATATTATTAATCAAAGTGAAAGTTTGGTCTACTTTGTTTTGTTCTTTGTTCTAAGTGTTAAATTCCGCATAACACTTAGATTGTTCAATACAACAAAGTTTCTCTACGTGTTAAACTTGATTTAATCTCGTTAACACAAAGCTAAATCGATCTATGTTTAGGATCAACAAGTGGTATCAGAGCTTGATGAGAAACTTTGATTTGAAGAACGAGATCCAATATTGTGAGGTGAACCAGGCTATGGAAGAAGGTGAAGAATAATCTGATGATGTTTTCAGTTAAGGCCATGTCTACTTCAAGTTCCACAAGTTCCAATTCTTTTTCATGTTCTGACAATGAGGTATGTGATGACTCTTCTTGTGGGTTAAATACTGAAAGACTTAATAAAGAAGTTTTAAAATTGAAATCAGATATTTTAGACGTAAAAGCTAGACTTTCAAATTATCAAGTGGCACTTATTCAAACTGAAAAGACTGTAGAAGAGTACAAGAAAATGGAATTTTACCTAAAAGATCAAATTAATGTCTTGTCTCATGACCTAAAAGTTAGTGTTGAACTTAGAGACATAATGGAAAGATCCAAAGGAGTCATACAAGCTAAGTTAGACGAGGCCATTAAAGATAAAGAAAGTGTAGGGCTTAAGATTCAAAAGTTTTATAAAGCTAGCCAAACCCTAGAAAAGTGTGTAAGTGAACAAAGAGACTCTAGGGATATGTATGGGATTGGGTTGAAAGAATATGTTGCCATTCCACCACCTTCTGGGAACTTCTATGGTGTCCATAGAAAGGATCTCTCTTGGACTGGTATTCCAGAACTCCAAGAAGAGGAATTTATTCCTCTACCTAGAGTCCTTTCTCCAGTTGAGGAATATCAACAAAAGTTTATTGACCTAGAAGAGTGGAAGAAGGCTAACCCCACTTTGTTTGTTAAGGGCGGGATGCTTAGTGAGAGTCCATTTGTGCCTACACCCATTAAGAGTCCAGTAGTATCTACACCTATCACTATAACCAATCCCATCACTGGAAAAGCTGTTAATCTTGGCTCCCCAATTAAGAAACAACCTAGTGTTAAATATGTTGAAATGTATAGGAAACCTAGGCCACTCAAAAGCCAAGCAAGTGTTAATAGGACAGGGTTTTATCAGTCTAAGCCTAAGTTTGTGTCCAAAAATGCTTGGTACTCATGTGGGAGCTTCTCACATTTGGCCTATAATTGTGTCAGTGGATACAATTCATTTGCTGACAATAGGTCATCCAATGTCAACCATAGACCTTTTGTCCACACTAGACCACAGGCTAATATACCAGCTCCTTTCTTCTCTAAGGCAACTAACACCCATGGACAAAGGCCCATTTCAAAAAACCAACACTTGGTCAAACATGTAGTATGTTCCTATACCAAACCCTAATTTGAGCGCTGATAGGAAAAAATTCAACGTTGAAAGGAACAAATTCAACACTGATAGGAACAAATTCAACACTGATAGGAACAAATTCAACGCTGACAGGAACAAATGCAACGCTGACAGCTTCAAGTTTGGCATGAAAACGCCACAACTAGCTGTTGTCAGACCTTATGTTAGACCATATAAACAAAGATACTTGGTTAGTAAGGGCCAAGGGTCTAAAGCATCATCCCACATAACTTGGAAACCTAAACACGAGCAAAACTCTAATTTTAATGGTATTTCAATGACTTGCAATAGATTTAAATATCTTGAGAAGGTCATTACTAGACTCATAGGAACAAATTGGGTGATTAGGTCACAAAGGGATGAACAGGAATTTGTGGTAAAGAGTAAGACCACTCTAGTTGAACAACTAGACAGATCCAAGTCTGACAAGGCTTGGATCTCCAAAGAAAACTAATTTGTTTTCTTTTTGAGCAGCCTATCCAAAAGCAGGTTAATGATCAAGGATATTGGGATATTGGATGCTCAAGGAACATGCATTGTTGGTCTTTCCACTGTTATTATTTTTCTCCACTGACATGTTATCTCTACCCATTATTGTGGGAAAGGGTAGCCTCTGTTGGTGTGTTTTTGTGGTTTTTTGTCTAACTATGCAGGAAAGTGGAGCTACATTTGGATGGATACAGAGTTGCAAATTTTTATTTTTGATGGTTGGAATGTTTACATTCATATCTTAAGATAAAATTTTGCTTCTTCACATATAATGATTTGTATGCTTCTTTTAAGGGGAGGTAAACCATTAGGTTTTTGGTACTCTTAGAGCACTCTTGCACAATCCTAGATTGTGTCCACTGGTGAGTAAGAAATAGGAATAATGAAGGCTTTTCTTTTTAAGAATTGCTGGAATTTCTAAATCTTGAGGCACTGTAGCATGCACGTATTTATTTAAACATGCATGCTGCCAAGACTTTTTGACTTAGAATTGGGTGTGGTCGTATGGGTGACTTGGGGTAGATATATTTTTGGGCTTACTTGGGGAGTTGCAAAGGTTTTATATGAGTTAACTTTCATTTTGGGGCATTTGTGAATAAAGGACTCTAGAGTTCATGTGTGTCTATCATGCTTGTGCATGAGTGTATGCGTGAACAGTGTTTGTCACTCTTGCTTATTAGAGACTGGTTAATTTCCTTAGGATTACTACCTTTGTTTGTGTTTTAACTAAAGTTTTCTACATTCTCAAGTCCATTTTATGCTATGACATCTTAGCTGGTGTCATTTATAAACTTCTTTATAGACCCAAAACGTTTCATCACCCTTTCATTTTTAAAATTTTTGGATATCTGAGAGCCTAATGATCATTGAGATGTCTTTCCTAGTGATTAACATCTAGTAGAAGCAGAGATCACTTTCACAAGGGTATATAGTGTTATGGAGATGGCTGAGACTATTGACACTAGCTTTAATGCAGGTCAAGTCAGTTTTATCATCAGTAAGTCCATCCCCATGTCCTATGAATCAACATTGAGGATTCAATTCCCGAATGTGGATGAGGACAATATGAAATCTTTGACATTAATGGAATTGACGAATATCTGTATTAGCTTGTAAAAGCATAATACAGAAATGGTACAAATTGTCAAGGATCACTGTTTTGAACTGATAGGCTTGTTGTTTTGGAAGCTGATGCAAGGAGGACGTTCTTGGTTCCGTCCTTGTATATTGATCTTTGAGAGGAGTCTTAAAAAGGGGAGGAGCAATCGAATTTGAGTGACAAAAGTAATAAAGAAAGCTCCAAAGACATTACAGGTGCTAAAGATGATTAAGACCAAGTGAAGGCTGACTATACAAGTGATTTGAGTGATTGAATTTTCAAGATTTATTATTACTCAAATTTAGGGATAAATATATTTGTAAGAATCCTCTCTGTATGTTCTATTTTATTCAGAAACTTGATTACTAGCGTAGATATCAAATTTAGGGGAGGATTGTTGGGAATAAAATCAGCTAAGTCTCTCAAACGCTGACAAAGGGATTTCAGACGCTGATAAGAAGAATTGAGGCGTTGACAGGTGAGACGCTGATAAGAATTATCAAGGCGTTGACAAGAAGAATCTTAACACAAAGACAAGGACTAAATCTGACAATGATGAATTCTTCAAGCTGGTGAACAAAATATGAAGATAAGAATTCAGAATATATTCTTAAATGCTTAAAAGATTTAGTCAATAAGTTATTTGAGTATGTTTATTGTAACACCCCCAAATTTATACAACTCAGTTCAACGGAAGACTAGTTGGTGTTACGGGATAGCACATTACTCACATCATAGACAACGCTTAAAAGTCGCGTTGTTTTAATAATAAAGCATTTCTATTCATAAATATCAAAGTTACATAGGTCCCAAGTCATAATCATTTCATACAATTTTACAAAAGATTTGAATGGAAATTGTTATTTAAGTGCGGGCCATGAATTCTTGTTGTCTTCCCGAGAATTACCTTCAAGCACCTGAGATAAAACATGTTAAAAGAAAAGGTCAGCGATAACGCCGAGTGAATTCATAGAGTTTAATAAAATCCATTAACATAACGTCGGTATAAAATTATTACCGAAAATCATTTTTGTACAAATCATTGTAATAGGCCATAAAATAGCCAAAGTCATTTTATACAATTCCTTATCAAAATCATAATATAGGCTTTCGCCTTCAAAATCATTATATGAGTCAATGTCGTAAAAACATCATACAATACGTTTTATAACGTTGTATAAAGTCAAATAAAAACCGTTATATGAATATGGTTATGAAAAACCAAAACACGAACATAATATCAATAGTAAGACCCCATATTGCTAGTCAGGCAATATATCGTAATTCGGTGCGTATAGTATTATTTCGTTAATTGGATTATTATAAGCCGCATGACATTGTTACCTTACTATAACCAACAACGGGTAGCTAACCCGATACTTAATTTGCCCATCTAAATTAGCGTGTCGTCACAAAGGTCACGCTATGGAAATATTCTCATACATAAATTCGCTTACCAATCAATGTGGCACGACGGGGATCAACCGTCAAGGCGCGAACTGGGGTGATCGTCCCCAAATAGTACTATTATATGCATAAGCGTCTGCCAAATCCCGGTAGTTCACAATTCATGCTAATGGGACTTTTAGTGACATAACCTAACTTTAATAATCTATTTTATTTCATCTATCGGGTCATTTAATCATTCATAGGGTCATACAATCATTCGAGTCCAAATCAATAAACAAACAATCGGGACAACTAGTGTCCTATTTTATAAAAACTAACATGTTATCTCCCTCGCGGGTTTATAAAACATTTAAAAGAGTGCAAGGCTATGAACTCACGTTGATGTGGGAAAGCGGGTTATCGGCAATTCGGATGTACGGTACGTGCTTCAATCACGGAAACCTAGACAAATAATACTCGTCTTAGACTTTTATCCAATGACTTTATAAAAATAACAATTATGTATACATATGATGATTTTATATATATATGATGATCAAGTGGGTTTACATATTCTCATTTACTCATTTTAGTGTTATGTGTTGATAACTTTTATACTAGTTTACTAGTTTTACCTATTTACATGTTTTAAGTCCAATAAGCTTATTATAAGTTCTTTAACTTGTATTAATCCATTTTATACTTGTATTATCAGTATTTACACTTTACATGTTGGGCCTAAATGGGTTAAGCCCAATAAATAAGTTTATAAGTGTTTTAGCCCATTTTGTTGTGTTATTAGTCCAATAACGTTAACTTAGCCCGTTAATATCCGTATGTTATATAGTTCGGGTTTTATCGGTTTTACTTGTTATATATGTTTATATATCAGTATATGAGTTTATAAAAGTTTACATTAGACGGGTCCAACCGTCTAAGTTTTATTTAACAAAAACGTTAATTTTACGGTAATAGCCGAAAAAGTCATAAAAATCATGTTTATAGTTTTATAACTTATAAAACTAATCAAACTACCATTTTTATACAATGTCCATTTATTTATCCTTATATATATTTATATAAATGTATTATATAAGTTAGTGGGTTTTAATTCACATTTTATACTATTTTTATTTGAGTGCTTATATAATACTATTATACTTTAATTTCCAAAATCTGATTTTTATTTTCATGTTCACCAAAACAGCCATATCTAGAGTTCTATATGGAGATAGAAGCTCAAATTTTTATGACACAAACTACATGATATGTGATCCATTTAAACTCATCTATAGCTACTGTTGAATCAGCCTCTAAGTATTTTCTAAAAATCGTCCAAAACAGTGAACTCAGATTTGTACTCTAAACTTGTTTTGATCATATCTCACTCATCCTAATGATTCCATTGTATGGCCAACTCTCACATGTGTACAAGACTCATAAGCCATTTTATCAGTTCATCACATGGTTTTTTACTGTTTTATACAACCATCATTTTAAGCATGATTTTAACCTTTTTACATATAGTTTTTCATCTTTTTTTACCCATGATTATCAACACCAAATCCCCACACAATATTTTTATCATCATATATCATCATACATATATACATTTAAGAAGAAAATACATGATTACGTAATCAAAATTAACAAAAAGATGAGGAGAACAATCTTTATACCACCATGGTTGATGTAGGTTGTGATCAAGACATGAATTTTGATGGAGAAACTTGTGATAAACCAAGACCATATTCAAGTTCACCAATCTTCATGAACTCCTTGTGGAAAATCAGCCCCAAGACTCCATAGAAACTCCTCCTTGGATGTTATAATCACCACCAATCAATAGGGCTTTAAAAGGGCTTCATCATGTGTGTAAATAACACATGATTTCATGGTTGAAATTGATCAAATGGGTGTTATGGTGTAAGAGTGGGACGGCACACATAGAGTAGAGAGGGAGAGGATAGTTGTTTCCATGTCACAAATGAATGTGTGGTTTTGAGTTAGATGGTTTTGAGGTAAGCTTAGCTTACTTTGTAAGCCTTAAGCAACAAGTGTAAGCTTGTTGCTACAAGCTTGACACATCACAAGTGTGGTGTCACTTGTGTAGCCGTCCCATATAGTGGGGTGGGACAAGTGTATACTTGTCTCATCCCACTAATTTACGGGTATTCCTCGATTCTAGTTTCCTCGATTTGCGTGCCCTTGGGTCGTTTTACGAAAAACGTTTTTATAAATTATGAATCAACGACACAAAACGAATCTAATAAAAATTGTCTCATCAAAAACAGAGTTCGAAAGCGTAAATACGTAATCCTAAGGTTTCCGGTTTAGTCGTAAAGGACGTTAAATTAAAATCGTAAGTCCTAATCTCTTCTCGTAAATTTGTGAGTTTATGAACCAACACAAATTTAAAATCTCAAAATAATATTTACGGATAAATTTATTTTCTGAAATGTCGGACTGTCACCAAAACAGTGTATGTAAACGTAAGCACGTAACGTAGTATCCTCCGTTTTAGACGTAGTCGATGCTACTTCAAGACGTAAATCCAAATTACTTCCTAAAAATAAGTTAGTTCATAATATAACATTAAAATAATATTTTTAATTAATATTTGAGAATAAAATATAAACCATAAATTGACGGATTGTCACAGCATTTACCCCTAAACAGGATCTTTGTCCTCAAAGATCATCTTACCTTACTACTCGCTTCTTATAGAGTTAAATCCATGTGGGTATTTCCTCCACATTTGGTCTTTTCTCACAAGTGTAATTCATTACAATACGCGAGTTTCATCAAACATAACTACGGGAATAAGATCATGCTTAATGTTGACTTACTTTCTCTATCCATGATGTTCACGGGTTTTTGATGAATGCAACTTTTCGCCGATCTAAACTTTACTAAGAAACAATCAGATTCTCACTTGATAGAAATTTCATCAAGTTCGATATATGAATCATAATTTACGCAACTCTGGAAGTCCTAGGGTAGATCCAGCTTATATGCCCTTCAAACCAATCGTTCACATCATCTCAATGGTCCCATACAACGGGGACTTATATCCCATGATCTTTCAGATCATCAATTCATTTTTCCATGGTTAAAATTTTTGGCATAACTTCGCTACCCATCTGGCACTTCAAGATCTACATTTCATATTCACATAACCTCTTGCCCACTACCGGCAGTAATCAGATCCTAATTTCAACAATCAATTCAGGTCTCGTGGGTCGAGTATTTTGTAAGGTTAGGTTCGCCATTCATAGGAACCTTAAACCTAAAAGACATGTCCAACTCACAGTGGGTGTATGTCAGGTGTCTTCATCCCAACTCCTGCTTACAGATGCTCTAATATATATCCTCACAAGATTCGATCTCGATCCTAATACGATAATTATCAATGATAATCTCTCCAAATGAAAACGATTATACGGTTTATTGCCAAAGGTCAATCATTCAAGCATAAAACCAGACTTCTAGTGTTTTGTATCATTACTTTACCTCGTCCCTTCAATTTGGGGTGGTAAACAGTACTCTCATCAAGATTCGTTCTCAATGACTTCTGAGCAAATCTCTAGAAATTCAATGCGAAGCGAGGATCTTGATTGAGATGATCGATACAGGCACACTATGTTTACACAACTCCTTTAAATACAAAAGAGTCAATTACTTCATCAAGAATCTATCATTATCAAGAATGATATTATCAGATTTGGTCAGTTTGTCGACGATGACCCAAATCGAATCAAATTTAGATGATGACCTTTGCAATAGCTAGACGTTTACTAATGTATGAGGCGGTGTCTGCCTTCATAATTTACCATTAGTACAACTTCTTCTGATAATGATACATTAAATCAGAAATGACAAGAATAGAATACTTATACTTACAAGATTCCAATACAACTACATCTCATAATCCCCATATTTAGGCAACCACAAGTGGCCTTTAAAACATTTAACGCTATCGGCTTCTCAATTTTAATGGTTCATATTAGCCGCGAACCACTTTTTATTATTTATATTATCCTTCTTACAAACATCGTTTGTTTTTATATTGTTCGGCAATTTATTTTGCACGTTCATCATTAAGAAATATATCCTAATTGATTATTTATCCTTTTTATATAAGGTGTCAGTATCTATATTCATCTTCCCTGATAATTATCATGACCGCATTCATTCAAAATTTCTTTCTTCATATTTTCTAAGTTTTAGTTTCTTCTCAACTATCATTTTTTATCCGTTTTACTCAATCCGACGTCTAAAGCGTCAATATTTATTACAACTAATTAAATATTAAATATTCAATTTTTATGAAATGTAAACATAAAGATTTTAAATTTCTTAGTTCGACCAACTATATAAAATGTTCAAAAATAAATTTGAATTTAATTAACAAGATTTTTGTTGATTTATCGAAAATATTTAATAAGATCCGTAAATGTTCGAAAAACCTTTGTTTATACATTGGTCAAAATTTTCTTAGCTGAAAAGCAAAAATTGTCGTTTTAAATTTCAAGTCTTGGTTTAAATGGTTTCCTCGATCCCTCTTAGGTTGTCTTGAGGTATACACAAACATTTACCCCTAAACGGGAGTTTAGTTAAATGATTTGTGCATAAGGGAATAATCCCTTAAAAATCCTTTGTTAAAACATTTGCCAAAACACATTTGCACTTTCTTTTTGGAAAAACCCAAAATCTTAAAAGGGCTCTTAATTTTTGAAGAGTCAATATAGATTCCATTATCTTTTAATCACACGGTCAAATAATGTAAAGGATTAAGTCTTTAATCTCATGTTAATTATTCAAGGTACATGTTTTTATTGTTCGGCCAATTCAAGGCAATCTATAAATAATTATTAACTCATTCTTATTCTTCTAAACAAACAAATGGTCCTTAATGATCACAAGCATGAATTTATCAATTTACAGCCTACACACGTGATTCACCAAATTTATGAATGCTACATGTGCATTGGTTAATCCAAATGACATAACATGAAACTCATAATGGTCATTACAAGTTATGAATGTAGTGATTGTAATAGATAATCTTTTTCGCAGATGCGAAGTTGATGATAACCATGCCATGGATCAAATATTTAAAACATACGCTAGAACCTTGTAAATGATCGAACAAATCTTCAATTTCGAGTTATGGATATCGTTTTCGATTGTCAGTTTACTCAGTTCACAGTAATCTATAAATATAAGGAATGATAACACCATAGCTCTTCATGATGACGAGCTCGGTAGAATAAAATCTTTCTCCGACAACTCTCTCAGTTGTACGGTAATTCCTTTAATTCAGATGGTGCTGACGTACAGTGCACACGCCACAGGTGCAGCACCGAGAATTTAATCAATACCAAATTCAACTTGCCTTAATGGCGAAAGTCTAGGTAATTCATCAACAAATACTTACTAAAGTTTCAGATAACAGAAACATCTTTTTAATAAATTCATATTAGGTTCTTTCTAGATTATAATATCTATGACTAATTCACAACCATTCATGGTATAACTTCAAGTCTAAATGCAGGATATGGTCATCCATCAAGAATTATTTAGATCAATTTTGATAATCAACATCTTATCATTTAGGGGAATTCTACTCGAGTTCCCATCAATTAAGACAATGTCGTCATGTCATAATCAATCAAACCATTCTACTGGCACTATCAACTTTTCAGTTTTATTGCCGTCGATAAGATGTGAACTCCTCAAAAGACTAATAATAACTTATAATCCTTCACAAATTCAAGGATATATGGAGACACAACTATCATTAAAAGAGTAAGGTCAACGCATAATCTACACGATAGAATTTCAAATCAGATATAGATGAAAACATTTAATGAATATGAATATATCCCATGTTTTCATGATTTGAGTACGCATTCGAAAGCTCCTCGGATCGTTACCCAGGTCATTCAAATGAAATCAAATCATAAGAAATGATAAGAACGTCAATACATCCAGTCGGGTATCAACACTCGGTAATCAGATACTTTTCCTAAGAATCTCACTACGGGAGAATTGGACAAGGAAGAATTGTCAATTGTCAAATAAGACAATTTCCATAGATGAGTAAATTCGACTCAGAAGAATAGATGCTACAGGCACATATGTAGGTGTCCCTAACACTATGTCCCTATTTTTCACTTCTTGCAGATCTTATAAAATTTAATCTTTCACAATCTTCAAAGAAAATGTAGTGTAAATTAATCAGTTTTATGGTGACTACTAATCAGCCTTGCATGGTCCATTCCAAATTGTATGTAGGCGCGCAAATATATACAATTTCAAGATTAACGATGCAATACTCAGTTCGTCAAACTTTTATCATCATAAAAACATTTTCATGCTTAATTCTTAAATAAGAATCAAAAATAAATTTACAAAGATTTTCTTTGTTATGAAAATAATTAAGTTTTCTAAGGTGTTTTATAAACAACTTCATTTCGATAACAATCACTTATAATCTCACTTTGAATAATCCTTATAATAATGAAAATTCAATTTTTCTCAATGGATACTGTTTTATCTTATAAAAACAATGAATGATCTGCAAAAGAGTGATGAAAGCTTGTTCACCAAGAACTAACTACGATATGATAGGAAATGAGCTTAGCCAATTAATCATGAGGTTCATGACCTTGATGGCACTCAAAAAGAATAATCCACAATGTAACTCAAACCGATAGGAGTACTTGTTCAATGGTTGCATCATTAATGCGAGCATTAGGAAGAAGCAAGAAAAGATAGATATCATTGATACATGTAGAATTTAGCAATCAAAGGTAGTCTTTTCATTAATCACAAACAAGTCAAATTGTACCGTAACATATTATGTGTCACTATGTCATACAATTCCAAGATCTCATCCTACCAACTGATGTCTCAGTTAAGTTAGGGATTATTTTTAAAAGATACCACAATGAATACTAATCTACAAGAGTCATTAGGTGTTCCACATGTCCTAGAAGATCCATCGGTCTCAATTCAGAAGAAGATTTCTTCAATTTATTTCTTGGACACTGGGCATCCTCGTTAGTGGACAATGGCCTAGGAACAACACTTATCACAAACTAACAATCATTTAAAACCTTATAATTCAATCACATAACTTAATAATTTCCTCTTAACAATATCATATTCCATATGGGTTAAATTTTATTTCATTCAAGTTTCAACCAACTTATACTCAATGCGATATTCTACCTCATTCTCCAGTACTTTCAACCTTATTCATAAACCTTAAAATGGCAATAAAAGCTCGATATGATCAACACTTAATTTCCAATCCTATAGCTCTTACAACAATAGTTATCAAATGAGTCACTAGTATGAAATGACTCGATCATTCAATTAGACTTCTCGGAAAGGTACTTGTGGCATGAGGCTTTTGGGTAATGGTTCCAATGACAGCCTCAAGTGCAACATTCACCCCTTTCGATTTCAATTTAAGAATTGGATGACAACGAATCAGATGACATCTTTCTAGGTGGTAACGTTTTGTCAAACTCCACTCTATAAGGAAAGATTGTCATGACATCGATATCAGATTTAATCTCGCCAATTCTTTTTCAATATCACAATCAACTAATATCTACATTTCTACGAATATCAACCATTTTGTTGGGATCCTAAACATCCACAACTTGGTTTAGATCTGGAATAGCTAGATTAATTTACTAGGGGATTTAGGGTTCCTTGTGACAATCTACGTCGTATAAATACCTCGTATAAATATTAAAATAATCATCAAACAATCATGTAATAAAATTAAATCATATATATATATAATCTAAGTTATATATATATATATATATATATATATATATATATATATATATATATATATATATATATATATATATATATATATATATATATATATATATATATATATATATATATATATATATATATATTAAAATAACACTTCTCAGTCTGGCCTTGTCGGTAACTCGGGAATTCTTCGGCACCGTTATAGTCAAAAGATTTTTAGACATTTTGAGAAAAATGTTTATAGTTAGAAGATTTTGAAATGTTTTATTCAAAACCTTGGTTTTAAAAATCTTTCGTTCTCTATAACGAGAGCTATGGTACCAAACTGTAACACCCCCAAATTTATACAACTCAATTCAGCGGAAGACTAGTTGGTGTTACGGGATAGCACATTACTCACATCATAGACAACGCTTAAAAGTCGCGTCGTTTTAATAATAAATCATTTCCATTCATAAATATCAAAGTTACATAGGTCCCAAGTCATAATCATTTCATACAATTTTACAAAAGATTTGAATGGAAATTGTTATTTAAGTGCGGGCCGTGAATTCTTGTTGTCTTCCCGAGAATTACCTTCAAGCACCTGAGATAAAACATGTTAAAAGATAAGGTCAGCGATAACGCCGAGTGAATTCATAGAGTTTAATAAAATCCATTAACATAACATCGGTATAAAATTATTACCGAAAATCATTTTTGTACAAATCATTGTAATAGGCCATAAAAGAGCCAAAGTCATTTTATAAAATTCCTTATCAAAATCATAATATAGGCTTTCGCCTTCAAAATCATTATACGAGTCAATGTCGTAAAAACATCATACAATACGTTTTATAACGTTGTATAAAGTCAAATAAAAACCGTTATATGAATATGGTTATGAAAAACCAAAACACGAACATAATATTAATAGTAAGACCCCATATTGCTAGTCAGGTAATATATCGTAATTCGGTGCGTATAGCAGTATTTCGTTAATTGGATTATTATAAGCCGCATGACATTGTTACCTTACTATAACCAACAACGGGTAGCTAACCCGATACTCAATTTGCCCATCTAAATTAGCGTGTCGTCACAAAGGTCATGCTATGGAAATCTTCTCATACATAAATTCGCTTACCAATCAATTTGGCACGACGGGGATCAAACGTCAAGGCGCGAACTGGGGTGATCATCCCCAAATAGTACTATTATATGCATAAGCGTCTACCAAATCCCGGTAGTTCACAATTCATGCTAATGGGACTTTTAGTGACATAACCTAACTTTAATAATCCATTTTATTTCATCTATCGGGTCATTTAATCATTCATAGGGTAATACAATCATTCGGGTCCAAATCAATAAACAAACAATCGGGACAACTAGTGTCCTATTTTATAAAAACTAACATGTTATCTCCCTCGCGGGTTTATAAAACATTTCATAAAACATTTAAAAGAGTGCGAGGCTATGAACTCACGTTGATGTGGGAAAGCGGGTTATCGGCAATTCGGATGTACGGTACGTGCTTCAATCACGGAAACCTAGACAAATAATACTCGTCTTAGACTTTTGTCCAATGACTTTATAAAAATAAAAATTATGTATACATATGATGATTATATATATATATATATATATATATATATATATATATATATATATATATATATATATATATATATATATATATGATGATCAAGTGGGTTTACATATTCTTATTTACTCATTTTAGTGTTATGTGTTGATAACTTTTATACTAGTTTACTAGTTTTACCTATTTACATGTTTTAAGTCCAATAAGCTTATTATAAGTTCTTTAACTTGTATTAATCCATTTTATACTTTTATTATCAGTATTTACACTTTACATGTTGGGTCTAAATGGGTTAAGCCCAATAAATAAGTTTATAAGTGTTTTAGCCCATTTTGTTGTGTTATTAGTCCAATAACGTTAACTTAGCCCGTTAATGTCCGTATGTTATATAGTTTGTGTTTTATCGGTTTTTACTTGTTATATATGTTTATATATCAGTATATGAGTTTATAAAAGTTTACATTAGACGGGTCCAACCGTCTAAGTTTTATTTAACAAAAACGTTAATTTTACGGTAATAGCCGAAAAAGTCATAAAAATCAGGTTTATAGTTTTATAACTTATAAAACTTATCAAACTACCACTTTTATACAATGTCCATTTATTTATCCTTATATACATTTATTTAAATGTATTATATAAGTTAGTGGGTTTTAATTCACATTTTATACTATTTTTATTTGAGTGCTTATCTAATACTATTATACTTTAATTTCCAAAATCTGATTTTTATTTTTATGTTCACCAAAATAGCCATATCTAGAGTTCTATATGGAGATAGAAGCTCAAATTTTTATGACATAAACTACATGATATGTGCTCCATTTAACTCTCCTATAACTACTATTGAATCAGCCTCTAAGTATTTTCTAAAAATCGTCCAAAACAGTGAACTCAGATTTGTACTCTAAACTTGTTTTGATCATATCTCACTCATCCTAATGATTCCATTGCATGGCCAACTCTCACATGTGTACAAGACTCATAGCTTACTGTATATTAATATAGTCAAGCCATTTTATCAGTTCATCACATGGTTCTTTACTGTTTTATACAGCCATCATTTTAAGCATGATTTTAACCTTTTTACATATAGTTTTTCATCTTTTTTTACCCATGATTATCAACACCAAATCCTCACACAATATTTTTATCATCATATATCATCATACATATATACATTTAAGAAGAAAATACATGATTACATAATCAAAGTTAACAAAAAGATGAGGAAAACAATCTTTATACCACCATGGTTGATGTAGGTTGTGATCAAGACAAGGATTTTGATAGAGAAACATGTGATAAACCAAGACCATCTTCAAGTCCACCAATCTTCATGAACTCCTTGTGGAAAATCAGCCCCAAGACTCCATAGAAACTCCTCCTTGGATGTTATAATCACCACCAATCAATAGGGCTTTAAAAGGGCTTCATCATGTGTGTAAATAACACATGATTTCATGGTTGAAATTGATCAAATGGGTGTTATGGTGTGAGAGTGGGACGGCACACATAGAGTAGAGAGGGAGAGGATAGTTGTTTGCATGTCACAAATGAATTTGTGGTGTTGAGTTAGATGGTTTTGAGGTAAGCTTAGCTTACTTTGTAAGCCTTAAGCAACAAGTGTAAGCTTGTTGCTACAAGCTTGACACATCACAAGTGTGGTGTCACTTGTGTAGCAGTCCCATATAGTTGGGTGGGACAAGTGTTTACTTGTCTCATCCCACTAATTTACGGGTATTCCTCGATTCTAGTTTCCTCGATTTGCGTGCCCTCGGGTCGTTTTACGAAAAACGTTTTTATAAATTATGAATCAACGACACAAAACGAATCTAATAAAAATTGTCTCATCAAAAACGGAGTTCAAAAACGTAAATACGTAATCCTAAGGTTTCCGGTTTAGTCGTAAAGGACGTTAAATTAAAATCGTAAGTCCTAATCTCTTCTCGTAAATTTGTGAGTTTATGAACCAACACAAATTTAAAATCTCAAAATAATATTTACGGATAAATTTATTTTCTGAAATGTCAGACTGTCACCAAAACAGTGTATGTAAACGTAAGCACGTAACGTAGAATCCTCCGGTTTAGACGTAGTCGATGCTACTTCAAGACATAAATCCAAATTACTTCCCAAAAATAAGTGAGTTCATAATATAATATTAAAATAATATTTTTAATTAATATTTGATAATAAAATATCAACCATAAATTGACGGATTGTCACATTTATCTTGTGTCTCTTCCTAAAATAGTTGATCTTAGCTTTTTGTACAAGGCTCCTTAAACCTATAAAAGGAGGAATTAGGGTTAGACATAAGACACATTCCTTTCACACATCTCTTCCACATATCTCATAACACTTTCATTGTAATCATTCATTGATATTATTAATCAAAGTGAAAGTTTGGTTTACTTTGTTTTGTTCTTTGTTCTAAGTGTTAAATTCCGCATAACACTTACATTGTTCAATACAACAAAGTTTCTCTACGTGTTAAACTTGATTTAATCTCGTTAACACAAAGCTAAATCGATCTAAGTTTGGGATCAACACTATGATCTCGGTGGTGTTTGGTTTGGTCGACGACAAGAAACAAGGAACCCCGACATGCGTCGGGGTTTCCTTGTGGTTTGGTTGGGTCTCGGTAGCAAGCAGCCCCACCACCGGCACACAGCCGGTGGCAGAGTGGGTCAAGCAGTGGGAACGCAGCGCAGGAAGGGGACCACCAGCACACAACCAGTGGGAAACCACTGCTGGGCAGCGACTAGCCGAGAGACAGACCACCGGCTTAAGCTGGTGGCAGCCTTAACAAAAACAATGGCAACCGGCCAAGCCGGTTTGCCACTTTTAAGGGGTGTTTGGTTTGGACCGGTTCAAGGGGTTCCGGGTTCGGTTCATGACATGTCTAGATTAAATGCATTGGTCCGGTTCATGACTAAAATATGTACAAGTATTTATTTTAACAAGATATTAAATTAATTAAAACATGACATGTAATTAATTTAATTAATCATGGACTTAGGTTAATTATTATTTAGTAAATAATACATGTATTAACCTAAGTATTTAATTATTTAATTTAGACTAAAGTATTAATTAATTATTAAGACATGAAATATAATTAGTTAATAAACATGACTTAGGTTATTATTAATATAATATTAATACATGTTTTAACCTAAGTATTTTATACACTTTAATTTAATTAAGTCATGCTTATATTTAATTAAATCATATAACCTATAGTTTATTTAATTAACATGTTATTATTAATAAACTATACTATAATCACATGACCTATGATATTTAATCAGTAAACTTAAGCTTATATTATTAGCTTATTAATTCAACTTAATTCTAAATATGGAAACTTTCTAATTCAGGAAACTTACAATTTTTGGAAACTTTCTATTTTAGGAAACCTGCTATTTTTAGAAAGTTACTTATTATTACACAACGAGTATAATAATACAAGAAATACAAGTAATACTTAATCAGAATACGTAGAACACATGATAGACACAGTATAACGTTAAAATCAGTAACACAAGACATGAACATATAAAACAAGCTAAGACACGATATAAAACCAGTTACGTACTCAGTAATCAGAATACTTATACATGTACCCTATTTATGTAGCATTAGTGAGATCGAAGTAGGACTTTCATTCTTTCGTCTTCTTCGTTCACTGGACATAAGGTACGGATTTCCCGTCCTTTTAGTATGGACATTCTTTCCTTATTAGGATTCCCCGTTTGCTGCCAACTGTTTTCCTAGTATTTTTTTATATGTTTGATACTTATGTTAGTTAAGAGCCTAAGCTATATACATGCATGACCAGTGTCACCTAGTTATGGAGGTACCATAACCATAACACTAGAGGCACCAGTGTTATGACTTTCCCACGGCGAAGTGATTGCTCGTGGCGTCCCTTTTTAGTTTTGGCCATTATATTATATTATCATGTGGGGCGTATGGGTGCATCCTAGTTACATGTTTATCAGTATTATCAGAGTGAATGCGATGTGTGCCTTGCATCCTTCACTAGGAGCTTATCCCTCCTACCTAGACTATTTAATTAGAGGCAACCCCTCTAATTGCATGACGAGGTCTCCCCTCCAAGTATTCATGCACGGTGGAACCTCATGATCTATATGGGCTATTTGGCTAATTAATAACAGATTTTCATAGAAAAATAAGTCTTTTCAAACTATAAAACCAGTTTTATGAACATGAATCCAGATTGTTTAGAACTTAGAATATTCCACTGCTATTAGTTTTATATGCTTATGGTATTCCATGTCATACTTGTATATCCGTGCACTGAGCGTTATGCTCAGCCTTTTTCCTTTCATGTTTCCAAACGGCAGGTACTCAAGGGTGCTCGTAGACTTTAAGCGTACGTTCATATGGATTGGAAGCTATCTAGCCTTCTCTACTTTATGCATTTCATCATATATTTTGCTACTTATTTCTTTGGACATTGTTTAGTCCTTTTCCTTTACAATACTTATGTTTGTGTGTGATGAGCTTATACTTGGGGTACCGATGTTTGTTTCCGGTATTTACTTTATGGTCATGTAATGTTTTTAGGACATTTCCTTGTATGCTTTGATGACACGCCATAATCACGCGTGACATTCCATTTATCAAAATGGGGTGTTACAGTCTATTAATGAGTTGACGTACAAATTGAGGAGAATGTTGGGGAAGATTTGGATTTAAAGACATCGTTGATCTAAATAAAGGTATGTACTTTATTAAGTTTCATAGTGATGAAGGGTTGTGTGAAGTGGTTTAAAGTTGTCCATGGATGGTGAGTAATAAGCCATACTTTGTGCAAAAGTGTGATATTCATCTATGTTTGGATAAAATTGAGCCTAATTAAATTCCTTTATGGGTCAAACTGGGTAATGTGCCATTGGAAGCATGGACTACAAGTGGTATAAGTGCTCTAGCCAGTAGGCTTGGAAACCCTTTGGTGATGGATAGTGTGACTACTGATATGTGTATAATTAGTGTTGGAAGAATAGATACGATAGAGTGCTTGTGCACATTTCTGTAAATAAGTTTATCCTTGATGAGATTCTCAACAACTAAGAGATCCATTCGAGGAACATGGGGAATAATTGAAGTAATGAGCCTCCCAATATTGGGAGGCTCATTAATTCGATTGCGATAATGAAAAATCATTTCATTTTTTTTAGTTTGAATTGCTGTTGTATATAGAGTGTAGAATATTGATAATCAATGAATCTATGAAGGGGTTTGTTGATTTCTAGAGAGAGAAAGTTAGAGAGAGAAAGTGAGAGAAACTATGTGAATTTTATTAAGTGGAAAACAAGAAATGACAACCACCAACCCCTTTCCATGGTGGAAAGGGGTATTTATAGTTCCAAGTCATAAGTGGACTTGGGCCGGTCCATGACAAGCCCATGGACCGGTTCTTACTTAAGTTAATAAGCAAATAATAACTAATTACTAACTACGAGCTATTACAACATAAATCATATTGTGGAGTGACCGATACTTCTAATATACGTTAAAACGTATTTCTAACAATCTCCCCCTAAGGGAGGTCACTCCACGTTACAAAGTTCTAAACCTAGCATACTATACTAAGTCTTCGTTCTTTAGCTCGTAGTCCTTTCTTCTTTTCTTTCTTTTGTTGTGAATATGTTGGTTTGATCTTTTTGGCTTTGACTTGAGAGCATTGTTCTTTGGCCTTTCACGTGCGATCTTTGCCTTTCTTGTGAACTTTGCCTCCTCGTGACTTCATGTTCCACACACTTACGTCTTTTTGTTGGATTCTTGAAAGCTTCAGAGTTTGATACAGCGGAAGACTTCATCTTGTACTTTCTTGAATTTTTGTTGCAAAAGGCATAAGCATGTGGGAACGACTTTTACAGGTACACCGCAACACCACCGTCTTCACTGGTACACAGCAACGCCACCGTCTTCAACAGGTACTCAGCAACGCCACCGTCTTTAGCAGGTACACAGCAACGACACGAATAAAATGGCTTTGAACATTTTATTCTAATTCGGTAGCATTTTACCTCCGGTCGGTGAAGACCGTTGGACGATATTAGATATCGTACCCGTGACGGATAGTTTCAATTAAGTAACTTCCTGACAGGATTTCGCGGGTAAACCCGTTCTCTTTATTCGACCGTCCAAAGCTGACTGCGAACATAAAGAGTGAATCACTTGGATAAATTATCCTTGTGATTAAAAGCCGTCAATTCATGAAACCTGGAACAAGTGAATTTCAATTAAGATTTTCACCATCGTTGCTTTCTAGTTGTCACGAGCTCGATTCATAAAGAATCTTGCACGTTACCTACCAAGTGCTGTTTGATGTTGACACTAGAAGGATTTCCACTCGTCACTGTGGTCAATAAAGAGTCACTCTGAGTGTTCTGGCAAGATCATATGATAATGCGAAGAGGCCTGGAACGAGTTTAAGTTCAATTAAGAATTAAACCACTGTTACCTTCCAGTTTTTCACAAGATTGGTTCTAAAAGAACCGCACGTGTAACCTACCATGAGCTTGTTTGATGTTGGCTCAAGCAGGATTTCCATCTTCATTGTAATACTTACGTATTACTCGGATGTTCTGGCAGTATTACAAGAATATTGCGTAGGACTCATGAAAATCTCTTACTTTTCACAGTGTGTGAGAAAGCAAGGAATAAATGGAAAGTGTCCTAATGAGACTTTTGATGATCTCTTGGCTCTAGACTCGATTGTGCGTTTTGATTTAGTGAGCGATGGCTGGAGAGGAGTGCCACCTTTTCAATACCAGTTTATTCGGAGTGAATAAACCAATAGATAACGTGTTGATCTCCGTGTGATTAAAACAAATACCTTTTGAGAGATATTTGAGTTAGCTGGGGAAGGGTTGTGCATTGCATCACTGGGTCCATGATGTCTTTCTTCAATACCGAGAATCATTAACAAAAATGACCTCAATAGCATATGTATTGACCCGGTTTCTGCCTAAAGTTGTAAGGAGGGCTTCTTTCTTTACACCCTTTATCTTTACATTTCTTTTTCATTCTTCAACCCCTTCAATGCTTACCAATACGTCATCACTAGCACCTTGTTGTGATTGTTCCAGTGCTAGCTTAAGTACTTGGTCGGCATTCAGCTACGTTCACATTCTTTCTCCATCTTTCCTAGGACTTCTAATTCTATCTAGGGAATTGTCCTTGGGAAGATTCCATCGGCTCTGATGAATCATTGGACTAAACCTATTCCTACCACCCTTTTGTCACCACATCCGTCGTGAATTAAGCGTGTTTTGGGAAGGAATTGCCACCATGAAAAATCATTGAAAATCACCTAAAGTACTTGTGATATTGAAATCAAAAGTTTTGTACCTTAGGTGTTTTGTTCATCAAAAACGCTCCCCCTTAACACGTGCTTTACACATATTAAGTTGGATAATCTTTAAGTCTTTTTCATCTTTTAGCCAAGTATCACTTACGTCTCCTTAATCCCATTTTCTCCCCTTATCCAAAATGTTAACCATTAATATTTGGGATATTGAATGGATTAACCGGTCTTTGGGTAAAAATGAAATCGATGTTTTGGCCATAGAACAAGTTATTGCTCCCCCTTAAGTTAATAAGGGATAGTTGTAGTGCTTTGGTATGACATATTTTGAAAGATTTAGAATCTCGTGAGAAATTCTTGAAAAATTATCATACCTTAACACTACAGCAAGCCATACAAGCACATTATTCACAAATATACATATTCACAATTGAAAACCAATATAAAGTGACCTGAAATGTACAACCCATTAGATGGATCGTTGCAGTAGCTTGTGGTGCACTAAATACGGTCTTCCACCCACGAATCTTTCCAAGCTCCTCATCAATCTACGTTCACGGAGCTTTTGATCGATCTTTTTGATCACATACTTTGCCATCTTCCGGTAACCCGGATGCCAATCCTCCGTCATTTCTGGCAAAGTCCCACCCGAGTTCAGATGCTCCAACTTTCCTCTGACTTGTAGAAGAGTTCTATCACTATACTTGTGAAGCTCACCCACCCTCATAAACTTCATCAAACCTCGACTGTTCAAGTAGAAAATGCCGGAATTCGGGACAGAAATGCCGGTATAGGGACATCTTTCTACATGTTGAGGTAGCACTTGATTCACAGGACGGGTTAAGTTGAGCTTCCTCTGATAGCTTTCGACTCCCAACTGAAGGTCTTCAACTCGTGACTTGATGACAATGCTTCGTGTGAACATACGAAGTGCTGTATTCAAAGCAATCAGGTCTTCACGAGGAATGTGTGTGAGTTGATCTCGGGTCATTAGAAGCAGCATATCTTCGATATCCTCAAGGCGAATGATGGAAAAATCTCCTTGCTGGATTTTGTATTCCCTGTCATCCTCCCTTTTCAAGCGGATCTCCGTCACATGATAGTAGCCGTTCTTGGCTTCAGTTTTCATTCCTAAGATGCTGGAGATGCGGATGTCGGATCTAACATTGCTTCCAGAATTGACCAAGCAGCAACCCCTGTACGCCCTTCGGACTCGTTCGTCCCAATGAGATGCACCTATGACAGCATACATATCATAATTACGATTCATTTTTGGGACCCAGAGTCGATTTACCTTTTCCTCGATGAAGGGTATTGTCCCCCAGTTGGCAGCTTTCAGCAAAGTCAGGGATGTTGCGTACTTTGAAGACCCCTTCATAAGATACTCAAGATCATTGGTGACGAAGAAGTCAAGAGTAATCTGATTATCTTGAGCAGGATCCATTGGAGGTGGAGCTCTTTCTGATTCATGAAGTCCTGGCCGTTGAACGGTTTTCAGAGCCTTCAGGATTTCATCGGCATAGTACTCGAGCTCCATTCGGGGTAATCGGGTTTTGGCACGCAGTCTCTTATCTTTCAGTGCTTTCTTCACCAAGGATAGAGTAACCGAAGTCTTATACTCATGAGCAAGAAATGCACATAAGTCAATCGGACTTCGGATACGGAGATACAGCACATCTTTGTCAGCATCTGTGATCGGATCATATTGTGCTGCTGCCGTGATCCAAGCTTGTGGTGGTGCAGACTCGTCTATCTCCAACGTGTCTTCCCAGGCACGAATGCTTGGTTCAGGAACCGTAGATTGTTGTGCTTGTTGTAGAGGAGTGGAAGTGCGAACATCTACTGGTTCAGTTTCAGGCATTTCGGCAGTGTCGTGAACTGGGGAGTGTTGTGCAGCTTCGGGTTCCGTCACTGATTCTGCAATCACAAGAGCAACAACAACAGAACTAATGGGGTTAGTGGTAATAGGTAAAGATACAGCGATAGAGATACCGGGAGCCGAAGACGCTGTAGTGGCATTCACATCGTGGCGCCACTTAGTTCGTCTTGATTCCGAGGATGTCGATTTGTCCTTCTGTGCTGCATCTTTTGTGGACTTGGTTCCAGTCTTAGCAGCAGTTTTCTTGGAGCTGGTAACCTTGTCTCCCTCTTTTGGCTGTTCACCCCCATCATCATCCTGATTGTCATCCCCGTTACTATCCCTAACACTCTCCTGATTCTCATCACCACCATCGTCGCCATCATCATCATCATCCTCGTCATCATCCTCATCATCCTCATCATCATCACCACCCTCGTCATCGTCTTTATCCTTTTCTCCTTCTTCTTCTTCTTCTTCCTCTTCTTCACCCGTACCCTCTTCTTCACTTTCTTCCCTTTCTTCCTCAGGTAAGATGTGATATGGTACCACACTTCCAAACGTCTTGAATAATCTATCATCCTCCATGATAGCATCATTCAGGGATTTATATAGAGCCCGTTGAATCCTCGACTTATCATACGACCCAAGTTCCACCATACGAGCCTTAAGGATCTTCTTCAATTCAAAATCCGTCAGGTCATAAGCAATCTTGTAGGCGGCTTCTGAAGGGTTGGATGATTTGACCATCAAGTTGTCAGGAGCAAGTGTCTTCAACTCATCGCGAAGTTTAGGCATTAGGGATTCAACGGATTCTTGCACTCTTTCTTTCACAGATGCTTCAAGTGCTTCTTTTTGTTCCTTATATTTATCCCTCATCGCTTGAAGTCTGGTAATACGTGCAGCATGCTTATCAGCCTCAGCCTGCTTAACCCGAGCAAGTTCTTCTGCATGTGCTTTTCTAGTCAACTCCATATCTGAAGCGAACCTAGCAATCATCTCCTCTTGGGCTTTCCTAGATTCTTCTTCCCTCTGAGCTCGTCTTTGCAACTCTTGGCGAAGTTCATCCATTTTGCGTTTGTTAGTATCAAACATTTCGGCCATCACTAATGCAGCCATTGCAGATGTTGCAGAGCTGCTTTGGGTTGACTGGAGGGGCTCGGTTGTTACTGCTGTACTAAGGATGGGGATTATGGGTGGTGGAAGAAATGGTGTTGAAGCCGGTCGGGTTGGTAAAGGTTGTATGGGTGGAGGTTGAGTTGTTAAGGGTTGAGTTGACACCACGATTGTAGGAGCAACAGGTTCCTTTTCCACACTTGCTGAAATAGGGATTGATGCCTCGTTCGAAGTGGAATAGTGTTCAGGTGACCCAAACTCATCAACATCATCCGGTTCCTCGTACTCATCCTCAATATCTACCCTTGCACCTGAACCACTACCGCCTGTATCTTTCCTACTCCTTTTAATTGCTATCTTCATCATTCGTTTCTCGGTTTTATCCATAGTAGGATCAACAATATCTTCTTCATCACGTAAAGCCATCTCATCAGCCTTACCCTTTCCCTTCTTACCCTCTGACTTCTTCTTCTTGGGTTCGGGTTCAGGTAACGCAGCTGGTTGTTTGCGTTTACCTTTACTCTTAACCGTTGTCGATGAGTCTTCTCCAGTCTGAAGGTTTTCTTTCAGCCTTTTGATTTCTATCTGCAGTAGCTTGTAATCTGCAGAACCTTTGATTTTATCAGATAGAAGGTAATCAGGAACAGGACCCGGAATCACACCAATAGACGGTCCTTCATGCCTCAGATCTACAGTATCATCAGCTTCTTCAGTGTGATAGCGACCTGCTGTACGCCTATCAATAGTAGTATCAAGCTTCATAAAATAATTAATGATTAGCTTAATAAACCGAGGATAAGGA
Source organism: Glebionis coronaria (assembly GCA_025667525.1). NCBI lineage: Eukaryota > Viridiplantae > Streptophyta > Magnoliopsida > Asterales > Asteraceae > Glebionis > Glebionis coronaria. The sequence goes on from CM046880.1 coordinate 540,782,210, forward strand.
AAGAAGTTTGTCTTCAGCTTCTTGTTGTAGAAGAGTTGAAAGGTGAATTCTTCCCATATCAACAAAGCATAATCTGAATTTGCAGCTTTGTACATGCCATAGAAGAGGTTCATTATCGGACTGCGCAAAGCATCATGGCCACTCGTTTTTGGTGTAAGGCATTTACTGAGAATACCCATCAAAGCTCTCCAGGGTTGTCCTACCTTAGCAGTAGTAAACTCAGACGCAACTCGTATTTCCGGACATCCAAGTGCGTCAAATAACTCCACGAGTTCATCTTTAGTGGGATCCCTCGAGAATGACATGCCCTTGGGTGTATCCCGTATACCAAGAATCTTACGGAAGTCTGAAACGGTGAGTGTCTGCTGCTTGTTGTCGATGGTGAAGGTGATCTTGTTCGAAGTGATTTCCTTGGTTGCCCAAAATTCAAACATATACTCATAAGGCACCGAGGCTGTACTCCTAAGGGCGTTCTTGAAATGAGAGTTATCGAGAATGGCTATGGCGACCTTAAAACCATGGTGAGTGGATTTAGAAACTTGCTTCAGCCTATAGTTGTTGGGTATAAACTTAAGGGTTCGAGCTTTAGCAATATCGGCTTCTCTAGATTCTTGGATAGCTTGTACTGTTGGATTAGTCATTTTATCTGCTTAAGATAAGACATGAAAGGTTGATGCACAAAAACAGATAGATATATATCAAGCTTACTTCTAAGCATAACACATTTCATAAGATAAAACAACAAGTACATAGATAGCATGCAAACAAGAATAATCAAACTCTTCATCCGGAACTTTTCCTCATTCGGAACTTCTCCTCATTCGGAACTTCTTCATCCGGAAGTTCTTCATTCGGAACTTCCTTCATCCGGAAGTTCTTCATTCGGAACTTCCTTCATTCGGAACTTCTTCATTCGGAACTTCTTCATCCGGAAGTTCTTCATTCGGAACTTCCTTCATCCGGAAGTTCTTTTATTCGGAACTTCCTTCATCTGGAAGTTCTTCATTCGGAACTTCCTTCATTCGGAAGTTCTTCATTCGGAACTTCCTTCATTTGGAAGTTCTTCATTCGGAACTTCCTTCATCCGGAAGTTCTTCATTCGGAACTTCCTTCATTCGGAAGTTCTTCATTCGGAACTTCCCTCATTCGGAAGTTCTTCATTCGGAACTTCCTTCATTCGGAAGTTCTTCATTCGGAACTTCCTTCATTCGGAAGTTCTTCATTCGGAACTTCCTCATTCGGAAGTCCTTCATTCGGAACTTCCTCATTCGGAAGTTTTTTCAGAAGAAATCCTTCATTCGGAAGTTCTAAGCCATGTTCATCCGGAACTTTTACAAACGAATCTCAGATGTTTATTCTAGCGCGTTTGTGAGTTTCTTAGGCAAACTAAGGCATTTTAAACATCATTTAATCTATTCCAAGCAAAACCCACCATAAATCCCTTGTTAATTAACCCTAATTAAGGAATAACCCTAAATCTGATATTTGTTAATTATCTGAATCAATTAAGGGGGATATAGATGATGATTTAGACGAGTTAATAAGTCAAAGATTCAATGTTATTACCTTATAAAACGAATGAACAGGATGGAATGATTATTCGATATGTTTGAAAGAGTTGTGTGTGTGTGATGTTTTCAACAATGGCGGCAAAGGAGTGAGTAAACAGTGAAAGGAAAATAGTGAGGGGCGGGGTGAATTGTTTTTTACTTAGGTAAAAACTTTGATTAGTTTCAACTAATATCACTTTAGTCCCTACATTTTCATTCCTTTTTCTTTTTGTTTCTAATTTCTCCATTTCACCTAACTCTTGTTAAACGTACACACAACTTAGCAAACGCATCTATTAGCAAATCCTCAAAATCTAAAATCCATGCCTATCACTTAGAACGATCACAAGTCGTTTTCTAAAGCAAAACCACTCAATTACCATGTAGCCCTTAATTTTCACAATCACTTTTGAAAATCAATTTTAATGACGAAGATGATTTTACTATTTTCTCCCCCTTAAACAATGACCCGTTTTCTATTTAAAGAGCTGTAGTCATTGTTTAAAGAGTCAAATAGTGAAGAAAGCATTTCCAATTTATCTCTTGAAAATTTTGATTCGTGGTTTTAATAAGATTTCTCTTATTTTAACAAATTAATGCACTGAGACGTACACAAATTCGTGTCAGACCAAGTTATAAAGTAAACTTGATCCCTTTGCATGATTTGGCTTGTAAATCACGCCCGAGAAAATTAATTCCCGTTCTGAGCCAACGTTTTCCAAGGAAATACGTGACTTTAATATGAAAACCGGGTTGTAGTCTGAAATAACTACAAGCCATAATGGGCATGTTTTAAAAATGTCCAACTTTTATACGGACTCTATTTATGGCACCGTGTCAATATTGATCGACATTTCTAAGGCCGTAAATATTACCGTACTAAAAGACATGCCCGATTTAAAACGAAAAATATTTTTGGTTTTTCTTGATTTTATACTTTTTATGGTTTTTGTTGGTTTTATATTTTTTATGGTTTTTCTAGGTTTTATATTTTTGTATTTTCTTTTGTGGTTTATATATTTACGATAATATACATGATCACAACCAAAGGATACTCTGAATAGTTTACCACGACTATTCAGCTGATTCTTCTGCCAACTCTTTGAGAGTTGCTGGAGTGAATGATTTCATACCAAGCTTATCAATCAAAAACTCGATTCGTCCTCGATCTAAGGCTTTGGTGAACATATCCGCCAGCTGGTACTCAGTAGTGACAAAATACAGCTCGATCACTCCGTTCTCCACCTGCTCCTTAATGAAATGGTAGCGAATGTCTATGTGCTTGGCCCGGGAGTGTTGAACATAGTTGCAGCAAAGGGCAATGGCGCTCTTGTTGTCACAATACATCGGGATTTTGTTAAATCCAAGACCGTAGTCAGTGAATTGTGATCTCGTCCAAAGGACTTGAGCACAACAACCGGACATGGCGATGTATTCAGCCTCCGTGCTTGATATTGCAGCGCTTTTCTGCCTTTTTGAAGACCAACTGATCAATCTATCTCCAAGGAGTTGCACAGATCCAGACGTGCTACGCCTCGTGTCTTGACATCCAGCATGATCGGCATCTGCGTATGATATTAAAGCAATAGAGGAATCCTTCGGATACCATAGACCACGATGAAGTGTTCCTTTTAGATACCGAAAGATCCTTTTCACAACATGTAGGTGCTTTTCGGTAGGCCGAGCCTGATACCGGGCACACATGCATACAGCAAATTGCAAATCAGGCCTGCTAGCAGTCAGATAGAGAAGGGTGCCGATCATTCCACGGTAAAGTTTCGGATCGACAATAGTCCCATCCCTATCTTCATCTAACTTGGATTTCTCCACCATTGGAGTTTCTACGGGGTCACAATTCTCAAAGTTATATTTCTTAAGAGATTCTAGAGCATATTTGGATTGATTTATAAAGATGCCTCTGGGATTCTGAGAAATCTGTAATCCTAAGAAAAATGAGATTTTTCCCATCATCGACATCTGAAAGCGTGTGGACATTATCTTCTCAAATTGTTTAGACAATTCTATGTTAGTGGCAGCAAAAATTATATCATCAACATAAATTTGTACCAGAAGCATGTCGTTGCCGTCCTTGAGAGTGAATAGAGTGGGGTCCACTTTGCCTTTGGAGAAGCCTTCCGACATGAGATATGTTGACAGGAGATCATACCACGCACGTGGAGCTTGTTTCAACCCATAAAGAGCCTTCTTAAGCTTGTACACATGATTAGGAGACTCCGTACTCACGAACCCATCCGGTTGACTAACATAAACCTCTTCCCTTAGTTCACCGTTCAAAAATGCCGTCTTTACATCCATTTGATAGACGATCATGTTCATATGAGCAGCAAACGCAAGGAATAGTCTAATCGCCTCCAATCTAGCCACAGGAGCAAAAGATTCCTCAAAGTCTATACCCAAGGCTTGTTTATATCCTCTAGCGACCAATCTAGCTTTATTCTTCAATACCGCACCCATCTCATCAAGTTTAACCTTATAAACCCATAACAAAGTAAGGATGTTAACTTTGTCAGGGCGAGGAACCAATTCCCATACTTCTAGTCGTTTGAATTCATTGAGTTCCTCCTGCATAGCTTCGATCCAAGATGATTGGGTCATAGCCTGCTGCCAATTTTTGGGTTCAACTTCAGAGAGAAATGCATCAAAGTAACAATAAAGTGCACTCTCTTGTAATTGATGGCGTGTAGAGACTGGTCGATCTAGATCTCCAATAACATTCCTAATTGGGTGATCTTTTGTCCATTTAGTGCTATGGTTTTCAATCCTAGGTGGTCTGGAGTGAACAATAGATGGAGCTTCTTCTAAGGTAGACGCGGCTGAAGGGTTTTCAGGGATCGCTACACCAAAGAAAGGAAGCTCTTGCAAGTGAGCATATTCCAAGTCGTGATCAGTAGAATCCTCTTCTACATCATTAGGCACAAGTAGGGGTGATGATTCAGGTGTAGTTTGAGAATCACTTGGTGAAGGTGCATCCGGTTCAATGTGAATTGTAGATGCATTAGATAAAGGTTCATTAACTTGAGCAACCACTTCAGGTATTGGAGCAATTACTACAGGTGCTGGAACTTCATCAGTCGGGGGATCGAAGAATTCATCAAACAACGGTTGAAACAGTTTATCCCACTCGGGCCTTGATGGTGGTAAAAATGATGTAGAAGTAGGATTGTTGGGAACTAATCCGGAACTTATAGCACCGGGTCCCATCTCATGAAGCGCGGGTTCAGAGCTGTGTTGCTCAGAAGCCATCGCTGTCAGCTCGTCGAAATCTGCGTCCATAGTTTCTACAATCTTGCCAAGACGACGGTTATAGATTCGGTATGCTCTTTTGGACGGTGAGTAACCAATGAAAATACCTATATCGGCTTTTGGTTGAAGCTTACCCAAGTTCTCACTATTGATGTTTGGATAACACAGAGCACCAAACACATGGAAAAATGAAACATCGGGTTTGCGGTCATGTAGAAGCTCATAAGGTGTTTTTCCATGGCGTTTCTGAATGATAGAACGGTTTTGGGTAAAACATGCAGTAGAAATAGCCTCTGCCCACAAGAACAATGGAGCGTTCGCATAAATAAGCATGGTCCTAGCAGCTTCCATAAGTGTACGATTCCGTCTTTCAACGACACCGTTTTGTTGTGGAGTGCGTGCAGCGGATGTTTCATGTGATATACCAACTCCTTCATAATAATCACGAAGAGTCTGGTTGACGAACTCTGTACCATTGTCTGTACGAATACGGCGGACAGTGGTATTCAAACGTACCTGGATGAACTTCAGAAAAGTAATGATAGCCTTCGGTGCTTCATCCTTTGTACGTAAAAATCTAACCCATGTAAACCTTGAGAAATCATCCACAATAACCAGAATGAATTTCTTACCGCTCACACTTTCAGTTCTCATCGGCCCACAAAGATCCATATGCAAAAGATGAAGTTTTTCTTGATTGGTGTCTTCAGCTTTGGGCTTGTAAGATTTCTTGGTACTTTTCCCCCTTGAACACGCGGAACATAGATGGTCCTTGTGAAATTTAAGCTTAGGAAGACCACGAACTAACTCGTTTTTAGCCAGATGATTAATAGCATCAAAATTAAGATGAGATAATCTGCAATGCCATAACCATGACTTGGTCTTAGAAGCTTTAGAGAGAAGACATACTGGAGAAGCGGCCATCATGTCTTGTAGGGACAAGGTATATAGATTTGCACCACGAGATCCTTTCAACAAATCTTTTCCTTCCAAGTTGCGGATGAAACAAGTGTGTTGTCGAAAAGCCACCTCAAGGTTGGAATCACAAAACTGTCCTACTGAGAATAAGTTGTGACCAAGACCTTCTACATAGTATACCCTAGAAATCGTCACGTTTCCAATCTGATATTCACCGTATCCCATAATCTTTGCTATATGATCATTCCCGAATTTAACCGTACCGAGAAACTTGCTGACGAAATTTCGGAGCATCGAGCGATTTCCGGTCATATGTTTTGAACAACCGGAGTCCAAATACCACAGGATGATTTGGACCACCTGAAAATATCACCACACAGAGACAATGTAGAGGAATCAGAATCTGAGTGTTCCTTGTTATTAGCAGGTACAGATTTAACAATCTTAGATTTGCTAATTCTAGGTTTCTTAGATTTCCTAGCCTTCTTCTTCTTAATTGGTGGTGTAGATTCTAATTGGCTCAAATCCTGAGGTATTTCATCACTGATAGGCACTATAGTGGGGGCTGACCTAATTAAAGGGCGCTGTTTCCATACTTGAGTGCGAGTGTTCCTAACTAAAGGATGCTCAGACCTAACCTCAATGGATGCATTCCTAGTTAAAGGGCACATTTTACCATCTAGTGTAAAGGTCCTACCAGTGGGACGCCATTGCCAGCCAACTTGGGCACGAGTTCTACCCGTTGGCTTCCATTCAAGACCATTCTTAATAGCATTCATTTCATTAACGTGATCAATCAGACACAAATCATGACGCTGGGAAAACATACATTCATTACAATTCCAACAATTTAAATCAGAATTCACGAATGGTTTAGGCTGCTGCACAGGCGCAGAGCTTTTAGTCTTAACATGATTCGTTTTATTTAAAACTGAACTAGCATTCCTATTGTGGACTTCTACTTTCTTCTTTGTGGCACTACTAGTGGCGGGCTTGATCTTATCTTTCTTGAGTGGCGATCCTTTAGCCTTAGTAGTCTCTTTTAATCCTGTAGAAGGCAAAGTGGGAACATTAGCAACAGTTTTTAAAGGTGTCTTACTTGATTTTGCCAATGACGGTTTCGCTCCTGGAGTCTTATTAAATGGAGTGACAGCAATGGGCCTATTATTAAGTAGTGCAGAACCTGGTGTACCTATATATTGCAAATATGCCAAGCAATATTGAACTCGCTTAATATATTCATGAGCCGAATAATATTCGCTACTTGAGGGATCTAAGGCATAAAGATCGTCTAAAATATCCCTAAGAAGATCGACATGCTTAATGGCATTCCTCATATAATCATCATAGGTAACCGGGTTTCTCTTGTGAAGCGGATTCTTATAAAGCACTACTGACTTGGTTGTTGGAGCACTAGTGGACGGTGCAGAGTCGGTAGCTAAGTTATCAACAACTTCTTGTCGGTTGAGAAGAAGTGTCTCCTTTAACTCAGCCAAAACCATATTTTTGTCTATGAGCAGGATGTTCAAGTCAGAGATTTCCTCGCACTTTTGGTTCAGTTGTTCAACATAAAAATGTTGCTGTGCCGCATTAAAAGCGAAGCGTTCTTCTAGTGAACCATAAAGACCGGATAGTCCCTGCCTTGTCCGATCCATCTCCCCTAGAACAGTTGATAGTCTAATTTCTAAGACCTGGTTTTTAGACTCTGCGGCCTCTAGTTCCATTCTTAATGTTTCCTTTGATGATATCTCTCTCTTCAATCTCATGATTTCTTCCTCTAATGTCTTAACAATTGCAATCATCTTGTCACTATTCTCAACACCGTTTTCACAAACATTTGATATCAAAAGATTTTCATTTTGAGCTTGTTGTTTTAATTCTAAAGATATACAATGTTGTTCTAGTTGATTAAAGCGTTGTGAAAGTAAATTATAAGAATCTTGTAGCTTTAAAAACTCAGCGTTAGATTCGTGACAAGAATGATTATCTACCTCATTTACAGTTTCAGCAACATTTACAGAAAGATCACAAACATCATCACAAATATCCTCATAAATATTCACAGCATCACAATTAATCGCAGCAGATGTAAGCTCATTCGAATAATTAACATTTACAGTAGTAAGCACATCGCATGAGATTACTTCGGACAAGAATCGGTCATATTCGGTTAAAATCTTTTCTTTTTCAATTAGTTGCAGTTCGTAAGCGGTGTCCATTTCATAAAACACTTTTTGAAATTCACCAATTTCAAACTGAAGATTTTCCTTAAGAGATGCAAAACTTCTTTTTAGACTTTCGACAAACGGATTGATCTCAGTTTTAAACACCTCGTTCATGTGTTCGAAAGCCCATTCTCCGGCGTTTAAGCCATTTGAAGTCGTACATTCCAAAATGACCTTGTCAAAGTTAGTAAAGTATCGGTTAATCTCTTGCAAGTTTAACCATACAGTGCTAACAGGTGGAAGATTCTTTGGAATTTCCTTAGGACCTTCCATGTTGACAAGTGTAGGAAATGTACTAGGGCTTTCTTCCTCTAACATGTAGGTTGGTGCTGTGATGAGATCCTTATCCATATGGAAGCGAACTCTAAAATCAGTTTTTGCAAGCTCCTTATTCATCTTAAAATAATCACAATCGGGATATTTTGCTGAATTGTATGACCGATCCTCATCAACTAGAACCTTACTTGTTCGATCATTGGGAAAAACAATCGGGTCTAAAGCCAGTCCTAATTGAGTTGCATTATAAAGTCTAGGACTATGTCTTAAAGCTTGTTTTGCATATCGTGGATTAGGGGGAAGGCCTTTTAGACGAGATAAGTTAAACTCTCTAAACGAAGCATCAAATAAGTGAACTAGTTGTGAAGCAGCGTATTGTCTTAACAGCAAGTAGTCTAGACTTCTAATCTTATTAGTAGCATTAATCTCCATTTCAGTCTTCTTAGATTCGAGTAATTCAAAATCAGTTTGAAGTTTTTGAAAATTAGTGACCACTAACTCCTTTTCTTTAAGTTCATTAGACAGATTTGCTCTTAAGTTTTTGATTTCTTGCAAGTGACCCATTTGTTTGTTTCTAAAGTGATCATATTCGAGATTTGTGAGAACACTAGACGAAGGCACTAGTTCCAAGGTTTGTACTTTCTCATTGCTTAAGGCAAGCTCATCAGACAAATTCTTATTCTTAGCTAAGGTTTCTAAGAGTGCAGCATTCATTTGGCTAAGTAATGTAGCAGGAACCATGACCAAATCTTGTTGAGCAGAAGTAGGCGTATGCGAAATGGATCCCGGTTGTGATTCACTCAAAATCTGGGGACTCACATTGATATTGCTATCATTGTTTGTCTCCTCATTTGAAAGACTCACCACCGAAGATTCATTCGAATCAGCACTCTCTTGCCCAACTTGATGTGGTTGAATACTAGCATCAGTGGCATTATCGGTGTTATTAATAAGTACCTCAGATCTCTTATTTGGCCCTAAGCTGGAGAAAGTTGCCATGAAAGCAGCCTTTGCAGTTTGAAAGTCATCACAGTCGGAATCATACGCATCAAGATCATCGGCTTGGTAAGCTGCATTCTGCGTAGTGACAACGTCTTGTTCAGCAATCCCTGGGTCAGCAAGAAATGCAAGCTCCTCTTCATCAAGTTCCCTTCCTTGCGCCTGAGCATTTACCAGATAGATCTTTTCTGCAAACCACTGTCCATCCCTTCTCCTCTTGGGTTTCTTACAATCCCTAGACATATGACCCTCTTCCTTGCAATTGTAGCATGTGATCATTCTCAACTTGCCTGTATTAGCCCGTGGAGGATTGTTGACCATTGGAGCAGGAGCAGGATTGACGGTGCGAACATTGGTTGACGTGGAAGTTCTCCCCTGATATGGTTGAATTGGCTGAACCATTACCCTGCCATTCTCAATTGTAGCTTGTTGGCGAGAATTGGATGAATTCCTCAACTGATTGTTGGTAGGAGCTGATCCTCTGTATCCTCGTTTGCTTAAAGTTCGTGTGAGATAAGCAGACATAGTAGTTAGCACTTCAACTGGGTCAGCTCCTTGTTGGAATACAGGAACGGGGACTTCCTCATCATCACAATATAGTGCTTGATCTGGATAAGCTGCATAATCAGTAGAAGGAATACTCATTTGATCAGGGTAGCTTGTTGGATATGCTGCATTCTCTTGATAAGAAGAATATGATGGCTGAGCATAATGTGCAACATTTGCTGGATGAAGTTGTGAAGCATACTGTGGTGAAGGTGCATTGAACCGATATTGTTGCTGATGTGAGGTGGGTGGTTGTGGTAGAATCGAGTATTGGGGAAAGGCTGGTGTCAAGTAAGGTGATTGATGATAAGCTTGATGTCCCAAGATATAGGGTGTGTTGTTGTGAGACAAGCTTGGTTGATTCGCCATCAAAGCTAAGGAATCTGGGTGCATACCACGAGGAGAACGGTGCATAATCACATGCTTCTCATGTTGCTGAAGGAAGGCATAGATTTGATCTAAATTGCACTTATGCAAATCCCGGGTTAACTTCACATCGGTAATATACTCACCCCATTCAGCTTGAGGTAGAGTATTCAAGAATTTGGTGTTAACCTGGAATGGTGCAATCACAAGATTGTATACATTCAGATCATTCATGAGTGTGGTGAATCTGAAGTAATAATCGTAGAGCGTTTCCCCTGGGTTGTAGGTGAATCTATCAAACAAATCATACAGCTGACACTCCCTTTCTTGTTTGGTGAGAGACGTGCCTTGTAGCAACACCTTTAACCGTTCCCATAGATCATTTGCCACCGTATACTGACTCACCATCCTATAGATGTCATGGGGAAGAGCTTGGAGAATTGTTTGAAGAGCTTTTTCATCTGCATCTGCAACAAGTTGTTGAGCTGGAGTGAGTTCTTCAAATTCTCGTGGTCTAGTCACGCTGTCAACCGTAATGGTACCATAGTCGAGTGGACCATTCAAAATCGATTTGACCATAAGCCTTCCGTATGTCGGTTTCCCCTTTAGATATTGCATCATTTGACCTTGCCATGCCTCAAACACCTCTTTAATAAGCATCGGTGGACGGCTATCAGTTCCCGTTATGATTGATATATCCGTAAGAGATGTCATCTGAGGCATTACTGAATTTGGATTCATTTTGTTTTCTTCAAAGAAACAGAGATTATCGGTTGATCGAGCAGTGAAGTAAAGCTTGTGAATTGTGTTGTGTTTTTGTTGTAAGAAACCAAGATTAAATCCTCTAAAAAATCGTCGAAAAAACAAGCAAAATAACCCTTGATTCGGAACTTTTTGTTGATTCGGAAGTTTGATTCGGAAGATTACCTTGATTCGGAACTTTTTTGTTGATTCGGAAGATTACCTTGATTCGGAACTTTTGGATTGATCCGGAACTTCTTGGTTCGGAAGTTCTTGGTTCGGAACTTTGGCTTGATCCGGAACTTCTTGACTCGGAAGTTCTTGGTTCGGAACTTTGGCTTGATCCGGAACTTCTTGACTCGGAAGTTCTTGGTTCGGAAGTTTGGCTTGATCCGGAACTTCTTGACTCGGAAGTTCTTGGTTCGGAAGTTTCTTGATCCGGAACTTCTTGGTTCGGAAGTTTCTTGATTCGGAACTTCTTGATCCGGAACTTCTTGATCCGGAACTTCTTGATCCGGAACTTCTTGATCCGGAACTCCTTGATCCGGAAGTTTTGCTGAATGAACAGAAACCTTTCCCGATGAACAGTCGAACAGTAACAATGAAGATTAAGCCCAGATTTTGACCAAATAACCCAAAAAGTTTTGTGCTTTCGACTAAAATAAGTAACAACTAATACTTATCCACTAATCCCAATCACAAAAACACCAAAAACACCAAGAATCAAGATGATTTTTCTTAAAGAACACTAATACAATCAAAAACTAAAAAACCACACAAATCACCACCTTAAATCACCCCATAGCTCTTGATACCAAATGTAGAATATTGATAATCAATGAATCTATGAAGGGGTTTGTTGATTTCTAGAGAGAGAAAGTTAGAGAGAGAAAGTGAGAGAAACTATGTGAATTTTATTAAGTGGAAAACAAGAAATGACAACCACCAACCCCTTTCCATGGTGGAAAGGGGTATTTATAGTTCCAAGTCATAAGTGGACTTGGGCCGGTCCATGACAAGCCCATGGACCGGTTCTTACTTAAGTTAATAAGCAAATAATAACTAATTACTAACTACGAGCTATTACAACATAAATCATATTGTGGAGTGACCGATACTTCTAATATACGTTAAAACGTATTTCTAACATAGAGATAGGAGCAATATGGAAGTTGGTGATGGAGGATATTTTAGTCATTTCTCGTGTCACACCATCTCGTCATCAAATTCCCAGTTTTTCTTTATGCATTTTTCGTCCCCAAAATAATTTGATACATGTTTCGTTCTGCAAGATGCGTCTCCGAAAGCATTTTCCCACACGATACGATTCCTTTCCAGGTAAAAAGTTCACTTCGAGGTCTGAATTTGCAATATAAAGTATACATCATCGCTCTCGTGGTACTACCATCCTTGATTTAGGTCTCCTTTAATTTCTGGTAAGTGTCTGTCTCTTTTAGTTCTTCTATGTGGTATGCTTAGTTTGGATATGCTTCTATTCTTATCTAGATTGCCTAGTTTATAACTAACCTGTGTTTTTTTGTTTCACAAAATCGAATCAAAACTTGTTTACTGTGCAAATCCATGACAATGATGAATTTACCTCACCACTAGAAAGAATTTATTGCTTTGGTACTATAAGTTGGTTTGACTTAGTTCACCGTGACAAGTTTGGTATGTACACACTCGCATAAATGATTAAGGATTTAGGGTACATAGAAGGTATGCTTATGTTCCCGCATGTTAGGATACCTGGCCAGTCATTGGACGACGGTTTGCTACCACAATCATATGAAGAAGATGTTAACAGAATTTTGGAGTATGTTCCTAGGTTTAAGGAAATGGAGGTGTATATTGAATCAGGTGTTTCGTTGGTACAACAGCACCTGATAGAACAAAAGGCACGTAAGGATAAGGTTGTGATTGTAGAAGAAAATGTTGGTGATGATGCAGTGAAAAAGTTGGCTCCAGAAAGTGTCAACTATGAGAAGATGGTGACATTTTGTCAGGCTAGCTTTGTTGGGAGGGAGGAAACTGTAGTGGCTAATGATTTTTGTGTCTTTGATGATCACATTGATATCTCACCACCATGGTCAACTAAAAATGTTTGTAGATAGGAGTAGAAGGATGAGTGTTGAGTATGAGTTCAGGAGAATATTGGAAGAGCTTGACAACATGTTTAGGTTTGATGATTCAAGCCAGGAAGAACAAAAAGTCTTAAATGATGTCACTTTTGATGTTGTCTCTTTTGATGAGGTTGATTTTGATGCTTTTGCATGATAGTTGTGACCCGGCGGTCAACGGTGGTTGTTTATTATGGTGGTGGTTGTCTACATGACAGTGGTTAAAAAAGCAAAAGTTATAACTTCTATAATCTAACACTTACTTGTAATGTTATATTTTCTTGTCTTTGTGTTTTGATTAAGATTTTAATTATACAATTTTATATATACTAGTGACCAATTTGTATTTAATTAAATTCTAGTTGAAAGTTAGTACGAATAAATAATTTGTAATTTTCTATAAAGTCAAAAAAGAATTGAAATTGGGGTAGTTGTTATTTGGTATTTCAAAATCTTATTTTTGAACTCAATTGCTCAAATTTTTAGAAAAGAGATGCACTTATTTTAGTAAAATAAATCTGAAATAACTACTCTTTAGGTGACAGTATTTTGACTATGGTTTAAATACGGTTCAAATAGTAGATTTAGGGTAGAAATAGTACGCCCTTTTAACTAACGTTAATTGTTTGAGAACAGATATATTAGCTAGGGTTTTAAGTGAATTGTTTGTTTTTAATGGTAAATAAATACAGTTACACACAATCATAATAATACTTACGTACTAAGACACTGCATTCTGCATGAGTGAGCTACATTTTTAGAAACAATGATATTAGATTGGTTACGTGTCTAATTCATCAAAAGTACGATGTGTGGGCGTTTCATATATGTGGTCTTTTGACTATGGTTGATACTCTTATAAACATTGAAACGACTTCTTGTTTAGACTTATCAAGTGACCACAAATACAACTAAAATGGATTTATATCTACTAAAGCTTTAAGTGTTGATGGTTTCAAGTTATTTTCCCAAATAAAAGAGTACAAAGTTAATACAATGGGTAACTATAAATTTTGTTCTTTGAATATCGCAAAATGCAAAAAAAAACATGATATAAAAGCTGGTGTAAAAACGCACACCAACCTTCAATTCCATGCAAAAAAACATTTAAAGTTAAATCTTAAGTTTCCTTCATTTTTCTTCGTTATTTCCTTCATGTGTGATGCACGTGAGGGCCTTTTCGTCCTTTCCAATCATCCCAATCACGATAGCGTACCAAGCTAACATAGAGTATGCAAGTGCATAACCTGTGATTTCTCTCGTAGTGTGATTTTTTTTCAGCGATGAAGCTTTTGTAGATCAAAATGAACATAGTGCATACCCATAAAAATGGTGTAGAAAAGGTGCATACCTAGAAAAACTGTTAAAAACAAAACGGGAGAAAGTCAGAAAGATAAAGAGATAAGCAACCACCATTTATTAGCGTTTATACGTTTTGTTGAAGACGATGAAGAAAAGGCTTTTCTTTTAGTTTACGTAACTCTCTTCATGATTAGAGGCCCAAATGGTTTCATAAGCCCATTTATGTTTTACACATCTTTTTATTGTTAGGTTTTTTTGTTACAGTATCTACAAGTACTATTCAATTTGAAAAAGCCTAAAGTTTTCATTAAAAAAGGCATAAATCTAGTTAATTTGTTACATATTAGAGTCTTTACACTTATTCTATACATATTTTAGTTTGTTTCTATATTCCCTCGTCATGTATATGTCATAAAACGTGTTCTTAATTTATAGTGCTTTGCTTTTACAAAGTTTATGGTTTTTCTTTATGTTGATTTTTGGTCGACGAGTTAACTCAACTAATTACTACTACTAATCTATATATTCTTATGCATGAGTTTTAGGATACGAAAGATGAACTAAAAAGAAAACCAGATGTAAAACCCGAACGGGATAAAGACCCAAACCGAAATGTCAATCTGAACCAATTTTGTTTGCTTTATAGTGCATACCCTTCTTCAAAATCCTAGATCCGCCACTACAGCCTACCTTCATCATTCCTTTCGTGTGAAACATGCTCCCGAAACCATTCCACCAACCACTTCCACATTCACCTTTCCGTTATGCAAAACTTACCCGAATCCATTTCCCCACTACAAAAGCGATGATAGTTAACCTTTTGACACTTTATTTTAAAGACTTAATTTACACGACCTCCCAAAGACTATATATATATCTTGATCTAAACCTCTCTTTCATATATATTTCAATTTTCCCTAACCCTAATTCTCTCATAACCCTTTTGATTATTTACTTTATCTTCATTAAAGATAGCTGGAAGAACTCCAATCGTGAATGCATTGAAAGGAGTATGTGGTGATTTAGAGATCAACACATGTATGACCCTCTATACTGGTCAAATGGTTGTTTCTGAATAATCATTTTTGGATGTGTTGCACAGTCAGTATTAGCAGCCTAGGAATAGCCTCAGAAACATTGGAATGGTGATTGTCGAGTTGAAAACTAAGGTCGATGATGAAGAAGGAGGTTGGGTGAATTGTTTGAAAGAAATGAGTGATATGGACACTGAGAAGTTGATTGATTTGACCAAGATGATTGAAAAAACTAGGGATGGTATTAGCCAGAAACAAGCATTGTTGATGTCATGGATGATGATAGTGATTAGGGTATAAAGACTGAGGTTGATTTGTTGTTTTTATGTTATGTATTATGATCGAGGTGTTTGTTTTGTTTAGTTGTTTTTACTCTGTAATTCACTTGTTTTAATAATGAAAGTCTCAATGTTCTTCCTCGTCTTGTTTAACTTATGTGATATTTTTATATCGAATTAAACGTGTACTTCAAAGTTTTACACGCCAATTCGACTGTTTTTGGATGAATAAATAGTTCTTTATTTAGTGTGTTAAATAGAACATCTGAACTAGAGGATTATTTATATGTTTTATATATATATATATATATATATATATATATATATATATATATATATATATATATATATATATATATATATATATATATATATATATATATATATATATATATATATATATATATATATATATATATATATATATATATATATATATATATATATATATATATATATATATATATATATATATATATATATATATATATATATATATATATATTATATATATATATATATATATATATATATATATATATATATATATATATATATATAATATATATATATATATATATATATATATATATATATATATAATATATATATATAAATATAGCATCAAAATTAAAAAAAAAATATGTTTTTAACCTTGATACGAAATAAATAGATATTTAAATGAGATTGATATAAAGTGATTAAATTAATAAAAAAAGTATACAAATATATAAATCTGACACATACTAAGGTTAAATGTTCTTGTAAATCTAAAAGTGTTATCTATGAGATTTTTTCGAAAGAATATGTATAGGCTGATAATAGTGGTGCAATCAAGTCAAGTTGAGTTCAAACTTTGTAAGGCTTGATGTTGACTTGATAAAACAATTGTAGGTTTTAACTTGGATTGATAGCTTGTCAAGTTTTAACAATCCAAGCTCAAGGTTGACTTGATAAGACTTGATCAAATCTTAAGCTTGGCTTGAAAAACTTGAATGTGTATAAAATTTTTTTTATGATAATGCTTATCAATAAAAACATATGTATACAGTAAAACAAACAAAAACATAGATCAAAACTATATTTGATTCATTTAACATTAATAAAACCAAAAAAACATAATCGTACAGTCTTGGTTTCCTAATGGATTTTGCGATCAAATGCGATTAAGGTCCCAAAGCCATTGCGCGATGTGATTGCGAACACAGTTACACCACATTCGCATTAAAAAGAGTACAAAAATAGTTATATGTACTATATTCTACTAAGTAAGAATAAATGTAATAAATTTATAAAAAAATAAAAATAAGATGAGTTAATTTATAAATTTTATTAGAGTTAAAAATATTTGTAAACTATATTATTTATTTATAAAATAAGCCCTTATAGTTAAGTTAATACTCTAATTAACCATAAGTTGTTTATTTGAATTCATCGTAAAAACACATTTTTAATAAAAGTTGAAAAAGCTTGATAGCTCAAGTCAAGTTATCAAAAGCTTGAGCTTGAGCTTGATCTTCATATATGTTTGATTTCTGAGATTAAGCAAAGTTGGCTTTATTGCAGTCTTAAGTGACAATATAAACGATTGCCTAAGAAACAGATTTATTATTAACTTAAGGTACCAATGCAAAGAAAACGTTACAGTTACAATTAATAAAAAAAATTGTCGTATGTACATATAGAGACCAGTCATCAATATATAATTTGCGCCTTGACAACCTGTAAGTATCTCAACATAACATAAAAAAAACCTATTACATCATCTCTCATGTTATCACACAATCGTTACCTTAAAAATTTTTTTTAACAAATCTAAGTTACCTCAGTAACAATGTTTTGAACTTAATGACAGTAAGTAGTAACATGCATTTTTTTTATTTTGCTTAATATACATTAAAATGTGCAAAATAAATATATTACATCAAGTTACTGATTTAAATTATTACTAACAAAGTTGGCTACTCAAGTTAAGAAAGTTTACAACTTTATATTTTTAACATAAAACTAAATATCGTAAGGCAGTTGGCCACCAACTACCGCAAAAACACGGTTCGAATCCGGGTCCCGGCTTAATCAGCCAGTGTTGCATAGGTAATTTACCGGGATACGCTTTCTTTGTTGGATGGGAGGCTCGGTACCAAAAAGGTATACGGTGTTAAGATGGTTTCACCAAATACCTTTTTTTATTTTTTTTTTATCTTTTTAACATAAAGAGTAAAAAATTAGACATGCTTGTTCTTTTAATAGCGACCTTAAGGTTCTCTTCAACTGCGATACACAAGTCTTGGGCACCCTTTTACTTCATGTTGAACACTTACTATTGTTGAGCGTTGCAACAAACTATTGAACGCAACTTGCAAGAAAATGCACATGCCAAGAAATTATAAGACAATACAAATCATCAAGAAGTACATCATTTAAGACCGCCTTCTAAAACCTGTATCCAACCATCCCAATTTATGCTACTCAAACAAAATATTAAATTTGTATAAACATCATACAAACCTCTAAAACCCTTTGTTCAAAGAATTCTAATTCTGCTACCAAACAACAAACTAATTCCTATAAGAAATAGCCAATGACAATCTCAAGTGTATGTGTGGCGAAAGCAACTATGATTTCCTCTCAATTCAAATTCTATTTACTCCTTTTACTAATGCAACTTTTGAGTTATGGTGTTTCCCTTATATTTCTAATAATACACTTGTGCCATTCGGATTTTGAAATGACGATTGGTAAATCTTCGTAGTCGCGACTAATTTGCATTACTATTACAAAAAATGCTTTACATTCTTTAAAGCTATAGAACAAAACTGTCAATTTTCATCTAAATTTCAGCAAGGTGGTACATAGAATAATTAGCCATTGATCAAGTTAAACTGTATATTTTCAGTAAAGCTTGATACATGGCTGTTACCGAAAATGAAACAACAATGGCTCAAGAATCTACACTTGACTTTCCGCCCTTCCTTTTGTAGTATATAATATGTTAGTCATTCAGAACTGGTTTTAACTATTTGGAACTCTTAACTGATATTATTGACAGAATAATTAAATTTATGCAAATCTTCATTATGAAAGTGTTGACACAAACTACAGTATGTTGTAAAACTATTTTATAGCAAGGCTAGTTAACTAAACTTCCATGTTAACATCTAAAAATGCTAAATATGACACATATGCAGTTCACATTTATAAGCAAATCAAAACAGTTTGTGTAAGCCAATAAATTCTATGTTAACATCTAAACACCAGTGATTTAGATTATCTGATTATTATTACATCATCTAAATTGTATGCAACAATGAACTGTTATTAAGGAAAAATAAAGCATATAAGTACTTAAAAAATGGGAGTATACCTTGCCTTGCAAGGACTCAAGTCCATGTGAGATTGCACATTAATCCTAAACAGATGTTCCTTTACCGGTTCCCAAATTGTAGACTTCACAACCTAAAAATAATAAAAGCATGAATCATATATCTTAAAACAGAAACATATCATAAATCCATTTATTCCATCGAGGCATCATCAGGAAGATTAGATGGATTGATATATACAGATCTTTACATTGATTCATAAACGGATCTTGAAATTGTTAATAGATTATAAGCTGCTTACCACAGCCATGTAGTAATATTTTTTCGAAAGCTGCAGAGTAAGAAGGCATCAGATGAGTTATATAGCAACTAACCACAGTTGACGAGACAAACATGCACCACGACATATCAATAAAAGAATTAGGGGTCCACATATTCAATCTACTAATTAGTTTTCTAGCTTGATCATATGATATGTTGGAACTTTGGCTGTAACCTTTTTAGTTATCAGCCGTGTCTATATTTTGAAAATATATTATTCAAAATATCATTCCTTCAACGTGTCCATATATATATAGTAATAATATATCATGTGAACATAGTCCTACCAATTTCGAATTTATTATAGTAAAAGTCGTTATTGACATCAAATTTGTCACTGTTCATCAACCTATAAACAATGAAACCGCAGCAATTGGGTTTCATTGTCACCTGTAATGAAGCTTTCATTTACTAATTTTGGATTTTATGCCAAGTACCAAAGATGCCGCAACAGATACCATCAAATAAACTAAGTTGGTATCCCAGTTTTCGTTAGAAAAATTGGTATCCCAGCAGGTATCAAGTAGAAATCACTATCAAAAGCATAATAATTTGTAGACTGAGTTAGGAAGATAAGCAAAAACACCATATTCAAATATATTCCTCACTATATTATCTCGAAAAATGATTGACCCCAAACGTTTGTTGTCTTACGAATAACAACCTTCTTCCAAAAAATAACTAAGCTGACCAAATTATATAAAAAACAAAGAAAAATTCAAATAGTCTGAGAAGAACCTGATCAATTCCACCTCAGCAGTTTAACTTAAACACTCTTACCTCAATGTTTTCCATACGGCTGATACGATGATATCACCTTGTCTAGTTATCTCCTCTGGATTCTTTGTTCTTGAGTGGATAACAATGACAGTAGCATATCTTCTCTACAATGATAATAGCATATAATGGGGTCATGTAGACCCAAATAATTCGTTTGTATGTAGTGGGACTATTAAAACTATAAAAAGAGTTTGAAACTCGAATGGCAGAATCACTTACCTTTAGTTTCATTGCTTGGTTCACCTTCATCATCTAATGTAAGAGCATATATTAAACTGCTGGCATTCGGCTTGCTTGCAAATATATAATATACTATATTAACAAATTTCCCTTCCATTTTAGAAAAATCCAGTCTCTTTTTTAATTAAAGGATGATCTCAAGCCTGACTACGATTTCAGCCATGGTATGTCACAGATTCAGAATATTATGCAGACAGCACTCAGCAGCATGCAATATCAGTAAACTCTTACAATGATTTGCTAGAGTTTTGATCTGTGAGTCAAGTATCAATAGTAGGATTGAGCCTTCCTTCACAGATACAGTCTTGAGCCCATGGTGATAAACCCCATTGATCTTCATCGATACTTTCATCAAATGCAGGCCTCCCACACAACACTTAAGCAAAACAACACCAAAAGCATAAATTCTCGGCGTATCCAGATTCTGATCCTCAATTGGTATACCTATGGGTTGGAATCCAGTTTGACCATCTAAATCAGAAACCTCACTTTCTTTATGTAATTAAGCGAACCACTTAGAAAAAAACAACTACAAACAGGATCACCAATCAAACAGGCAGTCAAAATTAATAGCAACAATAGGTATCAATGATAAGTAGCCATAATTAATGCAGGCAGCAACACAAAATAGAAAACAAATATAGTGAGCAATCAAATAAATAAAACGCAACATGGGAAAAATAGAAGAAACAACAAAACCCGAATTACCTCGAATAATCACATAAATCAGTTGTTTTTTATATCTCCAGCCTTCTCTAAATGTGAATAGCTACATGATGCTAATCGTTTCTGTTATACGCATGTTTTGATGACGAGACAGTCGTTTCCCAAACAATTAGCGGTGTAACTCAGATTTGGAGTTTGGAGAGGTTTAGGATCTTAGATTAGGGTTTTGATGTTGATTGGTATTTGATTAGAGGAAAAGGGGGCCATTTAAATTCTTTACAAGAAAAGGGGCGGTTTAAGTTTCTTTAGGGTTATGATTGATACAGAATATTATTAGGGTTATGATTTTCTTTAGGGTTATGAATCTGATATTGGTTTGGGGTTTTATAGGGGTGCATTCTTAAGGATCTGCTGATTTGAGTGACTTAGCCGGGAGAATGATGAAGTAATTATGGAATCCTATACCGAATTACACGTGTCTTTTTAATAGAATTTTGCGTTTAAGGTAATCTTTTACCATCCTTCATATATAAGAGTTTCATATTTCATATATATATATATATATATATATATATATATATATATATATATATATATATATATATATATATATATATATATATATATATATATATATATATATATATATATATATATATATATATATATATATATATATATATATATATATATATATATATATATATATATATATATATATATATATATATATATATATATATATATATATATATACTAGTGGCAAAACCCGTCCGATGGACGGGTATAACTTCTGATTTTCGTTTTTCTTTTTTTTTAATATTTGTTTGTAATGCTCTATTGATAGGTATGAATTTTTTTTTAAATATTTCTTTTTAGTTTATTTGTCTTTTAATACATAATTAGTCATGATTTTTTAAGCACGGCGTTGTTTTCTTAAGCATGACTTTTGTTTTTTTATTTTATTTTATTAGAATACCGTTCACATACATACAAAATTATTTATTGCCCGCATAAACACAAAAAAATATACTTATCCAATATGAGTAGGTAAAAGTTCAAAAAAGTATTCGCATGAATAAAGTGTATGTTGTAATTAATTTTAAAAGTGAAAAAAATCTTTGTACACAACGTTTGTTATTGATTTTTATATTGACTCTTAACTCTTGAGTTAGCAACACATAAATGTTATACTCTTAACCTCATCACAGTGGCGATAAGGGAACCTATAAGTGCCAATAAAAATATTAACGGGGAACACTTCTTCTCAGTACCTAACCTGAAACAGAAAAAATCATTATAATGGATAACTTTTTAAACTTTCAGATCTTTTTACAAAATCTAATACTTACTTACCATTAGTTAGAACTTAGTAATTTCATGCCACAACCATGAAAACCATAAAAAAACACTTTAACGCTTCAACCAAATTCATGCTAGTCAAACTACGTTATATTCACAAAATGTTATGTGTGTATCTGTCTTATATAATATTGAAATATTATAGATATCGTCATTTTGTGTAACAGTGTAAATAACTTGTTTTAGATACACACAACTAAATTGTTATCTTTAGTAAGTAACTTCTTTTATATTCATAAAACGACAATATCTATAACTATGTTATAAATGATTTGGAACCTTTTAAAAAATAGCAAAAATAGCAAGGCTCATTTTTCAGTAAATTTACTTACTAAAGATAGCAAGTTGTTGAACGCATACGAAACCAAACTCAACAGAACTAATACACATTACAGATTCCATTAGTTTGATGAACGCATACGAAACCAAACTCAACTGAACTGATACATATTTTACACCTAGGTAATGACTCCAGATCAAATTTATAAGCACGTTTCAACATTTTTTCAAGTATATCACATTTTAGCTGCAAAGTCGAGCTATCAATGTTTACACACTTTACACATCTATCCTGATTCACCATCTCATATTCTCATGTATATAGATCTTATGTAGGTGGTTGGATTAGCTTGTTTATCCGACTTATGTGCTTATCCAGATTTTGAAAAGCTCATAAGCCCACTTTATTCCACTAAAACCTTATAAACATGAACTTTTAGCTTCTGTAATTCAATAAGCTAAACTTTTAAAAGCTCACAAGGTGAAAAAATGGGCACAACAAATTAGTAATGGTAATTGGGGTGTTTGTCTAAACTTATCTGATGTGCTTATGAGGTTTTCAAAAATACTCCGTAATTGAAAAGCTTGTAAGCTCATTTTTTTAGGCTTATGAGGTTAGAAAGTTCATAAGCTCAAGTGAATAAGTTCACAACATACAGACTGCAAAATACATATAGTTACTGAAACTCATTATAATTAGAAATTACCTAGTGGGTGGTGAATTAATGTCGGCAGCTTCTAACAGCAACAAGTCTGCAACATCAAGCTGTGAGGAGTCGCTATAGCAAGTTGTGGTCTCTATTTTTCCAAAAAAAGTATTTGTTAGAAAAAGGGATCCATGCTCTTTTGTGTAACAAAGCAAGAATGAGAGGCAAATATATTTGCGAGTGTTGTATCAGATTGTTAAAATATTTCACGTACATATCTCATATTATTGTCTCAAAACTTATACTTGCAGATTATCATGTGTTGCAATAAACAATGTACATATCTCACATTGCTGAGAAAAGTGGCAAAGTTAACTTTATTGTTTTTAGGCTTGCTATACCACAGTATTTCACACCGAGCGACCATTAATATTCACTAATAGTGAAGAAGTCTTAGTAGTCGTAATCAAGCTTTCCCTTCTTTTGGCCTTCACCATTCTCCTTAATAACATCTAACCCGTTCTTTCAGGTGAACTCGCCATTCTAGTTTCATCATATTTATTTTCCATTTCCGCTATCATTACTAATATGTTCATCTAATGGTAAACAATTAGGAAGTAGAAAACAATATTAAACCATACGTTCATGATGAACTTGGTTTGGGCAGTCCTGAGACGAGACAGTTTCTTGAAGAAAAAAAACAGTGGCTGCATATTGGGGCAACTATTTTTCTACGCAAGACTCTCACAAAGATTTACTATGTATTAAGTTTATCTAAAACAAAAAGTTAGCTCGAGAAATCCTTTTGGTTAGATATATAATTGTATTTTTAACATTTTCGTAATTGAATATATCTATTACTGTTATGTATATATTGTATTTTTATCTGAAGGGTGATGTTTATCCTGATTTATTCTTCTATAGTGATTTTCCAACGATACCTTAATGCTTAGACTAAACCAATTTAAGATGTCGAATGTCTTATGACCTACACTCATCCAGTCCAGATGTTCACTTCTATAATGTCTCTAATGAGACCAAGCAGCCAATGGAACCAGTCAACTTTTCATCCTGAGGAAAAGGCGAAATCCACAGGAAGAGTGAACCTTGGAAAAAATTTCAGTTCAAATACACTGACCTACACTCATCCGGTCCAAATATTCACTTCTATAATGTCTTTAATGAGACCATGCAGTCTTTCACATATCTAGCAAAATCGAATTATTCTGGTCCAATTGTAAGGAGGTATCCAGACGGTCACTTAGTAAATCACTTGCCTAAGGTATCTAAGTACATATACTGGCATAACTAATGAGTATGAAGAAAGCTATATCTATACGATTGCAGAAGTCCTATAAAAAACAAAAAACAACGTCCTAATCTTAAAAATCATCAGCCGATCAGGACATAATCGTTATTAACCTACATACCCTAGCCATTCGACACCAGATGATAATTAGGGTTTTGGATTAAAAAATTAACCTATAGAACAAAATAAGGTCGTCCTAATCTCAAAAACTATCAAATAATCATGATATAATCGTTATCATAATGTTACAGATCGAATACATACCTTAGCCATCTTACACCGATGATTATTAGGTTTTTGGAAAGAAACAAATTATTTGTAGAACCAAACTCACTGAAGGAACGATAATGTCTTGATAACGAAAATTATTAGGCTTTTTTGATGATAAGGATAAATGAATAAAAGGGTTCAATGACTTACCAGTTAGTATTGTGGATCACCCGATCGTGATTAAAGAAGATTGTGTCGACAGGTTTTTTGTTAGGGAATGAATATTATTTAGGTTTTTATAATGGATTAAGCGTAGGTACACATAATTAGAGGTTTTGTGTCTGTCATCCTGATTGATTACATAAATATGGTTTCAGATAAATCATCAGAACATCCAGCTAGCTTTACTGGTTGAGATGCTTGCGCGTGGACTATGAGACCCGAGTTCGAATCCGTTGAATTGCATTTTTTCAAAAAGCAATGGTTTTATTAAATCTGGAATTTTGATAACGAAAATTTAAAAAAAAACAATAAAATTACCAAAAATAATTAGTGATGACGTGGATTATATATATTGGTAACCGTGATTTCTGACTCATTGGCCGACTAATCCACGGGTTGAGCCCACCACCACACAGACTCAAACTAGGTAAAGCCCTCACTTTTCAGGAGGTTGGTGTGGTCACTTCAAGGTTGTTTGCACCTAGTAGGAATTGAACTTGAGGCCTCACACACTCTAGATAAAAACGCTACTTGAAAAACAGCTATTTTTTCACGGAATTTTCCCACCGACAAAAAAAAGAGAAATTTCACACGACATTCCCGCAAATTTCCACCGAATTGACAAAAAATCTTAGGGGAAAAATGTGGAAAATTTCCCAAGGATTTCCTACTATTTACACACTAAATAGTTGATCAAGTTTTCGTGAAAAAATCGCGGTAAATTACCCACGGATTTCCTACTATTTACACATTCCTTTTGTTATTTTGACATACGTGGAAAAGTCGTGGAAAAGGTCCAATGAACTTCCCACTCTTTACACACTCTATTTGTTATTTAGACATCCGTGGAATATTCGTGGCAAATTTCTCACAGATTTCCTACTATTTACATACTATTTTTGTTACTTAGACAACTGTGGATAAGTTGTGGCAAAATTTCGCACATATTTTCTACTATTTACATTGTATTTTTGTTATTTAGACATAAAAAGATATCAGGGCTATATTCCCATGCATGTCTTACTATTTACACAATACTAATTTATTTAGACATTCGTGAGAAAATCGTGGCAAACGTTTCCACATATTTATCACTATTTACACACTATTTTTGTTATTTAGACATCCGGCGGAAAATTGTGGCAAATTTTCCCTCGAATTTACCACTATTTACACTATTTTTGTTATTTTAACATTCGTGTGAAAACTGTGGCAAATTCCACATGGATATTATGGATCGATAAACGCTAAAACATTGAGGCAAAAAAATTACATTACAAAGTCGATAAAAGTTTAGATAATAATATATGAATTACATTATAAAGTCAATAAAAGTTTAAATACAAATTAAATTCGATATGCGAAATTGGCTAAACGAAAAACTACTCAAAAGTAATATTCTCCTTGTGATTGTAAAGCTTGTGTAGTAGTGTAGTTGAATTTATTGTGTGGTTCTCACGATGCATATAAATTTCTAATGTTGCCAGAGCTTGCACTTTTCACTCTCTACATCTTTCGACCGTCCCGAACAATAGCTTGGAGGTGTTGATGAGCCTAGAGAAGGCATTGAAGTCATTTAAGTTTCTAGAGAATAACTTGAAGTCATTGAAACTCTGGGAGAACCGACTAGTAGATGAACTCGTTCCTCTTTCTAAAAAAATTCACATCCAAAATAATTTTCCGGAGGATGTTAAAGTAAATAAAATAATGTTTAACAACTAATCAAATTATAATTATATATATATATATATATATATATATATATATATATATATATATATATATATATATATATATATATATATATATATATATATATATATATATATATATATATATATATATATATATATATATATATATATATATATATATATATATATATATATATATATATATATATATATATATATATATATATATATATATATATATATATATATATTACACAAATGAAAAACATATGAGGGTTCGATAGTGGACATGCATTGTATAGTATACCACGGGTTATCGGTTTATACGATTCTCGTAGAACTACATCTACGGCTTCACAAAGACATACAAAAGCTTCATATGGCACAATCATCATAATAGTTTGGTGTATGCTGGTCGTTGTAAACTTGTAATGGTAAGAGTGTGTGTCATGTGTCGGTGGTTCGGTGGTTGTGATGGTAAGACTGTGTGTTTAGTTGGTGCTTGCGGAGATTCTATTATGGTAAAAAAAAAGTGCTATTGGCGGGTAATATTCGCTCCAATTTAGTACGGGTACAAGTTAAGTGGGAAGTTTTAGTGGTGAGTTTTTCCGCCAACTTTTGGCAGTGAGTTTTTCAACATATTACCCACTAATATGATAATTCTGTAGGAAAGACGTGGCAGTTTCTCATAGATTACCCGCCGATATGCTAAATCTGTGGGAAAGTCATGAGTGGCTTTCCACAGATTATCCACATATATATCCGTAGGAAAGTCGTGGGTAGTTTCTTACATATTACCTACCAGTATGATAAATTCATGGGAAAACAGTAGGTAGTTTCCCATGGATTTCCCACAAAATATGTCATTTTATAATTTAGTGTACCTACATAGCCCAAAATTACTTAGTATGTCTTCATATGCGTTTTTGGTTTCATATGATATGCTTTTTTTTTATTAACGTACTATTTATATGGGTATCACAAATGTTTGTGTATGCTTATGTATAGAAGAAACTAGTGTATATGTGCGGATACTTACATGTGTAAGTTTCACAAGTTCGTTTATGACATTCGTTATATTTATTGATGTTTTTATGTAGGTATGTAAACGTGTATATGCATGAACGCGTAATCATATCGAAAAAGTAATGGATCAAACAAATGATTCTCGGATTACTCAATGCTAAATGTGAGTAGATTGAAACCAAAATAAAAGCACGAACACTGATTAGATACCCACAAGACATAATCGAAACTGAAAACCCCGATATAATCAAATAACTAAACGTACCAAATCACGTAACCGAAACTACAACCCACGCACGAATAGAAACCGAATCCAACCACGAACTAGCTCTAACTGAACTCGTACTTGAAGCTTTAATGTAAACCCAAAACTCACACTCTCAAACACTCACCATTCTTATGCTTACAAAATAAATTCAATGTTGAATTTTAGTATAACGAACTCTCAGTTCTGTTAGGTTTTGCGGAAAGATAGATATTATAGTGATATATGAGTGTGTTAAACGAACCTTTCGAAAAAAAGGGATGAGATGATGAGTTAAAGACAGGGGTATTCACTCCGAATGTGGTCTAAGTCCGAATATATGGAGGTTATCTTGAATTTTTAATATCATGTCTTACTTAGGCTAGCAAGAGTGGCACCTAAAGCCACGAGTGAATTTTCAAACTTACCCGTGAATACCACCACCCCTTACATAATGTAAAAAATGTGGGTTTCTCACCTAGGTGAGTTACACACTTGTAGTCCATTTTCTTTTTCTTTTAATTTATTTTATTAGTTTGTGAGTGTGTTTTGTATTAGTGAGGTATGACGTTGAGGTGAGTTTCTCACCACCAGTAAGTTGTAAAGTGAGTTGAATGAGTGGCGAGAGAAAGATAGGTCGCGCTGAAATGACGGTAAGTGAGTGTAATATATTTGAACAAATAACATGCCATAGTATATTAAAGGTGGGACCGTGGGAGTCATATAGCTTTATTGCGTATCGGGTATTATACTGATATAGGAATTTGACTTCCTTGCAACTCCAATTTTTGTGATTGTTAACAGAAATTTTGCGAGTGTTCTTTTGATATGAATACTTTCTAGATCTCATAGAATATGTTTTTCTATTAATAGAAACTACACTGATAACCGAAACCGTTTCCAAATCGAAGCAATTCTGCCAAAAAGGTAAGAAAGAGGAACTAAAGAACTAAAACGAGTATAGTTGATTCTGACAGGTAAACCGATTCTTAGCTTTAGGTCTTAAGGTTATGGTTCTTGAAGAGAAGCCCAATATAATACAGAACGAGCTGACAATGATCAAATTTATTATAGAAATGAGTTATTGGTGATATATGATCACTGGCCAAGTACGAATAAGATTCCGATTGCAACAATAGCAACTGGTTAATGATTTGAAAGCTGGTGGTTGATATAATCACCGTCAACACGATAACCTTTTTTCTAGATGTAATATAGTTGATAAAAGTAACATAACAAATTGCACGTTAAGGTTTATCAGACTAGGAATACATATGTAGCAGTATAATTATATAATATTATTATCAAATATAAAGGGGAAGACAACCCAATTGTCAAAGATTTAACAGAAATCCAATCAGACATCATTATCGAACTAACTTCATAATGAGTATATGAAAATGCTACTCTCCTATTCGCTATTCCAACGACATGTCTCCTACCAAAAGTTTACATTGGAGGAATAGGTTTGACCTGGACTAAAGTTGGCTGGAACAGCATTCCAAGCCACAACTGTCTTGCCAGTTTGAGAAACAAGCCTAAATGAGAATGGAGCATGGACAGATGGGTTAACGTTGGCTGCCCAAATCGCACCCCAAGTATTAGTCATTTGGACGAAGTTACGTGAACCAGCTGGAGCTATCTCCACTGACCGAAGTCCCCCATCACCAGCATCAGATTCAATCGCCGTTGCAAACCAGTTTGGGTTACA
The DNA here is from genome assembly GCA_025667525.1 of Glebionis coronaria. Taxonomy (NCBI): domain Eukaryota; kingdom Viridiplantae; phylum Streptophyta; class Magnoliopsida; order Asterales; family Asteraceae; genus Glebionis; species Glebionis coronaria. The sequence goes on from CM046880.1 coordinate 540,811,863, forward strand.
TGCAGCCTCAGTCTTGAAAGCGATCTTTGTTTTACCATAGTAGCACTGCACCCTGCACATATGTAAATTTGCTTAGACAATCTCCCTATAATTAGATCGATATATATGCATAAGAAAACATAATATTGGATCCGATCCGTCTAATAATGCAGAAATAGAAAAATATACATCTGGTAAAAGGGATGTTTTGGGCATAATTTTTTATTTGCATACTTTAGTACTAAGATCTTTGCATGTCATAATCAGATTAATATGCTGCTAGTGTACTCATGCAGTCATAAAATATAAAATCATGAATGTACAAACCTTCGAAACTGAATATCAACTTGGCCTTGATTCTGGAGATTATCAGCCTGTCCTGGTCTTGCCATTGCACGAAAAGCAAATTGACTTAAATCAAAATGGAAGGGAACATCGTTACATGCACCCGGGCATTCATCAGTAATCGTCACTCTAATTGGATTTCCAGAGCAATAAGGCCATTTAGTGCATTTGACCTGAAAAGAACCAAACATATCCATGTTTTGTAACACTAATATACTTTTATAAACTACACTGAAAGGAAAGGTATATTGAATAATTTTATAACCTGGTAACATTCTCCACATCCTTTGCCTTGCTTAAAGATCCTAGAGTTTCCAGCAGCTATCATGGCATGGTATGGAGCGTTTCGGACCTCATCACCCAATCCACAAGCTCCACCTTTTCATTATTATGGCCAAAAAGAAAATGAAAATTTGATCCATAACATATACTTGTATAGTACAAATAATGGAAAATGAATATTAATTAACAAGTAATGAACTTAATATTTACCACTTCCAAAATAACTGTAAAAAGTTCCTAGACCACTTGTTAATGGAGGTCCATAGGCATGACGATTCCCGTTTCCACGGTACCACGCTTGTGCATTTGCCTGCCCGTATTCGGATCCATATTCATATTCATTGACGTAGAATTCAGAGTCATCCGCGATCGCAAATGAAAATAAACAAGCAGAAATGACAATGAGAAAAAGATTTTGATGGTTGAATGCCATTTTACTTTTACTCTGAATTTGCATTTGCAGTTGTGGAATTCTTCTGGAATTTATACTGGTATTTACAAATATACAAATATGTAATTGATATTTTTGTTCTATTATTACCAAGCGAAATTAGAGGTCTAACATACTCTCATTAAAACCTCTCACGTTAATGTTAACCGACCAAGAAATCTTCTATTCTTAAACCTATATACACCCCATTCCATCTAAAAATGAGTTTTATAAGTAGTTCTGATCAATTCAAAAAATTAAAATATATCATTGTCTAAATCAGCCCATATACAAACGATACACAATCATTGCAATTTAAAACAAGATTAATTTCCATACATAGGTTATTCTAGTGTTTATCTTAATTTGGAGCAATTTATACAATTATTATTAGTGAATTATGATTAAATTTATTAGTGGAGTCAAATAATTTATTTGTAAAATACTGTGTGTACTCAAATAGATATTATTGGAAGGTATATGTACTTCGTATATATGACGACCTGCTACGTCTTAAAAGAAAGTGACTTTGCTCACTAGAAATCGAAAGTAGTCATTACAAGCTTAACTTCTTGACAATTTCTAATAAAAAAACTACTTATTAGACTACAAAGTAAAGGCCACTCGTGACTAAGGTGGTTTTTCTATTTATCATCTGAAAAATTGTTTTCACTTAATTAGAAAAATTATTTGAAATAATAAGTGATCAAACTTAAGATCTCTCTTTTTGTTTAGTTTTTTTATCTGTGTTTAGATATATGTTGTTTGTATATGAACAAATGGTTGTTTGTTTTGTAGTGTCCGAATTAATGCCCCGTTTGGTATGACAGAATTAATTGACGATGTAATGGAATTAACGTCGTAATTAAATAAATGAACTAACAAAATGACGCATAACAATTAATGTTTGATTATCATAAAATGAAATGTAATGGCCAAAAAATTAAAATAACCTTTGCTGATATTTTCTTTTTGTTTGATGAGTAGTTAATACAGGGCTTTTACGTAATGAAAAAGAAAAGACTTTTATTGAATGAAAATTATTGTTTTTAATGTTATGAATAATTACATGTAATTACTTATTTCATTTCATATTTTTAAACAAATATTATATTTTCATTCTGTAATAATAATTATTTCTATTCCTACTCTTATTAAGATGTATCAAACAATATCTAAAGAAAATTATTGTTATACTCCTATATATTAAACTAATGGCAAAACTTGGGACGGACGCGCTTTTTGAATATCTTTAAACAAATATACGTAATTGTTAATGAAGTACGAACAATGTTAAATTATAATAAACTAATAAAGTGAATAACGAACAAAAAATACTTGAATAGTAATCGGATAAGTAATAAAGTATCCGCAACTACAAAGTATATATAATTTGATTTCAAATTCGATATAAAGCTTATTTATACACACCATTATCGTAGAATTTATGTATTTATCATCTCAATCACAAGATAGAATCTTCAACCCCTTCATGCTCTTGGCCCTTGAGACATTGATATATAGTTACCCATTAGAGCAAACCGGTCTCTGATAAGCAAGCTTGTTTTGTAAATATCGTTTATACAAAATCAAGTAAAGGTAAATCAATAATTACAAAAGGCATATTTACTGAATTCATTAACAAAAACACCCACCCTCTCCAGAAGAGTATAAAAAGATAGGGTAAAAATCTCCCCCAAGCGTATAATGCCCACTTATGTTAACCACACAAAAGAAAGCTTCTGACTATCTATGGAAAGGGGCGGGATGAGCAGTAAGAAATTGTATGTAAAGCCCGCACAAAAATACTTAGAACATTAAATGCATAAGAACGCGGACAAGTTTAAAGCTTTACATTTAATTATTATACCACACGTATCCAAATATTTAATACAAGTATCATGTGTATTAATTATTTATGACTAGTACTATGTATATTATTAAGTATTTACGTAAAATGCTTAAAACACGACAAGGTTAAAACACGAGAATTTAATCACGAGCATATGGCAAATAATTAAAACACGGAAATGAAACAAAATAAGTATACATGTGTGGTTTACATGGCGTCCCAAAAACAAGAGAACAAAGGGCCTTAGGGCCCAACCCATTTTACAACTTTACATATCAGGGGATTAACTAAAACACCGACTTTTGACATCAAAAAGGAGAAGGAAATTTGGGTTTGATCATTGGTTAAATCACGGGTTCGTTTTCGTGTTTATTAATCCTATATCATTACGCATTTGTAAGTGTCGAATCCATAGATCATTCTTTTTCTTCTTTAATTACGAATCCATCTTTTAATAGCTTGAACACACGAATTTGTAATATAGAAACATGTACATAATAATGACCAATCGGGGTTTTCCTTGGTTTCACGAAAATCAAGAGTCAGTGGACTCTCGGTGTGTCTCTGTTTTGGCCCAGCTGAGACCACAAGGGCCTCGGTGGTGGTCTTGTTGATGACGGCAGCAGGCAGAAACCAAATAAGAGGAAACAAGGACAGTCGGGGGTGTATGGATGTTGGTCGCAGGGGGTGTTTGTATGGAGCAGTAAGAACCTGAGAGCCAAGGGGCTCTCGGTGGGAACAGTGGACGCAATAGGGGGAACCCGGCAATGCCGGTGGGAACCCAAGGCTGCCAGTGGCAACCTACGGCAAGGATAGGCCTTGGCCGCCGGCTAGGAACCACCAGCCACCTGTTGTGTGGTGGTGTTTGGGGTTCGGTTTTGTTCGTCTCGGGTTTAGGGCTCGAGTACTTTTTGGTTAGCAATTATTTAATTAATTAATTAAATTAATCTACACGAACTATCAATTATTTAATTAAAAATCATGACTTAGGTTATATTATTAAATTAATAATACATGTTATAAACTAAGTGTTTATTTAGACTTAATTAAATTAAAACCATGCTTAATTTAATTATTGGTATAAGATAAAGTTTATTAATTATCATGACATATTATTAATTAATAAAACCATGCATTTTCATTATTATTAATAATCACTTTAGCGTAAGTATTTAATTTAATAAACTTTGCTAAGATATCATCATGACTTATAAATTAAGACTTATAAGTACTAGCTTATATTTTAGACTTATTAATCCAGCTTAATTCTATTTTTGGAAACTTTTTATTTTTTGAAACTTTCTATTTTTGAAAACTTCTATTTTGGAAACTTACTATTTTTGAATACTTTCTATTTTTTGGAAACCTGCTATTTTTAGAAAGTTACTTATTATGATACTACAAGCATAATAACACAAGAATACATGAAATACAATAATCAGAAACACATGAAAACGTGAATAATCACAAGATAATACATAAAACAGTAAAACAAGACAAGAACATATAAAATAAGCTAAGAACACTCAGAACCAGTAAAATATACGGAGAAGATCCTTCAGCTTTCTCTTCCTTTTCATTACTAGACATAAGGTATGGATATTCCGTCCTTCAATATGGACACTCTCTTCCTTATTAGGATTCCCCGTTTGCAGCCAGTTGTTTTCCCCAAGTTATTTTATAGTTTTGAATGCTTATGTTTTATTTTAAATGCCTGAGCTATATACATGCATGCCAGTTCACCTAGTTATGGAGGTACCATAACCATAACACTAGAGGCCCCACTGTTATGACTTCACCATGACGGAGTGATTGCTCGTGGCGTCCCTTCATGTTATTGGCCATTTATTTATAATCATGTCATGTGGGGCGTATGGGTGCATCCTTGTTACATGTTTTCAAACAAGTATTTTCATGATGAATGTGGTGTGTGTCTTGCATCCTTCACAAGGAGTTGATCCCTCCTACCCAGACCAGTATAATTAGAGGCAACCCCTCTAATTGCATGATGAAGTCACCCCTCTAAGTATTCATGCACGGTGATGCCTCATGACCTATATGGGCTCTTGGCTAAATTTAAAAGACAGTTTTTCATAAGTTAATCATAAGCTTTTCAAACTATAAAACAAGTTTTATAACATGTACCAGGTTTTCCAGGACTTATACATTCCGCTGATTTTCAGTCTTTATTTATGTTTCAGTCATTCATATCATGTTATATATCCGTTCACTGAGCGTATTGCTCAACCGTTACTTTCCTTTCCATGTTCCAAAATGGCAGGTACCTAAGGACAGACTTGAGCATTTGGAGGACGTGCATTGGATGGAAGCTGCCTTAGACTTCTTCTCCTTTTTCCTTCTTATACTTATGCTTGTTTGGACACTTGTTTTGTCCTTCTCAGTTCATTTACTTTCTTTATGTTTTGGGCTTATGTTTGGGAACCGATGTTTGATTCCGGTTTTTCCCTTTTGGTTAGGGATGACAAAGGGTCGGGGTCGGGTCGGGTTTTAGAGGACCCGTACCCGCACCCGTTTAATATATCCAAACCCGCATCTGCCCCAATATCCGACGGGTACCCGATTAGTATTACCCATCAGGTTTTCGGATTTTACCCGCGGGTATCGGGTATTCATTATTAAATTTCGTTTGATAAAATTGTACGTATAAAGTTAAGAAAAACCAATGAAAAATGATCAAAATACCTTAATATTTTTTTAAGTTCCTATGAGATAAAGAATACTAATTGAATATCATATCATGCGATTTAATGAATCGAATAAATCATTGTTTTTAGTTTAAAATTACCAAGATCGCAAACATCTTAATGCATACGAAATGTAAATAATATGAGCATTTTGTTTGTTTAACAATATTCGTCTACTATTTCGCACAAGCTTAGAACATATATCAAATATCCATGAAAATGGGTACGGATTTTGGTAAACGGGTACGTATACGGGTAAACGGGGCGGGTATTACTCTAACCCGAACCCGTACCCGCGAAAAATAAAACATCCCAACCGAACCCGTATCCAAACCCGCCAACCTGACTTCGAACCCGACCCAATCGGTGTGGGTTTCGGTTTTCCCCATCGGTTTCGGGTGCTTTTGTCATCCCTGCTTTTGGTGTCATGTATGTTTTAGTACATATTACCTTGCATGCTTTGATGACACGCCATAAATACACGTAACGGTCCACTTATCAGGTGTTACAATTATGGTATCAGAGACCAAGGTTTCGACCTGTAGGCTCTAAAATGATCTATGACTAGTGGGTAGTCACCAAGAGTTTCCTAAGCTGACAATTGTTATACTACGTATCGATATTTTCAGTACCTTGTTGTTTGAACCATGATGTTTTCTTCGAAATTGTTTTTACTATGCATGATGTTTCCTTGTGAACTTTGACCAGTATGGACTGAACCACAGTAGTTCATACTTAGTCACTTGTTTTCTGTTAAGTTTTTGGATAATTTATTCTCAACTATTTATGTAAAACCCGCATGCTTTTACCATGCATAGTACCCTTAGGATCGTACGTACTAGTTAAAAACTTTCCTAATATAGCATGATTACGATTATGTGTTAGGAGTTTACGTATTACGTACTTGTTAGAACACGATAAGTATTTTATTTGCATGATCATGTAATAATTATTTAGAAATAATTAATCACGAACTTACGATCACGAAATCACGAGCGTAATTAAAACAGGAACTATGATTAATTACGTATATATATTTAATACGAGCGTAATTAAATATATAAGAGTATGGTATATACGTAACGAGAACATTTAAAACACGAACATAATTAAACATAAACGAATACTAAATAACAAGACACGAAACGAGGTACGGGAACCCCACGGGGGAGTCCCTACCCGCGGCCAAAACAAGGTAATGGGCCAAGCCCATTACCAATTTTACTAAAAGGGGGTTAAATAGATTTTTACTACTCAAAATTACTTTTACAAAAGATTTCAAGAAAACCTAAAATCTCCTTTTTCTCCTCTCTTTGTGCCGCCACCTTCAAATCACCAACAAGGTGATTTCTTGATCTTTGATCTTGTTAATTTATTATTTGTTCGTGTTTGTTCTTCACCCTCTTGATCCACGAATACGGTAAAACCTTTTTAAACCTTTCTTTTAATTAATCTTTTATTTAATTATGAACACATGATGTTTTTATAAAAACACTTTAATTAAACATAGATCTTACATGTTTTGATCATTAATTAAATCAGAGGGTCGATTAAGGGGTGTTTGTTTTTGGGCCGCAGGATACAACCGACCCCAAGGGGGTTCGGTTTGTTTTAGCCGACCACCACCAAGACCTTTTTGGTCTTGGTTGGTGCGTGTGGGTCCCACGGCAGCAAGGGGTACCCCGATTCGGGTCGGGGTACGGTGTCGATTCATGTCCGGTTCATGTTTTTAAGCTTAGATCCGGATTATGGTTATGTTAGTTTTTTTTATATGTTATGAACTGATGTTAAAATTAAATTAATAATGATGTAATTAATTTAATAACATGACTTAGGTTAACTAATTATTAATAATCATGAAATTATTTTAACCTAAGTATTTATATTATTAAGACTTATAATTAATTAATTATTTTAAAAACCATGGATATAATTAATTAATTAAACATGACTTAAGTTATATTATTATTATTTAATAATACATATTTTAACCTAAGTATTTAATATATTTAATTAAAAACATGTCATACTTTAATTAAATATTATAACCTATAGTTTAATTAAATTACATGAAATAATTATTAAACTATATAATATATCATATGACTTAGAAAATAATCATGAAAATACTTAGGCTTATTTACTTAGCTTATTTAACCAGCTTATTTCTAATTATAGAAACTTTCTATTTTTAGAAACTTAATTAAATAAGGCAGCTATTTTATTTATGGAAACCAGCTATTTTTAGAAACTTATTTATTTAAGGCAGCTAATCTATTTATGGAAACTTATCTAATTAAGGCAGCTAATCTATTTATGGAAACTTTCTATTTTTTTAGAAACTTATCTATTTTAAGCAGTAAATCTATTTTTGGAAACTTTCTATTTTTGGAAACTTTCTATTTTTGGAAACTTTCTATTTTTGGAAACTTTTATTTTTGGAAACTTTCTATTTTTGGTAACTTTCTATTTTTGGAAACTTTCTATTTTAGGAAACCTGCTATTTTTGGAAAGTTACTCATTATTACACAGTAAGTATAATAACACATGAAATATCAGAAATGCTTAATCAGAATGAACAGAATATAAGATTTAACACAGTTTAAGGCTTTAAACAGTAAAACATAGTTAGAACACATAAAATAAGCTAAGACATGACATAAAACCAGCTATGTAGTTAGTAAGCAGATACTTATTTCATGTACGTATTTATGTAGCACTAGTATTTCGGAAGTAGGATTCTCGCAGTTCATCGTTCCCGTTCACTGGACATAAGGTACGGATTCCCGTCCTTTCAGTATGGACATTCTTTCCTTATTAGGATTTCCCCGTATGCAGCCAACTGTTTTCCCGTAGTATAAGTATGAGTTTGATTGCTTATGTTTAAATATGATTACCTATAGCCATATACATGCATGACCAGTTTCACCTAGTTATGGAGGTACCATAACCATAACATTAGAGGCACTGATGTTATGACTTCACCACGGCGGAGTGATTGCTCGTGGCGTCCCTTCAGCTTTGGCCATTTATTTATTTTATCATGTGGGGCGTATGGGTGCATCCTAGTTACACGTTTTTATTCAGGATTACATGGTGAATGTGGTGTGTGCCTTGCATCCTTCACAAGGAGCTGATCCCTCCTACCTATAAACCAGTATATTAAATTAGAGGCAGCCCCTCAAATTTGCATGGTGATGTCACCCCTCCAATTATTCATGCACGGTGGATATTCATGACCTATATTGGCTAATGGTAAAATATGACAAACAGTTTTTATAAGATAAACATAAGACTTTCAAACTATAAAACCAGTTTTATTAAGACTTAACCAGGTTACTCGGGACTTAGTTTCTTCCGTTGTTATTATGTTATATGCTTATCCTATTCATGCTTTATTGTACATCCGTGCATTGAGCGTATTGCTCAGTCGTTTTCCTTTTCTATGTTCCCAAAACGGCAGGTACTCAGGGACGCTCGTAGACACTAAGAGTACGTGCATATGGACTGGAAGCTGTCTAGACTTCTTTACATTATGCATTTCCTTTCTTTATGATACTTATGCTTTGGACATTGTTTCGTCCTTTTCCTTTACTATACTATGTTTGTGTGTGATGAGCTTTACTTTTGGACTACCGATGTTTGATTCCGGTATTTTCCTTTATATGGTCAAGTAATGTTTAGACATTTTACCTTGTATGCTTTGATGACACGCCATAATTACTGTGATATTTCCATTTCCAAAATGGGGTGTTACAATTATGGTATCAGAGCCAGGTTTCGACCTATAGGCTCTTAAATATGACCTGTGATTAGTGGGTAGTCACTACGGTCTTCCTAGAACTGACAGTTGTTTTCATGCATTCATCATTTTTAAGCATACATATATATGTCATTGTTACAGGGTTTTTGACTAAGTAATGGTTGGTACAGGACTGGCCCTATTTAGTCGCATGTGTTTTATCGAAACTTTTAGATTTGGGACCGACCCATAGGCGTCCCCTCGATATGTCTTTTGTTTTGGGTGAACTGACCAGAGGCGTTCACTCTCGAGCATCCAAAGTTTTCATAAAACTGCATCATGCATTCATACAAAAATTTTCTTGCATAAAATTTTTCTCGTGAAATTTTAAGTATAAATTTTTTTTCATGTATATATTTTATATTTTATGTTTTGAACTGTTTAATCATGTTTTATGTTATACTGTCAGATGGTTCTCACACGCGAACAGGAGCAGCTCAATGCTGCAATTCAGGCTATCATGCAAGCCTTGCTTCCTCAACTGAGGAATGACATCTGGGCTGAAGTTCAAGCTGCCAACAATCAGCAGCAGCACAATCAGCCACCTCCTCCTCCTCCTCCAGTGACATTAGCAGTATGGCTGGAGTGATTCAACAAGCTCCGCCCTCGAGCTTTTTAGAAGACAGATATCCCCAGCGATGCTGAAAGCTGGTTGGCTCACATCGAGAAGATTTTCAACGCTATGGGCTGTGACCCCACATACAAGGTGAGGTTGGCATGCTATCGGTTCGAAGGCGATGTACTCAACTAGTGGTTAGCTTTGATGCAATCTGAAGGTGGTGATGAGTGGGTTGCTGGTTTGACTTGGGCTCAGTTCAAGGAAAGGGTGATGGAGCAGTTCTTTCCCAAGGCGGAGCAAGACAAGCTCAAGAGAGAGTACCATGGGATCCGTCAGAGAGCTGGGGAGAATAGCAATGAATTTATGCAACGCTTTCTTCGTTTGGCTGGTTTCCTTGGTGTGGCAGCAGGTACTCCGAAAGAGCAGGCACATCACTTCAGATGGGCTCTTCGCACATCGGTCGCAAACAATCTGGTGTGTGCTACGTTCAATACTGTAGCACAAGTGGCCGATGCAGCACGGAAACTGGAGATGCTGCAGGAGAGGGATGAGTTCGGGGAAGCTGAAAGACCCGACAAGAGGTAAAACCTTCGTATTCAAGCGGTGATCAATCCGTATACTTTCCATATGTCAATTATTCATCTCTTTAAATGCATCTTCCAGGCAGAAAACTGGGGACCGGTCTCAGCCGGCTACTCAGCAGCAGCCTCATCATCCCAAGGGAAACGGTCAGACTAATGACCGATCTGCTACGGATATGCGTGGCGGTAATGACAATTACCGTAACAACGTCGGGTAATCCAGCAACAGAAGGTCCTAATACTTACGAAATTCCTTATGTTTTATATTATGACTCATATTCTAACACTTTAAGCAAACCTCTACCAGGAACCATGGAAACGGTAGGGACCAGAACCAGAGAGGTTCGCAGCCTAGCCGTCCAGCTATCACTGGTATTCAATCTTACGATTATCCGCGTTGTCCTTTGTACCCAACTATTATGTCTCATGTAAAATGTTTTATCAGGTCCTCAGCCAGCCAGAGCACCTGCCGGAGGATACACTCATCCTCTTTGCTCTACTTGCCACCGTAGGCACCCAGGACCATGTCGCCGTAATACTGATGCGTGCTTCAAGTGTGGTCTTCCTGGCCATATTATGAAGGATTACCGTAAGGGCGAGATGGAGGGTACATCAGGACATGCTGATACCAAGCCGCCTCCTACTGTCGGGCGTGTCTACACGACATCTCGAGACCAGGCCAACAAGTCTACAGGTACCATCACTGGAATCTTGTATATGTATGGTCGCGCTACATGTGTTCTTTTCGATACGGGTGCTACTCACTCGGTTATTTCTACTGCTTATGCTAAGAACATTAGGATGCCTCCCTTGCCACTAGAAAATAGGCTTACTATTTCCACGCCTCTGAGGGACTCTGTATTAATCACCCATGTATACAAGAGTCTTCCCCTAGAATTTGATGATAAGGTTCGACCTGTCGACGCACTTCCGCTAGACATGAATGACTTCGACATGATTTTGGGCATGGATTGGCTATCCAAGTATCATGCTACCATAGACTTCCATTCATATCGAGTTATCTTCGGTGATGTCAATGCACCAGAGTACATTCATAACGGGTTCATACGCGGACGGCCTGTACAAGTCATATCCACCCTACAAGCGCGTGCACTACTGTCACATGGCTGCGAGGGTTATCTAGCTACGGTTCACGACATAGATGCTGAATCTCCATCGATTCAGGATCAACCAATAGTGTCGGAATTCCAAGATGTGTTTCCAGCAGAACTTCCGGGCATACCACCTGTACGGGAAGTGGAATTCAGTATCGAACTGGTTCCAAGAGCTGAACCAATCTCCAAGGCTCCTTATCGCATGGCTCCCATAGAGCTGAAGGAGCTGAAGGATCAACTACAAGAACTTCTTGAACGAGGTTTCATTCGATCGAGCGCATCTCGATGGGGCGCACCGGTCTTGTTTGTTAAGAAGAAGGACGGCAGTATGCGTCTTTGCATAGACTATCGCGAGCTCAACAAGATTACCATTCGGAATAGGTATCCACTACCACGCATTGACGATCTGTTTGACCAACTGCAAGGGGCCAAACACTTCTCCAAGATCGATCTTAGGTCAGGCTTTCATCAGTTACGAGTCAAGGAGCAGGATATTGCTAAGACTGCCTTTCGTACTCGTTATGGCCACTACGAGTTTGTAGTTATGCCATTTGGCCTGACCAATGCTCCAGCAGTGTTCATGGATCTGATGAACAGAATCTTCCATGAATTTCTGGACAAGTTCGTCATTGTTTTCATCGATGACATCTTGATTTTCTCTAAGTCCAAGGAGGAACACGAAGACCATCTTCGTACAGTACTACAGATTCTTCGTCAGAAGAAGTTGTATGCTAAATTCTCCAAGTGTGAGTTCTGGTTAGACAAGGTGGCATTCTTAGGTCACATTGTATCAGCAGAAGGAATCACTATGGATCCAGCGAAAGTTGAGGCCATTACTAAGTGGCCGAGGCCGACATCAGCGACCGAAGTCCGAAGTTTCTTAGGCTTAGCTGGCTATTACCGTTGGTTCGTGGAGAACTTTTCCCGCCTAGCACTACCATTGACCAAACTGATGCGGAAAGGGGAGAAATTCGTCTGGACTGAAAATCGAGAGAAGAACTTTGAAGACCTGAAGCAGAAGTTAGTATCTGCACCTATTCTTACTCTACCATCTGGTACGGGTGGATTTCAAATCTACAGCGATGCATCGGGGAAGGGACTTGGCTGTGTTCTCATGCAACATGGGAAAGTGATCGCGTACGCTTCACGACAGCTTAAGCCTTATGAAGAGAATTACCCCACGCACGATCTGGAACTCGCTGCAGTCGTGTTTGCATTGAAGATATGGAGACACTACTTATACGGAGAATCATGTGACATTTTCACGGACCACAAGAGCTTGAAGTATATCTTCACTCAGCGTGAATTGAACATGAGGCAGAGGAGATGGTTAGAGCTGTTGAAGGATTATGACATTAATCTACTGTATCATCCCGGAAAGGCAAATGTAGTAGCAGATGCCCTTAGCAGGAAGTCCGGAATGATCAGCAGCATTAGAATCGAAGAGGAAATCATAAGAGACTTGGAGCGACTAGACATCGAGATCATGGTACGTGGACAGCACGGTTACTGGGCTTATCTTAGAGTAGAACCCGAGTTACTATCTAAGATCAAGGAAGCTCAGAAGGATGACGGAGAATTATGGACGATAGTTCAAAATTTGGAGAAGCAGACAGAATTCAGAGTAGATGCAGACGGTATCGTATGGCAGGGCACTAGACTTTGTGTTCCTGACGACCAAGAACTCCGGGAAGCTTTGCTAGTAGAAGCTCATAGCTCCCCATTCTCGATACATCCTGGTTCAACCAAAATGTACCATGACATCAAGCAGTACTTTTGGTGGAGTGGTATGAAACAGGATGTGGCCACTTACGTCTCCAAATGTCTTACCTGCCAGCAGGTTAAGATCGAGCATCAGCGATCTGGCGGTCTCCTTCAACCGTTAGATATTCCAGAGTGGAAGTGGGACAAAATCACCATGGATATTGTTACCGGTCTTCCGCCTACCAAAAGGAAGCACGATGCAATTTGGGTTATCGTTGATCGACTTACCAAATCAGCTCATTTCTTACCGATCCGCAAGGAAGATCCGGTAAGTAAACTCGCAGATACGTATAGACGAGAGATCATGAGACTCCACGGTGCACCATTCAGCATCGTCTCAGACAGAGATCATCGATTCACTTCGCGCTTCTGGAAAAGTCTGCAGAAAGCTTGGGGTACACAACTTAAGCTTAGCACGGCTTTTCATCCTCAAACAGACGGACAATCGGAGCGAACCATTCAGACATTGGAGGATATGTTGAGGTCATGTGTGCTGGAATGGACGGGTGATTGGGATGAATACATCTGTTTGGTGGAGTTTGCGTACAACAACAGCTGGCACGCGAGCATCAAGTGTGCTTCATTTGAGATGTTGTATGGCAGAAAGTGTTGCGCCCTAATCTGCAGGGATCAGGTTGGCGAGCGAACACTCGAAGGACCAGAAATCATAGAGATGACAAACGAGAAGATCGCAGTAGCTAGGCAGAAGATTCATGAGGCACGGTCACGTCAAAAGAGTTACGCCGACAAGCATCGTAGGGATTTACACTTTAATGTAGGAGATCACGTCTTCCTTAAGGTTTCACTGGCATGTGGTGTTAGACGCTTCGGGATTAAAGGGAAGCTCAGTCCTCGTTTCATCGGACCGTTTGATATCATCGAACGAGTCGGTGAAGTATCTTACCGATTGGCGTTACCTCCGTAGCTTTCGCATGTGCACAATTTGTTTCATGTGTCCTTACTCAGAGGGTACCAATATCATCCCCTTCACATGGTTCAGTATCCACTGGAACAGATACGTGAAGACCTCACTTTTATAGAAGAACCCGAACGAGTTCTTGACAGGCAAGAACGAGTCATGAGAAAGAAGACGATTCCATTCGTCAAAATTCTATGGAGGGATCATACCGAGCGGGAAGCCACTTGGGAAACGGAGGAGTCTATCCGGGCTTCTTACCCTCATTTCATATTTTGAATTCAGGTATGTTCTTCTTTTCCAGTTTACTTTATCTATAATTCGGGGACGAATTATTCTTTTTAGGGGGGAAGAGTTGTAAAACCCGCATGCTTTTACCATGCATAGTACCCTTAGGATCCTACGTACTAGTTAAAAACTTTCCTAATATAGCATGATTACGATTACGTCTTAGGAGTTTACGTATTACGTACGTGTTAGAACACGATAAGTATTTTATTTGCACGATCATGTAATAATTATTTAGAAATAATTAATCACGAACTTACAATCACGAAATCACGAGCGTAATTAAAACACGAACTATGATTAATTACGTATATATATTTAATACGAGCGTAATTAAATATATAAGAGTATGGTATTTACGTAACGAGAAAATTTAAAACACGAACATAATTAAACATAAACGAATACTAAATAACAAGACACGAAACGAGGTACGGGAACCCCACGGGGGAGTCCCTACCCGCGGCCAAAACAAGGTAATGGGCCAAGCCCATTACCAATTTTACTAAGAGGGGGTTAAATAGATTTTTATTACTCAAAATTACTTTTACAGAAGATTTCAAGAAAACCTAAAATCTCCTTTTTCTCCTCTCTTTGTGCCGCCACCTTCAAATCACCAACAAGGTGATTTCTTGATCTTTAATCATGTTAATTTATTGTTTGTTCGTGTTTGTTCGTGTTTGTTCTTCACCCTCTTGATCCACGAATACGGTAAAACCTTTTTAAACCTTTCTTTTAATTAATCTTTTATTTAATTATGAACACGTGATGTTTTTATAAAAACACATTAATTAAACATAGATCTAACATGTTTTGATCATTAATTAAATCAGAGGGTCGATTAAGGGGTGTTTGTTTTTGGGCCGCAGGATACAACCGACCCCAAGGGGGTTCGGTTTGTTTTAGCCGACAACCACCAAGACCTTTTTGGTCTTGGTTGGTGCGTGTGGGTCCCACGGCAGCAAGGGGTACCCCGATTCGGGTCGGGGTACGGTGTCGATTCATGTTCGGTTCATGTTTTTAAGCTTAGATCCGGATTATGGTTATGTTAGTTTTTTTTATATGTTATGAATTTATGTTAAAATTAAATTAATAATGATGTAATTAATTTAATAACATGACTTAGGTTAACTAATTATTAATAATCATGAAATTATTTTAACCTAAGTATTTATATTATTAAGACTTATAATTAATTAATTATTTTAAAAACCATGGATATAATTAATTAATTAAACATGACTTAGGTTATATTATTAATATTTAATAATACATATTTTAACCTAAGTATTTAATATATTTAATTAAAAACATGTCATACTTTAATTAAATATTATAACCTATAGTTTAATTAAATAACATGAAATAATTATTAAACTATATAATATATCATATGACTTAGAAAATAATCATGAAAATACTTAGGCTTATTTACTTAGCTTATTTAACCAACTTATTTCTAATTATGGAAACTTTCTATTTTTAGAAACTTAATTAAATAAGGCAGCTATTTTATTTATGGAAACCAGCTATTTTTAGAAACTTATTTATTTAAGGCAGCTAATCTATTTATGGAAACTTATTTAATTAAGGCAGCTAATCTATTTATGGAAACTTTCTATTTTTTAGAAACTTATCTATTTTAAGCAGTAAATGTATTTTTGGAAACTTTCTATTTTTTGAAACTTTCTATTTTTGGAAACTTTCTATTTTTGGTAACTTTCTATTTTTGGTAACTTTCTATTTTTGGAAACTTTCTATTTTAGGAAACCTGCTATTTTTGTAAAGTTACTTATTATTACACAGTAAGTATAATAACACATGAAATATCAGAAATGCTTAATCAGAATGAACAGAATATAAGATTTAACACAGTTTAAGGCTTTAAACAGTAACACATAGTAAGAACACATAAAATAAGCTAAGACATGACATAAAACCAGCTATGTAGTTAGTAAGCAGATACTTATTGTTGGAAACTCACTTTATGTGACGACATTTAAGAATTCCCGTTAGTTATCATAGTCACGCACATTTAGACTAGACTAGGCTCTTTGTATAGTTTAGGTTGTGTGCGTGACTATATATACCCCTCCTTAGCTTCCAAGGAGGGGTGTTGATTGTTATTTTATTCATTTGGGAATACACACATTTTACTCTCAACCTCTCTTTCTCTCTCTCTAAGCCAACAATGGCTTCCACCACCACTTACCACCACATTAGACCACCGGATCTCATTTAGCTTTTCTACATTTGGCATCAGAGCCACGGTTCCATCCTTGGATCGTGTTTACATTTTCGATTTTGGTGGTCTAATCTATTTCTTGTGTCTCGTTTATATTTTTTCTGTCCAATATCACAAATTTTTTGTCACGTCTCATTTTTTTGTCCAAAATATCCAAACTTTCATCATCTTTTTCACTGGTCCATATCTATTTTCACTGGTCAAAGTCGGTTTCACTGGTCAAAGTTGGTGGAAATGAGTACTTATCTGTTTTTTTAATAGCATTTGTCTGGATTTTTTTTTTCTGGTAATGTTATGAAGATGATGGTGAAACCCATATTTGCCAGAAAAATCATACTCAGAAACAAGATCCCTGAAAAAACGGAAAAAGTACACTTTTGGATTTCTCTTCTTGGTACGATCGCATGGATTGCGATGGGGTGTTTTTGAGACATTCCGATGGGTTTGACTTACCCATTGCGATGGGACTCATTCCGATAAGTCACATTGCGATGGGTGGTCGGGTCTGTCGCAATGGTATTCCGATGAGTCATGCTGCCCATTTTTTTCCAACATTGCGATGGGTACCATCGCAATGGGTACCATCGCAATGAGACGGTTTGACTTTGCGATAGAAAGACCTCTTTGACTGCGATGGATGACATCAGATTGCGATGGCGACCAAAAACATTGCGATGGATTTTATTTAAAAGAAATTCATTGTGATTGTTTTTATTTAAAAGTTTTGACCAAAGTTTGACAACCTGACCCGAGACCAAAATTATGACCAAGACTAAGATGGAATGTGGACCAAAAACGTAACCAAACCAAAACTGAACCCATCTCAACCGAGTCAACTCGGTAATTACCGAGTTGAATCAGTCAAACTCACTGAGTTGACTCGTAAACCATCCTTTTACCGCCTCAACACCACAAATCTAACTTTACCCATCGTCTCCTATTCCCCAATCCAATCTAACCAACACAGAAAACAAAACTTGATCTCAGAATTATTTTTTCTCACATGCATGGTAAGATCTATTAAGATCTACACGAGAAAATTAACATCATCATAGATCTGTGTTTATATTCGAAATACTTGACCGATTTATAACATTTTTCGTTATAATCATCTCAACTTTTTCGATAAAAACAAAATCAAAACAACAAGCAATCTCCAATTAACCTACCCGAGACCCTCTTTAGGATCTAGAAGCTGGTTCATATATTCGCTTGTTTAACCTACCCTTTGAAGATGAAACTTCATTTCGTTCCTTTGGATATTAGAAACAAAACTGTGACTGGTTTGTTGATTGCAGCCGTTGGGATTTATAGATGGAAGATGGGTTCTTGTACTGAATATATTATCACTGTGAGAATGATGAGATTAGATGAGATTAGTGTTGTGATTTAAGGTTTGAGTTTTGGGTGATTTCATAGGGGACGGATTTTACAAGGATGAAGTTAGATGAGATGGAGGGTTTGATTTTGGGGGCGGATGAATTAAGAAGATGGGAGTTTATGAGTTTAGGGTTAGACTGTGAGTGAAACAAGATGGGAGAAGATGAGAAATGGGGGGCGGATGAAATGAGGAGATGGGATTAGGTGATAATTGTGAGTGAGATTAGGGTTAGGTCATTTTTATACCTAATTTTTAGGTATAGGCTGTGTTGGACCGGGTATTGATCTATCCAAAGATGGGCCTTATTTATTTGATTGGGTTGGACGAATTGAGTTGATGAGCCACGAATGGTATTGGCAAGTGATGTGTACATGTCATGAGCCACAAATTTTTTTCAAAAAGATGCACATCAATTTGATATATAACTTATATCCGAATTTCGTGTCAAACTTTTATTTTGAACAAAATTTTTGATATTAAGTTATATATTGGTTCTAATCGGGGATTGACGTGACAAAATGACGTGACTAATGTGACAAGAATTTATTTTGACGAGACCAAGAAAAATGGGCGATTTTTAGTGGCTACAGATTTTGTTTGATCGGGTATTAATTACGTAACGTTGAAGACGGATTTTCGAAGGCGTGTATTTATTTTATCTTTGACTAGATAACTTGCTCGTGCTTAATCCTAGAATGAAGACTTGGTTATCTGGTTTCCGGGTTCGGGGTGGATGGTTGATGACTCGGATAACTATCACTTAAAGGGGTTACATTGTTGTACTCAGTGTCACGCGCGTAGTCGACGTGGATAATTTCAAGAGGTGTTGTGCTTATAGACTTCTTCAGTGATGCATTGACTACTTAGAGATTTCTCCACCGTTCTTCATTCAACAATAGTGCAAGCTTAAGTCACAAGATCGAAGGATTTTTATTCAGCTTCACGTTTGATGTATCCGGTTCATTCTTTCAGTGGTCACTTCAAATTGCTTTCATGTGGAATGGTAAAGGTGGCCATGGAGAGTTTTTGAGAAGAGATTTTCGATCAACAGCTGATTCTCACAAAATATATAATTCAGCTTATTTATTATTCTCACGAGATTTCAGGTTCATATGCGTACAATTTATTGATGGTTCCGAGTTTCGAAACCATCAAGGGGGAAGAAGAAGACACATTGAACGCACAACGAGTACACGTGATGAACTTCATACCTTCTTTTGATTTGAAGATATTCCGGGATGACATTTGTCATAGCCGCAGAGAAAATCAGTGTTTTAACTCGTGTCGTTATCAATCTCTAAACGGTACACTACTGATTCGAGGTTTAATTGTTTGATTGTTGCAATTAAACATCATCATTATCCTATATGCATTCCCGGGACTTAATTGACTCTGGTGCATCTCCGGAAGAAGACATGTGCATTTCCGGGACTTGATTGACTCTGGTGTTACGATGTCAACTTCATGAATGGGATAAAGTGTCCACTTCAGTATTTGAGCTTCATAATTGGGATTGATTTACCTTCTTCAACTATGTGGGGGAAGAAGTGTCTTGACTCTTTCTGGTATGCATAACTTGAGTTCTCAGGGGGAAGAAAAATTCAGAAGAATTATTCAAGCGTGAGATGAAAAGTTGTTGATCTACTTGGGGGAAGCTATTTAAAATGCTTCTACATCAAGTTTACGTGGCATGAATTAGGGGGAAGCTAATTCAGAAGCTTCTCCTTAACCAGAAGTGTATGGGTTACTTAGCTCGTGCCGTTACAGTATTTCTACTACAAGTTACGTTAAAGATGAGTCGTTTTGAAGACGAAGGCCTCAGAAGACTTCATCAACATTGGATGCTTCAAGAAAGCTCTTATTCTTAATTATTTTGTACTTGATAGGTAGAATATTGTAAGGAATTCTACACGTCGTCCCATGGGGGAAGATTGTTGGAAACTCACTTTATGTGACGACATTTAAGAATTCCCGTTAGTTATCATAGTCACGCACATTTAGACTAGACTAGGCTCTTTGTATAGTTTAGGTTGTGTGCGTGACTATATATACCCCTCCTTAGCTTCCAAGGAGGGGTGTTGATTGTTATTTTATTCATTTGGGAATACACACATTTTACTCTCAACCTCTCTTTCTCTCTCTCTAAGCCAACAATGGCTTCCACCACCACTTACCACCACATTAGACCACCGGATCTCATTTAGCTTTTCTACACTTATTTCATGTACGTATTTATGTAGCACTAGTGTTTCGGAAGTAGGATTCTCGCAGTTCATCGTTCCCGTTCACTGGACATAAGGTACGGATTCCCGTCCTTTCAGTATGGACATTCTTTCCTTATTAGGATTTCCGCGTATGCAGCCAACTGTTTTCCCGTAGTATAAGTATGAGTTTGATTACTTATGTTTAAATATGATTACCTATAGCCATATACATGCATGACCAGTTTCACCTAGTTATGGAGGTACCATAACCATAACATTAGAGGCACTGATGTTATGACTTTACCACGGTGGAGTGATTGCTCGTGGCGTCCCTTCAGCTTTGGCCATTTATTTATATTTATCATGTGGGGCGTATGGGTGCATCCTAGTTACACGTTTTTATTCAGGATTACCATGTGAATGTGGTGTGTGCCTTGCATCCTTCACAAGGAGCTGATCCCTCCTACCCATAAACCAGTATATTAAATTAGAGGCAGCCCCTCTAATTTGCATGATGAGGTCACCCCTCCAATTATTCATGCACGATGGATATTCATGACCTATATTGGCTAATGGTAAAATATGACAAACAGTTTTTATAAGATAAACATAAGACTTTCAAACTATAAAACCAGTTTTATTAAGACTTAACCAGGTCACTCGGGACTTAGTTTCTTCCGCTGTTATTATGTTATATGCTTATCCTATTCATGCTTTATTGTACATCCGTGCACTGAGCGTATTGCTCAGCCGTTTTCCTTTTCTATGTTCCCAAAACGGTAGGTACTCAGGGACGCTCGTAGACACTAAGAGTACGTGCATATGGACTGGAAGCTGTCTAGCCTTCTTTACATTAAGCATTTTCTTTCTTTATGATACTTATGCTTTGGACATTGTTTCGTCCTTTTCCTTTACTATACTATGTTTGTGTGTGATGAGCTTTACTTTTGGACTACCGATGTTTGATTCCGGTATTTTCCTTTATATGGTCAAGTAATGTTTAGACATTTTACCTTGTATGCTTTGATGAAACACCATAATTACTGTGATATTTCCATTTCCAAAATAGGGTGTTACAATTTATTTTCATGTATCATTGTTGAAGGTATTTTAACTAAGTAATGGTTGGTACAGGACTGGCCGTATTTAGTCGCATGTGCTTTTCATTCGAATTTTGTTTTAGTGAACCGACCCGTAGGCGTTCACCTTTGCTCATGTCAATTTTGTTTTGGTGAACCGACCCATAGGCGTTCACCTTCGCTCGTGTCAGTTTTGTTTTGGTGAACCAACCCATAGGCGTTCACCTTCGCTCATGTCAATTTTGTTTTGGTGAACCGACCCATAGGCGTTCACCTTCGCTCATGTCAATTTGGTTTTGGTGAACCGACCCATAGGCGTTCACCTTCGCTCCGTCAATTTTGTTTTGGTGAACCGACCCATAGACGTTCACCTTTGCTCATGTCAATTTTGTTTTGTGAACCGACCCAAAGGCGTTCACCTTTGCTCATGTCAATTATTGTTTTGTGAACCGACCCATGTCCGTCCACACCGGCGAATTTAGATTTCATTTCATGACAGTCATATTTCTTTCACAAAACAAAACTGAACCGACCCATAGACGTTCACCTTTGCTCATGTCAATTTTGTTTTGGTGAACCGACCCATAGACGTTCACCTTTGCTCATGTCAATTTTGTTTTGTGAACCGACCCAAAGGCGTTCACCTTTGCTCATGTCAATTATTGTTTTGTGAACCGACCCATGTCCGTCCACACCGGCGAATTTAGATTTCATTTCATGACAGTCATATTTCTTTCATGTCCCCTCATTAATTGTTATTGTTTCTTTATGACAATTTTGTTTTCATACTTTCATGGTGACTTCATTTTCATGCCGATTATGTTTTTATGCTCCTTTATGTTAAGTTTGTTCCATGTTTCTTCGTGTTGATTTTGCTTCCGTACTAGACATTGATGGATTTTATTTAATCATGCTTTCATAATTGTCATGGTTGGTTTTCATTAATCATGTTTTCATGCTGGCCATCATTCGATTCCGTTTAATCATGCTTTTGTACTTCTTACGCAACTGGAATTATGTCTACACTAAATTTGCAAGATTATTACGTTGTCCTGTTCAGTTTGGTTTTAACCATTTAATCTTTTACCTTCATCTGATCATGTCAGATGGTTAACACTGTACCGATCATCTCATGTGAATCTCATGTGTACTCCATGTACCATGTTTCATGTATCCTTCATGTACCATACTCCATATGTATTCCAGTTACCGCACTCCATGTGTGTTACTAATCAGTTTTCAATTTTCCTAGACATTTTTTCTCACCAATGTTGTTTAAAAGATGATACGGTTCTCGGAATGGAGATTCTACAGAGCAAGGACGAAGGCGATAGACCGGAGCAACCAGATTAGAAGTTTACTTAATCCACCAGACGTTGCCATTTTATTCCAGATATTCACCTTCTCAGTCATATATCACGTACCATTCAGTTGTCTTTTCCAGCATACGAGTGAGAACCGGTACCAGCCGGCCATTCAGCTGAAAAATTACATGAGCCACGGTAATAATAATGACTAACATGGAACTGACAGGCAAGGAGGTAGTGACAACTACCGTGAAAACAAACACTCTTACAAAAACAACAAAAACTCCAGTAACGGACATGATCATAAATACCAAGGGGTCAGCAGCCCAACCGATTTATAAATTCTGGCATGACAATCTAAAAGGTTCCAATTTTATTCGTTTCACATTTTGAGACACATGTCAAGACATCAGTCAAGACACATGTCTCACGTATATATTTACTGAAGACACATGTCAAGACACCAGTCAAGACATATGTCATACGCATATTTTCTCAAGATACGAGTCAAAACACATGACTCGCGTCTATCTTCTGAATCATCCCTAAGAAATTCATGTACCCTCCAAGGAGTATACCCATTCTATGGTTCCATGTATTAATCAGGCCATAAGATTTCCAGTACAATCACCGCCGTATTTTCAAGTTTGGTCATGCAGTTTTTGTTCTACGTGAGGCAGGTGAACCACATTCAGTGAAATCTGCAACATTCACTTCATGAAATGATGTGACACTTTCATTCTCGATCCCATATTTCATATATCCATGACCAAAAAGGACGCCATTCGTATCACTCATGTGTACGAAGGTTTTTCTTCAGTCTAATGATAAGATCCAATCAGCTAACGCACTTACCTCGGATAGATGCGAGTTAGATATGATTCTGATTATAGACTACGAACAACACACCACGCTACGATTGGTCACCATTCATATCAGATTTCATACGGCAATGTTCAGGCTCCTGAATACAGTCAGCCGGGTCTTCCATCAGGAAAATTGATGCAAATTATTTATGCTTTACAAGCACGTGTTTGTTATCCTATGGCTGCTAAGATTTTCCAGCTATCAGTTATGACACAACTTCTGAAGTCCCTTTTATTCATAATCAGCCGATTATTTCAGAGTTTCCAGACATATTTCAGAAGGATCTTCGAGTATACTCTCTATCTGCAAGGTGGGACTTAACATCGAGCATGTTAGGAAGCAGATCCAGTTTCTAAGGCTCTTCATTGCATGGCTTCCTTGAGACTAAAAGAGTTGGAGGATCAGCTGCAAGGATGATTGAACAAAGTTCATTCGCCAGGTGCATCACCATGGTATGCACCAGTTCTGTTTATTAAAGGTAAGGACGGTAATATGAGATTATGTGTCGACTATCGTCGATTTAAAAAAATCACCATTCATGACCGTCATTCTCCTCCACGTGTTGACGACGTATACGATCGACTACAGGGTGCTAAACACTTTTCCAAGATCGATTCACGATCATGCTGCCAACATTGACGAGTGAAAGAGCATGATATTTCCATGTCTGCTATTCGTACACGATCTGGTCATGCTAAATTCATGATTTTCTTTATCTTATGAATGCTCCAACAGCATTTATGGACTTGATGAATGAAGTTCCCTATGAAATCTTAAACAAATTCATTAGTATTTTCATCAATGACAACCTGATCTTCTTTAAGTGTAGAGAAGGGCACGAAGACCATATTCGTACTATGTTACAAATTCTACGGCAGAAGAAATTTCACTCTAAAATCTTCTAGTACGAATTTTGGTTGATTTCAGTGACACGCTGAATCACATTGATTCTCACAGTTAATCCTGCCATGACTCAACTTACGCGTAAAGGAGAGAATCCTACACTAAGTTATGTGTTCCAGGGGATCCTACGCTAAAAGAAGTCTAATTTCAGAGACTCATAGTTTGTCAAACTTCTATGTATCCAGTTTCTATGAAACAAGATACAATTACGTTCATATCTAAGTACCTGACATACCAGCAGGCTAAGATAGAACACCAACAGAGTAGGAGCTATTTCCACCATTAGGAACGGTGAACGGAGAAGGGACAAGATCTCCATAGATTTTTCCATTGTACTACCGCAGGCTCAGAGGAAGCATGATTCTATCTGAGTTGTTTTCAACATGGTGATCAAGTCAGCATATCCCTGCCATCTGCAAGAATTTCACAGCTAGCAGATTATCGGACATTTTCCAGCCAAAGATCGTACGACCACTTGGCACCCCTTCAGCTATCATATCAGAAAAGGTGCACGTTCGTGTTCATTATTACATTCGCGTCCTTGTTCAATTTTACGATTTGTTTTCTCACTCACGTTCATTACACTGTTCACGTTCATGATCGTATTCTAGCTTACGATTTATGTTTCACATTTCATTCTGGAAAGTTTTGCAGAAAGCTTGGGAGACCAAACTCAAGTTAGTATAGCTTTCCATCCTTATACAGACGTTTCACGTCACACTTTACGTCTCATCTCGTATCGTTTGGTGTTACCTCCTCGATTATTTCCACGTTCACGATATGTTTCACATGTCGTGTCCACCTTACGCCTTTCATATCACGTTCACGATATGCTGCACGTTTTACATCCACCATATGCTTCTCATATTGCTTCACTATATCTCCACGTATCACGTTCACAATTGTTTACGTATCACGTTCACAATTGTTTACGTATCACGTTCACAATTGTTCACGTACTATGTTTCAGTATGTCTCGCGCATTATTGCTTAGACGTTACAATGTTAGTTATTCCGGGTTATTTTGCATAGTAAAGTTTCATTTACCCTTGCACGTTATCTCTTATCCACTCGATTAGATTCATGAGGATCTATCTTACGTTGATGAACCAGAAGCTCTATCGTATAATCTAGTCAGGGTCTTAAAGACCAAGATTATTACTTTCACCAAGATCTTTAGAAGAACCATTCCGAGCGGGAATCCACTTGAAATGGAAGGCTCCATCCGGACATTCTATCCTCTTTTCCGTCTATAAGGCAGATATGTCCTTTTCAGTTACGCCACGTCCATGTCCTTTCCAGCTTATCGTGTCTCTAGTTCGAGGACGAAATATTCTTTTTAGAGGGGAAGAGTTGTAAAGCCCGCACAAAAATACCCCGAACATTAAATGCATGAAAACGCGGACAAGTTTAAAACATTATATTTATTTATTATACGACACATATCCGAATATTTAATACAAGTATCATGTGTATTAATTATTTATGAATATAATATGTATATTATTAAGTATTTACGTAAAATGCTTAAAACACGACAAGGTTAAAACACGAGCATAGGGCAAATAATTAAAACACGGAAAGGAAACAAAATATGTATACATGTGTGGTCTATATGGCGTCCCAAAAACAAGAGAACAAAGGGCCTTAGGGCCTAGCCCAGTTTACAACTTTACATCAGCAGATTAACTAAAACACTGTCATTTTCACACATTCCAAGAAACATAAAGAAACCCTAACTACACCCTAATGGCTGCCGGCTTTTGACACCAACAAGGAGAAGGAAATTTAGGTTTGATCATTGGTTTAATCACGGGTTCGTTTTTATTAATCCTATATCATTACGCATTTGTAAGTGCCGAATCCCTAAATTATTCTTTTTCTTCTTTAATTACGAATCCATCTTTTTGATAGCTTGAACACACGAATTTGTAATATAGAAACATGTACATAATAATGATCAATCGGGTTTTTGCTTGGTTTCACGAAAACTGAGAGACGGGGGACTCTCGGTGTGTCTATATTTTGGCTCAGCCGAGACCACAAGGGTCTCGGTGGTGGTCTTGTTGATGACGTCAGTAGGTAGAAACCAAACAGGGGGAAACAAGGACAGTCAGGGGTGTTTGGCTGTTGGTCGCAGGGTTGTTTGTGTGAAGCAGTGGAACCCGAGGGCCAAGTTTCTCTCGGTGGTAACAGTGGGTCCAGCAGGGGGAACCCGACACTGCCGGTGGGGACCCAAGGCTGCTAGTGGCAACCGACAGCAAGGCTAGGCCTTGGCCGCTGGCTAGGAACCACCAGCCACCGGCTATGTGGTGGTGTTTGGGGTTTGGTTTTGTTCGTCTCGGGTTTAGGACTCGGGTACTTTTTGGTTAGCAACTATTAATTAATTAATTAATTAATCTACACGAACTATTAATTATATAGTTAAAAATCATGACTTAGGTTATATTATTAAATTAATAATACATGTTATAATCTAAGTGTTTATTTTGACTTAATTAAATTAAAACCATGCTAAATTTAATTATTGTCATAAGATAAAGTTTTATTAAATTATCATGACATATTATTAATTAATAAAACCATGCATTTTTATTATTAATTAATAATCACTTTAGCTTAAGTATTTTAATTTAATAAACTTTGCTAAGATATCGTCATGACATATAAATTAAGACTTATAAGTGCTAGCTTATATTTTAGACTTATTAATCCAGCTTATTTCTATTTTTGGAAACATTCTATTGTTGGAAACTTCTATTTTTGGAAACTTACTATTTTTGGAAACTTTCTATTTTTTAGAAACCTGCTATTTTTTAAAAGTTACTTATTATGATACTACAAGCATAATAATACAAGAATACATGAAATACAATAATCAATATCACATGAAAACGTGAATAATCACTAGATAATACATAAAACAGTAAAACAAGACAAGAACATATAAAATAAGCTAAGAACACTCAGAACGAGTAAAATATACAATAATCAGACAACTCATTAACGTCCCTTATTTATGTAGTATCCGTAAAGTCAGAGAAGATCCTTCAGCTTTCTCTTCCTTTTCATTACTGGACATAAGGTACGGATATTCTGTCCTTCACTATGGACACTCACTTCCTTATTAGGATTCCCCGTTTGCAGCCAACTGTTTTCCCCAAGTTATTTTATAGTTTTGAATGCTTATGTTTTATTTTACATGCATGAGCTATATACATGTGATAGGTGTGAAAACAGCCATCTTTTCTACCACTTAATTAGAATAATAACCGAGCCAAAACGTGTATTTTATGTCTTTTATGTCGGAATTATGCGTGGTTTGTGTTTTTGTTGTGATTTAGGACGAAAAGGTGAAAAGTGGAGAAAACACGGACATTCACGGGCTTTTACGGACTTTTATTGAAGAAAAGGAGAAAGACGTAGTCGAGAAGTCAGGAGTGGGAAAAGAACGGAAGTCCAAGACCAATTCTGAAGATTTATCGAAGAAAAAGTCAAAAGACGGAAGTTTATCAAAAGCCGAGAAACTCAAGTCTATTTTATTGAAGAATTTAAAGACGAGTTCAAAGAAATCGCGAGCCACAAATCATTAGAGTCCAAGTTTAAAGAAGATAAGAAGGAAAAAGGACTAATGGTGCAATTAGTGAAGAATATATGCTTAAGGACCTAATGACGCAATTAGGAGAAAAGGAAGGAGGGGAGGAAGCTTCCTAATCCTCCCCTATAAATTGATTAGGATTGTTAATTTTTCATTTTGTTGGCTAATTTGACACATTAGTTCTTCCACTTTATTTTTTGCACTTTTAATTACTTGTTAATTTAAATACATGTTTTGCACTTTAATTTCTTTAAATTCCAAGTAAGTGTTTTAATTTTCTCGCTTTAATCTTTATTTATCTTTGATCAAGTTTACTTTTATCTATCTCATTCTACTCTTCTTCTTTTCGATTCGGTTCCAATTTCGGATTAAGCAAGTTTTTGCTTAATCCATTTGCTTATTTGATTTAAAAGTTTTGTCTTTTCTTTTACCTTTTAAGTTTTCATACGAAATAGCCATAAGCTTGACAATCTTATGTGCTTATTTGGTATTTAACTTAAGTGTTTTCAAAGTTTTCTTTAAAAATTTGAATCTTTTTAATTTTCGTGTCTTGTTTTTGATGTTTTTATAAGTTTTATCATTATTCTAGTGTTTTTATTTAGCTTATTGTCTTTTTACTTTGCTTATTATCCTTGAAAAGTTAAGATTTTTGTGCTTATTTTCGTACTTTTTTGTGTTTTCCTAGTTTTTAGGAAATCTGATTCGTTTTAGGAACTTTTTTAGTTATTGCGAAATCTTGCCATTTGGTCCCAATTGCGAAATTGAATATTTCTGCCTATTGCGAAATTGTATTCCTTCCAATTGCGAAATCCATCTTCTTGGTATTGCGGATTCTTTGCAATTTCGCAATTATTGCGAAATTGTACTTGATCGGCAATTGCGGAATCTTCCTCACCAATTGCGAATTTGTGCCTTCATTCATGATTGCGAATTTGAACCTAATTTGGATTGCGGAATTAATTCCGCAATATAATTGCGGAATTGTCAATTCTTGCATTGCGAATTCTGGTTGGTTTTCAATTGCGAATTTTAGCCATAAATTCGCAATTATTGCGGAAATTGTGTACAATTTCAAGATTGCGGATTTGTGGTTAGCAATTGCGAATTTATTTCTTTTTATTTTGCGAATTTAATTCAGTTTTTATTTAATTGCAAATTTTATTAGTTTTTATTTAAATTCAATTTTCAAGCTTTATTTTCCCGCCTTTTTACTTAATCGCACTTTAAGATTACTTGCCTTAGATTTATTTTAGCATTGCCTTAGTTTAAGTTTTAGTTGCGTTTTAAGTTCGCCTTAGATAGATTTAAGTTTACGTTATTTACGTTTAGTGCCTTTTAATTTTCGTCACGTTTTAAATACTTGCACCCTTTATTTTACTTAGACTTAGATTTAAATTAACGCCTTTTACTTTAATTGTTTTTGCACATTTAATATACTACAACGACACAACTATTTGTTTCACCAAAGAACGACTGAGTCGCACATTAAACTCATTTTTCAATTTGAAGAGACTATGACGATAACTTTTTACCGGGCCAAAAGCCTTGTATCAAATGGCGCCGCTGCCGGCTCTTTTCGTGAAGATTAACGGTTTTCTGTGAGAGACGCGTTGCTTTTTGGGATCCGTTCACTTGTGAGGGTTATTTTTCTTGCATAAAAAATTCAAAAACTCATAAAAATTAAAAGTTGATAAAAATCCATAAAAATTTAAAATTTCGAAAATCCAAAAAGATTTTATTTTTATTGTGTATATATATTGTCTTTGTGTTTGGTTTCTTTTTCTTTTGCATTTTCAGGTGTATGCGTACTAGATCTTCTACTTATCAAGAGCCCGAGACTCAGGAAGATTTAAGTATGTCAGGTGTTAACAACAATAATAATCCACCGCACCTCAACAATAATAACAACAATGTTCTTCCATGGCCCGATCTTCGGACCATGGAGGAGCTTTGTCAACCAACAATATTTGGACGAGGAGGACCGATTGCGCCGATGCAAATCAACGCTCCTGAGTTTTCGTTGAAGCACCACATGATTCAGCAAGTGCAAACTAACCCATTCCGTGGATTGCCTGATGATGATGCCAACAAACACCTCGACAAGTTCATTACAATCACCCAAAGCATGAAGTGCGCCGGTGCCACAATGGATGAACTTCGCCTACAACTCTTCCCACACACTTTATTACATCATGCCGAGAAATGGTTTGATCGTCTCCCGAAGAATTCTATTCACACTTGGGATGACATGACTCAACGCTTTTTGTCGCGCTACTTTCCACCATCCATGGTCACGAGCCTTCGCAATCAAATCAGCGGTTTCATGCAAGATCCTGATGAATCTCTTTTTGACGCTTGGGAGAGATATAATGTCTTGATCGATAGATGTCCAAACCACAACATGCTCCCTGTGACCTTAATTGATACTTTCTACAATGGATTGACTTTTCGAGATCGAGATACGATTAATGCAGCCGCCGGTGGCACATTCATGAAAAGGAGACCCGAGGAGTGTAGAGAGCTAATTGAGAACATGACTACTCAACACAAAAACTGGGATTCCTCCGCTTCTTCAAGGAACAACCCGAGAGTCAATGTTTCCTCTACTTCAGCAAACCCTGATATGACCGAACTCACACGTGTGTTGACCGAAAATGAGCAGAAGTATGCAACTCTTGGCTTCAAACCAACAACAACAAGTTAAAGCTGTTGCTAATCCTTGTGAAACATGCGGCGGTCCTCACTCATACACCGATGGTCCTTCTACACAAGGAAATCCGGAAAATGTGTATGCAGCTTATGGTAATTATTCATCGGAAAATTACCAAGCTCGACAAGGGGATAGAAATTTGCTGAGCTACCGGTCAAACAACTACCTTTCACCCGGTTTTTCTCCTCAAAACCAAAACTCCGCCAACAACTACACTAGAAGCAACCAAATCCCACCAAGAGCTTCTAATCCTTATCACCCACCCGCTCAACCCATTAACCCCGATGTTGACACCATCATGAGAACCCACGGTGAGCAAATCAAGAACCTACAGAGCCAAATTATCAATCTGAAAGGAGATATTACCAAGCAAGGAAATGAGATTCGATCCGAACTTCGAGATAATCTTCAATCCTCCATCAGTACTCAAACGAATGATATAAAGAATATGTTGGCTAGTTTCTTGCCCCCTGCTCAACCTTCTACTTCGAGTTCTCTACCTTCAAACATCGTCACCAATCCGCGAGCAAATGTGAGTGCTATTACTACCCGTAGTGGAGTCACCATCGTAGGACCACCAATCCCACCCCCATCATCTACACCTCCTCCACCACCATGTTTCCCTACTCCTCCTACACCTAGTATTAGTGCACCATTACCGTCTCCGCCTCGACGTGATAAAGTTCCCACGAATGACCCTTCAACATCTCAACCTTTACCTACACCTGCACCTTCACCACCCAAACCCAATATCCCTTATCCCTCTCGTTTAGGCAAGACCAAAATGCTAACCAAGGAGGACTCCGACGTGACACGCTATGTGAAGATGATTTATCAAATGAACTTCAACATTAGCTTTCTTGAATCACTTGTCCACATGCCCAAATTTGTTAAAGCATTTAAGGAATTGCTTAACAAGAAGGAGAAGCTGATTGAACTCGCCAACACACGCTTAAATGAAAACTGCTCTGCAGTTATTCTTAAAGAACTTCCAAAAAAACTTGGAGATCCCGGTCGTTTTGTGTTTCCTTGCGTGTTCAACAAAACCGAAGAATTTACCGCCCTTGCTGATCTCGGGGCCAGTATTAATTTGATGCCTTTAAGTGTTTGGAAAACACTATCATTACCCGACCTAACTCCAACAAAGATGACTCTTGAACTTGCAAATCGCACTCTCGCTTACCCCGTTGGTATAGCCGAAGACGTGTTCATCAAAGTTGGCACATTTACTTTCCCGGTCGATTTTGTCGTTGTTGATTATGAAATGGACCCTCGTATTCCTTTAATACTTGGTCGACCATTCTTGAGAACCGGACGAGCTTTAGTTGATGTTGTCGAAGGCGAGTTAATCTTACGAGTCGGGGATGATGCACAAGTTTCTAAAATGGGGAAGCTTACCAGTACAACCTTTGGAGGCCGAGAATCAGTGAATATGATTAATGTGCTCGATGACTTTACCGTCTACGACAATCCTCTATTCGACTCTTGCATCGATAATCCACTTTTTCAAGATGATGTGGATGATTCTCTCCCTACTTTGGAAGCTTCTCCCATTTATGATTCTCCACCGGTCTTTGATGCTTATGATGATGAATCTAGCTCAGATTCGGATGATTATAATGACCTTACTTCTAAGTATCCCGACATGCCCACCTTTGATGATTTTGAGGATGCCGATACTCTTTCGAGCGATTCTTCTACTGATGACATTGCACCTACATTTGATGAAGATCCTCCGCCATCACTCGATCCTACTTTGGACGATTACTCATTTGAGGAAGATTTCTCTGAATTTCTCAACACTTACTTCCCTCATGAGAGTGATGCTCCTCCTTATGACTTTGAAGATTATCGTCTTGATCCTACTTTGGATTTGAAGAACATTTTGTCAAAGGAGACGAAACCGGTTGACACCAATATCCGTTGCACATATGATATGACACCTCTTTGTCCCCCTTCTGAGGACGAGGTTGTGCTTCTTCGCGGATCTTCTTCCCATTCTGCTGAGCCTGAGTGCTATTTTCCTTTAAAGGAAAAGGTGTTCGACCCCGGTATTGATATTCTGCAGCCATCTCAGTATCCACCTGATGAAATAAAAGGAAATATCTTTGGAACTTATGGAAATCTGCTTGCACCACTTCAACATTGCTTCCACCGTGCTCCATCGCTGCTTAAGGGAACCTTGCCTACTCTTCTTTGGCTTGCCTTGTTCGCCTTAAGCTTGTGCTTATTGATGGACGAAAACTATGTCTTTGATCCTGGTGGATATGTTTCATGCTTCTTCCGTTGATGATCAAGGTCGAGTCAGGCTCACGACTCGGTAATCAAAAACCAAGCGCTTCTTGGGAGGCAACCCATGCATCTATCTTTTCGCTTTCTTTATCATAAGTGTAGGGGAGACCCGTTGGTTTGCTTTCCTCTCCTCACTTCTTAATCAGGGATTCGAGCTTCAAAGACACACTCTTGATGATTCTTGACGACCCGTGATTCCGTGTTCACTTCTTCCCGGTTCTATCCTAAACTCTTTTCGATTCACTATTTTATATTTTCTCAATATTAAAATAGGAATCTATGTAGTTGTCTCTTCCTTAGCATGATTTAAACAAAGTGCACAATGTCTTAAGTGTAGGGGAGTTTACTTCCACATGCTTAAACATTGAGGACAATGTTTATATTAAGTGTAGGGGGACTTCTATCGAAGTTAAGTGGTCTTTTCCTTGTATTTGTCCTCATTTTAACCGGAAAATCAATTTTTCGACATTTTTCAAAATTTTTGATCTATTTTGGCCTATTAGTTTATCCCTTTGTATAGTTATTTTCTTTCTTTGCTAGAATAAATTTTGAATAAAGTGGTTTTAATTTTCAAACGTTGTGAATCTTTTTGACTCAACCCGAGTTTACTTGCCTAAGTTACTCTAGCTAGTATCCTTAACGTGTTTAAGTCAAGTTTTGCTAGGCTTTTATATAGGGAGCTATAAAACGCGAAAGTCTTAACTCTCACGGGTTAAGAACAAGAACTTTTCGCAAGTTCCTATAATTGATCCTAGAGAGTCGTTAATCAAGGGAACTTTAAAACGCGATTCCTAAACTTGAAAAAGTCTAAGAATTTGCAAGATCCTATAGGCGACTCGAAAACCCAAAACTTTGATTTAATAGGCTAAGTATCCACGAGTCTCATTACTTGAGATTTTAAACTGTGGAGAACGAGAGATGATAGAGTCAATTATAAGTTTTGTATTCTTTCGTGAATTTATGTGAGTTAATTATAAGCCTATTCTCCCATCGCTTGTTAATAAATTTATCTGCAATAAATAAGGTTGTACGATTTGAAAAGTTACTTAGCTTCTAGCCCAAGATCGTTTAAAAGTTGCTCGGTATGGATTAGAGTTCATAGCCAAGGCATAACTTATTGAAGCGGGATGCGAAGATTGGCGAGTCCGAAAAGGCCCTAACAAGGCATGAGGGCTATATTTTGTTGCTTAAGATCCAAAGTGATGTGAAGAATCATTTATCAAAAATCAATATGAAGGATCGAGACACACGACGAAAAGCAAAAACTCCCCAAAAGTCATGGAGAAGTGTATCCGAAAAGACCCTAACAAGGTATGAGGATAAATAGATCCAAGTCATAAAAGGAGGCGGATCGTTATATATCAAAGTCCAAAATAAAGATTGGAGAAAAATGAAGAAGTCGTGGTCCAAGTATGAATCTCTCAAAACTTCAAGTGAAGGAATTCCATTATGAAGAGAAGACCATAATTTCATGAACGTCTCTCAAGGTTTGAAGTATGAAGTCGCTGCCAAATATCGGTCCGAGAAAGGTCTAAAATCGCGAAGCGAGTTATGCCAAGATATGAACTTTATGAGGTCCCGAGAAGCAGTTTTAAAAGATTTTGTCCTTTAGCTAACTATTGATTAAATCGTCCCACTTTATTTTCAGACTTAATAACTATCGAAATAAGTCAAAAATGCATCCTCGTGATCATTCAAGACAACAATAAAATATAAGAGATACCCCTAGGAATAAGGGAGTCTAAGTAAATAATTGGCCCACATGAGTTCGTGTTAGTTTGCTAACTTATAATAACAATGATCTCGTTTTTAAGCTTGGTTTGGAGTAAGTGAAAACTTGAGGATGATGATTATTCATAACATTTCCAAAACCCAAGGTATGCTTTTGATTTCTTTACTTTGAATATTTATAGTTTTCTATCTCTTTAATAAAGGCCACTATGGATTGATTATGATGAAAAATGTAAACATGCTTTGTAACTAATGCATTGCATGAGGACATTGCAATGGTCAAGTGTAGGGGATTTGATAGGTGTGAAAACACCCATCTTTTCTACCACTTAATTACAATAATAACCGAGCCAAAACGTGTATTTTATGTCTTTTATGTCGGAATTATGTGTGGTTTGTGTTTTTGTTGTGATTTAGGACGAAAAGGTGAAAAGTGGAGAAAACACGGACATTCACGGGCTTTTACGGACTTTTATTGAAGAAAAGGATGAAAGACGAAGTCGAGAAGTCAGGAGTGGGAAAAGAACGGAAGTCCAAGACCAATTCTGAAGATTTATCGAAGAAAAAGTCAAAAGACGGAAGTTTATCAAAAGCCGAGAAACTCAAGTCTATTTTATTGAAGAATTTAAAGACGAGTTCAAAGAAATCGCGAGCCACAAATCATTAGAGTCCAAGTTTAAAGAAGATAAGAAGGAAAAAGGACTAATGGTGCAATTAGTGAAGAATATATGCTTAAGGACCTAATGACGCAATTAGGAGAAAAGGAAGGAGGGGAGGAAGCTTCCTAATCCCCCCCTATAAATAGATTAGGATTGTTAATTTTTCATTTTGTTGGCTAATTTGACACATTAGTTCTTCCACTTTATTTTATGCACTTCTAATTACTTGTCAATTTAAATACATGTTTTGCACTTTAATTTCTTTAAATTCCAAGTAAGTGTTTTAATTTTCTCGCTTTAATCTTTATTTATCTTTGATCAAGTTTACTTTTATCTATCTCATTCTACTCTTCTTCTTTTCGATTCGGTTCCAATTTCGGATTAAGCAAGTTTTTGCTTAATCCATTTGCTTATTTGATTTAAAAGTTTTGTCTTTTCTTTTACCTTTTAAGTTTTCATACAAAATAGCCATAAGCTTGACAATCTTATGTGCTTATTTGGTATTTAACTTAAGTGTTTTCAAAGTTTTCTTTAAAAGTTTGAATCTTTTTAATTTTCGTGTCTTGTTTTTGATGTTTTTATAAGTTTTATCATTATTCTAGTGTTTTTATTTAGCTTATTGTCTTTTTACTTTGCTTATTATCCTTGAAAAGTTAAGATTTTTGTGCTTATTTTCGTACTTTTTTGTGTTTTCCTAGTTTTTAGGAAATCTGATTCGTTTTAGGAACTTTTTTAGTTATTGCGAAATCTTGCCATTTGGTCCCAATTGCGAAATTGAATATTTCTGCCTATTGCGAAATTGTATTCCTTCCAATTGCGAAATCCATCTTCTTGGTATTGCGGATTCTTTGCAATTTCGCAATTATTGCGAAATTGTACTTGATCGGCAATTGGGGAATCTTCCTCACCAATTGCGAATTTGTGCCTTCATTCATGATTGCGAATTTGAACCTAATTTGGATTGCGGAATTAATTCCGCAATATAATTGCGGAATTGTCAATTCTTGCATTGCGAATTCTGGTTGGTTTTCAATTGCGAATTTTAGCCATAAATTCGCAATTATTGCGAAATTGTGTACAATTTCAAGATTGCGGATTTGTGGTTAGCAATTGCGAATTTATTTCTTTTTATTTTGCGAATTTAACTCAGTTTTTATTTAATTGCGAATTTTATTAGTTTTTATTTAAATTCAATTTTCAAGCTTTATTTTTCCCGCCTTTTTACTTAATCGCACTTTAAGATTACTTGCCTTAGATTTATTTTAGCATTGCCTTAGTTTAAGTTTTAGTTGCATTTTAAGTTCGCCTTAGATAGATTTAAGTTTACGTTATTTACGTTTAGTGCCTTTTAATTTTCGTCACGTTTTAAATACTTGCACCCTTTATTTTACTTAGACTTAGATTTAAATTAACGCCTTTTACTTTAATTGTTTTTGCACATTTAATATACTACAACGACACAACTATTTGTTTCACCAAAGAACGACTGAGTCGCATATTAAACTCATTTTTCAATTCGAAGAGACTGTGACGATAACTTTTTACCGGGCCAAAAGCCTTGTATCAACATGCATGCCAGTTCACCTAGTTATGGAGGTACCATAACCATAACACTGGAGGCACCAGTGTTATGACTTCACCACGACGGAGTGATTGCTCGTGGTGTCCCATCGCGTCATTGGCCATTTATTTATTATCATGTCATGTGGGGCGTATGGGTGCATCCTAGTTACATGTTTTCAGACAAGTATTTTCATGGTGAATGTGATGTGTGCCTTGCATCCTTCACAAGGAGTTGATCCCTCCTACCCAGACCAGCATAATTAGAGGCAACCCCTCTAATTGCATGATGATGTCACCCCTCGAAGTATTCATGCACGGTGATACCTCATGACTTATATGGGTTGTTGGCTAAATTTAAAATACAGTTTTACATAAGTTAATCATAAGCATTTCAAACTATAAAACCAGTTTTATAACATGGAACAGGTTTTCCAGGACTTCTACATTCCGCTGCTTTTCAGTCTTTGTTCATATTTTAGTCATTCATATCATGTTCTATATCCGTTTACTGAGCGTATTGCTCCGCCGTTACTTTCCTTTCCATGTTCCAAAACGGCAGGTACCCAAGGACAGACTTGAGCATTTGGAGGACGTGCATAGGATGGAAGCTGCCTTAGACTTCTTCTCCATTTGCCTTCTTATACTTATGCTTGTTTGGAAACTTGTTTTGTCCTTCTCATTTCATTTACTTTATTTATGTTTTGGGCTTATGTTTGGGAACTGATGTTTGATTCCGGTTTTTCCCTTTTGGTCATGTATGTTTTAGTACATATTACCTTGCATACTTTGATGATAAGCCATAAATACACATAACGGTCCATTTATCAAAGTAGGGTGTTACATTGTAACTCTTCAACACGGTAATCATTAGGACCATGAGGAGGATCCTTCTACACAGACTTTCAAGTAACCAGGAAACATGAAAAGGAAAGGCAAAAACATCAACAAAAAAAGAAATGGTCGTTCCAATTATTGATAGGATCTAACTCCTTCGTATATCAAACAGGAGCATTTACTGAAGCTTACTAAAGGACAGCCAATCCCTACTGAAAGAATTCATATAAAATACACAGAGTAACCTCCACGGAAGGAGCAAATCCACAAACACGACACACTACTTTGAAATGAGCAATTTTTGTGGCAGCGATAATATGGAGCTGAGATATATGAATACCAAAATATCCAAGGACATCAACAAGAAAATTAGAAAAAGGTAAACAATGACGCACGTGTCCCCCACTAAGAAATCGGACGGTGCAGATCGAGTATCTATTTTCTCGGTATAGTAATATCCATTCTCAACGAATGATGAGACGTGTCATCCTGCACTAAGAAAACGAACGGTGCAGATCGTAAAAACGAAAGGATACAATAGAGCCAAGTGGAACAAGCAACCTGGAAAAAGGTCACAACAGTAAAAAAACTAAAAGGTCTGGGATTAAACACGTCTAACGTTTCACATAACCCTAAAAACAGTAGCCGTGATAATAAACAACTCGCACAAAAGAAGATAGCCGCAACAAATAAGTCTTGTGATATATCGGTAAAAATGCAAAAACACTGGAGTGAGGGACTTGATAACGTGTAATATGTACCTAGATAAAACATATATAATCCCACCACATGTGGCAACCGCAGGCAATGATCGGGTCAGCTCCTCGAGAGCGGATCTGCAAGCTATTATCGGATCGGCTCTACAATAGTGGATGTGCAAGCTATGATTAGCAAACAGACCGTGAAGCCTTTTACCCGAAGAGGGTCCCCTTCCGAGCATCATCCGAAATACTAGGATACCTTGCTATTTGACTCGCTTAGAAAAAGTAAACTATGACACTTAAAAAATATACAGATCCCAACACACACGGTAACATAGAATCTTATTCATACACCATTGTCTAATCATAGGATCCAAAGATTAGCTTGTTTAACCCATCCGCGGCGACCCAAGTTTAATCCACACTCTAGCACTAACTTTGTACTAATAATATCCACAAATACATCTTGACTATTCATATTGCATATCCCGTATTGAATATCCATAAGCTACGTGACAGTGGTTGACAATTCATATTGAATATCGCTTTTCAACCATAATAAACTAACCAAATGCGACACTAGTTGAAAATTCATTTTTATGTGCATAAAAGATGTAAAAATCCCACTGCCACACTGCCTTTAAAACACGTCACTAATCGAACTACAAAAATCCAACACAATTGTGCCAATACAACCGAAAATAATGTAGCCTTATAACCTTTCTCGATTTCACAACAATAAAACGCAAATACTTATTGCAATTTTCATATTCTTTATCTTAAAATCCCCTTAAATGTTTTTCTACACACCAAGTGTTTGTGAAAATGTCTCAACCACAAAGCATACATAAAACACACCATCCTTTTCTTTTCAAACCGATTTCCTATATATTAATCATTCTATTTTCATGACATCATCATCTACCTCTTCGGACGGAACTTGGCCATGTCCATTTCGAGGTTTTCATTGTTGCCCGGATGGTCAAGTGGGCAATAAAGGGTTTACTCGTTTGTTTTCTCATATTAAGAGGCGCCATTTTTTGACCGATGAACGTAATGATGCATTACGTGAGGCTATTTCTACGGATCATGGATTATATATGGCAGTCGAGGAAACTTTGAAGGCATTTGAAAAATGGTTATGTGGGGATTGTATGACTTTCCATGCTATGAGTCGGTCATGTCATCACCAAGATGGTCTTGTTCGTCCTTCAAACGAGCCAGGCGACATGAATGGTTACATTGTTGGAATTTCCAAGCCTTCTTATAATGAATACGAGATAGAAGTAACTGAATGGTTGGCTTTGGATGTTGAGCTTCTTGATCGTGTTTTTAAATTGCCTATCACAACTGTCAAGAGTATTTCCCATGGATGTTGTCTCGCTTTCTCTCAGGCGTTAAAAACAGTTCTTTACCAAGTGGTCGCCCGACCCGATTCCGTTGGTGCGTGGGTCAAGTTTTTACTTCTTCCACGATGTACGCTGCAGGTATGTAGGCCCAAGACTAGACAAGAGCGTAGGTCCGGCAATAGAAAATCTTTGCAACAATGTTCTATCTTGAAGTCACTAGCTACATGGGGGAAAGATGATGATATCGCAACGTTAGTTCATAACATGTTTTATGTTGCTAGGTCGGAATCCTTTGGTGAGGGTCGGGGTGATTTGATGGAGGATAGAAAAACGGGCAATACCAACATCAGAAAATGTCTTCGCAAGGTTGCGGATGGGCACTTTACAGCTGTAGTAAAAGTGTTATCCTCTTCTGGTGTAGCTACATACTCGGGTGATACTATTAAAGCCTTGGAGGCTAAGCATCCTTACAAGCCACCCCCATCCATGCCGAGCAACACTTTTTATGAGTCTCCTCTTGTAGCAGAGATTTATTGTGTCTTTGGTTGCATTAAATCCTTTCCTAAAGGTACTTCATGCGGGAGAGATGGTTTGAGGGCATAACATATATTAGATGCTCTGTGTGGAGAGGGTTCTGCTACTGCCACAGATCTCTTAATGGCCATCACATCGGTCGTTAATTTATGGCTGGCAGGGAGGTGTTCGTCTATTTTGGCAGAGTTTGTTGCATCTACTCCTCTCACGCCTCTACTTAAACCTGATAACGGGATTCGACCTATTGTAGTGGGCACTATATGGAGACGTTTGGTTTCCAAGGTTGCTATGAAAGGTGTGGGTAAGGAAATGTCCAAGTACCTTGGTGATTTCTAGTTTGGAGTCGGAGTGTGGTGTTGAGGCTGTTTTACATAGCGC
This sequence comes from Glebionis coronaria, assembly GCA_025667525.1. NCBI lineage: Eukaryota > Viridiplantae > Streptophyta > Magnoliopsida > Asterales > Asteraceae > Glebionis > Glebionis coronaria. The sequence continues at coordinate 540,852,816 of CM046880.1, forward strand.
CAATAGGGTGTTGACTGAATACCATAATGATGGGTCTCTTGCAATGCTCACTGTGGACTTCTCAAATGCATTTAACCTTGTGGATAGATCGACCCTACTTCATGAAGTTAGGGTGAGGTGTCCTTCTATTTCTTTGTGGGTAAATTTCTTATATGGTCAAGCAGCGAGGTTGTATATAGGAGACACGCATATTTGGTCTGCCACGGGAGTGCAGCAAGGCGACCCAATGGGACCTCTTCTTTTTGCTCTTATCTTGCACCCGCTTGTACATAAGATCAGAGACAGTTGCAAGCTTCTTCTTCATGCTTGGTATCTTGATGATGGAACCATTATTGGAGATTCAAAAGAAGTATCCAAGGTGTTAGACATTATAAAGACGACTGGTTCAAGTTTGGGTCTTGAACTTAACATCAAGAAAACATAGATTTTTTGGCCCTCTTGTAATGGTACGAAGCTTCAGGAGGGTTTATTTCCGGTTGATATTCATAGGCCGTCTTTGGGTGTGAAGCTTCTTTGGGGAGCTGTTAGTAGAGATGTAGATTTTATTAGTGGGTTGGCTATGAAGAGAGCCGTAAATGTTGTTGACTTGATGGGTCTTCTTCCACAACTTCATGACCCGCAAAGTAAGCTCCTTTTGCTTCGTTCATGTATGGGTATTGCTAAACTTTATTTTGGTCTAAGGACATGTCAACCTATATACATGGCGGAGGCGGCTTTGTTTTTTGACAAAGGGTTGCGTGGTTCAATCGAAAATATAGTGGTTTGTGGAGGACCTTTTTTGGTGACTTGTAGTGGAGACTTGCTTCTTTACCCATTCGTCTTGGTGGGTTGGGCTTGTACTTAGCAAAAGTGGTCTCCTCCTATGCTTTTGTGGCCTCGAGGGCCTAATCTTGGGTGCTACAAGACCACATCTTACGTGACAGTGGTATATGTGGTATGGACAATGATTACGTTTCTGCTTTGGCTTGTCTTCGTGATACGATTCCAAGCTTTGATTATAGCGTTTTCGCTAATAAGGACACCACTCCATCTAAAGCCCAAGAAACATTGGCGAGTGCCTTTTTTAGTGAGATGGTCAAACATATGGAAGCCCACTTTGACATGACGGTTAGACAGAAAGCAGTTTTCGAGTGTCTGCGCGCACCACATGCTCAAGATTTCCTACAAGCTATCCCCATAGACGGGCTCGGTCAACATATGTCGCCGGTGGAATACCGCACTATTCTTAAGTATCGCCTTATGATTCCATTATTTCCGGTTGATGCTATATGCCCTATTTGTCGCAAGGCATGTTTGGATTCTTTTGAGGAACATGCGGTTCATTGTAAAGAACTTCCGGGCTTCAAGTATCGACATGATTTTGTTAGGGATGCTCTTTACGACATATATAGGCGTGCCAGGATCTCCGCCAAGAAAGAGGCACCTGTGAATTTCTTGACCGACCCGTCAGATGGAAGATCCACACTGAGACCCGCAGATGTTTTGGTTTTTGGATAGGTTGGAGGCAAACATGCGTGCGTTGATTTGACAAGGGTTTCTCCTCTCGTGGGGCTAGGCAGTCGAGATTTTACAGCGGGTCAGGCTGCTATAAAAGCCGCCTCGTGCAAAGTGACTAAACACGAGAAAGCATGTGTTGAAAATCAACACGTGTTTATTCCTTTCGCGTTTGATGCATTTGGTTTCTTTGCACCTGAGGCGGTGGAGCTACTTACGAGAATACAACATGTTATGAATAGTAATGTTTTGACTCCTAAATCCACAAACGTTGTATTTAATAGACTTGGTTTTGCTATAAAAAAACACTAGCGGCGCAGCTTGTTGCCCGTTTGCCTATAGGTAAATAAAAGATCAATATGAATATTCAAGCATTATAAACCAAAGCGATAGTGGTTGGTGAATTTTCCACCATAAATTACGTAACAAAACATCAAGTCAAGAAATCACACACATAATCTTACAAAAAGCCAATTAGACAATCTGAAAATTTTAATTAGCAACCAAATTGAAGGAATAAATTATTTAACTTGACTTTAACAACACGATCCATCTATGATTCTTAGTTCTCGAAATCAAAATGTGACATCGGTCAAGATTTGACGGTGTTAAGTTGATGTTTTCAGATTAGTCTACTTCGGGGAGTGTTGTTACGTCGTTGTGTATGGTTGAGACGTTGTAGGAATAGGCGTGTTAGTGGTGAAGTAGTGGTGACGGTGGTGGAGGTTGTGGTAAATCAAAATGTCTAAAAAGATTAAATACACTTTAATTACTTCAACTTGAATTGTATTTAAATGGTTTACAATAACGTTTCAAGTCAATTAATACATAACTGAATCACAAAAGGAAACTGGAAAACAATTATTTCTTAATCACAATAGATTCAAGACCAGAAATTATTATAGGTATACGAACATATATGCATACCCAACATTGAGTATCTGGTTTTCCTACGTGCCCTTGATCACTTAATTTGTTAAAGGGACAACTGTTACGTTCTTTGTATTCTTTGACTTGAGAAGTTCTTCAGATTCTTTAGTAATATTCAAAGTAGACTGTAAAACCACCGGAGACAATGCCTTCCAAACAGAAGTATTTCCAACCAATTGTCCGAAATTTGGTCTGCACAAGAACACATGATATATTACACACAAAAATTCCCGAAAAACTATTGATTAAGAAGCTACAGGGTACAAAATGACACGAGGAGCATATATAAGAGTGAATTATTAACACACAATCCAGTGTGTATTCGATAGGCAGCGCGCCTTTTAATTTTCAAGTTAATAAAAGCATATTTAGTATAAATACTAACTAGTATTATATTAGTTTTTAGGATAAAAGTTTATTAAAAGATTAGGAAAAAAGTTGAGGGTAGACAGAATGAAAATACGACTCACTTTGAAGAAGTTATGATAGAGAAAACTTCCAATCCACTATCATCTGCAATCTCAGCAGTAGCAAAGTATCGAGGAACAATGAATAAGTCACCCTCCTCAACTTTACTGTCCAACGCAGGCTTTCCTTCACTTCCCACGACCCGAATCTGACCACTTCCCTTAACAACATAATTGATTTGGAGTGACGCATCGGCTACAAAACTTGGTGCCAACATAGCATTACCATACAACTTCACAAATTTAACACTTAGATCAATCTCACCAAGCTTTGGAAAGTTTTTTTCCGTTAAGGTATTTACAAATCCACCTCCTTCTACAAAAACGTCAGAGGAAGGATCATAAATGGTCGCATAAAGTTTCTCTTTGATGTTTTTGCTTGGTTTCGGAAATTCAATCCCATATTGGAGCTTAACAAGCAATGCACCCGGTTGGCTGCTTACAAGACTTTCTGATTCTTTTTGGTCAAGACTAAAGGCTTTACCAACAAAGTCGGCTTGAAATCCAGCTAGTAGTCCTAGAACTCCACCCACGGGAAAGTATGTGAAGTGACCAGAAACCAGGGCTTTGCTGGTGTCGCCCAAGAATACAATGAGTGTGTCAGTGTCACCACCATTGAACCACCATGATATAGTTCCTGCTGAAACTGGAATTGCATCCCCTTTCTTGATCAACGAAACCTTTTCTTCTGGACTATTTGGTGCCACAAACCCTACTGTGCAGGTACCTATGTATCCATGTTGAATGACTCATGTTATATATATTACAATGGTACCCAGAAATAGGTGTGAGGGTTCTATTATATAAACCTATATGTGCATATACAAAGGTTTACAAGGTATTGCAGGAAGACTAGAGATAGCAAATCTATATCTATATTATCTAATATAACACAGTTTTTTTCAGTTCAATAATTAATTTTTTCTAAAAATAACTCTAAATCTGGTGATGACACATGGCATCTTAAACCTCAAATTTAATAAACCATATGGTATCTCTTTTAATAAAAACTAAATAAGGCATTGTTAAAAATGGCAATACATTAAATCATGAATTTTCTTGATCCCAATTAAAAGCATTATGCTTAAAAAATGCATTAATTGCTATAACAATTTTCCAAACTAAAGAGGAAAAATTATCGAGTATATGATAAGCAAAATTTGGAAGTATAATCGTACGTATTATTTATAATTTTAATTTCAACCTTTGTTTATGAGAGTTGCTTAAAATATAACCCCTCTCTCATTTTTATTATTCTCATTATTATTTTAATCTGTCCTAAAATATTGCTTAATTTTTTAAATAAGAAATATAAATTAATTAATTTTTCAGTTTTATCCATATTATTAATTTATTATAAGAAAACTATTAATATATTCAAATGATACTAGCAGGGTACCCGCGTAATGCGGCGACGGGTACCTTATGACTTATTTTCTAATGAGTATATGTTTTTCATTTATACCCTTTTGAAAATTCAAATATTTTATGTTTAACATTCTACAAATCCTTTTTTTTTTAGATTTCAAATGAATCATTATTATTGGTGATTATAAAGGACGTTACAAGTATAGTGATAAAGAGATGAATGTATATATGTGGGTGGGTTGTTTGAGGTCACACCAGGTCTTTATGTCAACAAAGTGACCATTGTTCTTTATGAGATTTTATATAATATTTAATGAGCTGATACAAATAAAGATTTTAATAGGCTGTTAAAATTTAGAATGGTTGTAATGACATTTAAATATTGAGATGGACCGTTACGAATTAGGCTGTTATGAAATGGACTACCCAAATAACGAAAAACAAACGTATACATTGGTCAAATATGATGCTCACATTTTTAATGATGAAAAAGTGTTTAATTAGATATAGAAAAAATTCAAAATAGTATGTGGTGAACATTTATAATAGCTTGTACAGGTTTCTTATTAAAGAAATGTTGTGGGCTTAATTTTTAAGAATTCTAATTTTAGAATGGCATAAACCTTTTATAAAGTAGTAGAGATGTTTGTCTTTCTAGACACAAAATGTCTACATACATTGAATCTATCATAAATCATAAAAATTTTGTAAAAGATCATTTAAAAATAGAACGGAAGGAGTAAGTAATTTACTATTTATTTCTTAATAAAATGTAGTAATATATAGCAATTCCATAAACATCTAAATCTACTACATTTTCTACTTTTGAAATCCTTTTAAATTCTACTAATGTGTCAACCTCATCTTATTCAAATATTCAATCTTACGTTTAGAAAATACAATACATTACAAATATTATTTTTCATCCTAATCTAAACCACACTCCCAACAAGCATTTTGATTAATAAATTACGATATTAAAAAATGGTTTATTTAAAACATCAAATTTGACTATTTGACTAATTAAACAAAAAAATCCTTTCATTTCGAATCTCCAGTTTGAACTCCTCATATCGAATCGAATCTCCAGTTTGAAATCATCCCAAAATAAAAATTCATCAACTGAATAAACTTTAATAAAAATATAATACATCTCTACCCAAAAAGATGTATTCATATCAAATTCCGAAACAAGACACCTTTATTATGTCGATTTTTTTTCAATTTTTAGTATTTTTTTTGTTTAATTATGATTAGTTGTGTCAAAAACTAAAATAATTTCGAATAATGTATGTAAAAACATTTAATCACGGATATAATGTTCAACACAAAAAATTGGTTAGAAAATAATGGTCATGTATTATATGTTCAAAGTTGTAACATAGTTGATCTATTCTTAAATTATTGTGATGAATAGATTTTTATACTATTTACTTTTTGTAGGATCATATAAATCTTTTTTATTTGTTTTTCGAATTTGAATAGTAAACTTATTTTGGAATTTTAACTTTTTAAATATGGATAGTAAACTAATTTTAGAAAAATATATGTTAAATCGTATTTTTATTGATAACTTGCACAATCTGTTCTATTATCAATAACCAAATGTTGAGGTTTGACAATTGTTTCATCAAAGACCTTAGTGCCGTAAGAAGTAATATTATCTTACATGTTCGTATTGTTAGGTCGTGGATGCAACTAATGAACCAAATGTTGAAAACATGGAACTCATCCTAATGGACGAGCATGTATGACATTTTTTTTAATAAAATACATGTTTTTATGTGGTGTTATGACTATCTACATGTTTCAAGTACCTAAAATACTTTTTATTCTGTTAGAGCTTTAAATTGCATGCTTCACTTAGAATGTTTTTTGCTGCCTATCTTTAAACAACAATTGAATGAAGGTGATGTTTTTGTGTTGCGGTTGTACAGTTTGGGACAGATCGAACATGCTGCCTGCATATTGAGTTGTTACCAACCACTTAAAACTAAAGGTAGCAAGACCCACGTCAGCAAGTGTGTTGATTTTAAGGGTCAGTTCATGGCTTTGAGTTTAAGCCTTTAAAAAAGATTATACAATGTAAAAAACAGTATGAGCCCACTTGGTAAATTATGAACCTGCATTGTTTTGATTAAGTTAAGACTGTATTTTTATAATAAAAAATTTCTTCCTAGATGTCATTAGCCAACTAATCGAGTCTCTGGATTAGAGAACTATGGTGAAGCTGGTAAACTAGAGAAAAAACCTCTCAAGCTGATGTACCTTGTGTAAGTCATTAAATAATATTTTTAATATTTAAAAATTGCAATTGTTATGTATATGAGGTTATAATACACGATTTTTATATAAAGTGGCACATAACTAAATTGTATTCTATGTGATGATTAAGCTAATCAATTTATGAAGTTTTGGAAATAATGTGACGATGTCAGATCGCCTATTGTAGTTATCAATCTTGAAACAATGAAGAAATGTGATAATAAGTTGGAACAATGATAAACTTATCATAAAATTTTATATACAATTTCACCTATGTTATTATGAATATGTATTTGTTAAAGGTGGATGCAGGTGCAAAATGCTTTTTTGGTACCTGATTATATATGCATAATCGAAAGGAAAACATTTTGAGCGATAATTTGAATGAAATTAAGGATTTTAGAAAATAATATACCAATATCTTACTTTGCATTTCGAACAAATATGATACAAACTTTTGCCACTCATTACAATTTTGTCTTTGTGGTCTATTTTTTTATGTAGTTTGCTATTGTTGCCCGAGAGATAACACTTTTGAAATAGTGCCTCGAAAATATCTATAACCACAAAGTTCTCGGACACTATGAGTTCGTAACTAAGTATTGATTCAGGAACACCGATGAGCTTATTCACCATCCAAAAGTATGCATTTATTTTAACAACCATTTATTAAATTATAAATAATTATTATATTTTGCATTCTTTTTTTGTTAGATAACTAATTTTGCTGGTAACTAGCCAATTTTTTTATGGTACGGAAAGTCATCGTAATTGTGGCAACTGTCCTCCTCATCCAGGAAGAAGATGATTGGTGGTATTTGGGATGGTTGTGCGTGGTGAAGAAAAATTTAAACCAAAAGTTGCTGATACCACTTCTTCTACTAAAGGAAATACGGGTTTTCTTTGCAACACGTGTAATGTTTCGTGTTCAAGTGTTGTCACATGGTATTCATATAATAAATAATTAGTGCTTTTTTGTGATTTACCATTGTGTTTCATGTGACATTTATATGATCACAATTAATAGTATACTTTACGTACTTTATCCATATGTGGATTTTTTTTAACTAATAGCTTAAAAACAAGCAATGTAATTTACAAACTTTTTTGACGTTTTTTAAAAATACCCGTGAATTTCACGGGTCTTTTAGCTAGTTAGCAATACATATCAGTTAGGAGACTTAGTAACATATATTGCTTCTAACTATTTACTCAAACTTTAGTTTAGTTTTCATGTATTGTTGTTACTATCATTAGCGTATTAATATATGACTAAGATTATCGGCCGTCTCATTTTAATATTTGTATTCATGTTAATAATAATTCTAACCGTGTTAAAATTTTAAACTTGGGTACGCGCGGGTAAAACTTATAAAGAGTAATAACATGATTCGTTATTAAACATGAATATCTATATATTGTAAGCTCGTAACTAGTCATAGTAGCTTTTTTAAAATAAAAATAAGATTCAGAGTCGTTTGGGATTAAGTTCAAAGGCGGGGTCATTGTAACTCTTTTGGTTGTTTTGATAAAAATGTTATTATTCGTGGTTTTAATTTTACTGTTAATCCGTCTCAAAACAAGTATCCACGTTTGAATTTTAGAGTCTTTTTGTTGGAAAAATGTTTGTAAAATGGGTTTTTGCAACACTTTGGACATAATTTTATATATGTATATGTTATATATATTTGTAGTAGGTTCAAAACTTTGCTTCATGTCTGTTTAATTTAGGAGAGAATAAGTTCAGAATATTACAGAATATAACAGACTCAGTTTAATTCTGGAATAAATATTCTGTCTTGGTGACCAAGACATATAGTGCATATAAATTGAACTCGAATTTCATTCATTCAAATAATCAAAAAATGCAGCTTTTCTGCATCAAAGTTCCAGCATTCTTTTTCAGTCAGAAACACACATTACATCCGTGATTTTTCAGGCAAGTAAGTCAAGTCCGGCTGTACAACATCTTTGGATGTTGTACTCTGAGAAACAGTTGGCGGATCTGTTTTAAGAGAAGCGTGTTAAACACGTGCATCATCTTAATATTTACTGCTTTCTTTATTACTGTTATTTATTTTCTGTTTCTTAATTTTTGTCAATTTATAATTGTAATTCTCTTTTATATAATAAAAGTGTACACTCTTTCTTACAATCTTAAACCAGATTTTGTGTAACAGAATTAAAATACTTTTGTTGAAAATCGGATTATAACAAAAAAATATGTATGAAAACTGTTTTTTGTTGAAACCACGATTGAGTTTCTTTGGAAATCAGTTTTACAGATTTTAATTAACAAATCTCTTATATTTTTAAGCAGTTTTTCTAATCAGTTTATATTGAAACCAAGGTTGAGTTTATACTAATCTTATTGCATCTGATTCATTGAAACCAAGATTGAGTTTCTTTGAACTAGATCCGATACAAGTATATAGAGATCAGGATTGAATTTCTTATATACAGATTTATAACAGTTGTCTAAGTGTTTGTGTTTTGATCTTTCAGGATGACTAACAAAACTCTTGTAACCCCTACGACTAATATTGGGAATGTAACTGGTGCGCCAGTTACCCACACAGTTGCTAATCATGCCGATAAACTAGAAAAATCAATGGGCATAATTTTAAGAGGTGGCATCATAAGATGTTCTTCTATCTCACTACTTTGAACCTTGTGAAGTTCTTAATGGAGAATGTACCCTAGGTGGAACCTCTTAAAGAAGGTGTACCCGCTAATCAACAAGTCGTGCAAGGTGTTGAAGCATGGAAACATTCACACTTCTTGTGTCACAATTATGTTCTGAATGGTTTGGTGGACTCTTTGTACAACGTGTATTGCAAGACTACGACTGCTAAAAAATTATGAGAGCCGTTGGAACGCAAGTACAAAACTGAGGCACCTGGTACAAAGAAGTTAGTGATAGCTTGTTTTTTGGATTACAAGATGGTTGATTCAAAGAATGTGACAACTCAGGTTCAAGATCTGCAGGTTTTGCTACACGACATTCATGCTGAGGGTAAGACTTTGAATGAAACTTTTCAAGTTGTTGCTATCATTGAAAAGTTACCTCCAAGTTGGGTAGAATTAAAAAACTACTTGAAGCATAAGCAAAAGTAGATGAGTGTTGAAGACTTGGTTGTTCGTATTCGTATTGAAGAGGACAACAAGTTGGCTCAGAAAAACACTTATACACCTGATTCTACCAAAGTAAATATGGTTGAGCATGGTTCGTCTTCTTCAAAGTCTAAAGGCAAGAGCATTTGCAAAGGTAATAATGACAAAAAGAGAAAAAGGAAGTCTGAGCACCTTGCGTCTAAAGCTGGAATTGTGAAGCAGAAGTTCCAAAGGAATTGCTTTAACTGTGACAAGTCAAGTCATCGTGCTGTTAACTGCAAGGCACCAAAATAGCTGACTTTGTGCGAGGCTTATATGGTGAATGATAATGTAGACATGATTTCTATGGTGTCTGATTTCGTTACCATGATATCTGAAGTTAACCTGGTTGGTTCTAATAGCAGTGATTGGTGGGTTGATATTAGGGCAGCTCGTCATGTGTGTGCTGACAAGAGTATGTTTCACTCTTTTAGAGCGGTTGACAATAGAGAGAAGCTGTACATGGGAAACTCTGCGACTGTTGATATCAAGGGAGAAGGAGATGTTATTTTCAAGATGACATCCGAGAAAGAGCTCAAGTTAACTAAAGTCTTGTATGTTCCTGAGATTTGCAAGAATCTTGTTTCCGGTTGGCTTTTGAGTAAGTTTGGTTTTCATCTTGTTTTTTAGTCTGATAAAGTTGTTCTTTCTAAGAATCAAATGTATGTTGGTAAGGGGTATGTCCTGAATTGTATGTTTAAGCTCAGCGTAATAGTTGTTTAGAATTATATCAAAAAAATGAATTTTTCTGCTTACTTGATTGACTCTTCTAATGTGTGGCATGGTCGTCTTGGACATGTTAATTTTAATTCAATGCGTCGTTTGATAAAATTTAATAGCATACCAAATTTTCATATTGATTCAAACTATAACTGTGAAACTTGTGTCGAAGCCAAACTTACAAGATTATCTTTCAAATCGGTTTAACGAAAAAGCAAACCACTTGAAATGATACACACAGACATATGTGATTTGAAATCACTACCCACAAAAGGGGGCAATAAGTACTTCATCACGTTTATGATGATTGCACAAAGTATTGCTACGTTTACTTGTTGAAAAGTAAAGATGAAGCTATAGACAAGTTTTTTCTATACAAAACTGAAATTAAGAATTGAATTGGTAGAAAAATCAAGGTTGTACGAAGTGATAGAGGATGTGAATATGTGTCTCCGTTTGCTGATCTATGTGCGAAACATGGAATCAGACATGAGTTCACTTCTGCTTATTCACCTCAGCAAAACGGTATTGCCGAAAGGAAGAACCGTACCTTGAAAGATATGGTTAATGCCATGTTGTTAAGTTCTGGTTTGAGCCGGGACATGTGGGGGGAAGCCATTCAAACGGCTACTTATCTTTTAAACAAGATACCTTGTAAGGATAAAAAGCGTTATTTCTTGGAAGTCTTCCAAGCAAACTATATTAGCTAAGTCCATGATGGAATCAGTATTTATCGCGTTAGATAAATGCGGAGAAGAGGCGAAATGGCTATGTCAATTCTTAGAAGACATACCCAGGTGGTCTAAACCGGTAACAACCATTAGTATACATTGCGATAGTCAATCGGCAATTGGCAGAGCTCATAGCACAATGTATAATGGAAAGTCTAGACATATCCGTCGTCGGCATAATTCGATACGGCAACTACTCTCAACACGAGTTATTTCAATTGACTATGTGAAGTTAAAGGATAACATAGCATATCCGCTCACGAAAGGCTTAAGCACAGAGTTAGTTAATAAGTCATTTAAAGGAATGAGACTAAAGCCCTTAAAGGATTGAGTTTCTATGAAGGAAAGCCTAACCTAGTTGACTGGAGATCCCAAGATCTAGGTTCAATAGGACAACCTAATCATAAAAATGTGGGAGAAGTCATGTCAATGTGGGGGAGTTACTTACTATAGTAACTTTCCTATTCCATTCCTAGAACAATGTGACTTGTTGAGAGGTTAAACATATGGCTTAATGATTCAGGATGAAATTATAAAGCATAATCATTCAAAATGAAATCATAAAACATATGTTTTTAATGATTTAAGATGAAATCACCTATTGAGAGAGAAGTGGGGTCAATTTGAAGGAAATTGTGAGGGCGCAATTTCTAAGAACTCTTGCAGAACCAGACTAGTGTTCATTATCATAATGAACACGACTCTGAGGACTTGACATGGTCAGGGAGAGTCTTATGTGAGTGTGTATTTTCGTCTACGTAAACAGAGTCTGAGTTCAAGGACATCGCGTCTACTCAGATCAAGGAGACTAAGTGCATCTCACAAGGAAAGGTTCAAAGGATCACACCTACCTATCCTATGTAGGACTTAACCGCAGAAAGGATTGTTGGAAAAATGTTTACAAAATGAGTTTATGCAATATTTTGGACATAATTTTATATATGTATATGTTTTATATATTCGTAATAGTTACTAGCTTTGCGTTATCCACGAAGAGAGTTTCGCGACGAGCTAAAGTATGTCCCATATGGAGTTAATATGAATGAGATATCTTGTGTCAAAGTGAGTCACGTGAAAAAGAAATTTTGAGAAACGAAATTGTCCCACATCGCCTAGAAAAGGAAGTGAAAATGGGTTTATAAGGGAATCATGGTATTCACCTTCAAAAACTCTTTGGTTGGTTTTACTCCAACGCCTACGTGCGCACGTGCAGAAAATGAGATTCGAAGCTACTGAACTTGTGCGATCCCGCGCGACCTGCGGAGACGAATGCAGCTCCGAAACTTCGCTTACGGGCTATCTTTTTTGCTGCTCATTCGAATTTTTTCTTCCATATTTCTGTAATCTATTTTAGGAATAGATACAAACTTATTTATTAAGTTTACAAAAATCAGTTTTGTGTATTAAAAGATTTGTGAATTTGTTTTAGAAATAACAGATTTTCATGTATGTTTAATTTAGGAGAGAATAAGTTCATAATATAAAATATATTTATATCAGTTTAATTCTGTAACAAATATTATGTCTTGGTGACCAAGACATATAGTGCCTATAAATTAAACTCGAATTTCATTAATTCAGATCACCATAAAAACGTAGCTTTTCTGCATCAAAGTTCCAACATTCTTTTTCAGTCAGAAACACACATTGCCTCCTTGATCTTTCATGCAAGTAAGTCAAGTCCGGCTGTATAACAGTTTTGGACGTTGTACCCTGGCAAACAGATGTCGTATCTCTTTTAAGAGAAGCGTGTTAAATACGTGTCTCGTCTTAATATTTAATGCTTTCTTTATTACTCTTATTTATTTTCTGTTTATTAATTTGTGTCAATTTATCATTGTAATTCAGTTTTATATAATAAAATTCTAAACCGTTTCCTACATTTTTTCTTCAACTTTGACTTTAAATAGTTTTTTTTTTGTTGTGTAATACTTGTTGAGAATTATATTAATGAAGTAATATATAATACAAAAAACTTATTTACGGTCAAATTTGAAAAAAAAAATTACGAAAATAAAACGTAAAGACTTATTTTATAACGAAGTATTTCTTTTCTTTTATAAAATAGTAACAAAGTGTACTATAAAAAAAGATACGACTTATATTTTACAAAAGAAAATATGTTGCTACAAATACCTAGTTCAAATTGTTCTCAGTTTTTCTTTTGTTCTCAGTTTTCTTGAAAGAAGTACGAGATAAAAGAAGGAGAGGTTGGGTTCGTACTTCTTCAAAGAAAAAGCTTCTATCAATTTCTCACCTGCTAACTATTAGTGGATAAATATGGCTCGGTCCGGTTTGTAGGTTTAGAGTTCATTAGGGTTTCATGTAATAACCATTATAAACGGTGTATCAATAATACATATACTCATGAGGTTTATACATTTTATAACATGGTATCAAACCATACCCCGATCCTACCTCTTAAAAAAACAAGTTTCTCGGATCCAAACACAAAAACCTTGCCGTCACACGCTACCCTAAAAAAAAACAAGTTGTCCAGTTATGTTCATCCTATGGCAGCAAGATGTTGTCGTTTGTTTTGTTTTTCTTTTTATCTTACAGCTTTAAGAACGCCACACATATGAAATCAGTGATAGTTTTAGCATGCCATACTTATGTTTGGTGTGATTGGTTAATTACATTGATATTCATGGTGAATGGCATGGGGTTTTCTAATTTGAAGCTACACAAAACTCTTTTTGTTGTTATTCCTAATTACCAATTTGGTTTTTGTTTAAAAAAATTAATAATAATAATAATTGTTTTATTGTTTGTGTTTTAGTCTCGTTTGTATTGCTTCGTTCTATTTATCAACCCTAAAATTTTTAATCTTCCGTTCAACTCTACAAAACCATTGAACTCGTATGTTTTATCTTCTTGTGTTGGTGATTTGTGCAAAGGTCACAAATCTACACGGTTGTCTATTAGGTTGGATGTTTGTGCAAATGTCACAATCCACTGTTGACGTTTATGAAGAAGAATCAGAGGTTGTGCATGGCTTTGTGGATTTGTGTTAATCTGGTTGGAGTTAAGGAAGACATTCGGAGGTGCAAGGCTTTAGTTATGTTTTATTTTTCATGTTTTAATTTGTTTCTTTTTCAGTTTACTACTCCGAGCTTTCGTGATTTAGTCGCTCAGACTGCGGGGGAGTATTAGTGAATAAATATGACCCGGCCCAGTTTATCGGTTTATGGTCCATTAAAGTTTCATGTAATAACCATTATAAATGGTGTATCAATAATACATAATAGTGATTGAGGTTTACACATTCTAACACTAATAACATTTCCTTTGTAAAGACAAAGCATTAGGTTCTAAACACGTTTTACCAGCTAACTGTTCCTTTTAAAATTTAGTTTATATGCATAAAAGTTTGTCGTAGGTTAACCAGAGTCGGGCCCAGAATTTTTAACGGGGTGTTGCACAATTTTATTACGATTATTAATACTAAAGTTAACTCACATTATGTAAAAACGGGTGTTGCACGTATCTAGAAAAGACATATTTTATAACAAATTTACCCTTCGTGACCTAAAATCGGGTGTAGCCCGTGCCACACCAGTCTCCCATGTAAGTACGCCCCTGAGGTTAACCCTTATCCTAAAAACACTAAACATACCTTCAAGGACGAAGCCGATTTTGGAAGAATCCGAATAGTGAGGAAGAGCAAAGCCAAGAGGGTGGAGGAGTAGTTTTCCAGCACCAAGCTTCAACTCACTTATCAAAGGTGTTTTTGAGTTCGTCCATTCGTAATATCCGCCACTGTCTCCCTCAAATGCCGTTAGATCCGCCTTCTCTACCACCATCTTCGTCTCCATATTTGTTTCTCTGAAAAACTTTTTAGAATGTTAGAAAGAAATAAATGGAGTATGAAGCATAAGGCCAGTTGGGTGACGACTTATATAGAGATTAAAAGTGACTATTGCCTATTGACTTACTGTTTTTCCAGTATTATAGGGAAATTTAATTATCACTATTATAATTAACGGCTATAATAATAACAATGCTAACATAATCAGGGACGGAGCTAGGGGTTCCTGCGGGTGCCCGTGACCCCTATGGATTTTTTCTGTGTAGTGTTAATTTGTGAAGAAAACATCGATTTTTCTAACTGCATCTAAAATGTACTCAGTCAATCCGAACGTGTTTCTACCTTTCGATTTAATTCATCTTTTACATATGTTACATTACGGAGTAAAACATTTGTGCACCCGATCATATTTCGTCCTGGCTTCGTCCATGAACATAATGTCTAGAATGTGTATGTAACTATATATACACTGGCGGATCTAGGATTTTGGATAACGTGTGGCATAAAAATTTTCATTTCGTTTTACGGATTGTTTTTAGCTCTAGTCGTTACTTGACTTGTGTAAAAGTAATAGTTTTTTTTATCAATTTTAGTACACTAACTCAAGTTATAGCAGATTAATTTTATTTTGAAGTATAAAGTCAGAATATTAATACTAATAATTTGATGGATGTATAAAAAACAGTGTATGAGGAAACATTGTAATTTTAATTTGATTTTCTTTCAAATATAAACAAAACTGTGTGTATGTTTAATTATTTTAGCAAATTAGGCAGTTAGATAAAAGTCTATACATATACCCTTATTTTCTAGTAGTACTATTTTGCGAGCAATGCTACAATCACAAAGAAAATCCCACAAAAAAGTTTATAAAATGATGGGTCATGAATTTGTGGATGCATATAAGAGAGAGAATTGAAAAGTAAATTTTATATAACCACTAAGTTCATGACAAATCATTTTGTAATTTTTTTTTTGTAAGATTCTCTTTGTGGTTGTAGCATTTCTCCTATTCTGCAGTGAAACATAAAAATATTAAGGTAAAAATAGACACGAAGACCAACAAACACTAAAACGACAAAACAATATAATGTACTGTAAAAAGTAGAAACCATTGTTCATCATCTTCTACCTTATCATTATTCTTCTATCTTTTTCTTTAAAAATTAAAACTCAATGGATGCTCTTCTTTTTACATATTCTTCACCATTTGTGTATCTTTAGCTTGAAAGTGAATGTAGCATTCTTTTTTTTATCTAGCGATTCTTATAAAAATACTATGTTTCGCCGGTAAAAACTATGTGTGGCACGTGCCACAGGTGGCTACCACTTAGCTCCGCCCGTGTATATAATTTGAGGCATGCATGTACTGATCGCATGTTTTTTGACCAATGCTACAAAGAATGATTGAATAATTTGAGGCATGCATGTACTGATCGCATGTCAGTGTTTGACCTTGTCTAGTAAGTTACTCGTTAGTAATTTATCGAGGAAAATCATTTGTGAGATATTATTGAACACGATCTGGAGACTTTGATTTGAGTAGTTGAGGTGCTATTTCGAATAACCAAATGTGAAATTGAATGTCAAAAGAACATTATTCAACAATGATAATCATGAAATAACCCAAATCAATAGTCGCAGCTAAGAGACATTCGAATATTACTATGTCGATACTACAAGCAGCCGACATCTAAGTGTTTTTTTCGTGAAAAGAGCTCATGAAAAAAATACAATATACATATGAAATGTGAACTTTGAAAACTTATGGGATGTTATTATACTCTATAGAGTATAGCAATGTTTTGAACCCGGTTTTTAAATCGATTCGGCCGAGTCATCAGGCCCGGGTCGACACCGGTCAACTCGGATTAACCGGGTTTTATAAAAAATAATTTTTATTTTATTTTTAATAATTAACAATAGTTATATATAAAAATCATAAAATTTTTCATATATATTGAATATATAAATTGTTTACCAACCAATATAATATGTAAAAATAAAATTTCGTCGCAAATAAGTAAAATTTACATATATTTTTTTAAAAAACCTCGGGAAAATCGAAACCCGACAAGTATCGAGAATCGGGTTGATCCGGGTCACTCCAAACCTGGTGGGTCTAGCCGGCTTTTGAAAATGTGAAACCCGGATCAATATAACCAGTTTTTTGGCTGAAACCAGATTAACCGATTGATCCGATCAAATCGACACAGGTCTTAAAACATTAGATTATAGTATATTTGACTTTGTAATAGGCATGATAAAAGCAAATAATTGAATAAACATCTAGATTCACCTAAACCCTCTTTAACTTTCTTTGCTGTTGAGATCTTTATTTTATAAGTCTGATGACAATAATGTTGCCTTTAAATAAGTATATCTCTTTTATACTTTTTGAAATTCTAATATATTTAAATCTCTAAGAGTATAGTATACGGTTTTAAGTCGTGGTTGGTGTTATGAAAACAATGTTTGTCACTCAGTTTTTTTCACTATAACAATAGAATCACGAAAATGTCAAAAATGAGGCTCTTTGGTTAACATTACAAATCCTAGTGCTATAATAACTTCACTTTAAAAAAAATAAAAAATTCATAGCGCGAGAACATGAACACGCCACACGGGATGCGGCACATTGCGTGTTCGCGTCGCGTTTTTACGACCATTCGAGCTGGCGAGTATGACGCGAGATTTGAAAACTTCACCCAAAATGTGGTTTCTCGTGTTGTGGAGTGGTGTTTTGAGACCAATTAAAAAACATATGATGTTATAAAAAGTGACCAAGTTAGGCTATTAGACTTTAAACCGGGTATTGTCAAGAATGTTGTTCGATGGTCTTATTAAGACTAGCATTAAACGGGCTACATAATAGAGATTTTTTAAGAGCCTACCAAGGGCCATTAGTCTAGCAATTCGAGTCTAATGAATAAAATATGTGTGTACCAATCAATTTTTAACAACGAAAATCACGAAAAGGGTATGCTTTTAAAGAGTTAGGTTTTTTCTGCATACTAGTTAGCTTTAGAGAATATATATGTTAAAGAATTGCGTGACAGTTTTGATTATCAGATTGGCCGACTATTTGAGTTATGAGTTAAAAGATTAATTTTAGCCATATGCTGTTAATTTTTATTTGACTTGTCAGATTCATTTTTAATTTACAAGTTAAAAAATTAATTTCAAATTAATTTACGTTGATTTTAAACCCGTATGTGGTTTAAACTTATAAAGAGGGATATCACGAGTTTAAATGCGGGTAGTTTAAAAAAAATACTTTTTTTCAAATATCATTTCTTAATCTGCCAAAATAAAACAACACGAGTCATTCGCATATACACAATCTCGTGTATTCATTTAAATGTTGCAATAAGTTGTGTTTTTTTAAATTTACAATTTTGAATGAATTCATAAGTTTAATATAAACATGTTGATTTTTTTTTTATAGAATATACAGAATATGGTGTATTTAATAAGTTTATAAAGTTAACAAAAGAACATGAAAATTGATAAGTACACTTTATCAAAATTTAACAACTAAACCCGTAATATTAATTACCCTCTCACTCGTTAAGTTTTTGTTTAAAAAAAAATTGGCATATATGTTTTTCTACGTTTTATAAATTAAACGGAAATTTATTAATTTTATTAAATTGAGATTCCACTTTTACTTTTATTTGCCAATCGCAATGTTTGTTTGTTTTTTTTATTGGGGTATACCTAAGTTTCCGACTCGACATTACGAGCCGACTAATCCCAAAACGACTACCCTTGTGGATAGCCGGAGTCGTCGCAGGTGAAATAGAAAGAAATGATAACTCGTGCTTTAATTTTGCTATTTATAATTATGTGCTTAAATATATGTTATGTTTTTAAAATAACATATATATTTTTAAAACAAATTTACGTTTTTTTTTATAAAGTGCATTCGCATTAAAGTGTCATTAAAAGAAAATTACATCAATAAAATTTAACCAAACCAAACTATTACATATCCAAATTTAAACAAAATCAAAAACATCACCGAAGATCTTGAATCTTTCTCATCCGAAGAAAATATGCTTGCCATTGTCGTGATTGATTGGGGGGCAGTAACATAGATCCATAGATGAAAACGGTGATACCCACAAAGAAATCAACCAACACAACCTCCCAAAACCGAACTCCCAAACCCAAGAAAATATGCTTGCCATTGTCGTGGTTGATTGGGGGGCAGTAACATAGATTCATAGATATAGGTATGGAGATGAAAACGACCATGTAGGTGTGAATCACTTTGAAGGAATATCCACCATTGTGGAAAAGAAAACTAGATCTGAGAAATGAATTTGATTTGTTTTTGGAATTGAACATGATAATTGAAAGGGGTTTAAGTTTATTGGTAGCCCTCCGAACCTCCGACGTATAGCCGGTGGCCGGAGGCGGCGGCTAAAAGATGGTTTAGGGTTAGAGAGAAAAGATGGTTTAGGGTTAGAGAGAAAAGATGGTTTATAAAATATATGAATATAAAATATATGAATATAAAGTCCAAGGATGGTATTTGTTTAATTTTTAAAATTATTTACAAGCACTGGAAGTTATTAGTTTACATGTAATTAGCTATTTAAAAAAATTACTAAAGTTATAACTAACGTCTTCTTTTATAAAAAAGTTCTAAAATTTTCCACGTATGTGTATATATTTTGGTGATTTTTCTATTCTACATGTGTTTTTTTTTCTCTTTTAACCAAAACGAATTCAGTTTTGACTTTTACATAACTAATCATATCGCATGATTTTACGTATGTGTCATAATTAAACGATCTGAGTTATTTTTTTTCTGCACTATTGTTTTGCCCAAAAAACTATGAAATGATATAATTTTTTTATTTTTGCCCAAAAAACTATGAAAAAAATAATTTTTTTATATTATAAAAGATTATAGTTGAAAATTGATCCACCAAAGCGATATGGATTATTAATATTCATCGGGACTATCTGCAAAAAAATCCAAATAATATTAGCCATAAACTACGTGACAGTGGTTCACAATTCATATTGAAAATTCATATGGAGTATCGCCCTTTATAACAATAACAAACCAATCAAATGTGACGTACAGTACTTGAAAATTCATTTGGTGCGCACAAAATATCAATATCAATATTCAAGCATTATAAACCAAAGCCATAGTGGTTGAAGAATTTTAACCATAAGTTATGTAACAAAACATTAAGTCAAGAAATCCCACACATAATCTTACGAGAAGCCATATACGCAATCTGAAAATTTTAATTAACTTGTACGTTCGTTCTTGAAATTTATCCGGTGGGCAACGGTAGTACGTGTTGTCACATTAAGTATTCAGATTTGACGGCGTTGATGGTTTCGGATTAGTCTACTTTGGGGAGTGTTGTTATGCCGTCGTGTATGGTTGATACTTTGTAGGAACAGGCGTGTTGGTGGTGCGGCAGAGGTGACGGGATGTGGAGGTTGCGGTAAAACAAAATTCCTAAAAAGATTTCATACACTTTACTTCAACTTGAATCTTATTTAAATGGTTTACAACGATTGAAGTCCATAAAACTAATACGTAACTGACTCCAAACGAAACCGGAAAACAACTATTTCGTAATCACAATAAATTCAAGACAAGAAATTTTTATAGGTATACGTATATAGATGCACGTCCAACAATCCGTATCTGGTTTTCTTTCGTGCCTTTGATCGATCACTTAAGTTGTCGAAGGGACAACTGTTACGTTCTTTGTATTCTTTGACTTGAGAAGTTCTTCAGATTCTTTAGTAATATTCAAAGTAGACTGTAAAACCACCGGAGACAAAGCCTTCCAAACTGAAGTATTTCCAACCAATTGTCCGAAATTCGGTCTGCACAAGAACACATGATATATTACACACAAAAATTCCCGAAAAACTATTGATTAAGAAGCTATAGGGTACAAAATAACACGGGGACAATATATAAGTTTGAATTATTGACACGCAATCCAATGTCCATTCGAGCTAAAATAAAGATTAGGAAATAAAGGATAGACGGAATGAAAATAGGACTCACTTTGAAGAAGTTATGATCGAGAAAACTTCCAATCCACCATCATCTGCAATCGCAGCAGTAGCAAAGTATTGCGGAACAATGAATAAGTCACCCTCCTCGACTTTACTGTCCAACGCAGGCTTTCCTTCACTTCCCACAACTCGAATCTGACCACTTCCCTTAACAACATAATTAATTTGGAGCGACCCATCCGCTACAAAACTTGGTGCAAGCATAGCATTACCATACAACTTCACAAATTTAGCACTTAGATCAGTCTCACCAAGTTTTGGAAAGTTTTTTTCCGTTAAGGTATTTACAAATCCTCCTCCTTCCACAATAACGTCACAAGAAGGATCATCAATGGTGGCATAAAGTTTCTCTTTGATGTGTTTACTTGGCTCCGGAAATTCAATCCCGTTTTGGAGCTTAACAAGCAATACACCCGGTTGGCTGCTTACAAGACTTTCTGATTCCTTTTGGTCGAGACCAAAGGCTTTACCAACAAAGTCGGCTTGAAATCCAGCTAGTAGACCTAGAACTCCACTGACGAAAAAGTATGTAAAGTGACCAGGAACCAGGGCTTTGCTGGTGTCGCCCAAGAATACAATGAGTGTGTCAGTGTCACCACCATTGAACCACCATGATATAGTTCCTGCTGAAACTGGAATTGCATCCCCTTTGTTGATCAACGAAACCTTTTCTTCTGGACTATTTGGTGCCACAAACCCCACTGTGCAGGTACCTATGTATCCATGTTGAAATGACTCATGTTATGTATATTACAATGGTAGCTATTAAGTTTATACCGTCAAGGTTCTATACACATTTTACCCGCAAACATTTCCTTTTTAAACCTCGTTTATATTCATAAATGTTCGCCGTGGGCTAACCCTTAATCTAAAAAAACGAAACATACCTTCAAGGACAAAGCCGATTTTGGAGGAATCCGCATAGTGAGGAAGAGCAAAGCCAAGGGGGCGGAGGAGAAGTTTTCCAGCACCAAGCTTCAACTCACTTATCAAAGGTGTTTTTGAGTTCGTCCATTCGTAATATCCGCCACTGTCTCCCTCAAATGCCGTTAGATCCGCCTTCTCTACCACCATCTTTGTCTCCATCTTTGTTACTAATCTAAGAGAAACTTTTAAGAATGTTAGAAAGAAATGGAGGAGTATGAAGCATAAGGCCAGTTGGGGTGACCACTTATATAGAGATTAGAAGTGACTATTGCAATTGACTTACTCCCTCCGTCCCATAGTAACAGTCCATGTTACTATTTTTGGACGTCCCATATTAATAGTCCAGTCCAAAAATAGATAAGAAATGTAGATCAAGTTTACAATATTATCCTTACTTTAAGGTATTATTACAACTAATAAAAAAGTTGTAAATTAATTGGTTAAGGGAATAATTGTAATTGTGTAAAAAGTAAGAGAGAGAAAGCTAAAAAGTGATGATTTTATTAAACTGCGTGTTTTTGGTCGATGGACTATTATTATGGGACGGAGGGAGTACTATTTATGCAGTAGATTACGGAAAGTTAATTGTCATTATTTAAATAATAACAATGTTCTTTTATCATAATAGGAGGCATTTGTATTAATAAATTGTACTAGCCAAGTCATGTGGCAATTAGAAAACATTATAAAACTAGATTGCGATCTGTTTTTGATTTCATAAAGATATCATACTTCTTATTCTGGAATTAGTTCAATAATTCAACTCTTATATATCATAATCTACCCTATGTCAATTTGCAAATAAATAATTGAAATGAATAGTTATTTGAGGGCAAAAATGCCTTTTATCTGTTCCGCTAACTTTATTTAATTTTAGGTCGGTTCATCAACTCGTCATCGAGTGCTTTATAAATGTATTCATGTCGATAAAATTATATGTATATATATATATATATATCTAGAATATTGAACGATTCAAGTTTTTCGATCAATGATATAAAGAATATTGAATCATTTGAGGCATATCATTTGTGAGATATTGATCACGATCGGGAGGTTTTGACTTAAATAGTTGGGGTGCTATTTCGAATAACCAAACGTGAAATGAATGTCAAAAGAACATTCCAATAATACTATGTCTATAGTGCAAGCACTCGGCATATAAGTGTTTTTTCTTTCTTTAAGTGAAAATAGCCGATGTGAAAAATACAATACATTTGAAATGTGAACTTTGAAAACCTATAGTATGCTCTATTATTACTCTATAGACTACAGTAATATAGTATACTCAACTTTGTAATAGGCATGACAAAAAGCAAATAATTGAATAAACATTTAGATTCACCTAACAATACCCTCTTTAACTATTTTAACTGTTGAGATCTTTATTTTATATGTCTAATAATGACAATAATATTGCTATTAAATAAGTATATCTCTTTTATACTTATATAATATTTAACTCTCTAATTGATAAATACTAAGATTTGTGTCCGCGCTTCGCCGCGACGCTAGGAGTGTGTTCTTGGCAACGATAACAGGGAAATCTTGTGAATATATACATAAGTTATAGCACGGTGTTACAAAATACGTGATGTATTCTTACATAAGTGCCTAAATATGTTTCATTACACATGTAATAAGGGTGTGCGCTTCGGAAGCGACCTGTAGGTCTTGATGTGCCTTTTCTAATGTTTCACTAATGTAAACCGCCCATCAATAAAAATAAAGCAGTACTTTCTTTTTCTTCGAAATTATACCCATTTCAGCGATAGTTAATCTCGGTTCATCCACGTCTCCAGGTTCTATATTGGCTACCATCTTCACTGCTATATGCTATCAGTATAGGACCTCGTTGGTTTAACACCCCCAAATTTACACGCAGCGGAATACATCTTTGGGTGCTAAGCAATGATACAATAACACATAATTTATAAAGAACGACTCGAAAAGAGACATTTTAAATTTATCGTTTCTAAAACATTTGTCAGAGTAGCGTAGTCCCAAGACATCGTAACCAAATTACAACTAAAACAAAAGATTTAAATTGTTTTAAACAAAAGGAACGATAAACATTCAAAGAGATTAAATTACAAAAGCAGTGCACAACTTCATTCCCGTGACTCCCAAGCTTCACACTCCTTGATTACCTGAAATACATGTGAGAAAATCATCAGCAAAAATGCCGAGTGAATCTATAGGTTTATATAATCATTTTGAACACAAGCAAAGATTATAAGTTTGTGGCATACTTGAAGGCAACAAGCATCGAATAATAATTTGCATCAACAATAATAATTGTATATAGCATAAATTGCATTAAGCTCATGGAACCGATCCCTTATACACTCCAATATCAGTCTAATAAGACGATAGATTTATTAATTGTCGGTTACCTCCAGATTATTGGTACATTGCCGTATACCTGACTTCTCAATACAATATGTTCAAACAGTGTGGAGGTCAGGCCTAAGCTTCTATGACAAGTCCACACAAACTGAACCGGGGCGGCTTCCCCCATAGATCTATTAATTGTACTAGCGGTTAACCCATCATAGGTTAATCAACGGTCCACAATTGAGGATTTAACAAAGGAAACCACTTAATGCAATTTAAGGCAACCACGGGTTCATTCATATCGGGACAAGCATACGAAAACAACTTGTGTTCTAAGTTTATAAAAACATGTATTCTCCCTCGCGGGTTTTTAAAAAAAATTAAAGTGCACAAGCGAGGCTATAGACTCACCTTAGCAAAAGCGGTATCAAACGAAGATATCGATCAAAATAATAGTGACATGAATGAAACGATGAAATAGGATAAGCTGAGAGACCACGAAATTCTAACGACCACCTAACATAAAGTGGCGCGTCTTAGAGATATAAACGACAAAGTAACAGAATAAACGAGTTTTATTAAAGGTGTTATAAAAATATAGTTCAGACTAGTGTTGAAAAGAATTAAATAGAAAGGTGTTAAAAATGCCACTTTAGAATTCGATAAGGTTTATTTGTGTACTGCTTAATAAATCAAGGACTAAATATGAAAAATTACTTTCATACATGATGAAAGTTACGATTATTTAGCTATGTCATTTTGAAATTCATTTAGACTTATATTAGTTTCTCAAATCATGTGCTTATAATCATGCAATTTCTTAAGCATGTATAACTTTCATTTTCACATATATATCCTCTAGATGATGACTAAAAATTCATGATGATTTCTTATATATATATCATATTAGTATATCATAAATTATGGTTGACGTAGATATTATGCATTAGAGTGATGATGAAAGTTTACCTTAAAGTTGCTAAACACGAACACGCCAAAAGAAAATCGAAATAGAACTCAAACTCGAGCTGTGTGCAAAAACCAATTTTAAGTAAGAGTACCTAAACTCAACGAGGCATGATCGAAACCCAAAACCATAACTCTCGCATGAAGAAACGTGGAATCCACATATGGACACGAACCGCATGGATTTTAATATATGAATGGAGATGCATGTTGGTAACGCAGAACTAAAACACCTATACGCATATCTTTCACATGCAAAAGCAATTTTGCTTGTAAAATATAGTCTTATGACTTTTATTACGAGATTTGAGAGGATGGCTAGTCATTGACGTGCTATTAGCTAAGAGTAAACTTTCAAATTGTCTAGTAGAGAAATATGACGTGAAAGGAAATAGTTGACCGACTATTTTACTATTTCTGAAATAAGGAGTTAAAGTGTTGATGTCTTTGAGACAACATGTATAAGCTAATGGCGTATTCCATGTGTCTTTAAGACACGAATTACACCACACATGTATATGATCCAAGTTTTTGGTGTTATTTATTGCTAAAGAAATATTCCATTTGATATATTATCTCAGATTCTAATAACGCGGGTATTATTAAAGCTCGATATTTTAAAAGTTATGCGATTTTAAAAGATCCACGTGAAACACCGAAAATAAGCACTCAATATAAAATAAAAACATCGACATTCGGAGGACATTTATATTTTGATAATTAAATGACTTAAAATAGTTAATGTTTAAAATGAACGAATGACACATAATGGTTTAACGTAAATTACGAAAAATACTTTTAAAATAAAATAAAATAAAAATTAAACGGCAACAATAGAAAATATTAAATATCGAAACTATCGATAATAAAATGTAAAATTTTGGGCATCCGCCGGTATCGTGATCACTATTAATCCTCGTTACTCGTCAAAATATTAAAATAAAATATTCAATATCGGTTTCAACTTAAACCGTTAATCATAACGTTATGAAATACTTTAAAAATATTTGAAATATATAATTAAATTATGACATTATTTTTGCGGGTTTTACATCCTCACCACCTTAGGAGAGCACCGTCCCGGGGCTTACTTCTCTTTAGGTCCATCTTTCATAGATTAATAAGGAATGATCTTAAAGATAAATAAAGTACAATGACGCAAAATAATATAAACTAGTCACGTGGGGATACACATGGCTTAATTGACTGTGACTTGCTTACAGCAGTGTAATCTGCTTCCTCCTCCTCGAAGACGTAATTTGACGGTGATAAATTCATAGGATAAATATAGGGTCATAATAAAATGAAATATAATAATTTCCAAAAATTCAAATAAATATAAAAAATCCTTTAGATAAAATACAGGAAAATTTCAGAAATTTATTTAAATAAATCATTAGTAAACGATAAACTTTTATCGAAAAGTTTAACGATATTAATATATATCGATCAGGGATTATAGTATTCATTTATAAATACTTGGCAATAAGGGATACATAATAATGCATACTAAATTTGTAATCCCTGAAGCAGCTTGAACCTGAAGTCACGCGAAGTTATGTGCACCGACTCTTTGAAAAATAAAAACTGACAGTTATAGTTTAGGTTTTCAAAAAATGACCTAGTTCTCTATAGCTCATGGCTCTGGTACCAATCTTTAACAACCCCAAATTTACACGCAGCGGAATACATCTTTGGGTGCTAAACAATGATACAATAACACATAATTTATAAAGAACGACTCGAAAAGAGACGTTTCAAATTTATCGTTCCTAAAACATTTGTTAGAGTAGCGTAGTCCCAAGACATCGTAACCAAATTACAACTAAAACAAAAGATTTAAATTGTTTTAAACAAAAAGAACGATAAACATTCAAATAGATTAAATTACAAAAGCAGTGCACAACTTCATTCCCGTGACTCCCAAGCTTCACACTCCTTGATTACCTGAAATACATGTGAGAAAATCATTAGCAAAAATGCCGAGTGAATCTATAGGTTTATATAATCATTTTGAACACAAGCAAATATTATAAGTTTGTGGCATACTTGAAGGCAACAAGCATCGAATAATAATTTGCATCAACAATAATAATTGTATATAGCATAAATTGCATTAAGCTCATGGAACCGAGCCCTTAGACACTCCCATATCAGTCTAATAAGACGAGAGATTTATTAATTGTTGGTTACCTCCAGATTATTGGTACATTGCCGTATACCTGACTTATCAATACAATATGTTCAAACAGTGTGGAGGTCGGGCCTAAGCTTCTATGACAAGTCCACACAAACTGAACCCGGGCGGCTTCCCCCATAGATCTATGAACTGTGCTAGCGGTTAACCCATCATAGGTTAACTAACGGTCCACAATTGAGGATTTAACAAAGGTAACCACTTAATGCAATTTAAGGCAACCACGGGTCCATTCATATCGGGACAAGCATACCAAAACAACTTGTGTTCTATGTTTATAAAAACATGTATACCCCCTCGTGGGTTTTAAAAAAAAATTAAAGTGCACAAGCGAGGCTATAGACTCACCTTAGCAAAAGCGGTATCAAACGAAGATATCGATCAAAATAATAGTGACAGGAGTGAAACGATGAAATAGGATAAGCTGAGAGACCACGAGCTTCTAACAACCACCTAACATAAAGTGGCGCGTATTAGAGATATAAATGACAAACTAACAGAATAAACGAGTTTTATTAAAGGTATTATAAAAATATAGTTCAGGCTAGTGTTGAAAAGAATTAAATAGAAAGGTGTTAAAAATGCCACTTTAGAATTCGATAAGGTTTATTTGTGTACTGCTTAATAAATCAAGGACTAAATATGAAAAATTACTTTCATACATGATGAAAGTTACGATTATTTAGCTATGTCATTTTGAAGTTCATTTACACTTATATTAGTTTCTCAAATCATGTGCTTATAATCATGCAATTTGTTAAGCATGTATAACTTTCATTTTCACATATAGTCTTCGTATCTTTTTATCCTCTAGATCATGACTAAAAATTCATGATGATTTCTTATATATATCATATTAGTATATCATAAATTATAGTTGACGTAGATATTATGCATTAGAGTGATGATGGAAGTTTACCTTAAAGTTGCTAAACACGAACACGCCAGAAGAAAATCGAAATAGAACTCAAACTCGAGCTGTGTGCAAAAACCAATTTTAAGTAAGAGCACCTAAACCCAACGAGGCATGATCGAAACCCAAAACAATAACTCTCGCATGAAGAAACATGGAATCCAAATACGGACACGAACCGCATGGATTTTAATATATGAATGGAGATGCATGTTGATAACGCAGAACTAAAACACCTATACGCATATCTTTCACATGCAAAAGCAATTTTGCTTGTAAAATATAGTCTTATGACTTTTATTACGAGATTTGAGAGGATGCCTAGTCATTGACGTGCTATTAGCTAAGAGTAAACTTTCAAATTGTCTAGTAGAGAAATATGACGTGAAAGGATATAGTTGACCGACTATTTTACTATTTCTGAAATAAGGAATTAAAGTGTTGATGTCTTTGAGACAACATGTATAAGCTAATGGCGTATTCCATGTGTCTTTAAGACACGAATCACACCACCCATGTATATGATCCAAGTTTTTGGTGTTATTTATTGCTAAAGAAATATTCCATTTGATATATTATCTTAGATTCTAATAACGCGGGTATTATTAAAGCTCGATATTTTAAAAGTTATGCGATTTTAAAAGATACACGTGAAACACGGAAAATAAGCGCTCAATATAAAATAAAAACATCGACATTCGGAGGACATTTATATTTTGATAATTAAATGACTTAAAATAGTTAATGTTTCAAATGAACGAATGACACATAATGGTTTAACGTAAATTACGAAAAATACTTTTAAAATAAAATAAAATAAAAATTAAACGACAACAATAGAAAATATTAAATATCGGAACTATCGATAATAAAATGTAAAATTTTGGGCATCCGCCGGTATCGTGATCACTAGTAATCCTCGTTACTCGTCAAAATATTAAAATAAAATATTCCATATCGGTTTCAACTTAAATCGTTAATCATAACGTTATGAAATACTTCAAAAATATTTGAAAAATATAATTAAATTATGACATTATTATTGCGGGTTTTACAGTTGGCGAGCTATTTTCTTTCCTTTTCAGCGTCTCTTTGTTTAATGTTTCATCAATGTAAACCGCTCATCATGTCAATCTGTCCATATATATATCAAATAGGACTTAATAAATGGAATTCCATAATTCCAAGCAAGAAAAAGAGATTCTCATTATGTACACCCAATGCCACCGTCATTCACTATCACCATTGGTGACTAAATCGCATGCACTATATTTTTCTACTGACGCACATGTAACTATCAATAGTCAACATTGTGAATTAAACATACAAACTAATATGCGGAGAGTAGTTAATAATAGAAAAGGCAACTAAAAGGTGAAAGGTGCAACAACAAAAAGTTAAATGTTGTTTCAAGTATGATGTATTTTATAAAATCAGTTGTCATTAACTTTAGATTAAAGTCTTGCTAGCTTTGTTTTATTCATTTTTACTTCCTTACGGAGTTATTACTTCTCTATATACATATTAATGAACTGGTCTATTTTCGTTGAAATGAATATATATATATATATATATATATATATATATATATATATATATATATATATATATATATATATATATATATATATATATATATATATATATATATATATATATATATATATATATATATATAGTGTAAGGTTATTTTCAGAACCAAATAAATGTACAGAACTGCGAGAACCACCTTTATACTCTTAATAATGCGTATGTATTTTCATTATTATGTTTAAATTAACATATAATAATTGTTTTAATGGTTATAGATTCGAGTATGATGAGCGATATGAAGAGTGCACATGTGTTTTCATATTATGCAAAGAAAATATAGTTATAATACATACAAAACAAATACATGTGCATGGTCCAAGGATACATGTTCCTAGTGACCTACGGCAATGAAAATTCATGTATTTCTACCTAATGAACTAACCCGATGATTATACATGTGCATATTAAGAGTAAAAAGGTGGTTCTCGTAGTTCTGTACATTTATTTGGTTCTGAAAATAACCTCACCCTATATATATATATATATATATATATATATATATATATATATATATATATATATATATATATATATATATATATATATATATATATATATATATATATATATATATATATATATATATATATATATATATATATGGTGGTGAAATGGTGTATCTTTTGTCGATACATATTGTTCCATTTTTTTCCTGCTTACCTAAGACGTTTGTATTGACATATTTCACCAGCATATCGCCTTATTTTATATTCTGAAATAGCTCATAAGCCCCGACTTTTCGACTTATACATTTATCAGTCGTATTGAAGTCCATAAACTATAAGTGCGCAAGCTTTTTAGAGTTCAAACCAAGCCCATAAACCGACCAAATAAAATAATCCAAACAGTAGCAAGGGGTGTTTGATAAAGGTTACCTTTGGGCCGTTCATAGTTACTTGTCACACCACCTGCTATTAATAGCGTAGAGGGTATTTTAGTTTACCTGGAAAATGGTGACGACCTTTGATGAGACTCTAATTATACATAGTCTCATCGTCTAAATCGGGCTTAAAACGCTTAAAATATCATCAAAATACCCAAATATATGCTTGTGTTTGTTCATTGTGTATTTTAGGTACGGATATCGTGAAATCAACAAAAGATCACAAGAATGAAGCAAAAATGAACACGGGAAACGAAGCCGCACAAAGAACCGGGCCCAAGTATGGAATTTCCAAAAATACCCTTGAAGATTGAAGATTTTGCAAGATTGGTCCCTCAACTTTTGAAGACTTGTCAATTTATACCCTTGTAAAACTACAAAATTACGTTTGGGACCCTAAAATGACAAGACATTACATTTTTAGCCCTTGAAGAATGCAAAATATGCATAAAATGCCCTTGGAACAATTATGATAAAACCTTTGTGGCCAGAATGGGAAAAACAAAACTTATCTAACAAAGGGGATTTGGAATTGAACTGCTTAAACTTTATATGGCAAGTGTTAAGGAAATGGAGGGCCAAAACCATCAAACAACCAAACTCTCCCCATCAAATCCCTGCCTTCCACGTCACCCACCTTAATAAACCCACCAATCACCACCACCCTACCATCCACGTCCCCTTTCTACTTAACTGAATTAACAATCAGTTATTATTTTCCCTCTAAACACTTTTTTAAAATTTAACCCTTCCTCAAAATGAATTAAACCCCCTTAATCCCCTATAAACCCTAATTAAACCCAGATCCAATTAACCTAAAAACAAGGGGGTTTTCACCCAATCTTTCCAGAATGATAATTCGCCCCATCCTCACTTAATCCCACACCTAAATTACCCATCACTTTCACTTCACATGCAAACCCGACCACCCCTGCATATGTCTCTTTCACCAAAACCCAAAAAAAGGACACATTCAACGTTTATAATGCATTCCTTAGTCCAATACAAATCCAACGTCCAAGATTACTCCTCCAAGCTGTCAACAACCCAAGGCTCACATGATGCCATCCTTGACTGAAATTCAACAAGAAGACCAAGGGTAGAATAGGATTTTCATGTTTAGGGTTTTAGACATTCTAGGACCTTTTGTTCATTGTATAAATAGGGTGGCTTGTACCTTATTTTTCTCTTGTTCCAGATTTTGTAGTTTTCAAATTTATTAATGCCAATGAACGATTTTTAATATACAACTTCTGAGTTCCATCTTTATCAGTTTACTTAGTTTAATTAATTTTAGTTATTTGCAAAAGATAGTTTTAAATGTTTCCAAGGTTTTGTGGTTACAATTCATTTTCAGAAAAAAATCATGTTTTAAGTAGCTTTTGGAAAAGTTTTTTTATAAGCTTGATTCGAAAATCCACATGAAGTGAAAGTGGAGTGTGGGTTTTGATTTCAGCTTATTGTTAAGATTTTTGTCAAATTTTTAGAAGTTTCAAGGTTTTGTGGTTTGAAAAGTTGACTTTTATTTTTCTTCATTATAAGCTATAAGCCATAAGCTGGCTTAACCAATAAGCTAGGCTTACAGATTCATAGCCAATTTATCAGTTCACCTTTGTGTTCTTTCTTAGCAGGTTTCCATTTGTTCAAGCCATATTGGGTGTGTGTGGTTCTTGGAACCCACCACTAGCACTTCTCTACAATAGCTTCTCATAAGCTCTTCCACCATCATCCATAAGCTCAGTTTAACTGAAAGGAGATGGCATTGCAGCCATAGTGGGGCCTGGATTGTGGGTCCCACAGGGTATACCAACCTATAGGCTTGAACCCTCTTTTCATGTTTAAAATGTGTGATTTATGTGATCTTCTTGGGTGGACTGTTTTTTAGTATGTTATATGTGTTGATTATGTTTATCTAGGTTTGTGTGCATGTTAGATTAGGTATTACTCAGTTTCAGTTTGATTTGGCAAGTGTTGTTGTATAAATTTTCAATTTCAGAAATATAGGGGTGTTTGGGATTAGGGTTTAAGCTTAATGTTTAACAAGCTTTTGGTTTAAAGACTGAATAGACACACTTGTATTGGTAATATTAGTTTGTTTGCAACCTTAGTTTTCAGTATTGTAGGTTTTTGAAGCAAGTTGTATGTTATAACTTGGTAGAAATCAGTAAGGCTTAAACCTGAGTTGTTTAGGTGATTTTTGACCACCAAAAATCGTAGTCTGTTAGATTTGGGTGTTACCTAGGGTTAGGACTTGGTTTATTGTGGTTTGTAAGTCAATTGAGTGAGTTTTGGCCATCCAAAACTCACCCAAGTGCACATTGCACCACCAAGTCCCACCAGACCCATGCCCTCTATTACAGTAACTGACTTTGGCCCATTTTGTGTTATTCTTATTTCTAACTTGTACTTTTTATAACATAATTAGACTCCCTACACTCCACTGAGTGTAGGGGAGCCAATTGCATCCATTGAATCCAAGTAATCAGCAAGATACAATCAAAAAGGTCCCCATACCCGTTTTTTATAACTGTCAGTGGGAACCAAGTTCCCACTGCTAGTGGAAAAGTTTCCACAAAAAGACAAAAGTCCTGGAAGTGTCACCATCAGATTCTTATATTTTTGTCTTTAGTGGACTTTTTTAAGAGTTTTTAGCTGATTTTAATTTTGTTATTTTTCTTATTTTTCTGATTTTTCCATTAAATTTATTTTTCTTTTACTGTTCATTTACTATTTTCTAGATTAAATTTCATTTTTAATTAGTTTTTAAGTATCTGTTTTTTGTCTTTTAGTGCAAAAACTTAATATTTTTTAGTTTCAAAATTTTTCCTAGATTAAGAAAAAGATTTTAAGATTTTTAGTTTAAAAATATTTTACTGTTCACCTTTTTAAGTAATATTTAGAATTAATTTAAGTTTAATTAGGGTTTAATTATTTTTTGTTTTGTCTTTTAGTGTAAAAAAGTTTTGTTTTCAATTTTTTTCAATTTTCTACTGTTTAGTAATATAATTTAGGATTTTTGAAATAGTCAAATTAGTTTTAGCATTATTTTAATATTTTTAATCATTATTTTAGTTTAAAAATTGTTTTTAGCATTTTAAAAATAGATAAATAGTATTTAAAATTTGGGAAAAATACTTTTTAGTCTTTAAATAATATAAGTGATTTATTAGTTCAATAAAATAATATTTTGGGCTTTTTCTTAATTATATTTAATTATAAGGCTTTAATTAGCATTTAAAATTGAATATTTAATAAATAAAAGGTTTTAAAATTTATTTATTAAATTTTTATTCTTACTTATATTTTTTAGGCTTAGTTTAGATTTTTAATTAATTTTTAGCTTTAATTTTTAATTTTGTCACGTTTTACGTATTTACGTTCGCGTTTTACGTCACTCGTCGTAGTTTAAGCGTAGTCGTAGCTCGTCTTTAATTTTCTCTCTTTTAAACCAAAAACGACACTAATCCAAACTTTGATTTTATATAATTGGCACTCATAATCACACACCTCCTTCGAGAACGAACTCGCATTTATCGGTTTTACGGTTTTTAATTAAATCGTACTACTAAATACTTGCCACATACGCGTTTTTCCTAAAACGTGTACGATTTACCTACATCAATTTTTGGTGCCGCTGCCGGGGAGGCGTTTTTGAGTTACCATTATTAGTATCGTGTTTGTGTGAGTAGTGCATTTTTGCTTTTCAATTTTTGGAAAGCGTATATAACGTACATACTCATTTTTTGTTATTTTTCTCTATTATACTATAGTATCCAAATAAATCGTGTTTAGTTTTCCTAACTAAACACAAACCAATATTTACTATATTGTAGATATCCCATTATCGTTTTCGTTTTTCTTGTGAATATATTACTATATTGTACTTACGTAGAACAATAAATATACAAGTACTCCAAAAGCGTGAAAACGCAACCTTGATTCGGGATTTCATCACTCGATCATTGTATTAGAAAAAGTTTAAAGGCAAAATAGACAAAATACTTTCGTGAGGCTTAATTTCAATTAACACAAACTATAAGGTGGGTATAAGGCGGTTGTATTTCACGACCTAAGGGAAAAAGGCTCTTAAGTGCTTAGCGCCGCCTCGTTTCCCCCACTTGCTTGTGCGTGTTTTGAGAAAGAGGGCTAATCGAGGGTTTGCCGCCCAAGTATTATCTACGTATCATATATATTTGCTTGTTTTCAAGATTAAACCCTCTTGGACGTTTTGGTGTTCCACCAACGTTCTAAAGTCATCGAAGGCGTTCACTCCACGTGATCGTTTTCATTCTTTGAGGCTCCTTTAATCGAGAAATCGATTCGAGGAGAGATTTGTAGATTTGTGTCTACGTAATACATTTAAAAATCCAAAAAAATTAAAAAAACAATCAAAAACCAAAAAGAATTGAAAAAACTAAAAGCCGCAAAAAGAATCTTCTTTGCTACCCCCATTCTACGCTTAGTGCATGCGCACTCGATCGAAGGATTATTCTAATTCTAGCGACGCTTCGAATCGACGCAATCGTAACCGAAGGAATCGACGACGTAGACGAGATTTAGAAACCGACGTTCCTAATATCGTTGTTGAAGAGACCATAGACGAGATGGCCGACAATCGTTCGATGATGGAATTACTCCAAGCACCCACCGAGGGTTATGGAGACGCGATCGTAATTCCCGCTATCGAAGCGGAGATTTTTGAGATTAAGAGCGGAATGCTTTCGTTAATCCAAGCTACAAAGTTTCTAGGTCGTGAGGCCGATAATCCTCACGACCACATTCGGAAATTTGATCGTCTTTTGGCCACGAGCAAGTTTAAGAACGTCGACGCCGATGTCGTCAAGCTTATGCTTTTTCCGTACTCTCTCGATGGTGCCACCAAGGATTGGTACGAGAAAGAGCCTCCTAATTCCATAATTACGTGGAAGGATTTCGTTTCCAAATTCGTTAATCATTTTTTCCCACCGTCTAAGACGACGTTTTTCAAAAATGAAATTACGAGATTTGAGCAAAAACCGAATGAATCTTTTAGAGACGCGTGTGATCGTTTTAAGGAATTGCTTAGGCAATGTCCTCACCATGGTTTTTCCGAGTTGCACCAAATCGATACGTTTTACAACGGTCTTAGTTTTCAAGAACAAGATTCGTTAAATTCCGCCGCCGGTGGCAACTTTTTGTGCAAAACTCCGAAAGACGCTTTAATGATTATCGAGAACCGATCCAAGGTTTACCAACTCCGTAACGCACCGAGTGTTGCCAATGTCGCCAATGTTAGTAGTTCTAATCGCGACATTGAGAGAGTTGATGTGAAAGTCGATAAGTTGACGAATGTGTTTACGCCTTTTCTCATTGAGATGCAAAAAAAGACGCTCCCGCTACGGTGAAAGCGGTAGAGAATTCGTGTACGTTTTGCGGTGGACCTCATAATTATTACGAGTGTGCGGCTATGGATGGCCAAACATCAAATGTGAGTGCGTTAAACAACAATTTTTCTAATCAAAATCAAAATAACGCTGGTCCATCGCAACAAGGCAATTATAACCAAGGCAACAATTTTAATCAAAACCGAAACAATTTTCAAGGAAATAATCAACAAGGAAATTTTTCGAATCAAGGAGGTTATAATCAAGTTCGTAATTTGAATTGGCAAAACCGAGATAACAACAACAACAACCAAAACTCGAGTTTTCCAAACAACGTTAATCAAGGAAACAATTTTTCGAGTGGTAATCAAGGAAATTTTCAAAGAAGTAATAAAAACCCAGGGAACTTTAATTCTAATCAAAATAGTTCGTCAAACGATTTTCAAGAATATATGAAAACGAATGAGGCTAATAAGAGACGATTAGAGGGACAAATTGGTACTTTGAAAAACAAATTTTCCAACACTTTGAAAGGTCAAAATAATAAAATTGAACAAGGTCAAAGTGAGATTAAAAAGATGTTTTCGGCAATCATGAGCAATCAAGGGAGTTCGTCTTCGAGTACGTTACCTAGTAACACCGTACCCAATCCAAAGGAACAATGTAAAGCCGCCTAGTCTATTGGAAAAGGTCGTGTGATTACCCCTAACCTTGATGGATTTAGAGTTGTTTCTTCCTCTCGACCCTCGACTTCTAAGACGCCTTCATGTTCTAAAGTCGAGGGGATGAACGTGGTGATCAAGGAAAAGAGTGCACACCCTCGTGTACCTCAAATTCCATCCACGGTTCAAAAAGAGAGCTTCATCGACCTCACCAAAGTAACCCTTAAAGAAACTTGTGCATCGATCCTTCTTAGAAAACCTAAAAGGCATATGCCAAGAAAGGAAGAGGATCCGGGCCAATTTCTATTACCTTGTAATTTTTCCGAGATTGGGGGATGTTTAGCCCTTGCCGATTTAGGTGCTAGCATCAACCTTATGCCTCATTATCTTTGGAAATTGATGAGATTGCTTAGACTTACCCCCACGAACATGACTATCGAGCTAGCAAATTGTACGCCTTTAATACCATTTGGAATAGCCGAGGATGTCTATGTTAAAATTGGAAAGTTTGTTTTTCCCGCAGATTTCGTTATATCCGATTACGAGTGTGACCCTAAATGTCCCATTATTTTAGGCCGACCATTTTTATCGACGGCTCGAATCGTAATCGACGTTCACGAGGGGAGACTTACTATGAGATATGGGGAGGATAAAATGGAATTTTTCGCAAGTAAATCCGAAGTGTCTTATGATAATGAAAAAACCGAGGTTTCAAAACCTAATGTTTCAAATTCTAATGATTTCAAAATGTTTACTTTAGCGGAAAGAATGAGGCTTAATGCAAGTTTTGAAAGAATTAAGAAAAACGGTTTTAAAGATGATGATTTTAATGATAAAGAATACGTGTACCTAATTCAAAAGGGGATGCGTAAATTTATGGATGAAAAATAACTTTGGGATATATTTAGTGAAACAAATGAAACACCAATTCTGAAGGGTGACGTTAGTGCCATCACGACAAAGATCAATATGGGCTCGTCTTCACCACCTTCGAAGGACCATGACTTTGAGGCCCATACTTCTAAACCCATTGAAGTGCCCCACTCCTAGCCCCAAATCCATTAAGGCTAAGGAAGTGGCCCAACCCAATGCAATCTCACCTATCATATAAATGTCACCTAAGCGTAGCCCAAGGGCTTGTAAGACCATGGTTGTGACTCTCGAGAAATCCACTCGAGAACTTGCTCACATCGACACTTTCTTTGATGGCGATGGTGATTTTTCCGAGATTGAGCATATACTTGCTAATCCGCCATCCATCTTCGAGGATTTACCCTTTGATAAATCTTCAAATAAAGAGGACGATCTCATGTTGGAAATTTCATATGATGATGAGAATGACGACACTTTCTCAACATACTCGAATCCCGTATACGAACCTATTTTTCATCATAACCTCATTTTGATGATGAATTCGAGAACGTTGATGACCATATCATCGATCCTCCTTCGTTTCACGATTGTGATGATGAAGAATTCTTTAAGGAGGTCGATGAATTTCTCGCTATAGACACAAGTCCCATTCTCGAGGAGTTACCTTATAAACACTCCTCATTTGAGAATGACGTTTACCACATTCGTGAGGATATAACTTATCAACGATCCCCACAAAAGAATGATGGCTTCGTGCTTGATCGTGATCTTATCGAGAGAGTTTCTAAGATACTCAAGGAGGGGAATGACAAACCTTGGTTTGACAAGCCTATCTTTGATGAAGAAATCGATGAGATCGACATTCATGAGGATGAAAAGTATGTAGACCCCGAGGGAGCGGTGTTCTTTATTGAAAGACGTTTTGAGAACGTATATAATCCGCCACCCCCTCCCACCAATGACTTATATGTGAGGATTTTTAGCGCGACTAATTTTGAATTTGACACGCCAAATATTTTCGACATTATCAAAACGGGTTTTCATAAAGATTTTTTAAACGATGAAAAAGGAAAGGATTTTAAATGTGATTTAAAAGAATTTTCTAC
The DNA here is from genome assembly GCA_025667525.1 of Glebionis coronaria. Lineage (NCBI taxonomy): Eukaryota > Viridiplantae > Streptophyta > Magnoliopsida > Asterales > Asteraceae > Glebionis > Glebionis coronaria. The sequence goes on from CM046880.1 coordinate 540,891,641, forward strand.
AAGTTTAACTCTGTCATCACCGCGTTTTATGAGTGCTACCACCTTGTCTACTCCTTTTGACGATGGTTGGTATGGATCTAGTGTGGGGGAAGCCCCAAATGTTCCCTCACATTTCTCCACCGAGGACGAGATTTACGATCCCGGAATTGCTTGTAAAGGGAAATCTCGGTCTTCCACCGATGCAATAAATGGAAAACTTATCTATTTGCTTGGTGTGAGTCTACCTCGAGTAGCTCATAAGTTTGACTTACCCATTGCCCCACCTTTCTATTTCTCACCTCTTTTCTTCTACCCCTTTGGGGTTCTAGCACGTGTTGAAGTGGCGTTGGTTCGTTTATCCCATGAGAACGAGGACGCCATCTTCGATCCCGGTATTTTGCATCATCAAAGGACTTAGTCCTTAGTACCGGTTGCTTTTGGGCATTGTTTATCATGTAAGCCCCACCAAAATGACCAAACCATGATTATCCCTAAATGATTACATTTATGGGGATTCGAGTCGAGCTTTTGACTCGGTTATCAAAAACAAGGTGCCTCGTGGGGGATTCTCATGCTTATCCTTGTATATATAATCGTTTTTCTAATAGTGTAACGAGGGGACTTGTGCTCTTCCAACCTTTGTTTCGTGGTTGTTTGTGATTGTGATTTATTAGGTTCATCGTCATCATTGAAGCCTCTCATGTTTGTTTTATGGATCACTCGAGCTTCGATCGTTGCCTTTGGAGATTTCGATATCTGATGATATCCTTTTATGTTCTAACGTTTATCTTATTAGCATAATTCATAAACGGCTTTTAGGTTATTCGTTTTACCCTTTCCATGCTCGAGATTAAGCATTCGACTTCGTCTCTAGTATGGGGGTGTTTTCACCCCTAGACTCGAAACTTGAGGACAATGTTTAGTTTTAGTATGGGGGGTTGAGTAGAGACTTCACCTTCCTTACATCACCACGCAATCCAAAATTTCATCGTTTTGTTGCAAAATAAGGCTAAAAAAGGCCAAATTTTAAATTTTTTCTTGTTTTCCTTAAGTGTTTAAGACACGAATGTAGGTTTTCTGTTGGTGAGAATAAGAGTAATTTTTGACTCTACCGTGCATGTTGAGCACTTAGCTTCGATTCATGAACTTTTTAGGCTAAGTCTCTTAAATGAGGACGAGAAATGATAGAGTTATTTATAAGTCTCGTAATCTTTCACGATCTCATGTGTAGTAATTATTAGCTTATTCTCCCCACGCTTTTATAATAAATTGTTAATAAATATTGATTTAGCGGTTTAGTCACTATTGTTGGTTTCTAATTTGTTTTACTAGCTTTCATGTAATTAAATTGGGAAAACATTAAGGTATCGCCAGCGTCACGGTTTTGAAGTATTGGCAACCCGAATAATCAAAAGCTTCACCCAATAATAAGATTTCAAGTGCTCACCTAAACTAAGCAAAAATTTGAAGCTCACAAGGCCGAAAAATCTATGCCCAAATTGAAAGTGAATCAACCCTTAATCTTTGAAGCTTTAAAGATCCAAAATTCGCTTTAGCGTGAGGATATACGTCTTTGGCCATAATAAAACCACCGATGATGGCGGATAATAAAAGGCAAGGCAAGGCTAAAGTCATAATAAAAGCTCCATGGCGGAGTTGAATAAAAGATGAAGGTAAACCTATGATAATAAGGCCCTTCCATTAGGGGGCGTATAAAAGTCTTTGTAATAAGTCTCATGTTCAAAACAGTTATAAAATCGTGTTTATCGATCCTTGTTGTTGACTTAATTTTTTGACATCGTTGTCTATTAGGATGAATTATTAATTCGATGATTTTGGTTACACCGTTAAGACTCTATTTTTAGATCTAATCTCTATTCACGCATAAGTCAGTGATGTATCCTCGTGATCATTAAGACAAAAATAAAATATAAGAGATACCAAGCAAGAATAAGGGAGTTTAGGTTTGTAATTAACACTCATGAGATATGATCATGTTGCTAACTTATAATAACAATAATCTCGTTACACGCTTAACATGGAATTTGGTGAAAATCGAGGACGACGAAATTATTTCTAACGAAACATTCACGTGTTCTTGTTCTATGATCCCAAAAGTCACTTTATCGTGATAAAAACAATACATTATGTCTAAAACACGTGTAGTAGTTTATTTAAATTTATGTCTTCAATAAATGTCATCATAAAATGAATTTTGGAAGTGCTACGATACTTAATTCTAGCATTGCGTGGGGGTACGGCAATGGATTAGTATGGGGAGTGATGAGACTGTAATTATACATAGTCTCATCGTCCAAATCGGGCTTAAAACGCTTAAAATATCATCAAAATACCCAAATATATGCTTGTGTTTGTTCATTGCGTATTTTAGGTACGGATATCGTGAAATCAACAACGGATCACAAGAATGAAGCAAAAACGAACACGGGAAACGAAGCCGCACAAAGAACCGGGCCCAAGTATGGAATTTGCAAAAATACCCTTGAAGATTGAAGATTTGGCAAGATTGGTCCCTCAACTTTTGAAGAGTTGTCAATTTATACCCTTATAAAACTCCAAAGTTACATTTGGGGTCCCTAAAATGACAAGACATTACATGTTTAGCCATTGAAGAATGCAAAATGTGCATAAAATGCCCTTGGAACAATTATGATAAAACCTTTGTGGCCAAAATGGGAAAAACAAAACTTACCTAACAAAGGGGATTTGGAATTGAACTGCTTAAACTTTATATGGCAAGTGTTAAGGAAATGGAGGTCCAAAATCATCAACCAGCCAAACTCTCCCCATCCAATCCCTGCCTTCCACGTCATCCACCTTAATAAACACACCAATCACCACCACCCTGCCATCCACGTCCCCTTTCCACTTAACTGAAATAACAATCAGTTATTATTTTCCCTCTAAACACTTTTCTAAAATTTAACCCTTCCCCAAAATGAATTAACCCCCCCCCCCCCTTAATCCCCTATAAACCCTAATTAAAACCAGATCTAATTAACCTAAAAACAAGGGGTTTTTCTCCCAATCTTTCCAGAATGATAATTCGCCCCATCCTCACTTAATCCCACACCAAAATTACCCATCACTTTCACTTCACATGAAAACCCGACCACCCCTGCATATGTCTCTTTCACCAAAACCCAAAAAAAGACACATCCAACGTTTATAATGGATTCCTTGGTCCCTAATACAAATCCAACGTCCAAGATTATTCCTCCAAGCTGTCAACAGCCCAAGGCTCACATGATGCCATCCTTGACTGAAATTCAACAAGAAGACCAAGGGTAGAATAGGATTTTCATGTTTAGGGTTTTAGACATTTTAGGATCTTCTGTTCATTGTATAAATAGGGTGGTTTGTACCCTATTTTTCTCTTGTTCTAGATTTTGTAGTTTTCAAATTTATTAATGACAATGAACGATTTTTAATATACAAATTCTTAGTTCCATCTTTATCAGTTTACTTAGTTTAATTAATTTTAGGTATTTGAAAAAGATAGTTTTAAAAGTTTCCAAGGTTTTGTGGTTACAATTCATTTTCAGAAAAAAAAATCTTGTTTTAAGTAGCTTTTGGAAAAGTTTTTTTATAAGCTTGATTCCAAAATCCACATGAAGTGAAAGTGGAGTGCGGGTTTTGATTTCAGCTTATAGTTAAGATTTTTGTCAAATTTTAGAAGTTTCAAGGTTTTGTGGTTTGAAAAGTTGATTTTCATTTTTCTTAATTATAAGCTATAAGCCATAAGCTGGCTTAGCCAATAAGCCAGGCTTACAGCTTCATAGCCAATTTGTCAGTTCACCTTTGTGTTATTTCTTAGCAAGTTTCCATTTATTCAAGCCATATTGGGTGTGTGTGGTTCTTGGAACCCACCACTAGCACTTTTCTACAATAGCTTCTCATAAGCTCTTCCACCATCATCCATAAGCTTAGTTTGACTGAAAGGAGATGGCATTGCAGCCATAGTGGGGCCTGGATTGTGGGTCCCAGAAGGTATACCAACCTATAGGCTTGAACCCTCTTTTCATGTTTAAAATGTGTGATTTATGTGATCTTCTTGGGTGGACTGTTTTTGAGTATGTTATATGTGTTGATTATGTTTATTTAGGTTTGTGTGCATGTTAGATTAGGTATTACTCAGTTTCAGTTTGATTTGCAACCTTAGTTTTCAGTATTGTAGGTTTTTGAAGCAAGTTGTATGTTAAAACTTGGTAGAAATCAGTAAGGCTTAAACCTGAGTTGTTTAGGTGATTTTTGACCACCAAAAATTGTAGTATGTTAGATTTGGGTGTTACCTAGGGTTAGGACTTGGTTTATTGTGGTTTGTAAATCAATTGAGTTAGTTTTGGCCATCCAAAACTCACCCAAGTGCACATTACACCAGCAAGTCCCACCAGACCCATACCCTCTATTACAGTAACTGACTTTGGCCCTTTTTGTGTTATTCTTGTTTGTAACTTGTACTTTTTATATCTTAATTAGACTCCCTACACTCCAATGAGTGTAGGGTTGTTAATTGCATCCATTGAATCCAAGTAATTAGCAAGATACAATCAAAAAGGTCCCCAGACCCGTTTTTTAAAACTGTCAATGGGAACCAAGTTCCCACTGCTAGTGGAAGAGTTTCCACTGCTGAGCAAAAAGACAAAAGTCCTGGAAGTGTCACTATCAGATTCTTATATTTTTGTCTTTAGTGGACTTTTTTAAGAGTTTTTAGCTGATTTTAATTTTGTTATTTTTCTTATTTTATTTCTGATTTTTCCATTAAATTTATTTTTCTTTTACTGTTCATTTACTATTTTCTAGATTAAATTGCATTTTTAATTAGTTTTTAAGTATCTGTTTTTTGTATTTTAGTGCAAAAACTTAATATTTTTCAGTTTTAAAATTTTTTCTAGATTAAGAAAAAGATTTTAAGATTTTTAGTTTAAAAAATATTTTACTGTTCACCTTTTTAAGTAATTTTTAGAATTAATTTAAGTTTAATTAGGGTTTAATTATTTTCTGTTTTGTCTTTTAGTGTAAAAAAGTTTTGTTTTCAACTTTTTTCAATTTTCTACTGTTTAGTAATATAATTTAGGATTTTTGAAATAATCAAATTAATTTTAGCATTATTTTAATATTTTTAATCATTATTTTAGTTTAAAAATTGTTTTTAGCATTTTAAAAATAGATAAAAGTATTTAAAATTTGGGAAAGATACTTTTTAGTCTTTAAATAATATAAGTGATTTATTAGTTCAGTAAAATAATATTTTGGGCTTTTTCTTAATTATATTTAATTTTAGGGCTTTAATTAGCATTTAAAATTGAATATTTAGTTAATAAAAGGTTTTAAAATTTATTTATTGAATTTTTATTCTTATTTGTATTATTTTAGGCTTAGTTTTGATTTTTAATTAATTTTTAGCTTTAATTTTTAATTTTGTCACGTTTTACGTATTTACGTTCGCGTTTTACGTCACTCGTCGTAGTTTAAGCGTAGTCGTAGCTCGTCTTTAATTTTCTCTCTTTTAAACCAAAAACGACACTAATCCAAACTTTAATTTTATATAACTGGCACTCATAATCACACATCTCCTTCGAGAACGAACTCGCATTTATCGGTTTTACGGTTTTTAATTAAATCGTACTACTTAATACTTGCCACATAAGCGTTTTTCCTAAAACGTGTACGATTTACCTACATCAACCTTATATGTTGCTGTTATAAGTAATGTTATGAGTATGGACTCAGCTTCACCATTGAAGAGTCGACCTTTTAAAAATAAAATAAAATGCAAGTCAGTTATCATGAAATACATTGAAATAAAAGTAAGACTAAATTACACGGATGGTCCCTGTGGTTTGTACGAAATTGCAACTTTCGTCCCTCGACTTTCAAAGTTTCATGGATCGTCCCTAATTTGAAAACTAATAACACACTCAGTCCCTCCACTAACTGACCGTTAGTTAGTCAAACAAAAACACGCATGTGCCTTGCATATACTATTTTACTTGTTTTTGTTTGACTAACTAACGGTCAGTTAGTGGAGGGACTGGGTGTGTTATTACTGTTCAAATTAGGGACGACCCATGAATCTTTAAAAGTCGAGGGACGAAAGTTGCAATTTCATGCAAACCACAAGGACCATCCGTGTAATTTAGTCTAAAAGTAATGAGTTTATAGTGTAGTCGATGAAAGGGAACATGCCTTAGCTTGACGAACTTCTTTAGGATTCTTTCTTACTCGAAGCTCTTTCATTTTCCAATGGAGATTTTTTTAATTTTGATCAAACACACACAGTCCCTAAATCTCAGCCACCTTAGTAATTGAACATTTTACAACCTTGTGTGGAACCACCCGGACCATCCATTTCAGCACTCCAAAGTTACCCATTTGAGCACCCCTGTAAAACACGTATTTAAAAATTAGGATATTAAATACACAGTATCGACTTTATTATAAACTATATAATTATTCAGGAAAATAATTATTAAGTTTCATAAAATATTACGTATGTATTAATTATTATACATAAAATAATTAAACGTTAACAATAATCAGGCAGTCTCCGTTTTAGTTGTTATAGAGTCGTAACTTAATCATTCAGAAAATAATTATCAGTTAATAAATTATTTAATAACTATTCAGTATTAGGTGTGTATTCGTTTTCAGGATATAAATAAATTCATGACAGGTTTTAAATAAACGACAACGCAAGTTAAATGTCTTTAAACAAAGCGAAGTAAAACCAAACATAAGTATAAAGAGGTTGGGGCACGTTTGTTTTTTAAAAAAACAAGGAAGAAAAGGTTGGGCATCCAGGGCGATTCATATACCAAAAAAATAATTAAACGGGGCATACCCCCTATGGTTAATCAGACGCAGCAAAAAATAAAATAGAAACAATTAGGGTTTGTGTTGTTTCTATGGTGGCCGCCGACTGGGAAATCGATTTATCTTTCGTATGATCACAAATAATAGGTAAACATTAATCTTAATCCCTTTCCTTTCATTTAATTAGCCACGAGTTACAAGCTTTATGCATGAAATCTGTCCATGGTGATCGGGTTGCTGTTCACACGTGAACCGAGACCAACAGGAGGTCTCGGTGTGTCTCCTTTTGGCCACCCGCGACCCATATAGGGTGCGCTGGTTGGTTTGGTTGAGACGGCCGCAACCCAAAACCCATCAGGGGTGTTTGGGTGATGAATCATTGGGAACCAATAAGGGTGCGTTTGGCTTATGAAATCAGTGGGAAACGGAATAGAAGCAGTGGGAATAAAGTGTTTCATCAGTGGGATAAATTTAGACAGAAAATAATAGACTTTTATTTTGAGATTAGTGACGGTTTTGTGACACAAACTTCTGTCGCAGAATGGTCATAACAGTTTTCTAGACAGTTTTTGAAATCCAGTTTTAATGACACTTTTTAGTGACTCAGATTTTTGTCACTAATTTAAATAGACAGATTTTATATATTTGGTTTAATCGTTTTAGTGCGACCGAGAAAGTGGTATCTCGGTAGGCTCGGGCATGTTATAAAAATAAAAATAAAAATAAAAAGAAGATTTTAAATTATACCTTTATATTACTTATGTTTTTATAAATGTTCTAACTGTATTATTTTAAATAAATTAAATTATAATAGCTTTGTAATATTTTTAAAAGGGTATAATTTTATTATATGAATACAATTATTTTAGAAACATTTTAATTTAGAAAACCTTATATTTTAACGAGTTACTTATTATAGCATTAAAATAACGTGAAAACACGTTCGTATCGCAATTATTAGTAGGTCGTTAATATGTTAGAAAGAATTATTACAAGTTCAGATTCATCAGCTAATATACGTACAGATTTTCAGAAATAAAATAAATAAATGAGAAGCCAATAGGATCAGTAAATTAAATAAAGATCAGATAACTTATTCGCGTCTATTATTATTGTAGCTTCCATGAAGCCCCAGTAGTATTCGTTCAGTCTTCCATTCAGTCAGTTACTAGACTAGAGGTGCGAATTTCCCGTCCTTTCAGTAAGGACTTCCTTATATGCATGATTAAGATTTCCCGTCTACAGCCAAATGTTTTCCGCAATTATATGTTATAAGTTTTATCAGAAATCAGTTTTATAATTAAGTTAAATTGCCTGAGTATTATATACAAGCATGACCAGTTAGTTGTACTAGTTACGGAGGTACCGTAACCATGAGACTTGAGGCACTAGTGTCGTGACTCACATGCAGGAGAGTGATATCCTGCATCGTCCCATTCAGCTTAGCTTGGCCATTTTATCAATATTATTAGTGGGGCATATGGATGCATCTGAGGCTTATCAGTTTACAGTTATCAGGTGAATGTGGTGTGTGCTCTACATCCTTCACATTGGAGCTGATCCCTCCACCCAGCACAAGATTTAGAGGTCACCCCTCTACAGTTATTTAGAGGTCACCTCTCTACAGCATGACGAGGACACCCCTCTATGTATTCATGCAACAGTTGTACAGCACATGACCTATATAAGCTCTTGGCAATTAAAATACAGTAAATGCATGTTATTCAGATTTAACAGATAACAGTTCAGCTTTATTATTTATAAATCATATTTTATAGATTATATACAGATTTCCGCTGCAGCTTTACTTATCAGTCTTACAGCTTCAGTTTTTATCATCTGCTCATTTCAGTAATTTCTTATCATGCTTTATATCCGTTCACTGAGCGTTATGCTCAGCCGTAGTTCCTTTCATGTTCTAACGGCAGGTACACCAGGACGCTCTTAGGATTCTGAGAGCATGTGCAATTGGATGGAAGCTATCCAGACTTCTTACTTTATGTACTTCTTACATTATTCTGCTTATTTGGACATTGTTTAGTCCTTTCCTTTAGTATTTTACTTTTCATATTTTGAGCTTATGTTTGGATTATCGATGTTTGATTCCGGTAATTCCTTTATGGTCAATTAATGTTTTAGGACATTACCTTATATGCTTTGATAACACGCCATAAATACATGTAATGGTCCACTTATCCAAGTGGGGTGTTACAATTATGGTATCGGAGCTATAGGTTCGACTTGTAGGTTCTAAAACTTGACTTGTGACTAGTGCGTAGTCACCAGGAACTTCCCAGATTTTGACGTTGTTATCTTTCATGTTTCACATGCATTCATCAATCAGTTTTCTTCAGTTATCAGTCGGTTTGCTTAAAGTTTTTGACTAAGTAAAAGGTTGGTACATGACTGGCCATATTTAGTCGCATGTGCTTTTCTATGAATTTTGTTTTGGTGAATCGACCCATAGGCGTTCACCCTTGTCCATTCAGATTTTGTATTGGTAAACCGACCATATGCGTTTACCCTTACTCATGATAGATTCATGTTTTCAGTCAAGTATTACTTGGCGAAACGGCCATAAACGTTCACCATTGTTCAGGTCAAATTTCATATTATTCAGTCGAAGGTTGTTTTGTGAACTGATTCATAGTTGTTCACCTTGTCATATCAGGACATTTCATAAATTTTGACAAGTATGGATTGGACTACAACCAACCATATTTAGTCCCAAATTATAAATTTCTATACATGACAGTTCTCAGAAAATTTTGACAAGCATGGATCGAACCAGAATCGCCCATACTTAGTCATATGTTTTGTTCTTTAAATTCTGTGGATTGAACCATAGCCATCCACATCAGTTGATGTTAAACCTCAATTGATCATACTCTTATTGTCTTTATAACCATCCAGTTGCACAATCTCAAGTTGATGTCGCTTCCACGCTGTTTCAGTTTCATGTCTCCGTGCGAGGGGTTTATGTTCTGCAGAATGATAAATGTCTCCATGCTAAGACACAAAAAGAATTTCAGTAAAACCCATTTTCATGATAAATCATGATTAGCCTTTATTGATCATGCTTCATGCTGACCACTATTAACTTTGATTATATCATATTTTTCAGCCTCAATAAAAACCAGCAGTAAGTCGACGCAGGAATTGTCAGCCTATCATGTTACTTATTTCAGATCAGTTTACTACCATTTAAATCAAATTATTTGTTTGATCATGTCAGACAAGCGACACCAGTATTGATCATCTCAAAAAATTTCCACCAGTGCCATGTACAGTATTCCATATGTGCCCCATGTACAGTGTCTCAGTTATACTCCATGTACAGTATTTCATGTGTACCCCACGTACAGTGACTAAGATATGCTCCATGTGCAGTATTCATTTTGTACTTCATGTACAGTAGTCCAGGTGTATACCAGGTACCCTACTCCATGGATATTGCTAATCGATCCTCAATCATCTCAAGCGTTTCCACTTGTCGGTATTCTACCAGGTGTTGATGCTGCTTGTGAGTTGAAGATTTTACCAGATGCTGATGCTGCTAACACCTTGAAGACCTCACAAATACTGATGCTGATGGTACTTTGGAGATCTCTCAAGATGCCGATGTCGTTCATACGATGAAGACTCTACAGGACAAGGACGAAAACTATAAATTTGAAATTTCTGACAAGAATAAATTTCAACCATCAGACACTACCGTTCCATTCCATACTTTTACCTTCTCAGCTAGATGTCACACTTAACTCAGCTAACCGTTCATTCAGAAGAGTGGGAACCGGAACTCAGTCGGCCACTCAGCAGAATAGTTACATGAATCACGGTCATGATAATGACCGTCATAAATCGACAGACAAAGCAGTAGTGACAACCATCGTGCTTATAATTAATCTGTCAGTAACCATCGGAACTCCGGAACGGATGTGACCAGAAATACAGAGGTCAGTAGTCTAATCGGTCCGTCAATCCTAACAGTTACCAAAATTTTTAGCCTTGTCCAGATTCATCCTATAGAACACATATCAAGACATGAGTCAAGACATAGGTCTCAGGTATCATTTCGGAAGACACACATCATGACACCAATCATGGTACACGTCATACGAATATCTTCTCAAAGTACGAGTCAGAACTCATAACTTCGTATGTTTGCTAAACCAGACCCTCAGAAATTTTGGGTACCCTCCAAGGGAGTATACCCGTTTTGTCATGCCATGCATAAATAAAACCATTAAAGACTCGGTCACCACCACAGGAGTATTGTCCAGATTAGACATGCAGTGTTCGTTCTGTGAAGTTACAGGTGATATAAATTCAGTAAAATCTGCCACGTTTACTTCAGATATTCATATGTCAGCTTCATCTTAAATCAGGCATTATCTACCTCCCAGCCAGAAAAGACTCCATAGTACAACCCATATTTATGAAAGATTTCCGTTCAGTTAATGACGAGATCCGTCTTACTAGATCTCAAATGTATTCATTATATTTCCTGCCAGAAAAATCAGTACAAATTATTCTGCTTTATAAGCGCGTGATTTCTCAATCCATAGCTATGAAGACTTTTAGCTACTACTTATAATTTACTTCTGAAGTTCCTTAAACTCATGATCAGCAGATTATCCTAAAGTTCCAAAGGCCATTCCAAAGGGTTTTTATAGAAATTCCTTCCTAACCACGAGACAGGGTTTAATATAGAAATTGTCCCAAGAACAGAACCTATTTTCAGAACTCTTTATTGGAGGGCTTCGACTAAATTAAAAGAGTTGCAGCATTAGCTGCTAGAGTTACCGGAACGAGGCTTAATCGCCCTAACACATCACCAAAAGGTGCACCATTTTCTGTCCGTCAGGAAGAAGGCCAGTAACATGAGATCATGTATCAACCATCAGAAAACTTTACAAGATCACCATTCATAATCGATGTCATGTCACGTATAGAAGGTTTACCTGACCTGCTACGACGTCTTAAACATTTTCTGGAACGATTCACGATTATGCCACCAACAGTGGTGAGAGAAAGAACATGAGATTTTTTTCCAGACTGCTGTTGCGCACGTTATAGTCTCCCTAATACTCCAACTATAGTATGAAATTTATGAATAATTTTTTTTCCATGGCCTCTCAAACAAAATCGTCAGTATATTCATTGATAACATTCTGATCTGCTAAATTCTAAGAGAAGTACAAGAGAATCATCTTCCCATAGTTGAACAGAATCTCCGATAGGAGAAAATTATATAAGCAGCTTTCCAGATGTGAATCCTAGTTGAACGAAGTGGCATTTCAGAACCACCCTATTTTAGCAGAAAGAAATTTCAGACAATCCTGCGAAGGTGAAGGCCATCACCTGATGGTCCTGACCGACTCCTGTGAACGAACTACAATTTTTTTAGAACTCAACTGACTGCTACCACAAAAATTGCTGACAGTTCTCGCTAGAAATTCTTCCATAGCTATTCAAGCAGATTTCCACCAGAATGTTCCATAATCTCAGACAGAATTTTGAAAGAAACAGTATCACACATTAATGCAGCTATGTTCATATCTAGATGCCTAACATACCGCAGGTTAAAGATAGAACGCCGTCATGTTAGTGAGTTACTACGACCTTAGGAATTTCTGAACAGAAATGAGACGAAATTTCATGAAATTGATATCAGCTACCACATGCTCAAAGAAAGTATGATACTATCTAAGTCATTGTCAACCATGTAATCAACCTACGTGTTTCCTTTCATCTGGAAGGATTACACAGTAGCGAACCTGAAGAAAATTCAGCAGTAAATCGTACGATTTCAAGGCATTTCCATCGACCATCATATCAGACAGAATTCGTATTCACGATCACGTGTATGTCACGTTATGTTCATATTTATTTTCACTTTCACATTTACGTCTCATTCTCAGTATGATGTTGTTCTAGTTCATGTTTTATGCTATCTCATGATTTAAGCTCACATTCACATTCATAACATTGTTCACGTTCAAGTCCGTGTTCCATTCCGCGATACACGTTTCACAGTTTATTACCGAATACGGTTACAGGAATCTTGAGAAACCAGACTCAAGTATAACATAGCTATTCCATAACCAGGCAGACGTTTCACATCTCAGGCCGTATCTTTTGGCATTCATCCCTAAGTCAGCATGCGTTCATGATATATTCTAGTATCGCGTTCACAGTATGATTCACGTATCACATTCATGATATATTCCATGCCAGCGTTCCTCCTATAATAATGAACCACGTTCACAATTGCTCACGTAGTACGTTTGAAATTGTTCACGTAGTTTGTCCCTATATGTTTCAGCAACTTACTCAGAGATATAAATGTTATCTTTTCAGGATATTTGTATGTACCGTTTCATGTATACTACATGCTATAGCTTATTATTTCTATCAGATTTAGAAAATCCATCTTAGGTATGGAACCAGAAACTATTCAGCATTCATCAGGACAGGGTCATCAGGACCAAGAATTTTGTTATGTTTAGACCGTTAAAGGAATCGTTTCGAGCGGGAGGCCACTTGAAACGGAGGAGTCCATCCGGACCCTCATCCCTTTTCCTTCAATAAATCCAGTTAAGTTCTTTCAGTCATGTCAAGTTATACCTTTTAGCAGCAGTATGACCTAAATCAAGGACGAATGGTCCTTCAGCTTATATGTCTTTTTAGCCTTCATGCTCTTTCAGCATATATGTCCTTTCAGCTTTTATAACTCCACCAGCTTATTACCTTTAAATTCGAGGACGAATTTTTATTTTTAGAGAGGGAGACTGTAAAACCCAGTATAGTCATATCCTTAATTCGGGGACGAATTATTTTTTTAGAAGGGAAGAATTATAAAACCCGTATTTAAAAATTAGGATATTAAATACGCAGTGTCAACTTTATTATAAACTATATAATTATTTAGGAAAATAATAATTAAGTTTCAGAAAATATTACGTATGTATTAGTTATTATACAGAAAATAATTAAACGTTAACAATAATCAGGCAGTCTCGGTTTCAGTTGTTATAGAGACGTAACTTAATCATTCAGAAAATAATTATCAGTTGATAAATTATTTAATAACTATTCAGTATTAGGTGTGTATTCGTTTTCAGGATATAAATAAATTCATGATGGGTTTTAAATAAACGACAACGCAAGTTAAATGTCATTAAACAAAGCGAAGCAAAACAAAACATAAGTATAAAGAGGTTGGGCCACGTTTGTTTTTTAAAAAACAAGGAAGAAAAGGTTGGGCTTTCAGCCCGATTAATATACAAAAAAATAAACAGGACATACCCCCTGTGGTTAATCAAACGCAGCAAAAACAAAAAATAAAAATAAAAATTAGGGTTTGTGTTGTTTCTATGGTGGCCGCCGACTGGGAAATCAATAAAAGGGAAGGAAGGTCGGTTTGATCTCAGCTTCTATTTGGGTCGTGTTTGTCTTTTGTTTGATCACAAATAATAGGTAAACATGAATCTTAATCCCTTTCCTTTCATTTAATTAGCTACGAGTTACAAGCTTTATTCATGAAATCTGTCCATGGTGATCGGGATGCTGTTAACACGTGAACCGAGACCAACAGGAGGTCTCGGTGTGTCTCCTTTTGGCCACCCACGACCCATATAGGGTGCGCTGGTTGGTTTGGTTGAGACGACCGCAACCCAAAAACCATCAGGGCTGTTTGGGTGATGAATCAGTGGGAACCAATAAGGGTGTGTTAGGCTTATGAAAACAGTAGGAAACGAAATAGAAGCAATGGGAATAAAGTGTTTCATCAGTGGGATAAATTTAGACATAGAATAATAGACTTTTATTTTGAGATTAGTGATGGTTTTGTGACACAAATTTCTGTCGCAGAATGGTCATGACAGTTTTCTAGACGTTTTTGATATCCAGTTTTAATGACACTTTTTAGTGACTCAGATTTCTGTCACTAATTTAAATAGACAGATTTTATATATTTGGTTTAATCGTTTTAGTGCGGCTGAGAAAGTGGTATCTCGGTAGGCTCGGGGCATTGTTATAAAAATAAAAATAAAAAGAAGATTTTAAATTATACTTTTATATTACTTATGTTTTTATAAATGTTCTAATTGTATTGTTTTAAATAAATTAAATTATAATAGCTTTGTAATATTTTTAAAAGGGTATAATTTTATTATATGAATAAAATTAGTTTAGAAACTTTTTAATTTAGAAAACCTTATATTTTAACGAGTTACTTATTATAGCATTAAAATTAACGTCAAAACACGTTCGTATCGTAATTATTAGTAGGTCGTTAATATGTTAGAAAGAATTATTATAAGTTCAGATTCATCAGTTAATATATATACTTACAGATTTTCAGAAATAAAATAAATAAATAAGAAGCCAATAGGATCAGTAAATTAAATAAAGATCAGATAACTTATTCGCGTATATTATTATTGTAGCTTCCGCGAAGCCCGAGTAGTATTCGTTCAGTCTTCCATTCATACAGTTACTGGACTAGAGGTATGGATTTCCCTTCCTTTTAGTAAGGACTTCCTCATATGCATGATTAAGATTTCCCGTTTGCAGCCAAATATTTTCCTCAATTATATGTTATAAGTTTTATCATAAATTAGTTTTATAATTAAGTTAAATTGCCTGAGTATTATATACAAGCATGACCAGTTAGTTGTACTAGTTACGGAGGTACCGTAACCATGACACTTGAGGCACCGGTGTCTTGATTCACATGCAGGAGAGTGATATCCTGCATCGTCCCACTCAACTCAGCTTGGCCATTTTTTTAGTATTATTAGTGGGGCATATGGATGTATCCTAGGCTTATCAGGTGAATGTGGTGTGTGCTCTACATCCTTCACATTGGAGCTGATCCTTCCACCTAACACAGTACTTAGAGGTCACCCCTCTACAGTTATTTAGAGGTCACCCCTCTAAAGTATGACGAGGACACCCCTCTATGTATTCATGCAGTAGTTGTACAACACATGACATATATAAGCTCTTGGTAATTAAAATACAGTAAATGCATGTTATTCAGATTTAACAGATAACAATTCAGCTTTATTATTTATAAATCATATTTTACAGATTATATACAGATTTCCGTTGCAGCTTTACTTATCAGTCTTAAAGCTTTAGTATTTTATCATATGCTCATTTTAGTAATTTCTTATCATGTTTTATATCTGTTCACTGAGCGTTATGCTCAGCCGTAGTTCCTTTCATGTTCTAACGGCAAATACACCAGGACGCTCCTAGGATTCTGAGAGCATGTGCATTTGGATGGAAGCTATCCAGACTTCTTACTTTATGCACTTCTTACATTATTCTTCTTATTTGGACATTGTTTAGTCCTTTCCTTTAGTATTTTACTTTTCATGTTTTGAACTTATGTTTGGATTACCGATGTTTGATTCCGGTAATTCCTGTATGGTCAGTTAATGTTTTAGGACATTACCTTATATGCTTTGGTGACACGCCATAAATACACGTAATGGTCCACTTATCCAAGTGTGGTGTTACAACCCCTGACGCACCCATTCCAACCATTATTTCAGGTTGAAAAATATCACCTGATGAATAAGAAAAATAAATTAGAATTATCGATAATACCTTCACGACTTAAAGTTGTTATAAGCTTATTAAAGCAAGTCAGTTCAATGCATTTGCATGTAGACATAACACGCATCAACAATTCGAGAGTATAAAATTAAAAGAAAACTTTTACACTTAATTGTAGTATACAAAAACTTTTCTACCTGTTGCTAATTCAACAACACATCTTTCCCATCCGACATCAATGGTTTCCTTTCTTCTTATGCCTTGTCATTCACTTCCGCCAAGTAAACTATATATTTGGTATTGAGCACGATTAAACGATTCCACATAATGATATTGTGTCCCTGTCCCATTCTCAGCCAGCTCCACGTCTTCATCTCCTTCTTATTCAAACTCTAAATCAGGTTCGGTTTCTGTTTCTACGCGAGAGAGTATGAAAAATCATCAGAAAAGCCGATCATTAAGTGATGGAAATTCTGATGAAATTTTGATGATTTTTCATACTCTTTGGCTATATTAAGATCGACTTTTCATGTGCTAAATTCTTTTAGTAACTTAATTTTTTTGCTTTAATGTTAAATTTAGAGCTGCTGCTCATTCTTAATCAAAATAACTTCAACCGTGGGTTCATCTTTCGGCTTCCACAACGTAAAAATCTAACTAATAGTTTTATCTTACTGTCCATCTTAATAGCAAAATTCCAGCGTGAGTTTACATGCAAGTTCATCACGATATTCAACACGTGTTGTAGGTATTCCTAACATTCCTACTGATGTTAGTTACTTGCTAGGGCATGGCACAATAACACTAATCCTAGATAAGTATATATGTTATAATAAAAAGTTCTTATTTATACAATGATCAATCTAAGCAAAATAGCCATTTGTTATAACACATAGTGTCGAAGTTACTTGTACAGATTTTTAAATGTAGGACATCATCTTATACGTCCCAAAAGCATGTCTAGCAGACAAAGACCATAAACAAACGCCACTATTCCAGCAAACTCTTGTTAAACCACATAACATTTTATCAACTATATTATTTATATTTAACTTGTGCAATACAACTGGTCTATCCTCATTATAGTAATTCTGATATCATGTATTACTTTTTCATCAATATATCACAGAACAGTGAACGTACTATTCATCCAAATGTGAAATCTAATTTCATTTTATTGTCAATACACAAAAGTAAACGATGAAGCACTGATGGTCTTGACTCATGCTAAGAAATGATGTGTTTTTCCTTTATCAAGACTCGACCAATATACAATCACAAAATAGCGTGCCCTTGCGACAGGTGATCTAAAAATATCTTAACTTACTAAAATCCTGCTATGTCTAAACTCAAACCAATTGCATCATACAACTAATTAAGAGGTAACTATATTGCATACCCTATTTCGATTTCTAGACTGAATTTCTGAACAATCGAAAGCAAATAAATCAGATTAACGCCAACTAAATAGTATAGCATGTCTCAACTTCTAAACTGAGTTTGAAATTAAATATTTGTATACCTTGTAGTCATTTAACAGCGGTGTTATCCTTATTGCCACCAAAAGGTTAGCAGAAGGGGTGTTTGGCTACTGTTATAACAGTAGCCAAACACCCCTTTTCGAGGAGAAGGGTCGTTCTATGCCAAGTTTTCAACGCCATATTTATTCCCTCAGGTGGCCAACTGCTCTAACAAACACCGCCTACAAAACGAACATCATGCAAAAAAATAAGGGGGAAACAAATATATGAAATCTTGATGTAGCGTTTTAAACATATGTTATATATAGAGCGTTGGCACCTAAGTATCCGTATTGACACAATGCCATTAACTAACATAATCATTGATGAATGACCTCTGTATTCGAAAACAATTAGGGACATCGGACGAAAATGGTGGAAGTGTAGGAAATGCAAGTGGTTTATAACTAGAAAGCAAGTTCCATCGCTTCATAAATATGACCGTGACATATCTTTTTCACCTTCAAATTCACCACTGCAAGCTCCATCGCTGTAAAACTAACAAAGAATTTTTAACCTCATCATAGCACCATATTATACATTCCCACCTAAATAAAACTCAAGATGAATAAAAATGTGTAAAGAGTGATTCACATCCCTATTAATTTTATTTCATCAAGCTTTTGATAGAAGTGTAGAATCCATAATTTAGTTTTTTGGGGCTTATATTTTTTAACAAAGCTTTTTTTCTTTTGATGAAAAACATGTTGGTTCAGGATATACTGAAGGGGTTTTTCGTTATTCGTATCTCATTGAAATCAAAGTAATAAGTTGAGAAATATGGTTTCAGCGTATGTCTACTACATCAACACATAAATCTACATTTTTTTTCTTTGGTAATGGCAAACACGGCTTAAAACAAACCAATAAACCGTTAGTTGCCGAAACAAACACCCCCCAACAGCCATAAACAAAATTAGACAGCAATTCTGCTAAAGTTGTGAAACGTTTCCACCAAATTTACATACTAAGATCAACTTAATATCATCTCTTAAGGTTACCACATTTAAAAACTTATATTGCAAGTTACCTCGAGTAGCTAACCGTACATGCTTGCTCCTAATGAGTTGTTCATTTTGTTTATTGACACTTTGTTGTGACTAACTATTTGACTCACTTTACCTCAGTAACAGAAGCTCATGCCTTTACATTGTAACCAATACCAAAATAGCTAATGAGAACCCAAAACATGGAGGCCTTAGATATGAGAGGGTGAGACTGAGGAAAAGTTTGTGCTGCCCGCCATGGTGGTAAAAGACCAAACACCTTCTTAAAGTTAGTTCTAACAAATTGTCCATTCGAAATAGGCTACATAATTTGAGCAGTTTCCGTTATAGAACTGCACAAACCAAACAAATTCATCATTCAGAAAAACCTCGCTAAGAACTCGAAAAACAAAACATAAAACGAAAAAGATAATATATTTGCGAAAGGGAAGTGATAAGTGTGAAAACACTCATCCTTTTACCACTTAATTATAATAATAACCAAGCCAAAACGTGTATTTTATGTCGTAAATGTCGGAATTATGCGTGGTTTGTGTTTTTGTTGTGATTTAGGACTAAAATGTGAAAATGGAAGAAAACACGGGCTTTCCCGGGCTTTTATCGAAGAAAAAGACAAAAGACGAAGTCAAAAGATCAAGAGTGCAAAAAGAACGGAAGTCCAAGACCTATTCTGAAGATTTATCGAAGAAAAAGTCAAAAGACGAAAGTTTAATGAAGTCGAAGAACCAAGTCTAATTAAAGAAGAAAAGTATAAGACAAGTTCAATTTATATCGACAAATCCCGAGACGACGTCGAGAAAGACAAAGAATTTAAATCGAGTCGAGACAAGAAGAAAGAATGAAGAAAGCATCAACATTTTACTCCTCCTATAAATACCCTCCTAATGTGTCATTAGGAGGTGGTTAGTCATTTTAGGAGTAGATTAGTTTTAGGAGTAGAAGTAGTGTAATATTACTTTCTCTCTCTAGCTTTTCTTAATGTTTTTCAAGCTTTATTTTATTAATCTTGTAATTTGAATCCTTAATCATCTTAATTTCAAGCTTTCCAATTAGTCATTCTTATTCTTCCTTTCTTAATCTTTTTAATCTTGTTTAATTTTGATAATCATGTAGTTTGTTAATCATGTTCTTGTTTGATTGATGTTTTTGATTGATTGTGCTTATTGGTTTTTATGTGTTTGATTTTTATAGCTTATAGTGTTTTAGTGCTTATTGTGTTAATTTTCTTGTTTTTAGTTAAGTGCTTATTAGTTAATTTTTATAAAAGTTGTTTTTAAATATTTTTATTATTTAGTGTTTTTAAAATTTTTGAAATTTTGGCTTATTAGTTTTTTCTTAAAATTGATTTGGTTAAGTTTTTAGATAAGTGCTTATTAGATTCTAGCTTATTTTTATTTTGGTCATTTTTAATTATTCCGAACTAGTAAACCCCAATATTCCGGATAAGCTCCATAACGTGATTCCGGATTACATCTATTATTCCGGATAGCAGCCAAAGTGAGTATTCCGGATAGTGTATTTTACATATTCCGGATAGTGTAAAAATATAACATTCCGAATAACACAAGAAACAAATGACATCCCGGATAAGAAGTTGAGATACAAATTCCGGATAAGAAAAAAAATAAATTTTCCAGATAAGCAATTCAAACTCACTTCCCGGATAAGAACTAGAAATATCATTTATTCCGTATAACAAGTAAACACAAATATCCCGGATAAGCACAACAAATATCCCGGATAAGCACAAGATAAAAGATCCCGTATAACATAGAATTTGAGCTACATGCCAGCTAGCTAGTTTCTAGTTTTCCCGCCAAATAGTGGTGCTAAGCTGCGTGCTTGAGCTGGCAGCCTGCCTGCTTGTTTATTAATTAATATTGTTCCGTAATCGTTTACTTTTATCTGAAAGTTGTTCCAATTTTAATTTTGAAAGTCACGTATTTTTAGTTGAATTTTTCATCAATTTTTAGTATTAGTATTTTTTCCAAAATTCTAAGTTTTATCTTTTATTTAGTACCCGCTTTAGCTTTTACCTCATTTAGTTTTAAAGTATCCATTTAGTTTTATTTCCTCCTTTTTCATTAGGTAAACATTATTTTCAAGTCAAAAGTTAATTTCCTCTTTTAGTTTTATTTTTATTAATTTTTTTGTTTTAATTTATGTTTTATTATTTGTTTCGCTCCTTTATTATTAGTTATTTGTTTTTGGCTTATTTTTATTACGTTTCGCTTTTGCCTTTTAAATAGAAATAGATAATCAAAACCTTCTTTTTGTTAACCAAAAACGATTGAGTCACACATTTAATCAGAAATCAATTCGATTAGACACCGAGAAAACGAACTTTTTAACTAAGTAAAACTAGTTATTAAAATGGCACCTGTTTTTCTTTCTTCCTTCTTTATCTTGCGTCATAAACACAACCATTATGTAACGACACATTCTCGTTCAAATAGAACGAAAAAAGTAAGTGTTAATTTCGAGGCTCAGATAAATGAGCAATCAGATATGAAAATATGTCTGCTATGGCTGCAAAACTTAGCAAGCTTGTGCCGCCAAGAGGCACATAATCCGAATAATAATTAAAGCCGCTCAAAAAGTATCATTATACCCCTTTAACAACATTATTATAGTCATATGAAACATACCCACTATGAAGTCAGACATGGAAGTATGGAAGCCGTACCCAAAACCCATTCTGGCTGCGATCACATGGTCGCCCTGCCAAGACACGGGTCTTGGTAAACCATACTAACCAAAACATCCCGCACACGCATATTTCATCATCTCCAATAACCACAGCCTTTCCCTTACCAACATAGTTCCATGTTTCCACCATATGATGGTTTGATTCCAAAAGAATCTGCCTAGACATGCCTTCAAATCTAGCAAGCAATATGTCATGACAAACTGAAGACCGAAACCAAACCACAAACAACATGGTGATTTTCCAATCCATGTCTGCAAAGGTAATCACAAACCAAATGTTACAACAATCTCCCCTGTCACAAATCACGGTTTGGAGTTTTAGAAAATCAAATAACAATTACAAATACGGAATTTTACCTTTCTTATTTAAACCCTCTTAGGGTCAAGAGCTACCCACGAAACACCAAAACCACCACCATTATGAAACACGCAAACGACCAACAACAAACATATCCCCCATCATCGCTATTTTTTTGCATCTAAATAAGAGTCCAAAAAGTTATCCCTTTGAAGCAGATGTGTGAATAAGACCAACCATAAGCAACCACCCACTCCGGCCAACACCACCAACCCACCCAAAACATCGCATAGCACAAATGGCAGCAACAAAGAGATGAGGGAGACGCAGTAGAGTATCTGCATGGATCAACCATACTTTGATCCGGATGAAATCATGGTTAGATCTCGATCAATCGATCAAAACCAGGAGTGGCGGAAAACCCTAGGTGGGAGTGAGGCAGAGAGATAAGAGGATTATATTGTTTGGTTATGTTGGGGACAAAATCGTATAATCACACTGATGAGAAGATTCAACATAATCAATGGTTATGATCGCCTCTTAAGCCCACTATGAGAATCAACGACTGTTTGAGAAGAACTGTGTGGTATCTACAGTTGAAGTGCTACAGTTGGGAGAGATGATTGTGTGTGTGTGTGTGTGTGTCTGTGAGGAGAGGGAATAAAATATGTGTGTGTGAGGAGAGCGATTAAAATATGTTCGGTGTGTGAAGGGATCACTGTTCCTAGGGGAACGTGATTCCCCTCTATTAATATAGATACAATGTTAGATTTTGTGTGAGGAGTGAGTCAGTGACCAAGTTGGGCCATTGACTTTTAATTTGGTATTTTCAAGAATTCTGTTTTGGGTATTTTTTAAGAGCCTACCAATGGCCTTTATTCTAGCAATTACGAGTCTAAGAAATAGAGATATCATGTGTACCAATCAATTTTAAACAGAGAAAATCACGAAAAGGGTTCCTTTTCAAAGAGTTATTAGGTTTTTTCTAGATAGTAGTTAACTTAATAAAATATATATATATATATATATATATATATATATATATATATATATATATATATATATATATATATATATTTATATATATATATATATATATAGTAAGGATCCAGTGAGAAGAAACTTAAAATAAGAAGTGGTGAGAAGAAACTAAAACCATATATTTGAGATGCAACGACTTGTATTAGATGCATTTATATTCATGTAGATGCACCATATTGAGTTTCGGAAGTTAATTTGATGTGTAGATGGTGTAAATTGATTTCCATGATTTTGGCACGTGTAGAAGAACAAAAATATAGATAAATCATAAAATGCATCTAATATACATATATGCATCTAATTAATAGCCATACAACACGTTATAATGCATTATAGTGCATCTAAGATTATAAAGATGCATCTAATTTAAGTGGATGCATCTCGAATATGCGGTTATAGTTTCTTCTTATCCTTCTTATTTTAAAGTTTCTTCTCATTTGATCCTAACTATATATATATATATATATATATATATATATATATATATATATATATATATATATATATATATATATATATATATATATATATATATATATATATATATATATATATATATATATATATATATATATATATATATATATAGATTGAGGTTCTTGTAAAATAGTGCTTAAAATAAGTTAGTGTAGGAAGTTATGTATCATGTGTATGTTCATCTATATTTTTATATAAAAATGTTACTCGTAGCGAGGTACCACATTTCTTTATATATTATGTATCAAAAAGTTAATCACGTCGAGAAACGACGTTTCTTTGTAGATCATGTATCAAAATGTTACTCGTAGCGAGCTACCATGTTTCTTTGTATTATGTATAAAAAAGTTACTCGCGGCGAGCACCACCACTTCCTTTCATGTTATTTACAAAATGACATTGACTAGACTTCATCAAATGACATTATATACTAATACATCTAACGATTCACGTTACTTCCTATACTTCCTGCGTTAACAACTATCCTACGTTAACTTTCCTCTCTCTCTCTCTATATATATATATATATATATATATATATATATATATATATATATATATATATATATATATATATATATGTATATATATATATATATATATATATATATATATATATATATATATATATATATATATATATATATATATATATATATATATATATATATATATATATATATATATATATATATAGATTTATGTTCATGTGGGAAACACTTTAAAATACATTATAATAAGTACCAATGGAATTTTGACAACTCATACTGCTTTGTAACAGGTGGAAATTAGTTATTATGTCTTTAAAATATATTTTTAAATAAATACATGGGTATTGTGGGTATTTACACAGTCTGCTGAATAATCCTCTATCACATTTCTCTTTCTCAATTATCGCCCCCTTGTTTCCATCTCCCATTTTTATCCTCCATTTATTAATTCCAGACACAAAATTGATTATGCTTTTTTTGATGTACCAAACTTTATAACTACCATAAACATCTTTGCAACATGTGACCATGACCTTTTGATTTTTTCTGATCCGTCGCAATCCGAGCGCTAATGATAACTTCCAAATGAAACCCACGAAGTAAGGTGATACATGCTAATTCTTTTTATCCATCTTCATGGTCATTGGAAGTGAGTTGTTGATTTGCGTTATTATTCTATTGCAATGCTAATTCTTCTGGTAAAATGAGGACTCAAGATCTATATTTTGTGATACTAGAATGCATCTTTTATGTAAATTTTTGTTAAAAAATGAATATTTTATATAAAATTTGGTCAAAAACAAAAACTCATACTTTTTATAAAAATGTTGTGGTGAACTGGTGATACATGTTTATAAAAATTGTTAATTTTTTGTTAAAAAAATTGGTTAAAAAGTGGAATCTTTAAATAAAAATCTGATACATGTTCATAAAAAATGGTGACTGTATAACACATTTAAGTGCAATTGTCTTATCTATATGTGTACTCATTGTTATAATGATTTGTTGCTAGGAAGATATCTACTGTTCTTATACGGAGTATATAATAAGATATGTCTACTCGTATTGTTTATATTAGGAAGATGTATCCCCATAATGTAATATTGAGTCACTTTGTGGATTCACATGAGTATGAGCTGTTACTTACGCTTAAATATTTGTTACTAAAAGTTCTACTCATATGCTTAAGAAATGTGAAACCGAGACTAGGTGGGTACCTTTAAGGGGCATGAAGATCGGCGTTGCTGCTTAGATTCTAATGCTTTGCATGCTACACCAGCGTCCGACAGTTTTCTCGATATACGTCGTGAAGTTTTTTTTCATGATTCGTTCGTATTAGGGAATTTCTTTGATTTTTTATTTTGATTTACTTAGATTTATGCTATGTCAAAAGTTTTTCATGTTAAATAATTGATTGTTTTGATGGCCATTTTATTTGCAGGAAATTGTAGGATTCGTTATGCGATGTCATAAACGTATCCAAAAATTGGTTAAACGTATCCTTTTGTGTGGTTATGTATCAAAGATATAAACTTTTGCGTCACACTTTTTTATTCGTGGATTAAAGGTAAAAGCTCATGTACCACTATATAATAAGCTTATGTATCATCATTTAAAAATGTTTATCACGAAATTTTGCATTTAAAAGCATTGATCACAGTTCACATGTATTATTTACTACTAGTAAAAGGTAGTGTGTAAGCGTTTATGTCGTTAAAACTATATGTGTCACATACTAGTAATTAAAAAATCAATCCAAACATGAATTGAATTATAAAAAAGTTATGACCATAAAGTTATTGATTTTGTTAAGCGTAAATTCGGCGCGTTAATTTGATAGTCTTGTAATCATCGTGTACTATAATTACCATATATTTTCATTTCATACGCTTTCTTTCTTTTCTTCGGGTTTTAAATCCATATTGTCAGAAAAAATTAGCTAACAAGTCATTGTATCACTAAAATAAACTAAAAGACCAAATGTGTCAAATATTAATGTGTGTATCTAAAAATATATTATAAAGCTAAGTGTGCCACAACATAAGTTACTACTAAAAATATGTGAAAACAATTAATGTGTCACAACGAAAGTGTCAAAACATTTTACTATGTCATCGAAAATGCATAAAAAATTTGTCACTATATTAGTGTCAAGAAATTTATGTGTCATTGAATACCTAACCAAGTGTCCATAAGTTTTAAAAAAAAAACATAATGTATGATTACAAATATACTAAATTCTAACGTGTTACTATATATTAAGAAATGGCGTCACACGATAAACATATGCATCACTAATTTATATATTTAAGTGACACATTTTTTTAACGACAAATTTAAAGTGACATAA
Organism: Glebionis coronaria; assembly: GCA_025667525.1. NCBI lineage: Eukaryota > Viridiplantae > Streptophyta > Magnoliopsida > Asterales > Asteraceae > Glebionis > Glebionis coronaria. Next base: position 540,917,923 of record CM046880.1, read on the forward strand.
AGAAATCTTTATATGTGTCATAGAAGAAATATAAAAAAATGAATTACGGTATTATTTTTCATGTACTCGGTACTAATTGTTTTGTGAGTATAGTTGGTTAAACTATGTGTATATTAGTAGTACGGAGTAGTAAAACATATTTTAACATACAAGTTGTGATGATTTCTTATAACTAAACCATGTCAACGAATTTTAAATTGTCAAAATTTGGTTTCTGGAAGAAACGAAGAAGAATATAACGTACTATTGTGGATGGGACGGTGGATGGGTTTATTCCACAAATGCCATTATATTTTATATTATCACAATTATGCCATTAATTTAACTTAAACTTGATCATGACTATGATAATTAATCTAACCGTCCATAACTGTGCTTATTATAACTCATTTTAAAAGTGTATACTACAATAACACTCCCCTATATATATATATATATATATATATATATATATATATATATATATATATATATATATATATATATATATATATATATATATATATATATATATATATATATATATATATATATATATATATATATATATATATATATATATATATATAGATGGGATCGAGAGAAAACTTAATCTCAATAGAAAACCTAGAAAACTTATTCTCCACCGTTGGATCAAATCTTCCTCCCTTCTCTTTTTTTCACCAAAGTACAGGGGGCGAATTGTAACTTTTATTATTTTTAAAGGACGAGTTTTGTGAATTCACACTTATTGTGATATATATTTCCATTTTTTTCTCTTTTTTTTCTCAGATCATATCTCGACGACACACACTCAGTCACCAATCACCATAACCATCACCGTCACAATCCTCCGATCAACATCATTAACCACCGTCACCATGGTTAGCCACTCAGACGTACCTGCTTGTGTATCTAGCACCGTCACCGGTACAGTCACCGGCGGTGGCAGCGCCGTAGTTGAAGATAGATTTTTTGCTTCAGGTAATTCAAACTCTAAGTTAATCAATATTCTTTTTTTAGCAGCTAGTGGTATGTACCTTTTAGTAAATGATGTTGATTACTTTTTAGCTTTTTGAAACAAAATTAGGAAATAAATACATGGAAAACGTGGTTACACAAACTACACACCAAGTGTTTGATATATTGTCTAAATAAAAATTTTATAATTGCTGATGCCTTAAGAGATTTTTTTCCATAATTGAATTCATGCAAGAGGTATTTATGGGTGATACCAGTGGCAGGGAGGGAGAATGAGGTTTCTTGTTTGCATTAAGTGTACATCCAAATAATTGTTAAATAACCCATTTGGAATAAGAAACTATAAGTGCTTACTTAATTTAGAAACCAATGAGCCTATATGCTATTTCAGTAACAAAATATTGAAACATCGCTTAGTCGTGATCTCTCTGGTTATGGCTATTCTTAGTTACTGATTCATGTTTCTGAAAAAAGAGTCGGAATGGAAAAATATTGCAAATTGATTAGCCAAGCTAGAATGGAGTTGAAATATTGTCTTGCCTTTTTCATTGAACTTAATGTTATGTAAATGGTGGGTATCGAGAAGTTTAAATGTTTCATCACAGGTGTATTGTGCATACTACATATGTATGATTAGCGGCAATGTGTGTTTATTGATGGAATCATATGAATGAATTGTGTGCCACTATGATTTATCTTTTGTATTATAGTTCACGCTTCCTTGTATTGCTACTCATTTAAAAATTGTCATTATCTTGCCTAAACAAAACCTGACACGCACACTTGGAAGGTGATATATGAGATGATATTAATTTTGAATGTAATTTTCCAAGATGGCAGTTTTAAATTCCCAAGTATCTGCCCCTCCTGGTTTTTTGGGGCCAAGCAAAGCACCACCTCCGGGCTTCTCATCAAATGAGAGGATGGAACAGTTTATGACGAATTCTTATTATTAGTTCCATGTGCACCAATATCATCAGCTCGCAACCTTAGCCGCCCGATACAAAGTGTTGGAAGAGTACTTTGTAAAATTAACAACTTCCATCCTAGTTGACTCTGCCTCAAACAAAAACACCAATTTCAAAGATGTATCAATGATGCACAATTATCAATAGCTCCAGATATCCAACTATATATTTAGTGGTGTATGATGAATAGCCTATCTGGTTTGTACTATGTTCTTATATTCTTATGTCTAATCTATATGGAAATTTTATTTGTCAAGTAATCAGTCTCTTTCATGTACTTATTTTGTAGGAAATCATATGTTTGACACTTCCTTTTTACTAAGAAAAGTGAATCAAGCACCCCCTGTATATAATGGTAGCATTACTTACCTTGAATTCATGGCTCCTACAATTTGGACAGTTGGTGGTAGAGTTCCAATGGACTCAGTAGTCCAAGTCTAGACATGAGATCCAACTTCCCTACACATCATGCCTTTTTTTGAAAATCATTCCACGCTTCGACTATTGATGCAAATATCTTTCACACAACAAAACCACAGATATAACGACCTAGGAGATCATTTAGCATTTCCTCCAAGAACAGATTCATATGGGCTTCATGTCTTTTCTAGTAGTCTATGCCTTTGCATTTTAAAGAAAAAATGTTGAATTACGTGTTTGATTGTTTGTACCAAGTTTACAAGTATTCATCTACATAGTTGTGTTTTGTGCAGATGAAGCTTCCTGAGTGGACTGACATTGTCAAGACAGCTACTTTTAAGAAAATCGCTCCCTGTACACTCCGACTGGTATTACATCATGTAAGTCCTTTTTTACTTCATATGATCCGTTTGTATATATCACTTTTTTAGTTGTTATAAGAAAAAAGTGGAACCTTGATTATGTTATTGTTTTACAGCTTCAATTGCAAGGAAACTTTACTCTTTGGTTGATCTTGGGCTGGTGCATTCCAGAGAATTTAAGAGGAAGTAAGAGGAACAGAAGTGCTCCACGACATTTCCAAGACTGCTACTTTTAAGGAATCGCTCCCTATGATCTTGACTGGTATTACATCAGGTAAGTCATTTTTACTTCATCTGATCCATTTGTATATATCACTTTTTCAGTTGTTAGAAGAAAAAAATGGAGCCTTGATTATGTTATTGTTTTACAGCTTCAATTGCAAGGAACCTTTACTCTTTGGTTGATCTTGGTGCTTGTGGTGGTGCATTCCAGACAATTTAAAGAGGAAGTAAGAGGAACTGAAGTGCTCCACGACATTTTTGCATAGACCAAGTTGCTGGGAGTATCGCAATTGTTGTTGTGCCTTGAAGAGTTCTCAAGCATTGGATTTAGGTCTTGTGTTATGTAGCTTATAAGTGTAACAATAATGAATTTTGGTGGTCTTTATTTTTGAGTCTTCTGTTTTGATAGTGTTTCTACGGTTTTGTGGATCTGACCTGAGTTTGAAATATTGTCACTTGTAATATATGAACTAATCTTTACATTTGATGATAATTGCCTATTAAGTATATGATGTATGTTTTGTCGCATTCTTTGGAAAGATGTTTTGAACTGAATAGAGATAATGACTCAATACAACTTATAAACGGTTTATAACAGAAAAAACTATGTCAATATTAGTCGTATTTTGATTTAACCGAACACCATTCGACTCGCCGTATTTACGATTATGGGCTAAAATTTTGATAATTGGCAAGTTCGAAAGATACAACTTTTACCTGGCCAATACTTCAAAAAAAATGTGAAAGATAAAAAGAATACTCGACTATTAATCATATACAATCTTATTCCAAATATATGAATCGATAACAGTAGTGACATAATAATAAGAACAATAACATTGCTAAATAAATGATGCACTAAAGTACTCAAACGGACGTCGTACTACGGTACAAAACTGATGCACTAAAATATCTCGAAATGGATGCAATAAAAAAATCTCGAAACGGATGCACAAAATATCTCCAAACCGATGCACTAAAATATCTCAAAACCGATGCACTAAAATATATCGAAACGGATGCACTAAATACAAATGGATACGCTAGATTATAATTATGGTTCAAATGTGTTTCATACTAAATCTAAAATACACACTGGATTATACAGTACTAATTAATAAGGGAGAAACATAATTATTGAACTCGTCTCTTCTAGAGATTTCAGCTTCTGAATGCAGAGTTTCTTAAGCCTATCGATGATCGAAGTAACATTGCTCAAACAAAAATCCTGGTTCCACATACAAAGACACATCATAGTAAAAAAACTATATGCATATCGACCACAACGATAAGTGATATTGGAAACACTTATTTGATATAAGTTTCGTTGTAATATAAAAAAATACATCATACCCCAAAAGTAATGATACCAGCCCCTAGCGTTTGTTCTTAGCCTTTCCACGTTGTCATTCTCTGTAGGATCAGACCTGCCAAAAAAGATAAAAAGAAAAATTATAACAAAAGCCAAAAAGAAAGTAAACACGTCAATTACCTTAAAATAGCAGCAATCCATTAAGACGAGATCTTAGTAGTACGGCTTAGGTGGTCCAAAAGTATCTATGGACATATTTACCCTGTATAGAAACAACTTTATCAACAAATATTTATATATTGCTGAAGTTTCTGTAATTCAGATCAGATCATCCGCCCCGAAAAGCAATCCTAACCTCTCATTTACCAAAATATATTACGCACCTACAATTTAGTATTTATTTATGATCAGATTGTTAAGGCTGAAGTTGCGACGCTCTTCAACGATTCATATGCTTTATACATAACAGAATATACGTGAGCAGCCGAGACAAACGATATGATCCCAATAGCCACTATGCATTTTCAAGTGCATATCTTTTAGAAGTAATCACGAAAACAAAGTGCTCCTTCAGTACCTGCAATTCCATCAACTTTTAAGTTACTAGCATACAATACAAGTAATCTTCGAGTCAAATTAACTATTCAATATAATCAGATAGTGAGTTTCATCTTGTAAATCCAAACACCCCTTTAGTTCCAAATTACAAAAATTTTACATGAATGAATCTACGTAAGTTGCCACTAAAATTGTATGTATGAAAGAGGCATATTGGCTTAATAAACAGAACTTGCTGCATAGCATTATAACATCTTTTAGCAGGAGATGAGATGTTTACCAGTAACACGATCACTATCATACAAGGAATGACCAGTTTGGATGGAAACATACATAGGATGGGCATTGAACGTGTCAAACATTATTTGGGTCATCTTTTGACGAATGGCCTTAGGACTCAATGGTAATTCAGTTAGGAGAACTGTATGCTCTTCTGAAGCAACACGAGGCTAATGGTAGATATATCTAGCAAGGACACATAGGGCATAAGAATTTGCTTATAGTCATTGTACAAACAAGTATTTTAGATAACAACATATAGCAAACTGATCACGCGTAATCATACCTTATTGAATGAAACTGCTTCTTAGCATTACCACGTACATGATACTCGTTAGATCTACAATCTTAACTATTGAAGGGTATTCCATAGAGTCGCAACTAAGTTCCAACAAACACCAATGTTTGTTCTAAAACTTGTTACGCGTATCGCCGCCACCACCACCTGAAGCAAGAAGATTAGCCTCGAACGGACACCAAGCAAGCGCCTTAACAGCTCTGGTGCTCATTTGAGTATCCACAATAGTTTAATGTTAGTTGACTATCAAGATGAAAATGAGTTAAAATTAAGGTTGAATATTTTGTACATGAAGATCTAGGGGTGTTCGAAGGTTATGCATCTTGTTAAATTAAAGGCACACCAAGGATGTCGGACTATTATTTGAAAGGTCCAGCTTTTCCAATCTTTGGAAGGAGGACAAGGCAGAAGATAGGTACCCCATATAAGTAATAAAACCAAGCACCACCTATGGTTGCAAGTATCTATAAAATAAAAAAAAACTTTCATTACTTTCCTTTAATGTAGGAAGATAATCTCATCATAACTGATCATAAAAAGCAACTAGACACTAACTACTAACAAGTACTTTTAGCTTGTTTGAATTTTTGTTAGAACAGGTAGCACGCAAGTTGATGTAAGACAAACTGTTGTAAATAACCACTTAATAGCCTTTTTAAATTTATATTTTATCCCCTAATAAAGGCCTTAACTGATGCCCTAGTACAAATCTCAAACTGATGCCCTATTACAAATCTCAAACTGATGTCGTAGTACAATTCTCAAACTGATGCCGTAGTACAATTATCAAACAGATGTCGTATTACAATTCTCAAACAGATGTCGTAGTACAATTATAAAACAGATTTCGTAGTACAATTCTCAAACAAATGCCGTAATACAATTCTCAAACAGATGCCGTAGTACTATTCTCAAACAGATGCGCTAGTACACTATTAGAACATACATATTATTTATTAAAAAAAAACTCTCTTACATACCGAAGGAATTTACAACTTTTTTCATAAAGGTAAAGACAAACTAGTTCCCTATCCTAGCTAAGTTGGAAATAATTATGCACAAAATGCATTAACCTATCTCGCTATGTTTCTGCTCACAAGCCGTGCGGAATCTTGATTCATTCCTAAAAGTTGTTTATACCAACATCAAAACATCAGTTTGCGACCTATGTTTATTTTATTGACTATTTTTATTTTGCTAATTAAGTATCTACTCTACACCTTGTTGCACTTAGCTGCACTAAAACGTAGCTTTATAACATACACATTCATTATATGTAATTCCATTCCAAAATAACACTATTATTTTATTATTTTGAAAATGATGCACATAATTAATATAAAAATAAGAAATCTGTAATTAAAAGCTTACAATTGTGTGACGGGTGTATGACTGATGGTCTGGTCTGTGGTTTAGTGATTTAAACTTCTCCGGTGATGGATGTTGTCGGTGATGTTGGTTTATAAACTTATAGATATGCTGGCGGCGGTGGATATGGTGGTGTCACGATGGGGGATGGTGGTGTTGCGATGGATATGGTGGTGTCTCGATGGAGACGGTGGTATCTCGATGGACATGGTGGTATCGCGATGGTGATCGCGATGGTGATGGCGGTGTCGCAATGGAGACGGTGGTGTTGCAATGGAGACAGTGGTGTCTCGATGGAGACGGTGGTGTCGGGATGAAGATGGTGGTGTCGGGTAATAATGGTTGATAAGGTTATTTAAAATAAGAATATTAAGTTGACAGTTTTAACCCTTCATTGTTTTGTCTATTTTCGGTTTTCACCCTCTGGTTTGATATGTTGCAAAAACTACCTTCTAATTTGTTTTCTAAGTTTTCTACGAATACAAGGTTTTCTCTAGATCCCACCCCATATATATATATATATATATATATATATATATATATATATATATATATATATATATATATATATATATATATATATATATATATATATATATATATATATATATATATATATATATATATATATATATATATATATATATAAAAGAAACGTTGTACTGTTTTGGCTTACGGCTCACAACCCGACTATTGGTCGACTATTCGTGTTAGGCAAAATAGCCAAAGTATAATCCAGTCAATGAAAAACAAATCCATGTCAACTTCTTCAAAGTTTTTAAAAACAAAGAATTTTTCACGTCATCATTGGGATGGTTTAGCTTCTAAACCACGGGATTCAAAAAAGAAGTTCACTTTAATGGTCCCTGTTACAATTATAATATTTTTTCTTTAAAATAGTCATGTATTTTCACTCGACTACTCAAATGTTTTTTATTGATTGACACGTGTTCAACTGTTTGACCTATTTTATTTTTACCTTAATTATTTAATTAAGATGACTTACAAAACTCACACTCTTCACTACTAGAAAAAGTGCCAATAGTAAGGAAAATTTTACAACCAATAAATTGTTGCACATTAGCAACGAATATAGCAACGAAATTAAGCAAAACTGGAATCACTGGTTAGCAATGACTTTTTGTTGCTAAATTCGTTGATATTTACTTAAAAATTGGTGGGAACGTTCCCTCTCCTTTTTAGCAACGGCTTTCGCAAAATTTTAGTTGCAAAAAATTTAGCAACAAAGTTTTAATTTTTGACAAATATACCATAAAATTATCAGCAACGAAATTGCTAAATTAGCGACGAAATTGGTAAAATAGCAACAAACCCTTGGTTAAAAAAAGGATTGGTAAATAAATTCGAATATATCTTATAGAAAATCTGTAAGGTGGAGGGAAATCCGTACCTTTTTTAAATGCAAATGTTTTATTTAAATTATTTTTCTTTTACTACATTTATCTGTAGATCTCTGTCTCTCGACTTTGTGGCTTTTTGAATCATCAAAAGCGCAGTTCGTAGGAAGAAATTATGACCAAAATGTTGTAAATGTGTAACGCACAATCATTAATTGAGAGAAAACAGTGATCCCGAGTTATTTAACCCTCGAATTGCCCTCAAATTTTTAATAAAGCATATAAATGCGCATATAATGATTTTGACCTTGGAATTTATGAACACATGTGTACGTCATGAGATAAATTTGCTTGCCCAATTTTAAGGGCCCGTTTGGTTGAAGGGTTCTGATTTGAAAACTAAGATTTTGGTTAAAAAAACCATGTTTGGTACGAGTATCTATGGTTGATAAGTGGGGATCATCCCAACAATTATAGGGTTACATAAATCCACCCACGATGATGGGATTTTGATGTGGGGTTACTGACAAGTCTTACTTTTTTGTTCTCTGTTAATTTTGAATTCGTACAATTGTTTTCAACCACATATTTTTACTATTAATTTATATAATAATTATTTAGACTTTTATGTTTTCATTTATTCTTTGAAAAAGATATATATATATATATATATATATATATATATATATATATATATATATATATATATATATATATATATATATATATATATATATATATATATTTAATTCTAATACTAACCCAACATAAAACAAACAACATTTTATAAAACCATTCAATTACTCCTACATATTTTCTTTTTAATCTAACCTAAACTTTAATCCGATCCTAAACCTACTAACAAAACAAACGCACCCTAAATAATATTTGCAAACCTAAATTCTTTGTAGAATTGACTTGTGCGTTAATGTGTAGAAATTCAATAGTAACATTAAACATCTATGAGATGTGTAATACAAATAGTGTACTAAAACTTTTTGATTTATGGATATAAGAATATTAAAAAGCTCTTACTTTGTTGAATGTGACTCGTGGAAACTGTTCTGCTAACTAAGCATTGCACCATTCTCTAACTACATGTAATGAAAAAAGCATATCATTTATACCATGATGACAAAAAGAATACATGATAAAATAACTATGCAAGCAAATTACATCAAGTATTGCAAAACAACGACATAAGTCAAGTAATTAGAAAAATTACACATTCTATTCTCGTCTTGGTAATTAACCTAGATTTCCATCATCCGTGGATTGCAAGGATTTTGTTGATAATCATATCCCCAAATCAATAGCCCTTTGTTCGTCCAATTTTTTTTTTTTGTTGTTGTAGTTTTATTTTTAGGGTAGTAAATCGTTTATTTGATCATTTTTATGTAGAATATATGTTGATACCACAGTCAGTTGATTCAGCCTGATCATTTGTGTGGGGTGCTTATGATCGGAGGCGTGGTATTTTGATTTATGCTATGTGGTAGATGACGGCAATAGTCAATAGGGTTTTTGTTTTGTTGTTTATTATGGGAGGGAGTAAATGTAAATGCGAAGATGAAGGAGAGAAGTTGATTATTTTAGTTAAAACAATAGTCATTTTTTCATAATTTTTGCTTCAAGATCCTTTTTAAAAAATCTTCTTTTATATAGTAGGTAGATTAATTAATTTTTTTTTTATTTTATATAAACGCTTTCACTCATTTTATAAACTTTTTATACGTATAAAAAGGACTGCATAGGCTTTTTATATGTCGTTATATGACTAACGACCATTTGTAAACTAGTTTTTATATATGTTTTTATAAGTTTTTATACACCCTTTTATAATTATTTTTTTATGTTTTTAGTTAATTCAAACGTTCGTTGCTTAAAATGACTAACGATCAGGGGCGGAGCCACATAGGGTGCCGGGTGTGACACGGGCTACACCCATTTTAAAGTCACGAAGTGCAAAAAAGATTCAAAATTGTCATATTATTGGTATGTGCAACCCCCAAAATGTTTCATGTTACCCTAATTTTTTACAATGTAACTCAAGTTGGCTTTAAAAAAGATCTGTGCAACACCCCTTTTAAAATCTTGGGTCCGCCCTAACGATGCAAGAGAAACATATGATAATGAAACAAGTTTTGAAAATTAGATGTTTTTTATAAAAATTTATGTATGCTTATTTATGTTTTTATTTTTAGATAATTACAAACTATCATAAGTTAAAAGGACTAATGATGCAAGAGGAACATATGATCATAAAACAACACTCGAAAGTTGGATGGGTATTTTGATATTTTTATGAGTTCTATATAATAATAAAACAAACAGGTGAGCATTATACTATTACTATTACATACCATTAACCATATTGAAAATAAGAAGTTATTGTGGTGATAGTTTATGTGAATATAAAATAAATTTATAAAAATTAGAGAGAAATTTTTTTAAAGTTTAAATAAAAAGACAAATATGTGAAAACCGACATATACTTTTTGGACTCTTAGAGTGCTGGGAGCGGTTGCATCAGATTCTCGTGTCAAAGCCGCCACGTAGGATTTTAGGGCTTTGACACCAGAATCTGTTTGGCACCACATTTCAGTGATAACAGTCGGCACAAGAAAATCTGATGCCAACGAAAATAATTAATTTTTTAAACAACAAATAACTTAAATAAAAACTTTATTAAATTTTAAAAACATTACAATTAAAATAACATTAAAAAAGATAAGAATAAAAAAAAATACGAAAAATAAAAATAAGGAAAATACATAAGGGAAAGAAATAAACTAGTTCTCGGGAGGGGCATACGATGCGCGAATCGCATCCTTTTTACTCTCGATGATTGCCCGATCCGAGGCACTCATCTTGCTTGTGTCGATTTAAAGAATTGCGGATTTCTTGTCCACCTTATGCGTGTTGAAATAGTTTATTTTTGCGTTTGACTCACGCTCCATGATATCCAATTTAGCTTTTGTCTCACGCTCGTATTGTCCTTTCATCATTTGTTGATAAGCTTCCGGGTTTCAACCGGAACTAGCCGTTGAGTTGCAGGAGCGTTGAATTTTAGCAACACGATACGACTCGACCGGCCGTGGGACGACGTCGGGACCGAAGAACTCGGGACGTTCTTAGGTAACATGAAGACAGTGTTGTCTTTCTTGAGTCGAATCGGGGTGTTCCATTTGTGCTTGTCCTTCAAAAATTTCAAGAGACTTGTGCTTAAAAATTATACCCCCGATGCTCTTTTATAAGCTAGCTCAACCCGAGTCATAAATCCATCATCGTTCTCCCCACTCATCACTTGCATCTCGTCATAAAGACTAATAAACTTCTTGATGTCACGATTCAACGGGGTCCACTTTCCTGTCAACATGTTCTTGGTGTGGTTCAGAATTTTTTTGGATTTCTCAACCGCATTATATGCATCAGCTACCCGGTACCAAAAAAGTATCCTTTTTTTTACTCACACCAATCTTAGGATCCTTGGAAATTTCTATGTTACATTGGGACAAAAGCAACTCCTCGTCATCGGTCTACAAATGTCGACCCGAATCGTCTTCTTTTTCGTTTGGTACTTCAACCACCTCCTTAGCCTTAGCCTTCTTACGGCGAACTTTCTTTGACGTTGGTGTCAGGACTTGTTCTTCATCTTCGTCTTCGTCTAGTAGGTGATGAGATTGTTGGTCGGATTCTGATTGTGAACGTATTTGGGATTGTTAAAATTGTTAAAATTTCGCCCATTGTTCTTGTTGATATTTCATATATGCTTCATTTTGTTGTGGGGGAAAATGACATATTGTTGAATTGTGGTTGAGAAGAAGATCCCGGGTTCGAAGAGGAACCGTGATTGTAGTTTGAAATTGGTTGGAAGGATCGTTAAACATGTTGTTAATCCAACTGGGATTCAGTTTTTGTGAGTAAAATTGAAAGAGATTAGAGAAAAATGAGATAGAAAGTGTAAGAAATTAGTGTAAAAAATTGGGTGAAAAAAGGTTTACTTTATAGAGTGCTTTGGGGGTATTTTTTTGAAAAATGTTGAAAAGAAAAAATGCAACGGCTATATTAAACCACCAACGGCTAGTTTTTGATTTTCGAAAAAAAATACAATTTTACCCCCTCCAACTGCTTGTTTTTTAAACTTTTCAAAAAAAAGGAAAATCGGTTGGCGCCAGCTGATGGGGTTGCTGCGAGATCCTTTGGCGTCAGTCGGGGTATGATGCGCCAAAGAAAGGGTGGCGTCAAAAGGCTATCAGCCCACTTCTCAGGTCCCACTCCCCCCACTCTTACATACCACATTAGGCGAAAGAAACGATGCCTTTTTTATACAACCCAAAAGTTAGGGTCCTGGTTGGGCTTCTATCTCTCTCACTCGTTGCCTTGGGAAAATGAAAGGGAGTGAAAATGGACGTTTTTGTTATTATAATTTCAAGCAAAGAAAGTTTTCAATTTATTACTAGTTTTAAAAAGTTAAATTAAAGAATAATACTAGATTCACATCCATTTTATATAAAAAAAATTTCACACTTATATGTGTCAAACAAATAGTGGTAGTGAAAAAAGAAAGAGAAAATATGATAGATAGGCGGAACTAACATGCATAATACTCCCTCCGTCCCAAAATTATTGTCCCCCGATAAAAAACACACAGTTTAAGAAAAGTACCACCTTTTCAGTTTTCTCTCTGTTACTTTTTACAGAAAGACAGTTTTACCCTTAACCAATTAATTTAAAACATTTCAAAAGTTTGTAATTATGAATTCAATTAAGGGTAATCTAGTAATCTCGATCTAAAATTCCTACCTATTTTTAGAAGTTTTATAAGTGGATAATTAATTTGGGACAACCCAAAAAGGAAAGAGGGACTATAATTTTAGAACGGATGGAGTATTTATTTGAGTCACCATTGCTAAAAAATACTATGTAAAAACGGGAAGTCAATTGGCAATTAAATTACGTAACGAAACATTAAGTCGATAAATCCCACACATAATCTTACAAAAAGCCGTATACACAATCTGAAAGTTTTAGTTAACTAACAAATTAAATAAATATTTTAACTTGACTTTAACAACACGATCCGTCTACGGTTCTTAGTTCTTGAAATCAAAATGTGACAACGGTTTACGGATCACAAACGGAAATCAGAAAATGTCTAAAAAGATTAAACGTCGTTTACCTCAACTTGAATCTTATTTAAATGATTCTACAGCGATTTAAGACCATAAAACTAATACACAACTGAATCACAAACGGAAATCAGAAAACATTTATTTCATAATCACAATAGATTCAAGACAAGAAATTTTTATAGGTATTAGGATATATATGTAATTTTTAGTTTTAAATTATATATATATGTAATTTTTTGATGAAGTTGGATATTTTTTTAGAAGACAAATGTTATTAGTTAATGGATCGAGTCGCTTATAACATTTAAGTGGCAGAATAATTTCGATTTTGAAAACTAATACATAATTGAATCACAAACGGAAACCGGAAAACAATTATTTCGTAATCACAACAAATTCAAGAAAAGAAATATTTATAGGTATACTTATATAGGTGCGCGTCCAACAGTCAGTTTTCGTTCGTGCCTTTGATCGATCGCTTAAGTTGTTGAAGGGACTACTGTTACATTCTTGGTATTCTTCGACTTCAGAAGTTCTTCAGATTCTTTAGTAATATTCAAAGTAGACTGTAAAACCACCGGAGATAATGCCTTCCAAACAGAAGTATTTCCAACCAATTGTCCAAAATTTGGTCTGCACAAGAACACATGATATGTTACACACAAATATTCCCGAAAAACTATTGATTAAGAAGCTACAGGGTGCAAAATGACACGAGGAGCATATATAAGTGTGAATTATTGACAGGCAATCCAATGTCCATTTGATAGGCAGCGCGCCTTTTATCTCTCGAGTTAAAATAAAGATTAGGAAATAAGTTAAGGATAGACGGAATGAAAATAGGACCTACTTTGAAGAAGTTATGATGGAGAAAACTTCCAATCCGCCATCGTCTGCGATCTCAGCAGTAGCAAAGTATTGAGGAACAATGAATAAGTCACCCTCCTCAACTTTACTGTCCAGCGCAGGCTTTCCTTCACTTCCCACGACCCGAATCTGACCACTTCCCTTAACAATATAATTGATTTGGAGCGACCCATCCGCTACAAAACTTGGTGCCAGCATAGCATTACCATACAACTTCACAAATTTAGCACTTAGATCAATCTCACCAAGCTTTGGAAAGTTTTTTTCCGTTAAGGTGTTTACAAATCCACCTCCTTCCACGATAACGTCACATGAAGGGTCATCAAAGGTCGCATAAAGTTTCCCTTTGATGTGTTTGCTTGGTTCCGGAAATTCAATCCCATTTTGGAGCTTAACAAGCAATACACCCGGTTGGCTGCTTACAAGACTTTCTGATTCTTTTTGGTCGAGACCAAAGGCTTTACCAACAAAGTCGGCTTGAAATCCAGCTAGTAGTCCTAGAACTCCAGCAACGAAAAAGTATGTGAAGTGGCCAGGAACCAGGGCTTTGCTGGTGTCGCCCAAGAATACAATGACCGCGTCAGTGTCGCCACCATTGAACCACCATGATATAGTTCCTGCTGAAACTGGAATTGCATCCCCTTTCTTGATCAACAAAACCTTTTCTTCTGGACTATTTGGTGCCACAAACCCCAGTGTGCAGGTACCTATGTATCCATGTTGAATGACTCATGTTATGTATATTACGATGGTAGCTAACATCTTATGGATGAAGCTTAGACAGGTTTGACCGAATTGTTTCTTTTAAGGTTCTAAACACATTTTGCCCGCTAACATTTCTTTTGTAAATATGGTTTGTATTCATTAAAGTTTGTAGTGTGCTAACCCTTAACCTAAAAAAACTAAACATACCTTCAAGGACAAAGCCGATTTTGGAGGAATCCGCATAGTGAGGAAGAGCAAAGCAAAGAGGGTGGAGGAGAAGTTTTCCAGCACCAAGCTTCAACTCACTTATCAAAGGTGTTTTTGAGTTCGTCCATTCATAATATCCGCCACTGTCTCCCTCAAATGCCGTTAGATCCGCCTTCTCTACCACCATCTTTGTCTCCATCTTTGTTACTAAGATAAACTTCCAAGAATGTTAGAAAGAAATAATGGAGGAGTATGATGCATAAGGCCAGTTAGCGTGACTACTTATATAGAGATTAGAAGTGACTATTGCCAATTGACATACTATTTTTTAGTAGATTACGGAAAGATAATTGTCATTATCAAAAAGAATAACAATGTTTTTTTTTTTATCATAGGAGGCATCTTTCTATTACTCCCTCCGTCCCATAATAATAGTTCACCGACAAAAAACACGCAGTTTAATAAAAGCATCACTTTTTCAGTTTTTTTTCTTTTACTTTTTACACGAAGACAATTTTACCCTTAACTAATTAATTTACAACTTCTTTATTGTTTGTAATAATACCCTCAAGTGAGGGTTATATAGTAAACTTAATTTACATTTCTTATATATTTTTAGACTGGACTGTTAATATAAGACGTTCAAAAATAGTATACTAGACTGTTAATATGAGACGAAGGGAGTAATAAATTGTACTAGCTAGGTCATGTGGCAATTAAAAAACAATATAAAACTAGATTGCGATCTGTTTGTGATATATCATATTTCTAATTCAGGAATTAGTTAAATAATTCAATTCTTATATATCATTATCTATATCAATGCAAATAAATAATTGAAATAAATATTGATTTGAGGGCGAAATAGTCTTTTACCTGTTCAACTAACTTTGTTTATTTTTCTTCACCTAGAATATAAGGTAACGAAACAAAACAACTCTCGAGCTATTAGTAAACTACTCAAATCAATTTGATTTAAACGAGTTGAGGTCGAGTCGGTGCTATTCAATTATATTTTCGAGTCATGTTCGAGCTTCAAATCCGGCTTGTGGAGCTCACGAGCTTTATTTAGCTTCGAAAGTCGTTCTTGATACGCCAAGTTCAAGTTTCAGAATATGCCAATTCAAGTTTGAGCTCCAAAATATGCCAGAGAGGTCGAGCTTGATATGCTGAGTAATCATCGATTTCGAGTTTTGAATGTGAAAATATTCGAGCTCAAGTATTATATGACGAATCGAGCTCGAGTTTAGAATATAAAGCTCGATCAAGTTTGAATCAAGTTTCAAGTTTAAGCTTTGATATTTCAGTCGAGATTAAGCTTGACAACATTCGACTCGTTTACATCTCTAGCCTCAACCATTTTTAATATTTATATATTATTTATCGGTTTAGGTTTGCATTTAAGTAAATTTTTTCTATTATGTGTTATTCATTTTGTTTAGAATTTTTAGTATTTTCAGATTGGTTGTCTAGTCTTTTAAGAACGTCAATCTCAAGTCATTCACAAAATATTTAAACCAGAAATGATTACACATATTTGAAACAAGACTTAAACTCATAGTCATTTAGTTGAAAAACTTCACACGCCACATGAGATACCATTTGACACACGCCTTTTGGCATATCTGTTGCTTAGCTATCATCAACTCATCTGTAGGGTTAAATCCCTACAATCTTGGTTATCTAGATGCGGAATATCGATCAAGAACATGCACAGCAGAATCGATAGAAAAGTAAATCGACGCCCACAAGGTAAATCCTTAATCCAAACGTTTAGTATTGAGAGAATGACGTGTTTGGTTTGTTCCCCCTCACCTCCTTTTATAGAGATGAGGGGAACCGACTATTACAAGTCCTGCGGGTCGGGTTGGGCTTAGACATTGCCAACCGACCTTTATTCATAGCTATTAGGAAACTAGGCTACTCGACTCTTAATTCCTTAGACACGACTTAGGCGAATATAATGACTAAACATAACAGTTTCCACCTTAGGCATATATTAGCCTATCCCAACACTCAGCAATTCCAAGCAGTGTTGTAACTTGCGTCCAGGTACCACCTTCGTCAAGGCATCCGCAACATTGTGTTCAGTACCCACCTTCAGAACATCGACCGTCTTAGCTTCGACTTCTCTGATAAAGTGATAACGCACATTAATGTGCTTTATCCTTTCATGAAAAACATGATTCCGCGATAAGTGAATCACGCCCTGATTATTACAATTAACTGCAACAGTGTTGAGCTTCACACCCAACTCTTCCAAGAGTCCCCTTAGCCAAATAGCTTCCTTCACATCCTCCGTAAGGGCCATATACTCCGCCTCTGTAGTTTAAAGAGCCACCACGTGTTGTAGCGTTGCCTTCCAGCTTACAACAAATCCCTGTACTAAAAATGCGTAACCAGTGAGAGACCTACCCTTATCCGGGTCCTTAGCGTAATCTGAATCAACAAAACATGTTACGTCCACATGGTTGCCACGATTTGTCCCATACACCAAACCCACGTTTACAGTACCCTGCAAATATTTCATAAACCACTTCACTGCTTCCCAATGGAGTTTACCTGGATTCGCCAAATATCTGCTAACTACACTTACTACATACGCTATGTCTGGCCTCGTGCATACCATCAAGTACATTAAGCACCCAACCGCATTTGAATATGGCACCCTACTCATTCTTTCAACATCACAATCCCTAGCCGGGCAATACTTCAGCGATAGCTTGAAGTGCCCATCCAATGGTGTTTGAACCGACTTCCCATTGTCCATTCTAAAACTTTTTAAAACTTTAGAAACGTACCCGGATTATGACACCCTCATAATCTTACGACTCCGATCCCCTGACCATCTCCATACCAAGAATCTTATTTGCTTCCCCGAGTTCCTTCATGTCGAACTCCCTTTTAAGCAAAGACTTGGCAGTCGCGATCTTAGCCTTGCTTTTACAAGCAATCAGCATATCGTCTACATATAAAAATAGATAGATATACTCCCCTGGTGCATAACTCTTGTAATATGCGCAGCTGTCGTAACTGCTACGCTTAAACCCGTTGCTCAACATATACTCATCGAACCTCTTATACCATTGCCTAGGTGATTGCTTTAAACCATAAAGAGATTTTATTAACAAACAAACCTTGTTACCTTGTTCAAATCCCGGTGGCTGCCTCATGTAGATCACTTCTTCAAGATTTCCATGTAAAAACGTGTTCTTTACATCAAGCTTCTCCAGCTCATAATCTTTACACGCAGTCAATGCAAGTATAACCCGAATAGATGTGTGTCGAACTACCGGCGAAAATACTTCATTGTAATCAATGCCTGCCCTTTGTGTGAATCCACGAGCCACCAATCTTGCCTTGTACCTAGACTTTTGATCACCTTCAATCCCTTCCTTTATTTTGTACAGCCATTTCCAGCTCACCAGCTTTTGCCCAGCTGGATGATCTACTAACACCCAGGTCTTCTTCTTCCTCAGAGAATCCATCTCTTCTTTCATAGCAGCTTTCCACTTAGAACTGTCTTCACAAGCCATTATCCGTCGTAAGCTTCTTAACCGTCCTCCCAGTCTGATTTTCTACTAACTGCTTCCACTCTTTGAACTTCCCAAATGCTTCGTGTTTGAACCTGAGAACATAAACCCATGCCCTCCTGGAATAATCATCAACAATAGATAAGAAATACCTCTTACCTCCTACTGATTCCACCTGAGACGGACCCCATAAGTCTGAATGAACGTAGTCTATCACTCCCTGAGTAGTGTGTCTTCTTACACCAAAACTGACTCGATGTGACTTTCCCAGAACAAAATTCTCACAAAAATCGAGCTTACCTAGACTCTTCTTGCCAAACAAACCTCGCTTTTCCAGCACTTGTAGTCCCGCCTCACTGATATGTCCCAGTCTTTTATGCCAAACCTGCACAAGACTATCTTTTCGTTCAACACTAGCATTAAGCTCACTGGCCACTGCATGGCCATCCAAAGAGTACACACAGTTCTCCCTTCTGGTTCCAGATATAATAACCCTAGAACCATTAATCACCTTGATTTTGCCCGACTGAAATTTTACGGTATATCCCTCTTTTTCAAGAGTTCCCAGCGATATCAAGTTTCTTTTCAATTCAGGAATATACCTGACATTGTGTAACACAAAACTTGACCCATCTTTCAGTTGTACATTTACCTTGCCAATACCCCTGATCTTGCACTCCCTGTTGTCGCCCAACAGTACGCTGCCCCCATCGCGTTCTAGAAAATCAAAAAATACATCTAACATGGGTGACATGTGATATGAACCTCCTGAATCCATGATCCAATCTTGTAGTCTTTCTGCACTCGTCACCATCATCACCTTAGAATCGTCGTAAATTGAACCACTAGAGCTTGGTTGATCATCTTTCTTGACGTAACCTTTTGACTTCTTGCGATTATTCTTCGGACAGTCTCTTTTCAAGTGCTCCTCAGATTGGCAAATAAAGCATTTGAGTCTTCCACCCCGAGAATTCGATCTTGACTTTCCCCTTGACTGATGCGAATTCCTGCGATCAGTTCTTCCCCTCATGTATAACCCTTCACCATCATCCCCCTTCTCCTTGGACCTTTCTTTGATTTCCTTTGAATTTAGTGTGGCGATCACGTCCTCCAAAGTCAAAGCTTACCGTCCATAAAGCAAGGTATCCACAAAGTGTTTGTATGATGTTGTTAAAGAAGTGAGTAACAATAAAGCAAGATCTTCATCCTCGAATTTTACCTCAATATTTGCTAAATCAAGAACGATTTTGTTGAACTCATCTATATGCTCGGAAATATTTCGTCCAGTCGGCATGTAGAATGTATACAACTTCTTCTTCAGGTACAAATTATTGTCCAATGACTTTGTCATGTACAAAGACTCGAGCTTTGACCAAACCACCGCTGCAGTCGTCTCCCCGGTAACCTCTCTCAGGACCTTGTTACCTAAACACAAAATCATGGCACTGTGAGCTTTCTTGTCAAGCTTAGATTTCTCTCCAGCTTCCATATTCGCGGGTAAAAGCTCCAAAGCTGCTTCACATCCGTTCTGGATTAATAAAGCACGCATCTTGATTCTCCATAACCTGAAATCACCAGTTCCATCGAATTTCTCGATGTCAAACTTGGCTCCCGTCATTCTTTATCCTTTTGTTGATTTGCTAAATCTTGTGAAAACCTCACAATCACAAACCGACAAAATCCCTTCAGTAACTCGCTAAACCTTGTGATACGTTAAACCTCATAATCACGAATTACGAAGTCCCCTTGTGTTTAAAAAAACCCTCCAAAGTATTAATACAAACTTTTTATTTTTCTTTATGTTTTAACCAAACAAACATAAAAAAATATTTGTATTAAATTTTTGGCCCAAAAATTGTCTTGTTTAGAAACTTAGGCCCACCCCACTTTGAAGTATACGTAGGTTTCTATGATTGACTTTTGCACAAAAAAAGCCAACAAAAAAACCTGTGTCTTCTTCTACCTTTCACCCATGCGATAGAAAAAAAGAGAGAAAAAAAACACCCGTCGATCTCCAACTAGAAGATCAACACCCTTTCCAGTCGATCCTGCTTCCTTGTCGATCTAAACACGATCAACAAGAACACCACTTCGTCGATCGATCCTAGATAACCAGCCTTCGTGAACTAAAGCTCCGATACCACATGTAGGGTTAAATCCCTACAATCCTGGTTATCTAGATGCGTAATATCGATCAAGAACATGCACAGCAGAATCGACAGAAAAATAAATCGACGCCCACAAGGTAAATCCCTAATCCACACTATTAGTATTGAGAGAATGATGTGTTTGGTTTGTTCCCCCTCACCTCCTTTTATAGAGATGAGGGGGAACCGACTATTACAAGTCCTACGGGTCGGGTTGGGCTTAGACATTGCCAACCGACCTTTATTCATAACTATTAGGAAATTAGGCTACTCGACTTTTAATTCCTTAGACACGACTTAAGCGAATATAATGACTAAACATAACATCATCATCGAGTGCTTTTTTGTCATTAAAATTTACTCAAGTCGATAATAATATATGTATATATATCTAGAATATGGAACGTTGCATGTTTTTTGACCAATGATATGATATAAAGAAATTATTGAATCATTTGAGGCATATACTCACATGGTATAGTCTTTGATCTTATATAGTAATTTACCCGAAAATAATCATTTGTGAGATATTGATCACGATTTGGAGGCTTTGACTTGAATCGTTGGGGTGCTACTAAAAACATGAAATGAATGTCAAAAGAACATTATTCAACAACGATAAACATGTTAAGTAAACCAAATCAATAGTCTCGGCTAAGAGACATTCCAATAATACTACGTCGATACAACAAGCACTCGGCATATAGAAGGGCGGATGCACTCTTTAGCTGTGAGGTGTCAGCGCTTTCCATGGCTAGTCGAAAAAAAACAAAATTTTAGTTTAATTTTATATAATTTTGATCTTTTTTCGAAAGTGCTCCTCACCCCCAAAACTTATATTGCCCTCACTCACATATTAAAACCCAAAATTCAACTCTTTTAAAACTTATAAGTTCTTCACGTATAAGTAAAAATACTCGATTTATCATTATGTCGTCTTTTTTTTCTCTGCATTTTATTGTTATTGTCAAAAAAATTTGCTTGCCACATTTTATTTCTCTTGTTCCGCCACCGCATATGGATGTTTTTTTTGTGTGAAAAGAGCCTATAAATAGTATAATACATTTGAATGTAACCTTTGAAAACTTATGGGATGTTCATTACATATGTGGTTATATATCTTGACTATGATGGCAGTAATGAGACAAAGAGATCACAAAATTCATGCGTGACATTTTTTCGCGGCGTGATTTTTTTAACAAAAAAAGTGTCATGTAAATTTTCCAAAATAATAAAAGTATATTTGTAATTTTTTCTAAAAGCCATTTTGAAATGTAGTTTATAAAAAAAAAAGAAAAGTGAAACTACCATTGTTATATATCTAAACTTGAGTATAAAACATACTAAATAATCATTATTTTTATAAAAAGAACCATACCCGACTCATAAAAAAACATAGCAATTCTTGAGTTTCTTCCCCTGTGCTCATCACACTCAGCATGAACCTTTAATAGCCTCTCTAAAATCACGCTCAAAACCATAATATCTTTTCAACACGTTCATTATTCCAACTCATTATTCATGTATGTATCTCATGTTTATTTTTTTTAACTTCATGTAATTTATTATCAACAACTACTTGCAATCTCACACATTTTATACAACATATTATGTTATTTGTTCTATGTGATATACTTTCATCATGAACTTTCATTCTTATAGAGACCTTTTTAGGAGCAAAATGGTACACAGTAATTCATCAGAAAATGAACCCAATGATACTCTTTCAATTCATGATATCGATGTAAATGGTTATCTCATTAATGATGTGGAACAAGATAACGAATGTAATAGACCATATGATGTTGAGGTAAGCCAGAGATCGGGTGAAGAGGGCCAAATTGATGCTAATATTATTGGGAAGGTATTTGATACGCAGATGATGCATACAATCAATATGCCTTTACTTGTAGATTTGGCATACGTGTGCATTGGGATTATAAAAACCAGGTGACTAACGAGGTTTATAGAAAGTGGTACTGCGCAAAAAAGAAGGATTCAAAACTGTGAAGGAAGACGATACAAGTGTGGATACTATGAAACGACACAGAGATTTAAGGTCTGGTTGTGAAGCACGACTTCGAATTACAATAACAAAAGATGGTAGACGGTGTGTGGATTTTTTTTGATGATACACACAATCATGATGTGCGCATGATTGTGGTAAAAATACGTGTTTAGGAAAACAACGTATAAGTGCGGCAAGTATTAAACTCGACGATTTAGGAAAACCGACAAGTCGAATAAATTTCAAGTTCGTTCTCGAAGGAGGTGTGTGGATTAAGTGTGCCAAATATATAAAATCAAAGTTTGGATTAGTGACGTTTTTGGTTTAGAAGAGAAAAAGTAAAGGCGAGCTACGAGTACGATTACACTACGACGTATTGACGTAAAACGATGACGTAATTACGTAAAACGTGACGAAATTAAAAATTAAACCTTAAAATTAATTAAAAGATTAAACTAAGTCTAAAATAATATAAATAAGGTTAAAATCCAATAAATAATTTTAAAACCTTTTATTAATTAAATATTCATTTTTAAATGCTAATTAAAGCCCTAAAATTAAATATAACTAAGAAAAAGCCCAAAATATTATTTTATTGAACTCATAACTCACTTATATTATTTAAAGACTAAAAAGTATTTTTCCTAAATTTTTAAAACTATTTTTCTATTTTTAAAAGGCTAAAAACACTTTTTAAACTAAAATAATCATAAAAATAATAAAATAATGCTAAAAATAAATAGTATTTTTCAAAAAATCTTTTTTTAACTAAATTAACAAGGGAAAAATGAAAATTTAAAAAAAACTAAAAAAAATGGCTGAAAACAAAAGTACCCCAAAGTACTCCAAGGTGGAGTACTTCTGTGTTGTCCAATATCCTACCAGACAACAAGCTTGTCCAACATCAATGTTGTCCGATATGGGACAACACTAAAAGAAATAAAAAAATTTGCAGCGTTCTTGGACAACAAAGAAAAAACTTGCTGTATGGTTTTTTCGGCTCGTTTTGGGTTGTTTCGAGCTTGTTTCTTGCTGTTTTTGGGCACAAACGGCACCCTCACTTGCTTTGGCAAGTGAGGAGTCAAGTACAACTCACAAACACAATCAACAAACACACATACGACACAGATTCGATCCAAGAACAGGGCAAAAACACTAAAAATGTAGAAAATGGTATGCTGATCTTATATGGAGCACAGTGGGCTAAATGCAATTTTTAAACCACCAAAAACTGCAAATCCTAGATACTAGATATGGAAACCCTAGACTACCACCCTATAAGCTGAGTGTGTACCAAATTCTAAGCTCCAAACACAACAAGATGCCCTTAGACACCTGCTGATGTGGTTTTCATCACAGAAAATGGGCGGGGCTGTTGTAAGTATAGAGGTGACTTGTTACTAGTTCAGAACCACCAAAAATAGAGAGAAACCTAGATACAAGATGTAGCATGCATATATGAACTTATAAACTACCAAATAACCATATCCCAAGCACCAAATCACAGAAAAATAACAAGACAATCTAAAATACAGAAAAAAGGGCAAAAAGCAAAGGTAGTCTTAAAGCTAAACGGTGGGTTCACCAACCTACAGCTCTATGCTACGTCCATTAGCATATGGTTGAATTAGCTGTTTAGATTGCACAGGCAGACCTAAAATAACCTACAAAGTGACCGACTATAAGATTTGAAGACCTAAAACATGAAACTCAACCCGACTGACCTACTATAAAGGGCCTGCTGGTGTGGGGAATTTTTTACAGCGAATAGCAACAAGTTTGGTGATGAGCATCTACAATAAAAGCTCTCAACTAGAACTCCACCAAAACCGCAAAATTAACACAAATTAGTAGACCCTAACTCCATTAATCCTGTTAAGACAGTGGCTCAAGAAAACATACAGCAGATGGATGGCTGATCTTAATAGCTCTTTTTATAAGTTTGCTTTTTCAAAATAAGCTTAAATAAGCCCACGGATCTTGAACTAACTATGAACAACCCTAAATGACACCTAACATTTAACAAAACTATGAACTTAATATATATATATATATATTTTTTATTTTCTGAATTTGAAAACGTGATACCTACTGATTACTCATATGTTAAACTTACACGAGCTATCAAAATCATTAAAACATCTAGGATTCTAACTCATACTACTAGATGTACACTCATAAAAACACTCCTAACAGATAGAACAAATTTCAAACGAACCAACACTAAATCAGTTACAAGCATTTTCTAACCTGTGAATAATCGTTCAAAGATAATACAAAGGATCATATTTAACAAGTTCACAGCTAAACTAAAAACATATACCAAAACTCTCATAACCACATGAAGCATATAAAAAAAAGCAAAAGGGTTCAAGCCAAACCAGGCTTGGCTTTGTTCAAGCCAAGCTTTACCGGCTGATGCCTTCTTTTAGGATTTTCACGAGTCCAATGAAGCTAAGGAGAGATAGCTGTTGTGTTGGGGGTTCTACAACAGAACCACAACAAAGGACCAACAAGGAGAAAGATGGGCAATAAATTCTTAAATACCTGCACATACACAACAGAAAATAAAAGGAACTTCAAGTTCCAAAGGCTTAACCCAAAAGTTGAGTGTCAAACGAATTTTGGAGAAGCTTTGGAACAGTTAGCTTGGAAAACAGAAATAAACGAAAAGGATTTTTTGAAAACCTCTTTAGACAAACCCATGTAAAACCAAACTTTTAACGAACATCATAAGTAACAAAAGCTCACATTGCTTGTGTTTGGTTTGTCAGGCCTAACACTATCACCTTAAAACTTTTGGGTCTCAAAATCCGAAGCTGCCAAAATCTTTTGAACAAACAGGAACTTTGATAAAGTCTAAACTAGTTTTGCTAAGAAAATTAAATATTACACTACAAAAACAGTAAGTGGAACTCAGCCTTGAACTTGGAAGAACTTTTCTAATAAGCTTTAACTATTTCATTAATAAAAAAACTTTTTACAAATCAAAAGCTGGAACAAAAGGGATACCACAAAACTGGTCCTCCTTTTATAGCTAACATAAGAACTATCTAGAATTACGAAACCCTAGCAATGAATTTCCTAAAAAGCCCTTGAATGAATCTTGGCATATGCTTTAAAGATACCCGATTTGAATTCTTGGTCCTGGTCTTTGGTGCATACATGTGATCTTGCAGCTGTAACTGTTGATCTAAGCCTTCCATTGTGTTGTGGTGACCAAGGAATCATTCTTGTTCGTTGGATTTCTGGCAAGATTTTGTCTTTTTTCTTCTACCCGTGACTTCAATAGCTGGGAAGGGGACCTTGGGGTGACGTGGTATATTTCTGGGCATGTGGGGTTATTGGGTGTGGGGTAGGGATCAAAAAGCCCATGGTTAATTAATTGATTAAGGTGAGAGTTGATTAATTGGTTCTGGGATTTTTTTAAGGTTGATAGGAGATGAGAGGGGAGGTTTAATTAAGGGGAAAGGGTTAATAGGTGTTTACCGGTTAACAATATTTATTTAAAATCTTGTAGTCACGTAGGTTTAGTAATGGGTAAAGTTGGGTTGTTTTGGTGGGCTGGTGGGTAGGTTTGGGCTTATGGGTAGGTTTTGCAATTTAGGTCTTCCCCTTAACGGCTGTTATAGCAAGTTTAGTCCAAGTCCATTGCACCGTTAGTCCTTTTGGCTTAACAACTTTAGTCCTTTGTTAGAATAAGGACTTATCATGTAGATTCTTCCAACTTCAAGGGCTATTCATGATATTTCTCCAAACTTTAGGGACCCCAAAGTACATTAGGATTGTTGAGGGGTATAAAGTGACATTTCTTCAAAGTAGAGGGACCAATCTTGTACAATCTTCAAACTTCAAGGGCATTTTTGCAAAATTCATTTTTCGGGTCCGGTTCTTTGTGCGACTTCGTTTCCCGTGTTCGTTTTTGCTTCATTCTTGGGATCATTTGTTGATTTCACGATATCCGTACCTAAAATACACAATGAACAAACACAAGCATATATTTGGGTATTTTGACGATATTTTAAGTGTTTTAAGCCCGATTTGGACGATGAGACTATGTATAATTGCAGTCTCATCACTCCCCCATACTAAACCATTGCCGTGTCCCCACGCAATGCTAGAATTAAGTATCATAGCATTTCCAAAATTCATTTTATGATGACAATTATTGAAGACATAAACTTAAATAAACTACTAAATGTGTTTTAAACATAATGTATCGTTTTCATCACGATTAAGTGACTTTTGGGATCATAGAACAAGAACACGTGAATGCTTCGTTAGAAATAATTTCGTCGTCCTCGATTTTCACCCAATTTCATGCTAAGCGTGTAACGAGATCATTGTTATTATAAGTTAGCAACACGATCATATCTCATAAGTGTTAATTACGAACCTAAACTCCCTTATTCCTACTTGGTATCTCTTATATTTTATTTTTGTCTTAATGATCACGAGGATACATCATCGACTTATGCGTGAATAGAGATTAAGTCTAAAAATAGAGTTTTAACGGTGTAACCAAAATTATTAAATTAATAATTCACCCTAATAGACAACTGTTAATGAAAGTGATGCCTAAAAACATTATTAGTGTTAACTAATCTTTCTTAGTTTTGATCACAACAAACCATACAACACATTTAGTGTAAAACACAAAATGAATTATTTAACTAACACTATCATCAAGGTAATAATCATATCACTAACCTTTCTTAATCATACTTAGTGATCATCAAAATGATTATCCTTTAAACTCACTTTTGTTAATAAGACAAAAGACTTTTTAATAAACTTTCTTTTTTAGAAAATGTTTTATTAAAATAGAAAATGAATATTTGAAAATGGTATATTCCAAATGCTGTTAGAATATCCTTTGAAGGGTTCAAATACCTCAGATATTCCCACCCCACTAAAAGACAAAAAACGGAGCGGAGTCTAGTGGCGGTACCTTAAGTACCTACGCGGTACCTTAGCGATATGGTACCGTGGGGTTAGATAAGTTACCGCGCATAGTAGCCGTTATAGATCTGTTGTAACTTTGTCTCCTTTAAATAGTGGGTCAAATCTCATTTTCCAGCAAGCCTCTTGGACGTTTTTCTCAGCCCTCTTTCTATTTTCTATAGTATAATCATTAGTAAATGATCACTTAAATTGTTAAGGATGTTTACATATGATTATCCTCTTGATCCCCTCCTTTACCATGTCCAATGAGAAGATCACTCACTCACTAGTGTTGTGATAAAGATGAATCTATGAGCTAGTCGTATTCATCATGATACCCTTTTTTGTTTTAGGTCAATCCAATGTATTTATGAATACTTGGACTAGTTGTGTTCATCCAAGTTATATGTGGATACTTGGATTTGTTGTGTACATCCATTGCATATGTGTTTGCTTGGATTTGTGTTGTGTAAATCCAAGCTACATGTGTGTACTTGGATAAGTATAGTTGAGTTGTAATAGATTTGATTAGGAGTTCTCACTAAACTATAAAGTGATGTGGTTGTGTCTTGTGAGTTCTCACTAAACTTTAAAGTGATTAGTAGTTGTGTTGTGTGAAGTTCTCACTTAGCTTCAAAGTGAAGAGTCGTGAAGATTGGTTCTAGCTTTCGATTAGAACTCGACATCTAGCCTTGTGTCGTAAAATGGTGAAGTAGGCAACGTCGTGAAGATTGGTCCTACCTTAAGATTAGAACCCGACATCTAGCCTTGTGTCGTTAAATTGTGAAGTAGGCGACGTCGTGTAGATTGGTCCTAGCTAAAGATTAGGTCTCGACATTTAGCTTAGTGTCGGAAAATAATGTAAGCAACGATGTAAGGTTTTCTCCGTCGAGAAGGGAGCTTGTGGATATAGTGGAAATCTCAAGTAGGTGTACTCGAGGAGTGGAGTAGAAACGAGGATAGAGCCTCGTTGTCGAACCACTATAAATCTTGGTGTCTTCCCACTAGGTTGTCTCCTTCCTTACTCTTTACTTATTTCATTATCATTATACTTGCTTATTATCTATGCTAGTGCATTTTAGTTGAACCTAATCATTATGCAACTTAGCCTCAAGTAAAAGATAGTTTAGATACAAACCAAATTGAAAGTAATTTTAATTTGGTCACCAATCGAAGAGAAACTATTCAATCCCCCCCCCCCCCTTCTAGTTTCTACAATTGGTATCAGAGCGATGGTCACTCAAGATCTTTGAATTATATTGTACTTTGAAACTTGGATCGATCCATTGTCTCCTCTAATTAGAAGGTCTAGTTGTACTAAGGTTTTTCTTTGGTCAAAACTATGTTTTCTTTGAAAATAGGTCTTTTAATTGATAATATTGCATCCCACTTAAGATTAGTAGCCATTATGCATTTTAGATATACTCTTGAAATGTATCTACTAGTTTGCATCTTCCTTTGTGTAGGTACTCATGAAGATCAATCAATTAATTGGTTATGGATTGAGTTACTTGCACTTTTAGAAGAATCATCTTCATTGATCTTTAACATCTTTGAATGATGATACCAAGATGATTGGGAATGATACTAGTCCTTGAAGACTTAGTACTCATCATAGTCATTGACTGGGCATAGCACTTATTCCTTCATGGATTGCTCTTTGTGGCCAAGGTACGCTTTCGTTCTTCCACACGCCCTTTGATCATTCTTTTGATCATTACTTGACTATGTGCTTGTTCTCGCATCCTTGCCTTGACATTTATTTGTGGTTTGTGTTTCTTTTCTTTTATCCTCTCAAACCTTCATTGCTTGGATACTTGACTCACTATGGTGATGTAGAGTGAGTTAGTAGAAGCTTAAAGTATCAAGCATGATTTCCATGGTTTGCACCCATACGGTTAGTAGGCCCTTTGTGGGAGAGAAAGTGAATTAATACCTTGCTCATATTTTAGTTTAGACTAAGACTATTATTGAAAGTGATCTTAGTCTATACTTGAATAATTGCTTTGTGCTTATTCATTTCCAAAGCCGTTTATCATTTCGCCGGAAAGGCACGTCTTAAACCACTATATATGACACAAGGTCTTCGTTACAACTACTTGAAGATTGTCATTAATCCCTTGAGCATTCATCCTAGTCTTGATTCACTTCTCTTGACTTCTCTCCACTTAGTCGTTTTGCTACGAGTAGTTGTTTGTCCGTTTCTGTTCTTTTCGATCTTGATTTAACTCGTGATCCTTCATTAAGGCATATTGCTTAGTGTTATGATGATCCAATGATATTCTAAAAGGCTCATGATTTAATTTTAAGTATTTTAGAAAAACTGGATTTTCAAAATTTGGCGTTTTTCAGAGATAAAAACCTGCCTCTATAGGCGGTTCCTTATCTCCGCGGCTCAAACCCGCGGTTCCTTATCGATAAGGTACCGCGGGCAGTAACTTTTGTCAGAGCGCCATTTTGAGTTTTTTTATTCTTTTTCAAACCAAACTCTCTCTCTCCCAAAAACACACAGCCGACGGGTTTTACCTTTTCCACCATTGTTGAAGCTTCCAAAACCTTCAATCACTCAAATTAATTGATCCAAGTTGTAGGTTTCACTCATCCTTCATCTAACATCAATTAATTGTAAGTATTTTCTTTCAATTTCATCTATTTTGTTCTAGGGTTCATCCTTTCATAATTGGGGATTTTTAAAATTGAAATTGAATTAAAACCTTAATAGGAATGTGGGTTGACATGGTTATTTTACTATGATTCCTTAGGTTGATATTCATTAAGATTTCACTAAAACCCACTTGTAGAACAAATCCGAATTTAGGCTAAATGATTTTGGTTGAATGATGGATTTGAGATGAACCCATGAACAAGTAGGTAATGGCATTGTTAATGCTTACTGTTAGAAATACGTTTTTACGTATATTAGAAGTATCGGTCACTCCACAATATTATTTATGTTGTAATAGCTCGTGGTTAACAAATAGTCACTAGTTGCTTATTAAGTTAAGTAAGAACCGGTCCATGGGCTTGTCATGGACCGGCCCAAGCCCATGTAGCTTGGAAGTATAAATACCCCTTTCCACCATGGAAAGGGGTTGGTTGTTGATTGTCATTTACTCTTAATCATTTTTCCATCTTAACTTTCTCTCTCTACCTTTCCCCTTTTCTCTCCTTTCTCTCTCTAATCCCTCATCTCCTTCCTTCATCTCTTTATGTTTATCATCTAAATCAACCATATTAATCCATCAAATCCATGATATAGAATAGGCCAATGATCACGTAGACCTTCACTTACCTAAAAACCTTGTTTTGAAAAACCAATGTTCTAATCCATTGTTGATCTAACATATATCATATGTTCTTGGTTAATGATGGAATAGACACATTGTGAACATGAAAATGATATGGATTCAATCCTATGTTTGTCAAGAAATTGATATAACACATTTTCATTTTTCGTTTTCCTTTTTATTTTTCATATGAGTGATTGGAGAAATATTGTCTTGTGTTTGTATTTAGGTACTTAATCATGCCTTCTCAATATCAAAAAGATCATCAATTCACTAGAGATTATATGCCCGACATCTCTCAAACCTTTGTTTCCCCTCAACTCCAAAACGCTTTTCCATCCCTTTCCTCTCGTTGTTTCCATGAGGGTAGGATTGTAGATTCAAGAATAGCGGGAGATAATTATATCAACTCTATGTTCGAGCTTATTGGGTTTGATTGTTTGCTTTACATAGACGAGGTAATTTATCCCTTGTTCCTTCTTGAGTTCTTCAGTACTTACTCCATGCTTGAAATCAACGACCAAATCTTTATTCGTTTCTTGTTGAATGGTCAAATCATTCAATATTCCCTCGATGACTTTGGTGATATTCTTGGTGTGCCATTTGAAGGCACTTGTCGTTTCACGGATAAGTGGAGACTAGATGCTCTCTTGGAGTCAAACGATAAACCTCCAAACGACACAACCGAAGTTGATCTAAATTTCATCCTTGAAATCATCACGAAAGAGCGTAGTGGAAACGTTGTGAGAAGCCTTCATACAAATGTGCGAAATGTGAATAAGTGTGAAGTGCTCTCAAGCGACCTTAAGGATTACATGCTCCAATGGGCAAACATCCTTAGGGAAAATGTGTTTTGTCTTGGTGGGAACCGAGATCATATCCCGGCTTGCATGGGGCATATGTTGTTTTGCCTGTTTACTTCCACCAAGTACAATCTTGCATATTACATCGCTCGACGTATAAATTATGCTCTTTCCAAACCCAAAACAAACCTCCCTTATGCTATGCTTCTTACTCGACTCTTTAGAAGGGTTGGTCAAGATTTTCCTCAACTCGATCTTTCTCGCTTTCACCCGGTTCAACGGATTATGTTGCCTATTCAAGAGGCGTATCAACGAAAGCCAAGAAGTGACCGTGGTTCGAGAAAATCCGACCATCAAGAGCCGGATGAGGAGGACACCGATATGCCACCAAGTGATGGTGATGGCAGCGGTCCTAGTTCTCATTTTGACTCTTCAAGTAACTCCCATCCATCCTCAAATCAATTCGAGGATGATTTTGAAGACTTAGCTCCTCCTCCTCACCCTTCTAGTGATGTTCCTGAAGATCTCAATATGGAGCATCTTTATCGTGAGAATCTTAGAACTCGGGGAGAATTACATGAACACCGAGTGGAGTCAAGAAAAGGGTTCAAGTATTTGGGAAAGATGATCAAGGGTTTAGGAAAGAAAAGGAGGTGAAGACTATGAAGTTATGTCAAAGTTTGGATTTGATGGTTAAACATTTGGTTATTAACACTTTGGTTTAGTTGTTTATTAACTTGTGTTGCATGCTTGGATTACTATTTATTTTGATCCTTAATGTTGCTTATGCAATAATGTTTGTGTTTTACATAGCTTTGTGCATGCCTTATGATAGTTAGCTTATTAGATTATGATCTGTAGTTAACTTTGGCTTGTGAAACTTTTGGGAAAAATCTGGGTTTATCAAAAACTGGGAAGGGAAATTTTTGAAAACCTTCTGGTCGCGGTTCCATATCGACCCGCGGTTCCTTATCGATAAGGTACCGCCGGTCCTAGATAAGGAACCGCCGGTCACTGTGCACGACAGCATCTTTCCTTTACACTGTTTTCTTAATTTTGTGTAAACCTTGCATGATTTTCAGTAATAAACTGCACATTTCCTAAACTAGGTTACCTAAATTCATTATTCACCTAAAATGATTTTAACCCATTACTAGTTTGGATCATCCCCTCACCCATTTAAACCCACCTTGTTTGCCATGTTCTTCACACATCAAACATACTTCCCTAAACCTTAAACCACCCTAATCAACCATGGTGTGTACCAAAACCTCAAACACTTCCAAGACCTCCACCCCAAGGAAAACACTCAAAATAAGGGTTAAGGTAGCTAAGCCTAACTCCTCACTTTTCCACACACCTAAGAATGAGAATGCTCCTATCCTCATTTCTTCATC
The DNA here is from genome assembly GCA_025667525.1 of Glebionis coronaria. Classification (NCBI taxonomy): domain Eukaryota; kingdom Viridiplantae; phylum Streptophyta; class Magnoliopsida; order Asterales; family Asteraceae; genus Glebionis; species Glebionis coronaria. The sequence goes on from CM046880.1 coordinate 540,951,061, forward strand.
ACCTTCCCCCCCTCTTGCACCATGCAAGACTTCATCCACCCATGGTACTAACCACTCCATTGGTTCTACCTCCTCCTCATTCAACTCAAGAATGAATGAGCTTTCTTCACCCTTCACTCCAAGTGCACCCTTGGAAGTGACCACACAACCTCAACCAATCCAAAGCATTCCTTTTGGGAATGACTTTGATGACACTTTGGTGACTTCACCATTTACCCCTCACAACTCACCCATTTCACCAACCTTGGAGGATTTACCTCCACACTCACCCATTTCCCCTTTGGGAAACATGCCTCCACTTTCACCCACATCACCCTTGGAGAACTTGCCTCCTCCACCTCCACCCAACTCAAACATCCCAATTTTGGGTGTCCCACTTTCCCTCTTCTTGGGTGATCCTTACTTTGGGTTTCAACAAACTCATGGTCCTAGATGTCCATGTTGTCTCTACAACCACTACATCATCCATAACCTAAGGATGGATATGTATGACTACATAGGGGTTTGCAAGACTTCTTGCTTGCCTTGTTCTCCATGCCTCCTCCTAGGAGATGAATGATGGAGTTTTCTTAATAAGAGTTTTCAACAAAACCAAGCCTAAGAAAACTACTTATCTAGATTTAATGTTAAGCTAGCTATGTATTAGTTAGTCTTTATTTATCTTTGTACTTTCCTCATTAATGAATGTTTCATGTTGTTGACTTATGGATTTAGCTTTGTGTGATTCTATCCTTTTGTACACACTAATCAACTTTAATTTGAAATTAAAATTGAACCTAAATCTATCACAACCCCTAAACTTGACTAAAATTGGTTCAAAATGATATCTAAATTATTTTGTCACCCTTTGTCAAGACATTCTTTGTGAATGTGTTGCTTTATGCAACCCTAGCATATTTTGGTTCTAATAGAGGTAAAATTCCTAGATTTGCAACTTTTTGAAAAAGTCTTAGTTTTTCCCAAAACCCAGGAAAAACATGGTTTAAAATCCACTGGAAGCGGTTCCTTAAAGACCCACGATTCCTTAGTGATATGGAACCGCCGGCCCCTATAAGGTACCGCGGCCAGAAAGTGGCTTTTGACGATTTTTTGGTCAAAACTTTTAAAACCCTATTCCCAGTCAAGATTCCTTGTTTACTCAAATTGACTAAACATTCCTTGACACTACACATTTTGTATTCAAATTCTTACCTTGATTACATTTTACTTATACCCAACCTTGAGATTTCATTCTCACACCTTCCCAACCTTGAGAATTCATTCTCACATAACCTTGAGATATCATTCTCACACTCTCACAATGCCTAACTCCTACATTCCTAACCTTGACATTTCTTTGTCACAACCCCTCTCACCCAAAGCTTCCTCATCCAAGCTTTCAAAGAAACTGAAAATCTCGGTTCGACCCGTTTGGGTTAAGAAGAATGAACCATCTTCGTCCAAACCACCCAAAAACCCTACCTTCTCTCCAATCAAGTATTGGAATGAGACTTACACCATAAACCCCATCACCGGAGCAAAAGAAAATGTTCCACCACCACCACAATCCTTCAATACCCCTCAACTCAATGACCTTTCAACCTTCCCAAACCTCACAAGGCATTGTGAAAACACTCCCAAACCCTTTACCCCACCACCACCAAACCCTAAGTTTGATGCCATACCCCCATCAAACGATTTTGTGTTGCATCATGGATCCTCGTGTGATTGTTGCCGATTTCAACAAATTGAACTTGCTCATGTGTATGAGAAGTTAAATTTTCTTGAATTCCTCCTCACTCGACCTCCTATTCAAGTTTTCGTTCCGGTGGACAAAACTTCGAATGATGCATCGTCGTCTTTTTAGTTTTATTTTATTTTTAGAAATCTTGGAAAATATCACTATTAGATTAGCTTATGCTTAGTGGTTTATTTTCCATATTTATTGCTTTTAGATACTCATACTATGTGTATGACTATCTTCTTTGTTGTATTTTTTTCTTTATGTAACCTTTGTGTTATTTGTGTGCTATTTCATTAGTTCTATTTTGAGTTGATCTTGGTTAATTTTTTACAATTGCTTATGGGTGATTCCATCAATTCTAAAGCTTTAACCCATTGACAAGCTTATCATCTTCATTGGATTGAAGTTTGATTTTGTCAATTACCTCTTTGGACATACTTAGCAAAATACTTGCTTCTAATTTGAGATTTCTTCTCTTTCTCCCTCTCAAGTTACTTAGTAGGTAGTGATCATATATACATTGGTGTTTCTTTCCTTTCTACTAACCTTTGTGTAGCATGTCACCTTAGCTCACAAACTTGGTGCCCCAAGCAAGGGGGAGCAACCACCAAGGGGGAGCTACTAGCAAAGTTCGATGTTCTTCAAAGACTTATACTAACCTTTTTGCTACGACAAAGGGGGAGAAATGATAGTGATAAACTAGTTAATAATTTCATAGTTTGTGTTTCTACGTAAATGAGTTTATCGTTTGTCGTAATCAAAAAGGGGGAGATTGTTAATGCAAGTGATGCCTAAAAACATTATTAGTGTTAACTAATCTTTCTTAGTTTTGATCACAACAAACCATACAACACATTTAGTGTAAAATACAAAATGAACTATTTAACTAACACTATCATCAAGGTAATAATCATATCACTAATCTTTCTTAATCATACTTAGTGATCATCAAAATGATTATCCTTAAAACTTACTTTTGTTAATAAGACAAAAAACTTTTTAATAAACTTCCTTTTTTAGAAAATGTTTTATTAAAATGGAAAATGAAAATTTGAGAATGGCATATTCCAAATGTTGTTAGAATATCATTTGAAGGGTTCAAATACCTCAGATATTCCCACCCCACTAAAAGACAAAAAACGGAGCGGAGTCTAGTAGCGGTACCTTAAGTACCTACGCGGTACCTTAGCGATATGGTACCGCGGGGTTAGATAAGGTACCGCGCACAGTAGCCGTTATAGATCCGTTGTAACTTTGTCTCCTTTAAATAGTGGGTCAAATCTCATTTTCCAGCAAGCCTCTTGGACGTTTTTCTCACCCTCTTTCTTTTTTCTATAGTATAATCATTAGTAAATGATCACTTAAATTGATAAGGATGTTTACATATGATTATCCTCTTGATCCCCTCCTTTACCATGTCCAATGAGAAGATCACTCACTCACTAGTGTTGTGATAAAGATGAATCTATGAGCTAGTCATATTCATCATGATACCCTTTTTTGTTTTAGGTCAATCCAATGTATTTATGAATACTTGGACTAGTTGTGTTCATCCAAGTTATATGTGGATACTTGGATTTGTTGTGTACATCCATTACATATGTGTTTTCTTGGATTTGTGTTGTGTAAATCCAAGCTACATGTGTGTACTTGGATAATTCTAGTTGAGTTGTAATAGATTTGATTAGGAGTTCTCACTAAACTATAAAGTGATGTGGTTGTGTCTTGTGAGTTCTCACTAAACTTTAAAGTGGTTAGTAGTTGTGTTGTGTGAAGTTCTCACTTAGCTTCAAAGTGAAGAGTCGTGAAGATTGGTTCTAGCTTTCGATTAGAACTCGACATCTAGCCTTGTGTCGTAAAATGGTGAAGTAGGCAACGCCGTGAAGATTGGTCCTACCTTAAGATTAGAACCCGACATCTAGCCTTGTGTCGTTAAATTGTGAAGTAGGCAACATCGTGTAGATTGGTCCTAGCTAAAGATTAGGTCTCGACATTTAGCTTAGTGTCCGAAAATAATGTAAGCAACAATGTAAGGTTTTCTCCGCCGAGAAGGGAGCTTGTGGATATAGTGGAAATCTCGAGTAGGTGTACTCGAGGAGTGGAGTAGAAACGAGGATAGAGCCTCGTTGTCGAACCACTATAAATCTTGGTGTCTTCCCACTAGGTTGTCTCCTTCCTTACTCTTTACTTATTTCATTATCATTATACTTGCTTATTATCTATGCTAGTGCATTTCAATTGAACCTAATAATTATGCAACTTAGCCTCAAGTAAAAGATAGTTTAGATACAAACCAAATTGAAAGTAATTTTAATTTGGTCACCAATCGAAGAGAAACTATTTAACCCCCCCCCCCCCCTTCTAGTTTCTACAACAACGATGTCAAAAAAATTAAGTCAACAAGAAGGATCGATAAACACGGTTTTATAACGGTTTTGAACATGAGACTTATTACCAAGACTTTTATACGCCCCCTAACGGAAGGTCCTTATTATCATAGGTTTACCTCCATCTTTTATTCAACTTCGCCATGAAGCTTTTATTATGACTTCGGTCTTGCCTTGCCTTTTATTATCCACCTCATCGGTGGTTTTATTAGCCAAAGATGTATATCCTCACGCTAAAGCGAATTTTGGATCTTTAAAGCTTCAAAGATTAAGGCTTGATTCACTTTTAATTTGGGCATAGATTTTTCGGCCTTGTGAGCTTCAAATTTTTGCTTAATTTAGGTGAGCACTTGAAATCTTATTATCAGGTGAAGCTTTCGATTATTCGGGTGCGAATACTTCAAAACCGTGACGCTGGCGACACCTTAATGTTTTCCCAATTTAATTACATGGAAGCTACTAAAACAAATTAGAAACTAACAATAGTGACTAAACCGCTAAATCAATATTTATTAACAATTTATTATACAAAAGCGTGGGGAGAATAAGCTAATAATTACTACACATGAGATCGTGATGATTACGAGACTTAAAAATAACTCTATCATTTCTCGTCCTCATTTAAGAGACTTAGCCTAAAAAAAGTTAAGGAATCGAAGCTAAGTGCTCAACACGCACGGTCGAGTCAAAAATTACTCTTATTCTCACCATCGGAAAACCTACATTCGTGTCTTAAACACTTATGAAAAACTAGAAAAAATTTAAAATTTGGCCATTTTTAGCCTTATTTTGCAACAAAACGATAACAAAAAGATGAAATTAGATTGCGTGATGACGTAAGCAAGGTGATGTATCTAATCACCCCCATACTAAAACTAAACATTGTCCTCAATGTTTCGAGTCTTGGGGTGAAAACACCCCCATACTAGAGACGAAGTCGAATGCTTAATCTCGAGCATGGAAAGGGTAAAACGAATAACCTAAAAGCCGTTTATGAATTATGCTAATAAGATAAACGTTAGAACATAAAAGGATATCATCGGATATCGGAATCTCCAAAGGCAACGATCGAAGCTCGAGTGATCCATAAAACGAACACGAGAGGCTTCAATGATGACGATGAACCTAATGAATCACAATCACAAACAACCACGAAACGAAGGTTGGAAGAGCACAAGTCCCCTCGTTACATTAAACTAAGAAAGCGATAATATTTACAAGGATAAGCATGAGAATCCCCCACGAGGCACCTTGTTTTTGATAACCGAGTCAAAAGCTCGACTCGAATCCCCATAAATATGATCATTTAGGGATAATCATGGTATGGTCATTTTTGATGGGGCTTACATGATAAACAAGGCCCAAAAGCAACCGGTACTAAGGACTAAGTCCTTTGATGATGCAAAATACCGGGATCGAAGATGGCGTCCTCGTTTTCGGATGAAAGACGAAACAACGCCACTCCAACATGAACCCCAATGGGGTAGAAGAAAATAGATGAGAAGTAGAAAGGTGGGGAAATGGGTAAGTCACTAAAATGAGCTACTCGAGGTAGACTCACACCAAGCAAACGAAAAGATTTTCCATTTATTGCATCGGTGGAAGACCGAGATTTCCTGTTACAAGCAATTCCGGGATCGTAAATCTCATCCTCGGTGGAGAAATGTGAGGAAACATAAGGGGCTTCCCTCACACTAGATCCACACACACCATCGTCAGAAGGAGTAGACGAGGTGGTAGTACTCATAACACGATGTGATTACGGAGTTAAACTTGTAGAAAAATCTTTTAAAATATGTTTAAAATCTTTCCCTTTTTCATCGTTTAAAACTATTTATGAAAACCCGATTTTATAATTTCGAAAATATTTGGCGTGTCAAATTCAAAATTAGTCGCGCTAAAAATCCTCACATTTATGTATTTGGTGGGAGGGGGTGACGGATTATATAAGTTCTCAAAATGTTTTTCAATAAAGAACACCGACCCCTCGGGGTCAACATGTGACAATCCTTCAATTTATGGTTGATATTTTATTCTCAAATATTATTTAAAAACATTATTTTAATGTTATATTATGAACTCACTCATTTATGGGAAGAAATTTGGATTTACGTCTTGAAGTAGCGTCGACTACGTCTAAACCGGAGGATTCTACGTTACGTGCTTACGTTTATATACACCGTTTTTGGTGACAGTCCGACATTTCAGGAAATAAATTTAACCGTGAATATTATTTTGGGATTTTAAATTTGTGTTGGTTCATAAACTCACAAATTTACGAGAAGAGATTAGGACTTACGATTATAATTTAACGTCCTTTACGACTAAACCGGAAACCTTAGGATTACATATTTATGTTTTTGAACTCCGTTTTTGATGAGACAATTTTTATTAGATTCGTTTTGTGCCGTTGATTCATAATTTATAAAAACGTTTTTCGTAAAACGACCCGAGGGCACGCAAATCGAGGAAACTAGAATCGAGGAGTACCCGTAATTAAATGGGGATGAGACAAGATAAACTTGCCCCACCCCCACACATGGGATGGCCACAAGTGTACAACACACCCTTGTGAGGTGTTAAGCTTGTAAACAAAGCTAAGACACTTGTCTTAGCTTTGTCATCACACCACTTGCACACAAAACTTGCCAAAACCACTCACACAAACCATTTAACACTTTCATACATGCAAACCACCATTTTTCTCTCCTCTCTCTCTATATTTCGTCCAAAAAACACCATTAAACACCCCTCATTTGATCATTTTAACCACAATATCATGTGTTATTCACACATATGTTGAAGAACCTTTGAAGATATAAAGATTGGAGGTGATCTTAACCTATGAAAAGGATTTTTCATGAAGTTAAAGGGCTGAATTAATGAAGGTGTTCATCTATCCCAAAGGACCCAAGAAGTTTCCTTGCTAAAGTTGAAGATTTGATAACAAGAACCAAGTCTTGTTCATCAAAAACCTCATCTTTTCATCACTAATGGTGGTATAAAGATTGTTCTTCCTATCCTCTTGTTATTTTGATTATGTAATCTTGTATTTTCTTTATTTATGTATATGTATATGATGATGAATGATGATTAAAAATATTATGTGGGGATTTGGTGTTGATAGATTTGATAAACATGCTTAAAAAGATGAATAACCATAAGAAACAAGGCTAAAATCATGCTTAAATCATTGGCTGTATAAAAACAGTAAGTAACCAAGACTTAAACTGATAAATTTGCATGGTGGAATCCATTTCCAGTAAGTATAAGATGTCATACACATGTGAGAGTTGGCCATGAAATGGAATCATCAAAATGAATGAGATATGATCAAAACAAGATGAGTGTGCTAATCTGAATAGTCTGTTTTGTAGGGACTGTTAAGGATAGTTAAACATAGAATGAGCAGTATCTATAACTAACTTAATTGTAGCACATAATATGAAGTTCATGCCATCCAAAAATGAGCTTCTAACTCATTGTAGAACTCTTGATATGATAACAATGGTGAATATGAAACTAAAAATCAGATTTTGAAGAATTAATGTTTAATACTATTATATAAGCACTCAAATAATATAGTATAAAATGTGAAATTAAAACCCACTAACTTATGAATTTCATTTATATAAATATGTATAAGGTTAAATAATTGAACACTTTATAAAAATGGTAGTTGAATAAGTTTTATAAGTTATAAAAACTATAAACATGATTTTTACGACTTTTTCGGTTATTACCGTAAAATTAACGTTTTTCGCCAATTAAAACTTAGACGATCATACCCGTCTAATGTAAAGTTTTTAAAAGTCATATACTGATATATAAGTATCTAATACAAGTAAAAACCGATAAAACCCGAATTATATGACATACGGACATTAACGAGCTAAGTTAGCATATTTGGACTAATGATTTAACTAAATAAGTTAAACACTTATAAAAATTACTTATTGGGCTTAAACCATTTGGGCCCAACATATAAAGTATAAATACTGATAATACAAGTATAAAATGAATTTATACAAGTTAATGAATTTATAATAGGCTTATTGAACCTACAACATGTAAATAGGTAAAACTAGTATAACTAGTATAAAAATGTTACCAACACATAAACACTATAATGAATGAGTAAAGATGTATAAACCCACTTGATTATCATCATATGTATAAAGTCATCATATATATACATAATTGTTATTTTTATAAAGTCATTGGACAAGAGTCTAAGACAAGTATTATTTGTCTAGGTTTCCGTGATTGAAGCACGTACCGTACATCCGAATTGCCGATAACCCGCTTTCCCACATCAACGTGAGTTCATAGCCTCACACTCTTTTAAATGTTTTTATGAAATGTTTTATAAACCCGCGAGGGAGATAACATGTTAGTTTTTATGAAATAGGACACTAGTTGTCCCGATTGTTTGTTTGTTGATTTGGACCCGAATGATTGTATGACCCGATGAATGATTAAATGACCCGATAGATGAAATAAAATGGATTATTAAAGTTAGGTTATGTCACTAAAAGTCCCATTAGCATGAATTGTGAACTACCGGGATTTGGTAGACGCTTATGCATATAATAGTACTATTTGGGGACGATCACCCCAGTTCGCGCCTTGACGGTTGATCCCCGTCGTGCCACATTGATTGGTAAGCGAATTTATGTATGAGAAGATTTACACAAGCGTGATTATTGTGACGACACGCTAATTTAGATGGGCAAATTGAGTTTCGGGCTAGCTACCCGTTGTTTGTTGTAGTAAGGTAACAATGTCATGCGGCTTATAATAATCCAAATAAAGAAATAACGCTATACGCTCTGAATTACGATATATTGCCTGACTAGCAATACGGGGTCTTATTATTGATTTTATGTTCGTGTTTTGGTTTTACATAACCATATTTATATAACGGTTTTTATTTAACTTTATACAATGTTATTAAACGTATTGTATGATGTTTTTACGACATTGGTTCGTATAATGATTTTGAAGGCAATGGCCTATATTATGATTTTTGATAAGGATTTGTATAAAATGACTTTGGCTATTTTATGACCTATTACAAAGATTTGTACAAAATGATTTTCGGTATTAATTTTATACCGATGTTATATTGATGGATTTCATTAAACTCTATGAGTTCACTCGGCGTTTTCGCTGACCTTTTCTTTTAACATGTTTTATCTCAGGTACTTGAAGGTAATTCTCGGGAAGACGACAAGAATTCATGGCCCGCACTTAAATAATAATTTCCATTCAAATGCTTTGTAAAACCTGTATGAAATACAATGACTTGGGACCTATGTAAATTTTATATTTATGAGTGGAAATACATTATTATTAAACGACGCGATTTTTAAGCGTTGTCTAGGATGTGAGTAATGTGCTATCCCGTAACACCAACGAGTCTTCTGCTGTATTGAGTTGTATAAATTTGGGGGTGTTACAGTTTGGTACCAGAGCTCTCGTTATAGAGAACGAAAGATTTAAAACCAAGGTTTTGAATAAAACATTTCAAAATCATTTAACTATAAACATTTTTCTTAAAATGTCTAAAAATCTTTTGACTATAACGGTGCCGAAGAATTCCCGAGTTACCGACAAGGCCAGACTGGGAAGTTTTATTTTAATATATATATAACTTGGATTATATATATATATATATATATATATATATATATATATATATATATATATATATATATATATATATATATATATATATATATATATATATATATATATATATATATATATATATATATATATATATATATATATATATATATATATATATATATATATATATATATATATATATATATATATATATATATATATATATATATATATATATATATATATATATATATATATGATGTAATTTTATTACATGATTGTTTGATGATTATTTTGATATTTATACGAGGTATTTATACGAAGTAGATTGTCACAAGGAACCCTAAATCCCCTAGTAAATTAACCGAATCTATTCTCGTAGGAATTCTAGCTATTCTAGATCTAAACCAAGTTGTGGATATTTATGATCCTAACAAATGGTTGATATTCGTAGAAATGTTGATATTAGTTGATTGTGATATTAAAGAAGAATTGGCGAGATTAAAACTGATATCGATGTCATGACGATCTTTCCTTATAGAGTGGAGTTTGACAAAACGTTACCACCTAGAAAGATGTCATCTGATTCGTTGTCACCCAATTCTTAAATTTGAAATCGGAAGGGTGAATGTTGCACTTGAGGCTGTCATTGGAACCATTACCCAAAAGCCTCATGCCACTAGTACCTTTCCTAGAAGTCTAATTGAATGTGTGAGTCAATTCATACTAGTGACTCATTTGATAACTATTAATGAAGAAGCTATAGGATTGGAAATTAAGTGTTGATCATATCGAGCTTTTATTGCCCTTTTAAGATTTAAGAATAAGGTTGAAAGTATTGGAGAATGAGGTAGGATATCGCATTGAGTATGATTTGGCTGAAACTTGAATAAAGTAAAATTTTAACTCGTATGGAATATGAGATTGTTAAGAGGAAGTCGTTAAGTTCTGTGATTGAATTATAAGGTTTTAATTGATTGTTGATTCGTGTTAAGGGTTGTTCCTAGGCCATTGTCCAATGATGAGGATGCCCAGTGTCCAAGAAATAATTTGAAAAAATCTTCTTCTGAATTGGGACTGATGGATCTTTCGGGACATGTGGAACACCTAATAACTCTTGTAGATTAGTATTCATTGTGGTATCTTTTAAAAATCACTAACTTAACTGAGACATCAGTTGGTAGGATGAGTTCTTGGAATTGTATGACATAGTGACACGTAATGTGTTACGGTACAATTTTGACTTGTTGTGATTAATGAAAAGACTACCTTTGATTGCTAAATCCTACATGTATCGATGTTATCTATCTTTTATTGCTTCATCCTAATGTTCGCATTAGTAATGCAACCATTGAACAAGTACTCATCTCGATTTGAGTTATGTTGTGAATTATTCTTTTTGAGCGCCATCGAGGTCATGAACCTCATGATTATTTGGCTAAGATCATCTCCTATTATATTGTAGTTAGTTCTTGGTGAACAACTCTTCATCACTCTTTTGCAGATCACTGATTGTTTTTACAAGATAAAACAGTATCCCTTGATAAAAGATTGAATTTTCATCACCGTAAGGATTATTTAAAGTGAGATTTATAAGTAATTGTTATCGAAATGAAGTTGTTTATAAAACACCTTGGAAAACTTAATTGTTTTCATAACAAATAAAATCTTTGTAAAGTTATTTTTGATTCTTATTTAAGAATTAAGCATGAAAAAGTTTTTATTATGAACATGATGATAAAATTTTGACGAACTGAGTATTGCATCGTTAATCTTGAAATTGTATATAGTTGCGCGCCTACATACAATTTGAAATGGACCATGCAAGGCTGATTAGTAGTCACCATAAAAAAAAATGTTAATAAACATTAAATTTTCTTTGAAAATTGTGAAAGATTAAATTTTATGAGATCTGCAAGAAGTGCAAAATAGGGACATATTGTTAGGAACACCTACATATGTGCCTGTAACATCTATTCTTCTGAGTCGAATTTACTCATCTGTGGAATTTGTCTTATTTGACAATTGATATTCCCTTCTTGTCCAATTCTCCCGTAGTGAGATTCTTGGGAAAAGTATATGATTACCGAGTGTTGATACCCGACTGGATGTATCGACGTTCCTATCATTTCTTTTGATTTGATTTCATTTGAATGACCTGGGTAATGATCCGAGGAGCTTTCGAATGCGTACTCCAATTTATGAAAACATGGGATATATTCATATTCATTAAATGTTTTCGTCTGTATCTGATTTGAAATTCTCTCCCGTAGATTATGCGTTGACCTTACTCTTTTAAGGTTATTTATGTCTCCAGATATCCTTGAATTGGGAAGGATTATGAGCTATTATTAGTCTTTTGAAAAGTTCACATCTTATCGACGGCAATAAAACTAAAAAGTCGATAGTTCCAGTAGAATGGATTGATTGATTATGACATGACGAGATTGTATTAATTGATGGGAACTCAAGTAGAATTCCCCTAAATGATAAGATGTTGATTATCAAAAGTGATCTAAATAATTTTTGATGGATGACCATACCCTGCATTTAGACTTGATATTATACCATGAATGGTTATGAATTAGTCATAGATATTATAATCTAGAAAGAACTTAAAATAAATGTATTAAAAGATGTTTATGTTATCTGAAACCGTAGGAGGTATTTGCTGGTGAATTACCTAGACTTTCGCCATTAAGGCAAGTTGAATTTGGTATTGATTATATACCCGGTGCTGCACCTGTGGCATGTGCACTGTACGTCAGCACCATCTGAATTAAAGGAACTACCGTACGACTGAGAGAGTTGTCAGAGAAAGCTTTTATTCTACCAAGCTCCTCATTATGAAGAGCTATGGTATTATTATTTCTTATATTTATTGATTACTGTGAACTGAGTAAATTGTCAATCGAAAACGATATCCATGACTCGAAATGGAAGATTTGTTCGATCATTTACAAGGTTCTAGCATATGTTTTAAAAATTTGATCCATGGCATGGTTATCATCAACTTCGCATCTGCGAATAAGATTATCTAATCCAATCACTACATGCGATACTTGTAATGAACGTTATGAGTTTCACGTGATGTCGTTTGGATTGACTAATACACATGTAGCATTCATAAATTTGGTGAATCACGTGTATAGGCTGTAATTTGATAAATTCATGCTCGTGATCATTAAGGACTATTTGTTTGTTTATAAGAATAAGAATGAGTTAATAATTATTTATAGACTGCCCTAAATTTGCCGAACAACGAAAACCTGTACCTTGAATATATAACATGTGATTTAAGACTTAATCTTTTACATTATTTGATCGTGTGATTAAAAGATAAAGGAATCTATATTGACTCTTCAAAAATTAAGAGCCCTTTTAAGACTCTGGGTTTTACCAAAAAGGAAGTGCAAATGTGTTTTGACAAATGTTTTAACAAAGAACTTTTGAGGGATTATTCCCTTATACCCAGAACATTTAACTAAACTCCTGTTTAGGGGTAAATGTTCGTGTATACCTCAAGACAACCTAAGAGGGATTGAGGAAATCATTTAAACCATGACTTGAAATTTGAAACGATAATTTACGCTTTTAAACTAAGGAAATTTTGACCAAAATATAAACAAAGATTTTTCGAACATTTACGAATCCTATTAATTATTTTTGATAAATCAACAAAAATCATGTTAATTAAATTAAAAATTATTTTGAACATTTTCATATAATTGGACGGACTAAGAAATTTAAAATCTTTACGTTTACGTTTCATAAAAATTGAATATTTATTATTTAATTAGTCGTAATAATTATCGACGCTTTAGATGTCGGATTGAGTAAAACGGATAAAAATAATAGTTGAGATAGAACTAAGACTTAGAAAATGTGAAGAAAGAATTTTCGAATAAATACGGTCATGATAATTATTCCATCTAGGGAAGTGAACGTAATTACTGACACATTATGTATAAAAGATAAAGAACCAATTAGGACATGTTCCTTAATAATGAAGGTGCAAAATAAATTGCCGAACAATATAAAAATAGCTGATACTTATAAAAAGGATAATATAGATAATAAAAAGGGGTTCGCGACTAATATGAATCATTAGAATTGAGAAGCCGATGGCGTTAAATGTTTTAAAAGGCCACTTGTGGTTGCCTAAATATGGAGATTTTGAGATGTAGTCATCCCGTAAGTATAAGTATTCTATTCATGACATTTCTGACTAAATGTATCTTTATCTGAAGAAGTTGTACTGATGGCAAATTATGAAGGCAGACACCGCCTCATACATTAGTAAACGTCTAGCTATTGCAAAGGTCATCATCTGAATTCGATTCGATTTGGGTCATCGTCGACAGACTGACCAAATCTGCTAATATCATTCCTGTTAATGATAGATTATTGATGAATAAATTGACTCTTTTGTATTTAAAGGAGTTATGTAAACATGGTGTGCCTGTATCGATCATCTCTATCAAGATCCTTGCTTCGCATCGAATTTCTAGAGATTTGCTCAGAAGTCATTGGGAACGAACCTTGATGAGAGTACTATTTACAACCCCAATCGAAGGGACGAGGCAAAGTAACGATACAAAACACTAGAAGTCTTGTGTTATGCTTGAACAATTGACCTTTGGTAATAAACCGTATAATCGTTTTCATTTGGAGAGATTATCATTGAAAACTATCGTATTAGGATCTAGATCGAATCTTGTGAGGATATATATTAGAGCATCTGTAAGTAGGAATTAGGATGAAGACACCCGACATACCCCCATTGTGAGTTGGACATGTCTTTTAGGTTTAAGGTTGCCTATGATGACAAACCTAACCTTACAAAATACCCGACCCGCCAGACCTGAAATGATTGTTGAAATTAGGATTTGATTATTGACTGCCGGTAGTGGGTAGGAGGTTATGTGAATATGAAATGTAGATCTTGAAGTGCCAGATGGGTAGCGAAGTTATGCCAAAAATTTTAACCATGGAAAAATGAATAGATGATCTGAAAGATCATGGGAAATAAGTCCCCGTAGTATGGGACCATTGAGATGATGTAAAAATTTGGTTGAAAGGCATATAAGCTGGATCTACCCTAGGACTTCAAGGGCTGCGTGAATTATGATTCGTATATCTAACTTGATTAAATGTCTATCAAGTGAAAATCTAAGTATTCCTTAATGAAGTTTAGATCGGCGAAAAGTTGCATTCATCAAAAACCCGTGAACATCATGGGTAGAGAAAGTAAGTCAACATTAAGCCTGATCTTATTCCCGTATTATGTTTGATGAAACTCGCATATTGTAATGAATTACACTTGTGAGGAAAGACCGAATGTGAAGGAAATACCCACATGGCTCTAACTCTATAAGAAGCGAGTAGTAAGATAAATTGATCTTTGAGGACAAAGATCCTGTTTAGGGGTAAATGTTGTGACAATCCGTCAATTTATGGTTGATATTTTATTCTCAAATATTATTTAAAAACATTATTTTAATGTTATATTATGAACTCACTCATTTATGGGAAGAAATTTAGATTTACGTCTTGAAGTAGCATCGACTACGTCTAAACCGGAGGATTCTACGTTACGTGCTTACGTTTATATACACCGTTTTTGGTGACAGTCCGACATTTCAGGAAATAAATTTAACCGTGAATATTATTTTGGGATTTTAAATTTGTTTTGGTTCATAAACTCACAAATTTACGAGAAGAGATTAGGACTTACGATTATAATTTAACGTCCTTTACGACTAAACCGGAAACCTTAGGATTACATATTTACGTTTTTGAACTCCGTTTTTGATGAGACAATTTTTATTAGATTCGTTTTGTGCCGTTGATTCATAATTTATAAAAACGTCTTTCGTAAAACGACCCGAGGGCACGCAAATCGAGGAAACTAGAATCGAGTAGTACCCGTAATTAAATGGGGATGAGACAAGATAAACTTGCCCCACCCCCACACATGGGATGGCCACAAGTGTACAACACACCCTTGTGAGGTGTTAAGCTTGTAAACAAAGCTAAGACACTTGTCTTAGCTTTGTCATCACACCACTTGCACACAAAACTTGCCAAAACCACTCACACAAACCATTTAACACTTTCATACATGCAAACCACCATTTTTCTCTCTCTCTATATATTTCGTCCAAAAACCATCATTAAACACCCCTCATTTGATCAATTTAACCACAATATCATGTGTTATTCACACATATGTTGAAGAACCTTTGAAGATATGAAGATTGGAGGTGATCTTAACCTATGAAAAGGAGTTTTCATGAGGTTAAAGGGCTGAATTAATGGAGGTGTTCATCTATCCAAAGGTCCCAAGAAGATTCCTTTCTAAATTTGAAGATTTGATAACAAGAACCAAGTCTTGTTCATCAAAAACCTCATCTTTTCATCACTAATGGTGGTATAAAGATTGTTCTTCCTATCCTCTTGTTATTTTGATTATGTAATCTTTTATTTTCTTTATTTATGTATATGTATATGATGATGAATGATGATTAAAAATATTATGTGGGGATTTGGTGTTGATAGATTTGATGAACATGCTTAAAAAGATGAATAACCATAAGAAACAAGGCTAAAATCATGCTTAAATCATTGGCTGTATAAAAACAGTAAGTAACCAAGACTTAAACTGATAAATTTGCATGGTGGAATCCATTTACAGTAAGTATAAGATGTCATACACATGTGAGAGTTGTCCATGCAATGGAATCATCAAAATGAATGAGATATGATCAAAACAAGATGAGTGTGCTAATCTGAATAATCTGTTTTGTAGGGACTGTTAAGGATAGTTAAACATAGAATGAGCAGTAGCTATAACTAACTTAATTTTAGCACATAATATGAAGTTCATGCCATCCAAAAATGAGCTTCTAACTCATTGTAGAACTCTAGATATGATAAAAATGGTGAAGATGAAACTAAAAATCAGATTTTGAAGAATTAATGTTTAATACTATTATATAAGCACTCAAATAATATAGTATAAAATGTGAAATTAAAACCCACTAACTTATGAATTTCATTTATATAAATATGTATAAGGTTAAATAATTAGACACTTTATAAAAATGGTAGTTGAATAAGTTTTATAAGTTATAAAAACTATAAACATGATTTTTACGACTTTTTCGGCTATTACCGTAAAATTAACGTTTTTTGCCGATTAAAACTTAGACGATCAAACCCGTCTAATGTAAAGTTTTTAAAAGTCATATAATGATATATAAGTATCTAATACAAGTAAAAACCGATAAAACCCGAATTATATGACATACGGACATTAACGAGCTAAGTTAGCATATTTGGACTAATGATTTAACTAAATAAGTTAAACACTTATAACAATTACTTATTGGGCTTAACCCATTTGAGCCCAACATATAAAGTATAAATACTGATAATACAAGTATAAAATGAATTTATACAAGTTAATGAGTTTATAATAGGCTTATTGAACCTACAACATGTAAATAGGTAAAACTAGTATAACTAGTATAAAAATGTTACCAACACATAAACACTATAATGAATGAGTAAAGATGTATAAACCCACTTGATTATCATCATATGTATAAAGTCATCATATATATACATAATTGTTATTTTTATAAAGTCATTGGACAAGAGTCTAAGACAAGTATTATTTGTCTAGGTTTCCGTGATTGAAGCACGTACCGTACATCCGAATTGCCGATAACCCGCTTTCCCACATCAACGTGAGTTCATAGCCTCGCACTCTTTTAAATGTTTTTATGAAATGTTTTATAAACCCGCGAGGGAGATAACATGTTAGTTTTTATGAAATAGGACACTAGTTGTCCCGATTGTTTGTTTGTTGATTTGGACCCGAATGATTGTATGACCCGATGAATGATTAAATGACCCGATAGATGAAATAAAATAGATTATTAAAGTTAGGTTATGTCACTAAAAGTACCATTAGCATGAATTGTGAACTACCGGGATTTGGTAGACGCTTATGCATATAATAGTACTATTTAGGGACGATCACCCCAGTTCGCGCCTTGACGGTTGATCCCCGTCGTGCCACATTGATTGGTAAGCGAATTTATGTATGAGAAGATTTACACAAGCGTGATTATTGTGACGACACGCTAATTTAGATGGGCAAATTGAGTTTCGGGCTAGCTACCCGTTGTTTGTTGTAGTAAGGTAACAATGTCATGAGGCTTATAATAATCCAAATAACGAAATAATGCTATACGCTCTGAATTACGATATATTGCCTGACTAGCAATACGGGGTGTTATTATTGATTTTATGTTCGTGTTTTGGTTTTACATAACCATATTTATATAACGGTTTTTATTTAACTTTATACAACGTTATTAAACGTATTGTATGATGTTTTTACGACATTGGTTCGTATAATGATTTTGAAGGCAATGGCTATGATTTTTGATAAGGATTTGTATAAAATGACTTTGGCTATTTTATGACATATTACAAAGATTTGTACAAAATGATTTTCGGTATTAATTTTATACCGATGTTATATTGATGGATTTCATTAAACTCTATGAATTCACTCGGCGTTTTCGCTGACCTTTTCTTTTAACATGTTTTATCTCAGGTACTTGAAGGTAATTCTCGGGAAGACGACAAGAATTCATGGCCTGCACTTAAATAATAATTTCCATTCAAATGCTTTGTAAAACCTGTATGAAATACAATGACTTGGGACCTATGTAAATTTGATATTTATGAGTGGAAATACATTATTATTAAACGACGCGATTTTTAAGCGTTGTCTAGGATGTGAGTAATGTGCTATCCCGTAACACTAACGAGTCTTCCGCTGTATTGAGTTGTATAAATTTGGGGGTGTTACACAACATATTCGTCATCCTCATGAACGTGGATCTCGTCGATTTCTTCATCAAAGATAGGCTTGTCAAACCAAGGTTTGTCATTCCCCTCCTTGAGTATCTTAGAAACTCTCTCGAAAAGATCACGATCAAGCACGAAACCATCATCCATTTGTGGGGATTGTTGATAAGTTAAATCCTCACGAATGTGGTAAACGTAATTCTCATTTGAGGAGTGTTGATTAGGTAACTCCTCGAGAATTGGATTTTTGGTGGTCACATGAGTTGGTTTGTCATCGAAAATAAGACGTTCCAACTCATTAAGTTCATCCTCGATTTTGGAAAGATCGACCTCACTCGTAGGTGGAAGTGAAGGCATAAGAGCTAGCTCTCGTTCAATGATTTCCTCAATCTCGGAATCAAACTCATAAACATCGTAGTTCATATGAGAAGAGGTCTTTTGGGGAGAATCCTCAAAAATAGCATGTGGATTTCGAAGTACGTGATTAATCTCGGCAAAATCGCCATCGTCATCGTCAAAGAAAGAGTCGATGTGAGCACTCACAACCATGGTCTTACAAGTCGAATGACTATGCTTAGGTGACTTTTCTAAAACGAGAGGATCGATGTCGATAAAACCTTTAGCCTCAACGGGTGTTGGGCTAGGTAAAGGAGGCACTTCGATGGAGTTAGAAGTTTAAGCCTCAAAGACGTGGTCCTTCGAAGGTGGTGAAGACGAGCCCATTTTGGTCATTGTCGTGTGATAGGTGTGAAAACACCCATCCTTTTACCACTTATTTCTTACTAAAACAAGACCAAAACATGTGTTTAATATCATTTGTTTGGAATTATGCGTGGTTTTTGTGTTTATTGTGTTTTCAGAGCCAACCGGATGAATATTGAAGAAAACATGGGATTGCACGGGTTTTATCGAGGAAAAAGACTCAAGACGAAGTCTATTGTCCAAGAGATGCAAAAGATTGGAAGTCAATGGGCCTATTTGAAGATTTATCGAAGAAAAGGACCAAAGATGGAAGATTTACATATGTCGAAGAAACTCAAGTCTATTAAACGAAGAAATTAAAAGACGAGTTGAATTTAATCGTCGACAAATCCCGAATCAGAATCGAAAACGTCAACTTTACTGAAAAGACGAGAAGACGAAAAGAGAGAAGAAAGCCCACTCACCAACCAACCACTAGGACTATATAAAGGGATTCCCTTCACACTTTTTAGCCAGTTTTTAGTTTTTCATCTTTTCCTTTCTTTTGTTCGTAGGTATCACCAACACCATTAGGGTGTTTGGTGATTTTGATTCTTGTTTTTACCAATCTTGTAGTTTAATCTTTTTCCTTTGATTGTTTAAACCTTAATCATCAATATAATCTTTCCATTTCATCTTGTTCATCTTCTCTTTTTATTCAAAGTTTTAAGGTTCTTGTTTGATTGATTTTGATCTTCAAAAGTTAGTGGATTTTGTGTTTTTATGATTGGGATTTGATGTTTATGGTTAGTAGATGATTTATGATTAGTTTTGTTTAAGATTGGGTTAAAAACTTGGTTGATTTTTGATTAAATTTGTTTTCCCCTGTTTCTTGCTGTTTCTGTTCTTCGTACCCAGATATTCCGAACAAGCCATATATTCCGAGTAGCCGCATTATTCCGAATAGATTCTTTATTCCGGATAGGATCAATATTCCGGATGGCAATTATTCCGGATAGGACCTTTTATTCCGCATAAGCTTTTTATTCCTCATAGCAAAATTATTCCGAATAGCTTTTTTATTCCTCATAGGCTATTATTCCGAATAGCCTTCTTATTCCTCATAAGGATTTTTATTCCGCATAAGGACTTTATTCCGAGTAGCCGCATTATTCCGAATAGCTTCTTTATTCCGGATAGGATCAATATTCCGGATGGCAATTATTCCGGATAGGACCTTTTATTCCGCATAAGCTTTTTATTCCTCATAGCAAAATTATTCCGAATAGCTTTTTTATTCCTCATAGGCTATTATTCCGAATAGCCTTCTTATTCCTCATAAGGATTTTTATTCCGCATAAGGCCTTTATTCCGAGTAGCCATCTTATTCCGAATAGCACAATTATTCTGAGTAGTCTTATTATTCCGAGTAGCCTCTATATTCCGGATAGCAAATATATTCCGAGTAGCCATATATTCCGAATAGCACTTTATTCCGTATGGTCTTATATTCCGGATGGCACCACTTATTCCGCATAAGGACTTTATTCCGAATAGAGCATTTCTTCAGTGAGGTTATTTCACAGCTTTATCATTTAATTGTTTAGTTTAACTTCAAGTTTTATTTCATTGACTGTTTTTGGTTTAAATATTTGTTTACTTCATTCATTTATCTTTTTAATAGAATAGAAAACCAAACCCCCTATTTGTCACCAAGAACAATCATTCCACTTTGAGCTGTGAATCAATTCGAGAAGATTCCGAGATTAATCTGAACCATAGCAAATCGCATTGTATCAAATGGCGCCGCTGCTGGCTCTTCTCGTTAAGATTAACAGTTTTTTGTGAGAACTTGGATTTTGGGATCCGTTCACCGTGAACGTTACTTTTTCATAAAAAATTTCAAAAAACCCTAAAAACTATAAAATTTTCAAAAATACAAAAAAATTTAAAAAACCATAAAAACCAAAAATATTTCTTGTTTGATTTGTTAGTTCTTTTGCAGGTGCATGCGTACACGATCAACGTCTTATCAAGAGCCCGAGCCTCTCGAAGACTTAGACATGGCCGGTGTACACAATAACAACAATAACCCACCTCTGAACAACAATAATAACAACAACAATAACAATCCACCTCTCAACAACAATAATAACAACAACAATGAACCTTTACCGGACAATCGCCCTATGATTGAACTGTTACAAGCACATGTGGAGGGCAACAATGATCCAATTGTCATACCCGCGATTGCAGCCAACAACATTGAGCTCAAATCCGGCTTTATCCAGATGGTCTCTGCTCAACCATTCTTTGGGCGTACCATTGATGATCTGTGACAATCCGTCAATTTATGGTTTATATTTTATTCTCAAATATTATTTAAAAACATTATTTTAATGTTTTATTATGAACTCACTTATTTTTGGGAAGAATTTTGGATTTACGTCTTGAAGTAGCATCGACTACGTCTAAACCGGAGGATTCTACGTTACGTGCTTACATTTACATACACCGTCTTTGGTGACAGTCCGACATTTCATAAAATAAATTTATCCGTAAATATTATTTTGAGATTTTAATTTTGAGTTGGTTCATAAACTCACAAATTTACGAGAAGAGATTAGGACTTACGTGAATAATTTAACGTCCTTTACGACTAAACCGAAAACCTTAGAATTACGTATTTACGTTTTCGAACTCCATTTTTGATGAGGTAATTTTTATTAGATTCGTTTTGTGCCGTTGATTCATAATTTATAAAAACGTTTTTGGTAAAACGACCCGAGGGCACGCAAATCGAGGAAACTAGAATCGAGGAGTATCCGTAAATAATTGGGGATGAGACAAAACAAGTTTTGCCCCACCCTCAATATGGGATGGTTTAAGCTTGCCACCACACCACTTGATGTGTCAAAGTGGTAGCTTAATGCTTACACTTGTTAAGCAAAGCTTAACAAGTAAGCTACACTTTCCACCTAAACAACAAAACCACTCAAAACCACTTCATTTTACCATTTGTAACTAGAAACTCATGCAAACCACTCTCACTACTCTCCTCTCTCTCTAAAATTCGTCCAACCTTCATAAAAAACAACCCTCATTTGATCTATGTTAGCCATAAACTCATGTGTTACTCATACACATGATGATGCTACTTTGAAGCTTTGAAGATTGGAGGTGATTCTAACATCCAAGGAGAAGATTTGTTGGTGTCATAGGGCTGATTTTCCATGAGAAGTTTATAAATGTTGGTAGACTTGAAGATGATATTGGTTCATCACAAGTTTTGCAATCAAAATCTAAGCCTTGTTCATCAAAGACTCATCTTTTCATCACTAATGGTGGTATAAAGATTGTTCTTCCTATCCTCTTGTTATTTTGATTATGTAATCATGTATTTTCTTTCCTATTGTATATATTTATGATGATTATATGATGATAAAAATGTTATGTGGGGATTTGGTGTTGATAAATATAGTTAAAAAGATGGAAAACCATAAGTAACAAGGTTAAAATCTTGTTTAAATTTGATGGCTGTATAAACCAGTAAAGAAACATGTCATGAACTGATAAAATGATGAAGTAGAATTTATATACAGTAAGCTATGAGTCTTGTACACATGTGAGAGTTGGCCATGCAATGGAATCATTGTAATGAGTGAGATATGATCAAAACAAGTTTAAGATACAAATCTCAGTTCACTGTTTTGGACTATTTTTAGAAAATATTTAGAAGATGATTCAACAGTAGCTATAGAAGAGTTAAATGGAGCACATATCATGTAGTTTATGTGATAAAAATTTGAGCTTCTATCTCCATATAGAACTCAAGATATGGCAGTTTTGGTGAAAGTGAAGATAAAAATCAGATTTTTGGAAATTAAAGAATAATACTATTGTATAAGCACTCAAAATATAATAGTATAAAATATAAATTAAAACCCACTAACTTATAAAACTTATTTATATAAATATGTAAAAGGGTAAATGAATGAATAAATTATATAAATGGTAGTGAAATAATACTTATAAGTTATAAAACTATAAACATTGTTTTTACGACTTTTTCGGCTAATACCGTAAAATTAACGTTTTTGTTAAATAAAACTTAGATGGTTGGACCCGTCTAATGAAAACTTTATAAAACTTATATACTGATATATAGACATGTATAACAAGTAAAAACCGATAAAACCCTAACTATAGGGCATACGGGCATTAACGAGCTAAGTAAACATAGTGGACTAATACTTGAGCTAATAATTGGACTAAATGAGATAAACACTCATAAAAAGAACTTATTGGGCTTAACCCATTTGGGCCCAACATGGAAAGTATACATACTGATAAAATAAGTATAACAAGGATTAAAACAAGTTAAGAACTTATAATAGGCTTATTGAACCTAAAACACGTAAATAGGTAAAACTAGTAAGCTAGTATAAAAGTTACTGACATATGACACTAAAATGAGTAAACGAGAATGTGTAAACCCACTTGATCATCATATATATATAATCATCATATGTATACATAATTGTTATTTTTATAAAGTCATTGGACATGAGTCTAAGACGATTATTATTTGTCTAGGTTTCCGTGATTGAAGCACGTACCGTACGACCGAATTGCCGATAACCCGCCTTCCCACATCAATGTGAGTTCATAGCCTCGCACTCTTTTAAATGTTTTATAAATGCTTTATAAACCCGCGAGGGAGATAACATGTTAGTTTTTATAAAATTTTGGACACCATTTGTCCCGATTGCTTGTTTATTTGATTTGGACCCGAAAGATTGAATGACCCGATTGTATGACCCGATAAATGATTAAAGGACCCGATAGATGAAATAAAATGGATTATTAAAGTTAGGTTATGTCACTAAAAGTCCCATTAGCATGAATTGTGAACTACCGGGATTTGGTAGACGCTTATGCATTTAATAGTACTATTTGGGGACGATCACCCCAGTTCGCGCCTTGACGGTTGATCCCCGTCGTGCCACATTGATTGGTAAGCGAATTTATGTATGAGAAGATTTCAATAGCGTGACCTTTGTGACGACACGCTACTTTAGATGGGCAAAATTGGTATCGGGTTAGCTACCCGTTGTTGTTTTAGTAAGGTAACAATGTCATGCGGCTTATAATAATCCAAATCACCAAAATATTACTGGACGCTCCGGATTACGATGTATTGCCTGACTAGCAATACTGGGTCATACTATTGATATTATGTTTGTATTTTGGTTTTCATAACCATACTCATATAACGGTTTTTATTTTCATACAACGTCATAAGACGTATTGTATGATGTTTTTACGACATTGGCTCGTATAATGATTTTTAAGGCAAATGCCTATATTATGATTTTCGATAAGGATTTATATAAAATGACTTTGGCTATTTCATGGCCTATTACACAGATTTGTATAAAATGATTTTGGCTATTTTACGGCCTATTGCAATGATTTGTACGAATTGATTTTTGGTACTAATTTTATACCAAAGTTATATTGATGGAAATTATTAAACTCTATGAATTCACTCAGCGTTATCGCTGACCTTTTCTTTTAACATGTTTTATCTCAGGTACTTGAAGGTAATTCTCGGGAAGACAACAAGAATTCATGGCCCGCACCTAAATAATATTTTTCCATTCAAATACTTTGTAAAACTTTGTACGAAATATAATGACTTGGGACCGATGTAACTTTGATAATTATGAATGGAAATGATTTATTATTAAACGACGCGATTTTTATGCGTTGTCTATGATGTGAGTAATGTGCTATCCCGTAACACCAACTAGTCTTCCGCTGTACTGAGTTGTATAAATTTGGGGGTGTTACAGTTTGGCATCAGAGCTCTCGTTATAGAGAACGAAAGATTTTTAAAACGAAGGTTTTGAATAAAACTTTTCAAAATCTTTTAACTATAAACATTTTTCTAAAAATGTCTAAAAATCTTTTGACTATAACGGTGCCGAAGAATTCCCGAGTTACCGACAAGGCCAGACTGAGAAGTGTTATTTTAATATATATATATATATATAACTTGGATTATATATATATATATATGATGTAATTTGATTACATGATTGTTTGATGATTATTTTGATATTTATACGAGGTATTTATACGACGTAGATTGTCACAAGGAACCCTAAATCCCCTAGTAAATTAATCGAAGCTAGTCTCGTAGGAATTCTAGCTATCCTAGATCTAAACCAAGTTGTGGA
This sequence comes from Glebionis coronaria, assembly GCA_025667525.1. Taxonomy (NCBI): domain Eukaryota; kingdom Viridiplantae; phylum Streptophyta; class Magnoliopsida; order Asterales; family Asteraceae; genus Glebionis; species Glebionis coronaria. The sequence continues at coordinate 540,976,620 of CM046880.1, forward strand.
TATTTATGATCCCAACAAATGGTTGATATTCGTAGAAATATAGATATTAGTTGATTGTGATATTGAAAAAGAATTGGCGAGATTAAATCTGATATCGATGTCATGACGATCTTTCCTTATAGAGTGGAGTTTGACAAAACGTTACCACCTAGAAAGATGTCATCTGATTCGTTGTCATCCAATTCTTAAATTGAAATCGAAAGGTTGAATGTTTCACTTGAGGCTGTTATTGGAACCATTACCCAAAAGCCTCATGCCACTAATACCTTTCCGAGAAGTCTAGTCGAATGATCAAGTCATTTCATATTAATGACTCATTTGATAATTGTTGTTGTAAGAGCTAATAGGATTGGAAATTTAGTGTTGATTCATATTGAGATTGTATTGCCTTTACAAGGCCGAAGAATAAGGTTGTAAGTATTGGAGAATAAGGTAGGATGTCAAATTGAGTATAAAATTTGTTATAACTTGAATAAAGTAAAATTTAACCCATATGGAGTATGAGATTATTAATAGAAGTCGTTAAGTTCTGTGATTGAATTATAAGGTTTTAATTGATTGTTAGTTTGTGATAAGTGTTGTTCCTAGGCCATTGTCCACTAATGAGGATGCCCAGTGTCCAATAAATAAATTGAAGAAATCTTCTTCTGAAATTGAGACCGATGGATCTTCTGGGACATGTGGAACACCTAATGACTCTTGTAGATTAGCATTCATTGTGGTATCTTTTAAAAATCCCTAACTTAACTGAGATATCAGTTGGTAGGATGAGTTCTGAGAATTGTATGACATAGTGACACGTAATGTGTTACGGTACAATTTTGACTTGTTTGTGATTAATGAAAAAGACTACCTTTGATTGCTAAATTCTACATGTATCGATGTTATCTATCCTTTATTGCTTCATCCTAATGTTCGCATTAGTGATGCAACCATTGAACGAGTACTCATCTTGATTTGAGTTACATTGTGAATCATTCTTCGTGAGTGCCATCGAGGTCATGAACCTCATGATTAAGTGGCTAAGCTCATTTCCTAATATATTATAGTTAGTTCTTGGTGAACAACTTTTCATCACTCTTTTGCAGATCACTCATTGTTTTTATAAGATAAAACAGTATTCCTTGAGAAAAATTGAACTTTCATCACTAAAAGGATTACTCAAAGTAAGATTTATAAGTGATTGTTATCAAAATGAAGTTGTTTATAAAACATCTTGGAAAACTTAATTGTTTTCATAACAAAGAAAATATTTGTAAATTTATTCTTGATTCTTATCTAAGAATTAAGCATGAAATGTTTTTATTATAAACATGATGATAAAGTTTTGACGAACTGAGTATTGCATCGTTAATCTTGGAATTGTATATAGTTGCGCGCCTACATACAATTTGGAATGGACCATGCAAGGCTGATTAGTAGTCACCATAAAACTAATGAATAAACACTACATTTTCCTTGAAGATTGTGAAAGATTAAAATTTTTATGAGATCTGCAAAAAGTGCAAAATAAGGACATAATGTTAGGGACACCTACATATGTGCCTGTAACATCTATTCTTCTGAGTTGAATTTACTCATCTGTGGAAATTGTCTTATTTGACAATTGACAATTCTTTCTTGTCCAATTCTCCCGTAGTGAGATTCTTAGGAAAAGTATCTGATTGCCGAGTGTTGATACCCGACTGGATGTATCGACGTTCATATCATTTCTTTTGATTTGATTTCATTTGAATGACCTGGGTAACGATCCGAGGAGCTTTCGAATGCGTACTCAAATTATGAAAACATGGGATATATTCATATTCGTTAAATGTTTTCGTCTATATCTGATTTGAAATTCTATCGCGTAAATCATGCGTTGAACTTACTCTTTTAAGGTTAGTTATGTCTCCATATATCCTTGAATTTGTGAAGGATTATGAATTATTATTAGTCTTTTGAGAAGTTCACATCTTATCAGCGGTAATAAAACTGGAAAGTTGATAATGCCAGTGGAATGGATTGATTGGTTATGACATGACGACATTGTCTTAATTAAAGGGAACTCGAGTAGAATTCCCCTAAATGATAAGATGTTGATTATCAAAAGTGATCTAAATAATTCTTGATGGATGATCATATCCTGTATTTAGACTTGAAATTATAACGTGAATGGTTATGAACTAGTTATAGATATTGTAATCTAGAAGAACCTAATATGAATTTATTAAAGGATGTTTATCTTATCTGAAACTTTAGGAAGTATTTGTTAAGGAATTACCTAGACTTTCGCCATTAAGGAAAGTTGAAATTGGTATTGATTATATTTCCGGTACTGCACTTGTGGCTTATGCACTGTACGTCAGCACCATCTGAATTAAAGGAATTACCGTACAACTGAGAGAGTTGTCGGAGAAAGATTTTATTATACCAAGCCTGTCATCCTGAAGAGCTATGGTGTTATCATTCCTTATATTTATAGATTACTGTGACTGAGTAAATTGACAATCGAAAACGATATCCATAACTCGAAATGGAAGATTTGTTCGATCATTTACAAGGTTCTAGCGTATGTTTTAAAGATTTGATCCACAGCATGGTTATCATCAACTTCGCATCTGCGGAAAAGATTATGTATTCCAATCACTACATCCAGTACTTGTAATGAACATTATGAGTTTCACGTGATGTCGTATGGACTAACCAGTGCACATGTAGCATTGATAAATTTGGTGAATCACGTGTGTAGGCTGTAATTTGATAAATTCATGCTTGTGATCATTAAGGATCATTTGTTTGTTTATAAGAATAAGAATGAGTTAATAATTATTTATAGATTGCCCTGAATTGGCCGAACGATAAAAACATGTACTTTGAATATTTAACATGAGATTTAAGACTTAATCCTTTACATAAAATGACCGTTGGATTAATAATGGTAAGATGTATGCATATTGACTCTTCAAAAATTAAGAGCCCTTTTAAGACTTCGGATTTTACCAAAAAGAAATGGAAATATGTTTTGACAAATGTTTTAACAAAGGATTTTTAAAGGGATTATTCCCTTATACACAAACCATTTAACTAAACTTCTGTTTATGGGTAAATGTTTGTGTATACCTCAAGATAACTTAAGAAGGACTGAGTAAAACCATTTATACCATAACCTGAAAACTTAAAACAACAATTTTTGCTTTTCAACTAAGAAAATTTTGACCAAAGTATAAACCAAAGATTTTTCGAACAATTACGGATCTTATTAAATATTTTGGATAAATCAACGAAAATCTTGTTAACTAAATTCAAATTTATTTTGAACATTTTATATAATTGGTCGAACTAAGAAATTTAAAATTTTTACGTTTACGTTTCTTAAAAATTAAATAATTATTGTTAATTCACATGTAATAATTATCGACGCTTTAAAACGTCAGATTAAGCAAAACTGATAGAAATGATAGTTGAGACAAAACTAAAACATAGAAGATATGAAGAAAGAAATTTTGAATGGATACGGTCATGATAACTATTTTATCGGTGAAGGTGAATGTAGATACTGACACATAATATAGAAAAGATAAAGAACCAAATAGGACATGTTCCTTAATAATGGTAATACAAAATAAATTGCCGAACAATTTAAAAATAAACAATGTTTGTAAAAAGGATAATATAGATAATAAAAAGGGGGTTCACGGCTAATGTGAACCATTAGAATTGAGAAGACAATGACATTAAATGTATAAAAGACCACATGTGGTTGCCTAAATATGGAGGATTGTGAGATATAGTTATGTTGGAATTTGTAAGTATAAGTATTCTATTTATGTCATATATGACTAAAAGTATCTTTGTCTGAAGAAGTTGTACTGATGGCAAATTATGAAGGCAGACATCGCCTCATACATTAGTAGACGTCTAGCTATTGCAAAGGTCATCATCTGAATTTGATTCGATTTGGGTCATCGTCGACAGACTGACTAAATCTGCTAATATCATTCCCGTTAATGATAAATGCAAAAGAATTATGTAAACATAGCGTGCCTATATCGATCATCTATATCAAGATCCTCGCTTCGCATCGAATTTCTAGAGATTTGCTCAGAAATCATTGAGAACGAACCTTGATGAGAGTACTATGTACCACCCCAAATCGAAGGGACGAGGTAAAGTAACGATACAAAGTAATATAAGTGCTGTTTTATGTTTGAATGATTGACCTTTGGCAATAATCCGTATAATCATTTTCCTTTGGAAGGATTATCATTAATAATTATCGTATTAGGATCGAGATCGAATCTTGTTAGGATCTGAATCTTAGAGCATCTGTAAGCAGGAGTTGAGATGAAGACACCCGACATACACCCATTGTGAGTTGGACATGTCTTTTAGGTTTAAGGTTTCCTATGATGGCGAACCTAACCTTACAAAATACCCGACCCGCGAGGTCTGAAATGATTGTTGAAATTAGGATTTGATTATTGACTGCCGGTAGTGGGCAAGAGGTTGTGTGAATATGAAATGTAGATCTTGAAGTGCCAAATGGGTAGCAAAGTTATGCCACAATTTTTAAACTTGGAAAAATGAATTCATGATCTGACAAATCATGGGATATAAGTCCCCGTTGTATGGGACCATTGAAATGATGTAAAAGTTGGGATTGAAGGGCATATAAGCTGGATCTACCCTAGGACTTCAAGAACCGCGTGAATTATGTTTCGTAAATCGAACTTGATGGAATATCTATCAAGTGAAATTCTGATTATTCTTAGTAGAGCTTGGATCGGCGAGAAGTTGCATTCATCAGAAACCCGTGAACATCATGGATAGAGAACGTAAGTCAACATTTAGCCTGATCTTATTCCCGTAGTTATGTTTGATAAAACTCGCGTATTGTAATGAATTGCACTTGTGAGAAAAGACCGAATGTGGAGGAAATACCCACATGGCTTTAACTCTATAAGAAGCAAGTAGTAAGATGATCTTTGAGGACAAAGATCCTGTTTAGGGGTAAATGATGTGACAATCCGTCAATTTATGGTTTATATTTTATTCTCAAATATTATTTAAAAACATTATTTTAATGTTTTATTATGAACTCACTTATTTTTGGGAAGAATTTTGGATTTACGTCTTGAAGTAGCATCGACTACGTCTAAACCGGAGGATTCTACGTTACGTGCTTACATTTACATACACCGTCTTTGGTGACAGTCCGACATTTCATAAAATAAATTTATCCGTAAATATTATTTTGAGATTTTAATTTTGAGTTGGTTCATAAACTCACAAATTTACGAGAAGAGATTAGGACTTACGTGAATAATTTAACGTCCTTTACGACTAAACCGGAAACCTTAGAATTACGTATTTACGTTTTCGAACTCCGTTTTTGATGAGGTAATTTTTATTAGATTCGTTTTGTGCCGTTGATTCATAATTTATAAAAACGTTTTTCGTAAAACGACCCGAGGGCACGCAAATCGAGGAAACTAGAATCGAGGAGTATCCGTAAATAATTGGGGATGAGACAAAACAAGTTTTGCCCCACCCTCAATATGGGATGGTTTAAGCTTGCCACCACACCACTTGATGTGTCAAAGTGGTAGCTTAATGCTTACACTTGTTAAGCAAAGCTTAACAAGTAAGCTACACTTTCCACCTAAACAACAAAACCACTCAAAACCACTTCATTTTACCATTTGTAACTAGAAACTCATGCAAACCACTCTCACTACTCTCCTCTCTCTCTAAAATTCGTCCAACCTTCATAAAAAACAACCCTCATTTGATCTATGTTAGCCATAAACTCATGTGTTACTCATACACATGATGATGCTACTTTGAAGCTTTGAAGATTGGAGGTGATTCTAACATCCAAGGAGAAGATTTGTTGGTGTCATAGGGCTGATTTTCCATGAGAAGTTTATAAATGTTGGTAGACTTGAAGATGATATTGGTTCATCACAAGTTTTGCCATCAAAATCCAAGCCTTGTTCATCAAAGACTCATCTTTTCATCACTAATGGTGGTATAAAGATTGTTCTTCCTATCCTCTTGTTATTTTGATTATGTAATCATGTATTTTCTTTCCTATTGTATATATTTATGATGATTATATGATGATAAAAATGTTATGTGGGGATTTGGTGTTGATAAATATAGTTAAAAAGATGGAAAACCATAAGTAACAAGGTTAAAATCTTGTTTAAATTTGATGGCTGTATAAACCAGTAAAGAAACATGTCATGAACTGATAAAATGATGAAGTAGAATTGATATACAGTAAGCTATGAGTCTTGTACACATGTGAGAGTTGGCCATGCAATGGAATCATTGTAATGAGTGAGATATGATCAAAACAAGTTTAAGATACAAATCTGAGTTCACTGTTTTGGATGATTTTTAGAAAATATTTAGAAGATGATTCAACAGTAGCTATAGAAGAGTTAAATGGAGCACATATCATGTAGTTTATGTGATAAAAATTTGAGCTTCTATCTCCATATAGAACTCAAGATATGGCAGTTTTGGTGAAAGTGAAGATAAAAATCAGATTTTTGGAAATTAAAGAATAATACTATTGTATAAGCACTCAAAATTTAATAGTATAAAATATAAATTAAAACCCACTAACTTATAAAACTTATTTATATAAATATGTAAAAGGGTAAATGAATGAATAACTTATATAAATGGTAGTGAAATAATACTTATAAGTTATAAAACTATAAACATTGTTTTTACGACTTTTTCGGCTAATACCGTAAAATTAACGTTTTTGTTAAATAAAACTTAGATGGTTGGACCCGTCTAATGAAAACTTTATAAAACTTATATACTGATATATAGACATGTATAACAAGTAAAAACCGATAAAACCCGAACTATAGGGCATACGGGCATTAACGAGCTAAGTAAACATAGTGGACTAATACTTGAGCTAATAATTGGACTAAATGAGATAAACACTCATAAAAAGAACTTATTGGGCTTAACCCATTTGGGCCCAACATGGAAAGTATACATACTGATAAAATAAGTATAACAAGGATTAAAACAAGTTAAGAACTTATAATAGGCTTATTGAACCTAAAACACGTAAATAGGTAAAACTAGTAAGCTAGTATAAAAGTTACTGACATATGACACTAAAATGAGTAAACGAGAATGTGTAAACCCACTTGATCATCATATATATATATAATCATCATATGTATACATAATTGTTATTTTTATAAAGTCATTGGACATGAGTCTAAGACGATTATTATTTGTCTAGGTTTCCATGATTGAAGCACGTACCGTACGACCGAATTGCCGATAACCCGCCTTCCCACATCAACGTGAGTTCATAGCCTCGCACTCTTTTAAATGTTTTATAAATGCTTTATAAACCCGCGAGGGAGATAACATGTTAGTTTTTATAAAAGTTTGGACACCATTTGTCCCGATTGCTTGTTTATTTGATTTGGACCCGAAAGATTGAATGACCCGATTGTATGACCCGATAAATGATTAAAGGACCCGATAGATGAAATAAAATGGATTATTAAAGTTAGGTTATGTCACTAAAAGTCCCATTAGCATGAATTGTGAACTACCGGGATTTGGTAGACGCTTATGCATTTAATAGTACTATTTGGGGACGATCACCCCAGTTCGCGCCTTGACGGTTGATCCCCGTCGTGCCACATTGATTGGTAAGCGAATTTATGTATGAGAAGATTTCAATAGCGTGACCTTTGTGACGACACGCTACTTTAGATGGGCAAAATTGGTATCGGGTTAGCTACCCGTTGTTGTTTTAGTAAGGTAACAATGTCATGCGGCTTATAATAATCCAAATCACCAAAATATTACTGGACGCTCCGGATTACGATGTATTGCCTGACTAGCAATACTGGGTCATACTATTGATATTATGTTTGTATTTTGGTTTTCATAACCATACTCATATAACGGTTTTTATTTTCATACAACGTCATAAGACGTATTGTATGATGTTTTTACGACATTGGCTCGTATAATGATTTTTAAGGCAAATGCCTATATTATGATTTTCGATAAGGATTTATATAAAATGACTTTGGCTATTTCATGGCCTATTACACAGATTTGTATAAAATGATTTTGGCTATTTTACGGCCTATTGCAATGATTTGTACGAACTGATTTTTGGTACTAATTTTATACCAAAGTTATATTGATGGAAATTATTAAACTCTATGAATTCACTCGGCGTTATCGCTGACCTTTTCTTTTAACATGTTTTATCTCAGGTACTTGAAGGTAATTCTCGGGAAGACAACAAGAATTCATGGCCCGCACCTAAATAATATTTTTCCATTCAAATACTTTGTAAAACTTTGTACGAAATATAATGACTTGGGACCGATGTAACTTTGATAATTATGAATGGAAATGATTTATTATTAAACGACGTGATTTTTATGCGTTGTCTATGATGTGAGTAATGTGCTATCCCGTAACACCAACTAGTCTTCCGCTGTACTGAGTTGTATAAATTTGGGGGTGTTACATGATCCGCATGACCACATCAAAAGGTTCTTACAACTCACAAATACGGTCAAATTCAATGGTGTTCCACAAGAGGTAATCCGTTTATAACTTTTTCCTTTCTCCCTAGAGGGACAAGCCCGGCATTGGCTTGCAAAGGAACCGCCACAAAGTATTCTGATGTGGACGGATTTGGAGACCAAGTTCATAAACTACTTTTTCCCACCCTCTCGTACTACCGCTTTGCGGAATGAAATCATTAATTTTGAACAAAATTACGATGAGTCTTTTAGTGAATCTTGGGACCATTTCAAAGATCTTTTAAGAAAGTGTCCACAACATGGTTTTACCAAAGTGCACCAAATTAATACTTTTTATAATGGTTTAAGCATGAATGACCAAGATTCACTAAATAGTGCCTCGGGGGGTAATATTTTGGTTAAGACTTCTAATGCCGCTTGGGATATCATTGAGAATAAGTCTTGTGTGCAAACCAAGAGTGTGCGGACCAATGCCGCCAGTGCTAGTACTAGTGACAGCGACAAGCGACTTGACAAAATTACTACGCTTCTTGATTCGCTTGTTACCCACACCGCTAACAACACCAACAGCATCAACGCTAAAAATGCTCAAGACGCTCAAGTCAATGCTGTTAGCCAACCATGTGAAATATGCGGGGGTCATCACTCTTACACCACTTGTACCGCCACCCAAGACTATCCTTCTGAGAATGTTAATGCAGCATACGATACCTATCCTCTGGCCGCTTATCAAGCTCGTCCTCAAGTAGACCGCAACTTGATTAGCTACCGTTTAAACAACTTTCTTTTCCCGCCCGGTTTTCCTCCTAACAACCCAAACCAACAACAAAACCTCAATCGCCCTCCTCAACAACAGTCTCGTGCACCATACCAACCACCTCACAAACAACCATATCCTCCTCAAAGAAACAACCAAGTTTACCAACAACCTGCTTATCAACCACCCGCCTACAATGCTCCTCCCAACCAACCCACCGCATTACACCAAGATATTGGAACCTACATGAGGACTAATGATGTGATCGTGGACAATCTCCAACAGGAAGTGCTCAACTTGAAAGCAGACATGGTGAAACAAGGGAAGGATTTAAGAGCTGATATGCGAAACACTTTGGCAAGTCAAACGAATGACTTAAGGAACATGATGGCCAGTTTCTTCCAAGGTAATCAACCCTCTTCTTCGGGTACTCTTCCGAGTAACACCGTTGCGAATCCAAGAGGGGAGATGAAAGCAATTACCACTCGCAGTGGAAAAGGTACCAAGGAACCTGAGCTTCCTATACCTCCACCGGTGATTGTGACTAAGGAAAACGAGTTACCTGCTCCTATTCCTCATCCTTCTACTTCCCTAATTTCTCCACCTCTTACTTCTACCCCTCCTCCACCCAAGGATGTGAGTGATCCTATTCTCCTAAAGCCTTCCTCTTCTTCCGATATACCTTATCCCTCAAAGTTGAGGAAAGAGAAGCTCAAAAGCAAGGATGATATTCAAGTTTCGAACTTTCTTAAAATGTTTAAACAATTTAATTTTAACATCTCCTTCGCTGAGGCTCTCGCTCACATGCCCAAGTATGCGAAGATGTTCAAAGATCTTCTTAGCGACAGGAGAAGCTTCTTGATATTGCTAACACCCAACTTAATGAGAATTGCTCTGTAGTGCTCTTAAGGAAATTGCCAACCAAGCTTGGTGATCCGGGTCGTTTCTTAATCTTTTGCAACTTCCCGGGAGTAGAGAATTGCATGGCCCTAGCCAATCTAGGTGCCAGTATTAAGTTAATGCCTTTAAGTGTGTGGAAGCAATTATCTCTCCCCGAGCTAGTCCCCACCAAAATGACTTTGGAATTAGCTAACCGTATGGTTGCTTATCCAGTGGGGATAGCCGAAGACGTCTTTGTAGGAGTCGACAAATTCACTTTTCCTGCCGATTTCGTTGTCGTTGACTAAGATATGGACCCTCGTGTGCCATTGATCGTTGGTCGTCCATTCTTGAGGACCGGTCGCACTCTCATCGATGTTGAAGCCGGTGAGCTTATCATGAGAGTGGGTGACGATAAAATCGTTTTCAACATGGGAAAGCTTTCTAAACAGCCTTATTCATACGAGAGTGTTAATTGTATTGACGTTATTGATGAGGCTTGTGAAGAACACTTCAAAGATGCTTGTAAAATTATTCCTACCTCTCTTCCCAATGTTGTGACCGTTTCCTCTATTGACTCATCACTATCTCTATTTGAAGAAAGTGATTTCCTTTGGAAAGATTTGGAAGCCACCATGGGAGATGTGAACTTAGAACATGACGATTCTCCCACCGATTGGGATGAAGATCTTCGCCTCATTGAGAACCTTCTTAAAGAAGACCTTATTTCTCCACCATCTCCCAAGGCTACTGCTATCGATGAACCGACTTTGAATACGCCTACCATCGAAAATCTTCCGGATTTAGAACTTAAGGAGTTGCCACCCCATATCGAGTACGTGTTTCTTGAAGAAAAGAAGAAGTTACCCGTCATTATTGCTAAGGACTTGAAAGAAGAAGAGAAATCTCGCCTCATCGCCGTGCTTAAAGATCATAAGAAGGCAATTGCTTGGAAAATTTCCGATATCCATAGAATTGATCCGAACTTTTGTACTCACAAGATTCTCATGGAAGATGACTTTAAACCCACAATCCAGAGCCAAAGAATGGTTAATCCTTGCATTCATGACGTCATCAAACAAGAGGTTATCAAACTTCTTGATGCCGGCTTGATTTACCCTATTTCGGATTCGCCATGGGTAAGTCCCGTCCATTGTGTGCCCAAGAAGGGCGGAATAACCGTTGTTCCCAATGAACACAACGAGTTGATTCCCACTCGTCTCGTTACTGGGAGGAGAGTTTGTATCAACTATCGCAAACTCAATGATGCCACGAGAAAAGATCACTTTCCTCTTCCTTTCATGGATCAAATGCTCGAGCGTCTAGCTGGTAATGACTATTACTGCTTTTTAGACGGTTTCTCCGGGTATTTTCAAATTCCCATCGATCCCAAGGACCAAGAAAAGACCACATTCACTTGTCCCTACGGAACATTTGCTTACAAACGCATGCCTTTTGGTTTATGTAATGCTCCTAGGACGTTCCAAAGCTGTATGATGGCTATCTTCCATGACATGGTTGAAGAAACTATGGAAGTATTCATGGATGATTTCTCGGTTTATGGCGATTCTTTCTCTGCTTGCCTTGCCAATTTAGAACGTATGTTGAAGCGGTGTGAAGACACTCGCCTTGTTCTTAATTGGGAAAAATGCGATTTCATGGTAAAAGAGGGCATCGTGCTAGGACACAAATTTCCAAAGTCGGTCTTGAAGTGGACCGTGCTAACGTCAATGTCATTTCTAAGTTTCCTCCACCTTCAACCGTGAAGGGTGTGAGAAGTTTCCTGGGTCATGCGGGCTTCTACCGTCGCTTTATCAAAGATTTTTCTAAAATCGCTCGCCCGATGACCCACCTCTTGGAAAAAGATACTCCTTTTATCTTTACCACAGAGTGTCTTAAAGCCTTCAACTTGCTTAAGGATAAGCTAACTAAGGCACCCGTCTTGGTCACCCCTAATTGGGAGCTTCCCTTTGAGTTGATGTGTGATGCTAGCGACTTTGCTATTGGAGCGGTTCTGGGCCAAAGAGTACACAAACACTTCCAACCGATCCATTACGCTAGCAAGACAATGACGAGGGCTCAATTACATTACACGACAACCGAAAAAGAGCTTTTAGCTGTTGTCTATGCTTTTGAAAAATTTCGCCCCTATCTTGTCCTTTCTACCACCATCGTGTATACCGATCATTCCGCGTTGAAGTACTTGTTGACTAAGCAAGATTCCAAACCAAGACTTCTTCGTTGGGTTTTGCTACTCCAAGAATTTAAAATCGAAATTCGCGATAAGAAAGGAGCTGAAAACCTAGCCGCGGATCATCTCAGCAGACTTGAGGATCCTTATCAAGGGGAACATCCGAACAAAGATATCAATGACTCTTTTCCCCTGGAGACCTTAATGTCTATCAACTCGAATTCTGATGAAACCCCGTGGTTTGCGGACATTGCAAACTACTTGGCGGGTGGAATTCTCGTTGACGGGCTAACATCCCAACAAAAGAAGAAGTTCTTCAAAGACATTAAGACTTACTTTTGGGATGACCCGTATCTATTCAAACAATGTGCCGATTTGATTATTCGTCGATGTGTTGATGGACCGGCAGCTTTAGAAATCCTTGACGCTTGCCACAAAGGACCCACTGGTGGTCACTTTGGTCCCAACTACACCGCCAAAAAAGTGTTTGACTCAGGATTTTATTGGCCCACCATTTATCGTGATGCTCACGAGATGGTTAAACGTTGTGATGCTTGCCAAAAACAAGGCAAGATCACACATAAAGATGAGATGCCTCAGAATTTCATTCAAGAATGTGAAATCTTTGACGTTTGGGGTATCGACTTTATGGGGCCATTCCCTTCCTCTAAAGGAAACAAATACATCCTTGTAGCCGTTGACTACGTTTCCAAATGGGTTGAAGCCAAAGCTTTACCCACTAATGACGCAAGGGTGGTTTGTAACTTTTTGAAATCGCTATTCGCTAGATTCGGTGTGCCTCGTGCCATTATTAGTGATCGCGGGACTCATTTTTGCAATGACCAATTTGCAAGAGTCATGGCTAAGTATGGTGTAAATCATCGTCTTTCCACCGCCTACCACCCACAAACTAATGGCCAGGCTGAAATCTCTAACCGAGGATTAAAGTGAATTCTTGAAAGAACCGTGGGAGAGCATCGTGCCTCATGGGCTGATAAACTTGATGATGCTTTGTGGGCTTTTCGTACCGCATACAAGACTCCGATTGGTTGTACACCATATCGTCTCGTGTACGGGAAAGCGTGCCACCTCCCCATTGAGTTGGAGCACAAGGCTTACTGGGCCTTGAAGTGGGCTAATTTTGATATCAACAAAGCCGGTGACCTACGCAAGATCCAACTCAATGAGCTGAATGAACTCCGTAATGAGGCTTATGAAAATTCTTTGATCTATAAGGAGAAGACTAAGCTCATTCACGACTCTAAGATTAAGAACCGAGAGTTCCAAGTTGGAGACAAAGTTTTACTCTTTAACTCTCGGTTGAAAATCTTTTCGGGCAAGCTGCAATCTCGTTGGTCCGGCCCATTCACCATTGCCCAAATTTTTCCATATGGTACTCTCAAGCTCGCTCAACCTAATGGACCTAATTTTAAGGTGAATGGCCAACGAGTGAAGTTGTACTTTGGTGAGGACATCTCTCATGAGATGATTCCATCCCTCACTACGTTTCCCATGAACTAATTTTGGGTCGAGTCAGGCTCGTGACTCGGTTATCAAAACAAGCGCTCCTCGGTAGGCAGCCCGAGTATCTATCCTTTTCCGTTTTAACCTCCTAAGTGTAGGGGGACCTCTATAGGTTCTTTGTGTTTGTGTGGTGATGTGATTACAGGGATGAATGCACTTTTGGAACCTTTGAAGAACCGTGCTCCCGTGTTATCCGAAATCCGGTTCTATCTCTCAACTATCGTGATTCAATTTTCTTCATACTCACATTTGAAATTGATCACGTTAGTCGTCTCTTCCTTAACTTGAGTTAACCAACGTGCACAATGTCATAAGTGTAGGGGAGACTTTTCCCACATGCTTAAACATTGAGGACAATGTTTATCTTAAGTGTAGGGGGGACTTCTATCGAAGTCTTAAGTGTACTTTTCCATGAAAATGCCTTCATTTAACCGGAAAATCATCTTTTTCAACATTTCAAATTTTTAATTAACTTTGGCCATTTAGTCGTAATTTTTAAATTTTTATCGTTGCTTTCATATGTATGTATCCCGCAATAAAGTCAAAAATATTAATAAAGTGGTGTAGCTAGTTTTGAAATCTTTGACATATTAGGCCCGTTGCGATTATTTTGACTCAACCCGAATAGACTTACCCAAGTTTATTCTAGCTAGTATCCTTAACCATGTAGACCTTAAGTGGTTTATTAGGCTAAGTATCCACGAGTCTCATTACTTGAGATTTTAAATTGTGGAGAACGAGAAATGATAGAGTCAATTATAAGTCGGTATTCTTGCGCAAGCTCACTTGGTGTAATTATCTGCCTATTCTCCCATCACTTGCTAAATAATTTATCTGCAATAAGTAAGGTCGTACGATTTGAAAAGTTACTTAGCTTCTAGCCCAAGATCGTTTAAAAGTTGCTCGGTAATGATAAGCGTTCATAGCCAAGGCATAACTTATGAAGCGGGGCGCGAAGATTGGCGAGTCCGAAAAGGCCCTAACAAGGCATGAGGATTCAATCTTATTGCTAAAGATCCAAAGTGATGTGAAAATCATTATTCCCAAAATCAATATGAAGGATCAAGACTCACGACGAAAAGCAATCAAATCCCATAAAGATCATGGAGAAGTCTATCCGAAAAGACCCTAACAAGGTATGAGGATAAATAGATCCAAGTCCGAAAAGGAGGCGGATCGTTGTATCTCAAAATCCCAATTAGAGATTGAAGAAATAATCATGAAGTCGTGGTCAAAAAAGTTGGAGTACCCCTCAAAAGTCTCCAAGTGAAGAAACTCTATTACGAAGAGAAGACCATTATCTCAAGAACGTCTCTCAAGATATGAAGTATGAAGTACATGCCAAATATCAGCCCGAGAAAGGTCTCAAATCGTGAACCGAGTTATGCCAAGATATGAACTTTTTGATATCCCGAGAAGCAGTTTTAAGAGATTTTGTCCTTTAGCTAACTATTGATCAAATCGTCCTACTTTGCTTTTAGCCTAAATAAACTATCGAAATAAGTCCAAAAATGCATCTTCATGATCATTCTAAGACAAAAATAAAATATAAGAGATACACCTAGGAATAAGGGAGTTTAAGCATATAATTAAGCCATGTGTGTAAGTGTTTGATTAGCTAACTTATAATAACAATGATCTTGTTTTTAAGCTTAGTTTGGGGAACGTGAAACTTGAGGGTGATAAATCTTCGCAACACCAAAGCCCTAATGTAATTCCTTGATCTCTTTGCAAGTTATTTCCATATGGCTATTTTCAAGTGAAAATGGTTTTCTATCCTTTTGTTTACTTTAAATATTTTAATTTCTCTTAGTACTTCAATTTTTGTTTAGCGGTATTTTAATAAGGCCAAGGTTGATTGATTATGCGAAAAGTGTAAATTTGCTTTATCACTAAGCATTGCATGAGGGCATGGCAATGGTTAAGTGTAGGGGATTTGATAGGTGTGAAAACACCCATCCTTTTACCACTTATTTCTTACTAAAACAAGACCAAAACGCGTGTTTAATATCATATGTTTGGAATTATGCGTGGTTTTTGTGTTTATTGTGTTTTCAGAGCCAACCGGATGAATATTGAAGAAAACATGGGATTGCATGGGTTTTATCGAGGAAAAAGACTCAAGACAAAGTCTATTGTCCAAGAGATGCAAAAGATTGGAAGTCAATGGGCCTATTTGAAGATTTATTGAAGAAAAGGACCAAAGATGGAAGATTTACATATGTCGAAGAAACTCAAGTCTATTAAACGAAGAAATTAAAAGACGAGTTGAATTTAATCGTCGACAAATCCCGAATCAGAATCGAAAACGTCAACTTTACTGAAAAGACGAGAAGACGAAAAGAGAGAAGAAAGCCCACTCACCAACCAACCACTAGGACTATATAAAGGGATTCCTTTCACACTTTTTAGCCCGTTTTTAGTTTTTCATCTTTTCCTTTCTTTTGTTCGTAGGCATCACCAACACCATTAGGGTGTTTGGTGATTTTGATTCTTGTTTTTACCAATCTTGTAGTTTAATCTTTTTCCTTTGATTGTTTAAACCTTAATCATCAATATAATCTTTCCATTTCATCTTGTTCATCTTCTCTTTTTATTCAAAGTTTTAAGGTTCTTGTTTGATTGATTTTGATCTTCAAAAGTTAGTGGTTTTTGTGTTTCTAAGATTGGGATTTGATGTTTATGGTTAGTAGATGATTTATGATTAGTTTTGTTTAAGATTGGGTTAAAAACTTGGTTGATTTTTGATTAAATTTGTTTTCCCTTGTTTCTTGCTGTTTCTGTTCTTCGTACCCATATATTCCGAGCAAGACATATATTCCGAGTAGCCGCATTATTCCGAATAGCTTCTTTATTCCGGATAGGATCAATATTCCGGATGGCAATTATTCCGGATAGGACCTTTTATTCCGCATAAGATTTTTATTCCTCATAGCAAAATTATTCCGAATAGCTTTTTTATTCCTCATAGGCTATTATTCCGAATAGCCTTCTTATTCCTCATAAGGATTTTTATTCCGCATAAGGACTTTATTCCGAGTAGCCGCATTATTCCGAATAGCTTCTTTATTCCGGATAGGATCAATATTCCGGATGGCAATTATTCCGGATAGGACCTTTTATTCCGCATAAGCTTTTTATTCCTCATAGCAAAATTATTCCAAATAGCGTTTTTATTCCTCATAGGCTATTATTCCGAATAGCCTTCTTATTCCTCATAAGGATTTTTATTCCGCATAAGGACTTTATTCCGAGTAGCCATCTTATTCCGAATAGCACAATTATTCTGAGTATTCTTATTATTCCGAGCAGCCTCTATATTCCGGATAGCAAATATATTCCGAGTAGCCATATATTCCGAATAGCACTTTATTCCGCATGGTCTTATATTCCGGATGGCACCACTTATTCCGCATAAGGACTTTATTCCGAATAGAGCATTTCTTCAGTGAGGTTATTTCACAGCTTTATCATTTAATTGTTTAGTTTAACTTCAAGTTTTATTTCATTGACTGTTTTTGGTTAAAATCTTTGTTTACTTCATTCATTTATCTTTTTAATAGAATAGAAAACCAAACCCCCTATTTGTCACCAAGAACAATCATTCCACTTTGAGCTGTGAATCAATTCGAGAAGATTCTAAGATTAATCTGAACCATAGCAAATCGCATTGTATCATCGTGATGGCACTAACGTCGCCCTTCGGAATTGGTGTTTCGCTCATTTCGCTAAATACATCCCAAAGTGAGTTTTCATCCATAAACTTACACATACCCTTTTGAATTAGGTACACGTACTCTTTATCATTAAAATCATCATCTTTAAAACCGTTTTTTCTTAATTCTTTCAAAACATGCATTAAGCCTCATTCTTTCCGCTAAAGTGAACATTTTGAAATCATTAGTATTTGAATCATTAGGTTTTGAAACCTCGGTTTTTTCATTATCATTAAACACTTGGGATTTTCTAGCGAAAAAGTCCATTTTGTCATCCCCATATCTCATAGTAAGTCTCCCCTCATGAACGTCGATTACGGTTCGAGCCGTCGATAAGAATGGTCGGCCTAAAATAATGGGACATTTAGGGTCACACTCGTAATCGGATATAACGAAATCCGCGGGAAAAACAAACTTTCCAACTTTGACATAGACATCCTCGGCTATTCCAATTGGTATAAGTGGAGTATAATTTGCAAGCTCGATTGTCATGTTTGTGGGGGTAAGTCTAGGCAATCTCATCAATTTCCAAAGAGAATGAGGCATGAGATTGATGCTAGCACCTAAATCGGCAAGGGCTAAACATCCCTCAATCTCGGAAAAATCACAAGGTAGTAGAAATTGGCCCGGATCCTTTTCCTTCCTCGGCATACGCCTTTTAGGTTTTTTAAGAAGGATCGATGCACAAGTTTCTTCAAGGGTTACTTTGGTAAGGTCGATAAAACTCTCTTTTTGAACCGTGGATGGAATTTGAGGTACACGAGGGTGTGCACTCTTTTCCTTGGTCGCCACGTTCACCCCATCGACTTTAGAACAATAAGACGTCTTAGAAGTCGAGGGTTGAGAAGAAGGAACAAGTCGAAATCCTTCAAGGTTAGGGGTAATCACACGACCTTTCTCACAAGACGAGGCGGCTTTACATTGTTCCTTCGGATTTGCTACGGTGTCACTAGGTAACGAACTCGATGACGCACCCGAGGACTTGTTCATAATGGCCGAAAACATCTTTTTAATGTCAATTTGTCCTTGCTCAATCTTCGTGTTTTGCAATTTCAAAGTATTTGTAAAGTCGTTTTTCAAAGTACCAATTTCTCCCTCTAATCGTCTCATATTAGCCTCATGCGTTTTCATGTAATTTTGAAAATCGTTTGACGAACTATTTTGATTTGAATTAAAGTTCCCTTGGTTTTGATTGTTTCTTTGAAAATTTCCTTGATTACCACTTGAAAAATTGTTGCCTTGATTGTTGTTGTTTGAAAACTTCGAGTTTTGATTATTGTCTCGATTTTGCCAATTCAAATTACGACCTTGATTATAACCTTGATTTTGATTCGAAAAATTTCCTTGTTGATTATTTCCTTGAAAATTGTTTTGGTTTTGATTAAAATTGTTGCCTTGGTTATAATTGCCTTGTTGTGATGGACCCGCGTTATTTTGATTTTGAAAGTTGTTGTTTCCATTTAACGCACTCACATTCGACGTTTGGCCATCCATAGCCGCACACTCGTAATAATTATGAGGTCCACCACAAAACGTACACGAAACCGCTTTCACCGTAGCGGGAGCGTCTTTCTTTTGCATTTCGACGAGAAAGGACGTAAACACATTCGTCAACTTGTCGACTTTCGCATCAACTCTCTCAATGTCGCGATTAGAACTAATAACATGGGCGACATTGACAACACTCGGTGCGTTGCGGAGTTGGTAAACCTTGGATCGGTTTTCGATAATTATCAATGCATCTTTCGGAGTTTTACACAAAAAGTTGCCACCGGCGGCGGAATTCAACGAATCTTGTTCTTTAAAATTATGACCGTTGTAAAACGTATCGATTTGGTGCAACTCGGAAAAACCATGGTGAGGACATTGCCTAAGCAATTCCTTATAGTGATCCCACGCGTCTCTAAAAGATTCATTCGGTTTTTTCTCAAATTTCGTAATTTCATTCTTGAAAAACGTCGTCTTAGACGGTGGGAAAAAATAATTAACGAACTTGGAAACGAGATCCTTCCACGTAGCTATGAAATTAGGTGGCTTTTTCTCGTACCAATCCTTGGCGACACCATCGAGCGAGTACGGAAAAAGCATAAGCTTGACGACATCGGTGTCGACGTTCTTAAACTTGCTCGTGGCCAAAAGACGATCAAAATTCCGAATATGGTCGTGAGGATTATCGGCTTCACGACCTCGAAACTTTGTAGCTTGGATTAACGAAATCATTCCGCTCTTAATCTCAAAATTCTCCGCTTCGATAGCGGGAATTACGATCGCGTCTCCATAACCCTCGGTGGGTGCTTGGAGCAATTCCATCATCGAACGATTATAGGCCATCTCGTCTAAGGTTTCTTCAACAACGATATTAGGAACGTCGGTTTCTAAATCTCGTCTACGTCGTCGATTCCTTCGATTACGATTGCGTCGATTCGAAGCGTCGCTAGATTTAGAATAATCCTTCAATCGAGTGTGCATGCACTAAGCGTAGAATGGGTGGTAGCAAAGAAGATTCTTTTTGCGGTTTTTCGATTTTTCAATTTTTTTTGGTTTTTGATTGTTTTTTAATTTTTTTGGATTTTTGTTTGTATTATGTAGACACAAATCTACAAATCTCCCCTCGAATCGATCTTCTCGATTAAAGGAGCCTCAAGGAATGAAAACGATCACGTGGAGTGAACGCCTTCGATGACTTTAGAACGTTGGTGGAACACCAAAACGTTCAAGAGGGTTTAATCTTGAAAACAAGCAAATATAATATACGTAGATAATACTTGGGCGGCAAACCCTCGATTAGCCCTCTTTCTCAAAACACGCACAAGCAAGCGGGGGAAACGAGGCGGCGCTAAGCACTTAAGAGCCTTTTTCCCTTAGGTCGTGAAATACAACCGCCTTATACCCACCTTATAGTTTGTGTTAATTGAAATTAAGCCTCACGAAAGTATTTATCTATTTTGCCTTTAAACTTTTGCTTTAGATTCGAATAGAATGATCGAGTGATGAAATCCCGAATCAAGGTTGCGTTTTCACGCTTTTGGAGTACTTGTATATTTATTGTTCTTACGTAGATACAATATAGTAATATATTCACAAAAAACGAAAAACGATAATGGGATATCTACAATATAGTAAAATGATTGTTGTGTGTTTAGTTTAGGAAAGTTAAACACAATTTATTTGGATATTATAGTATAATAGAGAAAAATAACAAAAATGAGTATGTACGATATTTACGCTTTCCAAAAATTGAAAAGCAAAAACGTACTACTCACACAAACACGATAGTAATAATGGCACTATAAACACCTCCCCGGCAGCGGCGCCAAAATGATTGTGGTAAAAATACGTGTTTAGGAAAACAGCGTATAAGTGCGGCAAGTATTAAACTCGACGATTTAGGAAAACCGACAAGTCGAATAAATTCCAAGTTCATTCTCGAAGGAGGTGTGTGGATTAAGTGTGCCAAATATATAAAATCAAGGTTTGGATTAGTGACGTTTTTGGTTTAGAAGAGGAAAAGTAAAGGCGAGCTACGAGTACGATTACACTACGACGTATTGACGTAAAACGATGACGTAATTACGTAAAACGTGAAAAAATTAAAAAGTAAACCTAAAAATTAATTAAAAGATTAAACTAAGTCTAAAATAATATAAATAAGGATAAAAATCTAATAAATAATTTTTAAAACCTTTTATTAATTAAATATTCATATTTAAATGCTGATTAAAGCCCTAAAATTAAATATAATTAAGAAAAAGCCCAAAATATTATTTTATTGAACTAATAACTCACTTATATTATTTAAAGACTAAAAAATATTTTTCCTAAATTTTTAAAACTATTTTTCTATTTTTAAAAGGCTAAAAACACTTTTTAAACTAAAATAATCATAAAAATAATAATATAATGCTAAAAATAAATAGTATTTTTCTAAAAATCTTTTTTTAACTAAATTAACAAGGGAAAAATGAAAATTTAAAAAAAAAAACTAAAAAAACTGGCTAAAAACAAAAGTACCCCAAAGTACTCCAAGGTGGAGTATTTCTGTGTTGTCCAAGATCCTACCAGACAACAAGCTTGTCCAACATCAATGTTGTCCGATATCGGACAACACTAAAGAAATAAAAAATTTGCAGCGTTCTCGGACAACAAAGAAAAAACTTGTTGTATGATTTTTTCGGCTCGTTTTGGGTTGTTTCGAGCTTGTTTCTTGCTGTTTTTGGGCACAAACGGCACCCTCGCTTGCCAAAGCAAAGCAAGTGAGGAGTCAAGTACAACTTACAAACACAATCAACAAACACACATACGACATAGATTCGATCAAAGAACAGGGCAAAAACACTAAAAATGCAGAAAATGGTATGCTGATCTTATATGGAGCACAGTGGGCTAAATGCAATTTTTAAACCACCAAAAACTGCAAATCCTAGATACTAGATATGGAAACCCTAGACTACCACCCTATAAGCTGAGTGTGTACCAAATTCTATGCTCCAAACACAACAAGATGCCCTTAGACACCTACTGATGTGGTTTTCATCACAGAAAATGGGTGGGGCTGTTGTAAGTATGGAGGTGACTTGTTACTAGTTCAGAACCACCAAAAATCGAGAGAAACCTAGATACAAGATGTAGCAGGCATAGATGAACTTATAAACTACCAAATAACCATATCCCAAGCACCAAATCACAGAAAAATAACAAGACAATCTAAAATATAGAAAAAGGGCAAAAATCAAAGGTAGTCTTAAAGCTAAACAGTAGGTTCACCAACCTACAGCTCTAGGCTACGTCCATTAGCATATGGTTGAATTAGCTGTTTAGATTGCACAGGCAGACCTAAAATAACCTACAAAGTGACTGACTATAAGATTTGAAGACCTAAAACATGAAATTCAACCCGGCTGACCTACTGTAAAGGGCCTGCTGGTGTGGGGAATTTTTGACAGCGAATAGCAACAAGTTTGGTGATGAGCATCTACAATAAAAGCTCTCAACTAGAACTCCACCAAAACCGCAAAATTAACACAAATTAGTAGACCCTAACTCCATTAATCCTGTTAAGATAGTGGCTCAAGAAAACATACAGCAGATGGATGGCTGATCTTAATAGCTCTTTTTATAAGTTTGCTTTTTCAAAATAAGCTTAAATAATCCCATGGATCTTGAACTAACTATGAACAACCCTAAATGACACCTAGCATTTAACAAAACTATGAACTTAATATATATATATATATATATATATATATATATATATATATTTATTTTCTGAATTTGAAAACGTGATACCTACTGATTACTCATATGTTAAACTTACACGAGCTATCAAAATCATTAAAACATCTAGGATTCTAACTCATACTACTAGATGCACACTCATCAAAACACTCCTAACAGCTAGAACAAATTTTAAACGAACCAACACTAAATCACTTACAAGCAATTTCTAACCTGCGAATAATCGTTCAACGATAATACAAAGGATCAAATTTAACAAGTTCACAGCTAAACTAAAAACATATACCAAAACTCTCATAACCACATGAAGCATATGAAAAAAAAGCAAAAGGGTTCAAGCCAAACCAGGCTTAGCTTTGTTCAAGCCAAGCTTTACCGGCTGATGCCTTCTTTTGGGATTTTCACGAGTCCAATGAAGCTAAGGAGAGATAGCTGTTGTGTTGGGGGTTCTACAACAGAACCACAACAAAGGACCAACAAGGAGAAAGATGGGCAATATATTCTTAAATACTTGTACATACACAACAGAAAATAAAATGAACTTCAAGTTCCAAAGGCTTAACCCAAAAGTTGAGTGTCAAACGACTTTTGGAGAAGCTTTGGAACAGTTAGCTTGGAAAACAGAAATAAACGAAAAGGATTTTTTGAAAACCCTTTTAGACAAACCCAAGTAAAACCAAAATTTTAACGAACATCATAAGTAACAAAAGCTCACATTGCTTGTGTTTGGTTTGTTAGGCCTAACACTATCACCTTAAAACTTTTGGGTCTCAAAATCCGAAGCTGCCAAAATCTTTTGAAAAAACAGGAACTTTGATAAAGTCTAAACTAGTTTTGCTAAGAAAATTAAATATTACACTACAAAAACAGTAAGTGGAACTCAGCCTTGAACTTGGAAGAACTTTTCTAATAAGCTTTAACTATTTCATTAATAAAAAAAACTTTTTACAAATCAAAAGCTGGAACAAAAAGGATACCAGAAAACTGGTCCTCCTTTTATAGCGAACATAAGAACTATCTAGAATTACGAAACCCTAGCAATGAATTTCCTAAAAAGCCCTTGAATGAATCTTGGCATATGCTTTAAAGATACCCGATTTGAATTCTTGGTCCTGGTCTTTGGTGCATACATGTGATCTTGCAGCTGTAATTATTGATCTAAGCCTTCCATTGTGTTGTGGTGACCAAGGAATCATTCTTGTTCGTTGGATTTCTGGCAAGATTTTGTTTTTTTTCTTCCACTCGTGACTTCAACAGCTGGGAAGGGGACCTTGGGGTGACGTGGTATATTTCTGGGCATGTGGGGTGATTAGGTGTGGGGTAGGGATCAAAAAGCCCATTGTTAATTAATTGATTAAGGTGAGAGTTGATTAATTGGTTCTGGGATTTTTTTAAGGTTGATAGGAGATGAGAGGGGAGCTTTAATTAAGGGGAAAGGGTTAATAGGTGTTTACCGGTTAACAAGATTTATTTAAAATCTTGTAGTCACGTAGGTTTAGTAATGGGTAAAGTTGGGTTGTTTTGGTGGGCTGGTGGGTAGGTTTGGGCTTATGGGTAGGTTTTGCAGTTTAGGTCCTTTCCTTAACGGCTGTTATAGCAAGTTTAGTCCAAGTCCATTGCACCGTTAGTCCTTTTGGCTTAACAACTTTAGTCCTTTGTTAGAATAAGGACTTATCATGTAGATTCTTCCAACTTCAAGGGTTCATGATATTTCTCCAAACTTTAGGGACCCCAAAGTACATTAGGATTGTTGAGGGGTATAAAGTGACATTTCTTCAAAGTAGAGGGACCAATCTTGTACAATCTTCAAACTTCAAGGGCATTTTTACAAAATTCATTTTTCGGGTCCGGTTCTTTGTGCGACTTCGTTTCCCGTGTTCGTTTTTGCTTCATTCTTGTGATCTTTTGTTGATTTCACGATATCAGTACCTAAAATACACAATGAACAAACACAAGCATATATTTGGGTATTTTGACGATATTTTTAGTGTTTTAAGCCCGATTTGGACAATGAGACTATGTATAATTGCAGTCTCATCAGAGCACAACACCTACAACAGTAATGAAACATCGTTCTCACGGGAAGTTTTATCGTTCTATGGCATGAAGATCTCTCATGTTAGAACTTGGCCAATCCGGAATGAGACCTTGTCATATCAAAAAAGCTGTAAATACAAAGAAACCTCCATATGTGCCTGATGTTACCTCAAAAAATGTTCTGATGTTTTATCTGAGCAATGAAAACAATACAGAAGTAAGAAGTTTTATGGGTTGATTAAAATTTTCAAGATAATGCATCAGTAAATATTAACCAGAATTTTAAGATTGATTTGAATACCGATGGGTCTCCTAGAAATATATTTTGGGCCGATGGAAGATCACGTGATGCCTATATTCAATTCGGGGATGTTGTTGTGTTTGATGTTAAGTATTCGACCAACAAGTTTAAGCTTCTATTTGCGCCATTTGTTGGAGTGAATCATCATGGTCAATCCATACTCTTTGGTGCTACATTGCTAGAAAATGAAAATGAATACACTTTTGAGTCGTTATTTGAGCAATTTTAGTATGCATGCTTGAGAAACATCCAGCTTCAATAATAACCGATCAGGATCAAGCAATTTGCAATGCAATCTACAAAGTTTTTCCAAACACTCGACATCGTTATTTTTCATGGCACATTACATCTTCGACCATTTAAAACCCCTTATAGTGATTTCAATGAATCCTAGAAAATTGGGTAAAAAGTGACACGATAGAAGAATTTGAAACCTAATGGGTTGTTTTACGTGATAAGTATAACCTCGAAGTAATTGGATGATGAATATGTATGACCAGCGCATGTATTGGGTTTGGTGTTTCTTGAAAGATGAATTTTTTGTTGGGATGAAAACAAGTGGAAGAAGTGAGAGTATTCATTCCTTGTTTGATGGGTTTGTTAATTCTAACACTATGTTGAATGAATTTATAATTCAATATGATAAAGCTGTTAACTCTCGAAGATCCGCAAAAGAAGATGAAGACTTTAAGACTATGAACTCGAGGGCAGTTCTTTCGTCAGTGCATCCAATAGAAGCAAAAGCATGTAACTTGTTAATATTATTTGTGTTTGTGTTATTCACCCTTTTTTATATTACTCATCGTGTTTCATGCACCTTAATTTTTGTAGGTAAATGTTATACTAGAAATTTCAAAAATCAATGGAAAGAAGAAACCAACAATCTAACTCACCATACATTAAACAAAAGTCGAGAACATGTCACCTATAGTGTAAGAATGCTACTCATGGGGTGAAGAAAAAGAAGACATCATGTTTTGTGCTTTTGGTGGAATTATACACATGGTTAAAGACAAAGATGACATCTACTGTAATATGTTGTTGCATTTCTGAATGGGCTTTATTAAACGGGTTTTATTTTTCAATGACAAAAATAGGTCAGATGTAAACGGGTCAAAAACTTAATATTTCAATTGTCTCATTTTTCTATGTAATGAAATACTTTGTACTATGGATCTTTGACCCTTTAATAATGAGTAGTTATTTTTTCCTGTGATCTACATAAGTTGTATTACATCTTCAATTTTTTCTCATGTAAAATGGTCATAGTGTGCAGTCTGTGATTTACAAAGCGTGTGGTATGCATATGTCTGTAGTATGTGGAAACTTGCCTGTTTGGTACTAGCCTTAACTGTCGCTTCAGTAAAGGTTGTGTTCTCAGCTTGAATTCACTACTCATTTAATGTATTATGTGATCTTAAGAATTTAATGGCTCCTACAAGTATTTGGTTTGCAAGTTATGTGCAATTCTTTATGCAGATTGTGGTATGTGGTCTTATGGTGGATCTGGCCATTTTATTTTGGTGGTTTGTGGTTTAAAATTGTGGAGCTTGAGTACATGTGTAGTTTTTTACTCTTCATTTATTTTGCAAGTAGGTTGAGACGTCTGTGTTTGGATTCGGATATACATTTGTTTTTTTTGTTTTTTTCCCTTGTATTTTGTCCAAACTTATGTAAGGCCTATTTGTTTTGGTGGGATAGTTAAGGTTTTCATGAAAAGTACGTAGTTTTGAATGATTCTAGTCCTAAGTTTGTATACAATACAGTCACACATTCATTTACCGTAATACAAAATATCAAAAATGACTCTCGAGCCGTATTTTTTGGCTTCACCCCTATCTAATAGTCATGATAAAAGCAAATAATTGAATAAACATCTAGATTCGCCTAAGTCCTAAGAGGGTTGGGTACGCTGAGCCATGGCTTGGTTGACTACCATAACTCAGCCTCATGGCTTGAGTCAACAGTACCGCGACCTGAGTTATTGAGGTTTGGCTGGCTATCACCAAACAACGTTATGGGTGATGGCGCGACCCCATGGCGTATCCAACCATACCATGACTCGCGCCATGGGACTGAGTTATTGTTTTTTATAATTTTAATTTATTTATTTTTATAAATATTTTTGAAAATATAACCCTTGCCCAACGGCTAGTTTTTTTGGAGGAGTGTTTTTTTGACCGTTTGAATGTAAAAAAAACCCACTTTTCTCTATTTTTTACCTATAAATCCCCTCTAAAACTAACAGAAAGTTACACCTTCTTCTATAATTCACAACCTCTAATTTATATATCTTTTTATCCACCATGAGTCAAAATTCAAACCAATAACCGAATCAATGAATAAACAGTTTTTTATCTGATCCTCAAAATCAAATTCCGACTACTCAACTACCAAATTCATCCGCTTCGTCTAACCCGAATACTCCCTCATCCGCAACATCTAGCACATCAAGAACTAACCAATTTTCTTCATTCGCCAACTATAATCAACTCCCAAATCCGTTTTCTACCTTCCCACAACAAAACCCTTTTGTTAATCGTACACCCGAGGCATTCAATTTATGGTTCCAACAATCTCAACAATCACAAGTCTTCCAACAATCACAACAAAAAAATTTCCAAAACTTTCCTCAACACTCTTCACAAGAACCTCAAGAGCCCGACGAAAACGATGAGCCCGAAGAACAACCGCGGGTCCATCGAAGAAAGGTGGGAGAAAGAAAAGTGCTGTTAAAAAAACTCGAAGAAAGCCCCACCACCACCCCCGAAGTCGGACCGTTCTTTTTAGACCTAACGTGAAGAAGAAGTTTTGGCCGAATGTTGGACTGAAGTATCCGAAGACCCGAACATCGGGACCCATCAACCACATGATGCGTTTTGGTTACAAATTATGGATATGTATAACGATCGGCTTAAGGATGAGGGTTTTAAACCTCAGAACACAAATATGTTGACCGGGAAGTGGTCGACCTTTGAACCGCGATGTTCACAAGTTTAATTCATTTTATGAAAATGCAAAACGTTTGAGTGGCGAAAATCAAGACGATACGATGACTCGTGTGATGAGTTTGTTTCGAGATGAAAACGGGAACAAGAAGTTTCCACACAAAAGTGCTTGGCCTGTTTTGAAAGACAAGTATGGAAAAATCCCGATTCAACTCGAATACGCCGTGCCCGAGGGAGGGTAGCCGGTTTAGATCCAGATCTATTCAATCATGTTGAGAACCCTCGTCCATCTGGTGTTCCAAGAAAGTACAAGGTTCAACGCTCCTCAAGCTCATCCGTCACTTCGGGGTCTCAAAAATAACAATTGGTCGAATTGCTACAACAACAAATGTTATCGGACCGTGATGCTAAAAAGGAACGATTGGAACAAGAGGTGGCGGCAAGACTAGAAGTGGTTGAGCTTCAAAAAATGAATGAAGAATTGCAAATCCTTCGATACGACACTACCGGATTGAGTGCACAAGACGTGGTGAGAATCGAGAAGCTCAAAAACGCGGCGCGCTCGAAATATTTTAATTTTTAAGTTCTATTTTTTTATTTTTTTTATTTCGTGCTTTTTTATTCCGTCATTTTTTTATTTCGTGGTTTTTTTCGTCTAATTTCCTTTTAGTAATTATATTTTTATTTTTATTAATGAAAAGAAAGAAATGCATAAATGCTCTCTGTGGTTTGCTCAAAATGCAGGGGGCTTCCCCGACGTTACAAAAGTGCAAGCAAGTTCCCCAAACGTTTAGGATAAGTCGGCAGCAGCCTCCCCAACCTCTAACACTGTTATCTTTTACTCGTTTTCTTTGTTTGACTAAGGGTATTACCGTCTTTTTAAAGCATATATAACATAACCAATTCTTCAAATCTAATATATGTTCAAAAATCTGCTAATGCAATGTTCATATATATATATATATATATATATATATATATATATATATATATATATATATATACACCGATATTCACTTTTTCGAATCCATTTATTTTGAAGATCTGCTATACATATTGATACACCAAGATTTTTGATCCATATACCCAGATCTTCGATTCAAATACCCATATCTTCTATTTATATACCCAGATCTACTAGACCCTTTATGGCTGCCACCATGATATAACCACCACAAAACCCCATATCTACCACCACGACCCAACCACCATGAAACCCCCTGTCTACCACCACGAAACCCCCGTGTCTACCACGTGACCTCTTCTCTTACTTCTTCGATCATCAATGTAAACCTCATGTCCAAATCCAAACCCATCACCGATTGATGGATCGAACACAACAACAATGAGTATCGATTTGTTTTTGGTTGTGTTGTGGCTTTTCTTTGAATAAAATGTCATATAAGAAGAGTTTTGATTTTGTTAAGAAAATTGCAAACGATTTTATCGCAGAATGTGATAGTTGACTATCCCAATGGTCATATTAGTTCAATCCAAGACTGGTGAATGGTGATAGGTCAAGAGTGCAAACATATTCTTACACATGTCAGCTTCAATGCATATTTCAATACTTCTTTGAAGTATTAAAAAGGTCATCCCAAATGTCGAATGCTAAACTTAGCAACATCTTCATAGAAGATTCTAAGATATCTTGGAATTCTAAACTGTTATTTGATAGTTAATTCCCTTTACCAAGATTAGTTGTGGTTCTTATTTCTCTTCATCATCATAGAAAAGCCGTTGATTAATTCATAGGCCCCACGATTACCCCCCCAAAGCTAATCCAAAGCCTCGCTAGCAGCATCTTTTTCAGCTTGTTTCTTGTTGTTGCAAGGGCGGCCTATGAACTAAACTGCAATAAAGCGTACCATCAATGCATTTCTATAAAACTGTTAAAGTTAGACCAGCAATGCATTCTGGAAAAAAAAGGGTCGATCGATTCTACTTATAGGATTTCTGGGATAAGTTTTTATCATTTTTTAATATGGAGAAAGACGGTCTTGCCCTCACATAACGAGTCAAACTTAACAGTGTTAAACGTTGGGGAGGCTGCCTACCGACTTATCCTAAACGTTTGGGAACTTGCTTGCACTTTCGTAATGTCGGGGAGGCCGCCTGCATTTTGAGCAAACCATAAGGAGCATTTATGCATTTTCCTCATGAAAAAATTAAGTTTTAGTTAATTAATTGTTGAATTAAAAATAAGGGTGGGGTTACGATGAACCGAGAAAATTTGGTGTTAACTAGAAAGGGGGTTTCATGGGTTATCAGGTGTTTTGGTGTTAAGGTGACGTGCCATCACTTTTTCCCCACGACTCGAGTTCCCTGGCTCGACTGTACCCAGCGCTCTAACCATTATCCTATTTAGCTATATAGCTTAACTTTTAAGATTTTTATATTATATGTCTAATGACAATAATGTTGCTATTAAATAAGTATATCTTTTCTATACTATTTAACTCTCCAATTGATAAACATGTTAGATTTTGCATGAGAAGTGACCAAGTTGGGCCATTGACTTTTAACTTGGTATTGACAAGAATTCTGTTCCACGGTGTTATTTAAGACTCTAGCATTAAATGTATGGGCTACATAATAACGATTTTTTAAGAGCCTACCAAGGGCCTTTAGTCTAGCAATTTGAAGGAGGCCCAAGTATTGAAAAACGGGCTGACTTGTTTCTGGAGGCCCGAGATCGCGTGATGAAAAAGGGTTTAGTAAATCGGGCATAACTTTTGCATCCTAAGTCCGTTTTCAGCCCGTGACCTGTCAAAACGTGCATAAAAAGGAGGCGGGAGACGGTGTAACAGTCTTTTAGCTGGTTGCGGATTTTTCAAGGCCCGAAAAGCCTTTTTACTATCCGTTTTTTACATATTTATGTTTTTTTCACTTTTAGTTGGACTTTGTCTTTGGGCTACGGTCCAGTCCGTTGGATTTTTAGGGTTTTTCTTTGTTTACAGACATTATTTAATAAATCTGCTTTAACCCTAGCAAGACAGTTATCAGTTTAATAAAAGTTAAACCATTGGCCGTTGTGTTGCCGTGTTTTACCCTAATTTTCGGGCATTCTTCATAATCAACGATTATTAGCAGAATTGTTTCTGGCATTCTTGTTGAATCAACAGATCCAATTAATTATCTTTGCTACTTTGTTTTTAGTCTACATCAGTTGGTATCAAGAGACAAATTTCTTGATCAAGATGCCTCCAAAGAGAACTAGGCCTATTCATGATATGAATGAACAGGAATTTGAGCAGCGTATGATGGACAGAATGAAGGAGCGATTCGGTCAAATGGATGATCAATTGACCGACCAGATGAATACTTTGATGAGCAATAGGAGGTCTCGTAATCGTCGTCATGAGGACGAAGATGCAGATCTGGAAGAAAATCCGTTTGGTGATGGTTTGTCTGATGATGAAAAATCAGTAGGGCGACGAATGAGAGATCGCAGTGGGAATAATGATAGGCGTTAGGAGACTGGAATGAGGGTTTCCGGAGTTTAATGGGGATACTTTAAAGCCTGATGAGTTTATTGATTGGCTTTTTGATGTTGAAGAAGTATTTAAATTCAAAGAAGTTCCAGAAAACAAAAGGGCTTCGTTGATCGCTACCAAGTTACGTGGTCGGGCATCCGCGTGGTGGCAACAATTAAAACTGACGAGGAACAAAGTTGGGAAGTCAAAGATCACGAGTTGGCAGAAGATGAAGAAGGTCATGAGGGATAATTTTATTCCTCATAACTACCAGCGAATGATGTACCAGCGGTTACAGAATCTGAAACAGGGGGCCAAGTCTGTTGAAGATTATACGACCGAATTTTACCAACTAATTGCAAGGAATGACGTTCAAGAGACAGAAGATTAGCTTGTTTCTCGATACATTGGTGGTTTAAGATTCCGAATCATGGATTCCGTTAACATGTTTGATCCGATGCCACTTTCTGAAGCATATCAATGTGCACTCACTTTTGAGAAGCAGAACTGACGAGTCGGGAGTTCTTCTTCTCTTGCAATAACAAGTGCTTCTAGTTTGGGTAATGTGGCATCTCGTTTTACCCCAAGTCAGGCTAAAGCAGTTGGTGATAATACTGGACTAGTTCCTAAAGCGGCCGGCAGTGGTGGGTTCAAGTGCTTTAGTTGTGGTGAACCTGGTCACCGACAGTCGGAGTGTAAGAAGGCTGGGAAGAGGCAGTTATTTATTGAACCTGAGGAAGATGATGATGTGGCTTATGATGACTACGTGGGAGACACAGTTTATGATGCAGAACCTGAGTATGAGGAGGAGTATGTGTCTGGACATGTGGGGGTGAATTTGGTGGTAAGGCGCTCATGCTTAACACCTAAAGCTGATGGTGATGATTGGCTCAAACACAACATCTTTATGCCAACTTGTACCATTATGGTTAAGGTTTGCACTTTTGTATGCGATTCAGGTAGTTGTGATAATTTGATAGTTTAAGAAGCAGTCCGGAAATTAGGGTTGAAAACTGAAGATTGTCCCAAACCGTATAAGTTACAGTGGCTTTAAAAGGGTGGGGAGATAACAGTTTCTAAGCGTGTCCAAGTTCAGTTTTCTGTAGGAACAACTTATAAGGATAATATTTGGTGTGATGTGATACCTATGGATGCTTGTCACTTGTTGTTGGGTAGACCTTGGGAGTATGATCGTGATGTAACTCACCATAGGAGAACTAATACTTATAGTTTCCTGTTTAGGGGTGTGAAGATTACTTTGATGCCAAATAAACCCAAGGAAGTAGTTAATAAACCCACTGGTACTTTACTAACTCTTTCATAGTTCGAAGATGAACTAGAGGTGGGAGGTGATGTTTTTGTATTAATAGGGAAGGAGGTTTCTAAAGACGGTGAAGTTCTTGAAGCCATGATTCCTTTACTTGAGGAATTCTATGATATTTTCCCTAATGAATTACCTGATGGTTTGCCACCATTGCGTGACATACAACATTATATTGATCTAGAGCCGGGGTCACAGTTGCCTAACAGGCCACATTATAGGATGAGCCCGGGAGAACATGAAGAGTTGTGCAGGCAGGTTGAGGAGCTGGTTTCCAAGGGTCATGTTCGTGAGAGTATGAGCCCGTGTGCTGTTCCTGCCCTATTGACTCCAAAGAAGCATGGTACATGGCGTATGTGTGCTGATAGTCGAGCCATCAACAAAATTACTGTGAGGTACAGGTTTCATATTCCTCGCCTTGATGATTTGCTTGACCAGATTAGTGGTGCTACCATTTTCACGAAGCTGGATTTGAAGAGTGGGTATTACCAGATTCGTCTTAGACCTGGTGATGAGTGGAAGACCGCTTTCAAGATGCGTGAAGGGTTGTATGAGTGGTTGGTCATGCCTTTTGGTTTATCAAACGCACCAAGCACATTTATGCGTGTGATGAATCAACTTCTCAAGCCTTTTATTGGCAAGTTTGCGGTTGTTTATTTTGATGACATTCTTATTTATAGTGCTTCTTATAATGAGCATGTTAATCATGTGAGGCAGGTCTTGACCTTGCTTCGGAAGGATAATTTTTATGCAGCCACGAAGAAGTGTGTGTTCGTGACCCCTAAAGTTTTGTTTTTAGTGTATGTTGTTTCTGGTGATGGCATACAGGTGGATGAGTCTAAGGTAGCAGTTGTTCAGGAGTGGCCAACTCCAACTACCATTACTGAAGTTCGGAGTTTCCATGGTCTTGCTTCTTTCTATAGGCGGTTTATCCATAATTTCAGTTCCATTATGGCCCCTTTAACAGACTGTATGAAGGGAAGTCATTTGTGTGGACGGAGGAAGCAGAGATGGCTTTTCAGGTTTTCAAGTAAAAGCTTACTACAACGCAAATCCTGGTATTGCCTGACTTTTCTAAAGTTTTTTAGCTTCATACTGGTGCTTCTAAGGTTGCAATTGGTGGAGTTCTTAGTTAGGTAGGCGACCTGTTGCCTATTTTAGCGAGAAGTTGACAGGGCCGAAGTCGAGGTACTCTACTTATGACTTGGAGTTTTATGCAGTGGTCCAAGCTGTTAAGCATTGACGTCATTATTTGTTTCATAAGGAGTTTGTTTTGTTCACTGGCCATGATTCCTTAAGGCATATTCGTACTCAAGATAAGGTTTCACATAAGCATGGGCGTTGGTTGGCTTTTCTTGAGAAATTTACTTTTGTGGTGAAACACAAAACTGGTGCTTCCAATCGTGCTGGTGATGCCTTAAGCAGGATGAGCAGTTTACTTGTAACCATGCAGGTTGATGTTCCAGGGCTTGATCTCATTTGTGACATGGTGACTGTGGATCCATACTTTTTAGTTGTTTTGCGGAATTTGCAATCCAGAGAGAAAACAGATTTTGTTATGTATGATGGGTTCCTGTTCAAAGGGAATCAACTTTGTATTCCTGATTCAAGTCTTCGCTTGCAAATTATTAAGGAGTTGCATGGTGAAGGACATGTTGGTCATGATCGCAATTTACAATTGGTTCAAGCTTCTTATTTTTGGCCTACTATGAGGAAGGAAGTGGATCGTTACGTCAAGAGGTGTCGTGTTTGTCAAGTATCAAAGGGGACGGCTACTAATGCAGGACTTTATATGCCTTTGCCAGTTCCTTTGCAGCCTTGGGTTGATATTAGCATGGATTTTGTGTTGGGGCTACCTCGTACTCAAAGGGGTAATGATTTAATATTCGTTGTTGTTGATCGTTTTTCTAAGATGGTTCATTTTATTCCTTGCAAGAAGACAACAGATGCAGTAATGTAGCCCAACTTTTCTTTAGGGATGTGTACCGTTTACATGGTTTACCATCCTCCATTGTTTCTGATCGGGACACCAGGTTTTTGAGTCATTTTTGGCGTAGTTTGTGGAAGATGGTGAATACTCAACTCAATTTTAGTAGTGCTTATCATCCTCAAACTGATGTGCAAACTGAAGTTGTTAAAAGGTCCCTTGGTAACCTGTTAAGGTGTTTGGTGGGTGATCATGCGAAGGCACGGGATCAGAAGTTGTATCAAGCTAAGTTTGCTCATAATCATGTTGTTAATCGGAGCACTGGGTTTAGTCCATTCCAGGTGGTTTTCTGCTCAGCCACGTGGTCCTCTTGATCTTATGACTCCTCAGGTTTCTAGGTCTGTTCCGAAGAAAGTGCATGATTTTGTTGAGGGGTTGCATAATGTTCATAGATCTGTTCGTGACAACTTGGTTCGAGCTAATTCGAAGTACAAGCAGGATGCAGATCAAAAGAGGAGACATGTTGACTTTGAAGTAGGAGACTTTGTGTGGGCTGTTTTGACTAAAGATCGTTTTCCAGTTGGTGAATATAATAAGTTGTCTGCTAAGAAGATTGGTCCAGTGGAAATTGTGGATAAGATGAACGCAAATGCTTATCGTTTGAAGTTGCCAAGCCATATTCGTTGTTCT
This sequence comes from Glebionis coronaria, assembly GCA_025667525.1. NCBI lineage: Eukaryota > Viridiplantae > Streptophyta > Magnoliopsida > Asterales > Asteraceae > Glebionis > Glebionis coronaria. The sequence goes on from CM046880.1 coordinate 541,012,165, forward strand.
GATGTTTTTAATGTGAAGCATTTGTTGCCTTATCATGGTGATTCTTCAGATGATGATACAGCTGGGAATTCGAGGGCGAATTTTTCCTATCCAGGGGGGAATGATGGAGGCCCAAGTATTGAAGAACGGGCTGACTTGTTTCTGGAGGCCCGAGATCGCGTGACGAAAAAGGGTTTAGTAAAACGGACATAACTTTTGCATACTAAGTCCGTTTTCAGCCCGTGACCTGTCAAAACGTGCGTAAAAAGGAGGCGGACGACGTTGTAACCATCTTTTAGCTGGTTGCGGATTTTTCAAGGCCCGAAAAGCTTTTATACTATCATTTTTTTTTACATATTTATGTTTTTTTCACTTTCAGTTGGACTTTGTCTTTGGGTACGGTCCAGCCCGTTGGATTTTTAGGGGTTTTCTTTGTTTGCAGTCATTATTTAATAAATCTGCTGTAACCCTAGCAAGACGTTTAATAAAGGTTAAACCACTAGCCGTTGTGTTGCCGTGTTTTACCCTGATTTTCGGGCATTCTTTAGAATCAACGATTATTAGCAGAATTGTTTCTGGCATTCTTGTTGAATCAACAGATCCAATTAATTATCTTTGCTACTTTGTTTTTAGTCTACATCATAATTACGACAAGGAATAACGATACGTGTGTACCAATCAATTTTTAACAGCCAAAATCACGAAAAGGGTTGGTTTTCAAAGTGTTAGTATTAGGTTTTTTCTAGATATGAGTTAACTTAAAAATAAGTATATGTATTAAAGAAATGCTCTACTGTTTTATCTTACGGCTCACCATTGGTCGACTATTCGTGTTAGGCAAATACAGTGCTTTAGACAAAATAAGCAAATGGAAAAACGAGAGAATGATCAGATCATAAGACATAATTCAACAATTGCCAAAACCAAACCCAAACCAAAAACTGACTATTTATTCGGTTCTGTTCGATTATGACCAAAACCTGAATTTCATGTTCGGTTTGGTTTTAGTTCAGATACGGCTCAGTTCGATTTTCGATTATTCTATCAGACCCGAAATTATGCACACCCTTAATATATGCTGGGTTTTTTTTTCAAATTTTGAGACCTTTTAAAACTATTGGGCTCTATGCAGTTGGGCAGCCTGCACAGGTTGATATCCCAGCTACTGTTACATACTCTGTAAAAAATAGATTTGCATTCAGTTTATGTTAAACACTGAGATTTATCCAAATTGATTTACTCACTTAATATACAATCAGCTCCATTAATTTGCATAAGGAGAGTTAATAGTCGTTACTACATATTTTTTTTGAGTAATAAAGTTTTAATTTTAGATTAACGATTAAATGATCATCTAGATTTTGCCATGCAAAGGAGACGAAAACCATGTAATAACCAATGTGTATGTTTCATAAAATACGTTAATCCTAGTGACAAATGAACATGACAGAACTTAAATATCTAATTCACCACAAACAATCATATTGAAATTCTTTATTTATATCTTTAACAAAAAAAAAAAAAAAATTCTTTATTTATATCTAATAAGAATTTTAATTTTTGAAAAACTTCGTTGTAAATCTTGTTTTCATTGTTTAAACATACATCGATGTTTATGGAGAAATATTTGATTTAGTTATTATAGTTATCATTCTAAAGAGAACAACAGGTTATATTGACAAGACAAGTTGTGCAGTTTTTGTTTAAGCATCAACACAGAGAAAGACGCAGTTTTTGTTTAAGCATCAACACAGAGAAAGACCAAACGTTTGAGCTGTGTATTGACCTGCTAAGCTCATTGCAAAGCCATTTGGGGGGATTTTGTTGTACGCGTCACCGAGGAGTTTGCGAAAGCTTTGATCTTAGGAAGTTTGACCTTAGAAAGTATAACCAGTACCATTAACAGAATCACTAAACAAAGGTGGTAAAGCGGCTTAAAGCTTGATATTTCTTTCTTTTTTTTTTTTTTTTTTTTTTTTTGGTAACCGTGATTTCTGACTCATTGGCCGACTAACCCACGGGGTTTGAGCCCACCGCCACACAGACTCAAACCAGGTAAAGCCCTCCCTTTTCAGGAGGTTGGCGTGGCTACTTCAAGGTTGTTTGCACCTAGTGGAAATTGAACTTGAGACCTCACACACTAAAGCTCGATATTTTGCAGGAAGGGAAACAAGAAAAGGGCACATATGTGATGGCATATGACATCTTGATGGCTCAAATGCGAGTATGTTTAATGAGTTTGTAAAATTGTGGGATTTGTATGCCCTATACATATGGACGGATAGCATAAGGTAGAGATTAATCAGTGCATAGTACTACATGTTATGATATTTGACTTTTCAGATTATGAAACATTCAATATTTTTTTCTATTTCAATTGAAATATTCTGATCAGGTGAATTTCGTGTTGGTGAAATCATATACACACGAGGACTGTGTTATTTTATATATTCTGATAGTTGGCTTGAACATTTCTATCAACAAAAGCGTCGTCCAGGTTATACTACAAACAATTTCAGTTCTTATTTTAAAGTTAGTCATGGCTGCAAATTCATCTGTTGTTCGATATGTATCGGATTTGTGTATTCACTGTGCGGAGCATAAAGCCAGGTAACTATATACCGTGGCGGGGGCAAAACTGGTGTTCAAAAAGAATTGGACATAATAAATAAAGTTGTTGTCAGAGTACGTAAAGATTTCCACACTGCCCACATAATATCTTTGCCTCTGCTCATTACTTAAGATTTGCAATTAGAGCCTAGGATCGGAAAGGGCCCTATATGTGACCCGCATCGTGTACAAGACGATATAGATCCCGGTTCTTTTGGTAGAAACTGGATTTTGTAACACTTTATTTCCAATATCTGACCATACATACATAGATAATCTTATTTCTTGACAAGCCGTTCTAGGATTTTGCCTTGTCAAGATCACCATTAAAATAAGCATATAGGTAATTCTTATTAATAAGTCTTACCGCGTTTATTTTGATGGGAAAATTTCAAGCCAATTATCAGATTCATATAATAAGGTGGCAATTGGCATGCTTATAAGTTTTCTACTCAGTTGACATATTCTTTATCACAACTTTTCGGAGAATAAGTATGCAGTAACATTTTATCAAGATTTTGGTGAAAAAAAGCATTATCTTACAGTTTTGTAAAATCAACAACAAGAACCTTCACTTGAAGAAGAAACATTATAAGATTGAATGATTCATTATTTGAAAAAGTCCTGCAATGCCTCTTAAAAATTAGAACCATGTATTGGTTAATTCCTACCTTATGCTACCTATAAATAGAACATGCATATTTCCAACAATATCACAAACTCACAAATCATACTCGTTTTCTATCCAACACAATGTCGTCTTTCAAAATCTGTGTCCTTTTCATGTTTCAGTTTCTGCAAATGGTTATTGGGGATGACCCGCTTTATCACTTTTGTTCCAATGATTCTGGTAATTTTACTCAATATAGTTCCTACGATCAAAGCCTTAAAAAACTTTTAGGTGACTTGTACTACAAAACCCCTCCAAATGGCTTTGCAAATGGCTCAGTGGGTCAATACGAAGCTCAAACTTTTGGTCTTTCTATGTGTGGGGGTGATGTCTCAAGAACAGACTGCAAGACTTGCATAGTAAACGCAAGTGCTGAAATTCGCAATCGATGTCCTAGCAGCAAGGCTGCGACCATATGGTACAATCAATGTATCTTAAAGTACTCCAACATAGATTTTTTTGGAAAACTAGACAATCAGGTTAAGTTAGGCCTCATGAACACCAAGAATGCAAGTGATCCAATGGTATTTAATTTAGCAACCAAGAGAATGCTCAGTGGTTTGTCAAACATAGCTTACGCTGACCCAAAAAGGTATGCGGCTGGAGTTATAAGCCAACAAGGTTCACAGAAACTTTATGGATCGGTTCAATGCACTCGGGATTTGTCAAGTGGTGATTGCATGACTTGTTTGAATGGTACAATTAGTGCACTTCGTAGCTGTTGTGATGGCAAAGAAGGTGCAAGGATTGTGTCTGGCAGTTGTAGAATTAGATATGAGATTTACCCATTTGTCAGTATTTAACTAAACTTCATTGATTGTATCTTATTGTTATACAGTACTCATAATATATTGTGTCTAGTGTTGAATAAACTTAAACTGTACGTCTGTAAGCCTTGTATTTTTCATATCTTCGCATAGTTCTCAGTTAAATTTGTTTCATATCAGTTATCTGTTCTTTTTTATGTTTATATTTTCTTTTCCTGAAATTTTCATAAGCTCGGTTTGTTCTTGTTTCGTATATGGTCGTTGTTGTTGGTGATTTAGTGTAAAAATAAACATGTTATGAGCAGTATGACACGTCACTTGGTCAGAATAGAGTCTGTTTCGACCCAAAATCTTGTAAAGATACTCTAGTAGAAGAGATTAAAATCTTGCCGTATTCTTGGATTCTTGATAGGAATAGCAGACTCCAGCTTATTTATCTTGATAGGATCTATGATCCCGTATCGGCTTGTATAAAAACTTTGTTATCCGTCTTTTCCTTTTTCTAGATTCTTGTTAGCTTAATGAAATTGTTGTTTTCGTGGAAACAAAGTCAGTCATTTTAAAGCTCAAATTGAAATTGAGTTTGCTGCCATTTAGTTTATGTTCAGAAATTGAATTTATAAGAACAGAAAACTCGATCGCCAAGTCATCTACTGGCAATTATTTGTTAATGTTCTTTCAAACTGATCGTAGGAATGAAGTGGGTAATCAAGCCACTTTAAACATTTATAGATACATGCATTATGCATATACACTCACATATACACTTAGCAATCAGCAGTCTCTCCAACCTCATGTACAGGTATGATTGTCTGCATCTTATCTCATTACACCCGCTCCAACCTACGTGCAGGATTGGTTGTTGTTGGTTTCTTCGTGTCACTTAATAAGCTTCCTTGAAATTAAATCAAAATATAAAAAATTTATGCATGCAACGAAAACGAGAACAATGTAAAAACCAATGTTTCATAAAATACATTAACTCCTAGTGACAAGTGAACAAGAAAAAACCTTGCTAGTGTCTAACATAACGGTTAAACCTAAGCCTACAAAACAGTACAACACTATCATAACCCCATCCTTCACTAACTATGTGAAATTTACAAATGGCTTCATCGCCAGTGAATTCAATACCCCAGCCGCCACGTGCGGCTGGAGACACTGTGATAGTGGTGATGGATGGAAACACAGGCAAAGGAAGCTTAGATGCTTTAGAGTGGGCGATAAAGTATATCGTTGGCTCGAATGATACGCTTGTTGTTCTTGGAGTGTTGCCAGAGATTGGAAAGAAACCGAATCCTTCATGTCTACCTTTTCATATCGGTATTGGAAACTCTGGCATATGTAAGATTCCTTCTTCTGTCATTTTTATGAGCTGGATTCTTATATTCTGAAATTTAGACGTGTTCCAAAAGCTGCAAGGTGTATTCACATTGAGAGGGGGTGTTCCGCAGTGCACTTACGTTTCATAGTGTGAATTATCCTTAAAAAAACTCTGATTTTTCAGAAAAGTCGAAAAAAAATGTTTTCCCTTATATTGCACCTATTTCTTTTGTGCACCCGGTCCGTTTAAAACTTGGTTCCGTCACTGGTACTCAATAAATAAAATCAACGATAAAAAAAGAAGAAAAAAAAGTTGGCTGCTGGCGGAACTTAGTCCGCGGCTTTCACCGGACTGCGAAGAAATTTTCCTTGTAAAGCTAATTATTTTCTTAGAAATCCCGGATCTTAAAAAATACACCCGGTCAGTATCGTAGGGTAACGTTAAATTCTAGTGACGAGGGGGAATGAACTAAAAATTCAGATTTAAAACTCGAGTTCTCAACAAGTGGAGGATCGACGCCATCTGAGCTCCAAAAAGAGATTTCGAGAAAGAAGAGAGAATATCAAAAGTTTCTAGAGCCGTACTACGAACATTGTAAAAAGAGGGAGGTCAGGGTCTTGAATTTTTTGATATATTCATTTTAGAGTTTTGTAAAATATTTCATAATTTAGGATGAACAACGAGATTTCCTCATGCAGGTTAAGTTGGATATAAGACTAGCTGCAGGGTTCGAATCCAAAATTATAGCTGTCGCAGAAGCACAAAAGCTTGATCCTAGATGGATTGTGTTAGACGGGTATATTTTACTTTGGTTTCTTGTTTTGTTTCTTTTATCGGGTGTCTGGATTAGTTTTTCTGAAACTGACTATTTTGTTAGTAACCACTTCCCCACGGATAAATTCCCTGACGTAAAGCAAGGATTGTACTCATAATCCGTAGGAAGATAGTCAGAGTTCCGTAGTGCAAACACTATCCCCTACGGTCTTAAACACCTCAGCCTTTTTCAAAATTTTGTATTAATGGATTCCTTTTCAAATTTCAGATATTTGAAGAAAGATAAATCATATATACACAAGAATGTAGACTGTCACGTTGCTTTATTAAAGACGAAAGGAGTAGCAACCTTAATCCCATCAAAGATCATTGGTCCAGAGTCTGAAGAATGGCAAACAGTTTGTAAAAAGATCGATGACATAGCTTTGACTACTAACACCCTTCTGGAAGAGCCACGTTCCTCTGAACCACCTCCATCAACTCCAAACTCATACCCGTTGTCATGGAGGACAGGGTACCCGAGAACGTTCTCTTTGGGTGAAATTGATGAAATTACAAATGGATTTAATAATGTCACGTGTAAGAATCAGGATAAGACAGTCTACAGAGGTGTTTTTGGAGAGTATCCTGTTCTAGTCATGTGTTTCAATGCAGATGATCGGGCATTATCGTTACTTAAAATTGTGTCTCGGATTCGCCATATAAATATCTTGAATCTAATTGGTCATTGTTATGTTGGTGATTCAATCTTCTTCGTCTGTGATTGTCCCAATGGTTCACTTGAAGCGTGCTTGCTGTGTAAGTGTATTTTTGCTGGTCCTTGTGTAAGGGGATCGACTGAAGTTTGCTATATCTAGTTGCTAATATATGACAGTACATTTTGCAGGCGACAAGGCAGCAACACAGCTTTTGTGGAAGTGTCGTTGGGGTATTGCAGTAGACATAGGTGAAGCTATCCGCTACCTGCATGAGGATTTTGTTGATGGCTCGATAGTAAACCTATCTCTTTGTTCATATAACGTTGGGCTTACTCTTGCTTCTTCGGACATGGTACAATTTTCTTTGTTTTCATTTTTTCTTTTTGTGTGTATTTTTTTCTAATTATTACAATGAAACTTGTATCCTGAAAATATGTGTCTTCAATGGTGATTTTATAGCTTAGCATATACGAGCCAACAATAAAGCAAGTGAAGCTTGATAATGATCCTCTAAATGAACTTGCATCAGTGAAGTAAGATCGATTTTTAGACCAAATAATATTAATATCTATTTGTAAGTTAACGATATGGAGAATAGCTAATCTGATATGCGTTTTTGATGAGTCCAGAAGTGAGAATATCAATATGAGCGAGCATTTTAAAGCCGATGTCAAAGATTACGGGGTGCTCTTGCTAGAGCTCATATCTGGACAAAGTAGGAGATTGTTTGAGAAAGATGGTAATAAATCCCTTGTTGAATGGGTAAGGTTCCAGTCTCAAGTGTGTTTTTTAGCTGCCTGAACATGTCAACCCATGAAATCAGGAAAAACAGACCAAATCGATATTATGCAAAGTTGGAACCAGGAAATTCTATTTATAATTGTCCCAAAAACAAACATTTATAACTATCCATCCGTGATTTGAACTCAGGCAATGCCATTTCTGGAGAAAAATTTGCTAATCCCGTTGATGGATCCAAGGTTAACCGAGACAAGTGATCCTCAAGCATCTAATATGGTGCGAGCTGCATTGGCATGTTTAAAGAATGACTCAAGTCGCAATATTACAATCAGTCAGGTATGATCTTGTCATGGTTCGTGTGGTAATTTATGTTATCTTCCTCGTTAGAAAACTAACGTACTGTTTTTTATCTTTCACGGTTCGTGTGGTTTATGATCTTGTCACGGTTCGTGTAGGTCTTGGCAGTTGTAAGAGGTGATCTATAATCAATCCTATGATACCACAGTCCATAGGCAATGCTTCAACCTCCACAATGTAACTTGCGTATATGGAGCAAATAAGCATGTTAAAATAAATCGACATCTCGTGCTAGAAACGTCGCGCATGGCTCAAAATATATTGTTTTGTGGCTACTGATATAGTTAAGTTGGTTCTCCATCATGTGTAGAGAAACATGAACGATATTTACAAGTAATATACATGTAACCAAAACTCGAAAATAAAATGTTTCTACATCATTCCTTATTTTGTAGTATTCGAAGGTCGACATGAGTCATGATGACCCAGCCCAAGCTTTTGTCTATGCATAATTATGATTATCATACACAAAATGACATGTCTCTTTGTCAGTCAGATTAAGGAAAATGACATGTCTTACAAAGAGAATTTTAGTACTTAATTGCATGTTTATTGATCATATCAATCACAGATGTGTCTTCTAGAGGATTAAAGAGAGTACGAGAAAACGTAACCTGAACAAACCGTGAAACGAACATATCTGATAATATGCATGCAGCATGTAGAAAAAAAATCTACAGTTAGAGGGTTCGAGATAACATAACAGCAAATATGGGCCATATTTTTAAAAGAAGTTTCTGGATACTGATCAACTTATATACAGAGTTTTTAGGTATTTCTATACGAATTTCAGACAAGGATCCTCTCCAATATAATTCATTGTGCTATGGTCGGGAAATAATAATATTTTCCTTTTATGATGAGGCTGGATTTGATTGAACAAACCAAAAAGATAACATTTGAGAATAATGACATATAAGTTTCCTTTGTTTTTTTCTTATAATTTGCTTTTGTTGCCTTGTTCTAATTTTTGTGGCTACGAAATTTAACTTCCAACACCCAACACCAATTCATGTTAAGGTCGGCAATCGAGTTATTCCAGTTGGTATATATGTTAGCGGGTTATCATCGGCTCAATCCATACACGACTCATGCTATTTATTAATCATGTCAAGAAACATAACACTAACTCAAACTTGTATAGCATATATAACCTTATATGTCCTATAAAATTAGTTACCACTAGTTAAAAAAACTTAATTCAAGATGTTATAAATCCATGTAAATTTCAGGATATGAATATCACAAACCCAATTAATTTTTCTCAAACTAAATTATAATGTCTCACACTAAAAATGTAATGATGTTTCTCAAATTTATTGTTTATATTTTTTCTTTGGGTATTAGTGTGATCGAGAGATTTTGAGTATTTTGCTTGTAAAATGATAAAATAAATGAAAAATGAAAGTGGAACAGAAAAGATAAATGAAAAGATGAAGGTATATAGGTATTTTTTGGTAAAAAGTTTTTTGGTAAATTTTATTATGTTAAAAAATAGTTAAATATTGTTAATGGTAATGAACGGACATGTTTTTATTACTTAATAATCATTGCTGAAAATGCATAGGTTTATATACCATAAAGTTAGCTTACATACTAAGCTATGTTAACCTAATGGATCGGGCCCGACACTAATACACATTCTAACATTCCCCCTCAAGCTAAGCATATATGTTGATCATGCCCAACTTGTTACAAATAGAAATAATACGAGTTCGTGGAAGCGCTTTAGTAAGAACGTCTGCTAATTGACTTTCAGTTCTAATATGAGGAGTTATGGTTGTCCCATCTTCTAACTTTTCATGAGTAAAGTGACAATCAACCTCTATATGTTTTGTCATTTCATGAAATACTAGATTCGTGGCAATGTAGATAGCTGTTTGGTTATCGCACCACATCTTCATTGGTTTAGATTGAGGAAAACCAATGTCACTAAGTATATCACGCAACCATACAAGCTCACAAGTCGTCAATGCCATAGCTTTATATTCGGCCTCTGAACTCGATCAGGACAAAACATTTTGTTTCTTACTCTTCCAAGAGACCAGGTTGCCTCCAACAAAAGCACAATATCCCGTTGTTGAACGAGAAGTGTTAGGACATCCGGCATAATCAGCATTCGCGAACCCTACTGCTATATGGTGCCCATGATGGCCATGATTAGCATATAAGATACCAAGTCCTGATGTACCCTTCAGATATCCTAAAATTTGAGTAACGACATCCTAATTTGACGTTCTAGGAGCGGTCAGAAACTGACTTACAACACTAACCGGACATGCAATATCAGGCGAGTAATAATGAGGTAGTTTAGCTTCCCAACTACTCACCTATATTTCAGAGGGTTTTGTAGCAATCTTCCATCTTCGGATTTTAGTTTTAACTTGGGTAACATAGGCTCATCACACGATTTTGCCTCAATTTGATTTGCATCCTCGAACAAGTATAGACAATATTTCCTCTGAGAAAGGCAAATACCCTTGCTACAACGAGACACTTCAATTCCCAAGAAGTACTTTAGGGGCCCGAGATCCTTAGTTTGAAAGAAAGTACCAATGGATGATTTTAACTTCTTTATCCCAACTTTATCACTACACGTAATTACTATATCATCGACATAAACCACAAGCAGAATATAACATGCTTTTGATGATGAGTAAAATACCGAATGATCATAAATACTCCTTCGTAAGCCAAACTTAATTACGCATTACTAAATTTTCCAAAGCAAGCTCTCGGAGATTGTTTCAGGCCATACAAAGCTTACTTCAGTTTACACACTCTCCCATATTCTCCCTGAGCAAAACACCCCAGAGGTTGCTCCATATATACCTCTTCTTGTAGATCACCATGTAAGAAAGCATTCTTCACATCTAGTTGATGAAGTGGCCAACCGTAAGTTACAGGCAAAGAAATAAACAAACGGATAGAAGATATCTTAGCAACTAGTGAGAAAGTCTCGGAGTAATCAATGCCATATGTTTTTGCATAACCCTTAGCTACCAAACGAGCCTTCAATCGAGCAATTAAACCATCGGGATTCATCTTAACACTAAGTACCCATTTACAGCTGATTGACTTCTTATTAACAAGTAAATCTACTAAAGCTCAAGTACCGTTATCATCCAGAGCCTTCATTTCCTCAATCATAGCAGCACGCCATCCAGAATGAGCTAATGCTTCGCCAACCGTTTTCGGGACTACTATTGAGTCTACATTAGCAACAAAGGCATGAGAGGAGGTAGATAACCCATCATAGGAAACAAATGTCGAAATTGGATATGTACATGCACGTTTTCCTTTTCGAATGGCAATAGGAAAATCAACTTAGGCGGTGAATTAGAGCCACCAAGCGCATTACTAGGTACATTAGAATCACTACTAATTGGTACATCATTGGATAAATTATTTGGTTCAGCATCCGTGATGTCATTCGAGGTTTCCTAGTATATTCTTTAATAGGCGGATGTTCTGTGATTGCAATAGGTTTAAGCGAACGTTCTGGAGTTGTTGCAACAGGTTTAGGAGAAACATATACTAGCAAATCAACATTCTCCTCTTTGTGACGATAAGTAGTAACCGGAAAGTAAGGTAAATCTTCATGAAAAATGACATCTTCTGAGACAGGATAACAGTGAAGTTGAGGATAATAACATCTATACCCTTTCTGAATGCGAGAGTATCCAAAAAACCACACTTAAGAGACTTATGATCCAACTTGGTGATGTTGGGTTGAGTGTCCTGAACAAAACATGTACTTCCAAAGATTTTTGGATCAATAGGAAATAAAGGTTTTGTAGGGAATAGAACCGAATAAGGGTAATTTCCACCAAGAACAGCCGATGGCATGCGGTTTATCAAAAACAAGCCGTTGAAACAACATCAGCCCAAAATGGTTTAGGAACCATCATTTGAAACAAAAGTGCACAAGCTACCTTAAGCAGATAGCGGTTCTTGCGTTCTACAACCCCTTTTAGGCTGGTCTGTAGACACAAGATGACTCATGAAGAATTTCATGTTGAAGCATATATGACTGAAATGGCTGTGAAAAATATTCATTGGCGTTATCACTTCGTAATGTTTGAACAGTAACATGGAATTGTGTTTTTATTTCAGCAACAAATGAGCAAAAGTGTGTAAATACTTCGGATCGATTCTTCATTAGATAAAGCCAAGTAACACGGGAGTAGTCATCAATAAATGTTACAAAATACTTGAAACCAGATTTAGATGTAATAGGACACGGACCCCAAACATCCGAACGAACAAGCTCAAATGGGGATGCAGCCCGCTTATTTTCTCGCAACGTGTGTAAATATTTCTTCACGTTATCACTTTGTAAGGTCTAAACAGTAACATGGAATTATGTTTTTATTTCAGCAACAAATGAGCAAAAGTGTGTAAATACTTCAGATCGATTCTTCATTAGATAAATCCAAGTAACACGAAAGTAGTCATCAACAAATGTGACAAAATACTTTAAACCAGATTTAGATGTAATAGGACATGGACCCCAAACATCTGGATGAACAAGCTCAAATGGGGATGCAACTCACTTATTTGCTCAAGAACTTAAATGAACACGCTGGTGTTTAGCAAACTCACAAGGACCACAATTTAGAGATGATACATGTGAATATTCAGGAGATAACTTCTTCAAACTCTGAAGAGATGGGTGGCCAAGACGACAATGTGCTTCAAAAGGAGATGATGAACTAAGTCCAACTAAGGATTTTGAACCCTCTGGTTCAAACACATATAAACCATCACATCCTCGCCCTCTACCAATGATCTTCTTTGTCTTAAGATCTTTAAAAACACAATATTCAGGATAGAATTTAACACTACATTGCAAATTGCTCGTAATTCTACTAACTTATAACAAATTAAAGGAAAATTTTGGGAGGCTCAACACCGAAGATAAGGAAATAGAGGGACTTAAATTAACAATGCCTGATCCAACAACTTGTGAAATAGATCCATTGACAACTGTAACATGAGATGAGGGTGCATACATATCAAAATTATTGAAAATACGTGAGTTACATGTCATGTGATCTGAAGCACCAGATTCAATAACCCATTTAGTACTTGACGAAATTAGACAATTACCAGATTCAACTAAATACGCAAATGAACCTTTATGCTTCTTCTTCATGTAATACCCGAATAATAAATCCGAACAAGAGATGAACATATAACTCCAAATAACTGAAACCTCATATCATAACCCCATATCATCAACATAATAGATATAAAATATGATTCCATAACCAAATCTAGAAAACATAGATCCAAACTGAATTTAATCTCACAAGACGAAGAAACTGAAATTAAGAAGATGACACAAGGCAGGAAACCTCCCACGAAGATGGATGATTGAAAGATGAAACTGAAACTGAAATTAGGGTTGATTTAATTTCAAACCCTAATTTTATGCCTTTAATCGTAACAAGAACGCAATAACCCAAGTTTCATGATTTGTGATAACCAGGCTCTAATACCATGATAATGGTAATACATTGATATGTTTTTATTACTTAATAATCATTGTTGAGAATACATAGATTAACATATACCGTATAGTTAGCTTACACACTAAACTATGTTAACCTAATGGGCTGGGCCCAATACACATTCTAACGAATATAAAAGATGTAGGCGAGTCTCACATTTTCGCTTCTTACATAAGCATCCAACTTCCTTAAAAAAGAATAAACACATAAAAAACTAGGATACAAGGGTCACATAAAACATATACAAATCCAAAGCTTCATACGACATCGGACCATGATTCCATAATTATCAGCTATAAACTTGACAGTGTTCGGAATTTCCCGGCCTTCATACATATTACCATCGTATGGGTCTAATTGACATCAACATTCCTAATAGGTGTTCAGTGTTTGGTTTGACAAAGAATAAATCAAAAAAGAAACTGAACCGAAATCGAATAAAATCGGACATAAGGTTTTATTGGTGTATGGTTTCGTTTGAGAGCGAACCGGAGTATTTAATTCGTGCATGGTTTGGTTTTGGTTTTGAAAAACAGAAAACCAAAATAAACCGAAAAAATTGAATAACTTTTTATGTATTAGAAATTTTTAGTTTTATATATACATATAATTTGTTCATTTTTAAAAATAACATTTAATGTAATAATCCTCAAATCAAACATCGAATGTATATCTTAGAGGAAAAACAAACCTTTTTTCTCGGACGGTGGTGAATGATAACCATCTTGCATTTTCTTAACCTAATTTAGTCTATAAATTCACATATATGTTGTACTATGTAGAAACTAGAAGGGGGGTTGAATAGTTTCTAGTTCATTTTCAAAATATTTCGGCTTAATCCACTGTGCGCAGTTCTTTATTGTACCCGCGGTTCTTTATCACTAAAGAACCGCCGGTCCATTTAGGGAACCGTCGACAGTGGACGAAACCATTTATTGAATGTTAAACTTAAACAATCTTTGGTATCAAATTCTCGATCAAGCTTGACTAGATATGAGATGTGTTTGATTGAAAAAATAAATACTACAAGTAAGAAAACACACAAACATATCAAATCAAGAGTACATCAAACAATAGTCGAAACACTAAGCACACACGTACTAAGCATAAGCTTTTCCGCAACTAAGATGTTTAGACTAAGTGATGAACACTTGACCATAATCTAAACATGAAGCACACACGTACTAAGCCTTAACTTTTCTGCAACTTAGATGTTTAGATTATGAGATGCACACAACACACAACAACATATAAATGCATCAATAAGAGTAAAGACATAAATGTAAAGGAACGTACCGACACGATGATTTATAGTGGTTTGGTCACGAATCTCCTCTTCGCCCTACTCCACTCCTCGAGTACACCTTACTCGAGAGTTACTTCACTAGTCAACAAACTTCTTAAGGTGGAGAAACCATACACAACGGCGCTTATCCAATTTCCGACTCTAAGCTAAAAGTCGAGTCCTAATCTTAGGTTGGACCAATCTACACAATGTCGCCTACTTCACCATTTTCCGACACAAGGCTAGATGTCGAGTCCTAATCTTAGGTAGGACCAATCTACACCCATCTATACCAATCTTCACACTAGTTATGATTTATGGCCCAACATAACAAACCTTGTGTTTTTTGGCCTAAACACATAAACCATTTAGATCTAAGTACACACCACTTAGATTTAAGACTCTAACACTATATCCAAGAATATACGTAACTTGGTTCCTAACACCTAATCCAAGGATTCCCATCACTTGGATATACTACCCTTACAACACATCCAAGTGTACCCACAACTTAGATCTTCTACATATACATAGTGGGAAGTCTATAATCATGCCTTGATCTAGAAGAAGAGATCTTCATCATGTTATGACTAACACTTCACAAGGATGGAGGTGTTCTTCTCATTGCACTTGAGAAGGAGGAGGCAAATGAGGAATGGGATTTTTGAGGTGAATTGTATGTATTTTTCCACACCTTTGAGGGGAAGTAAACACTTGCTATTTATAAGGAAGTATTGTCTAAGTCAATATATGCATGCTCCTTATAGATCTCATCTCAAACTTGCATTTCATGTTCTTAGATATCTAAAAGGATCTCCTGGAACTGGCATATCTTTTAAGAAGCATAATGATTTGAATCTTAATGCTTATGTGGATTCAGATTGGGCTAAATGCAAAATTACTAGGAAATATGTCACAGGGTATCCAGTTTATCTGGGTAACAATCATGTTTCCTGGAAAAGTAAGAAACAAAGTGTTATAGCAAAATCTTCAGTTGAAGCTGAATAGAGAGCTATGAATAGTGTTACTTGTGAAATAATGTGGATTCTTAAGATCATGAAAGATCTTAAGATTGATGCTATGTTGCCTGTGCCTATTAACTGTGATAGTAGCTCTGCAATTCAGATTGCTGCTAACCCAGTATTTCATGAGAGGACAAAGCATTTTGAAATTGACTTGTATTTCCTTAGGGAAAAACTATCTGCATGTTTGATTAAAACTTTTAAAATCAAATCTGAAGATAACATTGCAGATTTGTTTACCAAGGGCTTATCTATCAAGGATCACAAATGGTTGTGTGATAAGCTGAATCTGATTGACCTATATCAACATTCAACTTATGAGGGGGTATTAAAATTATAAGTTTCATTTTGATATTGGTTAAAACTTAAAGGGTAAGAATGGTAAGTTTTTCCTTTGTTATTTCTTTTGCATATATTTTGGCTTAGTTTGTGCAGGTGTGGAATGTTGAGGGACTAAATGTGGCAAGCTCATAGAAGTCGTCTCAACCCTAGATAGCTGAGTATATATTCGTCGCTTTCTCATTTGTGTGTATTCATTTTGTTAGCTTATCATCTCTCACATAGTTTACTCCGCCATTGTTGAATACTTGATCTCTGGTTTTGATACTTGTACGTGTATATTGATCTTGGGTTGTAAGATCATTGATACACTTGTTTCTTTCTTTCTGCTTTGTATGTATGATCAAAAAGCTAGGTATCACATTTGAAGTGATAGCCTAACGCAGTTTAATAAAAAATAAAAGAGGAGGTTGGTTGAATCGCTTGATTTGTGTTTTGTTTTATAAAATCGAATAGAAATGCTCTACTGTTTTATCTTACGGCTCGGAACCGTTGGTCGACTATTCGTGTTAGGCAAATAGTGCTTTAGACAAAATAAGCAAATGGAAAAACGAGAGAATGATCAGATTATAAGACATAATTCAACAATTGCCAAAACCAAACCCAAACCAAAAACTGAATATTTATTCGGTTCTGTTCGATTATGACCAAAACCTGAATTTCATGTTCGGTTTGGTTTTAGTTCAGATACGGCTCAGTTTGATTTTCGATTATTCTATCAGACCCGAAATTATGCACACCCTTAATATATGCTGTGTTTTTTTTTTCAAATTTTGAGACCTTTTAAAATTATTGGGCTCTATGCAGTTGGGCAGCCTGCACAGGTTGATATCCCAGCTACTGTTACATACTCTGTAAAAAATAGATTTGCATTCAGTTTATGTTAAACACTGAGATTTATCCAAATTGATTTACTCACTTAATATACAATCAGCTCCATTAGATTGCATAAGGAGAGTTAATAGTCGTTACTACATATTTTTTCTGAGTAATAAAGTTTTAATTTAGATTAACGATTAAATGATCATCTAGATTTTGCCATGCAAAGGAGACGAAAACCATGTAATAACCAATGTGTATGTTTCATAAAATACGTTAATCCTAGTGACAAATGAACATGACAGAACTTATATATCTAATTCACCACAAACAATCATATTGAAATTCTTTATTTATATCTTTAAAAAAAAAAAAAAAAAAAAAAAAAAGAAATTCTTTATTTATATCTAATAAGAATTTTAATTTTTGAAAAACTTCGTTGTAAATCTTGTTTTCATTGTTTAAACATACATCGATGTTTATGGAGAAATATTTGATTTAGTTATTATAGTTATCATTCTAAAGAGAACAACAGGTTATATTGACAAGACAAGTTGTGCAGTTTTTGTTTAAGCATCAACACAGAGAAAGACCAAACGTTTGAGCTGTGTATTGACCTGCTAAGCTCATTGCAAAGCCATTTGGGGGGATTTTGTTGTACGCGTCACCGAGGAGTTTGCGAAAGCTTTGATCTTAGGAAGTTTGACCTTAGAAAGTATAACCAGTACCATTAACAGAATCATTAAACAAAGGTGGTAAAGCGGCTTAAAGCTCGATATTTTGCAGGAAGGGAAACAAGAAAAGGGCACATATGTGATGGCATATGACATCTTGATGGCTCAAACGCGAGTATGTTTAATGAGTTTGTAAAATTGTGGGATTTGTATGCCCTATACATATGGACGGATAGAATAAGGTAGAGATTAATCAGTGCATAGTACTAGTACATGTTATGATATTTGACTTTTCAGATTATGAAACATTCAATATTTTTTTCTATTTCAATTGAAATATTCTGATCAGGTGAATTTCGTGTTGGTGAAATCATATACACACGAGGACTGTGTTATTTTATATATTCTGATAGTTGGCTTGAACATTTCTATCAACAAAAGCGTCGTCCAGGTTATACTACAAACAATTTCAGTTCTTATTTTAAAGTTAGTCATGGCTGCAAATTCATCTGTTGTTCGATATGTATCGGATTTGTGTATTCACTGTGCGGAGCATAAAGCCAGGTAACTATATACCGTGGCGGGGGCAAAACTGGTGTTCAAAAAGAATTGGACATAATAAATAAAGTTGTTGTCAGAGTACGTAAAGATTTCCACACTGCCCACATAATATCTTTGCCTCTGCTCATTACTTAAGATTTGCAATTAGAGCCTAGGATCGGAAAGGGCCCTATATGTGACCCGCATCGTGTACAAGACGATATAGATCCCGGTTCTTTTGGTAGAAACTGGATTTTGTAACACTTTATTTCCAATATCTGACCATACATACATAGATAATCTTATTTCTTGACAAGCCGTTCTAGGATTTTGCCTTGTCAAGATCACCATTAAAATAAGCATATAGGTAATTCTTATTAATAAGTCTTACCGCGTTTATTTTGATGGGAAAATTTCAAGCCAATTATCAGATTCATATAATAAGGTGGCAATTGGCATGCTTATAAGTTTTCTACTCAGTTGACATATTCTTTATCACAACTTTTCGGAGAATAAGTATGCAGTAACATTTTATCAAGATTTTGGTGAAAAAAAGCATTATCTTACAGTTTTGTAAAATCAACAACAAGAACCTTCACTTGAAGAAGAAACATTATAAGATTGAATGATTCATTATTTGAAAAAGTCCTGCAATGCCTCTTAAAAATTAGAACCATGTATTGGTTAATTCCTACCTTATGCTACCTATAAATAGAACATGCATATTTCCAACAATATCACAAACTCACAAATCATACTCGTTTTCTATCCAACACAATGTCGTCTTTCAAAATCTGTGTCCTTTTCATGTTTCAGTTTCTGCAAATGGTTATTGGGGATGACCCGCTTTATCACTTTTGTTCCAATGATTCTGGTAATTTTACTCAATATAGTTCCTACGATCAAAGCCTTAAAAAACTTTTAGGTGACTTGTACTACAAAACCCCTCCAAATGGCTTTGCAAATGGCTCAGTGGGTCAATACGAAGCTCGAACTTTTGGTCTTTCTATGTGTGGGGGTGATGTCTCAAGAACAGACTGCAAGACTTGCATAGTAAACGCAAGTGCTGAAATTCGCTATCGATGTCCTAGCAGCAAGGCTGCAACCATATGGTACAATCAATGTATCTTAAAATACTCCGACAGAGATTTCTTTGGAAAACTAGATAATCAGGTTAAGTTAGGCCTCATGAACACCAGGAACGCAAGTGATCCAATGGTATTTAATTTAGCAACCAAGAGATTGCTCACTGGTTTGTCAAACATAGCTTATGCTGACCCAAAAAGGTATGCGGCTGGAGTTATAAGCCAACAAGGTTCACAGAAACTTTATGGATCGGTTCAATGCACTCGGGATTTGTCAAGTGGTGATTGCATGACTTGTTTGAATGGTACAATTAGTGCACTTCGTAGCTGTTGTGATGGCAAAGAAGGTGCAAGGATTGTGTCTGGCAGTTGTAGAATTAGGTATGAGATTTACCCATTTGTCAGTATTTAACTAAACTTCATTGATTGTATCTTTTTGTTATAAAGTACTCATAATATATTGTGTCTAGTGTTGAATAAACTTAAACTGTACGTCTGTAAGCCTTGTATTTTTCATATCTTCGCATAGTTCTCAGTTAACTTTTGTTTCATATCAGTTATCTGTTCTTTTTTATGTTTATATTTTCTTTTCCTGAAATTTTCATAAGCTCGGTTATTCATTTATTTAC
This sequence comes from Glebionis coronaria, assembly GCA_025667525.1. Taxonomy (NCBI): domain Eukaryota; kingdom Viridiplantae; phylum Streptophyta; class Magnoliopsida; order Asterales; family Asteraceae; genus Glebionis; species Glebionis coronaria. Next base: position 541,031,994 of record CM046880.1, read on the forward strand.
TATATATGGTGTCTTGGTTTGTTCTTGTTTCGTATATGGTCGTTGTTGTTGGTGATTTAGTGTAAAAATAAACATGTTATGAGCAGTATGACACGTCACTTGGTCAGAATAGAGTCTGTTTCGACCCAAAATCTTGTAAAGATACTCTAGTAGAAGAGATTAAAATCTTGCCGTATTCTTGGATTCTTGATAGGAATAGCAGACTCCAGCTTATTTATCTTGATAGGATCTATGATCCCGTATCGGCTTGTATAAAAACTTTGTTATCCGTCTTTTCCTTTTTCTAGATTCTTGTTAGCTTAATGAAAATGTTTTTTTCGTGGAAACAAAGTCAGTCATTTTAAAGCTCAAATTGAAATTGAGTTTGCTGCCATTTAGTTTATGTTCAGAAATTGAATTTATAAGAACAGAAAACTCGATCACCAAGTCATCTACTGGCAATTATTTGTTAATGTTCTTTCAAACTGATCGTAGGAATGAAGTGGTATAGGTTTGCGTATGCCAGATTACTTTAATAGAAGTGGTTAATCAAGCCACTTTAAACATTTATAGATACATGCATTATGCATATACACTCACATATACACTTAGCAATCAGCAGTCTCTCCAACCTCATGTACAGGTATGATTGTCTGCATCTTATCTCATTACACCCGCTCCAACCTACGTGCAGGATTGGTTACCGTTGTTGTTGTTGTTGGTTTCTTCGTGTCACTTAATAAGCTTCCTTGAAATTAAATCAAAATATCAAAATTTTATGCATGCAACGAAAAGGAGAACAATGTAAAAACCAATGTTTCATAAAATACGTTAACTCCTAATGACAAATGAACAAGAAAAAACCTTGCTAGTGTCTAACATAACGGTTAAACCTAAGCCTACAAAACAATACAACACTATCATAACCCCATCCTTCACTAACTATGTGAAATTTACAAATGGCTTCATCGCCAGTGAATTCAATACCCCAGCCGCCACGTGCGGCTGGAGACACTGTGATAGTGGTGATGGATGGAAACACAGGCAAAGGAAGCTTAGATGCTTTAGAGTGGGCGATAAAGTATATCGTTGGCTCGAATGATACACTTGTTGTTCTTGGAGTATTGCCAGAGATTGGAAAGAAACAGAATCCTTCGTGTTTACCTTTTCATATCGGTATTGGAAACTCTGGCATATGTAAGATTCCTTCTTCTGTCATTTTTATGAGCTAAATACTTATGCTCTGAAATTTAATGTTCCAAATGCTTCATGAGGTATTCATATTGATACGGGGTATCCCGCGGTGTCACATGACCCCGGTGGAATCACATTTTGTAGTGTTAATTTTCATTGAAAACTCCAACTTTTCTTAATTGCACCCAGTCGGAAAAAATTGTTTTCCCTTATATTAATGTTATTTCTTTTGTGCACCCGTTTAAAACTTGGTTCTGTCACTCGTACTCAATAAATAAAATCAACGTTGGTTGCTTGCCGAGCTGAATCACTGGATGTCACAGGACCGCGAACAAAAATTTCTTGTAAAGCTAATTAAGAAATGCACCCAGTCTGGAAAGAAAATCTGTGTTCTTATTATTTTCTTAGTAATCGTAGTGTAAAGCTTAATTTTGATGATGCGGGGGAATGAACTAAAAATTTAGATTTAAAACTCGAGTTCTCAATAAGTGGAGGATCGACGCCATCTGAGCTCCAAAAAGAGATTTCGAGAAAGAAGAGAGAATATCAAAAGTTACTAGAGCCGTACTACGAACATTGTAAAAAGAGGGAGGTCAGTGTCATGAATTTTCAGATTATATGAATTTTAGAGTTTTGTAAATATTAAATAATTTAGGATGAACAACGAGATTTTCCCCATGCAGGTAAAGTTGGATATAAGACTAGCCGCAGGGTTCGAATCCAAAATTATAGCTGTCGCAGAAGCACAAAAGCTTGATCCTCGATGGATTGTGTTAGATGGGTAAAATCATACTTCGGTTTCTTGTTTTGTTTCTTTTATAGGGTGTCTGGATTAGTTTTTCTGAAACTGACTATTTGATTAGTAAACACTTCCCCACGGATAAATTCCCTAACGAAAACCATGCTCGGGAACCCTTGTGATGGACAAACTCCGTAACTAATGATTGTACTCATAATCCGTAGGAAGATAGTCAGAGTTCCGTAGTGCAAACACTATCCCCTACGGTCTTACCTCAGCCTTTTTCAAAATTTTGTATTAATGGATTCCTTTTCAAATTTCAGATATTTGAAGAAAGATAAATCATATATACACAAGAATGTAGACTGTCACGTTGCTTTATTAAAGATGAAAGGAGTAGCAACCTTAATCCCATCAAAGATCACTGGTCCAGAGTCTGAAGAATGGCAAACAGTTTGTAAAAAGATCGATGACATAGCTTTGACTACTAACACCCTTCTGGAAGAGCCACATTCCTCTGAACCACCTCCAACAACTCCAAACTCATACCCGTTGTCATGGAGGACAGGGTACCCGAGAACGTTCTCTTTGGGTGAAATTGATGAAATTACAAATGGATTTAATAATGTCACGTGTAAGAATCAGGATAAGACAGTCTACAGAGGTGTTTTTGGAGAGTATCCTGTTCTAGTTATGTGTTTCAATGCAGATGATCGGGCATTTTCGTTACTTAAAATTGTGTCTCGGATTCGCCATATAAATATCTTGAATCTAATTGGTCATTGTTATGTTGGTGATTCAATCTTCTTCGTCTGTGATTGTCCCAATGGTTCACTTGAAGCGTGCTTGCTGTGTAAGTGTATTTTTGCTGGTCCTTGTGTAAGGGGATCAATTGAAGTTTGCTATATCTAGTTGCTAATATATGACAGTACATTTTTCAGGCGACAAGGCAGCAACACAGCTTTTGTGGAAGTGTCGTTGGGGTATTGCAGTAGACATAGGTGAAGCTATCCGCTACCTGCATGAGGATTTTGTTGATGGCTCGATAGTAAACCTATCTCTTTGTTCATATAACGTTGGGCTTACTCTTGCTTCTTCGGACATGGTACAATTTTCTTTGTTTTCCTTTTTTCTTTTTGTGTGTATTTTTTTCTATTTATTACAATGAAACTTGTATCCTGAAAATATGTGTCTTCAACGGTGATTTTATAGCTTAGCATATACGAGCCAACAATAAAGCAAGTGAAGCTTGATGATGATCCTCTAAATGAACTTGCATCAGTGAAGTAAGATCGATTTAAGACCAAATAATGTTAATATCTATTTGTAAGTTAACGATATGGAGAATAGCTAATCTGATATGCGTTTTTGATGAGTCCTGAAGTGAGAATATCAATATGAGCGAGCATTTTAAAGCCGATGTCAAAGATTACGGGGTGCTCTTGCTAGAGCTCATATCTGGACAAAGTAGGAGATTGTTTGAGAAAGATGGTAATAAATCCCTTGTTGATTGGGTAAGGTTCCAGTCTCAAGTGTGTTTTTTAGCTGTCTGAACATGTCAACCCATGAAATCAGGAAAAACAGACCAAATCGATATTATGCAAAGTTGGAACCAGGAAATTCTATTTATAATTGTCCCAAAAACAAACCTGCCCAAACTGCTTATAACTATCCATCCGTGATTTGAACTCAGGCAATGCCATTTCTGGAGAAAAATTTGCTAATCCCGTTGATGGATCCAAGGTTAACCGAGACAAGTGATCCTCAAGCATCTAATATGCTGCGAGCTGCATTGGCATGTCTAAAGAATGACTCAAGTCGCAATCTTACAATCAGTCAGGTATGATCTTGTCACGGTTTGTGTGGCAATTTATGTTATCTCCCTCGTTAGAAAACTAGCGTACTCTTTTTTATCTTTCACGGTTCGTGTGGCCTATGATCTTGTCACGGTTCGTGTAGGTCTTGGCAGTTGTAAGAGGTGATCTATAATCAATCCTATGATACCACAGTCCATAGGCAATGCTTCAACCTCCACAATGTAACTTGCGTATATGGAGCAAATAAGCATGTTAAAATAAATCGATATCTCGTGCTAGAAACGTCGCGCATGGCTCAAAATATATTGTTTTGTGGCTACTGATATAGTTAAGTTGGTTCTCCATCATGTGTAGAGAAACATGAACGATATTTACAAGTAATATACATGTAACCAAAACTCGAAAATAAAATGTTTCTACATCACTACTGATTTTGTAGTATTCGAAAGTCGACATGAGTCATGATGACCCAGCACAAGCTTTTGTCTATGCAGAATTATGATTATCATACACAAAATGACATGTCTCTTTGTCAGTCAGATTAAGGAAAATGACATGTCTTACAAAGAGAATTTTAGTACTTAATTGCATGTTTATTGATCATATCAATCACAGATGTGTCTTCTAGAGGATTAGAGAGAGTACGAGAAAACGTAACCTGAACAAACCGTGAAACGAACATATCTGATAATATGCATGCAGCATGTAGAAAAAAAATCTACAGTTAGAGGGTTCGAGATAACATAACAGCAAATATGGGCCATATTTTTAAAAGAAGTTTCTGGATACTGATCAACTTATATACAGAGTTTTTAGGTATTTCTATACGAATTTCAGACAAGGATCCTCTTCAATATAATTCATTGTGCTATGGTCGGGAAATAATAATATTTTCCTTTTATGATGAGGCTGGATTTGATTGAACAAACCAAAAAGATAACATTTGAGAATAATGACATATAAGTCTCCTTTGTTTTTTTCTTATAATTTGCTTTTGTTGCCTTGTTCTAATTTTTGTGGCTATGAAATTTAACTTCAACACCTAACACAAATTCATGTTAAGGTCGGCAATCCAGTTATATTCAAGTTACTTTATATATGTTAGCGGGTTAACATCGGCTCAGTTCATACACGACTCAGGTTATTTATTAATCATGTCAAGAAACCTAACACTAACTCAAACTTGTATAGCATGTATTACCTTTTATGTCCTATAAAATTAGTTACCAACTTACCACTAGGTAAAAAACTTAATTCTTATTATAAATCCATGTAAATTTTAGGATATGAATCTCACAAACCCAATTAATTTTTCTCAAACTAAATTATGATGTCTCACACTAAAAATGTAATGATGTTTTTTTTTTCGTTTCAAATTTATTGTTTATATATTTTCTTTGGGTATTAGTGTGATCGAGAGATTTTGAGTATTTTGTTTGTAAAATAATAAAATAAATGAAAAATGAAAGTGAAACAGAAAAGATAAATGAAAAAGATGAAGGTATATACGTACTTTTTTGGTAAAAAGTTTTTAACAAATTTTATTATGTTAAAAATAGTTAAATATTGTTAATGGTAATGAACTGATATGTTTGTATTACTTAATAATCATCGCTAAGAATACATAGGTTTATATACTATATAGTTAGCTTACACACTAAGCTATGTTAACCTAATGAGTTAGGCCCGACCCTAATACGTATTCTAACATGACCCCTCAAGCTGAGCGTATATGTTGATCATGCCCAGCTGGTTACAAATAGAATTAATACAAGTTCCTGGAAGCGCTTTAGTAAGAACATCTACTAATTGACTTTCGGTTCTAATATGAGGAGTTGTGATTGTCCCATCTTCTAACTTTTCACGAGTAAAGTGACAATCAACCTCTATATGTTTTGTCATTTCATGAAACGTTAGATTCGTGACAATGTAGATAGATGCTTGGTTATCGCACCATATATTCATTGGTTTAGATTGAAGAAACCCAATCTCACTAAGTAAATTACGCAACCATACAAGCTCAAAATTTTTTTGTGCCATAGCTCTATATTCGGCCTCTGAACTCGATCGGGACACAACATTTTGTTTCTTACTCTTCCAAGAGACCAGGTTACCTCTAACAAAAACACAATATCCCGTTGTAGAATGAGAAGTGTTGGGACATCCGACATAATCAGCATCCGTGAACCCTTCTGCTATGTGGTGCCCATGAATACAATATAAGATACCAAGTCCTGGTGTACCCTTCAAATATCCTAAAATTGGAGTAACGGCACCCCAATGTGATGTTCTAGGAGCGGTCAGAAACTAACTTACAACACTAACCGAAAATGCAATATCAGGCGAGTAATAGTGAGGTAGTTTAGCTTCCCAACTACTCGTCTATATTTCTCAGGGTTGTGTAGCAATATTCCATCTTCGGATTTTAGTTTTAACTTAGGTATCATAGGTAGGGGTGTAATCAATCCAAGCTTTTATCAAGCAACTCGAGCTCGAGCTCGAGCTCGAGCTTGGCTCGATCAAGCCAAGATTTTTATCAAGCTCAAGCCCAAAAAATAAGTCGAAACTTTATCAAGCTCAAGCTTTTGATAGCTCGGCTCGAGTTCTTATCAAGCTTTTTTAAGCTCCATTTAAAATATGTTTTTATGATGAATTTATATAAGCAACTAATTGTTAATTTCAGTATTAACCTAATTTTAAGGGCTAATTTCATAAATAAATAATATATTTTAGAAGGACTTTTAACTCTGATTACATTAATATTTTAGTTCTTTGTATTTTTAATGTTTCTTTATTTTTTTAATTATTGCATTTACTCGGTACTTGGTGGAATACAATATGTGTATAAATATTTCTTGTACTCTTCTTAATACTAAACGCAACGTGTCTAAATTGCGCTCGCATTCACATCATGCAATGTCCTTTGAGACCTTAATTGTATTGGAGCGCAAAACACATTTTGAAACCACGATTGTACGATCATTTTATTATTAATTTTATTAATGTTAATTAAATCAAATTTGTTTTAAGTAATGATTTTTTTTATACATATGTTTATTGATGAGTTTTATTATAAAAAAATAAATTTATATACATTCAAGCTTTTCAAGCCAAGCTCAAGCTTTTATCAAGCCTTATTAAGCCAAGCTCAAGCCTGGATTGGTAAAGCTTGACAAGCTATCAAGTCAAGCTCAAGCCTACAATTTTAGTATCAAGCCAAGCTAAGCTCAAGCCCTATTAAGCTTGAGCTCGGCTCGACTCGATTACACCCCTAATCATAGGCTCATCACACGGTTTTGCCTCAATTTGACATGCATCCTCGAGCAAGTCTAGACAATATTTCCTCTAAGAAAGGCAAATACCCTTGCTACAATGAGACACTTCAATTCCCAAGAAGTACTTTTGTGGCCCGATATTCTTAGTTTGAAAGCAAGTACCAATGGGTGATTTTAACTTCTTTATCCCAACTTTATCACTACCCGTAATTACTATATCATCGACATAAACCACAAGCAGGATGCAACCTGCTTTTGATGATGAGTAAAACACTGAATGATCATAAATAACCCTTCGTAAACCAAACTTAATTACCGCATTACTAAATTTTCCAAACCAATCTCTCGGAGATTGTTTCAAGCCATACAAAGCTTTCTTCAGTTTACACACTCTCCCAGATTCCCCTTGAGCAACAAACCCTGGAGGTTGACCCATATATACCTCTTCTTGTATATCAACATGTAAGAAAGCATTCTTCACATCTAGTTGATGAAGTGACCAATCGTAAGTTGCAGCCAAAGAAATAAATAAACGGATAGAATATATCTTAACAACTGGTGAGAAAGTCTCGGAGTAATCAATGCCATATGCATGCATATCCCTTAGCTACTAACAAGCCTTCAATCGAGCAATTGAACCATCGGGATTCATCTTAACACTAAATACCCATTTACATCCGATTGAATTCTTATTAACAGGTAAATCTACTAAAGCCCAAGTACCGTTATCATCCAGAGCCTTCATTTCCTCAATCATAGTAGCACGCCATCCAGAATGAGCTAATGCTTCGCTAACCATTTTCGATACTATTATTGAGTATAAGTTAGCGACAAAGTCACGAGAGGAGGTAGATAGCCCATCACAGGAAAAAAATGTCGAAAATGGATATGTACATGCACATTTTCTTTTTCGAATAGCAATAGGCAGATCAAGTTCAGATTTTGGAGAAGGAGGCGGTGAATTAGAGCCACCAAGCACATCACTAGGTACATCAAAATCACTACTAATTGGTACGTCATTGGATACATTATTTGGTTCAGCATCCGTGATGTCATTCGAGGTCTCCTAGTATATTTTTTAATAGGTGGACGTTCTGTTTAGGCGAACGTTCTGGAGTTGCTGCAACAGGTTTAGGAGAAACACAAACTAGCCAAATCATCATTCTCCTCTTGGTGATGATAAGTAGTAACCGGAAAGTAAGGTAAATCTTCATGAAAAGTGACATCTCTTGAGACAGGATAACGGTGAAGTTAAAGAGAATAACATCTATACCCATTCTGAATGCGGGAGTATCCAAGAAAAACACACTTAAGCGACTTAGGATCCAACTTGGTGATGTTGGGTTGAGTGTCCTGAACAAAACACGTATTGCCAAAGACTTTTGGATCAATATGAAATAAAGGTTTTGTAGGGAATAGAACCGAATAGGGGTAATTTCCACCCAGAACAGTAGATGGCATGTGGTTTATCAAAAACAAGCCGTTGAAACAGCATCAGCCCAAAATTGTTTAGGAACCGTCATTTGAAACAAAAGTGCACGAGCTACTACAAGTAGATAGCGGTTCTTACGTTCTGCAACCTCGTTTTGGGCTGGTCTGTAGACACAAGATGACTCATGAAGAATTCCATGTTGAAGTATATATGACTGAAATGGCTTTGAAAAATATTCCTTCGCGTTATCACTTCGTAACGTCTGAACAGTAACATGGAATTATGTTTTTATTTCAGCAAAAAATGAGCAAAAGTGTGTAAATACTTCGGATCGATTCTTTATTAGATAAAGCCAAGTAACATGGGAGTAGTCATCAATAAATGTGACAAAATACTTGAAACCAGATTTAGATGTAATAGGACACGGACCCTAAACATTCGAATGAACAAGCTCACATGGGGATGCAGCCCGCTTATTTGCTCGTAACGTGTGTAAATATTCCTTCGCGTTATCACTTTGTAATGTTTGAACAGTAACATGGAATTGTGTTTTTATTTTAGCAACATATGAGCAAAAGTGTATAAATACTTCTAATCGATTATTGATTAGATAAAGCCAAGTAACACGGGAGTAGGCATCAAAAATGTGACAAAATACTTGAAACCAGATTTAGATGTAATAGGACATATACCCCAAACATCCGAATGAAAAAGCTCAAATGGGGATGCAGCCCGCTTATTTGCTCGAGGACTTAAATGAACACGCTGGTGTTTAGAAAACTCACAAGAATCACAATTTAGAGATGATACATGTGAATATTTAGGACATAACTTCTTCAAACTCTAAAGAGATGGGTGGCCAAGATGACAATGTGCTCAAAAGGAAATGATGAGCTAAGTCCAACTAAGGATTTCGACCCCTCTGGTTCAAACACATACGAACCATCACATTCTCGACCTATACCAATGATCTTCTTTGTCTCAAGATCTTTAAAAACGCAATATTTAGGATACAAATTAACACTACAATGCAAATTGCTCGTAATTCTACAAACTGATAACAAATTAAATGAAAATTTAGGGAGGCTCAACACCGAAGATAAGGAAATAGATTGACTTAAATTAACAGTGCATGATCCAACAACTTGTGAAATAGATCCATCGGCAACTGTAACATGAGATGAGGGTGCACGCATATAAAAATTATTAAAAATACGTTAGTTACCTGTCATGTGATCTGAAGCACCAGAGTCAATAACCCATTTAGTACTTGACAAAAATAGACAATTACGAGATTCAACGAAATACGCAAATGAACCTCTATGCTTCTTAAACCCCATATCATAACCCCATATCATCAACATAACAAATATAAAAGCTAATTCCATAAGCAAATCTCCAAAACACAAATCCAAACTGAATTTAATCTCAAAAGAAAAAGAAACTGAAATTAAGAAGATGACACAAGGTCGGAAACCTTCCACGAAGATGGATGGTTTAAAGATGAAATTGAAATTGAAATTAGGGTTGATTGAATTTCAAATCCTAATTTTATGCCTTTAATCGTGACAAGAACGCAATAACCTTAATTTATTGATTTATGATAACCAGCCTCTAATACTATGTTATTGGTAATGAACTGATATGTTTTTATTACTTAATAATCATTGTTGAGAATACATGGGTTTATATACGATACAGTTAGCTTACACACTAAGCTATGTTAACCTAATGGGTTGGGCTCGACCCTAATATACATTCTAACAAATATAAAAGATGAAGGTGAGTCTCACATTGTCGCTTCTTACATAAACATCTAACTTCCTTAAAAAATAAACACATAAAAAAACTAGGATGGGTCACATAAAACATATAAAAATCCAAAGCTCCACACGACATCGGACCATGATTTCATAATTATCAGCTATAAACTTGACAGTGTTCGGAATTTACTGGGCTTCATACATATTACCATCGTATGGGTCGTAGTTGACATCAACATTCCTATTAGGGTGTTCAGTGTTTGGTTTGACAAAGAATAAATCAAAAAAGAAACTGAACCGAAACCAAATAAAATCAGACATAAATTTTCATTGGTGTATGGTTTCGTTCGAGACCAAACCGGAGTATTTAAATGGTACATGGTTTGATTTTGGTTTTGACAAGTAGAAAACCAAACCAAACCGAAAAATTGAATAACTTTATATGTATTAGAAATATGTAATTTTATATATACATATAATTTGTTCATTCAATGGTTTTTAAAAATAACGTTTAATGTAATAATCTTCAAATCAAACATCGAATGTATATCTTAGAGGAAAAATCACCCTTTTTTCTCAGACGGTGGTGAATGATAACCATCTTGCATTTTCTTAACCTAATTTAGTCTATAAATTCGCACATATGTTGTATCAGTTATTCAATAATTTTATAAACCATCTATGTCATTTAATGATTTCTAATATGACTTGGAATGGTGTAAAGTTGAAGTTAGAGTGATTGTTCTATATTATGGTTTACAATGAATAAGTAGAAATAAATTTGGTCTTACATTTATAGTACAGGCTATTGAAATGGGGAAAACATCCTTTTGTTTGTCATGGTAAAAAAAAAATATCGTTAGGTATAAATAAACTTGGTTTACATTTCTAAATGATGTAAAAGATAATATGCTATTGAAATGGAAAAATAGATTACTTTATGTAAAATTATGGTATTTGCTTTCATATAGATTTGTTAAGATCTGAAAGTTTTTAGTTCGTTAACTTTTTTTTTTGATTTACTTAAGCATTTTGTGAGACCTTTTTTGTTTATTAATTTATTTGAAATTTTAGATTTTTATCTTTTATTTTTTGATAATATTTAAATTTTATTTAAATTTGGTTTCTTTGTTTTTTTAACCGAACTAAATCGAATTCTAATTTGGTTTATCGTTTGGTTTTACGTACTTTATAATTGGTTTGGTTTGATTGTGGTTTTAATTTAAAAAAAATTCAAAACAGATGAACCCGAACCATACAACCCACAAACCCAAAAACCGAACCAATGAACACCTGAATTTCCATAAGAGTTCATCCATTGTTGTAGTAGAATATTAGTCACATATCTCATATCGGACGATTTCAGTCACGAATTTTGTCTTATCATTATTCCATATTCGACTATATCTTCATCATCAAGATAACTCGAATATTCAATTCATTTATCTAAGTAAAAGGTATATGCATATTGTTATATAATAAGATCGGTTTGGTTTTTGGTTTCTTGAAAAAAAGTTGAAATCGAACCAAAATTTTTGATTTTTTGAAGATATAAAAATTGAACCAATCGATTTTTAATTTTGATCGACTACCTAAGTTTGGTTTTCCGTTTTTGGTTTGGTTTTGATATTTTTAGTTTTTCTGCTCACCATTAGTACAAATAGCGTATGACTGTGTGTTGTATTTAACTATGACGACTTAACTGCACTAATCTACAAGTTTAAAGATTAGAGGTTTAAAAACTTGTTTACCATAGCGAGCATTCATTGTAAACTTGTTTATTATGAAAAGGTTTAAGATATTGAACTTATTCATAATTTAATGCATGTGTTTATGTGATAGGTTTATAAAACATTAAAAGGTTTACACATAGTGAAGATAAGTTTATAAAGCCAAAAAATTTAAAAATTAATGACAAAACTCAATTATAAATCTTTTTAAAAGCCTAACATAATATAATAGATGCTCTAATAGTTATATTCGGTGGAAAGATGAATGTTTAGTATGAATGAAAAGAAGTGAAACTTCTAAAATATTGTGAAAAACATGTTTTTAGATATTCGAATGTTTAATTTAAATTATTATTTAATTATATATGCACTTTCTCATGCAATTTTTATTAAAACAATATGAGAAAACAACAAAAATTATTTATCAAATGTATATTAAAGTGTACATCAATAAAAAGATAACTCAATGTTGGTCACGAATTTATAATTTTTCCGATTTACTAAGAAATTTTAAAAGATACTACGTATTAATTTTTGAATATAAAAAGTAAACATGGTTTAATATTTCATATTAAAAATGAATAATCATGATTAATCCTTTAGTATTTAATAAACTTTTAATCTGAAGATGATCTTAATTCGATCAACTAGAAATTTCATAAATATTTATATTTATAAATTAGAAAGCAAAGAAGGAATACGAACATGTATTTATAAATTAGAAAAAGAAAATAAGGAGGGCAAATGACCCCATTGCCACCATTTAATCCGTACTATTGTGCAAGTACGACGAGAGGCACATGTGGTCTTATTCGGTATCCAAGGTTGATTTTTATTTTAACCTAAAACGTCAACCTCAATTGCTCAATCAATTTAAAAGTTTTTTTATTCATTTTCATTTTTAGATAGTGTATGAGAATAGCTTGCATTATTATGTTTTCTAAGACAAGAGTTAAATCTCTTGTGAAAATGTTAGTAACAAAGAGATTTGTTAGGTAATTAGAGCATGTAATTTAACGGTCTTAACATAAGGGAGAAACAAGGTTTATCGAGTAAAACACGACGGATATCATAAGGGGTGTTTGTTTTAGCTTATATAATAGGCTTATAAGCTTATTAGCTTATATAAATTTATAAGACAAAACCAAGTGTTTGCTTAAAATTATATATGTAGGCTTATAAGTTTATATAAAGGGTTTTTGTTAAGCCAAACATTTGAGAGTTTAATAACAAAATATGGGCTTATATAACTTTTACATATAAAAAAACTTTTATACCCTCATTTAATAACTACATAATTTAATATTCATATGTTTTTTTTGTCATTTTACTTTATTAATTTTAATAAGTCTAACCAAACAATTAAAATAAGCTTATAAGCTTATCATATATAAACCATAAATAGCTTATATATATATATATATATATATATATATATATATATATATATATATATATATATATATATATATATATATAGGGGGACTTTATTTACAGAACTAATTTTAGTGACAGAACTTGCAGAACTTCTTTCAACCAATCACAATTTAGTATTATTAATAGATTTAATTTAAATCAAAAGGGCATAATAGTAAAACATACATTTTACTTATTTTTTTATTAAAAACCTTTAAAAATTCATTAATTTTCGTTTTCTTTTTCAAAAATATTTTTTTTCTTTTTTTTCTTTTTTTTAGCATTCATATTTTTAAAAAATTTAAGAACATGAATGTTTCTCTTAAAAACATGTATGTTTTTCTCTTAAGAACATATATGTTTTTTTCTATATGAACGTAAATATACATCTTTTATTGTGTGTACTACTTTTTTAAATTTGAAACAAATATTAAATAACCTGAACCTTTATAAATGAAAAAAAAATATTCATGTACATACATATTAAATTTCATTTAATAACAAGTACAAAAAATCATATATAAAACAGTTGTATCTCTCTAGAAATGGCAAATTATCTTCATCTGTATATGTGTTCATCTACTTCTAATTCTTCAAATGATATCATCATCTTTCATCTACTTCTAAGTCTTCAAATGACATCATCATCTTTCATCATCTTCATATATCTGAAACAAGCATGCACAAAAACAAATCAAATCACAAAACATATATACACATTTCTTTCATTAATCTTATACGAGCGATAAAACACATATGTTTCTTATAACATAAATGTTTTTACTTTTTCCGTGCATAAACATACATGTTTCCGCGCAGAAACATACATGTTTTCGCGCAGAAACATACATGTTCCGCGCAGAAACATACATGTTTTTGCGCAGAAACATACATGTTCCTCGCAGAAACATACATGTTTTCGCGCAGAAACATACATGTTTTCGCGCAGAAACATACATAAATCATGAACAATTATTAATAGATAACCATAAAAACCATACCGAAATACAGAAACATACATGTTTAGCATAAACATATACGTTCATGTTTTTAAACTACTTTTTATGTCTAATTATGACCATAAATCATGAACTGTATACTAAAGTAGGACAATCATGATCATGAATCCCACAATACAAATCATACAAACAAGACATTCATGATTCTACTATTAATAGATAACCATAAAAACCATACCGAAATACAAGACACCCACAAACAAAATGTACTACACTCAATACCAGATTCATAAACAACAATAATCAAGTAAAACATAAATGTTCTCACAGAAACATACATTTCTCACACAGAAACATACATGTTTTCGCGTAGAAAACATAGTTGTTTCCGGGCTGAAACGTACATGTTCTCGCAGAAGCATAATAAATCAGTTTTGATACCTGTATGTTCCATGATATAAGTCGAGTGATCAAACACCATATCAAGAATCATCTCCGGTGAAAACCATCATCCATAGCCGTCTCATCATCGTCGTTGCCTTCATCCATCAGGAAACAACACCGCCGCCTTAAAGAAACAACATCCATGGCCGCCATTATATATCACTTACTTTATTGACGATGCTTCATCCACCATTATAGATCTGTACGACCCGCGACTTGAATCAGTCAATACCACAACCACTAAACATGCATCTCGTCGGGAACAAACGCAACCACTACAAATTGAGAAACATAATTATGGATCGAAGGATCTGGTTTTCGTATTCATAATTAAAAACAAAAACGTGATGATCAATAAACAAGTGATAAGATGGTAAATTAGTTGTTTGATGATGCTCAAAAAAGAAAAAAAATGAGGATGTATGGCGGCTGAACAAAAAAGATAAAGAGTGTTCGTAGGGTTGAGAGGAAAAAAGGTGTCAGTGTTTGTTTTTTATTAATAGATCTGAAAATTAAATTTAGGTAGTTTTATTTTAGAGGGTTTCTAGCATTATTTTAGGGATAATATTAAAACCCCAAATTGCCTTTTTTATTTTAAAATTGGTAACTTTTTTTCCTCTTTAATTACATAACTGCCATCCTGCATTAATATCATGTACATAATGCTTTCTTACTAGTAAAAAAGATGGTTCTGCGAGTTCTGTCACTTAAATGAGTTCTGCAAATAAAGTTACACTATATATATATATATATATATATATATATATATATATATATATATATATATATATATATATATATATATATATATATATATATATATATATATATATATATATATATATATATATATATATATATATATATATATATATATATATATATATATATATATATATATATATATATATATATATATATATATATATATATATATATATATATATATATATATATATATATATATATATATATATATATATATATATATATATATATATATATATATATATATATATATATATATATATATATATATATATATATATATAGGGGGACTTTATTTACAGAACCCATCTTAGTGACAGAACTTGCAGAATTCTTATTTTTTAAGGCAAACATGTATGTTTGAAGGCTTACATGTATGTTTATGAAAGCGAACATGTATGTTTTTATATCGTGCACATACATACATGCGCGCTTTCAAAAATGTATGTTTTTTAATGCGTGCACATACATGCATGCACGCCCACAAACATGTATGTTTTTGGATATTTTTTTTTAAGTTATTTAATTTTGACAAAAAGAACTCCAAATATGCTTCGTGAATACATATATTATCTAAAAACATACATGTACTCCTTCAAACATACATGTTTGCCTTCAAAAACAAGAGTTCTGCAAGTTCTGTCACTAAGATGGGTTCTGTAAATAAAGTTACACTATATATATATATATATATATATATATATATATATATATATATATATATATATATATATATATATATATATATATATATATATATATATATATATATATATATATATATATATATATATAAGTCTAACCCCACTCATAATCTTAACCAAACACCCCTAAGTCAAATGAACGGAAACAGAAACCTAAGGCTGCGTTTAGTTAGATGGAAAACACCTTGTTTTCTACAAAATGTTTTCTAGAAAACAAGGAAAACAGAAAACGCGTTCAAATCATCGTTTTCTAGAAATATTTTCTAGAAAATGCAAAATTCTTGTTTTACCCTTTTGTACACAAAACAAAAAAACTCATTTTTTTGTTTTCTAAGTTTTCTTTTATACATAGAAAATTCATTCCCCCTTTGTTTCTTTTATAGTTTTGGAAAATGGAAAACACAAATTTCTTCAACTAAACGCGTTTTCTAAATTTTTAAGGGGGTGTTTGGATGTGCGTTTCACCACAAATAATCTCCGAATCCCAGTTTCAAACTGGAGAAAAACTAGAAAAAGGTGTTTGGGTAAAAAAGGCCAAAACGGCGTTTAGTTATTCAAAAATGGAGTAAAACGGCGTTTTGTAAAAGTTGGTTAGGAGGTCCAGCTGCGAAAATGGAGTTTTCAAAAATGGAATTTTCAAAACGAAAATGGAATCCCAAACACCCCCATAAATGTTTTGTGGAAAAAGAAATCTCTTTTCTTTTTCTACAAAATAGAAAATAGAAAATGATGAAAATGTTTTCTAAATTTTTAAGTGTTTTTCATGTCGATAAACAAAAACATCAAATCATAGGACAATAATACGAGCCGTAACCGCGTAAACATTTTGGACTTCACTTAACGATCGATGCATTATATCGAAAGGACGAATTGCTAGTCCCTTTCATCCAATTGGTTACGATTGTACGAATCTTCATTTCACAAGCATCCATTTTCAGTCATAAATTTGTGAAAATCATACACAATTTTATTAGATTAGACGAACACCCGCGCATAGCGGCGAAATGTCTAACGGCGGATAATTAACATAATGACTCATTTTATAATAAATGTTTCTTGAAACAGAAAGTGCTTTTTTTTTTAAAATAAAAAATGGAAACGTTCATAACATTCCATGAGTTCTTAATATGTAGATCAATTCACGAATCTAGCTTTAGGATAATTTCAAAACTGGACCTTTTTTAATTTTCAGAATGAGTCTTATGGTGAAAGATTTGAGATTTACATTGAAGTTGTAATATTTTTCTTATTTAGATTTTAACAATTAGGATAAAAGTTTTACAGGGTATATAAATTTTGTCTTTTTAGTGGATCCACATTTTCAACCATTCTATATTTTTAAACATTTCAACCATAAAGATATAATAAACATACTTTTAGATATTAAAAGCATACACAATTTAAACATATTAGTTACAGCGTTGAAAAAGACAAAAGAACAACCGTCAACTTTTTATGTTTAAATTTAGAGTAAATTGCATTTTTTTTCTGTGGTTTAGTCAAATTGCAGAGTCAGTCCTCATCTTTTTGAAATTGTAGTAAACGTTTTTGTTTTCAAATTTACGTTGCATTTTTAGTCTTTTTAAATTGCATTTTTAGTCCTTGGGATTTGTAAAAATTACAAATTCAATCCCTATCGAGGGACTAAACAGGCAACTCAAACTTAAAATTAAGAACGTTTACTGTAATTTTAAAAATATAAAGACTGACTCTGCGATTTGACTAAACTATACAGACCACAAATTCAATTTACTCTTAAATTTAAGAATCAAATTCATTCCACTGCAACTTGCGAGCTTTTTGAACCTTGTTAGTATCATATATATCGTATTATTATAGTGCACATATAGAGACATACACGTGCACATACATACAAGCATTTTTGGGCTTATTGCATTCTTCTTATTTGTATGCATCGAAAAGCAAATCGATTAAGGGAATCTATATCCTACACATGTCGTCTTGACTATGTGTATAAGCC
The DNA here is from genome assembly GCA_025667525.1 of Glebionis coronaria. Taxonomy (NCBI): domain Eukaryota; kingdom Viridiplantae; phylum Streptophyta; class Magnoliopsida; order Asterales; family Asteraceae; genus Glebionis; species Glebionis coronaria. Next base: position 541,050,195 of record CM046880.1, read on the forward strand.
ACAAGTATAGATGATAATAGAATAAAAATTATAAAATCATAAAATCATAAAAAGCTAGAATTTTGGTGTAAGGCCTCTTTTGACACATCGTATCATGGCTTGCACCAAACCTAACAACCAGGCTGCTATGATTTTTCTTTTAAATTTTTTTTGAAATTGTAGTTGTAGAGTGGGGTTTGTTACCGTTTTTAACTAAATTCCACTTTCTTTTTTTAAATTTAACCTTTTAAAAAAAAATAGTACTTCTTTTAATCAAATTTTTTATATTCATTTATTACATTTTGTATCTCACTTTTCTATAGTTTTCTTAATTTTTACTCACCAATCTCACTTTTCTATATTTATATATTTCTATCTCACTTTTTTTATATTTCTTTATGTTTTTTTAACTTAATAAAAAATTATTTTAAGTTATATTGTTTTTTTAAGAAAAAAAATTTTAACACCATATTTGCCTGACTTATTGCCGTAGAAAATATAGTGTCAAAAGAATTCTGGTGTCAAAGCCACTTTATCTTACGTGACGTCCTTTTTTTTACACCAGATTTGAGTCTCAACCGTACCTATGCTCTTAGAGCAAGAGATACAACTACGTTTTACCTTGCGCCAATGTATTTGGTGTCAAGATTTGCTTGACTCATTGTACTAGGCCTAATTTTAAAGAGGTTGTTGCCCTCAAACAAACGTAACTTTTTTTCTTTTTATTATTTAGTAAGGTATGCAGAGGCGAACAAAAAAAGTTGAAAATGTAATGCCAAATGTTTTTGGTGCCAAAATGTGTGATTTACCTACCAAAACTCTGTTTCACGTTGTGGCAGGAAGAAAAAGTCATGTTGCAATCGCCGTCGTTAGATAGGTTTTGTAAATCGATATAAACTTGGAGCGCTAGCAAGTGTCGCGCGCACATGAAATTATTGCTGAGTGATCAAAATGGAGGATTTATTATTGATAAAAAAAAATGATGTCGTGCTATCTAAATTTGTCAAGGGATTAAGCTGCACAATAGCAACGTACTTTCAAAAATGTATCATTTTGGTACGTGAACTATTTTTTGTTCCACTCAATGTAACGTACTTTCAGATTATGTGTCGATTTGCACCAACTTTTACAGGCTACCGGTTAAAAAGTTTGGGAACCGGAAAAAGATTCCATAAGGCATATATTTTAAAAGAATTAGGTCGTATAATAGCAACGAACTTTTTCAAATGTACCGATTTGGTACGTGAACTTTTTTTTAATTACGAAAAAATTTTAAAAGATTTAAAATAAATAAAAAAATTATAAACATTTATTAATTACGAGAAAAGGTAAAAAAAGTCCTTGGTTAAAACTACAAATTCTTTTATAAACTCATTTATAAAATATAAACCTAAATTTTAAAATTACAAATTTTCTTTATAAAGATTTTATACTTATAAAAATTTGAAAGCTTTTTTAACATAAAAGAATGAAAGATTAAAAAGTTGAGTTTTTTTACAATTTTTTTAAATACATAAGGGATGAATTTTTAGAAAAGGAGCTAACAAAAATTTTCAAAAAGAATTTTAAAAATTTAAAAATTAATTTTTTTATAAAAAGGATATTCCCAAAAAAAATTTAACTATCGGAAAGTTAAGAAAAAAGATTTTCAAAAAATTTAAAATTTTTAGAAATTTTTAAAACATTTTATGTTTTCTTAAACAAAAGTAAAATTTAAAACTTTTAAAGCTTTTTGAAAAATCTTTAGTTTTACTTATAGAAAAGATAAAAATGTGTAAAAGTGTTAAATTTTAATTTTTTTTCTTGAAGAAAAACGTTTAGTTATTAATAAATTTAAGAAAATAGTATCAAAGAAAAATCTTTTTTAGTTAAAAAGTAATTTTGTAAAAAAATAAAAAAAATAAGAAATAAAGAAAAAAAAAGTAATATTCCCGGTAAAACAAGTTTCAATGTGCAAATCGACACAAAATCTGAAAGTACGTTACATTGAGTGAAACAAAAAATAGTTCACGTACCAAGATAGTACATTTGTGAAAGTACGTTGCTATTGTACGGCTTAATCCCATTTGTCAATAAATGCATAATATACCCACATAGAATCTTCTTCAACCACTTCTAATGTTCTCGTTAGCAGTATAATTCAGTTATGATCCTAATATATGTTTCTATATATACTACTCCCTCTGTTTCATATTAACAGTACAGTATATTATTTTTGTACGTTTTAAATTAATAGTTCAGTCTAAAAATAAATAAGAAATGTAAATTAAGTTTACTACTATATCACCCTCACTTGAGGGTATTATTACAAACAATAAAGAAGTTGTAAATTAATTGGTTAAGAGTAAAATTGTCTTTGTGTAAAAAGTAAGAGAGAGAAAGCTGAAAAAGTGATGTTTTTATTAAACTGCGTGTTTTTTTCGGTGGACTATTATTATGGGACGGAGGGAGTATTATATAAAAAACCTAAAGTTACCAAACTTAACTTCAAACAAATTCTTTTTGTAACAAACTTTTTTAACAACTTTTGTTATAAATTATTAAAAAAAAACTTTACTTTTAAATTGAAATATCTTTTTACCGGTTTATATTTTTCATGATCTAATTTTATAATATTTTTTAAAATTTTGTGCTCTTTGATTTAACGTCCATTTTGATATATTTTCATTAAATTTTAGGTTTTTTACTTTTAGTGAGTTTATTTATTTTGGTTTAACATTTTTTACAACTTTATCTTTAATTCAGATACAAACTTAGTAGGTAAAAGTATAACATTTGTTCGTCAAAAATAATTATCAGATACTCGTCGCTACGTTACACAGGTACCATGCTATTATTATAAATGAGAGAATTAACATAATTGAAAGAAAAATCAAATGTCATTTTAGGTGAAAAAAGTTAGTTATTGAAGTAGAAGATTAGAGTTACAAGAAATGAAGAAAAGAGTGTCATTTATAGGCTTATATGCTATATACAACCATCTAAACTAAGTTGAACAACTTTAACCATTTGATGTGGCAGTTGTTGTAGTCTCTTGACCCCCTCAATCCCAAGTTGGTAGTTTGAAAGGATCACAAGTGTCAAACTCGGACAAGTAGTTATAATGTAAACCTTTGAAAGACCTTTTGTTAAAACATTATGTAGAAACTAGAAGGGGTTGAATAGTTTCTAGTTCATTTTTCAAAACATTTCGTTTATTCCACTGGCCGCGGTTCCTTAAATATCACCGCGGTTCCTTATCAATAAAGAACCGCGGGTTCAATAAAGAACCGCCTACAGTGGATGCCAAATATTGATACGTTGTAAACCTTGACAATCGTTTGTATCAAGTTCTCGATTAAGCTTGACTAGATATGAGATGTGTTTGTAATAAATAATAACTATAAGTAAGGAAAAACACAAACACATCAAATCAAGTGTACATCAAGCAATAGTCTAAACACTAAGCACACACGTACTAAGCCTTAGCTTTTCCGCAACTAAGATGTTTAGACTAAAGGATGCACACTTGAACATAATCTAAACACGAAGCACACGCGTACTAAGCCTTAGCTTTTCCGCAACTTAGATGTTTAGATTATGAGATGCACACAACACACAACATATAAATACATCTATAATAGTAAAGACATAAATGTAAAGGAAAGTATCGACACGATGATTTATAGTGGTTCGGCCACGAAGCTCCTCTTCGCCCTACTCCACTCCTCGAGTACACCTTACTCGAGAGTTACTTCACTAGTCAACAAAACTCCTTGCAAGGCGGAGAAAACCATACACGTCGCTTACACAATTTCCGACACTAAGCTAGATGTCGAGTCCTAATCTTAGGTAGGACCAATCTACACAACGTTGCCCACTTCACCATTTAACGACACAAGGCTAGATGTCGAGTTCTAATGGAAAGGTAGAACCAATCTTCACAACGTTGCCTACTTCACCATTTTACGACACAAGGCTAGATGTCGAGTTCTAATAGAAAGGTAGAACCAATCTTCACGACTCTTCACTTTGAAGCTAAGTGAGAACTTCACTAGACACAACTACATCACTTTATAGTTTAGTGAGAACTCACAAGACACAACCACATCACTTTATAGTTTACTGAGATCTCACAACTCTTACCTATTACAACTCAATAAAACACATATCCAAGTGTACACATGTAACTTGGATCTACACAACATAAATCCAAGTATACACATATACAATGTATTTACACAAGACTTAATCCAAGTATTCACAAATACAATGGATTAACACAACTAATCCAAGTATTCACAAATACATTGGATCTACACAATATTGATCCAAGTATACCCATATACATTGGATCTACACAAGATTGATCCAAGTATACACATATACATTGGATCTACACAAGACACAAATAAAAATGATGAACATGATGATCTTCATCAAGACTTCATCTTTAATCACATCACAAATGTGTGAGTGATCTTCTCGCACTTAAGAGGATGAGGAGATTGAAGGAGAGAATCGCATCTTAAATAAGATTAATCTAAACTAACTAATCAAGGGTTTAAAGATGTTTTTGAAGAAAACTGTGCAAAAAGGGTTAAAAGAAAACCTGGAAATGATCCACTATTTATAGGACAACATTGCAACGGTCAAAAACACCCGCGGTTCCTTATCTCTATCCGTGGTACCTTATCAATAAGGAACCGCGGGTTCCTTTAAGGAACCTCCGCGTTGGAGTCCGTGCAAATTTGTCCTTTAGTGGGGATATGCCATCTGGGGTAGTTTATACCCTCAAAGGATATTCCTTTGGCATATGGAATATGCCAAATTCAAATTAAAAAATATTCTTTGGAATATACCTTAGGGAATATTCCAAATTCAAATTTCCATTTTTCTTTTTAATAAAATATTTTCTTAAAAATAAAGTTAATTAAAAATTACTTTGTCACTTTGTATAAAAGTGAGTTTTAAGAAAATATTAATCCTTGATCACTTAGTTAGGTTAATGACATGTTTGTACATACCTTGAGTGATTCATGCCGAATGCGATCTTGGAGGTGTCAAGAGAAGTATACAAATGTATTCTATGAGTGATTACGAGTACCTTAACATTTTACATAATGTATTGCGAATTATACGTTTGTCATCAACAAAACATAAAGAGATTATATCGACAAAGCATCGTAATGTTTGCACTAACAATCTCCCCCTTTTTGATGATGACAAACAAGTAAACCGCAACACATATTAAAATGCATAAGTTACTTGTTTACACTTATTTCTCCCCCTTTTGTCGAATCAAAAAGGTAGTCTTCATTTGTAGAAGAGGAGGATTGACTTCGAGAGAACATGCATCCAAAAATCTAATCATCCATAGTGGTTTTCGTTTGAGAGGCGAGAATCCAAACCATAAACCCATCATACAAAAATATTGAGTTTGCGTCATCCTAGTGAAGTCTTCAATCACCATAGGTTAACCAACTCCAAACATAATCATATGCTTATCTACGAGTGTCCAAAATGCATTACTTGCAAGATGTTCGATGAATGCAATTTTAGTGAGTCAACGATCGCAAATGTAATAACTTGAACTCTTGCAAATGCTCCCCCTTGATATGATCTCCCCCTTGCTTGAGGCACCAACAAAGCAAGAATAGTGACGAGCTACAAAAATGAGTTAGAAGTGTCCTACAAAACAAGGTTAGTAGACAAGAGCATATATAAAAAGAGATGTTACCCAAACGAGGATGATAAACAAGTCGTTTGCACAAACAATGACAAGCAAAGAAGTGTGCATGCGATGCTATCAATCCAAAAACAAATCAAAGGAGAGGATCTTGACAAGATCAATTCACAATTGTTGGAATAGAGATAGAAAAGAAACATCCATACCAATTGTAATGATAATATGTCAAAGGGTAAAAAGCTTAGAATTTTTGGAATCACCCAAGAAAATTCAAGATTTAACCATCAACTCTCAAAAAAAATAAAGGAAAACCAAAAGCGGATAAATCGACGCTTTAAGAAAAATTCGGGATATAGGACATTATAGGCAAAAATGCGTATGAATGTCGACACCAAATGGTGTTTAACATACGATAAACTACATGCTCAAAGTTTCGTAGCTCTTCTCAATCATTATGGATGTTCAAAGAACAATTACATGATGAGGAAAGGGTAAGGCTCGACTCAACTTAGTTTAGAAAGACTAGAAGAAAGAGACTCGACTTAGAAGAGCATGATTAAAATAAATTGAGAGAGACTCAACAAAGAAGTTAAGGATAACTTCACAAATTGATTCATGAATACTATACCTTAAAAGGTGATAGTGAAATCTCGAATGAAAATGAGAGAAGAAACTCAAAAGAAGCTCAAGAAGACATGAAGAGTTAGTACAAAATCTAACACATAATCAAGTAAGCATATAGGATAATTCATGCAATGCCTAATGAAGTCTACAATAAACCAATGTAGAGAAGGTGCGCAATTAACACATATGACATGCAAGAACCATGATTACTTAAAAAGAGAAGACTAAGTAAAACATGTTAGCACATAGCATTTAAGGACATGCATGAGTTAGACACATCTAAGAGATATTATATCGGAATTGCTTGACAAAGGCGAAACCTTTATAATAAGCATGCATTCATTAACTAATCAATTAAGCATATAGCATACGGATAAGCAAGAAGATATATAAGCAAGTAGCATACAAGCAAGTCATCTATCTAGATATCACAAATCAAGCTATAAGTAATGTAAATCTCCAAGAAGATTCCTAATTCTTATTAGTTTAAGAAAAGGACTCAAAATAAGAGAAAAGAAAGAAACATAATAGCAACAAGATCCAAGACTCAAAGAAAAATCATGTTGAAAAACATGAAAGGAAATACAAGAGAATAAAGATCATACAAAGATGTATATAAAAAAGCCTAAACTTAAGCATAATTCTAATCTTAGTTACACTAGAATCCTAAGATTTGCTTAAATTAGATGTCTTAGCAATAAGTAATCCACATGCTTAAATGAAAGACAAGGGTGGTGGCGGAATTTGGTGGGGGTGAAAGGTGAAGTCACCAAGGGTTCAACAAAGTCACTCACAATAGGAATGCTTTGGATGGGTTGAGGTTGGGTAGTCACATCCAAGAGAGTACTTGGAGTGAAGGGTTAGGTCATTCATTCTAGATTGGAATGAAGAGGAGGTAGAACCATGAGAATGGTTGGTACCATGGGTTGAGGTAGTCTTGCATGGAGCAAGAGGTGGTGAGGGTGATGAAGAGATGAGAATTGGAACAATCTCATTCTTGGGTGTGTGAAAGGGTGAAGAGTTAAGTTTGGGTAACTTAATCTTAATTTTGAGGTGCCTCTTTGAAGAGGAGGTTTTGGATGAATTGGAGGTTCTTGTAGAAACCATGGTAGTAATGGGTGGTTAAAGGGGTAAGGATGAATGGTTTGAGGTGTGAAAAACATGGCTAACAAGGAGGGTTTAAAAGGGCGAGGGGATGATCCAAACTAGTAAAGGGTTAAAAAGGGAAATCCCAAGATATAAAAGGTTTGAAACAAAGATTCCAAAGGGTGTTGGAATAATTGGGAAGTTTCAGAAAACCCGAATTTGAGAGCTTCTGCCCGCGGTTCTTTATCTCCACCGGCAGTTCCATATTGATATGGAGCCACGGTCTATTTAAAGAACCGCCCACAAAGGCTTGCTTTAGGTGGTGAATGGATGATTTTCCAATTAAGCAAATCCTAATGTTCTAGTCTAACTTATCATAAAGTCATGCTTAAGAGCAATAAAAATTAGAACACACACAAAGGAAAAACACATAGGTTAAATTAGCACGTAGGAAGAAAGTTAAGAAAAAAATACTAATGGCTACAAAAGAAAAAGACTCCTAATGACATACAAATTCATCAAAGTAAACTATCATTAGTCATATATAGGAAGAGCCATTTAGCCAATTTAGAGAATGAGTATGAGACTATCACTAGGGGTGCTCAATTAAGGCTAAACACGACCATTTTTACGAGTTATACACCAACTCAACTTCCCACATGGAAGTAATTCAACCGTTAGGTCAAATTAAGATCCTAGTGCATAAATTCTCTAGTAGTCATTCTCAAGTTTGACAAAATATAATTCCAACATTTGCCTAATAAAGTTTAGCAATGATGAAACTTGCATGGCAACACAATGCATGACCTAATGAGGGTTAAGAATGCACCATTGCATATCTTGTCAACCAAGTCTAGTTAAGGTTATTTACCTTAATAGAACTTGAGGCCAATAACTTTAAAGTGTATAAACAAAGTTTACAAAAACCAAAGGAACACTCTTGATTGGTCTTTCGGAAATGACACATTTATAAATTGCATAGCACTGTAAATTACTTGAGTATTTCGGATGAAACATCCAAGTTATCAAACCGACTCTATTGTGCATTATAAGTAATTATTAAACAAAATATGTCTAACAATTTGAACAAGTAGATTCAATATAACACCATCAACACAAGTGTGAGTTATGATCCGATGTATATTATTAATAAACCACATTCATGTCTACACAAAAAAAACATGTCAATTAGATTCGATAATGATACCAATCATAGTTTGAATAATGCATTGATATTTAATCGAAATCTTTCTTGATTCCCACAAACACTCTTTTAAGAGAAAATAGCTAAGATTTTCAAAGGGTGTTTCATGTTTTATAGTGAGACATTTATCTACTTGAACTAATAACACAATGATCGAGTAAGACGACCTAAATCAATAGATTTGACAAGCTCCCAAAGCTTTCAAACCTAAAAGTGTTAAAGAACATCCCGAGGTGTACAAGATGTTTATGTAACATTTGTAAACTAAGAGATGTTAATCCTATATGCAATGCACACATAATGTTGCAACTAAAATGCAAGAAATCTAGCATACATCCTAATTAGAAAAAACTAGATACTAACAAATACCAAGCAAGGCACATGAGACTAGACATATATGCAATACTACTACAAATAGTAAGGAACACTTAATAATGTCTACAAATAATAATAACACATAAGGAAACACACACAAACAATTAGCTTAACACATAAAGGCATTCGTCCATGTTTTGAGTGTTAGATACAACAAAGTATTCTTAGCTTGATTTTATTTGAAAATAGTCTTTGACCGATTTAAAAGTTAATTAAGTTTAACACTTTGTAAATATATCAATTTTCAAAGATATATCACCAAGAGATGTCCAACTTAATAGAAAAGAGTAAAACACAAGTTTTACGACAAACCGACGCTCAATACTTTGGACAAAGTATGGAACTTAGAAACCATCCAAATTTTAAAGTTTGAATAAAGGTTTAGAATCATTTTTAATTGAAATAAAATTCAGTTACGTTAGAAATGACGGGTGGCACGACTTCTACGGACTTACGGTTGATTTTATATGATTTTTCAAAGTTTTCAAAAATCTGAGTCAGACTGACTGCTGTTCCTTATTGATAAGGATCCGCGGGGAACAATAAAGAACCGCGGTCAGAGAACAAAAAATTAGTTTTTGACCAAAATCATTTAGAAACAATTTGGAAGGACTTAGGACTCTAAAAAATCATTTTAGACACACAGAACTCATATATTAGAGTTAATTATGACACAAAAGATTTTTTATACTTCCAAACAAGAAAACATTTAATTCAAGCTATTATACAAAGTTTATTTAACACTAAAACTTGTACGAATGAAAAAACAAAACACATTTCATAAGTAATCACTCTTCTTGAACAATTTGATACAAAGATCGACTATATTTTTAAAAACCGTTTTCATTTTAAAAACCATTTGTTTTGAAAAAGAGAGCAAAGATCGATCCAAGCTTTAAAGTACAATACAATTCAAAGATCTTGAATAACCAGGCTCTGATACCAATTGTAGAAACTAGAAGGGGGGGGGGGGGGTTGAATAGTTTCTAGTTCATTTTTCAAAACATTTCGTTTATTCCATTGGTCGCGGTTCCTTAAATATTACCGCGGTTCCTAATCAATAAAGAACCGCAGGTTCAATAAAGAACCGCTTACAGTGGATGCCAAATATTGATACGTTGTAAACCTTGACAATCGTTTGTATCAAGTTCTCGATTAAGCTTGACTAGATATAAGATGTGTTTGTAATAAATAATAACTATAAGTAAGGAAACACACAAACACATCAAATCAAGTGTACATCAAGCAATAGTCTAAACACTAAGCACACACGTACTAAGCCTTAGCTTTTCCGCAACTAAGATGTTTAGACTAAAGGATGCACACTTGAACATAATCTAAACACGAAGCACACACGTACTAAGCCTTAGCTTTTCCGCAACTTAGATGTTTAGATTATGAGATGCACACAACACACAACATATAAATACATCTATAATAGTAAAGACATAAATGTAAAGGAAAGTACCGACACGATGATTTATAGTGGTTCGGTCACGAAGCTCCTCTTCGCCCTACTCTACTCCTCGAGTACACCTTACTCGAGAGTTACTTCACTAGTCAACAAAACTCCTTTCAAGGCGGAGAAAACCATACACGTCGCTTACACAATTTCCGAAACTAAGCTAGATGTCGAGTCCTAATCTTAGGTAGGACCAATCTACACAACGTTTCCTACTTCACCATTTAACGACACAAGGCTAGATGTCGAGTTCCAATCAAAAGGTAGAACCAATCTTCACAACGTTGCCTACTTCACCATTTTACGACACAAGGCTAGATGTCGAGTTCTAATCGAAAGGTAGAACCAATCTTCACGACTCTTCACTTTGAAGCTAAGTGAGAACTTCACTAGACACAACTACATCACTTTATAGTTTAGTGAGAACTCACAAGACACAACCACATCACTTTATAGTTTAGTGAGAACTCACAACTCTTATCTATTACAACTCAATAAAACACATATCCAAGTGTACACATGTAGCTTGGATCTACACAACATAAATCCAAGTATACACATATACAATGGATTTACACAAGACTTAATCCAAGTATTCACAAATACAATGGATTAACACAACTAATCCAAGTATTCACAAATACATTGGATCTACACAATATTGATCCAAGTATACCCATATACATTGGATCTACACAAGATTGATCCAAGTATACACATATACATTGGATCTACACAAGACACAAATAAAAATGATGAACATGATGATCTTCATCAAGACTTCATCTTTAATCACATCACAAATGTGTGAGTGATCTTCTCTTTGCACTTAAGAGGATGAGGAGATTGAAGGAGAGAATCACATCTTAAACAAGATTAATCTAAACTAACTAATCAAGGGTTTAAAGATGTTTTTGAAGAAAACTGTGCAAAAAGGGTTAAAAGAAAACCTGGAAATGATCCACTATTTATAGGACAACATTGCAACGGTCAAAAACACCCGCGGTTCCTTATCTCTATCCGCGGTACCTTATCAATAAGGAACCGCGGGTTCCTTTAAGGAACCTCCGCGTTGGAGTCCATGCAAATTTGTCCTTTAGTGGGGATATGCCATATGGGGTAGTTTATACCCTCAAAGGATATTCCTTTGGCATATGGAATATGCCAAATTTAAATTAAAGAATATTCTTTGGAATATACCTTAGGGAATATTCTTTGAAATATTCCAAATTCAAATTTCTATTTTTCTTTTTAATAAAACATTTTCTTAAAAATAAAGTTAATTAAAACTTACTTTGTCACTTTGTATAAAAGTGAGTTTTAAGAAAATATTAATCCTTGATCACTTAGTTAGGTTAATGAATGTTTGTACATACCTTGAGTGATTCATGCCGAATGCGATCTTGGAGGTGTCAAGAGAAGTATACAAATGTATTCTTGAGTGATTACGAGTACCTTAACATTTTACATAATGTATTGCAAATTATACGTTTGTCATCAACAAAACATAAAGAGATTATATCGAAAAAGCATCGTAATGTTTGCACTAACACATTAGTTGCTTGATATCTTGTAGGTATGTAGGAGGGTAGAATGTACTTGCTTTTGATTTTTTATCTCAAAAAATGGCAATCTAGTTCAATGTGTTTTGTCCTAGCATGTTGGACTAGATTGGATGTCAATGCTATAGCGGAATCGTTGTCACATAGGATGTTGATACGAGTACGAATGTCCACTTTGAGGTCTCAAAACAGGCATAGTAACCAAAGTTAACTTACAAGTGCAGTTTACAAGGGCTCTTTACTCAACTTCAATTGAAGACCTTGATACCACAGTCTGTTTCTTTGAGATCCATGAGATGAGACAAGGGCCCAGAAAAATTACATAACTGATGACAGCCTTTTTATAACAGTTAATGATGGCTAATTACTATCATAGAAGGCTTTGAGTTTTAGTGACTTGTGTGGGAGAAATGTGAGGAGTCCTTGGTTGTTTGGAGATATGGTTGAGAAGTTTTGCAGCAAATTAGACGTCATGTCTTGCAATGGTGTGGGCTTACTAGCTAGATTCCTGTAAAGGAAAGGGTTAGTAAGGAGATTTCCACCTATTTTAATCAAACTACACCAACATGTTGAAGAAGTTCCAATGCAGATTTCCTTTGAGAAATTACTAAGCAACACCTTGTTTCTCAAAAACTCAATACCAGGGTAATAAATGGACTACTCCCAAGGATTTGATGCTGAACTTATTATAGATTTGTTGTGTTAATGAATTAAAGTAATGAGGAAGAGTCACCAGCTAACAACATGTCATTCATATAGACCAAGAGAAAAGCTGTGTAACCATCTTGACTGAGTGTAAATAGGGATGTATCAGCATAACTTTGTTTAAAGTTAAGACATAGAAGAAAATTTGTGAGCTTTGTAAAACACTACATGTTTGCTTGTTTTAGACCATAGAGGGAATTGCTATGTTTGCAAACTGTGTTTAGTAGCAATGAGCTAAAGTAACCTTATGGGACTATCATATAAACTTCCTCATGAAGATCACTATGGAGAAAAGTATTATTGACATCCATAAGTCCATGTAGACAATTGTTGGTGACTGCAATGCAAGAGAAATTTGTGTTGTATCTTTCTAAAATGCCATTTGCAAGATATATATTTTTATACACCCATTTGCACCTTATTGGTGACTTGTTAGCAAGCAAAATAACAAAAGTGTGTTTGTTATTACTCTCTTAACGTTAATTTCTTTAGTCATTGCATCTACCTATTTTGGATCAATAGAGGCTTGTGTGTACGTGCGAGGTTCAGTGAATTTGTTTATGTTGTTTATGAAGTGTGTTGTTGTATTAGAGATGAGGTTTTGGTAGTTTATGAACTTGGTAAAGGAATATTTGGAAACTGTGTTAACTTTGTGATTGTGTATGGTATGATGAAAATATTTAAGTTTGGTTGGAATGCTTCTTTGACTTGTGGATGTTATGATTGGTTAAGTAGGAATAGGTATATGTGGTAGTGGTAAAGGTATATATGGTTCTGTCTGAGTTTGTGTAGTGTTTCAAGTGAGGTTATGTCAGAAACAGATGGATTTAGTGATGCGATGTGAAGTGGTTCAAATATTTTTGTTGATGGTGATGAAGAAGTGTTTCTTTGTGAATTTGGCGGTGTTGGTTAAGATGGTGTTGAATGTGGAATGTTGGTATAGTGGAAGGATCTGTCATGTAATTAGTGTTGTTTGGTTGAGAGTGGTGTGGTTTGATGGTGTGAAGTGGAAATTATGTTTCGTCAAATTGAACATACATGTTGGTGTGAATTTTATGAGTGATTGTATCATAAAAAGATACCCCTTTTGGTTGGCAGGGTAACCTAAGAGGACAGTTGGAATGGACATCGGGTGAAACTTATCAGGTGTATGATTGTGAAGGCTTGTTCTGCATCCTATTGATCCATTGGTGGTGGTTTGTTATGGAGAAGCTCATAAGTTGATTTGTTTTTAATTGTGGTTGAAGGGAGTTTGTTTATAAGATATGTGGCAACTAGTATTCAATGTCCCCAAAGATGTAGTGGAAAATTGGCTTGAAATTTCAATGCCCTAGCCACTTCAATCAATTGATTATGTTTTCTCTCTACCTTTGCCTTTTGTTGTGGTGTGTTTAGACTAGAGGTTTGATGACTTATCCCATGAGTTTAAAGAATTCATTGAGTGTATGGTTAGAAACTTTTTCCCATTATCAATCCTTATGGGTTTAACATTTGTTTTGAAGTGATTTTGAATGAAACTGTGAAATGATTTGATGTTTGTGATTAATTGATCTTTACTTAGAATAAAATAATTCCATATGACTTTTGAGTAATCATCCATAGTGGTTAAAAAATATCTACATGTATTGAATTTTGGTTGTCTGTAGGGACCCCCAAACATCAATGTGTACTAGATCAGACAAAGTATTTGCATTAGATGAACTAGGAGTGAAAGGTAAAGCATGTTGTTTTGAAAGCATAAAAACATCACATTTTAAAGTTGAATTACACTTGATAAAAGGAGAAGTTCATTTATTTGAATTAGTACATGAAAGAAGGATGTCCCGTTCTAGAGTGTCAAAAAAGAGTTGTGAGCCTTGAGTTGATGCAGAGCAGATGGTGTTTTCGGGTGAAGCAAGCAAAAGCTAAAGACCATCACAAAGGGTTACAAGAGAAATTCTCTTGTTCTGGTCCGGAAATATGCAATGTTTTGTAGTTAAGGTCAATGAAAAATTAGTCCCCTTAAGTAACTAATTGACTGAGATGAGGTTATAAGTAGATGATGGAATAAAGGACATTATGAAGGATGATGTTAGCATAAATTATGACAAATCTATATGTGGTTACTTTGGTTGTATCTAAAGTTACATGATTGGAGTTTTAAAGGTCTTTTTGCTTATCATGAAAGTAAGAGTGATAGAAATGTGGTCAGTTTCCACACTATCAATAATCTAACTATCTTTAAAACTTGAACTAAAGATGTAATAAAATTAGGAATAATAATGCTAGTAGAAGAGAATATACCATGAACAGTATCCTTTTGGTTGTTCTACATAAGAATCAACACTTAGTTGACTCGATTTTAGAGCAAATCAACACTTGCTGAGAAGTGAGCTTCTAAAAGAGTGTTTGGCTAAGTGTTATTTGATTGTTGTCCTTGTGCTAAGGCGTCATCTTGGTTTTGAACCATGTCAACTATCCTGTTAGGCTCGTAATCTCGAGTCTGCTTGTATTTCTTTGATGGTTTCTACTTCCCATGTAATGGATGGCCAACAGGATAACCCATAATCTTGTAAAACTATTCCTTAATTTCCGCAAGTAACACCCTTCCTAAACGTACTCCTTCTCTCAGATGACTATCCATGACTATATATTGACATGTTTCCTCTAACGTAGTTATGGTTATTGTTGCTTTGGTGGTTTGTGAAACTTGACAATATAACAAGTCTAGGTTTTAATATTAAGCCTTCTTTTTGTTTTTCCTCTTGTCTTATTATGTTATAAACTTTTACAGCAGATGATAAAGGTTGCATCAAAAGCATCTGAACCCAAATATTAGCATGAAAATCAAGTCCCATCAAAAATTGGATTACACTTTTTTATTTAATCCATTTTTACACTCTCTTTACCATTTTCACAAGGACAAATGCATACACAAACATATGAAGCCTCAGTGCATCAAGTTCATCAAAAGTATCTAACCCCTAATATTAGCATGTTATAAGCTTTGACAACATATGTTTAAGGTTGCATCAAAAGCATCTGACCCCTAGTATTAGTATGACGATCAAGTCCCATAAAAAATTGGATTAACCTTGTCCTTTGATCTCTTTCTTCATTCTCTTTACCATTTTCATAAGTATAAATGCATACACAAACATATGGAGCCTCGAGTGCATCAAGTTCATCCCATCATAATCCTTTCATCTTATTATAGTAAAGTGATTATTCAACTTTTTTCAATTGCACTATACCATTTGATATCTAATAGATCATATGGCCATCTAATTATGCATAAAGCTCATGAAATTACAACCATAATTTTGATGCAGAATATGATCATGAATGAAATTGAGATTATTACCTATGTGTTCAACACTAGTATTAAGGATCCAAAATATGATCATGTCATTATTCTTCTTCGAAAGTGATCTAGTAACTAAATCAAGGCTCGTTTTAAGAAACTTACCATTGATGATATTCATCTAATTCTTAGCATTTAGCGAAATGAGCATTGATTTCTTCCAAGAAATGTATTTATTTGACCCATTAAGTTTCTTTGATATAAATAACAACCCTGGGTGATCAATTTGGTGTAGATAGAGGGGATGATCATAATTGGTTTATCCATTTGTTCAAGTTTGAAAATGGTGAAAATGATGAACATGGGTCAAATTTGACGATTCTTGGTTTGATGTATAGAGGATTGTGAATCGACCATTTATTAAAATGGTTGATTCTTGGGGTTTAGTAATGAGCCAATCCATGATTTGAGCTCTAATCATATTATAAATGATGGAATTAACAAAAATGAGAGAGAAAATTCAAATATCATTTTAGGCGAGAAAATTAGTTATTGAAGTAGACTATTACTAATGCAAGAAATAAAGAAGGGAGTGATATTTATAGGTTACACTATCTTCTAGAAGCATCTATAATCTATTTCTAAGCTAAAAACTACTGTCTAAACTACGTATATACAAAGCTACATTCTTTAACAATTGATTTGAGCTTTTTGTAGCAGTTTGTGTATTGAAAAAGTGTTTGGGATAAGAATTTTCTTCACAATGTTGATAAAAAAACAATTTTGATCATTTAATGTAGTAGTTGTAGTAGTTTATTTACTATATATGAAATCACCCCTATTTTGGTACATGTATAACTAGTTATAATCTATCGAACAATGATATAAACACATGTAAATCTGAAAATTAAAAATATATGTCTTATGAGTTATACTTTTATCGTACCAATTAAATGTTCACTTGCCAAATATAAACAAATTTAATCTAATTTTGATGTTCTCGAAATCTGTAATACGTTTTGGGAAGTGATATATACACCACTAAAAATGGTTACTTTTCATGCATCATGGTGTTGTACTGTATGCATCACCTGTGTAATTTAGTGATGTGCACACCATTTTTAAAAATGTACATATCACTATACTAATACCTTTTCAACTAACAAAAGCTCCAAACTTTTAGCGGTGTAAGATATTTTACAAAGTAGTTAAAAAGGGGAAAGTATTAAAATGTACTATGATCCCGCTAGAATAACACCTTTTCAATCGACAGAAGCTTCAAACTTATATTTTATGTGGTTTTATGATGAGCTTTTTTTACATATATATATATATATATATATATATATATATATATATATATATATATATATATATATATATATATATATATATATATATATATATATATATATATCTTTATCGAGTTAAGTTAATCTCAAAATTGTCTCGACTTTTTCACGGTCACCTTGAAATACACACATCTAGTGAAGTTTAAACCTTTGATTTCTTGTTAGAAAGTCAATGACCTTAGGGATAAATCATTTGATGTACTGATAGAGGTTTTACACCTTCAAATAATAGATCTTCTTCAATTTTCTAATTTTCATATCTATTTCATGGTACAATATTAGTAACGTGTCATTGGTAATGTTGTTAGTTGTAGGAATTCATAAACTGATTAAGATAGGGCTCTAGTCTCGACTCGCTTGGTGCCTTACTAGAATAGGAGAGTTGGTGGAGCTAATCCTTATGGGGTGCATAACGGCTGGTTCTAGAAAGACACCCGAGGTCAGGGTGTTCAAGCAAATCATACATTTTGAGGAATTAAATCATTATTTCACAACATATCGTATAGCCTCCACTTTAATGATTTGGTGACACACATATAACACACCCTTTCTTTCTTAGCATGATTCTTTGCCAAAGAATAAAATAATTATGCTCTTGATTTATGATTTAACACTCTGTTAATCATAAATCATTACACAATTTTATGATTCTTAAGTTTAATTCTTTAGGGGTTTTTATTTGTGTTTTCCTAATCATATATTTTAGGTTCTTTTCTTGTTAAATATCTTCTGTGTTTATGATATGTTATGGGCACTGATTCATTATTCTTTGTGTTTTGAATATGGTTGATTTGTTTGGTGTATCATATGTTTTGATCAATATTAAATATTTGCTGATGTGTCGGCTTTGTTTGTTGTTGTGATTTGGGGCCTAGTTACTAAAGTTGACCTTACGTAGGGTTTGTATGTATTGGCTATGAAATATGGATTTTTGATTCAGAAGGGGAGTGGGGTGGGAGAGGCATGAAGGAAAAGCAGCAAAACTTGGTTGATTTAACCAAGGCTGTTGTTGTTGGTAATAATGATTGTACGAAGGAAAATGCTTCGAATGCACGGAAGAATGTCAGTTTGTCTAGTGCTCATAAGTCACATGAATATTTGAACATGGAGTTCCCTACATCGAAAACAAGTGTGGGGAAACAGTCTAATAAGCCTGCTCGTGTTACCCAAACTCTGATTATTGGATATGTTAGGATTCCTAATGTTGCAACGAATACTATTGTTGTCCAAAAAACCCGAAGAACCAAAAGCACATAAAAACCGTATCGGAACCATATTAGAACCATACCAGAACCATATAAGAATCATACCATAGTAGGACTATATTAGAAACGAACCACATATTAGATACATTGTCCGATTCTGTGTTCCCAAAATAAAAAACTGGCAGTTCTTGGACGGAACTGGTCGGTTTCTGTTCTTTCCCAGAAAGAACCATTCTTTTAAAAATGTGAATTTTTATTAGGTTTGTTTGGGACATAATTTAGAACATGCAACCTTTAATGAAAACAGAAAATAAAATCCTACTTGTTAGATCATTACCAAGTTGTAGTTTTGAATAATTATAAACTTATATTTTTTACATTTTGTGTTTTTTATGTTATTTTTAACTAATGGAATTATTGTAACGATTTGCTTTGTTGGTGACATTTTTTTGTATGTTTGTATTGTTATAGTACATCTTTATGAATGATTAAAAATAAAAAATGATTTATTAAAACGTAATGGTTCTCGTTGTGAATTACTAAAATTTCTGATACTGGAACCGTATCAGGACCGAACCGAAGACTTAGGACGGTTCTCGGTTCCACATTTTTAATTTTGGTTTCGGTTCTTGCGGTTCCGGTTCGATCTAGTTCTAGTACCATGGACATCTCTAACGAAGACTCCTAATGTTTCTACTGATGATCCAAACACTATGTCCCTCATTATGAATGAAAGTGATCAGTTTGGCAATGAACCTGGTGTGAATATATCTCATCATCATTTGCTAATAAACTCAGCCCCATATCTTTGAATAAGTCAAATCTTCAAAAACTTGAAGCTAATTCCCCAATGACGCCGATTATGATGTTTGGAAACCAAGAACTAGACCATGGTTTTCATATACGGTTCATAATTTTGGTCATGATATTTGTTGGTTGAATACACATCGGGTGGTTTTAGCTTGATTTCCATGAAAATAGGTACCCTAATGATGTTAGACTTATATACAAATTTCATGTGTTTGAAATTATTGGGGTGGATTAGCTATGCAAGAATTTTGGTTGAAAGTAATTCCTATAATGATTTTAGTGATAATATGGTTATGCATGTTTCAAACCTGAAGGAAAATGGATATATGAAAGAAACAATTCGTATTGAATATGAGTAGGTTCCCACTCGATGCGGTACATAATGTTAAGCAATCGACTGAAGGGACGAGTAACTCTCCTAAAAAAACTCATTCTCTTGCTAAGAAAACTGTGACATCAGGTAATGGTTTTTTTTTTCTTCTTAAGTAACTAGTTTTATCCTTTAAATGTTAAAAATCTGGTTATTGAGGAAGTAGAAACGGGAAGTAAGAATTCTACGTCTCGTGTGCAAGAAAAGGGGCAAAGTTCTACCTCTCCAGTAGAAACGTTTAATGATTTTGAAAAATAGTTGCTGGAGGGGAAATGCGTGCATCTGAATGATGACAGTAAACCAATGGAAATGATGGATTATGCGGGTAGTCAAGATAGCGAGGATGAAGTTGAACCACTTGAATATAAACCGACAGTGGTTGGGTAAGGCACTAAGAGCTTGTTGAAACAATGAAGAAAAACTTATGTGGATAGTAACTACGTAACATACGATGATGCTATGTATAAGAGTCTAACAATATTCAATTTATATGCGATAATTTAGATATCAAGATTTGAGCTAAAAAAAAATTGATTACTTGAAATTAAGTAATTTGTAATTTAGTATTACTTTGTTACGGATTGAGATATGAGTTTACCTATACATTCGTTACTAAATCGGGTTCTAGTAATAAATTTACCGAAAACCCTTTACCAAAAAAATAACTAATTGTTTCACAATACAATAAACTCACAAAATAGCATTATATCTCATATTTCCATAACAAAACTCGAATTTTCAGCTATACATTCTTAGAGAAACCTTTGGTACGTTAAGTAGTAAGTTTTTGAAACTAAAATACTTGGGTCGGTTTTTTAGTTTCTTATAAGTCGGCTACAGTTCCTGTATTATTCACCTATCACTACTAGACACACAAATATATCCCAGTGTCCTCTTATCATCATCACCACCTTCCGTTCTTCACCTTCCATGGTTACCTTAACACCCTTTCAAACATGTCTTCCATTTTTCAACTATTCAGAAGGAGCACCTCTATTGACAGTGCAGACGAGCAGCTCGAAGACGACAACCCAATATCGAGCACCACAGAATGCTATGCTTGCACACAAGTAGGTGTTCCTGTTTTTCACTCTACTAGCTGTGACAACGCAAATCAACCTCAATGGGAAGCGTCGGCTGGTTCTTCACTTGTCCCTATTCGTGACCGTCCTGGCTCGAAAATTGTTCCCAACCGTGCTGCTAGCGATGGGAGAAGTCGTCGCGAGTTGCAAGGGAATAAAAATGTAAATTTCTTAACAATATATGCCTATAGATAAGGTTATGCCTATTTAGAAAGTTCAGCTTTAAAGAAAATATATGATCGTTAACAGGTTTATAGTACGTTGTTGATAACTCTATTAGCAAAATATGTGCATCCGATTTTATAGAGAAAAAAAAACTTCGAAAGTTAAACGTGAACACTTATTTTAGAACGGAGGCAGTACCTCTTAACTTTTCCATATTGTAATTTATTGTGCCTTACGTAGCTTATGTTTGTAGTTTTTTAGCCGGGTCTATGACCCGCGAAGCAAACAAGTACAAAGATGGAACCGGTTCTTCCTTCTAGCCAGAGGGGTCGCCTTAGCAATCGACCCTCTTTTCTTCTACACCCTGTCTATAGGTCGTGGCGGCGTGCCATGCCTATACATGGACGGTGCGTTGGCAGCAGTAGTCGCAGTACTACGTACCATTGTAGATGCGGTTCATCTGCTCCACATCTGGTTACAGTTTCGAGTTGCTTACGTGTCGCGTGAGTCGCTGGTGGTTGGTTGTGGGAAGCTTGTGTGGGACCCACAGTCTATCTCGGCACATTATGTCCGGTCAATCAAAGGTTTTTGGTATGATGCGTTCGTAATACTTCCGGTCCCGCAGGTAAACTGTCGTTTAACTAAATATTTCACATGCAACTCTTTTGTTTTCTAATAATGCAAATTGGTTTGATAATGTCTACTAGATTTTATTTGTCTGAGTTGGATATTATGGAGAAATGGACATCTATGAGGTTATTATTAGAAACTTAGAAAGAAAAAACTTCAGTAATTAGTTATTTTAAGGTAAAAATTTGTTTTGGAACAAAAGTAACTATGTCATTCTAAAGTTGTAAAGTCATAGTTTAACTACAATGATTAACCAAGGACTATCGTACATTAGTACCTGCCAAGATTTCCGTGCATGTGTCACGTTCACACATTAATATGCCGTGCTTTACCCAGTTATCCAGCGCCACGTCCTTCTTATTTTGCAGTTTACATGAAAAGTTACTTTTACCTTCTTACCTTAAAACACATAAAAACAAACTTGTACTGTTGTAAAAGTGACCAGAGTAAGAATCTAAGTACAATACAACCAGCCATTGACAAACTTGTACTGTGCTGCCATTTGCTGGTTATCAACATTTTGTGAGACATATCTGATTATCTATTAATATTAGGTAATTCTAAGGGTATGTAAATAAGTCGAGTCTGAGCTCAGCTTGTTTCGATACTTATGATTATAGCTAGATCTTGACTTGTGCCTTCCAAGCTCGTGACTGACTAGAACCCAGTCAGACTCGGATCAATTTTACGATGGATGTAATAACTTTAGTTTGAACGTCTTTCAAAATTTGTCTATTAGCCACAGTAGTACAGCACATTTTGACATGTTAGGCACATTGATAAAGATGTGAAGAACCAACCTTTGTCTGCATTATGTGCTGTTTTTTTTTTTTTAGTTTTCGGAAAAAAAATCTTTCCAATATTAGTAGTTCAATAAAAATTATATGGTTTAAAACCTGTAAAATTATAAGTTCATACAAAATATATATGATAATATAAGAACAACCAATCTAGTAAGAAATTTGTTCCAAAATCAGTTTTTAACTCATGCAAAGGACATTAATCCTAAAAGAAGTGTTTTAAGTTATCATATGCAGAAATTTTGATTTGATTGGAAGAATATACGGATGTTCATGTTTGGCATTGCCCTTGAGTACGTGTTTAACTAATGCGGTAAATCCTAATTGTATATTTTCAGGCAGTGTTTTGGTTAGTGATACCAAAATTAATACGCGAAGAGCGAGTAAAAGAGATCATGACCACCCTCTTGCTCATTTTCGTGTTCCAGTTTTTGCCCAAAGTTTATCACTCAATCTCACTAATGAGAAGGATGGCGAAAGTGACTGGCTATATCTTTGGTACCATTTGGTGGGGTTTCGCCCTTAATCTCATTGCTTACTTCATTGCTTCTCATGTAAGTACCATCTTGTTTCTACTTAATAATTGGTCATTTCAATGTATGTATGATATACAACGGGTAGATAGAGAAAACGGAAATGGGTTAGATATAATTATGAGAGCTTGGTATTTTATTTCTTGTGATAGGTTGCGGGTGGATGTTGGTATGTTTTGGCGATACAACGGGTGGTTTTGTGCTTACGGCAACAATGTAGTAGGAAAGCAGTATGTAACCTGGCTTTGTCTTGTGCCGACGAAGTTTGCTACCAATTCTTATTACCTGAGAATGCACTCGGAGACCGTTGTGCTGGAAACTCAACTACAGGCTTGGTTAGAAAACCTTTATGTTTGGATGTAAATGGTCCATACCACTATGGCATTTACCGGTGGGCACTTCCTGTTATTTCTAGCAACTCGCTTACGGTCAAGATTCTTTATCCCATATTTTGGGGTCTCATGAGCCTGAGTACGTTTGGCAATGATCTAGAGCCCACAAGTCACTGGGTTGAAGTAATGTTTAGTATATTTGTCGTGCTAAGCGGATTGATGCTTTTCACGTTATTGATTGGTAATATTCAGGTAAACACACATTTCACTTTGATTAGAGGTGGTATTTTCTTCTCGTTTGCATATACATGAGGCGATTCGTCTTTAACGGGTAAAATTCTTAAAATATGCTTGCAAGGAAATAAGTAAAAGTGGCTTCAAAGTTGCGAAAGTTTGTTCAGAAATTAGTTTCTACTGAAGTCAAATAACTTTCGAAATCATATATGTGGGGTTGATTATTAAGTATTGGATAATAAGTGTTTTCAGTTCAACCCAACCCCTAACGAAAATTACCCATTTGAACTCAACTCGCTTGACCCGTTATAAGGGTTCAACCCAACCCACATGTTCTGCAACATCTATCTAGCTTTAAGCATGTTTATAACCTTACAAAAGTTCAAAACGAGCCATTTTCTTAATTAGCTTGTATCTCTTTTACAATGAAGGTGTTCTTGCACGCTGTTATGGCTAAAAAAAGGAAAATGCAACTAAGATGCCGTGATATGGAGTGGTGGATGAAGAGAAGACAGTTACCATCGATGCTTAGACAAAGAGTCCGTCACTATGAACGCCAAAATTGGGCGTTGATGGGAGGTGAAGATGAGATGGAGTTGATCAAAGACTTACCCGAAGGGCTTAGGCGTGATATCAAGCGTTTTTTGTGCCTACAACTCGTTCGAATGGTAAATTGTTTACTTTCAATGCATGTAAATGACTTATTAAAGTCAAAATTTTATGACATTCATTTCTGTTTTGTGGTTCTCAGGTACCTTTGTTCCACAATTTGGATGATCTAATCCTTGACAACATCTGTGATCGTGTTAAACCACTAGTATTCTCAAAGGACGAAAAGGTATGATCCTTGGCACAAATATGTGTAAGCACTGTTTGTACTCGTGATCACAGATACAGATAAAAATTAAACAAGTTTCATTACTTCATACTTACTATTATACGGAAGAACATTAGCGCTCATAAGCGTATACTTCTTTTCATTTGTCAAATGATAGTATCATGAAGTATAGTTCTACTTCTGATATAATATTTGCCAAGGTCATTGATTTGGGTTTTTTGAACTGTAGATCATACGAGAAGGTGATCCCGTTCAAAGAATGGTGTTTATAGTTCAAGGACGAGTGAAGAGCAGCCAAAACCTTAGCAAAGGAGTCGTTGGAACAAGTATACTAGACCCTGGAGGCTACTTAGGAGACGAGCTTCTATCGTGGTGCCTCAGGAGACCGTTCATAAATAGACTTCCGGCCTCTTCAGCTACATTCACATGTGTGGAGCCAACAGAAGCATTCGGGCTTGATGCTAATCATCTCCGTTATGTGACTGATCATTTCAGGTATAAATTTGCAAACGAGAGGTTGAAGAGAACCGTGAGATATTACTCATCCAATTGGCGGACTTGGGCAGCAGTGAACATACAAATAGGGTGGAGAAGGTATGTGGCAAAGATGCGGACGTCAGTGAATAATGTGACAGAAGAGGATGGTGGCAGTAACCGCATGCTCCGGCAATATGCTGCAATTTTTATGTCGATTAGACCTCATGATCATCTGGACTAGAGTCCATGTTATATTCTTGTAATTTCTACCACCATTGTTTGTGCCTTATATTATTATTGTTGTAAATCATTGTTACAAATAATTGGAGGAACAAGGATGTGTTACATTCTTCCACCGTGGATGTTCCTCTTGTATTATACTAGTCATATCTTGAGTAAATTAAATTAAAATATTATTGTTAGAAAGTTATTTGTGCAGGTGATGTGTGGCACTGTTGCACAATTCTGGTAATTCCTCACGGCTTCTCTCTTTGGTAAATCTGGTTATCGTTTGCATTATCAGGTTCTTTGCAACCGGGAGGGTAAATCTCCTCCACCTTATTTAAATAGGCAAGAGATAGAACGAAAATATTATAATTAAGTTTATTTTCGTTCTAATTCTTGCCTAAAGTAAGAAAAACAGTAGCTTCTTTTCATTGGAAAAAGCAAGTATCATTAGACAAAAAATCACATTGTCATGCATGCATGGTTATGGACTAAAGGTCAAACCGAGCCGAACAGGCTCAACCAAAACTGAACCGACCTTTACTTGGTTCGGTTTTTGGTTTTATGTACTTATGGTTTACGGTTTCGGTTCGGCTTAGTTCGGGTCAAACCAGAAATAACACATCTAAACCATTTAAACTGAACTGAACCCTGGTTTACACTTTGATTCGGTTCTCGGTTCATATTTTCTACAAAAGTTGTTGTAGGACCGAAATTTTAAACGACATGGGCAGCACATGGCCTTTATCTGCCAACACTTTTTTTGAAATTTGTATGCATTTGTAGTGTTGCTGTAAAACCAACTAGCCTAATTGGTTTTGGACATTTATTTGGTTAGACTATATTTCAGTAGTCAGTAATGGCCCAAACAAAGTAGTATAAGCCTTTAAGGCCTGTTCTATCTAACATTCTAACCTAACCCATTCACATTATAAATTACCAGAAAACACAACTCTTATTTCTCAACTATCACAGCCGCTATTTCGAAAATGTCAAGCTGATGACCAGATCTCAAAACAGGTATTCATTTTATTTCTTGTTTTTAATCTTGGTAGTTATGTTTGTGATGCAGATCTAATGAAATAAGCCAATTATATGTATAAAGTTTTACTACAGTATTATAATCTTTTTTTAGTAGTTAAAATATAATTATCATATTTTTATTAAGGTTCTTATTCAAATATTAATGATAGAAATATATATGGTTTAGATTAGTTTGGATATTATAGTGCTGATATATATTATCTCTTTTTGTGATGAAGGTTTTCATACGAATGCTTCTAATGGAAATTGTTACGGATATTTGTGAAATGACTAGTCGGGCTAGAGAAATACATGTATGCTTTGATATATCGGAAGATTTGAGTTTCTTTCAAAACAACATAGATGACAAATTAATCGTCATACATCATGACATAAAGAGTGTTAATATTGTATTGGATGATGTTTGGAATGGAAAAAATTGCTGATATTATCCTTACCGAGATACAATGTTGAGAGTCCTTGAAACTTGAAAATAACGATCTAATTACGACACAAAGGGGCGTGCCTCCTGCCTATCAAAAAGGATTTGTTTTCAAAAGAGTTCAAGTCATTGTGTATAAAATCTGTTGAAGAGAACCACAATGACCCGTTAAAGTGGATTGGATTTTCTTCACACTAGTGACATACATTTTAGTGTCTGCTTATGTTTGATTGGTTATAATAC
Source organism: Glebionis coronaria (assembly GCA_025667525.1). Lineage (NCBI taxonomy): Eukaryota > Viridiplantae > Streptophyta > Magnoliopsida > Asterales > Asteraceae > Glebionis > Glebionis coronaria. The sequence goes on from CM046880.1 coordinate 541,076,904, forward strand.
GGCACTTCATGTAAAGTATATGAATTAAGTTCATTTGCATATCATACTTTTATTTGGATATTAGGAGACTCGTCCCTACCATCTATGTTTTTTTAATCTAATTGATAAGATTAAATACAAAATATATTTTCATCCTTTTTTTTTCAAATATTAATATCTCTTAAACCGTTAATCGTTATTCGGAAAAAAAATATAATTATTACGAAGAGTATTTAATTGTCTTTCAATAGATATGCTATATGATACACTTTCGACAAAAAAAAATTTCCCATTCTTTTCACGTTTTCGAAAATTATCATATATGATACTAATATCATACAATATATAAAGTATCACCAGTATCATATATGATATAACCTATCATATCATATATGATATATATGATATAACCTATCATATATGATAGAAACCCATATCATATATGATTTACCACTGTTATCATATATGATGAAACAATATTATCATATATGATATTTCACGCAAATTTTAACAAGAAGAAAAAAAACGATTTTTTTTCTTCAAAAGTATATCATAATGCATATTGGTAGAAAGGTAATTAAACGCTCGTCGCGATGGTATAATTATTTTCGTTTAACACTTAACGGTTTATGAGATATTTAAATTATAAAATATAAATGAATAATAAAATATATTTAATCTTATCCATTAGATAAAATGAGATGGATGGTGGGGATGATACCCCTAATATCCAAAGAAAAGTATTGTATCCAAAATAACTCTTCTCAAAGTATATTTGGATATGCATTTTGACTAATGTACATCAACAAAGTATATATTTTAACTCTTTATTGTTTTTACAAGTATTATTTCATTTACTCGGGTTTTATTGCATTTTGTTGCAGGCTTGTGTAACCTATGTCTATATGTGTATAAAGTAGTTACTATAATGTGGTCTATACGTGTATTAGACTGATAGGTTTGTGCATAATCAATCATATTTGATCTTGCAAGCTTTAGCTTTTCTTTTTGTAATGTTTGTAAAAGTGTATTTACCCTTGAAGAAGTAAAAAGAAAAAAAATGCAGTAACCCATAGTGAGATGTGTTAAAATTTAAGGACCTAATCTGCTACCCATCCTTGACAATAAGGACTTATTGTGTCATTGTTTGAAACTTTCAGTTATGCTAAGGACTTGGTGTGTAAGAAGAAAAAGAGTGAAGGGATAATTGTTGCTGCTCTTGGATACATTCGCTGGGCTACTAACACTTTGGACTCAAGCCCAAATTTAAGAAGTAAAAAGAAAAAAAATGCAGTAACCCATAGTGAGATGTGTTAAAATTTAAGGACCTAATCTGCTACCCATCCTTGACAATAAGGACTTATTGTGTCATTGTTTGAAACTTTCAGTTATGCTAAGGACTTGGTGTGTAAGAAGAAAAAGAGTGAAGGGATAATTGTTGCTGCTCTTGGATACATTCGCTGGGCTACTAACACTTTGGACTCAAGCCCATTTCATTCAACGGCTTTTAAGCCCATGTCTCGTTGGTTATTACTATCTAGGGTTTCACTTCATTGTTTCCATCGCCTCGGTTTGCAACTGTGTGTTTTCATAAAAACCGAATAACTCTCTCTTTGTTCTTGATCTCTGAAACTTAGTTCGATCTTTTCTTTTATTGTCTTTTGATTGTAAAAGGTGTTCAGTGTTTGGTTTGACACCGAACAAACCGTAAAGTAAACTAGACCGAATCCGAATAAAACCAGACCGAAATTAATCACTTATCAAATTAAATATTGATGTATATCTCGAGAAACTGAGCAAGAGTTTGCCTACTTGATTCATATATATTCCTATATATGAAGTAAGTTTGAAGTATACTTGTGTTTAGATGTGTGAAGATGTACTATTCAAGTTAATAAGAATTTTGAAGACTTTTTTCAAAGAAGATTAGTTTACCTTTTTTTGCTTTCATTTGTTAATAGTAAGTTTTAAACCCTTTAAGTTTTTTTAAAAAAGTTTGTCGATTTATTTGAGCACTTTAAAAGCTTATAATTTGTTATTTTTACTTGAAAAATTAGGTTTTTGTTTCTGACTTCTAGTTTATATTTTGGAGTTTACTTGAATTTGGTTTTCTTGGTTTAAACCGAAACCAAACCGAATTTGAATTTGGTTTATGGTTTGGTTTTATCAGTATTATAATTGGTTTGGTTTGGTTTTGGTTTTGACTTTGTAAAATTTCAAACCGATTAACCCGAACCATACAACCCACAAATCCGAAAACCAAACCGATGAACACCCCTAATTATCATGTAGATAATAGGGCTACACGTGAGTAGCACTGGTAGACTTTGGTTTTATTTATTCTGTTTATATTTTTAATCTTGGTTAATAAAAGTTTAAGTGTTTGAGGCCTCTTGATTCATGTTTTTCTACATGGTATCAGAGCCTGGTTATTCAAAATCGATGAAAAAAATTTTAGGGTTTCAAAATTTTTTGGGGGTTTTGTACGATACATGCTTTTCTTTTAGTAGATCTACTATTGAGATAGCTGGATCTGTTAATATTACTTATAGAATCAAAGTTTTGATGCCTCAATTTTTTTTTGAAAAATTAGGGTTTCTGAGATCTGGTGTTTCATATCATTTGGTTACTTTTTTGGACGACTGGTGACTTTATCTTTCAATTGAAGTAATTTTCCCTAATTTTCCTTGAGTAAAAAAATTAGGGTTTTATTTCTCTTGAAAAGGTTCTTGATTGGTGGTGATTTATTAAGTAGGACTTGTGTCTCTGTTGCTGGTTCGTTGTTCTTTGGTCATTTTCCCTATTTTTCCTCGAAGGAAAATTAGGGTTTGTGACTTGGAGGTTCTGTTACCCCTGGACTAAGTGAATCTAGGTGTGACAGTTCGATTGAGCTTTTTTGAGAGCACTGTAACACCTCTCTACTCTCTCTTACTTTATTGTTTGCTTGCTATCTGCTTATTTGTGTCTCTTGTTTGCTTTATTGTTGGGTTGGTAGTATTTTACTCTTTTTACCTATTTATTTGGATCCTCACTCACTGCTTGCCCTTGACCTGCCACCCTTGAGTGGTTTGGAAGCCTGGGAACTTTGTTTGCAGGTTAGTGAGTTCTTTTTGACCTTTTTTTGACCCTTCACCATGTCTGACCATGAGCAGTCTACACATGGTGATGATGATACTCTAAGTGTGACTGATCTAGTTACACTTATTAGTAAGCTTGACTTAAGTGACCCTTTGCATTTGCACCCTAATGATACTGTTGTGTTGACTGTTGTCACTATTAAACTAAAAGGGACTGAAAATTATCAAGTTTGGGCTAATGCTATGTTACTTGTTTTGGAAGGAAAAAACAAAATTTGTTTTATTGATGGGTCTTGTAGAAGGTCCATAACTGATGAGATTTTGGGAAAACAGTGGGATAGGGTAAATGTTGTTGTACTTGGGTGGATTTTAAACTCTATTTCCGAGGAATTGTTCCTTGGTCAAAAATTTTCTAAGAAGGCTAAACATGTTTGGAATGAGCTTAAAGAAATTTATCATAAAGTTGATGGTTCTGTGATTTTTAATCTTCATCATAAAATCAACACACTTAAGCAGAATGGGTCTAACTTGTCTGATTATTATCATAAACTTAATGCTTATTGGAAACAGTATGATGCTATGATTGAATTACCAAATTGTTTGTGCTCTGCTGCTGGTGATTTTAAGAAACATAATCAATTGTTGAAACTTATGCAATTTTTGATGGGTCTTGATGATTCATATATGAGTATTAGTAGTTCTATTCTCTCTAGGGAGACTTTGTCAGATGTCAAGGGTGCCTATGCCGTTATCTCTAGTGAGGAGTCTCACAGAGTTGCATCTGGCACTCTTACTGGATCCTCTCAGACGACTCAGACATCTGCTTTTCTTTCTAATGGGTCTGCTAGAAACAATGTCCAAAGAACTCAGAATACTAATACTGGTAACTTTAGACCCACTTATGGCAACAATGGCAATTTTAGACCTAACTCAAGCACCACTGGATTTAGACCTAACACACCAAACATTAGTATGTTCAAACCTTATGGTAATTCTAATGCTGAAGTTGTGTTGTGAGAATTATGGTTATAATGGTCATACTATTAAGAAATGTTTTAAGATTATTGGATACCCTAATGACTTTGGGAAAAAAAAGGGGGCAGAACTTTAAGGGGAAGAATGTGTCTAACAATTCTGTGGGCACATCCTCTTCATCTGGATTTACTGATGAACAAATGACCACCTTGATCTCTCTCATAAAGGACAATAAGGGTACTTCTAGTGATTCTTGAAAGGGGATTCATGCCAATATGAAAGGTACTTACTTGAATAATAGCAAGATTTTTATTGAAAACTTTGAAAAATTCTTCTGCTCTAACACTAACATCAAATCTAAACTTGGGTACAATGGGAAGGTTGTTGATTCTGGGGCAAATCAACATATGACCAATAATGATACTTGGGACTTAGTTGAGTTACCTGCTGGTAGAACTGCTTTAAACTTTAAATGGGTTTGGAAACTTAAGTTTGAATCCAGTGGTGAAATAGAAAGGTACAAAGCTAGACTTGTTACTATGGGTTGTGGCCAAAAAGAAGGGATTGATTATGAAGAGACTTTTTCCCCTGTTGTGAAAATGGTGACTGTTAGATGCTTAATTAATTTGGTTGTTAACCAGTTATGGCTTATTTATCAACTTGACATTAATAATGCCTTTCTGTATGTTGAATTGGATGAAACTATCTATATGAAGCCTCTTCAAGGTTTCTATTTGTTTGTAAGTTGAAAAAGTCCATTTATGGTCTTAAACAATCTCATAGGCAATGGAACTCTAAACTCACTTCTGTGCTTATTGAAAATGGTTTTGTGCAAAGCAGATCTGATTACCCTCTTTATACTAAATCTGTTGATAGTATTTTTGTTGTTGTGCTTGCATATGTTGATGACATTATTGTTACTAGTAACAATGAAAAAGAAATTGAGAGCTTCAAATGCTTTTTGAAAGGTAAATTCAAAATTAAAGATCTAGGTAAATTGAAATATTTTTTGGGGATTGAAGTCATTGATACCAACTTTGGTGTTTGTTTAAACCAGAGAAAATATGTGTTGGATCTTTTGTCTGAGTATGGGATGCTTGCCTGCAAACCATCTAAGACACCTTTGGTGTCTAAGTTGTCTATTTCTAACAAGCCCTCTGAAAATGACCCTTTTCTTGAAAATATTGTTGAATATCAAAAGCTTATGGGAAAGTTAATTTATTTGACCAATACTAGACCTGACATCTCTTATGCTATACACTGTTTGTGACACTTTATGCATTCACCTTTGTTGTCTCGTCAGAAAATTGCTTTTAGAAATTTAAGATATCTAAAGGGATCTCCGGGTCTTGGTATTAATGTTGCAAGAAACTCTGGTATGTCTCTTAAAGCCTTTTCTGATGCTGACTGGGCAAAATGTATTGTGACAAGGAGGTCTGTTACTGGGTATAGTGTTTTTTTGAATGGGAACTTGGTTACTTGGAAGAGTAAAAAACAACATACTCGCTCTAAATCTTCAGCAGAAGTAGAGTACAGAGCTCTTGCTTCTGTTACTAGTGTAGTCATATGGATCCTCAAAATTTTAAAATATTTAAAATGTTACAATCTTTTGCCTGTGGATCTGTTTTGTGATAGCAATTATGCTATTAAATAGCAGCCAACTCTGTTTTTCATGAAAGAACCAAGCATCTTGAAATTGATCTTCACTTTGTAAGGGAAAAGATTTTGAATGGGGTGGTTAAAACTGTAAAAGTAGATTCTACAAATCAAATTACAGACATCTTTACAAAAGGGTTGGATATAAACCAGCATGAAAAACTTGTTGAAAAACTGGGCATGATTAATTTGTATGGGTTGTCAGATTAAGTGGAGATGTTAAAATCTAAGGACCTATCTGCTACCCATTCTTGACAATAGGGACTTATTGTGTCATTGTTTGAAACTTTCAGTTATGCTGAGGACTTGGTGTGTAAGAAGAAAAAGAGTGAAGGGATCATTGTTGCTGCTCTTGGATACATTCGCTAGGCTACTAACACTTTGGACTCAAGCCCATTTCATTCAACGGCTCTTAAGCCCATGTCTCGTTGGTTATAACTATCTAGGGTTTCACTTCATTGTTTCCATCGCCTCATTTTGCAACTGTGTGTTTTCATAAAACACACAGATACTCTTTCTTTGTTCTTGATCTCTGAACCTTAGTTTGATCTTTTCTTTTATTGTCTTTTCATTGTAAAACTATTATCATGTAGATAATAGGGCTACACGTGAGTAGCACTGGTAGCCTTTGGTTTTATTTATTCTGTTTATGTTTTTTAATTTTGGTTAATAAAAGTTTAAGTGTTTGAAACCTCTTGATTTATGTTTTTCTACAAGATGACATTGTTTTTACTTATTTGGTACTTTGTAATTTTAATTGTCATCCTGAAACGTCACATGATTAGGTTCTGCATACCCATGAGTGTATCCTTCACCTTATTGAGGTTAAGCTACTTCTTACTAAAGAAAGTTGAGGTGACGAAGTTTATAATATGCAAACAGTATGGAAGACTTTAGATTTAGTCTGTTTAGGAATCACTTAACTGACGATTTAGGAAGTGTGTTTCAGACGTAGGAATCATTCATAATATACATCTTAAATTACTATCTTGTTGGTTGCGAGAAAATTTTGTGCGACATAGCTTTCATTTTCTTTGATGGTCCAATGTGTTCTTTTGCTTCTTATTACTCCTTTTTAGTTTGGTTCTTGATTTTTTTATTCTTTTTCACGAATGAATGTGTTGTGAATAGTGTGTTCATGGGCTGTTAAAACTAGAAATGGACGAGCTCTGCATTAGTTTACCTATGATTTCCCAAACAAAAGATTTTGGTCTTACAAGCTCAACCACTTGCCCGTTTTAGGAGATCATCAAAGCTGAGATAACTCGGTGGAACTTCATATTTTTGCATCTTTTTAGAATTTGAGACAGGTGCTCACGTGCTATGTCGGGACATGCTTGAAACACCATGACCTTAATATTTTCACACTTTTTGTGTATGTTTACTGTTGTTCTTCATGACCCGCCATCTCCTTGGTGAGTCGGTGTGTCCCTTATCAATAGTAGAAGGTATGAATGGTTAAATGCTTAAGTTCTAATTTTTCAAATGATCGACTCGACTACGAAAACCAACTGTGAACTGACAGTACATGTTTTAGTTGGGTTTCAGGCTATCAACAAGGAGTCCGTCACTATGAACACCAAAATTGGGCATTGATGGTAGGTGAAGATGAGATGGAGTTGATCAAAGACTTACCTGAAGCGCCTAGGTGTGATATAAACCGTTTTCTATGCCTACAACTCGTTCAGATGGTAAATTATTTACTTTGAATGTATGAAACTGACTTTTTAAAGTCATAATTATATGATATTCGTTTCTGTTTTGTGGTTCTCGGGTACCTTTGTTCCACAATATGTATTGTCTAATCCTTGAGAACATTTGTAATCGTGTTGCTGTAAAACCTGTTAATGCAATAATGCCTAAAAACGTTACTTGCATTTTTCAGTCTCGCTTAGTTTTGATTACGACAATATATAAAAACAAGCTTTTACGAAAACAAAGAAAAACGAATTCTTGAGTTCAAGTATTTTTCATTTTACCTTTTTTCACTTAAGGTATGAATAAACAAGTACTAACCTTAATCAAGTAATCAAGTGATTTAATCTTTTCTTAAAACTCACTTTGTATTAAGTGTGACAAGTTTTTTTTATTAAACTTTCTTTTTAAGAAAATGTTTTATTAAATTAAATATTTGAAAATTTGAAAATGGCATATTCTTTTTTGATTTGGAATATTCTTTCAAGATATTTTATAATCAGATAAGACCTCCACCACTAAAGGACAAAAAGGGAGCGGAGTCTACTCTGGCGGATCCCTAGTGCCTAGGCGGTTCCTTATCGATAAGGTACCGCGGGCTGAGATAAGGAACCGCGGGAAGATATAGTCGTTGGCCCGTTGTCCTATAAATAGTGGATCATTCTAAGATTTTCTCTTCACCTCTTTTGCACATAAATTTCCAGATTCAAACATACTTCTTAAATCACTCAAATCTTTGATCATTTGATTGATTAGTACTTGTTTAGAAGTGAATCTATCTCATCCATCCCTTCTTCTTCAAGTGCAAAGAGAAGAACACTATCCTTGTGAAGTGTTGAGTCCACCACCAAAGATCCTTTGAAGATCAAATCTTATACATTTGTTGTTGTGTCATAGTTGTGAAGATCCAAGTAGTTGTGTCTATTTGGAAGTTGTGTATGTACTAAGTATAGTTGTGTAGATTGGTCCTAGCTACGATTAGGGCTCGACTTTTAGCTTAGAGTCGGAAATTGGTTAAGCAACGTGTACGGTTTTCTCCACCATAAGGAGCTTGTTGTGTAGTGAACTCTCGAGTAAGGAGTACTCGAGGAGTGGAGTAGGAACGAGGAGTGAGCTTCGTTGCCGAACCACTATAAATCCTTGGTGTTTGGTTTGATATTTCTTTACCCTTAACTCTTTACATTCTTTATTCTTTGTGCATATACATTAGTTAGTATTAGTTTAGTTACACTATCATTGTTCATATTGTGCATAAGAAGATTTCACATATTTCCTTAAGTCTAAGTTTTTGACAAAAAGGATTTTTTGAAAACCATCATTTAACAACTAAATATAAGAAACTATTCAACCCCCCCCCCCCCCTTCTAGTTTCTACAATTGGTATCAGAGCGGGTTGCTCAAGTATTTTTAAAGTATACTGTATTTTAAAACTTGAATCGATCTATGGATTCCAACAAGTACCTAGAAGGGAAATATATGCAAAGACCACCACTTTTTGAAACCGATAGTTTTATTTATTGGAATAATAGATTTGAGACTCATGTGAAATCAAAAGACTTAGATCTTTGGAATGTTATTACCAATGGTGATTTTTTACCTTATCAATTTAATGAAGTTTCTAAAACAAAGGAATTGGTCACTTTTGACAAAGCTAATGACGATACTAAAAAGAAACTTTCGAAAAATAATGAGGCTAAAATGGTGATTTATAATGCTTTACCTAAGAAAGAGTATGAAAGTATTTTTATGTGTGAAACCGCTAAAGATATTTGGAACACTCTTTTAGTAACCCACCAAGGTAATAGCCAAGTCAAAAAAAGCAAAATCGATCTTTTTGTCCAACAATATGAACAATTTGTCATCTTAGAAGATGAAACTATTGATAGTGCTTTTGCTAGATTTAACACTATTATTACTAGTCTAAAAGCACTTGATGAAAGTTTTTCTAGCAAGAACAATGTTAGGAAGTTTCTAAGGGCCTTACATCCGAAGTGGAGAGCAAAAGTCACGGCGATCGAAGAATCGAAAGATCTCTCAACTTTATCACTCGATGAACTCATAGGCAACTTGAAGGTTCATGAGATGATAATTTTGAAGGACTCGGAATTGGTGAAAACCAAGAGTGAAAGGAAGTCTCTTGCACTCAAAGCCAAGAAGGCACAAAGCGATCATGATAGTTCCTTGGATAGCGACGACGAGGAATATGCATTTGCCGTGAGAGATTTAAAGAGGTTCTTCAAAAGACGAGGTCAACACGTGAGGCAACCCAACAATAAACAAGAATCCATTCTCAAAGAATCGGCTTGCCAAGAACGAAAAAGGTGATAGGAATTTCTTTAGATGTGGTGATTGATAGGTGTGAAAACACCCATCCTTTTACCACTTAATTCTGGCTAAAACGAGACCAAAACACGTATTTAATATCATTTGTTTGGAATTATGCGTGGTTTTTGTGTTTATTGTGTTTTCAGAGTCAACCGGATGAATATTGAAGAAAACATGGGATTGCACGGGTTTATCGAAGAAAAAGACTCAAGACGAAGTCTACGGTCCAAGAGATGCAAAAGATTTGAAGTCATTGTGCCTATTTGAAGATTTATCGAAGAAAAGGGCCAAAGATGGAATATTCATATTTGTCGAAGAACTCGAGTCTATTAAACAAAAGATTATAAGACGAGTTGGAATCATTCACCGACACTTCTCAAAATCCAAAGTCAGAAACGTTTAATTAAAGAAACGTAAAGACTAAAGAAGAAAGAAGACGAGAAGCCCATGAGCAAAGCCCATTCACAAGCCCACAAAGCATACGCCTATAAATAGGCCTACACTTCACAACTTAGCGAGTTTTGAGTTTTGTCATTTTTTTCATTTCTCTAGTTTTAGAGAGAGAAAGTTCTTAACTTTCTCTCACTAAGATTTTTCTTTTCTACATTTTTACCTTTCAAGTTTTAAGTTTTTTTTGTATTTGGATTTCTCTAATCTAATTCAAGTTAAGCTTTTTGTTCCTTAATCTATTTCTACCTTTCTTTATTTTATTTTGATCATAATCCGAAAAGTACATGCTTGATTCGATTGGTTCTCAATTCGTGTTAACTTTGATGTTTCGTGATTAAGAGGTTAATCTTTATATTCCTACATAAGCTCTCCTACGTTTAAGCTATAAGCTTTTGATGCTTATTAGCTTCTTCGTATTTTCGGCTTATTCATTTTTAAGCTTTGTTTTAAAAAGTTTTCTTATTTTATGTTTGGTTCATTAAGTCTCGGATAGTAGTGTTTGTAAAAGTGAACGAATTTGTGCTTATTTACTCTTGGAGAAGTTTGAAAAATGCTTATTGGTTACTGCTTATTGGCTTAAGCTTATTTCCTTTTGGACGCCTTACCTATCTCATTAGGGTTTACTTGGTCCGATCACCTTGCTACGATAGCTTTGAGTACGATTAGTTTGTCCCTTCCCTGCTGCGATCCACGCCCACGATCACTTACTTCGATCTGGGGTGCGATCGGTTTGTTCTTTCGCTGCTTCGATCGCATTGAGTGCGATTGGTTGTTACGATCTGGAACCACGATCGCGTTGCGATCTGTTAGTAAGATTGTCCCCTCCCATCATACTGAAGAGTACGATCCATCCCTTTTGGTATCATCGCATTGAGTGCGATCGGACTACTGTTTGAGTACGATCCATCGTTTTATTTGGGGTACGATCGCATTGCGATCTGAATCACTGATGAGTACGATCGTTGTACGATCGGACTAAAGTTTTTGTTTATTTTTGCTTAAACTTTCAAATCTAATTTTCCCGCTCTTCTACTTAGTTTATTTCAAACGTGTTTTTAAGTTTTTGAATTGTCAAGTTTTAATTTCCAAAGTTGCACGCTCTCATTTGTAGTCTAATTTTAAGACTTCTATTTTTCTCAACGACAATTTTAATTACTTACATTTAGTTTAAAATTTAGATAACCAAAACCAAACCCCCTATTTGTAACCAAGAACAATCATTCCACTTTGAGCTGTGATCAATTCGAGGAGATACCGAGAACTAATTCTGAACTCAATCAAAACGCTTGTATCAAATGGCGTCGCTGTCGGCTCTTCTCGTTAAGATTAACAGTTTTTTGTGAGAACTTGGATTTTGGGACCCGTTCACCGTGAACGTTACTTTTTCATATAAATTTTCAAAAACCCAAAATATATATATATATATATATATATATATATATATATATATATATATATATATATATATATATATATATATATATATATAAAATTTTCAAAAATACAAAAAAATTAAAAAACCATAAAAACCAAAAATATTTCTTGTTTGCCTTGTTAGTTCTTTTGCAGGTGCATGCGTACACGATCAACGTCTTATCAAGAGCCCGAGCCTCTCGAAGACTTAGACATGGCCGGTGTACAAAACAACAACAATAACCCACCTCAAAACAATAACAATCCACCTCTCAACAACAATAATAACAACAACAATGAACCTTTACCGGACAATCGCCCTATGATTGAACTGTTACAAGCACATGTGGAGGGCAACAATGATCCAATTGTCATACCCGCGATTGCAGCCAACAACTTTGAGCTCAAATCCAGCTTTATCTAGATGGTCTCTGCTCAACCATTCTTGGGGCGTACCATTGATGATCCTCATGACCACATCAAAAGGTTCTTGCAACTCACAAATACGGTCAAATTCAATGGTGTTCCACAAGAGGTAATCCGTTTACAACTTTTTCCCTTTTCTTTAGAGGGACAAGCCCGGCATTGGCTTGCAAAGGAACCGCCACAAAGTATTCTTACGTGGACGGATTTGGAGACCAAATTTATCAACTACTTTTTCCCACCCTCTCGTACTACCGCTTTGCGAAATGAAATTATCAATTTTGAACAAAAGTACGATGAGTCTTTTAGTGAATCTTGGGACCGTTTTAAAGATCTTTTAAGAAAGTGCCCACAACATGGTTTTACCAAAGTGCACCAAATTAATACTTTTTATAATGGTTTAAGCATGAATGACCAAGATTCACTAAACAGTGCCTCGGGGGGTAATATTTTGGTTAAGACTTCCAATGCCGCTTGGGATATCATTGAGAATAAGTCTCGTGTGCAAACCAAGAGTGTGCGGACCAATGCCGCTAGTGCTAGTACTAGTGACAGCGACAAGCGAATTGACAAAATCACTGCGCTTCTTGAATCGCTTGCTACCCAAACCGCTAGCAACACCAACAGCATCAATGCTAAAAACGCTCAAGCCAATGTTGTAAGCCAACCATGTGAAATATGCGGGGGTCCTCACTCTTACACCACTTGTATCGCCACCCAAGACTACCCTTCTGAGAATGTGAATGCAGCATACGGTACCTATCCTCCGGCCGCTTATCAAGCTCGTCCTCAAGGTGACCGCAACTTGCTTAGCTACCGCTCTAACAACTTTCTTTCCCCACCTGGTTTTCCTCCTAACAACCCAAACCAACAACAAAACCTCAATCTCCCTCCTCAACAACAACAACAACCTCGTGCACCATACATACCACCTCACAAACAACCATATCCACCTCAAAGAAACAACCAAGTTTACCAACAACCTGCTTATCAACCACCCGCCTACAATGCTCCTCCCAACCAAACCACCACATTACCTCAAGATATTGGAACCTACATGAGGACTAATGATTTGATCGTGGATAATCTCCAGCGGGAAGTGCTCAACTTGAAAGCAGACATGGTGAAACAAGGGAACGATCTGCGAGCTGATATGAGAAACACTTTGGCTAGTCAAACGAATGACTTAAGGAACATGATGGCCAGTTTCTTCCAAGGTAATCAACCCTCTTCTTCGGGTACTCTTCCGAGTAACACCGTTGTGAATCCAAGAGGGGATATGAAAGCAATCACTACTCGCAGTGGCAAAGGTACTAAGGAACCCGAGCTTCCTATACCTCCACCGGTGATTGTGACTAAGGAAAACGAGTCACCTGCTCCTATTCCGCATCCTTCTACTTCCCCAATTTCTCCACCTCTTACTTCTACCCCTCCTCCACCCAAGGATGTGAGTGATCCTATTCTCCCAAAGCCTTCCTCTTCTTCCGATATACCTTATCCATCAAGGTTGAGGAAAGAGAAGCTCAAAAGCAAGGACGATATTCAGGTTTCGAACTTTCTTAAAATGTTTAAACAACTTAAGTTTAACATCTCCTTCGCTGAGGCTCTCGCTCACATGCCTAAGTATGCGAAAATGTTCAAAGATCTTCTTAGCGACAAGGAGAAGCTTCTTGATATTGCTAACACCCAACTTAATGAGAATTGCTCTGCAGTGCTCTTAAGGAAATTGCCAACCAAGCTTGGTGATCCGGGTCGTTTCTTAATCTCTTGCAACTTCCCGGGAGTAGAGAATTGCATGGCGCTAGCCGATCTAGGTGCCAGTATTAACTTAATGCCTTTAAGTTTTTGGAAGCAATTATCTCTCCCTGAGCTAGTCCCCACCAAAATGACTTTGTAATTAGCTAACCGTACGGTTGCTTATCCAGTGGGGATAGCCGAAGACGTCTTTGTAGGAGTCGACAAATTCACTTTTCCTGCCGATTTCGTTGTCGTCGACTACGAGATAGACCCTCATGTGCCATTAATTGTTGGTCGTCCATTCTTGAGGATCAGTCGCACTCTCATCGATGTGGAAGCTGGTGAGCTTATCATGAGAGTGGGTGACGATAAAATTGTCTTCAACATGGGAAAGCTTTCTAAACAGTCTTATTCTAACGAGAGTGTCAATTGTATTGACGTTCTTGATGAGGCTTGTGAAGAACACTTCAAAGATGCTAGTAAAAGCCTTCCTACCTCTCCTCTCAATGTTGAGATCGTTTCCTCTATTGATTCATCGCTATCTCTATTTCGAGAAAGTGATTTCCTTTGGAAAGATTTGGAAGCCACCATGGGAGATGTGAACTTAGAACATGACCATTCTCCCACCGATTGGGATGAAGATCTTCGCCTCATTGAGAACATTCTTAAAGAAGACAATATTTCTCCACCATCTCCCACGGTTATTACTATCGATGCTCCGACTTTGAATACGCCTCCCATCGAAAATCCTCCGGATTTAGAACTTAAGGAGTTACCGTCCCATCTCGAGTACGTGTTCCTTGAAGATAAGAAGAAGTCGCCCGTAATCATTGCTAAGGACTTGAAAGAAGAAGAGAAATCTCGCCTCATCGCCGTGCTTAAAGATCATAAGAAGGCAATTGCTTGGAAAATTTTCGATATCCGCGGAATTGATCCAAACTTTTGTACTCACAAGATTCTCATGGAAGATGGCTTTAAACCCGAAATCCAGAGCCAAAGAAGGGTTAATCCTCGTATTCATGACGTCATCAAACAAGAGGTTATCAAACTTTTAGATGCCGGCTTGATTTACCCTATCTCGGATTCGCCATGGGTAAGTCCCGTCCATTGTGTGCCCAAGAAGGGCGGAATAACCGTTGTTCCCAATGAACACAACGAGTTGATTCCCACTCGTCTCGTTACTGGGTGGAGAGTTTGTATCGACTATCGCAAGCTCAATGATGCCACGAGAAAAGATCACTTTCCTCTTCCTTTCATGGATCAAATGCTCGAGCGTCTAGCTGGTAATGACTATTACTGCTTCTTAGACAGTTTCTCCGGGTATTTTCAAATTCCCATCGATCCCAAAGACCAAGAAAAGACCACATTCACGTGTCCCTACAGAACATTTGCTTACAAACGCATGCCTTTTGGTTTATGTAATGCTCCTGGGACGTTCCAAATGTGTATGATGGCTATCTTCCATGACATGGTGGAAGACACTATGGAAGTATTCATGGATGATTTCTCAGTTTATGGCGATTCTTTCTCTGCTTGCCTTGCCAATTTAGAACGTATGCTTAAGCGGTGTGAAGACACTCGCCTTGTTCTTAATTGGGAAAAATGCCAATTCATGGTAAAAGAGGGCATCGTGCTAGGACACAAGATCTCCAAAGCCGGTCTTGAAGTGGACCGTGCTAAAGTCGATGTTATTTCTAAGTTGCCTCCAGCTTCAACCGTGAAGGGTGTGAGAAGTTTCCTTGGTCATGCGGGCTTCTACCGTCGATTCATCAAAGATTTTTCTCAAATCGCTCGCCCGATGACCCACCTCTTGGAAAAAGATACTCCTTTTATCTTTTCCAACGAGTGTCTTGAAGCCTTCAACTCGCTTAAGGATAAGATAACTAAGGCACCCGTCTTGGTTACCCCTAATTGGGAGCTTCCCTTTGAGTTGATGTGCGATGCTAGTGATTTTGCTATTGGAGCGGTTCTGGGCCAAAGAGTGAACAAACACTTCCAACCAATCCATTACGCTAGCAAGACAATGACGGGGGCTCAATTGCATTACACGACAACCGAAAAAGAGCTTTTAGCTGTTGTCTATGCCTTTGAAAAGTTCCGCCCCTATCTTTTCCTTTCCACAACAATCGTTTACACCGATTATTCCGCGTTGAAGTACTTTTTAACTGAACAAGATTCCAAACCAAGACTTCTCCGCTGGGTTTTGCTACTCCAAGAATTTAAAATCGAAAGTCGCGATAAAAAAGGAGCTGAAAACCTAGCCGCGGATCATCTCAGTAGACTTGAGGATCCTTACCAGGGGGGATCATCCGAACAAAGAGATCAATGATTCTTTTCCCCTGGAGACCTTAATGTCTATCCACTCGACTTCTGATGAAACCCCGTGGTTTGCGGACATTGCAAACTACTTGGCGGGTGGAATTCTCGTCCACGGGTTAACATCCCAACAAAAGAAGAAGTTCTTCAAAGACATTAAGACTTACTTTTGGGATGACCCGTATCTATTCAAACAATGTGCTGATTTGATTATTCGCCGATGTGTCGATGGACTGGCAGCTTTAGAAATCCTTGACGCTTGCCACAAAGGACCCACCGGTGGTCACTTTGGTCCCAACTACACCGCCAAAAAAGTGTTTGATTCGGGATTTTATTGGCCCACCATTTATCGTGATGCTCACGAGATGGTTAAACGCTGTGATGCTTGCCAAAAACAAGGTAAGATCACACATAAAGACGAGATACCTTAGAATTTCATTCAAGAATGTGAAATCTTTGATGTTTGGGGTATCGACTTTATGGGGCCATTCCCTTCATCTAAAGGAAACAAATACATCCTTGTAGCCGTTGAATACGTTTCAAAGTGGGTTGAAGCCAAAGCTTTACCTACTAATGACGCAAGGGTGGTTTGTAACTTTTTGAAATCGCTATTCGCTAGATTCGGTGTGCCTCGTGCCATTATTAGTGATCGCGAGACTCATTTTTGCAATGATCAATTTGCAAGAGTCATGGCTAAGTATGGTGTAAATCATCGTCTTTCCACCGCATACCACCCACAAACGAATGGCCAGGCTGAAATATCCAACCAAGGATTAAAGAGAATTCTTGAAAGAACCGTGGGAGAGCATCGTGCCTCATGGGCTGATAAACTTGATGATGCTTTGTGGGCTTTTCGTACCGCTTACAAGACTCCGATTGGTTGTACACCATATCGTCTCGTGTACGGGAAAGCGTGCCACCTCCCCATTGAGTTGGAGCACAAGGCTTACTGGGCCTTGAAGTGGGCTTATTTTGATATCAACAAAGCCGGTGACCTACGCAAGATCCAACTCAATGAGCTGAATGAACTCCGGAATGAGGCTTATGAAAATTCTTTGATCTATAAGGAGAAGACTAAGCTCATTCACGACTCTAAGATTAAAAACCGAGAGTTCCAAGTTGGAGACAAAGTTTTACTCTTTAACTCTCGGTTGAAAATCGTTTTGGGCAAGCTGAAATCTCGTTGGTCCGGCCCATTCACCATTGCCCAAATTTTTCCATATGGTACTCTCGAGCTCGCTCAACCTAATGGACCTAATTTTAAGGTGAATGGCCAACGAGTGAAGTTTTACTTTGGTGAGGACATCTCTCATGAGATGATTCCATCCCTCACCATGTTTCCCATGAACTAATTTTGGGTCGAGTCAGGCTCGTGACTCGGTTATCAAAAACAAGCGCTCCTCGGGAGGCAGCCCGAGTATCTATCATTTTCCGTTTTAACCTCCTAAGTGTAGGGGGACCTCTATAGGTGCTTTGTGTTTGTGTGGTGATGTGATTACAGGGATGAATGCACTTTTGGAACCTTTGAAGAACCGTGCTCCCGTGTTATCCGAAATCCGGTTCTATCTCTCAACAATCATGATTCAATTTTCTTCACACTCACATTTGAAATTGATCACGTTATTCGTCTCTTCCTTAACTTGAGTTAACCAACGTGCACAATGTCATAAGTGTAGGGGAGATTTTTCCCACATGCTTAAACATTGAGGACAATGTTTATCTTAAGTGTAGGGGGGACTTCTATCGAAGTTTTAAGTGGACTTTTCCATGAAAATGCCTTCATTTAACCAGAAAATCATATTTTTCAACATTTTTCAAATTTTTAATTAACTTTGGCCATTTAGTCGTAATTTTTAAATTTTTATCGTTGCTTTCATATGTATATATCCCGCAATAAAGTCAAAAATATTAATAAAGTGGTTTAGCTAGTTTTGAAATCGTTGACATATTAGGCCCGTTGCGATTATTTTGACTCAACCCGAATAGACTTATCCAAGTTTATTCTAGCTAGTATCCTTAACCATGTAGACCTTAATTGGTTTATTAGGCTAAGCATCCACGAGTCTCATTACTTGAGATTTTAAATTGTGGAGGACGAGAAATGATAGAGTCAATTACAAGTCGGTATTCTTGCACAAGCTCACTTGGTGTAATTATTTGCCTATTCTTCCATCACTTGCTAATAATTTATCTGCAATAAGTAAGGTCGTACGATTTGAAAGGTTACTTAGCTTCTAGCCCAAGATCGTTTAAAAGTTGCTCGGTAATGATAAGCGTTCATAGCTAAGGCATAACTTATGAAGCGGGGCGCGAAGATTGGCGAGTCCGAAAAGGCCCTAACAAGGCATGAGGATTCAATCTTATTGCTAAAGATCAAAGGTGATGTGAAAAGCATTATTCCCAAAATCAATATGAAGGATCAAGACTCACAACGAAAAGCAATCAACTCCCATAAAGATCATGGAGAAGTCTATCCGAAAAGACCCTAACAAGGTATGAGGATAAATAGATCCAAGTCCGAAAAGGAGGCGGATCGTTGTATCTCAAAATCCCAATTAGAGATTGAAGAAATAATCATGAATTCGTGGTCAACAAAGTTGGAGTACCCCTCAAAAGTCTCCAAGTGAAGAAACTCTATTAACGATGAGAAGACCATTATCTCAAGCACGTCTCTCAAGATATGAAGTATGAAGTACATGCCAAATATCGGCCCGAGAAAGGTCTCAAATCGTGAACCGAGTTATGCCAAGATATGAACTTTTTGATATCCCGAGAAGCAGTTTTAAGAGATTTTGTCCTTTAGCTAACTATTGATCAAATCGTCCTACTTTGCTTTCAGCCTAAATAAACTATCGAAATAAGTCCAAAAATGCATCTTCATGATCATTCTAAGACAAAAATAAAATATAAGAGATACACCTAGGAATAAGGGAGTTTAAGCATATAATTAAGCCATGTGTGTAAGTGTTTGATTTACTAACTTATTATAACAATGATCTCGTTTTTAAGCTTAGTTTGGGGAACGTGAAACTTGAGGGTGATAAATCTTCGCAGCACGAAAGCCCTAATGAAAGTCCTTGATCTCTTTGCAAATTGTTTCCATATAGCTATTTTCTAGTGAAAATGGTTTTCTATCCTTTTATTTACTTTAAACTTTTTAATTTCTCTTAGTACTTTAATTTTTGTTTAGTAATATTTTAATAAGGCCAAGGTTGATTGATTATGAGAAAAATGTAAATTTGCTTTATCACTGAGCATTACATGAGGGCATGACAATGGTTAAGTGTAGGGGATTTGATAGGTGTGAAAACACCCATCCTTTTACCACTTAATTCTGGCTAAAACGAGACCAAAACACGTATTTAATATCATTTGTTTGGAATTATGCGTGGTTTTTGTGTTTATTGTGTTTTCAGAGTCAACCGGATGAATATTGAAGAAAACATGGGATTGCACGGGTTTATCGAAGAAAAAGACTCAAGACGAAGTCTACGGTCCAAGAGATGCAAAAGATTTGAAGTCATTGTGCCTATTTGAAGATTTATCGAAGAAAAGGGCCAAAGATGGAAGATTCATATTTGTCGAAGAACTCGAGTCTATTAAACAAAAGATTATAAGACGAGTTGGAATCATTCACCGACACTTCTCAAAATCCAAAGTCGGAAACGTTTAATTAAAGAAACGTAAAGACTAAAGAAGAAAGAAGACGAGAAGCCCATGAGCAAAGCCCATTCACAAGCCCACAAAGCATACGCCTATAAATAGGCCTACACTTCACAACTTAGCGAGTTTTGAGTTTTGTCATTTTTTTCATTTCTCTAGTTTTAGAGAGAGAAAGTTCTTAACTTTCTCTCACTAAGATTTTTCTTTTCTACATTTTTACCTTTCAAGTTTTAAGTTTTTTTTTGTATTTGGATTTCTCTAATCTAATTC
The DNA here is from genome assembly GCA_025667525.1 of Glebionis coronaria. Classification (NCBI taxonomy): domain Eukaryota; kingdom Viridiplantae; phylum Streptophyta; class Magnoliopsida; order Asterales; family Asteraceae; genus Glebionis; species Glebionis coronaria. The sequence goes on from CM046880.1 coordinate 541,096,883, forward strand.
AAGTTAAGTTTTTTGTTCCTTAATCTAATTCTACCTTTCTTTATTTTATTTTGATCTTAATCCGAAAAGTACATGCTTGATTCGATTGGTTCTCAATTCGTGTTAACTTTGATGTTTCGTGATTAAGAGGTTAATCTTTATATTCCTACATAAGCTCTCCTACATTTAAGCTATAAGCTTTTGATGCTTATTAGCTTCTTCGTATTTTCGGCTTATTCATTTTTAAGCTTTGTTTTAAAAAGTTTTCTTATTTTATGTTTAGTTCATTAAGTCTCGGATAGTAGTGTTTGTAAAAGTGAACGAATTTGTGCTTATTTACTCTTGGAGAAGTTTGAAAAATGCTTATTGGTTACTGCTTATTGGCTTAAGCTTATTTCCTTTTGGACGCCTTACCCATCTCATTAGGGTTTACTTGGTCCGATCACCTTGCTACGATCGCTTTAAGTACGATCGGTTTGTCCCTTCCCTTCTGCGATCCACGCCCACGATCACTTACTTCGATCTGGGGTGCGATCGGTTTGTTCTTTCCCTGCTTCGATCGCATTGAGTGCGATTGGTTGTTACGATCTGGAACCACGATCGCGTTGCGATCTGTTAGTAAGATTGCCTCCTCCCTTCATACTGAAGAGTACGATCCATCCCTTTTGGTATCATCGCATTGAGTGCGATCGGACTACTGTTTGAGTACGATCCATCGTTTTATTTGGGGTACGATCGCATTGCGATCTGAATCACTGATGAGTACGATCGTTGTACGATCGGACTAAAGTTTTTGTTTATTTTTGCTTAAACTTTTAAATCTAATTTTCCCGCTTTTCTACTTAGTTTATTTCAAACGTGTTTTTAAGTTTTTGAATTGTCAAGTTTTAATTTCCAAAGTTGCACGCTCTCATTTGTAGTCTAATTTTAAGACTTCTATTTTTCTCAACGACAATTTTAATTACTTACATTTAGTTTAAAATTTAGATAACCAAAACCAAACCCCCTATTTGTAACCAAGAACAATCATTCCACTTTGAGCTGTGATCAATTCGAGGAGATACCGAGAACTAATTCTGAACTCAATCAAAATGCTTGTATCAAATGGCACCGCTGCCGGCTCTTCTCGTTAAGATTAACAGTTTTTTGTGAGAGCTTGGATTTTGGGACCCGTTCACAGTGAACGTTACTTTTTCATATAAATTTTCAAAAACCCAAAAAAAATATATATATATATAAAATTTTCAAAAATACAAAAAAATTAAAAAACCATAAAAACCAAAAATATTTCTTGTTTGCCTTGTTAGTTCTTTTGCAGGTGCATGCGTACACGATCAACGTCTTATCAAGAGCCTGAGCCTCTCGAAGACTTAGACATGGTCGGTGTACAAAACAACAACAATAACCCACCTCAAAACAATAACAATCCACCTCTCAACAACAATAATAACAACAACAATGAACCTTTACCGGACAATCGCCTTATGATTGAACTGTTACAAGCACATGTGGAGGGCAACAATGATACAATTGTCATACCCGCGATTGCAGCCAACAACTTTGAGCTCAAATCCGGCTTTATCCAGATGGTCTCTGCTCAACCATTCTTGGGGCGTACCATTGATGATCCTCATGACCACATCAAAAGGTTCTTGCAACTCACAAATACGGTCAAATTCAATGGTGTTCCACAAGAGGTAATCCGTTTACAACTTTTTCCCTTTTCTTTAGAGGTACAAGCCCGGCATTGGCTTGCAAAGGAACTGCCACAAAGTATTCTTACGTGGACGGATTTGGAGACCAAATTTATCAACTACTTTTTCCCACCCTCTCGTACTACCGCTTTGCGGAATGAAATTATCAATTTTGAACAAAAGTACGATGAGTCTTTTAGTGAATCTTGGGACCGTTTTAAAGATTTTTTAAGAAAGTGCCCACAACATGGTTTTACCAAAGTGCACCAAATTAATACTTTTTATAATGGTTTAAGCATGAATGACCAAGATTCACTAAACAGTGCCTCGGGGGGGGGGGGGGGGGGGGGGGGGGTAATATTTTGGTTAAGACTTCCAATGCCGCTTGGGATATCATTGAGAATAAGTCTCGTGTGCAAACCAAGAGTGTGCGGACCAATGCCGCTAGTGCTAGTACTAGTGACAGCGACAAGCGAATTGACAAAATCATTGCGCTTCTTGAATCGCTTGCTACCCAAACCGCTAGCAACACCAACAACATCAATGCTAAAAACGCTCAGGTCAATGCTGTAAGCCAACCATGTGAAATATGCGGGGGTCCTCACTCTTACACCACTTGTATCGCCACCCAAGACTACCCTTCTGAGAATGTGAATGCAGCATACGGTACCTATCCTCCGGCCGCTTATCAAGCTCGTCCTCAAGGTGACCGCAACTTGCTTAGCTACCGCTCTAACAACTTTCTTTCCCCACCCGGTTTTCCTCCTAACAACCCAAACCAACAAAAAAACCTCAATCGCCCTCCTCAACAACAACAACAACCTCGTGCACCATACATACCACCTCACAAACAACCATATCCACCTCAAAGAAACAACCAAGTTTACCAACAACCTGCTTATCAACCACCCGCCTACAATGCTCCTCCCAACCAAACCACCGCATTACCTCAAGATATTGGAACCTACATGAGGACTAATGATATGATCGTGGACAATCTCCAGCGGGAAGTGCTCAACTTGAAAGCAGACATGGTGAAACAAGGGAACAATCTGCGAGCTGATATGAGAAACACTTTGGCTAGTCAAACGAATGACTTAAGGAACATGATGGCCAGTTTCTTCCAAGGTAATCAACCCTCTTGAGAAAAGTAATGATCAATAAACTTAGGGAAAAATTAGCCAAGCTTGAGAAAAAATAAAGAAGTTGATTTAGGTTGCGTAAGTTGTGAGAAACTTAGATTAGAGAATGAAGATCTCAAGAGCACCTCCATTAAACTGGAAAAGTTCATGAAAGGTACTAGTGCTCTTGATGATATGTTAAACAAACAAATTCATTCTAAGGAAAGACTTGGTGTAGGTTTAAACTCAAATGAAGCATCAACCTATGAACCTAAACAAGTCAGATTTTCAGAAAAACTGTCTGCTGTACGCGGTCCCAGATTGTATGGGGCGGTTCCTTATCACTATGGAACCGCCGCCCTAGATAAGGAACCGCGGCCAGAAAGAATTTTTACTGAAAATCTTGAACTTTCTGAAAAGTCAAATATAGGTGAACATCCAAAGCATCTTATTGTTAACAAGGTCAAAATACCCATACTTGACGACAATGCCGTTGATAAGTTCTATAAGCCCTTGAGTAAACCTCTAATGGGAAACAAAAGTTTATCAAGACCATCCTCTACTCCACCAAGAGTACGGAATGAGTCAAGGCCTAGAAGTAGAACGAAAACACCTAGAAGAGATAGTCAAAACAATTCACGACCTAGAAGTAAAACTCCAAAACCTAGAAGGAATGACCACAACTCTAAACCAAGATCAAATACATCTGGAGAAATAATGAACAACAAAATGATTATATGAATGATTATCCTCCTCCTTTTTGTTCCCCATGGGGAACCCCTCCTCCATTCATGCATCCCAACCAAATGCAAGGGATGTTTGAAACTAACAATTTTGGAACCATGAGATATTGGGGACCAAATGTTTGATCGTCTGTGTTGTTACCTAGATATGCTTGGGAATTGATTTGGAACCCGACGAGTGGATTAAAGATAGTGGTTGTTCTAAACACATGACGAGTAATCAAAGTTTGTTCTCGCGCTACAAATCATATGATGGAGGTAACGTCACATTCGCTAGTAGTCTACGTGGTAATATCATTGGCAAAGGTACGGTTTCTATTGACTCTATGACCATTAAAAATGTTGAGCACGTAGATAATTTAAGGTTTAACCTTTTAAGCATAGGTCAAATTTGTGACAATAAGTGTAAGGCCATCTTTTCGGAAAATGACAGTGAAATCGTAAAAGATGGAAAGGTCATTGGAAAAGGTGTTAGAAAGCATGGGACTTATGTCATGAAGGTCAATAAGAAGTCAAATGACAACATATGTCTTGCGAATATAGATGATAGTTCTAATCTTTGGCATAGGATATTAGGTCATGCTAATATGCGTTTAATTCAATCTTTAGTCTCTAAGGAGTTGGTAAGACACCTCTCCAAGATGAAGTTTGATAGTCACTTTTGTGATGCTTGAAAAGTTGGAAAGAAAGTTCACTCATGTCACAAAGCCATGTTTGGTTTCAACCTCTCGGTGCTTAGAACTCCTACATATGGATCTCTTGGGACCTTCCGCCATACGGAGTTATGGAGGTAACCTTTACACCCTAGTTATAGTTAACGACTATTCTAGATTCACTTGGACTAGATTTTTGGCATCTAAGAATGAAGCTTTCGATCATTTCGAAATCTTTAGTTGAAGAATTCAAAATCAACTAGGATGTCCAATTGTCTCTATTAGGATGGATCATGGTAGGGAATTTGATAATGAAGTGCAATTTGGTGCCTTTTGTGAAGCTCATGGTATTACCCATAACTTCTCGGCTCCTCACACTCCACAATCATATGGGGTAGTTGAAAGGAAGAATAGGACCATCCAAGAGATGAGTAGGACGATGTTAAACGAGCAATCTTTGCCTCAAAAGTTTTGGTGCAATGCCGTGGACACATCGACTTATATTCTCAACCGAATTCTTATTCGACCTTTCCTAGGAAAGACCCCCTATGATATTCTTAGAGGTAAGAAACCCTCATTGGAATACTTTAGGGTGTTTGGAAGCAAGTGCTTTATCCTCAACACCAAAGACTACCTTACCAAGTTCGACCCAAAGTCTTACGAATGTATCTTTTTAGGTTATTCCCAAACTAGCAAAGCCTACATAGTCCTCAATAGAACCTCGGGCGTAATTGAAGAATCACTTAACGTGACATTTGATGAAACCCCTCCTTTACCCAAGACACCACCATTGGTTGATGATGACTTGGATGAAGTAGAAGTAGTTAAAGCTAAAGAGATTAGAAAAATAGGAGTTGAAGACCTTAGTGTTGAAAAGGAAGTAAACATTAAGGAGTCTAAGGATCATACTCTCAATAATATAATTGGTGACTTAAATCAAAGGACCCTAAGATTTCAAGTCCAAAACCAAAGCAACTTCTTTTGTTTCATCTCCTTGATTGAACCAAATAATGTTAAAGAAGCTTTGACGGATGAGAGTTGGGTCATTGCGATGCAAGAAGAAATGAATCAATGCGTTGCTAATGATGTTTGGGAACTTGTTCCTCCACCTAGAAGTTCTACCATTATAGGAACCAAATGGGTCTATAGGAATAAACTAGATGAGAATGGTGTTGTGTCTCGTAACAAAGCTAGACTTGTAGCTCAAGGCTATAATCAACAAGAAAGGATTGATTATGACGAGACATATGCACTGGTAGCAAGATTAGAATTCATTAGAATCCTTTTAGCCTACGCTTGTGCCTTAGACTTTAAGCTTCAACAAATGGATGTAAAGAGTGCGTTTCTTAACGGTTTGATCAATAAGGAGGTATATGTGGCTCAACCTCCCGGCTTCATTGATTTTGAGAAACCGGATCATGTTTACAAGCTTAAAAAGGCACTTTATGGTCTTAAAACAAGCACCCAAAGCTTGGTATGATAGACTTAAAGCATATCTTGTTAAACATGAGTATACCATGGGGATGGTAGACAACACGCTCTTTACAAAGAAGAAAGGTGTTCACCTCATAATCGTGCGAATATATGTTGATGACATTATATTTGGCTCAACTTGTCAAGAATTGTGTGATGACTTTGCCAAAATCATGCATGATGAGTTTGAAATGAGTATGATAGGAGAACTTAACTTCTTTTTAGGACTCCAAATTAAACAAATGGATGATGGTATTTTATTTAGTCAAACTAAGTATGCTAAAGAAATGCTAAAGAAATTTGGATTAGAAGACTCTAGACCATTGAAGACCCCAATGGCCACGGATACTAAACTCGCCGTAGATGATGATTGTGAGTCGGTAGACAACACCAAATATAGAGGTATGATTGGTAGTTTGTTGTATCTAACGGCAAGTCGACCGGATATCATGTTTAGTGTTTGCCTTTGTGCTCGCTTCCAATAGGCTCCCAAAACCTCTCACCTTGAAGCAGTTAAGCGTATTTTCTGATACATTAAGGACACTATACATTTAGGATTATGGTATCCTAAAGGGACCGGCGTAGAAGTCATTTTCTACGCGGACTCGGATCATGCGGGAGACTATGTGGACCGGAAAAGCACTAGTGGTGTTTGTACCTTCATGGGTTATTGTTTAACTTCTTGGTTCTCCAAGAAATAAACCGCTCTTACGATATCCACCACGGAAGCCGAGTATATGAGTGCCGGAAAAGCATGCCAACAATCTCTATGGATGAAGCAAGCGCTTGTTGAATACGGGATTTCTCTTGATGATGTTCCCATCATGTGCGATAATAAAGGTGCTATAGACCTTAGCAAGAATCCCGTGCAACATTCGCGAACCAAGCACATAGAAATTATCCACCATTTCCTTAGGGATAATGTTTAAAAGGGGAACATTTCTATTGAGAAGGTACCCTCCAAGGATAACTTAGCCGACATCTTCACTAAGCCACTTAAGAGGGAACCTTTTAATTACTTGCGTCTAGGTCTTAGATTAATGGAAGATATTCCTTAATTACTTTCCTTTTATTGAGTCTCTTATTTTCTTTTGAGTCTTTTATCACTTTGAGTCATTGAGTCTCCTAAACTCTTCTTGAAAATCTTCTCTTCTCCTTTTCAAAATCCTCAAAGTCTCTTTCGAAAATGGTCGAGAAATGTTTTGACATTGTTAATTCAATCTAAAAACTTTTTTTATAGATTCTTGCTATTAATCTCGAGCTTACATAATTAATATGTATGATTCTCTCAAACATAGCAAGAACAAGATAGAATCATGGAGGATCATTGTGTCATGACTTAGGGTCTTGTCTTACACACATCCAACATCGATTTTATTTTAAAATCCATGTATTTAGGTCAAATCCCTATTTGGTGAGTTAGTATGTGTTTTCTTTGTCTATCTTTGCTTTTAAGCATATCCCTATGATCAGTTAGACTAGAAAAATAAGATTTACTGAAAAATCTTCCTTCACCACCAAAACACAGCCTCTATAGGCGGTTCCATATATGAATCGCGGTCCTTATCAATAAGGAACCACCAGAAGCAATAAGGAACCGCGTATAATGCTTCCTTTTTTTCGGGTATTACTGAAATTCCAAATTTGTTCTAACACTTTTGGGAATTTTTGTTTCAACCCTTTGACCACCCTAAAAATACCTTGAGCCTTCCCTATTTAACCATAAGCATTTTGTCATACTTCACATCCCAAAATGTCTTATTCTCCTAATGAAAGCATTGATTCTCCTCCATTTTCCCCAATTGCTTTCAATCCAAATTCACCCAAGAACACTCTAAATCACATCTCTCCTACCAAGAATGTTGATTGTGGAACATCTTTTCTTCCACCACCACCCTTTAGTGTTCTTCCTCCTTCTCATGATAATGTCATGCACCATGGGACATATTGTCATTGTTATCAATATCAACATCTTGCTATGGCACACATCTATGAGGAGTTGAGCTAAATCAAGAGTCTCTTGATCAAGCCTCCTCTTCACTTTGATTATGAGATCTCTACCAAGCCACCACCACTACCTTGTCTTTCATATAAGCATTGGTTGCTTATCCCCAAGACACTTTATTCAAGCAAATCTTAGAATTCTAGATTAACTAGGATTAGATTTATGCTTTTGGCTTGTTTCCTCTTTCATACATCTTTGTATGATTCCTTTTATTTTATATGACTTCACTTGGATCTTAGTCTTTGTGTTTTCTTCTCTTTTTTATATTTTCTTATTTTTATTTTGTTGTGACCTATAGCTATCTCTTGTTGGTTGTCTCTTTTGTTCAACTAACCCTTCTATGTAGCTTGTCACCATATCTCGACTCCTCGGTGCCCCAAGCTAAGGCTGAGCATTTGGACCGTTAGATCGGACCGGATCGGAAAACCGAACCGGACCGGACCGACCCAGACCGGACCGAGAAAATTCGGTCCGGTCCTCGGTCCGTGATTTTGGAACGTTTCGGTCCTCGGTCCGGTCGGTCTGGTCCGGTCCGGTTCGGTCTTACCAAAAATTCTTTTATTTTGCCTAATTTGGACCGGACCGGACCGAAGACCGGACCGACCCAAACCGGACCATTTCAATCCGGTCTCGGTCCGGGGTTTTGGATCAATTCGGTCCTCGGTCCGGTCTGGTTTTGGTCGGTCCGGTCCGGTCTGGGTCTGCCGCTCAGCCCTACCCCAAGCAAGTGGGAGTAAGCACCAAGGGGGAGACTTTGCAAAGTCCGTCTCTTCAACACCGACTTGTGCAACCTTTTTGCTTCGACAAAGGGGGAGAAATGAATAAACTCGTCTTCGAAAATCTTGTTTTTGTGTGATTGAGTTTATGTATTGTCGAATCAAAAAGGGGGATATTGTTAATGCAATAATGCCTAAAAACGTTACTTGCATTTTTCGGTCTCGCTTAGTTCTGATTACGACAATATATAAAAACAAGCATTTACGAAAACAACGAAAAACGAATTCTTGAGTTCAAGTATTTTTCATTTTACCCTTTTTCACTTAAGGTATGAATAAACAAGTACTAACCTTAGTCAAGTAATCAAGTGATTGAATCTTTTCTTAAAACTCACCTTTTATGAAGTGTGACAAGTTTTTTTTATTAAACTTTCTTTTTAAGAAAATATTTTATTAAATTAAATATTTGAAAATTTGAAAATGGCATATTCTTTCTTGATTTAGAATATTCTTTCAGGATATTTTATAATCAGATAAGACCTCCACCACTAAAGGACAAAAAGGGAGCAGAGTCTACTCCGGCGGTTCTCTAGTGCTTAGGCGGTTCGTTATCGATAAGGTACCGCGGGCTGAGATAAGGAACCGCGGGCAGATATAGCCGTTGGCCCTTTGTCCTATAAATAGTGGACCATTCTCAAATTTTCTCTTCACCTCTTTTTTCACATAAATTTTCAAATTCAAACATACTTCTTAAATCACTCAAATCCTTGATCATTTGATTGATTACTACTTGTTTAGAAGTGAATCAATTTCATCCATCTATTTCTTTTCAAGTGCAAAGAGAAGAACACTATCCTTGTGAAGTGTTGAGTCCACCACCAATCTTATACATTTGTTGTTGTGTCATAGTTGTGAACATCCAAGTAGTTGTGTAGATTGGTCCTAGCTACGATTAGGGCTCGACTTTTAGCTTAGAGTCGGAAATTGGTTAAGCAACGTGTACGGTTTTCTCCACCATAAGGAGCTTGTTGTGTAGTGAACTCTCGAGTAAGGAGTACTCGAGGAGTGGAGTAGGAACGAGGAGTGAGCTTCGTTGCCGAACCACTATAAATCCTTGGTGTTTGGTTTGATATTTCTTTACCCTTAACTCTTTACATTATTTATTCTTTGTGCATATCATTAGTTAGTATTAGTTTTGTTACATTATCATTGTTCATATTGTGCATAAGAAGATTTCACATATTTCCTTAAGTCTAAGTTTTTGAGAAAAATGATTTTTTGAAAACCATCATTTAACAAGTAAATATAAGAAACTATTCAACCCCCCTTCTAGTTTCTACAAAACCAACTAGCCAAATTTAGGGGTGTTCAGTGTTTGGTTTGGTATGACACCAAACAAACCGAAAAGTAAACCGGATCAAAATCGAATAAAACCGAACCAAAAATTTTAATTGGTGTATAGTTCGGTTTGAAACCAAACCGAAGTATTTAATTGGTGTTTGGTTTGCTTATGGTTTGACAAAAACAAAACCAAACCAAACCAAACCGAAAAAACCGAATACCTCTATACACATGTAATTTGTAACAATATATACATATATTATAACTTATTATCCTAAGTAGTTGTCTTTCAAACAAATCATTCATCGGACTAAGTATTGATATATATCTCGAGCAACTGAGCTATAGTTTTCCCATTTGATTCATATAAGTTCTCATATATGGAGTGAGTTTGAAGTTGCACTTGTGTTTGGATGCGTGGATATAGGCTATTCAAGTTAATGAGAATTCTAAGACTTTCTTCAAAGAAACATTTACCTTATTTTGTTTATATTTATTTCTGTCAAGTTCTAAACCCTTTAAGTTTATTTAAAAAATTTGTCAATTTACTTAAGACTTTTAATTTTTTATTTTTACTTGAAAAATTAAGTTTTTGATTGTGGCTTCTAGATTATATATAAGTTTATTTGAATTTGGTTTTCTTGCTTTAAACCGAAACTAAACCGAATTCTAATTTGGTTTATGGTTTGGTTTTATCAGTACTATAATTGGTTTGGTTTGATTTTAGTTTTAACTTTATAAATTTCCAAACCGATTAACCCGAACCATATAACCCACAAACCCGAAAACCAAACCGATGAACACCTCTAGCCAAATTGGTTTTGGACATTTGGTTGACTATATTTCAAACTTTCAGTAGTCAACACTCAACAATGACCCAAAATTTCAGTTCTAGTGATCTTAAACGTCATAAAACACTATGTATCAGTAGCAGCAAACTTTTGTACGCTTGACTTTGATTTTCTTTAAATGTTGTTTGGTTTTTTTTTCTTGTTTGCCAATGTATGTGTTATGTTTAGTCATTATATTCGCCTAAGTCGTGTCTAGGGAGAGTGTCGAATAGCCTAGTTTCCTAATAGCTATGAATAAAGGTCGGTTGGCAATGTCTAAGCCCAACCTGACCCGTAGGACTTGTTATAGTCGGTTCCCCCTCATCTCTATAAAAGGAGGTGAGGGGAACGAACCAAATACGTCATTCTGTCAATAAACTAATCTAGATTCGATTAGGGATAATACCTTGTGGGCGTCACTTCTATCTTTTCTGTCGATTAACTGTTGTGTGTGTTACGATCGATATTCCGCATTAGTAATCAGGGTTGTAGGGATTAAACCCTACGAGTGGTATCAAGAGATCGGTTCTTCGAGTGGCTGATTATCTAGGATCGATCGAAGGAGGTTCTTGTTGATCGGTGTAGATCAACAAGGTTAGCAGAGTTTCTATTGAAAAGGGTTTCTTGGTTTTCGGTTTTGAAGATCAAGGTCGGTGGTGGTGTTGCTGGAGATACAGTGGAGAAGGAGAAAGATAAAGAAGACGATTGTTTTTTGTTTCCATTATCCCTTTTTCAAAAAGTTTAAGCACCACAATATTACAAAGGTCTTTGGTTTTTTTTTTGGGCTAAGGGTAATTGGGCCATTGAACCAGGAAGTTTTCAAGAGTTAAAAATTTAGCTCTTAGTAATTTTTTGTTTTTATTAAAACAAAATTGTTACTTTGTAGTATTGTTACACAAGGGGACTTCAGGATTCGTGATTGTGAGGTTTAACATATCACAAGGTTTAGCGAGTTATCGAAGGGATTTTGTCGGTTTGTGATTTTGAGGTTTTCATAGGTTTAGCAAATCAACAAAAGGATAAAGAATGACGGGAGCCAAGTTTGACATCGAGAAATTCGATGGAACTGGTGATTTCGGGTTATGGAGAATCAAGATACGTGCTTTATTAATCTAGAACGGATGTGAAGCAGCTCTAGAGGTTTTACCCGCAAATATGGAAGTTGAAGAGAAATCAAAGCTTGACAAGAAAGCTCACAGTGCCATGATTTTGTGCTTAAGTAACAAGGTCCTGAGAGAGGTTACCGGGGAGACGACTGCAGCGGGGGTTTGGTCAAAGCTCGAGTCTTTGTACATGACAAAGTCATTGGCCAACAAGTTGTACCTGAAGAAGAAGTTGTATACATTCTACATGCCGTCTGGACGAAAGATTTCCGAGCATATAGATGAGTTCAACAAAATCATTCTCGATTTTAGCAAATATTGAGGTAAAATTCGAAGATGAAGATCTTGCTTTATTGTTACTCACATCTTTACCTACATCATACGAACACTTTGTGGATACCTTGCTTTATGGACAGGAAGATTTGACTTTGGAGGACGTGATGGCCACACTAAATTCAAAGGAAATCAAAGAAAGGTCCAAGGCGAAGGGGGATGATGGTGAAGGGTTATACGTGATGGGAATAACTGATCGCAGGAATTCGCATCAGTCAAGGGCAAAGTCAAGATAGAAGTCTCGAGGTGGAAGACTCAAATGCTTTATTTGCCAATCTAATGAGCACTTGAGAAGAGACTGTCCGAAGAATAATCGCAAGAAGTCAAAAGGTTACGTCAAGAAAGATGATCAACCAAGCTCCAGTGGTTCGATTTATGACGATTCTAAGGTGATGGTGGCGATGAGTGCAGAAAGACTTCAAGATTGGATCATGGATTTAGGAGGTTCATATCATATGTCACCCAGGTTAGATGTATTTTTTGATTTTCTGGAATGCGATGGGGGCAGCGTACTGTTGGGCGACAACAGGGAGTGCAAGATCAGGGGTATTGGTAAGGTAAAGGTACAACTGAAAGATTGGTTAAGTTTTGTGTTACACAATGTTAGGTACATTCCTAAATTGAAAAGAAACTTGATATCGCTGGGAACTCTTGAAAAAGAGGGATATACCGTAAAACTATAGTCGGGCAAAATCAAGGTGATTAATGGTTCTAGGGTTATTATTTCTGGAACCCGAAGGGAGAACTGTGTGTACTCTTTGGATGGCCATGGATTGGCCGGTGAGCTTAATGCTAGTGTTGAAGAAAAAGACAGTCTTGTGCAGGTTTGGCAACAAAGACTGGGACATATCAGCGAGGCGGGACTACACGTGCTGGAAAAGCAGGGTTTATTTGGCAAGAAGAGACTATGTAAGCTAGATTTTTGTGAGAATTGTGTTCTGGGAAAGTCACCTCGAGTCAGTTTCGGTGTAGGAAGGCACACTACTCAGGGAGTGATAGATTATGTTCATTCAGACTTATAGGGTCCGTCTCAGGTGGAATCATTGGGAGGTAAGAGATATTTCTTATCTATAGTCGATGATTATTCCAGGAGGGTATGGGTTTATGTTCTCAGGTTCAAACACGAAGCATTTGGGAAGTTCAAAGAGTGGAAGCAGTTAGTAGAAAATCAGACTGGGAGGACGGTTAAGAAGCTTAGGACGGATAATGGTCTTGAGTTCTGTAACCGGGAGTTTAATCAGCTATGCATTGAGAGTGGGATTGCTAGACATTTGACAGTTGCCGGGACGCCGCAACAAAATGGGTTAGCAGAACGGATGAACAGAACTCTCATGGAAAAGGTACGTTGTTTATTAATACAGTCTGGATTGCCCAAGACCTTCTGGGCGGAAGCGACATGTACGGCCGCATATCTTATAAATAGGTCACCATCGACAACGATTGAGAAGAAGACACCTATGGAGATATGGTCGGGACATCCTAGTGATTATGGGATGTTGAGGGTTTTTGGCTGTGTCGCGTATTCACACGTTAAACAAGGTAAGCTCGAGCTGAGAGCGGTAAAATGCGTTCTTTTGGGGTATCCTGAAGGTGTGAAGGGGTACAGACTATATAGGCTTGATAATGAATCGCCTAAAATAGTCACAAGCAGGAACGTAGTCTTCAATGAAAGTGTCATGTACAAAGACACGTTAAAGGATACTGGTGCAGGTAAAGATAAGTCTGTTGAGGAATTAAAGGTTGAGGTGGAACTGCAGAGGTTAAATAATCATACGCCTGAGGAAGACCAGACAGGTCAGGAAGATCAAACAGGTCAGGAAGATCAGATAGATCAGGAAGACCAGACGGATCAGGAAGATAGCTATGATGAAGGTGCAAGGGTTCAAGAAATTGATCATCTACCGGATCTCACAGATTATCAATTAGTTCGAGATAGAGAGCCAATGACAAGAATGAAACCGACGAGGTTTTGGGATGAGAGTAATATGGTTGCTTACGCGTTTGCTGCAGCAGAGGAAGAAGATACTCATGAACCATTGACATACTAGGAAGCAGTTGCTTGTGAAGACAGTTCTAAGTGGAAAGTTGCTATGAAAGAAGAGATGGGTTCTCTGAGGAAGAACAAGACCTGGGTGTTAGTAGATCATCCAACTGGGCAAAAGCTGGTGAGCTGTAAATGGCTGTACAAAATAAAGGAAGGGATTGAAGGTGTTCAAAAGCCTAGGTACAAGGCAAGGTTGGTAGCTCGTGGATTCACACAAAGGGCAGGTATTGATTACAATGAAGTATTTTCACCGGTAGTTCGACACACATCTATTCGGGTTATACTTGCATTGACTGCGTGTAAAGATTATGAGCTGGAGCAGCTTGATGTAAAGACGGCGATTTTACATGGAAATCTTGAAGAAGTGATCTACATGAGGCAGCCACCGGGATTTGAACAAGGTAACAAGGTATGTTTGTTAAAGAAATCTCTTTATGGTTTGAAGCAGTCACCCAGGCAATGGTACAAGAGGTTCGATGAGTATATGTTGAGCAACGGGTTTAAGCGTAGCAGTTACGACAACTGCGCATATTACAGATGTTATGCACCAGGGGAGTATATCTATCAATTGTTATATGTAGACGATATGTTGATTGCTTGTAAAAGCAAGGATGAGATCGCGGCTACCAAGTCTCTGCTTAAAAGGGAGTTCGACATGAAAGAGCTCGGGGAAGCAAAGAAGATTCTTGGTATGGAGATCATCAGGGATCGGAGTCGCAAGATTCTGAGGGTGTCACAATCCGGGTACGTTTCTAATGTTTTTAAACAGGTTTAGAATGGACAATAGGGAGTCGGTTCAGACACCATTAGATGGACAATTCAAGTTGTCGTTGAAAGATTTCCCGGTTAGGGATTGTGATGTTGAAAGAATGAGTAGGGTGCCGTATGCAAATACGGTTGGGAGCTTAATGTACTTGATGGTATGCACGAGGCCAGACATAGCGTATGCATTGAGTGTAGTTAGCAGATATTTGGCGAATCCGGGTAAACTCCATTGGGAAGCAGTGAAGTGGATTATGAAATATTTGAAGGCCACTGTAAACGTGGGTTTGGTGTATGGGATAAATCGTGGCAACCATGTGGACGTAACAGGTTTTGTTGATTCAGACTACGCTAAGGATCCAGATAAAGGTAAGTCTCTCACTGGTTACGCATTTTTAGTACAAGGATGTGTTGTAAGCTGGAAGGCAACGCTACAACACGCGGTGGCTCTTTCAACTACAAAGGCAGAGTATATGGCCCTTATGGAGGCTGTGAAGGAAGCTATTTGACTAAGGGGACTCTTGGAAGAGTTGGGCGTGAAGCTCAACACTGTTGCAGTTAATTGTGATAATCAGGGCGCGATTCACTTATCGCGGAATCATGTTTTTCATGAAAGGACTAAGCACATCAATGTGCGTTATCACTTTATCAGAGAAGTCTTGGAAGCAAAGACGGTTGAAGTTTTGAAGGTGGGTACTGAACACAATGCTGAAGATGCCTTGACGAAGGTGGTACCTGGACGCAAGTTACAACGCTTGGAGTTGCTGAGTGTTTGGATAAGCTAATATATGCCTAAGGTGGAAATTGTTATGTTTAGTCATTATATTTGCCTAAGTCGTGTCTAGGGAGAGTTTCGAATAGCCTAGTTTCCTAATAGCTATGAATAAAGGTCGGTTGGCAATGTCTAAGTCCAACCCGACCCGTAGGACTTGTTATAGTCGGTTCCCCCTCATCTCTATAAAAGGAGGTGAGGGGGAACGAACCAAATACGTCATTCTTTCAATAAACTAATCGAGATTCGATTAGGGATAATACCTTGTGGGCGTTACTTCCATCTTTTCTGTCGATTAACTGTTGTGTATGTTACGATCGATATTCCGCATCTAGTAATCAGGGTTGTAGGGATTAAAGCCTACAATATGTGTTGTAGATACATTATTTATGGGTTGTTAAAACTGACTACAAGGTAATTTAGATTGCCAATTGTCTTAAGTATGCATCGAGGTAATCGACTGAGTGAAAAATTGGCAATTTTCATGTACCCGAAGAACAAGTTGAACTGGCTCAGCGGAACCGTACCGACTTTACTATGCTTGGTTTTCGGTTAAGTATATTTATGGTTTTAGAATTTGGTTTGGGTCGTTCAGTTTGGGCAAAAACCGAGGAAAACACATCTAAACTATCTAAACTGAACTGGTTTAAGTTCGGTTTGGCGCGACTCACTTCTGTTTGATTCTTTGTTCGTGCTTCCCTCAAAGTTGATTTTTGGTTTCGGTTTTGGTCAGTTGGTTTTCGGTTTTCAGTTTTGGTTTAGACGATATTTTAAGCCTCATGACCTTTTTATCTGCTAACGCTTTGTTTGAGTCTTTGCTGTAAAAACAGTTAGCCAAATTGGTTTTGGTAGTCTAGTAGTTAGTAATGGCCCAAAAAGATTAGTTTCAGGCATGTTATAGCCCATCAAAATCAGATCCATAAATAAAGTACCAAAAACACACAATTCTATATCATAACATCACAGCCGCTATTTCAGCCATCTTTTAGCTGATGACCAGATCTTAAAACAGGTATTCATTTTATTTCTTTTTTTTAGTTATGTTTGTGACTGATTGATGTAGATCTATGAAATAAGCTAATTATATGCTTAAATATAGTATTATTTTGTTTGGTTTAGTAGTTAAAAATAGATTATTATAATTTTATTAAGGTTCTTATGCATATACTAATGATAGAATTACATATGATGATATGGGTAGAGAGATTAGTGGAAAGTCATATGATATGCCGTGAAGTTGATCTACTTTTATCTTATATTCAACACGAGATAATGAAATATACAAGTAGTTTATAATGTTTAGATTAGTGAAAAGTTTTTATGTTATAACTAGTTTATAATGTTTAGATTATTGGACACTGATATGATATGCCGTGAAATTTATCTACTTTTATGTTATATTCTGTTGAATGGTATAATCTGATAGCCTTTACTAACCTTGGGGGCTTAATGTGTGTTTGTTTATTCTCTCAGTTAGCATAAGGATTCAAGATGGAAGGTTACTTGGATGAGAGGGGGATAAAGTGAAGATTTGGTGAAGTTTATTGCTTTGGGCTGAAGCCCAGTCAAAGCCCATTGTCTTACCCAAACGGCTCTTTTGCTTGACTTTTGGATATATGGAGCGACGCTCCCATTTCTTGTTGGTATCGTCCATTGATGTGTGTGTTTTCTCTCACACATCTCCTCACTCTCTCTCAACACTTTGATCTCAGAAACTTATACTTTTGATTCTTGTTATTGTTACTGATCTCTCTTGTAAAACTATTATCATGTAGATAATAGGGCTACACGTGAGTAGCACTGGTAGCCTCTTTATTTTTCTGTTTAAGTTTGATATCTTTTGATCTATTAAATATAAGGTTTGAGGTTTGAGGTCTCTTGATTCATGTTTTTCTACATGGTATCAGAGCCTGGTTTCTGAAAATCGATGAAAAATATTTTTAGAGTTTCAAGTTTTTTTGGGGGTTTTTGATATAACATACTTTTTTGAGTAGATCTGCTATTGAGATAGCAGGATCTGTTAATATTACTTGTTGATTCAAAGTTTTGAGGCCTCAATTTGATTTGAAAAATTAGGGTTTCTGAGATCTGGTGTTTTATACTTTCTGGTGATTGTTACATACGATTGGTGATATATTCTTTCAATCAAAGTGATTTTCCCCAATTTTTTTTCCAAAAGAAAAAATTAGGGTTTCATTTTGTGGTTGAAAGATTGGTTGTTGGTGGGTTCTTTTCTTATAAGAACGTTGCTCATTCTGGTTCCTTGGTGTTTTGATCATTTACCTTTAATTTCCCTCGAAGGAAATTAGGGTTTGTGATTTTGGAGGTTCTGTTGTGTTCTAGACTAAGTGAATCTAAACACAATAGTTCGATTGTGCTTTGGTTAGGGTTGGTAACACCTCTCAAGCTCTCTCTCCTTATTTTTTGGTTCTATTGCTCTCTTTGTTGTTGGTCTCTTATTTGTTTATCTGTTTATTGTTTATTGTTCACCCTTTATCTGGATCCTCACCCTCTGCCTTGCCCTTGACCTACCACCTTGAGTGGTTTGGAAGCCTGGGAACTTTGTTGGCTTTGGACTGAGTTATTTTTTGACCCCTTGACTTGTCACCATGTCTGAACATGGTGATACTGATACTGAGAGTGTAACTGACCAAGTTACACTGATCAGTAAGCTTGATTTGAGTGATCCTTTACACTTGCACCCTAATGATTCTGCTGTCTTAACTGTTGTGAATGTGAAACTTAAAGGAACTGAAAATTATCAGATTTGGGCTAATGCCATGTTACTTGCTTTGGAAGGAAAGAATAAAACTGGTTTTATTGATGGGTCTTGTAAGAGATCTATAACTAATGAAGTTTTGGGAAAACAATGGGATAGGGTGAATGCTGTTGTGTTAGGGTGGATTCTTAATTCCATCTCTGAAGAACTGTTTTTGGGGCAAATTTTTTCAAAAAAGGCTAAACATGTTTGGAGAGAACTCAAAGAGACCTATCATAAGGTTGATGGGTCTGTGATTTTTAATTTGCATTATAAGATCAATACCTTGAAACAGAATGGGTCTAATTTGTCTGATTATTATCATAAACTTAATGCCTATTGGAAACAGTATGATGCTATGGTTGAGTTACCTGCTTGTGTGTGCACTGCTTCTAATGAGTTCAAAAAACATAACCAGTTGTTGAAGTTAATGCAATTCCTGATGGGATTAGATGATTCTTATATGACCATTAGAAGTTCTATCTTATCTAGAGAGAATCTCCCTGATGTTAAGGGGCTTATGCCATAATATCCAGTGAGGAATCACATAGGTTGGCTTCTAGTGGTAGTTCTGGGTCTTCTCAGAGGACTCAAAACTCTGCTTTTTTCTCTAATGGGCCTGCTAGAAACAACACCCAAAGACCTCAGACCTCTCAAAGTTCTCAAGTTAGTAACTACAGACCTAACTCTGGGAACAATGGGAACTTTAAACCTAATTCTACTACTACTACCTTTAGACCTAATACCCCTAACAACAACAATGGGTATAGACCTAATGGGAATGGTAATTCTGAGATTGTTTGTGAGAACTGTGGGTATAATGGGCATACCATTGACAGATGTTTTAAGATAATTGGTTATCCTAGTGATTTTGGAAAAAGGAAAGGGGGGCAAAATTACAAAGGTAAAAATGTGTCTAATAATTCTGTTGGGACACCCTCTTCCTCTGGATTCACTGATGAACAATTGTCAACCTTGATCTCTCTCATTAAAGATAACAAAAGCAGTGCTAATGATACTCAAAAGGTGGTTCATGCCAATATGGCAGGTATTTACCTTAACAATAGCAAGGTTTTTAATGATAATTTTGGAAAGTTTTTTTGTTCCAACACTAACATCAAAACCAAACTTACTTATAAGGGAAAGGTGGTTGATTCTGGGGCAAATCAACATATGACTAATAATGAATCTGAATTGCACAAAGTTTTTGACATCACTCATTTAAATATCAAGGTTGCTCATCCCAATGGGACTGAAGCCATTATTTCTAAAATTGGTAATCTAAAACTTCCTAATGGGTTGGTTTTGTTTGATGTTCTTGTTATCCCTGATTATTGTGTTACCCTTATTTCTGTGCATAAGCTTGCTAAGGATAATAAGGTCTTGGTTGTTTTTGATGAAGATAAATGTTTTTTTGTGAATCAGGATTTGAGTCACCAAACTGTTTTAGGGACTGGTAGACAATGTGGTGGTCTTTACTATTTAGATATAGAAGATACTAAGGTGATTCATGATTTCAGTGTGCCTTCTTGCTCTCTTTCTAAACATGATTGGCATGTTAGGTTAGGTCACCCTGCTGACCCTGCTCTGAATGTCCTTAAAAACTCTTTAAACATAACTGAAGTTGATCAATCTGATTTGTGTGAAATATGTCAAAGAGCTAAACAAACTAGAGAACCATTTCCTTTAAGTGATCATAAAACTAAAGTTCTTGGTGATTTGGTGCATTTAGACCTATGGGGTCCTTATAGGGTGACCAGCCATACTGGGCATAGATTCTTTCTCACTGTTGTGGATGACTATACAAGAGCTGTTTGGGTGTACTTAATAAAAAGTAAAGATGAAGTTGGAAACTATATTGAAATCTTTTTTAACTTGTTAAAAAATCAGTTTAAAAGAAATGTTAAGATTTTTAGAAGTGACAATGGAACAGAGTTTGTTAATCACTCTTTTCAAAAATTTTGTCATAATCATGGGATTGTACACCAAACCTCTTGTCCATATACCCCACAACAAAATGGGGTGGCTGAAAGGAAACATAGGCATCTGTTAAATATCACTAGATGCCTTATGTTTCAAGGGGAATACCCTTGAGATTTTGGACTGAATGCATTCTAACTACTACTTATCTTATCAACAGATTACCTTCTTCTGTGCTAAATGGTAGATCTCCTTATGAGATGATTTATAAGTCATCCTCAAACCTCTCTCATATTAGGACCTTTGGATGTCTTTGTTTTGCTACTATTTTGAATAGTCATGATAAATTGTCCAGTAGGTCTGAAAATGTGTTATGATGGGATTTTCTAACTCTCAAAAGGGTTACAAACTTTATAGTCTTGACAGACATCAATTTTTTGTCTCTAGAGATGTGAAGTTCTTTGAGTCTATTTTTCCTTTTAAGGATGGTACTTTGAACAAAAAGAATAATTTTGACAATATTGATGTTTTGCAAAATGATAAAGTGTTAACCTTTTTTGATTTAGAAAACCCTGAGCTACCCTATGATGATGAGAGAGTGATTAATGCACATAATGGTGACAATGGGTCACCAAGTGCTAGCAGCCCACTCATGAGTCTAGGTGACAGTGGACACATTGCCTCAGGCAATGATACCACAGATGCCAGCTCAAATGAGAATGAGGCTGCCACACTTGATGAAAATCAAATGTCTGAGGGTCATTTAGAATTTAACCCAATTCTTCCTCCTCATGTCCAAAACATGGGAGAAAGCTTGGGTGATAATCCTAATACCAATGCTCAGGGTAGTCAAGAGTTAAGAAGGTCTTCTAGACCTTCTGTTTTTCCAAAAAATTACAATGATTTTGTTGTAAAATCAAAGGTTAAGTATGGGATTGAGAGGTTTGTGGGATACTCTAGGATCAAGGGTGATGCTTTGTGTTTTGTTACTCAGTTGAATAAAAATAGTGAGCCTAGGAATTTTTTTGAAGCATCCCAAAACCCTCAATGGGTTGATGCCATGAATTTAGAGTTTGCTGCCCTTCTTGAAAATGATACTTGGGACTTAGTTGAATTGCCTCATGGTAGAAATGCTTTAAACTCTAAATGGGTTTGGAAGCTTAAGTTTAAGTCCAATGGTGAAATTGAAAGATATAAAGCTAGACTTGTTGCCATGGGATGTGGGAAAAAGGAGAGAATTGATTATGAGGAAACCTTTTCTCCTGTTGTTAAAATGGTCACTGTTAGATGCTTAGTTAATCTTGCTGTTAATCAATCTTGGCCTATTTATCAACTTGATGTTAACAATGCCTTTCTTTATGGTGAACTTGATGAAACTGTCTACATGAAACCTCCACAAGGATTTTACACTGGTAACAAAAATCTTGTGTGTAGGCTTAAGAAGTCCATTTATGGGCTTAAGCAGTCCCCTAGGCAATGGAATTCTAAGCTCACTTCTGTGCTTGTTGATAATGGATTTGTCCAAAGCAAATCTGATTATTCTCTTTACACCAAGAATGTTGATAAATTATTTGTTGATGTCCTTGTGTATGTTTATGATATTATTGTGACTGGCAATGATCAAAAGGAGATTGACAGATTCAAAGAGTTGTTAAAAGGAAATTTTAAAATCAAAGACTTGGGTAAACTTCAATATTTTTTGGGAATTGAGGTTATTTACACTGATTTAGGGGTTTGCCTAAATCAAAGAAAATATGTTTTAGACTTATTGTCTGAATATGGAATGCTTGCTTGCAAACCTGTTAAAACACCCTTGTTTTCTAAACTGTCCATTACTAATGAAGAATCTGAAAATGATCCTCTCCTTGAGAACATTGTTGATTACCAGAAACTTATGGGTAAGTTGATCTATTTGACCAATACTAGACCTGATATATCTTATGCTGTTCACTGTTTGAGTCAGTTCATGCACACACCCTTGAGATCTCACCAAAAAGATTGCCTTTAGAATCTTGAGGTATCTAAAGGGAAGTCCTGGACTTGGCATCCAAGTGGTAAAGAGTTCAGGTATGACTCTCAAAGCTTTCTGTGATGCAGACTGGGCTAAATGCATTGTTACAAGAAGGTCTGTTACAGGTTTTTGTATTTTCTTGAACAATAACCTTATTTCATGAAAAAGTAAGAAACAACTTACTCTCTCTAAATCCTCAGCTGAAGCTGAGTATAGAGCTCTTGCTTCCACTATAAGTGAAGTCATATGGATTCTAAAAATTTTAAAAGATCTTAATTGTTATGATCTTTTACCTGTGAATCTGTTTTGTGATAGTAACTCTGCTATTAAGATAGCAGCTAACCCTGTGTTTCATGAAAGGACCAAACACCTAGAAATTGATCTTCATTTTGTTAGAGAAAAGATTTTAAATGGTGTTATAAAAACTGTGAAAGTAGACTCTGCAAATCAAATTGCAGATGTTCTCACTAAGGGGTTAGACATTGATTTGCATCATAAGTTTGTTGACAAACTTGGTATGGTTAACCTGTATAGGTTATCAGATTAAGAGGGGGTGTTGAATGGTATAATCTGATAGCCTTTACTAACCTTGGGGGCTTAATGTGTGTTTGTTTATTCTCTCAGTTAGCATAAGGATTCAAGATGGAAGGTTACTTGGATGAGAGGGGGATAAAGTGAAGATTTGGTGAAGTTTATTGCTTTGGGCTGAAGCCCAGTCAAAGCCCATTGTCTTACCCAAACGGCTCTTTTGCTTGACTTTTGGATATATGGAGCGATGCTCCCATTTCTTGTTGGTATCGTCCATTGATGTGTGTGTTTTCTCTCACACATCTCCTCACTCTCTCTCAACACTTTGACTCAGAAACTTATACTTTTGATTCTTGTTATTGTTATTGATCTCTCTTGTAAAACTATTATCATGTAGATAATAGGGCTACACGTGAGTAGCACTGGTAGCCTCTTTATTTTTCTGTTTAAGTTTGATATCTTTTGATCTATTAAATATAAGGTTTGAGGTTTGAGGTCTCTTGATTCATGTTTTTCTACAACACGAGATAATGAAATTTACAAGTAGTTAATAATGTTTAGATTAGTCGTTTATAGTGCTAATATGTGTTCTCTCCTTTGCGATGAAGATTTTGAGACGATTACTTCTTATGGAAGTTGTGACGGATATTTGTGAAACGTCTAGAGGTATACATGTATGCTTTGATATCCAGGAAGGTTCGAGTTGCTTTCAAAACAACATGAATGACAAATTAATCGTCATACATCATGATATAAAGAGTGATAATAAGAGTAGGAAGAATTATTGGAGGGCTCTTAGATCATCCATCATGGCACGAATGATGCATCAACATTGCAAACTACTACTTGCAACAACACATCAGGTATGCGACAAAGATGGGGTTTACTATACCAAATTATAAAATTCATTAGCTTACAGTTATTTGTAATATTAGAATATAGCACGGTCTATGGATACATTGTGAAGCTGCTCCTTAGAATCGGAAACACCTCCCTGGATTGTTGTTATTCAGGCACTAGATCAGGTACCACAAAAAATAAATTGTCAAAACATTATTTTGTTTCATTTAAGTATACTTTATCTTTTATACATGTTGTAACAGATATTTCACAATGCAACACAATTCGATTCATGTTTTCAGCAGTGAAGCTGGATAAGTGCTTAAGTCCATTGTGGTTAGCCAATTCGATTGCAGCTTCATTACATAGCACCCGTGAGATTGTGTTGCTGCTATTTTCTCCATCAAACTTGAAATATGGCATAAATTAATCGTGATACATCGTGACATAAAGAGTGATAATAAGCACGCTGATTTTAGCATATTCTGCTGCCCATCATGGCATGAAGGATGCATCAGCAAGATTGCGATTGTTCGCAGACAAGTCTCCAGTCGAACCGAAGGTGAGGATGGATTCGTCCTTCACTGTAGGCTGTAGCTGCAATTGACTCTGCTGTAGATGCTGCTTTGTCTGTCACAAATCTTGTCGGGCAAGCGACTTTTCACTTGACTAGGTAAATGCCTGTTTGGTCCCTTTTAGGAGATTGAAGATGGTTGGAATGGAATGTTTTGATTGGTTGAAAGAGTGATAGCAAGCTCTTGCATAGGATAGTTGAAGAGGAAAGGGATCCTTTTGTAATATAGACGCTAACTGGCCTTTTTAACTAGAGGAAGAAATGCAGAACCATAAATATTTCAAAAAAGGTGCTAGACTGTGTGTTTAGGAAATAGTTCGCCGAGAAGTGTTGGTCAAACTTAGAGAACTTCGAATCAATGAGTATTCACTTACTTCTATGTTTATATGATTATTATTGGTACAATAGTTGAATTCTTTCATCATTATGTAACTTATGTCAGTATATGTACTAGCTTATAAACCAATGGTAAATCACGGGTTGCTAATAGTAAGTTGCTTACAAGAACGTAGCCATATATAGGAGTCAAAAGCTTTTTAGGTGTCAAAACTTAAACGTAAAGCATATTGTTCATAAAATATAATCTGCATTACTAATCATCTTTTCCATTGCAATTTCTAACAAAAAATGTGTTCAATGTGTTTACTCATATACTATCACTGAAAATTTCACTTGATCTACTTGTAATATGTAAAGCATAACTTCAACTTTCATTTAGCTTTTGCCTATTGCCGTGAATGAAATTAACATGTCCGTCCGGCACTGCAAATTGAGTATTATAAAAAATAAAGTAAGCTAAACAATAACGGTGTTAACAAAGTCATTCAGACGAGCAAGAATAATTTGCTCGAGTGTAACTTTGAAAATGAAAAAGGATATTCTGAGGATTAGATGCAATCACCCATCATTTAAAGTAAGCTATATTTTCATTCTATAGCTTATGCAATGCAACCATGTAGCATAAAAGAACTCAAGACCTGATTGATAGATATTAGATGAGAAATAAGCCCAATCAATAAGCCCAAGCCCAAGCCCAAGCCCAAGCCCAAGCCCAAGCCCAAGCCCAAGCCCGTATGTGAGTTTATATCTCATCTAATAAAAGAACTCAAGACATGATTGGGTTAACTTTGAGAGTTTTGCACATGTCAAAATGGGTCACCAACCTGCCTCTTAAAGGCATTATCTGCTAAGATTGAAAATTATCTATTAGTAATTTCAATTAGAAAATCTTACAATAGGATTTAAATAGTTAAATAAAATCATTAGTGGGCTGAGAGACTTTTTACTTTAGGCATTTGAAATGAGCCAGTTCGAGGTGCGATCATGGATCTTCAGCATAGCATAGGATGAAATGAGCCGGTCGTATTTCTGCTCTCAAGCGTCGTGTGGTACACGACACTTATGATGCACCACCTGATCACAGTTCTAAATAATTATCAAAGGTTCCTTATAAGAAAAATAAGATCAGATCGGATAGGTACACTGCAACATATAAGAAAATAATGATAAATCCCAAAAAGCATGAACTTAAAATATGAAAAAAGGGATTAACATGTTATATTCATGAGAATCAGATAAAAAAATGTATCACAGCTACTTCAAGGAAAGAAAATAAGTAAGAAAACATAAGCATGAGCTAAATGAAAAGTCCTTACTTGGTTCAGTCGCATCAGCACCAACTCAACTTTAGACCATCAATTATGTATGTGGTCGAGCAATACCCTTCGCAAAACATAAAACATCAGTAACCTCCTTCTCAACCTTGTTGGGTAGCATGCATGTCACCCGTGTCATTCAAAACAACAAAGATAATCATCAACTTATGTCTAAACTAATAATTTGCACACTCTCAAATTTGATTAGGACGCTTCAAACTGTGCATTAAACAGTTGTATTTTTGCCTTAACAAATTGTATATTTGACTGTCCTAATCAAAAAATTGAGTGTGCCAATCAATTCCCGTATGTCTATATCAGAGGGACTAGAATTTCTGGCAATGAAGAATGCTTCACATATAAACATTAGACAAAAAAATTATCATTTCTAATAACTCATTTGCAACATGTTTTCACTATATTGTAAGCAAATTAAGTCAAATTCAAGAGCTAAAATAGTACCAGAATCTCACCAAACATGTATTTAAACAGCTATTCACCCCACTATAATCGATAGTAGAATGATCTTTAAATTGTAAAATAATATTACATACTAATAAGTAATAACTTTCGCATTGAGTCCATCTTAACATTCTTGGCAACCATGCATATTGGTATCATAGCTATCGCAAACAATGCTACATTAACATCATGTTTATAGAGCAAAGTGTGGTGGCGGTGAACACATGCCAATCTCCTTTGGCGCGGTCTCAACGTGGCATGTGTTACGACAAGAATATCTTCTATTTTTAGGATATATGTTTATGTTTTGTGTTTATCTGTTTAGTATCTTTTATGTTTTATGTTTATTTCGTAACTAGTATTTAAGGTCTCATATGTAATCATATTATCATTCAATCAAAGTAAAAGTTAAATAAATATCTGTTCTTCTCATTTTTCGTTCTTAAAGAGCTAGCATCACGCTTGAAGAGGTGCCCTATCCCGATACACCCTAATCGAGTCGTATCAATTGGTGCTTTCATTGAGAGCCCTTAATTCGTTGAGAGTTTTTGATATAAGATTCCAATCAAAAAAAAAAGTTACTGTTCATATCGGAAGTTACTGTTCATCAGCAGGAGTTACTGTTCATCGAGACTACTGTTCATCCAGTGACTGTTCATCACGCTGTTCATCCGGTTACTATTCACGGAGGTACTATTCAGCAGTAAAAAAAAATTTATATATTTTTTTAAAATTTTTTTATTCCGATTTATTTTTCATGGCATCAAACACTAGCAATCGGGATGCATTATCTAAGCTATTGCAAATGGGTACGGTGATCGATTACGAGAGTGAGTTTGTGATACTTGCAAGTCGAGTGACAGAAATTTCTGAATCTTTACTTACATGTTATTATATCACTGGAGTTAAACCATTTCTACAATGTTTACTCTTGAGGTCAAAGCCCACAAGTTTAGGCGAAGCATTTTCATTAGCCCGGGCGGCAGAAACACGGTTCACAACCCTAGAACTCTCAGAACTATTAAGGTCGAATCCTGCAACTTTAGGAGAAACATTCTTTTGTGCTCGTATAATGGAAGCTCGTTTTATGGCAATTGAAGAGAATGTACATGTCATTAAGGAGGAAGAATCCATTAACATTGTTTGTCATCAAGAAGTTATGAAAATTCATAATGTGAATGATGATGATGAGAATGGGACAAAAGGGTTTAGTGTGTTTGCTGAGTAAGAGACAAAATCAAATGTTAACGAGGTTGTTAACGATGTTGATTTTCACGAACCCATGGATAATGGAGAACAAACTTAGGTGGAGAACAAACTGAGTTAGAGAACAATGTATTTGGGAGTACTACATTTGTATCTAGGATGGAGAACTATACGGGTGGAGAATTGCGGAAGTACAAGACTAGAGTGCGGAAGTACAAGACTAGAGTGCGGTACGATTCAAAGAAGATTATGGGATCTCGGAATCACGAGCTGCTTTTCAAGATATCACCTTGAGGGCAAAATGAATTCGAAAGAGCGATGAATGTTACGACAAGAATATCTTCTATTTTTAGGATATATGTTTATGTTTTGTGTTTATCTGTTTAGTATCTTTTATGTTTTATTTTTATTTCGTAACTAGTATTTAAGGTCTCATATGTAATCATATTATCATTTAATCAAAGTAAAAGTTAAATAAATGTCTGGTCTTCTCATCTTTCGTTCTTAAGGAGCTAGTATCACGCTTGAAGAGACGCCCTATCCCGATACACCCTAATCTGGTCGTATCAGCATGACCACACCGAGGGTTCTGAGGCCAAAGCCCTCAAGCCATTGTGTGGTATCAATCACCAAACAACCCATTTTGTGGCAGTTAATCAGTTTTGATAGGCAACCTTAAACTACCACTTTATTTTGTAGCTTACACTACAAAACTTTGAAATTTAACTTCCGTCAATTGAACAAGAAGATGTAAGATTTTTGGATACTTCCTTACCGCCATTTCTTAACCTATAAAAAATAGTATATGAATCTAAAAAGGTGAATAAAATTATCACCTCCTATTATCGTTTAAGGCTCTAACTGTAAACGAACTGAACATTTTATGAGCAGTAAGGTTAAAAGTTTGTTTATTTATTAAATGAATGAGCATGAATACTATTTTACATTCGTTTAATTAAATAAAAAACATGAACAAAAGTCACGTCCGTTCGTTTATGTTCGTGAACGTCTAATTATGTGTTTATTAACGTTTATTTATGTTCATTTATATGCTTATGTTTGTATATCATATGTTTTAATTGTGTACTTTTAGAACTAATATGCTTAAACAAAACGACAATTATAAAACAAAATATTATGCGTAACTTGATAAATTCTTTGTTTATTTTCTTCTTTGATTTTGATCAATTGTTTATGTTCGTTTAAGGTTCATTTAGTTTCTTAATTATCGCGCATAAACAAACATGAACATCTCATTTTCTTAATAAACGAACATGAATAAAAAAATTCGTCTACTTACGCGTTCGTATTCATTTATTTATCCGATTAAAATTAAATGAACGGACACGAACAATGTTCCGCTCATGTTCGTCCGTTTCGTTTACAGCTGTAGTTATGAACATTAAACGTTTTGCAAGAGTATAAGAGATAAAATTTTTATGTTTTCCCATCAGAAACTCACGTAAAAGATCCAATGGCCTTAATCGTACGAGTTCTTGTTGTTTTTACTAACAATCTTCAAAGGTTTTATTATTTTTCTTGTTTACTTTTCTTTTGTACACAGGTTGAAAGTTGGGGGACTATTCTTGCCATCGTTTCATTCTCTGTGTTGTGGCTTTGTGGGCTTTGCTATGTTGGGCTCTTCTCTTGGGCTTCATAACCTTTGCTGCTTTTGTTATATTAACCTTAGCATCTCATTTGCTAGGGTTAGCAGCTCTCATTTGTTACACACATGTGTGTGTGTGTGTGTGATAACTGCTCTCTCCATAGCCGTTGGTGTTCCATGAGAGGTCTTCATCTAGTTTCATCTTAGTTTCTTGTGTGTTATTGAGTGAATCTTATATGTGAGGGAGATTGTATTAACCTAGTTGTGACAATCTCACATTTATCTTTTAATAGTTCGACTAACATCCATTTGGGAACTAATCTTTATCTTTTTATTTCCGTACTCTGATTATAAATAAAATATATCAAAGAATGATTGGTTGGTGTAAGATCTATTATTATTACTTTGATATTATGTTTTTAACAGTTCTCAACTTTAGGCTACTATTTTACATCCTTATACTTTTCGGGTAGTAAAAATCCTAGTTGATCTTATAAAGTTAGACATATAAACTCGACTCGGTTATATAACTTACATACAATATACATTTAGGTTGATATCAATCAATTTATAGTTAATTACGTGTAGTCAATTTTACATTTCCTTTAAGCCCGTAACTGAGAGATATCACTTTCTTATGTTTGTACCGGATCAATAATACGTACTAGGTTCATACTATAGGATGAAATAATTGAGATAAGTGACAAGATACTCCTCGTAGCCTCGTAAACGCGTAAAATAGAATTATATTCGTTCATTTGTTTATGCATTAAAAAATAAGTCAATATATTTTTATTTTTATTTTGAAAGGCAATAAGTCAATATTTATGCTATTTCTAATATGAGAAATGATAGTATTTTTTTGGTACAACATATTTTCAGTTATCCTTCTTCAAAGTGAAAAAACAAAAGAATTAAATGAAGAAAAACAATGAGTTAAAGATGCATGTTAGTTTTTTTTTTCTTATTTAGGTAGTGTGATAACAAGTAAGCAAAAAATAATTGCTTAATTTTCTTTCTTTGAGTCATTGCACCAGGTCTCCATCCTGGACACCTAATAAATATGAGCTGAAATTTCTACGCCATCACTAAGCTGTCTTAATACGTTCGAGACATACTAAATGAGGAATCTTTTGTTTCTATTGGTGTTGGTAGGGCTAATATAATTATTTTTAAGTGATACACCCAGTTACGCCATATGATTTCTAACTTGAAACGAAGAAAAACGATGAAAGGTCTTTTCGATGTTTAAATTGCATACTGTCTAATATTCCATCCACTTGAAACATTAAATGGCATATATATATCATGTCACTGCTATATAGCATATACGTATGGACTCATTTATTTTCTTTTGTGACAAATTAATCAATGATAACTACAAAATAAATAAACTGTTGATGAGTTTCATTTTTCTTTTTTCGGAAATCAGATTTTGAGTCCAAGAAGAACAAATTCGATCATATCGATGGGAAAGAAGACGAGAGTCTTTTAGTCAATTCACATGAAAAGTTAGTTAGCATAGTCAAAATCTGAAAGTATTTACATTGCATTGGCTATTAAGTAACAAAAAGTAATCCGTAATTGCTTAATTTTTTTTCTTCGAGTCATTGGACCTGGTCTCCAATCTCCATCCTCGCCACCTAATAAATTTGAATTGAAACTTCTACGCCATCACTAAGCTGTCTTAATACAGTTGAGACATACTAAATGAGAAACCTTTGATTTTGTTTCTATTGGTGTTGGTAGGGCTAATATAATTATTTTTAAGTCATATACCCAGTTACACCATATGATTTCCAACTTGAAACGATGAAAAACGATGAAAGGTCTTTTCATGTTTAAATTGCATCCATTTGAAACATTAAATGGCATATATATATATATATATATATCATGTCACTGCTATAACTATAGCAAATGTATGTGCTAATTTATTTTATTTCGTGACAAATAAATCAATGATAACTACAAAACATAGAAACTGGTTTCATTTTTTCTTTAATTATCAGAAATCAGTATTAAAATCCAAGAAGAACAAATTAGATCATATCAATGGGGAAGAAGACGCGAGTCTTTTAGTCAATTCGCGTGGAAAGTTGGCGAGCATGGTCAGAATTCGAAAGTATTTATGCTATATTGGCTATTACAAAAGTATTAGTAAATTTGAGAAAATATATTACGTATCTTTAGATTTTACGGTAATTCCCATGCATCACGTATCTCTTTTGTACATCCAACCAAATCTAATTGGGATCTTATATACGTAGTAACTTGATAGATAGAATTTGTGTTTCTTGTCTCTTTCACTTCTTGTTTAATTCATATGTCCCACGTCGCTACAGCAATGCTCCCACGTACAGTTAATAATTATGATTTTACTTTTTTTTTCCGGACAATAAGTATGGCTCACATGTCTTTATGAGTTTGGTCCATTTGATTTCACAGGTAGCAAATAATAGTGGAAACATACAGCAAATTTCTTTTTTGGATTCTGCAGACAACAGAACGTTTAAATTTGTACAAGATCGAAATCGGTTCAAATAAGAGTGTTTACAAGACTCATTTTTATATAAAAGTCTTCCTAATAATTCATCATTCACATTGAAAAGATTCCTTTATTCACTATAACGTAGGACTTTTTTTTTTAACATACTTGGTAAAGAAAATATAGGAAACGGCGGAGGTGGTGCCAGCCATTTTGTCGATTAGCGGGCTTTTCTCGACGACAAATATCGTCGGGAAAAGCCTGCCGCCCGATCATATGGTGGTGATTACTATAATTAAGCATAAAAAACAATTAAATATAAACGACAACAACGTGAATTTACTGAACCATGGTTATTGTCACCACATAGGATCAGATGAAGGAGCTAGAGGCGAAGGCTGAGCACACCACTGCCGAGATCAACAGGATGGTGCGAGGAGGCAAGTTTCGCGGCGTGGGTATGGTATTGCCGGGATACGCCAGTTCTACCCCGAGCTTTTCGTCACCACCCCCTGAGACTCGTCGGGATCAGGATGTTGATTTCATGATGGGCCTGCTAAGAAACGACGACAGGTATCAAGATGATTTTTCGAGATACGAGAGTGATGGTGTAGCGGGAGCGCGAGTCGCCCGGGTGATGATGTTGAGGATCGGGAGGGTGGCGAGGATGGTGGCGATGACGCGAGCTAGTCGTGTCATATATGTGTTTGTTAGTATGGTACATTGTTTCTTTATGTTCATCTTAACTTGTTTTCCAATTATCCTAAATTAGAACGCTTGTTTCCCTAGTATCTTTAGCTATCCCGACTTATTCCTAGTATCCTTGACTAAATTAGAACGTTATATTATATTTTGGTGCAAGTTTGAACTTATTCCGCGTTTGTGTTGATTTGTATTCCAAGTTTACTTTATATGTGTCTTTTGGTGAGCAAATACAGGTTTTTGTTACATGTTTTGGTAGATTTTTTCTGGAAAAATTCCGGAAAAAATCTGGAAAACGCCTGTTGTGCAGGCAATTTTTTTAAAAAAACCCTGCAGACTTTTCCCAAGCGACATGTCGCTGGGGAAACTTTGGTTAATCGTTGACAAGTCAAACGCAAAGCGTTGACAAGTCAAACGTATCGAGAGTTTCCCCAGCGACATGTCGCTGGGGAAACTTGGGAAAATCGTTGACAAGTTAACGACAACGCGTTGACAAGTCAAAAATAAGGAAAGATTTCCCAGCGACATGTCGCTGGGGAAACTTTGTAATTAGCTAAAAAGATTAAGTTCACCTTAATTTTTGTTGATTTAATAGGGATATTCCCCAGCGACATGTCGTTGGGGAAAATGTTGCCACCGTGGCAATCTATTCTTCCAGGAAAAGTCTGTGGGGCCCGCAAGTCGCTGGGGTAAGTCGTTGGGGATACCTTTCTCATCGAGCGTACCCCAGCGAATTTCCTCCAGCGACATGTCGTTGGGGAAACGTATCCCCATCTAAATGTCGCTGGGGAAAAGCCCAAAAAATCGCTGGGGAAGGCCTCGAATGTTGTAGTGCCAATGGTTGGTAGATATACATGTTTCATGCATAACTTATATTGATAGCGCATATACTGTTAGGATATGTGGCTGGATAACCAGGTGTAAAACAGAATCAGATATGCATAATCAAAGGCAAACACCAGCAAACAAACATCATATTAAAAAAATGAACAAAAGAGATCAAACATCAAATGAGGGGAGCAAAAGATTTTGGTATTTGTATTATCTTTTTTTAACATAACTTCGTTATCACACCTAAAAAACGGAGGAATTTAGTACACAACAAGTTACATCGAATCCAAAGGGCAAAATCAAAAGTGATTTGTCAAACAAAGTACACAAAGTAACAAGTTGAAACAAACCAAGACATACACCGTAAGGATGATTGTGAGACGGAAGCAGCAACACAATACAAGAATGAGGGAGAATCACCAATGTAAGCTTTTCTCAAACACAACCATATGAAGATGATGTAGCTTGGAGCAAAACTACAAAAGAGTACACTAACCATACAATGAATATAAAGCCTAACATCACTAAAAGAGCCAAACCTAAACCAAACAAATCTAAATCTAAACCCCAAGATTGCAGCAAAGCATCCTGTAGCAGCAGCAGCAGCAAACCATCTGACGAATTGGAAGTTAGAAAGCGCAACAGATCTAAAAAATCTGAGATAGTAACAGCACATCAGATGGTATAGCGACGGTGACAGATGACAAACGGCAACTGGAGATGACAGATCTAATGGCAAAGTATTATTATTATGGGATGTAGTAAAAAAGATTATGCATAAGAGGGGATCCGAGCGACCGGTCGAAATCGGTCGCCAGAAATTGATTTTAGATAAAGACGGCGAGATGTGTGTAGGGGTGGGGGGAGAGGATTCTAGAGAGAAGTAGGAGTTGGTATTTGTATTATCAAAAGACTCAGTTACATATACATGCTATAAATACTTTTTATAAGAGTTATAGGACCAACTTACCAAAGATAAAAAAAATTTACTACTTAGTAGGGGTGTTGAAAAAACAGAGAAACCGTCGAACCGCTCAATCCGAAACCAAAAAATCCGAAACTGAATAACCGAAATCGGAAAAAAACCGAAACCGAAAAATCCGCTTATCACGGGTCGGTTTCGGTTTTTACTTTTAGATATCCGCGGTTAACCGAACCGAACCGTGCATATTATACATGCTTTTTAGCTAAATATTCAAATAACCGTTCAAATATTAACCATTTTATTTCACCGCTCTTATCCTATAAAAACTTTTTAGCTACTATATAAGCTTATGTAATAATTTGTGTGTAAAAATTAATTAATGTAATCGTAATATATGAACGAAATAACTTTTATTACGATTAAATTCGATTATATTACTTTTATATAGGTTTTATCTATTCGATGTCATTTGATTATCCGAAAATGGCATATTATGTTCTAAACCACGTTATTCTTTATACGGTTAAATTCAATTAAATATAAAAAATGTTTAACCGCGAAACGAACCGGATGTAACCGCTCACTTCGGGTACCCGCATGTCCGGTTACCCGTCTAGTGCGGTTCGGTTTCGGATAGTAAAATTAATTCCCCGTCCCGCGACGGATAAGTAAAATCTTCCAACTAACCGAACCGACCCGTAAACACCCCTACTACTTAGAATCTTAATACCGTATAAAACATTTAGACCATTTTCTAAATTTAGTAGTCTTAAAATTTTAAGACTAAAACATTTTTTCTTTTGGAAAGTTTATGCATACAATGTTTAAAAGTCATTCAAAATCCTGAGAGTTATGCATACACATTTAAGAAAATTAAATATCATGTATCATAATTTAAAAGTGTTTATTATATAGTAAATGTATACGTTTTTTCTAATGTTGGGTCAATAACAACCCTTAAAATTTAAATTTCTTTAAAGCCATGGTTGTAACCGTCCTCCCTTATTGTAACAGCCCATATCAACCAAACTTATAAAAGCCTATTGCACAACCTTTTTAAAGCATGCATAAGACGGTTTTGACTTTTGTTTTTGGTTTCAAACCCCTCGAACATACAACTCAACCCTTTGCTGCCACTATATTCTGAAATTACTACATCTACATCTTCGTCACAAAATATGTAGTCTGCTTACGTTTAAATTATTTTTGTTGGTTATTTTGGCGGTGTTGCGCTGCAATTATGTGTGACACATGTTTATATAGTTTAGCTTGTTAAATATGCAGTGATTTTTTTATCATATAATTCATTCGTTTGCCTCAAAATTTAGTCACAGGTACCCGCCGCTGCATTGCGCGGGTACCCGGCTAGTACTATCTAAATAACCTAAACTTTGAAAGAATTACATATATCCCAATCTAGCCTTTATAATTACATATTTCCCCATCATATATTTAAAATAACAAAAATACACAAGTTCATTTAAATAACTGCATATTTATCCATCTTTTCTAATTTAATCTTAAATATATAAAATCTTGCCCTTTTAAATCATTCTCACTATATAATATACAATCACATTTCTTTTAAATAACAAAAATACACAAGTTCATTTAAATAACTACATATTTATCCATCTTTTCTAATTTAATCTTAAATATATAAAATCTTGCCCTTTTAAATCATTCTCACTATATAATATACAATCACATTTCAGTAAAAGAAGCCCATGTCTGCTGATAATTTTTACTTCCCAGTATTACGTCAACTAATTCAACCAATCGACAATGTTTTAATATCCAAAATAATAAAAATTTATGCATTAAGTCAAACAAAACCAAAAAATAATTCACAGCTAGGCTTAAAGCATTTAGGCTGTATGACGATATCTTAAAAGAAACCTAACTTTTGACCACCTGCAATTTTTTTACTAACTTTAATTATGTTTTCATTTTTATTGCAACATCCCTTGTTTTTTTTAACGTAGAGTTGTGATACGTACAAAACTTATCTTTGATTAGAACAATAAAATCAGTTAATTACTGAAAAGATATCTACGTTTTGATAAATGAACTTGTAGCACAATAAAATAAGTTATGTTTTCTGTTGAACAAGAATAACCACAAAATATATAGCTGACGGCAAAAAAGAGATGTTTTGGTGCCTAAATCAATTAAGGGGCATTGAAAAGGCACAAGTGAAAATGAGCGATAATGGGTATATTTGTTATTTTAGATGTAAGGTGGAAAAATATGTAATTATAGAGGCTAGATTGGAGATGTATGTAATTCTCCCAAATAATTTTTATATTAAAATTACCAAACTATCTTTAGAAGGTCAAGCAAATACCTAACAATCTCCACTCTGATGAAATCCTAATAAATACCAAATGTTACAAATCACATTCTAAAATTCCAAATGATAGAGAAAATAGCCTAATTCAAACAAGTGATCGAATCCAAAAATGATCCCAAACAAATCCATCAAAATCAAACGTTGATGGCTTCAAAAAAAAATAGCCATACATTGAACGACAAGTTCAAACACGGTCGATCAAACAAACAAACCGGCTTATACGATCTTCAACGAAGATAATCTAATTCGGGCAACCAACTTCAAAAGCCCGACGAAAGAAGATCCAAATTTTCAACTTCTAAATGATCGGACAAACTTCAAATGACATGATGATAAGCAAGTCTTTAAAAACCAAATCGATCTTCAAATTCAAAATACAAAATTGAAACTCTAATGGTCGACTTATATAATAAGAATTTGACCTAAATACCATATTCAAAGCAACTCACAATCGAAACCGACGTGGCACGAGTCATCTTAAAAGTAGCTGCGACCAAAGTTTTTTTCCTTTAGAGAAATCAATCTTCCAATGACCAGCCTCTTTGCAATAGTTACAAATATCTATAGGATTAGGAACCGAAAAACTTATCTTTACCTTTTACAAATCGATATCAACCGATATCACGACAAATGAGCTAATAAAACTTTCAAACGAAGGAGATATCGACACTAGAAGAACAAGTGTCACATCTTCATCTTCAATCTTCATTTCAACATCCATCAAGATTGAATTCATGGAATCAATATACTCTTTCAATAATGAACCTTCTTTCATTCAAAGTGAAAACAAACGTTTTTTCAACAACAATGTATTCGTCAACGACTTTGTCATATACAACTTTTCACACACCAATGACCGTTTCCTCATCTATAGCATCATATAGCACCTCATTCGATAAAGAAACTAAAACAGTGGAATGCGCCTTTTCGTCTTGTGAGCTATATTTTGCATTGGTCATATGAGAAGGTTTGGGACCCGCTAAATGTTCCCAAACAAGGCTCGAATTTTAATTCGCCATAAGCTAAAGTTAATTTTGCCATTAAACTTCTCAAAAAACTAGTTGATTGTGCTTGAGAAGAAATAGTAATCAAACGGGTTTTACTATGTAAGAAACAACTTCCATATTAACTCCTATCAAACAAAAGTCGTAAAACCCACCAACCAACTAGTTCACAAAACCAAATTCTGATTGCTCCCAAATCCTAATCAACAAACTCCTTCGATCTATGAAATAAGTGGAAGCAACAAACAATTGAACAATAACAAAAAAACCCTGATTTATCGAATCAGCAAGCCACCAAACACCAAACACACATCAGATTCAAACGATGTCAAGAAATTTATTTTTGAAATCAACCAAAAGGGATGAATACTAACTAACCAATTCAAATGGTTCAATAACCTGAAACAATTATAGCTTGCTCCAAATCAATCGAGTGGATCTCAATACCAATTTGCTATGATATGGGGCTGGATAATTAGGTGGAAAACAGGATCACATATACATAATCAAAGGAAAACACCAGTAGACAAACATCATATATCAGAACATGAACAAAATAGATCAAACATCAGATGTGATGAGCAAAAGATTAGGGATTTGTATTATCAAAAGAGTGAGTTAGTGATACATGCTACAAATACTCTTTATAAGACTTATGGGACCAACTATCAAAACTTAAAGATAGAGAAACTTACTTTTTAATATACTGCCTAAATAATCAATATATGCTTCATACTAACATATTTAAGCAAAAAAATTTCCAATTAAAACTTCAATATGTTTTTTAATTGACCTTGGAACTAGTAGTCACTTGTGAAGATCAGTGCTTCTAGGACATTTCAAAAGGACGGTTTTTCGATTCACACATAATGAAATGAAGGCTATTGAAAACAAAAGAAAACATTGCTGGAGAAATCAACGTGAAAATGGTTTTGTTTAACCGATGGAAATGCATACCACTGAAGTAATGCGTACCAAGTAAATATTTACTTTCGTCCCTGAAACATTTGATGGGAAGCATTGAGAGTTATATGAGAGTATTAAAATTGCTAAGATCTCAACTTAATTTGACCAATGATTAATGGGATCCTGTTGTTCATGACCACTGTTTAAGATCATAACAAAATTTGAGTTCTCTTTAAGATCTATCTTAATTAAGTACTTTATGACCATTGTTACAACTACTTCCATATAATCTCGATTGATTTATTTAGCTGTTATTCTAAATCATTTTAATGTTAGACAATCATTTATGAATTGTACAAGTAGGACAATTGGTTATCATTTACAACCAACTTTAACAAGATCTAACTGCAACATAACCAATCGAAATATTTCTTGTATATCATTTGAATTTTGGATATGTGTTTGTGAATTTTACAAGTCGAACAATATGCTATTATCTTTAACAATTGCTAATCAACTTATATTATTATTAGGAAAAATGGGACTCATTTCTTTTTACTTTATTTTCATACTTGTCTTTTAACTCATATTGTGGAAAAACCTAAATGATGAAAGAGAGTCAGCGTAAAACATGTGTAATAATTTCGTATGTGTAAAAAGATGGATTTTAGTGTATAGTTGAAGTGGTATTAAAGTGTTGACTCGCCGTGTTTTCTATTTTATTTTTGTAGGATGTATGATTTGGGATGGTAATTTGTTTATCTTTTTATATATCATGTAATTTAAAACAAGAGTATAAACATCTCATGAATGTTTATCATCAAAATAAAACAATTATTACCGTTGTTGTTACCTTGAACGACATGAATGACCTTTTTTACGAGAATGTAATCATAGATTATGTGTTCTAGCATTGTTGCAACTAGTTTCATATCATCTCGACTGATCTATTTAACATCTCTTTTATATCGTTTGAATATTTGATATGTGTTTTAAGAATTTTACGAGTTTTAGAGCATATTTAACATCTCTACGATTGCGATACTACGCATGAGAGGAAGAAGAATCTTGAAGTACTTAAGCTACCAACAGTTGTACATAAGGCACAATATTTTATAATTTCTATATGCACAACCTTGAACGTTTATTTTGGGAGGCTAGATTTTTTATATATATCAAAATAAAAAAATAAACAATAATTTTAAAACGAAATGCATAATACTTACACTACTCGTCACAAACTTTGGAGGGGTCGAAACCCTCCCAAGTCTCCACTAAAATCTGCCATTGGATATACATCTATAAATTTTACGAGTTTTGAAGGAGCTTGGAACCTCAATACTTGCGATAGTATGGTGTTTGTTTATTAAGTAGCTCTGAATCTAAATTTCACTCACACATCTTAATCCGAATATATCTGAATCTGAATGAAATAATATTATTTGTTTTTTGTATAAAAATTTGTCTAAATAGTATATAATATATATATCATCTTCATTCTTATGATACATAATTAGTTATCTATATACCCTATAAAGTGTGTATCCCAATTGTTAAATGTTGAAAGTTGAAAACATAATCAAATATGGCAATGTTGACAAGTTGTCTGTATTCATCAAATAATAACAGTTAAACAACCAAATAATAGGCAATTTTGGCAATGTTGAAAAGTTGAACAAACCAACAAAGTATATATAGTGTAGCGTGTATATACCTTATAAAGGGTGTATCCCAATTGTTAAATGTTGAAAGTTGAAAACACAATCAAATATGGCAATGTTGACAAGTCGTCTGTATTCATCAAATAATAACAGTTAAACAACCAAATAATAGGCAATTTTGGCAATGTTGAAAAGTTGAACGAACCAACATTGTATATATAGTAAGCGTGTAAATGATTAAGGAAAACATATCAAATCATAATGAAAATCAAATCACAACCTTAAAACCAACCATGCCTATTTAAATTCATAGCAAGAACAAAACTGTGCAAATTTCTAAAACCATATCAATACCAAAACCCTTTCTCTCTTTCTTTATCGACCCTTTGGCGCCATCACTGTCGTTGCCGCCTGCCAAATAGCCACTATATCTCGATGGTTTAGGTTGTTTTGACGGGCTAGATGACTTCGGTTGATGTTTTGATTGATATTATATGGTTGTTGGCTTAGGTGATTTACACAAAAAAGTTACATACAGGGCTGTCCCATTGATTTCGGTGGCTCTGTGCAGCACTGATGAATGAGGCCCCATCAAACACGAATACAACTTTTTTTATCGGAATATATGTGACTGAGTTTTCATGTACAAAACAAAAAATGATCGACGTTTCCTTCTCGAACTTGTGATCGCAATCAGATGTCTTATTTATCATGTTTTTATGTACATTCTTATATGGTTTAAACATGGTCGGCTCGTAATATTTTGGGGACCTATGTCATTTGACATAATAGGCTTCTTGAATAGCATGGGAGATTAAAAAATATACATATAAAAGATATAACACAAAAACGTGTACAACACTACCTTTTACGATTTTGAAAAACAAATTAAACCATTTCTAAAGTATTACCGTACTATTGAGAATTTGAGATACCCCATTTGTATTTAGAGAGAATTGCATAAATCGTCCCTGAAATTTGGTAATTTTGCAGGTTTTGTCCCAAATATTTTGAAAGTGCAGATATCGTCTCAAAATCAAACTATTTTACAAATTTTCATCCTTGAAGTTTTGCTTTCTTGCATGTTTCGTCCCAAATGTTTTGGCCATTTTGTGTGTTTCGTCCCAAGAAATATCCCCATTAAGGACGATACTTGCATTAAAGTTTTCAAATAGGGATGATTCTTGCACTTTCATAATGTTTAGGACAAAACATGCATTTTGGCCATACGTTAGGGACGATTTTTACAATTTACTCTTGTATTTATTTAAGACTACAACTAAAATACATGACAAAATAGGTGAAACCCATAAACCTTTGGACGAAAGCTGCATATCACTCATACTCATCATCTTCCTCAACCTTATCATGCCTGTAACTCTTTATTTCTTTTTGTATTTTTCTCATTAAATTGTTTAAATGATCTTTGCTTTACTTCTAAAACATCAATTATCTTAAGTTTATTATTTTGATAGCGAACTCCAAATTGAAACCATAGTTGCACTTTTGACATCGGAGGCCTTAAATTTTTGGGGGCCCTGTGCGGTTGCACACTCTGCACACCCCAAAATCCGGCTCTGGTTACATAACCCTATTGTGTCTACCCTCTTCAATCTCTCTCGGTGGTTTCGATGTATTCTTTTTAGATCTTTAAAGTTCCATATCAGATTTGATGGTTATGGGTGCTTCTGTTGGTTCATTGTTTTTTTACAGTAATAGAGTTCTGTTTGTTTGGTTTAGGACGTTCAGTGGTTTTAAGTTTTCTTCCGATATAAGAAAAAATAAATATGATATGTGCCGAATAGTGGATTTTATTATTCAGTATCTTAAACGATATGTAAATTACATTTACTTAGATTAAAGGTTGTTGGTAAAATTGTTCTTTACAACCATGTACTGATGTACCTCAGTTTGTCTATACTTATTTATTTTTCCAATATCATGTGGTGCATATTTATGATAAGACATGGTAAATGTTATTTCGGAGTGTGTGTTGGTTTACAAGGATGGAATATATGGCGATCATTGTTATGCTTATAACCAACCAACACTCTTTGACCAGGTATTAAATATTTTTGATTTGGTGTGAATTTATTTATACTCGCTCTAAATTGGCACATACTTGTTCTTTTTATGAAATTTTGTTCTAACATATTAGGTCGAAGAAAGAACAATAAGAGGAGAATGAGCTAATAAGAGGAGAATGAGCTAAAAAGAACTTCATGTAAAAGTTTAAATTACTCAAAGTTTGAATTCTTTGTGCCTATATAAACAACTTTTTCTGTACAATATATTCATAAAAAAAGCAAACATAGAGTGAGTTGCAATTACAAGAAATGACAACAACAAAAGATGTTGATGATTAACTTGAGGTTTTCTTTCACCATGATCCCTCTATCCCTTTCCTCGGCATCGACTACATAGTTTATCGTTATATAGTTCTCTTCATGTATAATATTTTTTCCAGCTTGATCCTCCTCCATATTGTAATTCATTTTTCAATCCTTATCTGATTAACTAGGATAGGGATGGTGTTATAGTGCTTACTCGTCTAACAAAGGTCCCAATGCTGCTTACTCGTTTAACAAAGGTCTCAGCGCCGGAGTTAAGACTATTAATGATGTTGCAAAAATGACCCATGACCGCAAAGATGCTTGTGCTTGCCTTAAGAGTGCTTACTCGTCTATCAAAGTTCCCAATGCTTCTAACGTTTTGGCCTTCCCGCCAAGTGCGATTCCTTACAATATGGGGCCCAAATTGCTCCAAGTATGTCAAACTTCTGCACATCCATATATCATTTTAAATACTTTACAGTAATTATAATCAAGCTCAATGTTTTAAGATTCTAATTGATGAACTCTTTTAATGTGTTTGGTACTTTGGTTATTGCAGGTCCATTGATCTTTGCTCTTAAAAGCGTATGGGTTATTTACTTGGCATGTTAGATTTAAAGACATAATTTAGTATA
This sequence comes from Glebionis coronaria, assembly GCA_025667525.1. Lineage (NCBI taxonomy): Eukaryota > Viridiplantae > Streptophyta > Magnoliopsida > Asterales > Asteraceae > Glebionis > Glebionis coronaria. Next base: position 541,139,850 of record CM046880.1, read on the forward strand.
GTAAAAATGGAGAGCTTTGTTTTCCTTTAGTTTGTAAAGACACGTCTAGCATGTCTTATTGTTCATTTGTAATGTATTGTGTAGGTTTATGAAGCGTCGGTGTCCTCTTCTTCTACTGTAGATGCTATTTTCACTCTCACTTGTATGTACTTGTATCAACACATGGTAACATCTAAGTTATCATAAAGGATTACAAATTTCCATCTTCATTACATCATTGATTAAATCCGAAAATAAGCTAACAACATTTACAATTTACGTTATTCAAGAGATGAATAATATTAATGTTTACTCTATTAAATGTTTTAATCTATACTCAAATAAATACCGTAACATATGAAACCCTTACTAAGGATCAACATATGTTTTCAAACTTTCGTGATTTTTTCAACTAATATTTTCAAATGTCTAACTTTACTATAGTTAGTGACTTTTCTTTTGATATCTACGTGTACTTTTGGGATAAAATCATATACTTTCTACTATAATTTTTCTAAATATCTAGACCAATTAATATATTGAATCAATTAACCCATCATCATTAAAATTTGAGTTGTGATATAATTTAGAAATAATAAATTACATAAATAGTCTTTTTGGTTTGTCGGGTCCTACACTTTTAGTCTCTGTATTTTTTTCATCGAGGCACGTCCTTTAGTATGCAAAAGTTAGAGGTTTTGTCCAAATTACTAATGATGTCTATACGACATTTAAAAAAGAGCTAACGTGAAATATAATGACTAATAACTGCATATTTTTACTTTTATCACACAATTTATTGTTTTTCACGCTTAACTGAGTGATAGGACTTATTTTTGTTTAAAACATATAATAAAAGTTCATGTGTGAGGATCTGTTGTGAGGACTAATAAGTTGATATGACTATACGTACGTAACATTTATAATATTTTATAATACTATTACGTTTAAAGTATTTTAAAATGCATAAGATTCTTAGAAACTTTTTAAAATATAAGACCTTCAAAACCTTTTTTTTTTAACTTTTTTATAATACAAAAACGTTTTAAAGATTTTTAAAAGAAAATAAAAACTATTTAGAATGTTTTGTTATTAAAAAATATTTTTAAAATTTATTGAAAAAAAATACATTTTACTTATTTTAAAATGTTTTTGTATATAAGAACATTGTTTGTATTTTAGAACATTTTGTGTATTTTTTACGAGATACACACCACCGAGCTGCTAGACGAGGATACTTGGATTTTAATTACAATTTTTATTGGTGCAATCTTAATGATAATATTGACTAGAGCACAAATTGGTATTATTGGAGCTCAACGTCACCAAGCTACCAAAAAAAACAATATGATGTATTAAAAAGGATTTTCTAGCGCCGTAAACATAGTTTGACAAAATACAATTACTTGTTGATGAAATTTTGTCAAAACTAGAAACCCGCCGCTATACGCGAGTATTCGTATAGTAACATTAAATTGGGTCATAAAACTAACAATGGCCTACAAACGTAGAAATAAGATGAATTAAAACAAAACTTTCAAGGAAATTATGTCGTACTTTAATTTCGTAATTTAGTCGTGTTGCTAAACATCTTCATCACTTTTTAAACTATCCTTATCAATGAGTTTATGATGACAAGATTATGAAAAAAGGTAAAATATCTAAAAATGCATTTAACATTGTCATGTAACAATTAAAATATTCTTTAAAGAAAGAGTAAATTATAGAATACATCCCTGTAGTTTGAAGTTTCTCACAAAATACATTTTTTAATAAGACTATTGGCACTATACATCACTCGTTAGGCAAACGTTTGTCACAATACATCCCTCAGGACTAACGATGCAATTTTTCTCGTTAACTTCTGACGAGGGATGTATTTTGCAAAAAAAAACACTTCAATTTTTTTCGAAAAATAAAAGTTCAGCATCTTTTCGGAAAAAATTTTAGTTTTCTTATTGAATTTTTTTTTAAAAATAATTTTTTTTCTTCGAATATTTTCAAAAAGTCTTCAACATTAATTTCAATTTATTTTTTAAAATAATTTGTTCCATAAAAAAAACATTTTTTTAACTTTTTTAACTAATTTTTTAAAATTAATTGAATTTGTTCCTTCTAAAAAATAGAAAATTTTATTTTTTAAATACATTCGAAATTTTTTTCTTAAAATTAAACATTTTCTTAAAAAAATAGAAGTTAGATTTCATCAAACATTTTTTGTTTTAAAAAATATTTTTTTATCTAAGTCTCTTAAAAGGAAACATAAAAAAATTTATAACAAAAATATTTAAAGAATTTTTTTAAATGTTCGAAAACATATTAAAAAACTATGGTTTTTTTTAAAAAAAGAAATTGAGTTCGTTTTTAAAAATCAGTAAAAAATTAAAAAAAAAATGTTTTTTTTGTAAGGAACAAATTCAACAAAAGACAAACATTTTAAAAATTAAATTACATTAAAAAATAAAATATTGTTTGAAGACCTTTAAAAAAAATCGAAGAAAAATGATAAATATATTAATTTTTTAAAACTATTTTCAATAAGAAAACTAAAAAAAAAAATCCAAAAAAAAATTTAACACTTTTATTTTTGAAAAAGAATTAGAAATTTTTTTTCGAAATCTTTTAATTTTAATGAAATTTAATTTTTAATGAAATTTAATTTTTATTATTTTTAAGAAAACGTCTAATTTTAAAATAATGTACGAAAACATTTTAAAAAATTAAATGTTTTATTGTTTTGGAAGGAACAAATTAATTTAATTTTAAAAAATTAGTTAAAAAAATTCGAACAAAAAAAATGTTATTTTTTAAAACAATTTTCAATAAGAAAATTAATTTTTTTTCGAAAAAATGTTTAAACTTTTATTTTCGAAAAAAGATCTTAAAAATTTCTTTTGCAAAATGCATGCCTGTTAGAAGTTAACGAGAAAAATTGCATCGTTAGTCCTGAGGGATGTATTGTGACAAATGTTTACCTAACGAATGGTATGTAGTGCCAATATTTTCACCAAATGATGTATTGTGTGAGAAACTTCAAACCAAAGGATGTATTTTACATTTTACTCTTAAAAAAAGATTTCAAGTTAATGCTCAAAGTAAGCACGCCAATAATCCATTTAAAAATTAGTTATATGTGGTATTATTGATTGAAAGACTTTTGTGTTAACATTTTTGTCAAAAAATAATGACTTAATTCTCTTCAAACGGATTGTTAATACGAAGAAAAAGACGAGAAAATATATGTTATAAAATGAAAAAAGGATTAAAGAAAAAAAGTTTATAATTAAAAAAAAAGTATAAACACATTAAGATGTACCCTAGTAAGATATGCATTCTACATGTAGTTGATTAAGAGGTTTCGACCTATAGCCGCTTTTGAAAAAAAGCAAATGTATTGAATGATCAAAATGTTTAACCGCGTAGTTAGATTAAAAAACCGTTAAAAAACATTTTAAAATAAGCAAACATTACATTAAGATAAGACGAGGAATTTATTAGAAATAAAACAGATTAGGTGGCTCAAGCTCAGTTTGTGCCCTTAGGGTTCATGAGGGTAATAGTGTTTTTATGTAATTGTCGTTATAAATATTGACCAATGATAAGCCTAAGAGCTACGGGTTTCATCTTCTAATATGGTATCGAGTTTGGTCTGATCATTAGACATAATCGGCCAACATGAGCCGTCATCGTAATACCAGTCGTCAAATCTTCTTCTCTTCCGCATTCTATTCCTCTCAACGACCGTGAACAAAAATGGTTTGTCCTATATCTTTTCCTTAAAAAAATGGTTGTTTGATCTCTTCGAACTGAATGCATCAATTGTTTGATAGCATTTGTTTTTTTTTTTTCATTTTCTTTGAGTTCTTAGTTACTTTATTTTACTTTTGTATTGTCGTGAGAAAAAAAAAACAAATCTCAATCGTAACCTCATAATCTTTTATCGTTTTTTTTGGAATAAACCCACAAAGTATATATGGTCAAAGATGCCACTGCCAACAATCATCGTTTTTGCTACAATTGTGCTTAGCTTTCGATGTTGCTGTTTGAAGATATGCTTTCGTCGCTGGTAGAAGTTTTGCTTTCATTGTTGTCGTATGTCTTCAACAAATTGTTATAGCTTCCATGTTTTTATGTTCCTAATTCAGCCCGAGCTCTCGTCTAACCGTTTAATAGAGTCACCGTAAAGTACCTAAGCTACTGATGGTTTTACAAGTGGGGCAAATAAGTTATCAGTGCTATATGTACTATAACCAACCGTAAGACTGGGATGAGTAGTGTAAAACCCGCTCACATTCACGTCAGCGCTACATAAGCTTTTAATAAACTCATTACAACTCACTCACACTCATTTTTAGAGGGTAATGACACCCACTACAACTTACTACACATCACACCTATTTTTTATTAAAAAAATTTTATTCATAAAATAAAAACTTTTATTCATATATTTTATTCAAATACGATACACGCGGGTAAATAAAAACGATACATGAGTAAATATAAAAAAATATATAATAATTTAAGAATTGGTAAACAAGTGCTCGACCAAATCTGCTAGAAGATTGTGATGTTCTTGCGTTGAGCTGAGTTTCTGCATAACTTGTAGCACGCGTTCTTGGGGTCGTAATACGTCTTTCAGTTGAATTTCTTCTTCTGGGAACCATGTAGGAGATATTGCTATTTTTTTGAACTTTTGAATATTATGTAATATGATGCATGTGTACATTATATTCATGATTTTTTCCGGAATGCTCGTACATGATTAGCTAAAAGGCTCATTTCTTCTTCAAAACACCAAAAGCTCTTTCCACATCTTTTTTGCGGAGACTTGTTTTTTCTTATAAAAATCCTCTTATGGTCAACATCTGCTGGTTCGAGAATTGTTCTAACAAGTGTTTCCAATTTCGGATATATCCCGTCAACAGGACAGTATCCCCATGGATAGTGTACACCGTTAGCTACAAAATTATCCTCTGGTGCTCGTCCAGCTTTCAAATCGTTAAATAAAGGGGATTGATATAAAACGTTGATGTCGTTGTTCGACCCGGAAACACCAAAAAATGCATGTCATATCCATAAGTCCTACGACACCACAACTTCAAGTAAAGTGAATGGATTCGGTTCATGATCTCGTCTAACATATTGCCCTTTAAAGGCAATTGGACAACCAAACCACTCCCAGTCCGTACAATTAAGACTTCCTAGAATCCCTGGAAACCCGTGCATTGCTTCATGATGCGCATAAAGTTTCTGAACATCAGTATACGTCGGTTTCCTCAGATACTCAGACCCGAAAATTTCTATAACAGCACTACATAAATAATCAAGTGATTCTCGAGATTGTAGATACTCACCAGAAAACCATGAGCAATGTCGTATGGCTATTGACGAATTACCGATGTGCACTTTAACAACGGCGAAATATCTTCTTTTTCGGTACAATCAACATTATTATGAAAGTATGGAGAATAGATAGTTACTTCATTAACTATCCAGTTGAAAAGGTGACGACCCATTCGGAAAACCCTCTTGAACTCTTTCGCATCGTATCATGGGTTCGCCGTAAAAAAGACGTAATTAACCAATCATGAGCACCTATTCGGTCCCGATTTATGACGTTTCTTGGTATTTGATTAGCATTACGTCTTCTCTTAATAAACGCCAAGTCTTTTCTAATAAAACTCAACTTGTGTTTCGTTACGAATTCGACGTTTTTAGTGGTAAAGAATAATTCGTATTCGTCGATATTATCCATTTTAGTGTTTTATGAAGAATGTGTATGAAATGTGATTGTGTGTTTGAAAAATATGAGTTTTAATAGGTATTTTATAAGTTAAAAAAAAGGTATTAAAAAAGGATTAATTTCATATATCATCCTATTTTTCAAATCAGTTTCATATATACCCAAAGTGCAAGTGTTGGATGCATAATGTACAATGATTTTTAAGCATTTTTGGGTATATATGAAACTGATTTGAAAAGTATGATGATATATGAAATTGCCCCTTAAAAAGTTTGTTTTTTTTATAAATATAACAGTTACTTTGGATGTGGGGCCCAAATCAAAAAAGTCGTGTTAGGTGAGTTTGCTCAGGTTTTTGTGTAAAAAAATCGCAAGTCGCGTGTAAGTTGAGGTGACAAATCTTGCCAATTTTGATAAACATGGGCACTTTATGCCCATTTTTAAAAAAGGATGAGACACTTTTTGCCCATTTTTATTATTAGCGGGTTTAAACGGGTGCATATGTAAGAAACTTATGGGTTTAATGGGCGCACATGTAAAACTCTAATTAGACTACCCGGCGGATATTTTATATTTAGTTTATATCCCCGGCTTTTAAACAAGTATGTTTTTTAATTATACGTTTTTATATGTATTTTTTCTCATTTTAGCTTGCGCCCGTTTCACCTCCCCGTTTTGCCTGTGTCCGTTTAGCCCGCGCCCGTTTAGCCCGCCGCCCGTTTAACCCTTCACCCGTTTAACCCGCCGCACGTTTAGCCCGCCGCCCGTACCCGCCTACCCACCCGTTTTGCCACCTCTACGCGTAAGTGAGTTTATAGAAAGATAAAAGTCGCGCGCGACTATTTTGATTCACGAGTAAGTATTACGCCACCTCGCTCAACCTAACAAGAACCAATCGAATAAGACTAACCTTATTTTTTGGTTAGCCATAAAAGAGTATTTGCCGGTGTGGTTCAACCCACAAGAGACAGGTCTTAGTCATGTTCGACAACAAAGGGAATGCACGCGGTGCACATCGGGTAGCTAGGTCGAGGTAGATCAATCGAAAACAACTAGTTAAAAGTAACAACTTTTCGGTTATAAACTTAGTATGCTTTGAACTTACCCTAAGAATAGTAACACCAGTAGTAGAAATATTAGTAATTGGTTTGGATGATGAGAACAACATTTTCAAACAAAACCGGCATGTTTTTGCTTACAGCTGATGCCACGAAAATTGTCTAGATTCCTTGTATTAGGTAGCCACCATGAAAATGGTTTACTTTACAAACAAAGCATTTTGTTTGTTGATCATGCATAAAACGTTGTTTTTCTTAGAAAAAATTAATTAAACAATGTATTAATCAATTGTGATCATTTATAATTAATTAAACGTTATTTTTACAATTCAGACATATATTGACGACTTCTAGCGATCACATTCGTTGTTGTAAGTTTGGTGGACTTTTTACAACTTCGTGGAAAAATGAATGTTCATTAAGAAAATAAAATTATTTGTTATCATAAGAGCATCCTTTATGCTAAAAAACTTTTACAGTATAATTTTCTGCATTTAATATAATAAATGCTAAATACAGTTAATGAATAAAAGTTTCATGAAGGAAAAAGTTATATAAAAAGTTTTTGTTGCAATAGTAAAAACACTTTCAAAAGTTTTTTTAAATAGTAAAACATTTTTAAAAAAGCTTTAAGAAGTTTATCCATAAAAGATAATCTAACTGGAGCAACTACATATCATCGCTATAAATAAAAATAGAAATCAAAGTTAAAAAATTTAATCTGAAATCATTTTTTGTCTAGATAACCTTTAGCGGCTATACTATACGTAGTTGTTATAAGTTGACATGTAGTCGCTAGAGGTTTAATTAGATCAAAAACTGGGCAAATAGTATGATATTTTTGTTCATTAGTTGACCAATACCGACACTCTCCTTTTACTTCGAACCGGAATTCCCAACAAATTTGTAGTCGCTAACGGCTAAAGCGGTAAAAGTTATAGTGTAAAAGGGGTGAAATGAAAATAACATGGGATCTAACACCTCTTCCACGGCCGTGAGCGTGCTCACGCCGTCTTCCACGCCGGTTATCAAGGTGTGGTCACGCGGCTCAACGCGGGGCAAAAACACCTCACGCCGTGACCATTTCTTTCCCTATAATGTATAACATTAATAACGTCGTAGATTTTTATTTTCATTAGGATATTCAATGAATTGATGTTTAAAATGTCAAATTTTGCTACTTTTCAAAGATTGTTAGTTTTCTGGAATCTTTTTTGTTTTTGTGAGTTTTTGACTTTTTGGTGATAATTTTTTTTCATAAATCTTACGAACATTATTGGACTTTCACCTTTCAAAAAAAGTGATTGGACTTTAAACCCTCAACATTTGTCTTTTAGTAATTAGTGTCGCTCGATATAAATTATATCGCATGGCAACAGAGCAAGAACGACTATTAGAGTACAAGTTAATTATAAAAAAACGTTATGATATAAATATCGTGACCTCTGTTTTAGAAAAAGTAATGCCCTTTCACAGCTCCAAGTGGCAACTGGCTGGTACCATTTAACCACTGCTTTAATAAACCATTTTTTCGGAAAAAGAAAATTATTTTCCTCGTATGTAGCCCATTTTGGACTTCTCGCCGCGGACAAGCTATAGCGACTAAGGGTGTTATCGGGTCGGGTTGTCGGGTTTGCGGGTTGAACATGTCGGGTTGAATCGGGTTTTGGTGTCCCAAATGTTAACCTTAACCCGACCTTATAAGGCTATCGGGTTAATACGTTTCGGATTGAATCGGATCGGGTTGAATCGGGTTAGGTTGTCGGGTTGTTATTGGGTTCTAGCTTGTTGATGTCACAAAATAAAACACACTGATTAACTTTCTAGATATATTATTCTATGATAGAGTAAATAAGCAAATCTTTAAGTATGTATAGAGATATACAGTGTGCACAAATTCTTTAATAAAATTGCACCTACTATAAGCTTTTAAAGTGCTTATTTACTCTAGCCATGCATGATAATGATCAATGGCATGTCATCAGATAATGACATGCTAAGTTTATTGCTATGTCTTGTGTGTTTCTTAATCATATTTGATGCACTTTTATGTTATAATTGTAAGGCTTTTTTTTTTTCTATACAAAGCTGATAATTAGTCACCATCAAAATTTAAAATAGTTTGTTTTAGAAAGATTTAAAAACAGTAATAACACGGAAGAATCAAATTGATCAACTAGTTAAATTGTTGAGTCACGTTTAGATGTAAAACACATTAATAAAACCTTGCCACAAGCTGCTAGGTGAATAAGTAAATGGTCCAAATCTTATTACAGATAAAGGCAGGGACGGAGCTAGGGGTTCCCGCGGGTGTCCGTGACTCTTATAAAGTTTTTCTATGTAATGTTAATTTGTGAAGAAAACATCGATTTTTTCTAAATGTATATTAAATGCACCCAGTCAATTGGAACATAATTTTACCATTCGTTTTAATTCATGTTTTATATCTGTTATATTACGGTTCAAAAACATTTGTGCACCCAGTCATATTTCGTCCTAGCTTCGTCCCTAGATAGAGGTACTAACCTCATGGTTCCATTGAGACTTTTAAAACATATATAGAAACCAAGTGAACAATGTGACTTTTAACGGCGGCGATAACATGTAGTGCAACAACAAACGCAAGTTCATATCGGGTTATCGGGTTGAACCCGAACCCGATAAGATATTAAAAAATAACCCTAATCCGACCCTATAAAGTTATCGGGTTGGTCGGGTTGACCCGATAGACCCGATAAGCATAGTTGAACCCGATAGAACCCTATAAGGCTTTATCGGGTTCAGATTGGATCGAATCAGGTTGGATTACAACGGCTAAATTTTTGATTTTTTTTTTAAATTTTTTGTATCCAACGGCTACTTTTTTTACAGACAACTTTATAAATACCACATTTTGACAGACAACTTTCAATACTTTTACACACGCTTTCATAAATAAAAAATGGCACGCTCTTTCACACACAACGATGACGAGATTAATGCTATGATTCAGAAACCAATAAGTCAACAACAACGTCGTTACGATAAGCTTACGTGGTTAGCTGAAGATTTCGAAGCCGCGTCCGAAAAAAATTCGAAATTGCACATAGCATATGCCGAATGCACTGATCTTTCCGCACAGAAACATCATTTAATCGACACGTATCTAAGTACTCAATCTGATGTCGATTTCAGCATTCAAAGATCTTTGTTTAGAAAGTCGATAAAACTTGAGGCTAGAATTAAAAAAGTACTGAATGGCTGAATAAGTTGGGTTCTTCATCCTAAACTCATATCGGTTCTTCGTCACAACAACAACGAAGCCGAAATGTGTCTTCTGATCTACCCTTTCCAATTCTAAACGACTCAAATGGCTTACTTATTGATAAAGAGGTGTATCAAATATACCTAGATAAAAAAGTATTGAGAAAAACAGAGGAAGAACAAGAAAGGGAACGAAGGGAGGTGGAGGCCCAAATTATGGCCGAAGAAGATGAAGAAGAAACAAGGCGCTAGGATTTACCTGGTCAGTTTTCGGATTCAGATCCGGGAACTGACTAATCGTATTATGTATTTTTATGTTATCTATTTAGTAATGTATTTTCTTTCGTATTGTATTCGAATTTTAGTATTTTTCATGTTTTAAATATAAACCTTTTAACCACTCAAGGGTGGCCTAGTGGCAAAAAGATTTGTGACTATCACTCCAAAGTGTGTGAGGTCTCAAGTTCAATTCCCACTAGGTGCAAACAACCTTGAAGTGGACACGCCAACCTCCTGAAAAGGGAGGGCTTTACCAGGTTTGATTCTGTGTGGCGGTGGGCTCAAACCCCGTGGATTAGTCGGCCAATGAGTCGAAAATCACGGTTACCAAAAAAAAAAGTATGAAATAAATGTTTTAATTCTGAAATAAAAAGTGTTTACGTTTACGTTTTTATTTACGTTTTTAATTTACGAAGTTAAATAATTAAAATGAAAATAAATTAAGGTATAAATTTTAAATTATAGGTAATGTTTTTTTATGTATAAAGTAAGTTAAATTTTAAATAAATTAATTGTTGAGGGCAGTTTTTGAAAAAAAGTGAAAAAATGGTTAAATTGATGTGGAAATGGTGTGATGATAAGATGGTTGTTTTTGGTGTGTATGTGGAAGTGAAAAAGCTGACGTGGCAGGGTGTTTTTTGGTGTGGTGGTGTGACCACTCATTTTGCTCTTACAAAATAAAAGAGTAAAATGCAAATATGCTCTCTTAGGTATTCCAAATTTGAATGTTTTCTTCCTAACGATGAGAAAGTGCAGACGGTCTCCCCAACGACGGGCATTAATAGCAAGCAACCTCCCTCGTCGTAACATGTGTTAACTTTTTGTCGTCACTTATTTATTTACAATGGCATGTTTGTCTTTTCTTTTATATTTAGTAGAATAGTTTCATTTGATTGCATTCGTACCTCCTGTGTTGTGCTTTATAACAAACACTTTCTCATACACACACATATGATCAAAATGCCCATCTCCAAAAATACATAAACCGTAATTCATAATTCGATGAACTGCTTTCGTGAAAATCAATCAATTATTTGTACATCATGGACAGACACATATCCAAGAAGAATCAACAATTACTCCTTGTTTTTTTACCAAAACAACTCGTATATCAACCAGATATCATAATCTGTCTTAAATAAGCATAGCACAATATGTCTTAAACAAACATATATCAATCTATCTAGAAATAAACATAGATCAATCAGTCTTAAAACAAGAAATTAAATAAGTCTTCTTAAGCAAACATATTTTGTCTTTTTCTGCATCCTCATTTATCATCTTACCACTAATATCAGTGTCCATATTAGACCCTTTGACTTTATCAATTTTCATATTTTTTCTAGAAACAAAACCATTACAAACCACCCTAATTCTTTTAGGATCATTCCTCAAAAAATGCAAGTTTCTCCTGCTCTCAACAACATGACTTCTAATCAAATCTTTATCTACATCCCTGTTAGCAAACTCTTTACCTATATAGCACTTGGACGTTGAGTGCTCTTTTTATTAACTTTCTAAGCCCTAGACGCCTAGCATTTTCTGGAACATCCTCTATGTCACTTTCTTGTGAATCAAAATTAAGAACCTCTAAGTTGTCTTCATTGACAATAACATTAGGTACCATAGGATCATTGCCATCTTTTTCTATACTTGAATCACCTACTTCAAAATGAAAGTCATGCATGTTAACTTCTACTTCCTCAAGTACATGTTTATCATCTTCAAAGTCATTTTTAGACTCATTATTTATTTCAGAACCACTTTCACTTTCTTAATCCTTCTCAACTAATTCAACATATACATACATAACCTTGTGCATATCAACATAACTTAAGAAGTTTTTGTAATACCTTTCACTAACCAAAGGTTTTACCCCAACATCTAAAGTCTTAAGTGGTATTTTATAGTAATAAAGCATTTCCTGATCCATTTCATAACCTAAACTATTCATAAATGTATTCAATATGACATCAAAAAAATCATTCCTATTAACCATATCAACATAGTAAATCGCACCTTCAATGTTTTCCATCTTTGGACCATCACTGAACCTTCCATAGTAGTGACATTTGATGCTAAACAATTGTTCATACGTATTTGTTTAAATAGAAAATAACGAATGTGGCTAATTGATTATCGTTTACGATATCCAATTTAACAATGAGCCTAATAATCAACGAATTTAAAAACTTACCATAAAGTGCAATATCAAAATCTTCCCCTCCAGGCCTTATGTAAAAGTCTGGTACATGATCATCCATTAGTTTGAAACCTAGGGGAGGTCAATTGGAGAAGAAATAGAATACGATACGATCGTTGTGAAATTGGGTAATATAAACGGGTTATAACCTTAATCGGGCTAAAAATATGGATTCAAGTTGGGTTTAATATATTAAGTAGGAGAAAAGACAATTATACCTTTGAATAAATCTTGCCACTTAATAGAGGTTATGACGAGGGAGGCTGATTGCTACTTGTTCTTGTCGTTGGGAAAACCGCCTGCACTTTCTCATCACTAAAGAGAAAACATGCAAATTTGGAATACTCACAGAGCATATTTGCATTTTACTCTAAAATAAATATATTTACTTATTAAAGTTTTGCTTTCTAAAAAAAATTACAATCATCTAAATCATTATAAGTTTTGCTTTCTAAAATTAAGCAAACAAATATTCTCATATAATATTAATTATGAATAGACTTTTAGTGATCTAATTAACTATTTTTTTAAAAAGAAATGATAAAAATAACTTTTAATAATCTTTTTGTAGAAATTGATAAAATATACTTTTAACAATTTTTTATTACTCCTTTCATCTCAATTTATTTGTCTACTATTTATTTTTTATTGAATTTTGACTGTAAATTATTATTTTTATGTTATATAATATTGAATGAAAATGATACCAACGAACATGTATTTAAAACTCAATCCATATATAAATTTTGCGTTAAGTATTATTTATATAATACACACAAAATAATTTATTATAAAATTTATATAAAAAATTAATAGTGAACATGTAAATTAGATATGTTTTACACTATTTGTTTCATGCAAATATATTAGACCCGCAACAACATATAGACTTCATTTTACTTCTAATTTCCATTATGGAAAATTGATAATCGAATAAAAATGCATCTCAATATGAATATATACTTGCGATAATAAAATAAAAATGCATCTCAAGATGAATATATACTTTGGATGATAGTCTACTCGACAGCTCTCTCTAATCACATCAAGATTTGGATTCTACGATTCACCATGTGAAAATCAACATTTCGACAGTGTTTTTCATTTATTCATATGAATACATTATTGTGCTTAGACAGTTATACCCTTGTCTTTCTTTTAACACATTCTTACTTACCCTCACCGGGTCATATTCTTGTACCTGTCTGCATGCTACCAGTCTACCACTCGTGCTTTCGACAAAGCCTCTGGTTTAACTCAGAGGCCCACAAAAAGTGTTTGTATGTTACAGTGATGGTTCTTTGAGCCTCACCATACATAAACTGATAAATACATTTTTACAACCTAGTAAAATAGTTTTTGTTAGATAGTGATTGTCAAAACATATTAATTTGATGTGTATGAATAAAAAACCTCATCACATCTTTAACGACTATGACAAATAAAATCAAATCTTTTTATTTATGTATTGAAAGTTGTTTTCAATATATTTTGAAATATTCAATCATCTCAAAGTGGGGAAAATAAACATAAAAAAAATAATCATCCGATCAAAGTGAGGTACAGAAAGATAATGCCAAAAATGAAACATCGAATTTTCAACTGAAAGAACAAGGGCATGTGCATGAGATGATAAAAGATGAGTGCCAAGTTTGCAATAAAAATGTTAATGCATGAGATCAACATCCATTGTTTTAGGTATTTGACCCGTTTATCTTTTAGTAAATTTCGGATGGTGATGTAATTCTTTAACTTTGTGATGCCACTAACTCTTTATGTTTTTTTTGTTGAATATGAAAATGGCGAAACATTTATGTATGTAATTTTTGGATAATCTGAATATTTGTTAAAGTTTTTATCATATTTTAAATCATGATTTTTACCGTTTTTTAATATCATATGTGATAATGCAATATCATATATGATAACGCATGTAACTCTTAAATTAGGCCATATATCATATATGATAATGCATTATTATATATTATACTAAAAAAAAGTTCGATCGATTAAATAAAAGGTCTACTGGCTTAATGATTAAAACAAAAAAGCTCATAGTTACAACACACTAACTTGAGACGCTCACACATAACAAGCTTATCAAAAAGCTGAATAAGAACACTAAATTAACATAACTTGTATAGAAAGCTGAATCATAAGCTTATTCTAAATCAAATAAGATTAAAAAAAATTAAACCTGATAGAACGATCGACTAATCGATTGTATAATAACAAATGATCGATTAGAGTTGCCTATTTGATCTATTAGTCTATTATCGAATGATGGATAGAGAAAGAAAGTAGACGTGCAATGTAAAATGAGAAAGAAATTAAAACAAGAGAGAGAAGCAGATAAATGTGTGTGAAATAAATGATGGTTTGTTAAAGAAAAAAAGCTTATATATTGCACGTGTGAAAAGATCAAAAAATTCATACAGTGTAAATTGGAAATTTAATCTTATTCATTAAATTAGGTGAAGATGAACCTCCTGTATCTAACGGGCTGTTTGATAAAATATTATGATTCATAGCTTTTTTTTAACGACAACTTTTATTAAGAAACTAGCAAAGAGCTAGAACAAGATTACAAAAAAATTAAATAGGGATGCTGAAGCCAATAGTCCCAAGTAAAACTACTTTTACATCTAGATTGACTCCACATAAGTGCATAGCAATATCATCATAAAGAACATTTTTCCGAGGATTATGAGTCGTGAACAGGAGTTGATTTCCAAACTTCCAAATACACAACTGAGAAGACACCATCCATAATGCCTTTAAGACAAGAACCCATCCGTAACGAACTGAACCAAGAAAGCCACTCCACATAAGACTCAATAACCAACCGAGGAATATTCCACCAACTACAAATACGACCAAAAATGTCACGAGCCATTCCACATCAAAAAAACAAATGTCATACGTCTTCAACCTCCACATCACAAATCGGACAACACAAATCATCCACCTGGACGCCCCTACGAACTAAATATGCCCTAGTATAAAGACGATCAAGTTGGAGTATCCAAGTAAACACATTTACCTTATTGGGAACGGTTTTGATCCACCTAGTCGCTATGGGAGATTTTGAAAGAAAAAACCGTCCAAAAGAGCTCGCGCATCACTAACACGAAAAATCCCTTCACTATTCGTATCCCAAATCCAACGATCATTCACACTGGAAAGAACAACACCCGCAACTAGACCTTGAAGATGCTCGAGTTGAAGAGACTCAACCCCAGCACGAACCATACGCCGTAAGGAATCACAAATAGGGCCATTCAATTTCTCTGCCACTATGAATCCTTATAATTTTCCAAAGTAAATAACCGAGGGAAGGGAAAGCATAACTTAATTTCACCAACCCACACATCTCTCCAAAACTGAGTATGTAGACCAGACCCAAGACGACGTTTACAATGGGAAAGTAAATCAACTCCATAAAGCTTCAAACCATTAACTTCTTTAATAATCTTACACCATAGCGAAGACCAGTGAGGTAATTGGTCCTGGAAGTCGCTGCCATGCATAACATTGATAAATTGACACCATAACGAACCATCCCGAAATAAAAATCTACACACCCATTTAAATACGAGTGCCCTATTTAAAGCATAAAAACTAGACACTCCTAAGCCACCATTATTCTTAGACGCAAGAATCTTTTACCATTGAACCCACATAATTTTCCGATCCTCTCCATAGAACCCATTAAAAAATTCCTACGAAGGGATTCCATATCATGCAGCACTGTTTTCAGGACCTTGTACAACGACATACAATAAATAGGAGAAGAGCCCAACACTGACTTTAAAAGGGTGAGACGACCCTAAATGGAAAGGGTCTTCCATTTGGATAACCGAGCCTTAATCTTATTAATAGTGTCCTACCATGACTTGATCTTCAACATATTGCCCCCAACAGTAACCCCTAGATATTTAAACGGAGTTTTAAGAATCTAGCAAGCTAGAAATGCAGTTGCTTCAACCATAGTATCATCATGGAATCCAACACCAAGGATTTAGCTTTTCTGAATATTAATAACTAAACCACAGGCCAATGAAAAACAATTAAGCATTTGCAAGATACCTCGTAAATTATCATTCGACCATTCTCCATTAAAAACCGCATCGTTCGTGTAGAAAAGATGAGATATCGTAAAAGATTTATCAATCTCAATTCCTTTAAAAATACCCACATTAGTAGACCTAGAAAAATACAGATGAAGCGACTCCATAACAAGGATAAAGAGATAAGGGGATAACGGATCTCCTTGTTTCAAGCCAAGATATAACTGAAACTCTGAAGTGGGGCTCCCATTCACTAAAATAGAATACAAACCGTTCATAAGACTCCCTTTGATCCAAGTCCTCCACTTCAAACCAAATCCAAAACCAACAAGAACATCATCCAAGTAATCCCACCTAACAGAGTCATAGGATTTATCAAAATCGACTTTAAAAATCATAGCTTGTTGTTTTTTACGTTTACACCAAGATAGTAGTTCATCAATAATAAAAGGACCATCAAGAATCTGTCTACTAGAGATGAATACAGTTTGAACGTCTGAAATAAGGTTTGAAATAACCAAGGAAAGACGCCTAGCAAGAATTTTACACACAACCTTATGCAAACTCCCAATTAGGCTTATAGGACGATAATCGCTCACAAACTCCGGGTCATTAATTTTTAGAATGAGAGCGATAAACGAAGAATTACACCCTCTAGTGAATTTACTGTGAGAGAAGAACGATGCCACTGTGTCACACAAATCTAACCCAATAAAACTCAAAAATTTGCGAAAAAAATTCAAAAGTAAACCCGTCAGGACCCGACGACTTATCAGCACCACAATCCCACATTGCTTCACGAATTTCACCAGAAAAACTGACTTCTCCAAGTCAACATTCTGCTCGGAAGAAAGTCTAATCGGGAACCTGAAATTAATTTGCGCCTGACTCGAACCTGGATGTTGAAACCTTGACGAAAAATGGGCAAAAACTTCCTCTTTAACACGCCTTGGCTCATCAATCCATTCACCTTCCACCATGATACCCTTAATAGACAAGTTGGCTCGTTTGCGATTAATTATTCCATGAAATTTTTTTGAATTTTCATCCCCCTCTATGGCCCATTGAACTTTGGCTTTTCTATTCTGGTCCCGAGCCTCACTAGCATTAAAATCGTTCAATTGTTTCATCAAATCCATACGAGACAAAAGCAACTGATCAGACAACCCTCCTTGATCTAAAGTAGTATCAATAACATTCAACTTATTCTTAACAATATTATAAAGACTACTCAGATCATGTTTCTTGTGAGTAACCCAAGACCGGATATCTTTTTTTTAACAATTGAAGTTTTTTACTAAAAGGAACCATCTTATTATGGTCAGTGAGTATAAAAGAACCCTAAGCAAAAGAAACCATTTGCTCGTACCCTTCCCAACCCAGCCAAGAATGATACAATCGGAATGGAGTAACACCATAGTCAGCAATCACATCCCTTAGAAAAATAGGCCGGTGGTCCGAGAGATGCCGATCAAGACATAAAGCAGACAAATGTGGGAAAATAGTCAAATACCATCACTCACCAGAAAATGATCTAGCTTACTCATTTTCGTAGCTGATGGGTGCGACCAAGTGAACGCATAACCTTCTAGCTGCACTTCAACAAGACATGAACTAAGAATAAAACTGTTAAAAGCATTAGCGCCCAACGGATTAAATATGGTCCCCATACGCTCTCTTTCGAAGCGAACTTCATTGAAATCCCCCAACACCATGAATTCACCATTCCAACGAGATATCATAGTTGTGATAAAACTCCAAAGGGTACGTTTTTCCACAAGATTTTACGGAGCATAGACCGAGATAATAAGCAATTTCATACCATTAGGAATCCAGGTCCCATAGAGTGCCACAAATTTGTAAGAAATGACACATTGAGATTTAGAAAACACATTTGGATCCTAAACACAAGGAATCCCCCCGAGTTGCCAACTACATCACTAGCCATAAACTCAAAATTACTGTTCCCCTATAAAGACTGAACCTCCATATAAGATCTGCTATCCATTTTCATTTCTTGAATAGACAAAAAATACACCTTATACTTGCAATATAGCTCCTAAATCCAAGTTTTTTTGGCCCTGGATCCAAGGCCTTGGATATTTAAGGAGAAACTATTCATTAAGACCTCAAGGTCTCTTTGTGCATCGATTATATTCTCCATTTTTTTCAAACATCCTCCCAAAGAGAACCCCATAGCTTGGCCAACTTTGATCATATCATCTAGAACTTCCAATATCGAGCCTCCTATGTTCAAACCATTAACTTTATCCTTACCTACCAAATTAACAAAACCAGCACAAGGAGAAACTTTATGCATAACACGTGAGGTTAATCCCTCAGAAGTAGATAAGACCGATTTGGTGAATCATTCTCCTCAAGAACTGTCATAGCTGGAACATTATCCTAATTATCTGGTATTAACTCTTCCCTATGGTCAGGGGTATAACCCGGTGGATGTGGCCGTGACATACTAGACTGCACCCCTGACTCATTAGCATTTACTTTCATTTGATCTAGGAGAGGATAAATTTTAAATGGGTCATTGGAACATTCCTTATCATTGATAGAACGTTCTTTACCACTATCACATACCTTTTTTTTATCCCCAAAGTCAGTTTCGGAAACAACTTCTAGTTCACTATCGACATCACAGTTAACATTATCATCATTAGTTCCTACATTGTTAACTTCACCATCGACAGATTCATCACCCGAATCATACCCCGCCTCTTTCACAGATTTAAACGAAGGAGACCAAACGAAGAGATCCTTTGCACGAACCACAAAAGCCTTACTTTTAACAATAAGCTGGAATTTATCAAGTATGTTATCCTCGTGCTTGGTTTTAATACAAATCCTCTTACGTGCAAATAAATCATCATTACTTTCTTCAAGGTCCATCACTTCACCCCATCTAGACCTAGTCGTATAAAACGTAGCACGAGACCAAGCATGTAATGGGACTCCCTCCATATCAACCCAAACAAGTCGATCATTAGACACAAAATTCTCTTGTGCGTTGCACAGTTGCCTAAACCATGACAACACACCTACATGTTTCATAAACTTTGCTTTGGTTTGAAGCGAATCTAATTCCAACATTACCCACAGTCCACCCAAATAGGCAGGCTTCACATTAATAAAACCTTCTACCGAAAGTAAAACATAGATATTAGCAATAGAGGACAGTTGTTTAACCTCCCCTGTGACAAAATTATCAAGATTACGATGAACCACAAAAGCATCATCTAACACGAGAGCAGGAGATGATAAAACGTTATGTTGCACAATAAAATTTCCATTCACCGCTGCCTTGTATGATCTGGCACCATTATTCACCGGTATGGAATATCGAGGGGGTCGATAGGTTTGGGAAGAAGAACGTTCATATCTCACCAAATTTTCCTGCAGATGCATTCGTCCAATCCACAAGGTATATAGATTCCCAACGAGTCTTTCCACATTATCAACCTTAATAAAGCGGACATACGCAAAACGCTTACCAGCCACTGATTTACGATTAGGAATAAACACGCCAACCACCTTTCCATAACCTTGACATAATTGCCACAGATGTTTGGATGTAGTCTCATCAGGGAAATTTGTCACAAAGATCGACTTAGCAATCGAGCGAATACAATCAGCGTCACTACGATATATCAACGACATAATCTTTGGATTGAAGGGAGATCTCACCGGAATAAGGGTTCGAAAAAAATAAAAGGGGATCGAAAAAATCACCTAAGGGATCTCCTCGACAAAGATAAGAATTAATTAGGAGATAAAAACATCAACAGATCTAAAACCTTCGATTTTTAGCAATTATTCCTACTGAATATAGGGATAATTTAAATTAAAGCCTATACCGGTACCAATCATCAGCGAACAAATACCAATCAAATCAATGAAAAAATCGTCCTAAATCAATTATTATCCGATCAAAAAGAGTCACGTAGGGATCAGCCAGAAAAAAGGTTTAGGATCTAATCTCTATAAACTCAAGGATTCAACCCGTGTAAACTCGCTTGCTCTTAGGAGATAAATCACAAGGAGATTAATCCCAAGATAGCAGGGACCTTCCACATATGAATTACAAGAGCCGTAGTGGACTAGACAGAAAAAAAGATTTGAGATCCGCCATTGTTTTTTTGTCAATTTGGTATGATTCATAGCTAAATGATTTAATCCCTCTGGATGATTTAAAGTTTCTCTGAATGAAATGTGTTGTTTGACAACTCGCATATAGAGATATGTTGAACGACCATAAGCGGTTGTCGTATTTTATATAAATAATCACAATCTACTTTTATTGTTAAAATCAAGGACATAATCAGGACAAGATATGACTCGACTTACAAATTTTTAAACCCGTAATATAAGAGAGTTAAAAAGTAAACTAAATTGAATACTAAAAACGCATTCCATTCCGATATACCAAATACATTTCTACGCGTTTGAGAAAAATTATTATTTTTAAAAATTAAAATAACATAATGTTATGAATAAAATTG
The DNA here is from genome assembly GCA_025667525.1 of Glebionis coronaria. Lineage (NCBI taxonomy): Eukaryota > Viridiplantae > Streptophyta > Magnoliopsida > Asterales > Asteraceae > Glebionis > Glebionis coronaria. The sequence continues at coordinate 541,160,939 of CM046880.1, forward strand.
CAAAATATAACCTTCAGCATAAAATATTTGAAAAAGGATTGAAAACATTACGTAGTATTATAAATAGTTAACTGCATTATTGCCCTTGTGGTTTGGTCTCGTTTTCACTTTTGGTCCAAAAATTTAAATAGTTTCGATTTAAGCAAAAAAAGTAGATTATTTTTTCATTTTTAGTTCAACTCCGTTAACACAGTTAGTTTGACACGTTTGACTATGAATTAAAAGGGTATACTGTCTTTTTGTTATATTATATTAGGAAAACCAGTAGGTCCCACTAACTCAAGAATCTATCGTTTTTCTTTATAATTTATCTCACAAAACTTTTCTCACTTTTTCTATAAACACAAACATGACACTTTATTACCTGATAACACATATACATCTAAAGATGAAAAACTAACAAAAATGATCACACAAACGAATTCTTAACAATATCTATACCCTCACCCATATCAAATGCTTACAAAATTTACCAATAGTCATGTGATGAGACTGCTTTTATACATGGTCTCATCGTCTAAAACATGCTTAAAACGACGAAAATATCATAAAAGTGCCATATATATGCTTGTGTTTGTTCAATGTGTATTTTAGGTACGGATATCGAGAAAATGACAAAAGATCACAAGAATCAATCAAAAACGAATACGAGAAACGAAGCCGCACAATGAACCGGATCCTAGTGTTGAATTTCTAAGAAAAAGTCCTTGAAGAATTGAAGATGTACAAGAAAGGTGATTCATCATTAAAGAAATTACACTTTATACCCTTGTATATTTATAATTACAAGTTTGGTCCCTAAAGTTTGTCAAAGTTGCAAAAGGACCATCCACTTTGAAGAATTGGCAAGATTGGTCCCTACAAAATGAAGACTTGTCACTTTTGGTCCTCCTCAAAGTCAAGTATACAAGAAAAGACCTTCAAAGTTGAATACATGTCATGAATGGCTCTTCAAGAACCAAGAAAGGGCAAGAAATACCCTTGATTATATTTTTGGAAAGATTTTGTGGCCAAATTATGAATTTTGAAACTTGTTTACAAAGGGGAGTAGAGTCTATAATCTGCCAAACTTAGTTTGAACACATTCTGGAATTATAAGGGTATAAGTTGGCAGACACACAAACTTACCTTAACCACTCAAGAGTTGCCACCTCACCCCACTCACATCTATCCTCCAACCACAACTCTCCACGTCACACAACCCGTCATATCACCCTAATCCCACTAACCCCGTTTTAATATTAATAAACCTTTTTAAAATCGTTTGTTTATATTAAAATGTGGCGCTAAAACACTCACTGTTCATAATCACCCCCAATTCAACATCCCATAAATCCTAATTTGCTAATCCCTCAATTAGTATGAATTGAGAGGGGAAACCGTCCAGATCCATAATTGAGAACTTATTAATCAAAACCCAACACATACCTTTGGTCCCCTAGCCACGTGGCCACCCCACACTTCCCCTGCAACAAAACTCCAAAAGAGGCACAGAGCATCCAATGACTATGCGTGATTTCTTCTTCCCAAAGTGTTAGATCAACGTTCAAGAGCACAAGCAAACAAGAATACACCAGCAAGGTCACATGATTCCACCTTGACCCCATTTGAGAAATTAAAAATTCCAAGGGCACGTTTAGAAGTTCAACATTACGGTTTTAGTAGTTGTCATGTATTCTAGAACATTGTACATCCTACTATATAAAGGGTATTAGGGATTTTTAGTTAGTGTTCTTGGTTTTTTATTTGGAAGGTCACAACTTGTAAATCTATTTTTTTAATGAATGAAAAAGTGGTGCTGATTGATGACTAAGAATCCCAAGTTCCATGTTACTTTATTTGTTATAGTGATCTTTACTTGCATTTAAATCCGTTTTACAAAATCTGTTTAAGTTTCTACAAATTTTCCTATTACAAAATTTCTGTTGGAGTTCTTCTTTTAAGAGTTTGAGTTTGATAAACTCAAAAGGGGGAAAGTTTATAATAGCCACATAAGCTTCTTATTTGGGTTTAGATATGACCATAGATAGCTGATATCAAGAAGATATCAAGTATCTGTGGGTATAGAAGCTTGGGTAAGAAAATTGTAAGGCATAAACTCCTTGTTTTGTTTTCTGTTTAAGAAAAAGTAAATCCAAAAGTTTTTTTAGAAAATATTTTGGCTTGTTAATTCTTGTACTAACTGCTCTTAAGTCATTTTGCACAAGCTTGTACTCAAGATTTTTCAAAGAGACTTAAGTGCGTGTTTTGTGTTTTGAGATTGTGGTTATTAACAGGAATCATCAAAGAAGACATAACACCTAGACTGTTGTAGTCTAGGTGATGGACTGTTGTAGTCCTCTTCCATTCCTCATTCTTGCATATCTTATAATCCATCTCATAATTCATCCTCACAAATTTGGTGTTTCTATGGGCTAGCCAGTCCATAGTGGTAATCTCTTCTACTCATTTTTGTTATATGTCTATTAGATAAGTGTATGAGTTTGTCATACACTTATTATTTTGAGTTGTCTTGAATACATGATTGCTGCATGTTCATGATTTGCATACTTGTTCTTTGAAAATTCTTGGGTTCATCAGTTGAATAAGGTGTTTGGGATTACTATTTTGAGGGTATTTGGTTTAGGTCAGTGAGACAAAATTAGACTAAACATACTCATTTAGTTTGTATGAAATGCCATGAGTAGTTGTTAAGAGATATTCAGAGTTTTTAAGGAATTTTGTGTTACAAAATTTTGCTTATAACTGCCAAAACCATCAGATAGGTCTAGTGGTTTTGGTTATGTGAATCTGAGATTGAAACTTGGTAGTTGTGTAGTTTGTTGGTTAACTTAGGAAGTGTGTTTTTATTATGTGCCCTGGTTTGTTTAGAGTCATAGATTTTGGCTGTTGAAAATCACTTTGGAGTCAAACATATCAACAACTAGACTTTTGTGTGTTCACCATTTACACCAGCAGCACATAAGCCTAAAATATATCTTGAATTGGTATGACAATGCATGAAATTTGTTTGTTTGCCATGATTAGGTTGTATTCATAAGGTATTTTGTTCAAATTATGAGATTAGAGTTGATTTGTTAGCCCATAAGTGCATACAACACTTACCGAATTGCAAGACCCATCATTTCTGTGAACCAGTGAACTGACTTGCATTGTATTGTGTGCATTTGTGGTTGGATCTGCTTACTTTTGTGTTATTTGTGACTCCCACAAGTCAACTGACTTGTGGGGTGCCTTGTTTGTCCAAAGAAACCATCAAAACAAGCTCAAAAGAGCCTTAATCACTTTCTGTAAACCATCAGTGGGAACTCCTTTCCCACTGATAGTACTTTGCTAGCCACTGCTTAGCATAAAATCAAAATTAGACCACGTGTCACTATCATATTGTTAAATTTTTGTTTTTAGTGGTTTAAAATTAGTGTTTTTCAGTTTTTTATTTTTCCCTTGTTCTTTGATTTATATTAGGATTTTTAGAAAAAGAAATTTTATTTTCTGATTAGTTTAATATTTTTTGCATTATTTTGAATTTAAAATAGGTTTTAATTAATATGTTTTTTGTCTTTTAGTGGTAAAAAGTAGTGTTTTTCAGTTTCAATAATTTTCCTAGTTTCAGTTATATATTTTAAGATTTTTAGAAAATAAATTTCATTTTTCACTTTATTTAATCATTTTTTAGAATTATTTTAAGTTAAATCTAGTTTTAATTAAATCTGTTTTTGTCCTATTAGGGTTAATTAATATTTTTTCAACTTTTTTATTTTTCTTAGTTTAAACACATTAAGCTAAGATTTTTAGAACAATAAAACTATTTTTCTCATTATTTAATTAATTTTTAGGATTATTTTAATATTTTAATAGTTTTTAGTCATTTAAAAATAGCAAATTAGTTTTAAAAAGTCAAGAAAAATACTTTTTAGTTTTTATATAATATAAGTAAGATTCGTATTTGATAAAATCATATTTTAAATTTATTTTTAATTTTATTGAATTTTAAGGCTTTAAATAGCATTTAAAAATGAATATTAAATTGGAAATAAGTTTTAAAATATTTCTGTTAAATTTTTATTCTTATTTATATTATTTAGACTTGTTTTTTTATTTTTAATAAATTTTTAGATTAAATTTTTAATTACGTCAAGTTTTTACGTTTTACGTTTTATCATTCGTCGTAGTTTAATTTTAATCGTAACCGTCTTCATTTTCATTTTTTCTTCTTCTCATTAATATTAATCTCAAATTTAACAAGTTTAACACACACATTAATCCTCCTCGAGAACAAAATCATTTCACACAAGGGTCATAAGTAGGGGTGAGCATAAAACCGAAAAACCGAACCGAAAAACCGAAAAAAGCCGCACCAAAGAAACCGCCCCAATTGAAAAACCTAAAGGATCGTTTGCACATATATGAAAACCGAATGTTTGGGGTGGTTTTTGGTTGAATGTATAAAACCGAACCAAAAAAACCACCCCGCCCCACTTAGGTCTACAACATTAATATCTTTTTATATATTTAAATAGTTATATATGTGATATTTCTAATATGTTTGGTTGTTTTTTTGTTTAAATATATACATTTATATAAGATATTAAAATAATTGATTATGAGTTTTTTCACCTAAATTTTGTTAGATTTGTGATTGCTATATAAGATTTTTATTATCTTATTATATTCTTAGGTTTTATATAATTCGATGGTAACTAATATTTGTTATAATTGTAACGTATGTAACTGATTGAAACTATTATTGTTGGTTGCAACTTGTAATATGATGAGTTTAATTTGTGTCGAAAGTGATTGACTATTGATGATAAGGTTTTTTGTAAATAGGAAGCCCATTGCGTAAAATTAAAAGAGTAAAAAATTGAAATAAAAACCGAAACCGAACCGCTACGATAAAAAACCGAAAAACCAAAACCAAAAAAACCGAAATCAAATGGTTTGCGATATGTAAAAACCGAAGTTTATGGTTTGGTTTTTGGTTTTAGCATAAAACCGCCCCAAACCGCCGCATGCTCACCCCTAGTCATAAGTGTTTACGTTTTCCAAATCGTACGCTTAGTGCTTACCGCTTTATACGCACTTTTTCCTAAAATACGTATTTTACTACATATCATTTTGGTGCCGCTTCCGGGGAGGCGTGTTGTGTTAAATTTGAACAATTTTGTTTTTGATATTATCCATGAATAGTATTTGTGTGATTAGCATTCTAATCATACGTATTATTGGTTTTCGTTGTTTTTGTGAATATTATTACTATAGCGTATACGTATAATAAATCCACAATATCTCCAAAAGCATGAAAACGCAACCTTAATTGGGATTCCATCACTCAATTATTGTATTCGAATCTAAAGCAAAAAGAAAAGGCAAAATAGATAATTACTTTCGAGAAGCTTGATTTTGATTAACACAAACTATAAGGTGGGTATAAGGCGGTTTTATTTCACGACCTAAGGGAACTCTTAAGTGCTTTCCGCCGCCTCGTTTCTCCCGCTTGCTTGTGCGTGTTTTGAGAAAAAGGCCCAATCGAGGGTTTGCCGACCAAAGTATTATCTACGTATCATATATATTTGCTTGGTTTCAAAGATTAAACCCTCTTGAACGTTTTGGTGTTCCACCAACGTTCTAAAGTCATCGAAGGCGTTCACTCAACGTGATCGTTTTCATTACTTGAGGCTCCTTTAATCAAGAAATTGATTCGAGGACAGATTTGTAGATTTGTGTCTACGTTATTCACAAGAAAAATCCAAAAAAGTAAAAACAATCAAAAGCACAAAAAAATTGAAAAACGTAAAAACACCAAAAAGAATCTTCTTTGCTCACCCCACGTTGTACGTTACGTTTATACAAACTCACTCTAAAGAAAAATGTGCACGTAAACGTCGTCAAAAGGAAGGAAACCAAACTCCTTCTAGTAAAGAATCTCCCATTGTCGAACCCATTGTAGAACAAGAAGCTTCCATGGCTAATCGTACTATGATGGAGTTGCTTCAAGCACCCACCAAGGGTTATGGAGAAGCGATTGTGATTCTCGCTATCTTTGCAGAGAATTTTGAGGTTAAGACGGGCTTATTGTCCATGATCCAAGCTAACAAGTTTCCTGGTGACGAAAAGGACAACCCTCATAACCACATTCGCCATTTCAATCGTCTTACGTCGACTTGCAAGTTTAAGGACGTCTCGAATGACGTGATTAAGATGATTCTTTTTCCGTATTCCTTAGCGAGGCCTGCTAAAATTTGGTTACAGAAAGAGCCACCCAATTCTATATTGACGTGGAAGGATCTCGTTTCAAAGTTCGTGAACCTATTTTTCCCGCCCTCTAAGACTACGCATTTAAAAAAACAAGATTTCAAAGTTTTCACATCAATATAATGAGAGTTTTTCAACAGCTTGGAATAGGTTTAAGGAAATCTTGCATGAATGTCCTCATCACGGTTTTACCGACTTACATCAAATTGACACGTTTTATAATGGATTGAACGATCATGAACAAGATTATCTTAATGCCGCCGCGGGTGGTAATTTTTTGTGTAAAACGGTCGAGCAAGCATTAACGATCATTAAAAATAGGTCCAAAGTTTATAGCCCTCGTAACACACCGAGTGTTAACATGGCTTCGTCTTCATCGTCACCTACCATTGATGCTCAACGAATTGACGCTAATTTGGAAAACAAGTTGTTTGATAAGCTTAAGGGATTGTTAAAAGAGTTTAAAGTTGGTGAACAACCCACTCTCGCTACGGCTAAAGCGGTTGAGGTTTCTTGTGTTTATTGTGGTGGAGCTCATGATTTCTCCGAGTGCATTACCTCCGGTGGTAACACTTCGAGTGCCTATGCAGCCATGGGAACTTATAACCAAAACAGTCAATTTACCCGCACTAATCAATTGACTCCACCGGGTTTTCCACCAAATCAAAATGCTAACATTTATCGCAACAATCAAGGTGGTTACCAAGGAAATCAAAGGAACAAGTACAAGGGTAACAATTACAACAATGGGAATGAAAGGACTAGTAATCAAGTGCAAAACCAAAATCAAAACCGTAATTTTCAAAACCCGAGTCAAGGATTTCAAAATGCTTACATTAAATAGGTTCCAAATGACTTTTTGAACAACGCTACGACAAATGACAAAATTATCGAAAATATCCAAGAGCAATTGGCTAGTCAAGCTAGGAAAACGGCTAAAAACACAAGGGAAATAGCAAATTTTGCAAGGGAAATGCCAACATGAAAATTGAGTTGAAAAACGATTTGCAAATCAAATTAGAGGTCAAAACAACAAAATTGAGCAAAGTCAATCTAGGCTTGAACAAAGGATAGACCAAAGTGCCGCTAAGCAAGACGTCAAGCTTAATGCTATTTTGGAAGAAATTATGATGAATAAAGCCTCTACTTCGGGTGATCTTCCTAGCAACACCGTGTCAAACCC